>OW121854.1:70634608-71884608 GCA_933228895.1 Platycnemis pennipes
ACTATTCCTTTTTTATGCACGATATGTAGTGCATGTTTGGTGAGCAATCACCCCCTGCCACACACCCTTGTGGTGGCTGGCAGGGTATTATGTAGATGTAGATGTAGATACCATCTATGACAACCCTCTGCTCTCGCCCACTTAAGAATTCTTTTACATCTACATCTACATAATACCCTGCAAGCCACCATAAAGGTGTGTGGCAGGGGGTGAACTCTCACCAAACATGCACTACACATCATGCATAAAATTTGTAATTAAAAATTAAAATAGCAAAGCATACATGCTAAAACATGCTGTTAGTTGGGTTAGCTTTAAGTCCTTATACAAACATGCAGCTACCAATGTTATCTATTGCTACACTCGTACTGGATACATTTACCGTTATTCATATCCCTAATAGTACGAGGAAATAAGGGCATTTTGAATCTGTCAGTTCGGCAATCAATTTCTCTAATTGTGTGACTATGGTCCGTCTACCTTGGTAAGTTGGGGTCCGCAAAATATTTTTAGCATCATCACTGAAAATATGGTCTTGGAATTTGTTTAAGAGATTAAGTCTAAATTTCAACCTGCGATCTGACAATGTTTCCCAATTTAATTCATTTAATAGACTGGTTACTGGGATCCTAATGAATTAGGTTTGAATAGAGAACTAGACAGTGTTCAGCGTAGAGCAGCTAGGTTCGTCAAAAGGTGTTACGATAGGTTGAGTAGTGTTTCAGCATTAATACAAGAATTAGGGAGGGAATCATTATCAGAGCGTAGGTTAAAGTACAGATTAAATCTATTAGTGAAATTTCAATCGGATAGCTTTACTGAAGATGTTAGGCACATATTAAAACACCAGCGTATTATTATAGATTCGACCAGATAAATAAGATTAGAGAGATAGATTGTCGTACAGATAGATTTAAAATGGCTTTATTCCCCAGTAGGTACTATAAGAGAACTGAATAGGCAGCATAGCAAAGGGATAGGTTCAATCATGGGACACCTAGATAGCCAGAATTTATTGTCCAATGTTCAGCATGGCTTCCGAAAGAGCATATCGTGTGAAACTCAACTTGCTCTCTTTTCCCACGATATTTTAGTTTCTGGCGAAAATAATATTCCAGTGGATGCTATATTTCTCGACTTCAAGAAAGCGTTTGACAAGGTTTCTCATAGTAAACTAATTTTGAAATTAAAATCTTATGGGTTAGACAGTAACATTATATCGTGGATTAATGATTTTCTGCATGATCGGGTTCAAAGGGTTGTATTAGACGGATGTATCCTCACCGGCAATTAAAGTCACTTCGGGTGTCCCACAAGGTAGTGTGATAGGTCCACTCCTATTCCTTTTGTACACACCCTTCTACATCTACACATCTACATAATACCCTGCAAGCCACCACAAGGGTGTGTGGCAGGGGGTGAACTCTCACCAAACATGCACTACATATCATGCATAAAAAAGGAATAGTATTAATATAGTAGTCAGAACTACACTATTTAAAAAGATAGAAATTGCAAAGAAAACATGCAAAAACATTCTGTTAGTAGGGTTAGCTTTAAGTACTCATACCAACATGCAGCTACCAATGCTATTCATTGCTACTCTCCGATAGGACATATTTACCGTTATTCGTATCTCTTATTGTGCGAGGGAAAAAGGACATTTTGAATCGGTCAGTTCGGCAATCAATTTCTCTAACTTTATGATTATGGTCCAGTCTGCCATAGTAAGTTGGGGTTCGTAAAATATTTTTAACATCATCACTGAAAATATTGCCTTGGAATTTGTGGAAGAGATTAAGTCTAAATTTCAACCTGCGATCTGACAATGATTCCCATTTCAATTCATTTAATAGACTGGTTACGCTAATATAATTATCGTATCGTCCCTTTACAAATCTTGCCGATCTTCGCTGCACACGTTCAAGTTCATTACTTAGACCGATTTCGTAGGGATCCCATACACTGGCAGCATATTCCAAATGAGGTCAGAAGGTCACCCTTGTGGTGGCTTGCAGGGTATTATGTAGATGTAGATGTAAATGATATCCATAAGGTGGTAGAAAGTAAGCTTCGTCTATTTGCCGATGACGCAGTAGTGTACAGGGAAATTCTATGCCCAAATGATAAATTCGGCGGCATATTCCAAATGAGGTATAACAAGGAAAAAGTAGCTGATTTCTCGTACATGTTCGTCAATTTACCCAATACTCTTTTGATGAATCCCAGTTTACGATTAGCTTGACCCATTATTTCACGTATGTGTTTACCCCAGGAAAGATCATTTGTCAGTCTTAATCCAAGATGTTTAATGGATTCCACGTTTGTTATTTCATTATTACTTTTTTTTTTTTTTTTTTTTTACTGATATTAATTAATTTATTTTTGTGAGAACAAGTAACATACATATTCATAACACACATACACACACGTAACATACATGAGATGAGTACATAGTACATATTAAATACATAACGTTTAGCAAACAAACAATTTAGTTCATTGTGAGAACAAAATCACAAACATGAAAATCAGAAAAATGCAATAATTTCCATGAAGATGACAGTAAAAAATTATTCAACGTAACATTATAATAGTAAGAATTTAATGAGTAGGTACAAATCACAATTTATTTATAGCAGTGCAGTTAAGGTCCTGCTAAGCCAAAGTGGCTTGTCAGCAGGTGCCTTTAGTGAAAATATATATATTTTTTTTTTTTTTATTGCTGTGTAGCGTTTTGGACAACAAAGAACTTAACAGTATTAGCCAATGAGCCATTCTTTTAGTGATTTTTTAAGAATAGATATGCTATTAATATCATGCATTGACATAGGTAAGTTGTTTAACAACACAGGGACTACATGTGCCAAAGTTCTCTTGCCATGGAGGTTAAAATACTTAGGTACAGACAACTTATTTATTCGCCGCAGTTGCATGTCAGTATTAATCACACGTCGCTTTATAAATTTGCTGTCAAAGAAGTTGTCACAAATTAACACATATTTATACAATTCTTTTAATGGTAACAGACTTTGATTCTTATATACTTCTCTCACATTGTTTTCCTTGACCATCATATGCGCAACAATTTTATTTTGTAAAGTCATAACCTTATTCAGCAAGGTGGAGTTTGTGCTACCCCAAATCGTCAAACCATAACGTATTACGGCCTCAGCTAAGCCTTGATACATTAATTTTACTTATTTTTTTATGTACTAGGAGGAGAACTATTCTTTTACAAAAATTCATTACTACACATTTTTTAAAATTTAATTTTAAATGCCATGTATCACAACAATTTTAAATAGCTTGTAGGTCATCATTTAAATATTTTTTATCGTTGTGGCTTAGAATTTCCGTGTACACAACTGCGTCATCGGCAAATAGACAAAGCTTAATTTTTACCACCTTACTGATATCATTAGTGTACAGAAGGAACAGGACTGGACCTATCACACTACCTGGATGGACACCCGAAGTGACTTCAATTTCCGGTGAGGTAACACCGTCCAAAATAACCGTTTGGACCCGATCATGTAGAAAATCACTCATCCAATATAGCGTGTAGATGTAGATTAGTGTGTGTGGCAGGGGGCGAAAATCACAAAACATACAGTATTGACATACAACTGGGCTACTACATGTAAACATGTAATATAATAGGGTCACATACAGGTAGATGGTTAGTATCTACGTGTCGTTTAAGGATTATTGTAAATCAGATAATATATTTAGTGAAATTTTTCTAACCAGTAACCAATCCGATACTATGTAGACGCCAACCATATAGTTACACGTGACTCTTATATCTAACATTTTTTCATGTGGCAGTTCATTGTATCTCTTAGTTGCATGTCAATAGTGCATATATAGTGATCCCCACCCCCTCGCAGTAGCTCAGAGGGCAACCCTCTTCCACACAGCTTTATGATGGCTTGAATGGTATTAAGTAGGTTTGTGCGATGACCGATTTTGGTCATCGATTTTCGATGAAAAAATTTCATCGAAATGCTTCGATGACGATGGCTGTCATCGATCATCGAATAGAGTGAACACGATGATCAATTACTATCGATGAATATCGATTATCGATGAATATCGATTATCGATCATTTACGATGATCCATTAATGTCGATGATCAATGAATGTCGATGATCGATGAATTACGATGATCGATGACTATCGATGATCGGTGTAAATGTCTCGGTTGGCAGTTTGGTTTGGCTATTAAGTGAACACTGAATTAGGTCAAACTTAATTGAGATTGACGAAGCCTATTTTATAGGAGGGAAACAAGCACCAAGTTACAAATCAAGCAACAACTCTTTGTTGTGGTATAATACAATTCTCATATCCACATTTTCATCGGTGAGTACAAGATGGTCGTCCAACACAACGTTTCCTGCATCACTGAAGAACCGCTCTGATGACGTTGAAGCGGCAAAAATACTGAGGTATTTCCTCGCGTACTTCTGAAGGCGGGGATACCAGTCTATTAAATGAATTGAAATGGGAATCATTGTCAGATCGCAGGTTGAAATTTAGACTTAATCTCTTAAACAAATTCCAAGGCAATATTTTCAGTGATGATGTTAACAATATTTTACGAACCCCAACTTACTATGGCAGACTGGATCATATTCATAAAATTAGAGAAATTGATTGCCGAACTGATAGATTCAAAATGTCCTTTTTCCCTCGAACAATTAGAGATACGAATAACGGTAAATATGTCCTATCAGAGAGTAGCAATGAATAGCATTGGTAGCTGCATGTTGGTATGAGTACTTAAAGCTAACCCTACTAACAGAATGTTTTTGCATGTTTGCTTAGCAATTTGTATCTTTTTTTTAAATAGTGTTGTTCTGACTACTATATTAATACTATTCCTTTTTAATGCATGATATGTAGTGCATGTTTGGTGAGAAATTACCCCCTGCCACACACCCTCGTGGTGGCTTGCATGGTATTATGTAGATGTAGATGATACACATCCTTCCTGTCCCTATACCAATGTGTCCCTATACCACCTCATTTGGAATATGCTGCCAGTGTATGGGATCCCTACGAAATCGGTCTAAGTAATGAACTTGAACGTGTGCAGCGAAGATCGGCAAGATTTGTAAAGGGACGATACGATAATTATATTAGCGTAACCAGTCTATTAAATGAATTGAAATGGGAATCATTGTCAGATCGCAGGTTGAAATTTAGACTTAATCTCTTCCACAAATTCCAAGGCAATATTTTCAGTGATGATGTTAAAAATATTTTACGAACCCCAACTTACTATGGCAGACTGGACCATAATCATAAAGTTAGAGAAATTGATTGCCGAACTGACCGATTCAAAATGTCCTTTTTCCCTCGCACAATAAGAGATACGAATAACGGTAAATATGTCCTATCGGAGAGTAGCAATGAATAGCATTGGTAGCTGCATGTTGGTATGAGTACTTAAAGCTAACCCTACTAACAGAATGTTTTTGCATGTTTTCTTTGCAATTTATATCTTTTTAAATAGTGTAGTTCTGACTACTATATTAATACTATTCCTTTTTTATGCATGATATGTAGTGCATGTTTGGTGAGCAATCACCCCCTGCCACACACCCTTGTGGTGGCTTGCAGGGTATTATGTAGATGTAGGACGTTCGAAGATTTGGATAAATCTGGGACCTCCTCGTACTTGTGGAGCTCCGCCAGGAAGGGGTCGTCAGCAGTGGTAGCATTTTTCGTGTCAGCAGCACATCACGACTAATCGACATCAAAGATTCTCATCGACATCGATGATTCTCATCGACTTATCGCAGTCGATGGTCGATGACATTCATCGTCATCGATTTCATCCATCGTACCGCGATGACTGAAATCATCGTCGATGACTTCGATTAATCGACTCATCGCACAAGCCTTTTATTAAGTAGATGTAAGTCTCTGACTTTGCAGGCGCGAAAATTCAACTTTTTAACAATTTCTGCGTCTTCAAGTTCATTCGGTTCGCGAAAATCGAAGTAAGGATCGAGTGCCATCCAGTTCTCTGACTTATTTCTCCGTTTTCGCTGGGGACCTCGTGTGAGGCGTTGGATTTGAGAGTATTCCACCCCCTCCTTTTCCCTTCCCTCGTGCCAATTCTCCTTCTTGCAGACTAACCACCTCCCTCCCTCCTTTCTTTCCTGCGTCTTACCAACCCTCCCCCAGCTGTTCCAAGGAAAGCCGTCACACCTCTCCCCGATCACAATGGAAGGTAGGTGCACCCATGGGATACGGGCGGCCGACGGAGTCGAAGGCTTATGTGGGGAGGGGGTGAAGCAGGAGAGGTGAAAAGGCGGTGGGATGGGAAGGTTTGGGGGGAGAGGGGGAATGTTCTTTTGAGGGAGAAAGGAGGTAAAAGGCAACTCCGGTGGAAGGGGGGCGAGTTAACGATACTCAGGGAAAGGTTGAAGATGTTTTACCCCACGGCGTTGAAGAAGGGGCCAAGGATGTGGGTGGGGAGAGGAGAATACCCCTGGCCTGAGGAGAATTCCCCTCTAATACACCTCCCCTTCGTGGGTTCACATAGACATTTCACCCATCCTTTCCAGAGTCCCCTCCACGAGGCATACAACTCCTCCCAGCTCGGCCACAAAGGAGTCTTGCTTCCCCAACTCCTACCATATTCCCCTGCCTTCCTCATTCCCTCAGTCAGGCGTGGGATGCAGACGCGTCATTGGCTGCAGGAGGGTGAAAGGGGGGGGGGAGTTAACGTGGGAGGGAGAGTAGGAAAGCGTGACGGGAGGAGGGGCTGGCGATGTGAAAGGAGCTCATGCGAACGCTGGGCCGGCTGAGCAAGCCAGCGGACAACGCTCGGGAAGAACGGAGCCAACGAGTGGTGTATACGAAGAATCCTCGGACACCAACGTCTGCACGCATGCGTACTGGGACTGTCGAACAACTCGTCCGGCCGCTTTGTTTCGAGTGAAATGGCATGATGGTTGTTGCCAAATTTCGCGTCTCTCCGCCCAGGGCAGCATGCTGCCGTCATCAAGTGCGGCGTAAAATTCACAGCAGTGGACTCCGTTGGACGGGAAGTTGAGGAATGTGAGACGGCGCTCAGTGCGGCTGTAACGGGAAGAGATTCTTCGGCCGGCTCCATTTGTTCCGTCGAGTCATCGCGAAAGCCCTCGTCGGACAGTGAGGGAGGAGAGCAACTGGTGGTGGTCGTAGCGGCCAAGTTCTTTCTTTTTCCTGGCGCTTGTCGTGCGGGATTCGCGCGCGCGAGTCAAATGAAAGAAATGGCGGGAAGCGAAGTCCTCCCTCCGGAGCGTGGTTCGTGTTTCAGGTTTCAAGGCGAGTAGAATCCCAAAGTTCGAGTTTCGGCTCGAGTTGTAAATGGCCCACCTTACCTTCTCTCTCCCCTCCGTAGAGCCCCACTCACTTAAAAAGGGATCGTATCTGTCGGAATGGGATGGTTTTCGGAGGGTGGGGGAAGGGAGGGTTCTTTTTGTTCGGGCTCTTTGAGGGGAAGGAATGGCTGGGGTGTGGGGGGATAAACTTTTCTATGCTTCCCCCACTCTCTCTCTCTCCATTCTCAGAAGGTTGGGGAAGCGAGAGGAGGTTACCCTGTAGAAGATTGGAGGAAGGAGAGAGAGAGAGTACCTCTTCTTCCCCTCTTTCTCCCTCCCCCACCGTACTATCCTCCGGCCTCAAACTTCCCAACCGTCTTTTCGCCTCCTCTTTTTTCCCTCTGCGAGAATTCAAATCTGTTCCGTCGCGCGGACGTAGCTCCCCCTCCGCGGCGTCGTCAAGAACTCTCCTCTCCCCGCTCATTCCCTTCTCGAAGTCGACTTCGGCAGCCGAAGGACTCCCCTCGTCCGTCGCGATATTTCTTGCACGCGTAGCGAACATCGGAGAGTTGAGGAAGGAAGCGAGAGTGTAGTGGTAGTCGTAGCATACGCCCGCGAAAGTCTTCCCCCGTCGGCCACCCTGTCGGACTGTCCTCCCACGCGATCCCGGAGCTGCCGACCGGTCCATGCGAATCGTGTGAAGACCGCTCCTCGGTGTTTGAGACTGAAGGATTTTCTTGTCTCGATTGTGAGGAGTGAAGGCCTCCGGAATAGACGGGTGCAACCAAGCGGTGAGTGGAAAGTCGTGAGGACTTTGAAAAAGTTAGAATTAGCTCGTGAGCGCAAGAGTGTACGTATTTTCGTTTAATATCGCTCATTGAGGTGGGTTAGACTGCTTCTGGTCACCTCTTGACTGCAATTCTGTGACGCTAAGTATAATGCGCAGGAGGAGGGAGCGACGTGCATTTTCTCACCCAAATTTCCTCAACGTTCGTCGGAATCTTGAGTCGGCTGAAGTTGGTCGCGATGTTCTATATTCTTTACTAGTTCGCATATCCTGTCCATCACGCCTCTCATTTTTGTGACAAGAACCAATTTGATTCGCGTAAGCGTTTTGGGAACATGTGGGTTTGGCGCTCGATACTGGGGCGATCGGGATTTTTCACCTCCGGTGTGATGCCATCGTCAGTTCTGGCTTCGTTTAATTATCGCCGTCGATATTAATCGTCGTATAGATCTGCGTCTCGCGTAAAATCTTCCTCTCATTCGATGCCCGCGATTTTCGCATAGTTCAGTAATTTCCGAGACTTGTTCCGTGGTCGTGCTAAGTGGAGGGAATCTGGCCGTTGAGGTTACCTGCAGGAGCACGAAGGAAGGGGGGAGGGGAGGCGGCGCTGTGCTTGGAGGGGGTGGGGGGAGGGAGAGGTTCCTTGGTGCGTGATGAGGCTCTTCGGAATCCGACGCCGCCGCCGCCGTGGCCACTCTACGGAACGCCGTCGGGAGCGAGGCCTTTTTCGAAAGAGCCCTCCTTCCTCCCAGATTAATTAGCCGAAGACTCTTTGTCTCTCTCTTCCCACTGGCGGACACTACGCTCACCCCCATCTTCATAGGGGAACCCGCATTGTGGAAGGCCGTGAGGTCACCGCGGAATGCCATCTGTTAAAAGTGACGAAAGGGTGTTTTGGGGAGGGGGGAGGTGAAGAGTGCGTGTGTAATCGTGCGACCGCCCGACGGGCGTAGGAGAGAGAGAGAGAATGCGAAGGGGGAGGAAGTTGGGAATTTTCGATGACTATTAAGCGCCTGTAGGGAAGGGCGGGAGGGAAGGAAGGTATGACGCCCCTTCGTTGAACGTCCATCAGCTCCGCGAGGTGGGCAGCCAAGCGGTTGCGCTCGGCGTCCATCTTGTCTTCAAATCGGTTTGGCGGGCCTCCTCGAGGAAGGAAGTGCTTCTCTTCTTTCGCTTTGGCCGGTGCTGGACTTACCGGGAGGAGGGCGGATGATCTCTCCTCCCCATTCCCCCCGGAGATCCACTCTCGGTGGATGGTTGTGTTTCTGGTGCATGTTCGCCCACCCTTTGGATATTCATGACTAGATCCACACTCATCCACTGCGGGTGGCTCCTGCATCTTCATCTTCTGGAGAAGTGCGGTCGACGCTTCAACAGGTGTTCTCTTTGTGGCGAAGCCGCTAGAGTGAATCGGAGGATTTTATGGACGCAGTGCTTTTCTTTTTGGTCATTCCACGTGTAATCTAGTACCTATTGGAGGCATCTTGTATTATTTTTTTTAATAATCATCTTTCTGGGCCGGACAATCAAGACTTATCAGGAACTGTTACCTTGCGTGTGCTGAGAATCTCATAAGTTCAATCGGCTTTTGTAGTGATCTGCGCATTACCAGTCTTCATCAGAAAGCAGTACGGTTTAAGTTACTAGCGCGGCGATTTTCGATAAAATTGTATTTGCAACTATTGAATTCACAGGTATCATCCTTGGGAAGAACCTTCCTACGTGGCTTTGCCATTTTCCTGGTTAAGATTTGACGTGGCCGGATAAATCTCGCGGGCTCGCATTTCCACGGAGAGCGGTTCCTGCTTCGGCATCGGCTTTAAACCCTTTCTGCTCTCACGGCGTAGTCGGTAAAGAGGAGTCTACTGGTATCAAAGCCTGTCCTCCTTACGGATTGCGTTAACATTCACCGGGAGGTGGTTAAGCCGTCGAAGCGGTCGTATTCAGTGCCGTGTGCTTTTGCCCTGCATCGGTGTGAACTTTCGTTTCAATTTCATCAAATGTGATCTCATTATTGTACAGATGTTACTCCATATTTGAAACTTCATTTTATTGTATTTCATACATTGAAATCTTTATTTCTGTTATTATTTTTTTCAGAATTGTTAAGTGCCGCTGCTGGACAATCTCCTCTAGCAGTTGCGCGTATCGTTTTTTGTATTTTCCCGGTAAGGTTTTCGTTTTGTTGGAGTGGAACGCAATTATCCGACATAATTTCATTTTAGAGGTACTATCGTTTTCTTTTTTTAACTTTTTACTGAATTAGCTATTGACTGGGCAACGATATTGTATTTTTTCGTTCGTGGCTGCAATTGTCTATGGGTCGGCTTTTATTAGTCGCCAGTGGTCATACAGTGCGGTCCTGCGATATTTACTAGGTCTAAGCAGGCCAAACTGTTTTATGAACGTAATATTAAACCGCCGGAACTGCAGGAAAAATAGGGAAGCTGAACCTGATTTGGATACATTTTTGTTCAATTTCTTTAACCCGTAAGTTTAGTCGCTACTCCCAAGTGCTATTGTAGATTACCTAGGAGCAGACTTTATCGATTCCTAATAGATTGAATTAACATCACCCTGCATGGTACATACATCTACCGGGGGAGAATCATCACAGAATGCCTCTATGCCTGGAAAAAAGGATTCGCATTAGGGAGTAAAGATAAATACGTACGACACCAAAATAAACTTACATTTTTCGATACCTTTAATATTAGCACTTAATTCTGGCTCCAGAAAGTTGTAGAAGTCTATCACAGGCATTAGCAGGTGAATATTTTGCCCGTTGATTAAAAAAAATATTCAGGAGACTTAACCAGCAAGGAGAATTGCAGTAAATTCTATATATTTTCGTCTGGCATAAGAGCAGCATAGGATTTCACCTCGTAATTTGACCAGTTGTTAATTGTAATGTTAATTATAACCAGTCTAACTCAGTATAATATTTTCAGTGACGACGTCAAAAATATTTTGCGAACCCCAACTTACTATGGTAGACTGGACCATAATTACAAAATTAGAGAAATTGATTGCCGAACTGACGGATTCAAAATGTCCTTTTTTCCTCGTACAATTAGGGATATGAATAGCGGTAAATATGTCCAGTACGAGTGAATCAATCCATAGCATAGGTGGTTGAATGCTGGTGTAAGGACTTGAAGGTGACCGAACTAACAGCACGTTTTTGCATGCTTAGTTGGCTATTTTTATCATTTTAAATAGTTCAGTTTAGACTAATATATTAATAATAATCCTTTAAATGCTTGATATGCAGTGCATGTTTGGTGAGCATTCACCCCCGCCACACACCTTTGAGGTGGCTTGCAGGGTATTATGTAGATGTAATTAAAATGCATGCTTGGTCGTGGCTCACTCTTGCCACACTTTCTTGCGGTGACTTGCAGTGCATTACGTAGATTTGTTAAACGTTCGGTTGTAGATTTGTTAAACGTTCGGTTGTAGATTTGTTAAACGTTCGGTTGTTGTAGCCAGAGTACGTCCATACTTCATATTCCTTCATTTTCCGACGCCGTGGGAATACTCTTGTCGGCCGTGTGTTTGGCGTTCGGATTTCTCATGGCCTCAGATGTCAAGTTCCCTACCTTCTTGACAAGAGAGGTCATAGGATTACGAGGTTGCTTGACCCGTCGGAAGTCAGTTATTCGATGAGCTTGCAAGGGCAGTCTCGCGTTGTTGTCGGATCTAACGCAGTCTCCACAGAGTTCGAATTATTTATTTAGATTGACTACGCTAGGTGTCTTATATTGTTATTATCTATTTGAGACAATGTTAATTTTTTACTTACTCGTATGGTTTCTCTGCTTTCCGACAAAATGTTACCGTGACAATCTTGGTATTTCCTGTGATAGTGACTGACGGCATATTTCTTCGTAGCTGGTATTTCGCTATCTACTGGAAATCTCAAACTGAATAGCTTCTTTGTGTGGAGAGCCTAGCGGAAGTGGCTCATGCAACACACCACCCGAGAAAGGTTTCCGAGAAATTTGTACGGAATTGGTGGGGAAGAGAGAATTTCTTGATGCAGAGTGCATTGAAATTGAGTAGTTTCTCCAAGAACCTAATTGTTATTGCCATGAACAATTATCGCATTTGTTAAGAAAACATTAACACCTAATTCGAAGGTAAAAATTTAGGTTGAACCGTTTAATTAACTTCGAAACCAATTTCTTCACAGGTGACGTTAGATATATATTAAGAACCAATGCGTATTATGTCAGGTTTGATCAGATTTTCCCGCGTACCATAAGAGCACAATAGGCAGCGTAACAAAGGCATAGGTAGTTGAAATATTGTTAGAGTATTCTGTAGTTAGTGATGCAGGTTTAACAACCAATAATCCCCTTATTATTATGTAGATACTAACCATCTAGCTGCACGCGACCTTATTATCTAGCATGTCTCATTTAATATCCTAGTTACATCTCAATGGTGCATGTTTGGTGATCTTCACCCAATGCCACACACCCTCGCGGTGGCTCGTAGGGTATTGCGTAGATGTAAATCTAGATCACAAATCATTCACTACATCATCCTCTACCTACATGCACAAACGAACATCCTAAACTTTAATGATGAAAAAGCATTAATTCTAGGTACGTGCACCAGAAACGTGCGACAAATTCGTTACAGTCTACGATATGAACTTTCTTATCGTTCGGTTTGGCATTTGCTGTCATGCTATAATTTCCAATCCATTTTCGCTTGCCAGGATGCAGTTGGTATTGGTTAGTGGAACTATAATGGGGCACTTTAACATTTACATCTATATAATACCCTGCCGGCCACCATAAAGGTGTGTGGCAGGGGGTGAACTGTCACCAAACATGCACTACCTACGTTACACTACGTAGGTAGTGTACAACACAACTGTTTATATGGTGGAAGACGTTCCTGCAAGGAAAAATTCCTAATGTGCATGTCAGCGGGTAACTCCTTCAAGGTTTTCGCAGATCCTTCACGATTCTAGAATATTTTAAAAGATTTCTCTTGAAACCACTATTCACCTGGTCGTATACTTTGCACTTTGGAGTGATTTTCTGTTTTCCTAAACATGACAAAAAGATAACATTAGTATGCTTTCATATTCTGAAATGATCAAACGGGGCAACTTCACATTTTGATACTCGTTCTTAGGTGCGCAAAATTTTCATACGGATAGATTTAAAATGTTATTTTTCCCGCGTACCATTGGAGAACATAATAGACAGCAGCAAAGGGATAGGTTGGTGAAATATTGTTAAAGTATCTGTAGTGGTAGTTCTTAGTTGCATGGTTAACATCGCATGGCGACTCTTTAAGTTGCATGGCTTGGTAGCTCATCGTTGCGGGCATGTTTGGTGTGCTTCACACCCTGCCACACACCCTCGCGGTGGCTCGCAGGGCATTACGTAAACGTCGATAATTTGTGCCCAAGGTTTGTCTAGATTAATTTGGAACTTTTATGAGTCATTCTTATTTGAGCTTTATACCTATTTACTTCCAATTAATAAATCATAAATGGAGGATATACCTATTACACTATTTTTTTCAGTATCAACAATATTTCCTTTTGAGGAAATATTTGGCATGTACATACATACTCCAATAGATGCCCGTCATTGTTACTTCTCGTTTAGAAAAGAATGGTTGTATATGGATAAACATGAGGCATTTCAAGAAAAAATATTTGTTGAAAACGAGACCGAGGCGAGAATGGTCCCCAGTTTCGTTTCGCGGCAACACTTAATAACTTATTTCGGTGCTGCTATAAATATACATACATGCTAACATAGTCTACTTAAAATGTTGGCTAACACTGGCCTGAAATTACAAAAACATGGCCCGAATCGTAATTTCGTCCCAGGCTAAAAAAATAGCGTTTCGTGGCTTAATTTTGGCCAAACCTCCCGGCACCGTACTTTCACTCTCGGAGCCGCAAGAGCGTAGATATGCAGCGTTGCAAATAGTTGGGTGGCGGGCTGTGCTGGCGAGGTTTGTTTCCTGACCGAGCCTCGCTAAGCAAACTGGAAATATGCTGATGCGGACAACTAGTTAGGCGGCGGCTTACTAGACGCGATTTCCATTTCCCAAGATAGAACTCCGCTGCACTGGCACGACACACCCTCACATCCACTTAACGTTCCTCTTGCTCGTGGCAGTGACGACTGTCACTTGGCATTCGAAAGCGATGCAAATCTTCCCAGACGGTCAGTCCATTTCAGCAGTTGTGTGTGGCTTGCTGGGGATACTTCTTATTTAATTATTTCATCAAAGAAAAGAAAATATCTGACGTATAATCTATTAAATGCTTAGGCGTCGTCATCACATGGTATTAGCATTGGTAGCTGCATGTTGGTATGAGTACTTAAAGCTAACCCTACTAACAGAATGTTTTTGCATGTTTTCTTTGCAATTTCCATCTTTTTTAAATAGTGTAGTTCTGACTACTATATTAATACTATTCCTTTTTTATGCATGATATGTAGTGCATGTTTGGTGAGCAATCGCCCCCTGCCACACACCCTTGTGGTGGCTTGCAGGGTATTATGTAGATGTAGATGTAGATCACTGAATACATGCCATGGGGGAGACACATCAGGGAAATAACTAGTGTGAATCCGACCCTCCACTGGCGCCAAATCAGTTCGCTGCGACGTGAATGACATCGAGCCAGTCATATCATAAAGTCGGCAACATACCTAAATCTACATAATACCCTGCAAGCCACCACAAGGGTGTGTGGTAGGGGGTGATTGCTCACCAAACATTCACTACATATACTCAACATGAGTCAGTGAATTCGATAGTTTACCCTTAAATAACTCATTTTATGTACCCGAGGAGTACTTACGACCCGTCAGTCACAGCATAGGTGGAGCGCTCTTTGAATAAAATTATTACGTCCAATTGGCAACTTTATTTGTCTCTTCGTCCAGTTGCTATTATGTTTTAGATGCTCTGGTCTAGCGTAGTTATTGGTCCCATTAATGCTTTGCGCAGACTTACTGAAATCATCTTTCATAAGCGCGATTGATTGAATGGCAACTTTTCTGAAGAATCTTTCGGGATGAATACTACGAAAATCATATTTCGGCGGCGAGACGAAAACGATGGGCCCCCACCCCGCCACATTAAATGCGATCTAGGGAGACATACGCAGGTATCATGGTCACGCACATCATCAGACTGATGATACCGGCGTGGTCACGTAAAAGATAATTATCTATGTATTTATTTCACACCATAAATTTGCAAAGATTTTTTTCACCAAATGGGACGGCAACTTTTCACAACGCGTTTTTACATGCATTTCAAAATAAAGCTTAAAGAATTTCTGTTCTTTTTTCGTAAATCATCATACGATAGGTTAAAAAAATGTGAAATTTCGCGCAAATTACATCTACACGATACCCTGCAAGCCACCGCGAGGGTGTGTGGCAGGGGAATTATCGCAATAACAGCCACATACTGTTCAACTTCGCGAATAAAAAGTTATTCGCGAAATTTCGGTGAATTTCGCTAACGTTAAAATGGTAAATTTTAAATTATTACGGCTTTAAACATCGAAATACCTTTTATAGTCTTAAAACTATTCGCGAAAAAAATCGCGAAATTTCAGGGTCCCTAATTTTACACACAGATGTTACACACAGCATCACAATGAGTCATTCAAATATTCCTGATTTATGGAGTTAATAATTACTGCCCCGTGAGCAATATTAGTCAAAAATGCGTAAGATTAGGTCTGGAGAGCACCCAGGACAACGAAACAATTCCCCTGGAAAACTCGGGGAATTTCTAAATGGATTCTCAGTGGACACCCTGCAGACCTCATATGGAATATATGACCAGCTTATGGGATTCTTACGAATTAGGCTTAACATCTACATAATACCCTGCAAGCCACCATAAAGGTGAATTCTCAGCAAACAAGCACTTCATATCATGAATTTAAAAGGATTAGTATTAATATATTATGTTAAACGACAATATTTAAAAAAATAAAAATAGCAAACTAAGGATGCAAAAACATGCTGTTAGTTGGGTTACCTTGAAGTCCTAACACCAACATGCAACTACCTATTCTATGGATTAAATCACTCGTATTGTAGATATTTACCGCTATTCATATCCCCATTTGTAGGAGGAAAAAAGGACATTTTTCATCCGTCAGTTCGGCAATCAATTGCTCTAATTTTGTAATTATGGTCCAGTCTACCATAGTAAGTTGGGGTTCGCAAAATATTTTCAATATCATCACTGAAAATATTTTGGAATTTACTCTGAAGATTGTCTAAGTTTCTACCTGCGATCTGACAACGATTCCCATTTTAATTCATTTAATAGACTGATTACGCTAATATAGGTAGTTATATTACCGTCCATTAATAAATCTTGCCGATCTTCGCTGCGAACGTTCAAGTTCGTTATTTAGACCAATTTCGTACATCTGAATAATACCCTGCAAGCCACCACAAGGGTGTGTGGCAGGGGGTGATTTCCCACCAAACATGCACTACATATCATGCATAAAAAAGGAATAGTATTAATATAGTAGTCAGAACTACACTATTTAAAAAAGATAGAAATTGCAAAGCAAACATGCAAAAACATTCTGTTAGTAGGGTTAGCTTAAAGTACTCGTACCAACATGCAGCTACCAATGCTATTAATTGTTACTCTCCGATCGGACATATTTACAGTTATTCGTATCTCTAATTGTACGAGGGAAAAAGGACATTTTGAATCGGTCAGTTCAGCAATCGAATTCTCTAATTTTATGTTTATGGTCCAGTCTCCATCGTAAGTTGGGGCCCGTAAAATATTTTTAACATCATCACTGAAAATATGGTCTTGGAATTTGTTTAAGAGATTGTCTGAATTTCAACCTGCGATCTGACAATGATTCCCAATTTAATTCATTTAATAGACTGGTTACGCTAGTAAGGTTATCATACCGTCCCTTTACAAATCTTGCCGATCTTCGCTGCACACGTTCAAGTTCGTTATTTAGACCGATTTCTTAGGGATCCCATACACTGGCAGCATATTCCAAATGTGATCTAACAAGGGAAAAGTAGCTGATTTCTCGTACATGTTCGTCGCATTTACCCAGTACTCTTTTGATGGACCCCAGTTTACGATTACGATTCGTAGGGATCCCATACACATATTTTCCCATACACTGGCTGCATATTCCAGATGAGGTCTGACAAGGGAAAAGTAGCGGATTGATCGTACTTGTAGGTCACATTTACCCATATTATTTTGATGAATTCCAGTCTACGATTAGCTTGACCCATTATTTCACGTATGTGTTTACTCCGGGAAAGATCATGTCAGTCTTATTCCAAGATATTTAATGTATTCCACGTTTGTTAATTCATTATTACATATTACCTAATTATTTTACATTTTAATGTACATTATTACTTAAATAACAAACGGTACGATAACCTTATTAGCGTAACTAGTCTATTAAATGAATTAAAATGGGAAACATTGGCCGATTGCAGATTGAAATTTAGACTTAATTTTGTAAATAAATTTCAGTATAATATTTTCACTGACGTTAGATATATTTTGCGAACCCCAACTTACTCTGGTAGACAGGACCAAAATCACAAAATTAGAGAAATTGATTGCCGAACTGACAGATTCAAGATGTCCTTTTTTCTACATACATTTAGGGATACGAATATTTGTGAATATATCCAATAGCATGAATTCCACTTTTACAATGGATAGCATCAGGTAGTTAGTTGCATGTTGTTATAAGGACTTTAAGCCAACCCAACTAACAGTATGATATTGCATGCTTGCTTTGCTATTTCTATCTTTTTTAATTGTAGTTTAGACTATATTAATTTTACTGATTCTTTTAATGCGTGGTATGCAATGCATATTTGTTGTGAATTCACCCCCTGCCACACACCTTTATGGTGGTTTGCAGGATATTACGTAGGTGTAGTATAAGTGAAATTTAGTGCGCGTGCGTGTTGCATGTTTGGTAACTACTCAAATCCTGCCGCGCACACTCGGTGGCTTGCAAGGCAGTCTGTCGATTCAGATACTGAATCCTTGCAGGCGGAAATGCAATATATAAACTATTCTTTGGCATCAAATGTGTCATCCACGTATAAGACATAGATTACAGCGTAGATTCCTAATGAATTGGTTGCACGTTGCTGGTGCATACATTACTAATACGATTTCAGTATTAAGTTTCGTTATGTCCTGGATAAATGAAAAGATCTTAGTGGACTCCCAAGTAATTTTTATTGGGACGACGTAGGTTCAGATTTTTAACCAAATTTATCTACCTATCTATCTATCTACATAATACCCTGCAAACCACCATAAAGGTGTGTGGCAGGGGGTGAACTCTCACCAAACATGCACTACATATCATGCATAAAATTTGTAATTAAAAATTAAAATAGCAAAGCATACATGCAAAAACATGCTGTTAGTTGGGTTAGCTTTAAGTCCTTATACAAACATGCAGCTACCAATGTTATCCATTGCTACACTCGTACTGGATATATTTACCGTTATTCATATCCCTAATAGTACGAGGAAAACCTTATGGCAATTTAGGACCTGATGATGACACTACGGGTCGAAACCTAGGTAGCAAGCCATCAATGAAATGGGCCATTTTTGTGGATTTGCCGTTACTCCCTTTACGTCATCTTTATGTTTACAAAGTATTGGAATTGTCTTACCTCAGAAGTGGTAATAAACGTAAGGAAGGGCCAAAAACCAATGTATACAACCTAAGAACTACAACAATGTATATTTTGCCAAACCCAATTTGTGCCAGTTCAAACGTTCATTATATATATAGGGCCAGAACTATTTCTTAGATTTACAGATAATATGAGGTACAATTAGTATAACATTATTTTTAAAAAGAATAATTAAATGGTTATTTGATATAGAAAATCCAGATTTTTGTGTTATACTATGGTTAATACTCACTATAATCTATATGCACGGCAGGTTGAGATTAAACAACAAACTGCTATCTTTTAATGTTATATTACGTATCTAGTCTCAGTTTACTCATCTTTGTTTCAATTATTCTCATTGTAATTTGATTTTGAGGTATCCCTAGTACAGGCTGTGATGCCTAAAAGGGATTCCTTATTTAAATGAAATGTAATATGTGCTTGTAATGTTGTTTCATAGGATAAATAAATATTATTATTGTCTCTCTGGAAAAAAAAAGAAGTTTACAGTCAAATTAATTTTTATAGTTTTACTTGAAGACTTGACGCGCGTTGTTAAGTTTCTAACCCCACACAAACTGTTTCTTCGAGCACGAAGTGGTTATCTCTAATGGCTTCTCCGGCGATGAGAGTCATTTGCCCTTCCGCGTTTTCGAAGTAACAATGCGTGGGAAAAGTTTTCTTGAGAAAGTCTTCCCCATCCGTTCCGCTAGGATGAAAATTAAGGCACCATGACTCGTTTCTTGTGGGTGGGTGACGTCTGATGAACTCACTGCTGTGTAATCGTCTTCAAATCTATATCAGCGATCGTACCAAGTACTTCTTCCCTGCTTTAACTATGGGAAAATTTTATGGGTGATGAAAAATATGTTAATTGGTACTGTGAGGTTGCTCACCTCTTTTTATTTAGGCAAAAATCCTCCAACGAGCCGTTTGATATCATTCCGTTGTACTTAAATTCGAGCAACAGCGTAATAGAGATTTAACATCTACATAATACCCTGCAAGCCACCACAAATATGTGTGGCAGGGGGTGATTTCTCACCAAACATACACTACATATCATGCATAAAAAATGAATAGTATTAATATACTAGTCAGAACTTCACTATTTAAAAAAGATAGAAATTGCAAAGCAAACATGCAAAAACATTCTGTTAGTAGGGTTAGCTTTAAGTACTCATACCAACAAGCAGCTACCAATGCTATCCATTGCTACTCTCCAATTGGACATATTTACCGTTATTCGTATCTCTAATTGTACGAGGGGAAAAAGGAACTAAAGGAAGACGAAACAATTTTATAATGTAACATCTACCAATAGATAATACCCCGAAAGCAGTGTTACGCGAGGTTTTTCGTTGTGTAGTCTGATGCATGGAGAAATACCCAGGGAAAGTTTCAATCGTGTAAAGCAACGAGTTGCATGGAAAGATTCTCAAATGCATGTAGTTTTTGTTAGGAATGAATCCTCGGTTTCGTTTCCATGCTCCCGTTGATTTCATTTCCACGAACTGACGCTGCTTCAACCGAGTGATTCATTACGTCGTGTAAAAAGGCTTTGAAGGTGTGTGGCAGGAGTTGAATCATCACCAGACATGCATACAGGAAACTATGAGAAACAGCGCACCTCTTCAAAAGTACCTGAATACCCTTTTACCAGGTAGGGAGGTTCTAATGTGGCATTATTACTCTGTTGCTTCTACCTCACTTTTCATGATTGCTTTCTCTACACTAGGTATTTAATTAGCTCAGCTAACCCAACTAACAGCATTTCCTGCATGCTAGCTTTACTATTTTATTCTTTTTTAAATCGTTAAATTTAGACTAAAATATAATAAAGAATAGAAGTTTCTTGACAATTCATGCAAAAAATGCTCGTGGAGAAACAAATTTTACGTGTAAACACAAAATTACTCCTCGTTAATTTTTACAGAAAAAGCGTATTTCGGTTGAATGACTGGATGATAAAGATTGGTTCAGCAAATGGATAGGGATTGTGTAATATTATCTCTACGTGCGCGACGTAAATACCGTAAATCATGATACGATGTCCTTTCACAGTAGCCGTAGTCTTGGGTTATAGATGTCCATATGCAAAAGTAATATAGCACTACCTGATATCAGTCTTAATCCTAAGACAATAAATACCAATGCTAGAAGTGAGATATGGACCCTAGCCTTTTGGGTTTCCAGGCCGGCGCATTGGCAAACGTAGATGTCGGTTTTTCAGGTAGTGTCGTGGAATGTAGGGAGATTCAACGGATAAGCAGGAGCTATCAAAGCAACAGCAAATAAGTCATCAACAATCGTAACGTAACTTAAATTCTTAAAATAACTGTGAATAAACGCGCGGCCATGAGCTTTTGGAATAAAAAGTAGATTTCCCCCGATATATTTTCGTTAATTCTTGATAAAAGTTCCATCAAGATACGCTTAGTGCAGAGGAATTTATAAAATGGCCTCTCTTCTGGCAAATAGCGAAAAGCGAGGTTATGTTGCAGCAGGAAAAGTCCGGGAGCTTACAGCGACGCTTACGAGGGGTAGCGGCTTACGTCGCGAACGGTCTACGCACGCATTCCAAAGGTCCGCATAGGACAGACCGCTCCGGGGACAAAGTGCGAATGGGACGTTCGAGAAGGTGGGATTGGGGGGGGACAGGGTACTAACAAACGCGCGAGTTCCCTATGGCTTGCCTCTCGCCTTCATTCGGAATCTTTACCGACCCTCGCGTGAGGGGAGGAAGGGCTGGGAGAGAGTTGCCTTCCCTTCGCTGAAGGTTGAAAAAACTTTCTCTCCCTTCCCTCGATCCTCCTTGCCCCGTCGAACACGAAGGACGGGGGCATTTCCATTGTTGCATGTCGGGGGGAGGGAAGCAGGGTCTTTCCCCCCCTTCCGACCCCTCCCCCTCTTTCTCTCCACCCCGGCGGTCCTCCACCGACTCCCACCTTTCGAAACCGCCTTCCCCCTTCCGTGCGGAGGTAAGGGAGAAGAAAGAAGAATCAGTTGCAAAAGGACGGAAAGGGAGGAGTAGTATAAGTGAGTGCTCCTCTCTCTCTCGAACGGATAACTTCTTCCTCTGAAGGTCCGCGAGTGGGGAGATGGGAGTTATGATGGCTTAGGGAGGTGCGACGAGGGGCAGGGGAAATGCAAGGGGCATATGGGGAGTTCTATGTAAGAGCGGTCCATCCACATGTGCTGTGAATAAGCTGCCTCGAGGGTGTATGGTAGGGGGTGAAATATGACAAAACATGTTCTAACGAATGCATTCAAATAACACGTGGCGAAAGAAACTTTCCATCTACATCTACGTTATACTTGCTAGATTCATCCTGATAAAAAAAGATAAGAGAGATACATTGTCGTACTGATAGATTCAAAATGTCATTTTGCAAAGATAAAAAAAAAACATAGCAAAGGGACAGGTAGGGGAAATATTTTATAGTAGTCTGTGGTGCATGATGCATGTATTAATCCCTTAAATACTACAGTTACTAACAATCTAGTTGCATGAGACCCTATAGTTGCTTGTTTGCATGTCAATAGTGGATGCTTGGTGATCTTCACCCCCTGACATACACCCTAACGGTGGCTTGCAGGGTATCATGTAGATGTAGATGAAACATGCACTACCTACGTGCAGCTAAGAGCCACAATGATACTACGGGAGTGTGTAGCAGGGGGGTAATTTCACCCCCTGCCACTGCGACTTTCGAAGGTAGGGGAGGGTATTATCTAAATCTAGATAATACCCTGCAAGCCACCTCAGAGGTGTGTGTCAGGGGGTGATCTCTCACCAAACATGCACTACATATCATGCATTTAAAGAATTTGAATTATATATTAATCTTCACTGCAATATTTAAATTAATAAAGATAGCAAACTACGCATGCAAAAACGTGTTGTTAATTGGGCTACCTTCAAGTACTTACACCATCATGCAACTACCTATGCAATGAATTCAATCACTCGTATTGGAGATATTTACCGCTATTCATATCCCTAATTATACGAGGAAAAAAGGACATATTGATTCTGTCAGTTCCGCAATCAATTTCTCTAATTTTGTAATTATGGTCCAGTCTACCACAGTAAGTTGGGGTCCGCAAAATATTTTTAACATCATCACTGAAAATATGGTCTTGGAATTTGTTTAAGAGATTGAGTCTAAATTTCAACCTGCGATCTGACAATGATTCTCAATTTAATTCATTTAATAGACTGGTTACGCTAATATAGTTATATTACCGTCCCTTTACAAATCTTGCCGATCTTCGCTGCACACGTTCAAGTTCGTTATTTAGACCGATTTCGTAGGGATCCCATACACTGGCAGCATATTCCAAATGAGGTCTAACACCTACATGCGCTGGGGAACTTCTTTAAAAATTAATAATGCAAAACGTGTCAGTCATGCTTTCACCAGTTATTACAGTAGTCTCCGTGCGTGCCCACGGATGCATCCCGCACCAGTTGTTCACTGGAGACGTGGAGGAGCGGACGGGAGAATCGGGGGCGGCGTAGGGTAATAGTACGATAGTAGCACCTGCTTTGCGCGCGCCCAGAGCGAGCCTCCCCCTTCGCCGCGTCTACCCCCTCCACCGCACCTCCCCTCAACAACTTTCGCCCCGCCGCTCATCTTGACCTGAGCATTTTGCCTCCGGGGCAAATTTTACTACGGCTAGCCTTTCCCAGGGTCTGTTTTTATTCAAGGGCAGGTGGTTGAAGGGAGTGAGAGAGAGGGATAGCGGAGGGAAAAATCACGGTCGCTACCAACGGACGCTGGAATGCCTCCTGAAACGTCTATCCGCCTTTGGTTCTCGATTTCGAGAACTCCGCGCCCCCTCTCGGAGGTTTTTGTGAGAGAGGGAACCTTGGGGGAGGTTCCACAATGCACCTGGATGCAACGAGGCCGAGTCGAAAGCTTGAAAGTATGAAGCATTCGCGCTGTAACGGATTTTTTTTTCGGCCTCGTCTTGGGTCCGCAACGGACGTGCTACAGCCAGACATTCCTATGGTAGCTCATAATCTTGATGGCTGCCTGCCAAGTGTATTTTCAAGTTGCGCGGATGGTTAATTATCTTCAACTCTCTACGAGAAAGACTCCATGAAGGAATTAAACATTTTAATTAAGTTTTATTCAGTAAAGCAATGAATTATTTACCATAATTCACCATTCCTCCCGTATGATTAATGCAGCGATTGACGCTGTTACCACAGTAATGTCGAGTAATGGTTCAAAGGTTACAACTTCAACAATCACATCCGCATACTACCATGCGATTCACAAGATATAGTGAATAGGTGTAGTCGTGGTGGCGTAGTGAGTAGAGCACTGAGCTACTGACCGGAGGGTTCAAATCCCGGGAAAGATCCTTTCTGGACAACCCAATCTAAAATCCTTATGATTCAATTTTCTGCGTGTCAGAACTTCGTCGGAAATCGCAGGTGGCCCAGGGAAAGGAACTGGCCCCCCTACCCTGAATGTGTAAATTTCACATGCCATTGGCATAGTACGGGGTGAGCTCTACTCTCATCTATCAAAACCAACCTTCTGGTTGTATCACTGATTTGTAAAGTGACGGTACGATAACTATATTTGCGTAACCAGTCTATCAAATGAATTAAAATGGGAATCATTGTCAGATCGGTGGTTGAAATTTAGACTTAATCCTAAATAGACCTAAATAAATTTCAAGATAATATTTTTCACTGATGATGTTAAAAATATTTTGCTAACCCCAACTTACTATGGTAGACTGGACCATAATTACAAAATTAGAGAAATTGATTGCCGAACTGACAGATTCAAAATGTCCTTTTATCCTTGTACAATTAGGAAATGAATAGTGGTAAATGTCCAATACGAGTGAATCAATCCATTGTATAGGTACCTAGTTGCATGATGGTATAAGAAGAGTGAGTGAATAGGTATATAGACTCCACGCCAGGCAGGCACTGCCTTCACGCACACAATTCAATTACTAACAACAACATCACCCGACATAGGTACCTACTGTTAACCCCTGCTGCAAGCCCTTTTGATGGATTATATAGTATTGTGTAATGCAGATGCACAGGCTGTGCATGAAGCATGTTTTTATACAACTAACTCGTGCATACTTGGGCAATAATAATTAATATGCTTAAATATATGGCTGACTAAATAATAATAATTAGGTACATTAATGCAGCGAGTTGCACATGTCTGGTGAATGCAGATCTAACATGTTTCCATGAAGTAGTAGCATTGAGCATACCTTGTAGTTGCATATAAGTGGTGATCTTTTACCCTCTACTGCACAGCGGTGCACACCACAGTAGTGGATCACAGGTTAACATGTAGACGTGTAATTTTAAGTTACATTAAATCACCCAGGAGCCTCATATGGATTACTAAGGTTCTGATTTCAGATCTCAGTAAGATAAATAGACACTGCATGACTATAACAAGTTTTTTTTCTTATGCTCCATACGTATGCAAGGAATTGTCTGCAAAAATTACACTAATGGGGCATAAATTTACCGAGTACCTACCCTGCTAGCCCCTTAGATTGAGTATAGCAGGGGTTGAATCAAGTCGTAGTAGTCTCATTCACATATGCAAAAGAGCCTAAAATCTACTTATCCCTATTTTATTTTACTTGTGTCCCTCCGTGATCAATTCAAACAATGGTTGCCACAGCATAGCGATCATTGTGGCCAGAGTTTGTTTAAGGCTTTTCTTCAAATTATTAATAATCTACTGGTGAACATACACACCTTAAGTATATTGAAAAGTTTTAGGCTGAATTAAATAACTATGATAAAATAATATGCTATAAATGATACTAGTATTGTAATACTGAGTTCACTTACAATTACTTATTGATCTGCATTCTTTCTGTATCAAGTAATTGTCTTCTCTTCTTCATCTTGGTATGATTATCACTTAAATTTTCATCAATTACTCCCAGGTATTCCTTCCTCATCACTCCAGCTTAAGCAATTACATGCCACTAACCCTCTTCGCAGATCCTATTTAACAAGAAGAAACATCACTTCAACTAAGTTATAACTTATAGCAATATATGTAGGTTATAACAAAGAGCATATATGCTCTTGATTGGCATCAGCCATGGGGAGTCAACTTCATTCTTTGCCAGACCATAATGTCAGTCTTTGTATCAACTGGCATGACCCACAAGTACAGCTCTACCTAAAGCTCAAGGCAGGGAGGTGAGTAGAACACCATGTCACGGAAGGGTTCAGCATGGTAGAATGGGTAGAGGGAATGTGTGGGGGAGAAAGTCTAGGAGGGAAGCAAAGGAGGAACTTACTTGCAGGGTTACATACCATGCAGGTTAGCCAACAGAGCAACTAATTGGGAAGTACTGACATTGTTATGACCATTCAGGCTTTGCAAAAAGTAACTAATACATATTCAGAAGCATCTTTATGAGGTGTGTGTGTCTTCCTTCTTAAGCCCTGATGCCAGTTTGTCTGCCTGCGGTGAAATTTTTGTTTCATATGAAAATCTAAGTTGGGTAAAAATGCTACCCTGACGTGGGAATGAAAATGATGCAAGTATTATAGAAGTTTGGGCCTGGGTAGGAGTGGACAGCAGCATCCAATCCACTCCATGTTAAATAAAGCACAAATCATCAAATTTAAAATGTGCATATTACATATTGATCATTTGCTTGTATGCTGTGTAAAAATTGGAAATCGTATTTTCTGTCGTGCATTATACTGAAACTGTTGGATTTTAAATATTTTTGCATTTTACTATTTAAGCATACCTGCATGAAATATTGATATGTGTAATGTGCATGCCTGTAGTACTTCTTGCATGTTTCTTTACATGTTGGATGAAAAGTAGAACTGGTAATGTCCGCATGATATTCAAAGAAATCTCTCTTTAGGTGGGTAGTGCATGTTTGATGATAATTTGCTCCCTGCCACCATAGGCGTATTAAGGAGGGGTTGTAACAACCCCCCCCCCCCCCCCCCCCCCCCACATTGGTAAAAATGTATATTTTTTTAAATTGCTGGATCCCCCATTTACATGGGGGTTATTCCATACTCTTCGGTGGTGACCCCCCCCCCCCCCCCCCTTCAGACACTTCTAGATACACCTGCCTGCCACTCACCCCCAAGTTGGCTTTGTCAGTCGGTAGATAAAGAATGTAGCCACAGATAAGAAGGGTGCAATTCCGAAGTCCATTGTGAAGGAATGGTTGATAGCACAATTAATATCCTTCCATTCACCTTTAGTGGACAGAAGCTTTGTGTTTACAAATAGACAATTAGAGGCCCAAAATCCCCTGTGCATCACATACCATGAGCTTTTGCAAGAACTGTACCTTGTCATGGATTCAAATCCCACCCAGGTGTTTTTTTTTGGTACTTTAGAATATAGAACTAAATTTATTACATCCCATACTCCAAGATAGAAAGCCAATACTATTGCTCTAGGGCAGGGGTTCCCAACTGGTGGTATGCGTGAACATTTCAGGTGGTACTCTTGGGTGATAGGCTAGTCAGGGCCTCTGTGTGCATGAGCACGCAAACTTTACACAAATGCCCTTGTGCCAGGTGCTGGCATCTCTATATATTTTTAAATAAAAAAAAGAAAGAAAAAATAGAAAAAAAATATTTATTGTTGTCTTGATAAGGGGTTGACAAAACCGAAATACAAGTGCAGTAATAATTAAATATTAAGTTTTCTCAGTAATTTAATTAAAATAAAACTAGCCATTGGGCACATTTCCAACAGTGAATATATATTTCTAAAAAAATCTAGGACTGTTGGTCCACCAAAATTTCTAAAAATTGCAAGCGGTATGCAGTGGCTTAAAGGTTGGGAACCCCTGCTCTAGGAGGTCAATGAAATGAAAATAAAACCTTCATACCTAATTATTATTCATTTACAAAACTGCCCACTGACTCAATAACCCTGCATTAACAATCTTTAATTATTTCTTTGGTAGAAAATGAATATACTATTCAACTAGTTCCCATTATCCTTCTCTTTAACCTCATATAAACACAATTGTGTCTAAAATAGAGAGGTAAAAATTTGTGCACTCTTTGTGGAAGAAAATTGTGATTGTTCTAGCATACTTTGTGACTTCAGTTTAGTGAACATGCTTCAAGTAATATCAATTGTATACTGTATTTGATGAAGACATTATCATTATTACTCATTTTCTACCAGTGAAGGTAGGTCTAAATGGACATTTAGTTCTCCAACACCCTTACATTTCACACTATGTCCATCCTCAACCACTCATACCTACTACCTCCCATCATTCTATCTAAGCTACCTGTTCTTCTCCTCCATCTTCCCCACTTACCCAACATTCTTCCATCAATTACGTCCTTCAAAACACCATCGCCCTTAATTGTCTTATCCATCACACCTAGGGCTTTCTCCCAATTTCACCAATCAAATTCCTTTCCTCTCCTACCAATTCCAGCACTTCATCATTTGTTCTCCTTTAGACCCTCTTTACCTTCCCCATACCCACATCTCTAAAGCCCACAGCTCTATTTTCATCTTCTTTCCACAGAGCCCATGTTTCCCCCCATATACTTCATCATTCGCCCTCCTTTAGATCCTCTTTACCTTCCCCATACCCACATCTCTAAAGCCCACAGCTCTATTTTCATCTTCTTTCCACAGAGCCCATGTTTCCCCCCATATACTTCATCATTCGCCCTCCTTTAGATCCTCTTTACCTTCCCCATACCCACATCTCTAAAGCCCACAGCTCTATTTTCATCTTCTTTCCACAGAGCCCACGTTTCCCCCCATCTAGTGCCACACTCCATTTAAACTTGTCACTAGTCTTCTCTTTACTTCCCTACTCATTGCACCTGTCATTAATTCACGCCTGCGAGTAAAACTTTTTTTACTGATGCATTTCTCCTCACTTTAATGCTGCTATACCCTTTTTCCTCCAACACACTACCTATAGCTAATAGCTAATTTGCTCCACTTGCTCTAGCTTCTGACCCCCTACTTTTATAGTTAAACTGGCCTTTTTTTGTTCATGAACATCTCATTACTTTCGTTTTCTTCTCATTTATATTCATCCCAAATCTTTCACACTGTCCCTGCAATGCATCTAGCATTCTTTTAACCCTTTTACTGCCAGCCCCTTTAAAGTAGACTGTGCGAAAAATGCCAAGCCCATTATGCCCAGCCAATGGGCAAGCTCATTAAGATATATTATAAGCACTTCATATTAATATATGAATTTTTTTTTATTTTTATTTTGATCATATATTTTCCCTTTTTAAGAGGATGAAAAAATTATTCATTCTGTCTCTGATTTGAATGAATTGTAACCATTACAAATACATGATGATGTAATGTAGGTGGGCCGATATATCGGCCCCTTGGCAGTTTTCGCACAACCATAGAGGGACGATATATCGGCCCACTGGCAGTAAAAGGGTTAAACACTAGACTGACAAGCACTTGGTCATCTGCAAACCTCACAGATTTGATCAATTTTTCCTCAATATTTACTCCAGCCCATCCCAAGCCCCTCTCACCACTTCCTCCGAGCACATGTTAAAAATTACCGGCTATAACAGTCAAGTCCTGCCTAATTCCCTCCATGAGGAAATAAAAAAATGCCAGTCAATAAGTACCTATAAATCAAAATTACGCAGATTATTACATGCTATGAAAGACTACTCACATATACTGTATTCACTATCTTATATTATTATTCTTCATTCTTTCACTTTTCATTTAACTAATTAATTTTGTTTGCTAATTTCAAATTTCAATGGAAACTGAATATTTATGTATTCGATGTGCTGGATTTATGTATAGTAATTAGATAATTTTTCCTGTGGTAAATCGCAATGTAATCCTTGATATCATTGTATATCTGGAATAATTATGAACTTGTCATAACAGAGTATCTTTTCAGAATTTATTAAGTACATGTTATTTTATTGAGTGTTAGCATTTATATACATTTGAAATGAAATCCTTGTATAATAGTGCGCTTGAAATAGAATATGTTATTAACAATGTTAATTTGTCTTTTCACAAACCAATATGATTATCCCTATTCTCTACTGTTATTGTTATTATTAAGAGTTGAAAATGTATATTTATATATTTGAAGCATTATACTTTAATTTCAGTTCCACAAGGTCACAAGATTACCTATGTTTTAAATTGATAGCGTGAAAATTCGCGAACTTGAAGCAGAGTGTTATAATTGCTTTATTATTATGATATCATTATGATGTTATAATTATCATCATTGATTGTATTGTAACTATAGCATAATCTTGAATTGAAATTGAATATTATTCGCAGCTTACACTGTACGGTATGTCTAAAAGGCCAAAATTGGTCTATGACAATAAACTTATTATTATTAATTCCCCTCCCTATTGCGGCTCAATCTGATTCTCCATCAGCTACTCTCACTTGTGCCTCCTGAGCCATACATTAATTCCGGACAATCTCTTGTCTATGGCTATCTACTGTAATATTCCCATTAACTTTTCTAACCTTACTCTGTCGAATGGCTTTTTGAAATCAACAAAACTTGAGAATACATCCTGATTATATTCTACACTTTTCCACTAGTATTATTATGACTGGAATCATTTTCCGAGTGGCCCTCACCTTCTGGAATCCAAACTGATCCTTACATAGAAATTTATTGGCTCTTGTTTCCATCTTTTTTCTGATGATGATTCTACACACAACCTTTGCCACATGAGAAATCAAACTTATCATTCTATAGTCTTCGCATTGATTTGTTACCCTCTATTTTGGTATAGGTATCAGTACGGTATTTAAAAAATCCTCTGGCCATTCCCCCTCATATATTCTACGAACAAGCCCATAAAATCTCTCCCTTTCCCCTTCTTCCTATGTTCTTCAGAAGTTCAGCTGGGAAGTTATCTATTCTCACTGCTTTACCTGCCTTTATATCTTGCAATGCCTTCTCTATGTCACATTCCTAGGCCCAGCTCATCCTGATCTATGTCCTTTTCCTCTTCTATGCTAAAGTTCCAAGGCCTATTTTGCTATCGTAGAGTTCCTTGATATATTCCTTCCACTGACACTGAATCTCCTCAGGTTCCCAAGCTGAATTTCCCCTTTTGTCTTTGATGCACAGGACCATTTTCCATTTCATGATGCCTGACAACATTCTAATCTTTGAGTACAGACTATCTATTTCTCTTTCTCCCTGGAGACTCTCCATCTCCTCACACTGCCAATTCCACCACTTTTCTCTTGCTCTCTTTGTTTATTTCCTAGGTCCATTTTTTATCTCCTTATAATGCCTTTTTCCTAGCTCTGTGTTTACATTTTTCCATTTTCTTCTTTCCTCGATCCTTTCCATCATTTATGCTGTTTCCTTTTGTTTCATGATCCTCCTAGCATCTACTGTTCCTATTGTTTTCTCAGCTGCTATTTTTATACCCGTATTTATCATTTCCCGCCCTTCATCTATTATTCCTCTTTCCTCCTCTTCCTTCATGCATCTGTCCACCTTATATATCCTCCTCTTCATTCAAATCAGTGCTCCTACGTTCTGTAGTATTTTTTGGTATCCCCCCTTATTTTTCCCGATTTCCCCTCATTGGACAGTTTTCCCTCGGCAGACTATTTACCTTCCGGACTTGCTGGAAGCACGCATTCCTAAATGCGACGATTCTGGTGTGCACCTTTCCCTCACCACATCGCTTTCCCAGCTTCCTGAAGGTGGAAGAAGACAGGAAGTTGGGCAAGTGCATGGGCCATGAACTAGTGTTCTGCACCCAGTCAGTAAAAGAGTTCCTGATGCTCCAATGAAAAACTTCCACCTGGCCCTGCATGCCCAGACCAATTTTCCTTCCCCTGAAATGCAACACATGTATCTTATATGTAATTCCAAATTCACCCCACTCCACGTTGACCTTGCAAAATAAACCCCCTACTAATGTCGACACACCCTCCCTCAGTTCGAGTCAAGATGGCAAACATTAAACGTTGAGCTACTGCCAGCTTGAAGTCATGTTACAAGACTTTGGCATTTTTTAGAGGGTGACATTTTCTACTTGCATTTGTACCTATCTGAGATTCCTGAGGGAAATACAATTCATGCAGTTGGTTTGTACTTGGCCTGACAATTCTGAAATACATTTACTTGTCTAGTTGTTTATGATTATACTTATTTCCCTTCCTATTTTCCTCATCCTGTCTCACCCAAGATTGCAAAGCGCTTAGTCCTGGATGAGTGAAACCAACACAGAATTTCATTATTTCTTCTCAGGTTACTCTATTCTCACGTTTTTATTCTCCTTCCTACCTACAACTTTTCATCTCACATTTCATCACCCCCAAGTTATGGTTTGAGTCTGCATCTGCACTTGGAAAACCATGCAAATTCTTCATGCTGTTCTTGAATCTTTGCCTAACCATAATGTAATCTAGCTGGTATCTTCCTGTATCCACTGGCATTTCCCATGTGTACTTACAGGTAGGGTGGTATTTAAACCATGTGTTTGTTATCACTAAATTATTCCTCCTACAGAACTCCACTGCTTTCTCACCCATCATTTCTTACACCCAGCCCATACCCCCATACTTCACTTCCGTACCTCCCTTCCCCTACTACAGCATTCTAGTCCCCCTTAACTATTAGGTTCTTCCTGCCCTTAACTTTCTCGATTAATTCTTCCAACTGGTCATATACTTTGTCTACTTCCTCTTCTCTAAGTCCCCCTGTCGGCATGTAAACCTGTACTACGACTACATTTGCCGGCTTCGCTTTGATTTTGATAACAAGTATTCTATCGCTGTTCCACATTCAATACCCTTTTTCCTAATGTTGCATTCAATACAACTGCTACTCCCTGCTGGCTTTCTTCCACACCACTGTATATAACCCTGTACTTTTCACTCCAGAAGTCCCCCAAGTCCCTCTATCTTACTTCGCTTAATCCCAACAAATCGATCTTTCCCCTCTCCATTTCACGCTTTGTTTTCCTGTTTCCCTACCCTAAACATCATCCTAACATTACATGACCTGATTCTTAGCATTGTTGCTCTCTTCTCTGGTTTCTTTTTCGCCGCTGCTGCTGCCATTGTCTTTCTTTTCATGCAAGGATTTCATGAGATGATGACTGCAGAGTATGACACCTGCCCCACTCATTTGGATCTGGGACCCGTAGTGCCAGGAGTCAATTCTCTATTTTTCAAGTCCATTGTGTTCTTGGGAGAATTTAATTGAGGTGGTTTCCCATTATCTGCCTCAATAGTGTTTTTAACGTGATGCCATCACTTGAAAGGCTGGGGTCAGATGCCTTCTCACAGCTGCCTCACTGAGAAACAGACACTACAGGTACTGTTTTTCATCAGGTTCCTACCATTCGACCTAACTGGGCATGGGTGACACTACATATTAATTGCTCCAGTGCAGTGCAGCTCTAAGGGACATGGGAACGTACAAGCCCCAATTCTTCCACGACAGGGTGTAGTCCATGAGGAATGGGATGAAGGCATAACAGCTGAAAATTAATGTACATGATCGATGAACAGTGAAAGTCACGAAGTGTTTTTAACAGCAATTGTGTCTTGCCCTCACTTCTTAATTTCTTGTTTATTAATTTACACCATGCCTAAGCATCACTGAGGGATTCCAGGTTCCCACACTCACTGTTATAATCATCCTCCTCCTTTCTACTTCTCCTTCCTCTGCAATGAGCAAAACTTTCTCAATATTCTGAGAGTAGGGTCCATGCATGAATAGTTTTTATTTTTTATGCTGACAACATGCTTTTTTATAACAAAATATATACAAATAATTTTCCAAGACCCTTAAGATAGAAACAAAATCTGACCAAAAAATAGCACATTTTAAATTCCCAACATTTTGCTTTGTGTCAAGATGCACTAATACAGGGTTTAAAACACCGGATAAGCTGATTTTCAGTGTACCACAAGATTCTGAAATGAGGAATATTGGTTGATATCGATATGTATCATTTTGTCCATGATTTTCGGAAGACTGTCTGAAAGTTCATTTTTACTGTAAAAAACACTTTTCTTGCACTGATTTTTCAATTAAAATAATAATAAACTAAATCTACTGTCTACAACTGTTTTTATATGAATGTGGAATATTTTCATCAGAATGAAAATTTCATGCACAGACCCTATTAAAAACTTACCTTGTAGCCAGGCCACTATCCACACTAATGAAGTGGTGCTGGGTACCTTAACTGACATGAGTTTTCTTACCTTAATTTAACCATCCATATTTTTTCATGTGAAAAGTATTGAGGTGGCTTCCATTAAGGTTTTTAAGTCCTTCCATCACTATCTTGCCTACACACATGCGTGTCCTTGTTAGGGAACAGACGTAGAGTGGACTACCTTTCATCTGTCTCTTCACCCTTGGAAATATTTGACATTATCAGGAGGACCTTTAATTGCTCCTATCAGTCTACCGTTTGGAGTCATAGGAACATGCATGACCTTTCCACCATGCCATGGTTGTAGTTATGTGTGGGGCACTAATGGTATGTGTTGAGTAAAATTTAGCATCCAAACCTATTAGAAAATGAATATAATGTTAAATTTCTGTACTATAGAGGAACACAAAAGAAATTGACTAAGAACCATCAACTCAGTACCAGGGAAAGCTAGTTTAAGAAATTAGAATGAAATTAATAATTTAGTTAAATCATGAATAATCACAGCTGTTAACATGAAATAAATATTTATTATAATAATACCTCACATCTTTTAATTATATATAGACAGGCACATTGCACATAAATAAAATGTGCATAGATAAAACATTAAAAACAAGAGATTGTATTAAATGACTGATAAATGAGCCAACAGTTGAGAAAAATTATAAAAATGTGGTGCTAATATTTAATAAACACACCTGAGACAACAATTGTAGACCATCACTAGAATTGTTCACAACATAAATAGGATTCGAACTGATGTTCACAAGATAATTTGAAATTCAATGGTCAATGACTAGATGAAGTGGAATGAACTAAAAATTCTTCATGACAAGCTGAAATCCAGGCTGGAAAAGTTTTTAATATTATTAATCCAGTATATTATTGTTTTCCTTTGATATACTAGTCTTATTTTCTATTCTGAGAGAGTTAGTCCAATTCTCACAGGCTAACGTTATTTTCACATTTAGCAATTGATTCATAATTACTGCTCCATACCTTGCCATGTAAAGATAGCAAAGAGATTATATCTCAACAGTAATACTAGAGAAAAGTTCAAGGAAAACCATAATCACTCTCAGATACAAAGATAATGTGCAAGAAATGAGATGTGCTAGGAACAGGTTCACCGACTCTTGCCATTTTTTCATCCACCACATACATATATGTAATAACCTCGGCAAAAATCAAAATACATTCATACCCTTCCAACAACAGGCATGCAACAATTAATCACTGGTTTTGGCGAAGCATGAAAATTTTGACCTTTCCTGAAAACAGGTGTATGGTTTTGTGTTAACATGAAATAAATATTTCATTTGCACCAGCATAATTCAAGTATAAATAAATCCCCTCAAGTACCAGCAAGAGAACCAAAAATTATAACAAAAATTCGTTGATTGTGCAGACACACACTTAATCAATGATTAATTTCAGTTAAATTACAAATGCTACAAAAAACAATTTCCTTAAAAATAAACTAAAGGTAAATAAACTAGTTGAGAAACAATAACAAACAACACAGTGATCAGGATGAAGTTGATGAATTTGGTTTAAGTACTGATCATACAATTTTTTGTTAGGTAGGTACATACAATAATGGAAACATAATTATATATGCTGATTGATACTGCACATGCAAACATCTTACATGGAATAGGAATGTATTTAGCTTGGCTGCTGATTATCACACTGAATCATAAAGCTAGTATCAACACATACTATGGTAATCACAATTTATAAGTTCAGGCACTCCAGGGCTAACTTTCATCACAAAAGAATTTGCTGCAGGCAACTGAAAACAAGAACCTGTAAGAGAAAATTCCAATATTAATGTTGATATCTCATATTTGTTGGATAAGGATGGCAAAATGGAAAAGAGAGAGGAGGCGAGCGGATAGTTTGGTTAGAATGATGGGAAGAATGAAGGTCTGAAGAGGAGCATCATGTGAAATTTCAGGGTTGAGGGAAGAATTTATATCAATTTAGACCTACAAGAAATCAGTAGAAAAAATTATTATTATGAACATTACATAAACGTAGATACTTGATTATAGCATTTGCATATCATATACAGCTAATGACTACATTACATAGTTGACTATAAGAAAAAACTTGATGCCATGATTTTAGAGAAATTTTTGAGTAATTATTTTAAATAGTGGAAATACACGCATGACAACTAGAGAAGAATAGTCCTATTTTTCATATGGGAATTAAAAGCAATGCGAAAAATAAAGAATGAAGAAAAACTACAAGAAAGTACAGTGATGAGATTTTCGGGAGCATAAAGGGCCAGATTTAATTTAAAAGTACGAGGTCACGATCTAGAGCAATCAGGCTATCTCTTTAGGATGCTAGATGAAAACGGGTACAGGAGCATTGAATTTCAAAGTAGAGTCATGCTGGCGAAAGAGGCGTTTACTCGTAGATGAGAACTAATGACAGGGTCCCTGAGTACAGATGTAAAGAAAAGACTAATGAAAAGCCTAATGTGGAGCATGGCATTTTATTGTTCCCAAACATGGATAATAAGGGAAGAAGGCAAAAACAGAATTTTCAAGAAATGTGATTCGAAGAGGATGGAGATGGTAAGGTGGGTAGAAAGGAATACAGACGAGGAAGTGTAGGAAGAAGAATTTTTATGCATGCAAGGCATTCTGTTATATCATCTCACTCTTAAAAGTATCCAGAAATGCATAGAGAAGGATACATGAGTAGCTGAACCAGCTTAAGCATCTGGCATGAATTTGGGGGATTGATGTTCAAATCCAGGCCCAGGTGAATGGTTTTGTTTTTCAGTGGATATTCTGCTAAAATGCAACACTTCTGAATCTTGTGCTTCCTCCAGTCAAGGAAGAACACTTTGGATGGATAATTTCTAAATTTATGGCATTTAGAAAATTTTGCTCTGATACTCAAAGAGTACCAACAGTACTTGGGGACAAACAGAAAAATTCCCTTTAAAAGGTAAAGCATAAATTTTGGAAAAAAGAGGAATATGACCATCAACACTGTCACCCTAATGTGATGGATAAATATATACCTAGTTACAATGAATATGACAGATGGATGGATTGTAAATCATTTGATGGAGGGCATTGGAGGTGCTTCAAATATGCTAAAGGTAAAGAATATTTCTGAATAAGAGGTGCATAGAGTTGTTCAAAAAAGCCATGAGAGAATCAGAGTATAAATACCCTCATAATAAACGAAAGCATCACAGGGAATGGACTTTCTTTGCATCAAAAGTGCTCTGGGGAGGAAAAAAAATGGGGAAAAATTCTGAATAAATCATATTCTCATTGGAGAGGTTGCACCAAGTCCTCTTCTTCCAAGTCTTCCCTATAATGAGCCTATTGATGCATATCTGATTAGTTCACATCATGTTCGGTTCAGTTTAGCTAGTATTTTTGCACCTGAACTATGTAATGTTGAACTCTTATGGCGTTGGCATTTTTTAAACCATGGAGAGCCAAAGATGACTGATAAAGGTATGGTTCAAGTGCCAAGCCAGGTTAGTGGCCAGATGAATTGCAACAGCTCTGGATATAGCCAGAAAATTTAATGGCTTTAAGAAATAAAATAACTGCAAAAACAATGGGATTGAGACTGAGTTTGATGACATCATTGCACATAAATGATAAGAGATTAAATGGAAAACAAATAAGTTATACCAACAGTCTTCAGCCAAAAGAAATAGGAAAAAAAACATTTTCAGCATTCATCATCATTTTATAATTCAAGACATCACTTGTTCATCAACACAATGAACAAGTGATATCTTGAATTACATCATTGAGTATCAGAAGTAACATTTCCTTGATGCATCTAAGCCACAATAGTCAGTGAAAAGCTTGCATTTTATAACACTACATTCCACTTTCTCAAATCTTCTTCAGCAGAAGTAATTAGAGCAATAATTAATATACACTTACCTCAGTGGGTTTATCAAGGCATGAGGTCTTCATAAAGTCATGAAGCTGGAGCGGTGGGAGTTTTGGACACTTCATTTGGGAATGTCATCCCATCTTGCCCTGGGGTTCCAATGGTAGGGGCTGCAGTGGCTCCTGGGGATGTCTTCGGAGGGGGGAGGATACCGACCTCTATTGCCTCCTTCTCAAGATCAGTTAGCTGCTTCCTCAAACGTGCCGCAGTTGCCCTAAGAGATTTTTCATCTTCACGCAGGTTCCGGGATGCCTCCCATAACTCCTTCCCTCCACCAGCAGAGATTCCACCAACAGACCATCTAAGGAAAAGCTCATTCCAGAGTGCCTTCAAGAAACAATGGAGGATATAATAGGTATGAGTAGCCTTTGAGAGATGGAAAATTTATGACATCCTTTTTCTTGGAAATTTTCTGTTACTTCTACAAATTGTAACATGCTAGCCATTGGAAGGGTAGAGGTAATGGGTGAACACACAAACCAGGCATTTATTACAATCAAGTAAAACATTCAATTGGTATTTACTAAATTACTTTGTGTTTTTGTTAGCTTTAACCTACATATTACACTCACCTAGGAAATTAATGAGCCAAATAATAATATTACAGCAGAAACTCAAAAATTATGGAAGTCCATGGGACCAAAAGGCAGTTCATAATATTGCATTTTGTAAGAATAAGTGAAAGTGACCAATTCACAAATCTGATTACAATAATCATATATTCAAGGTATATTGATATTGAAAAATTAATAAATGTGCAAAAGTATTAAAAGAAGAAGGTATGTCCATCCGGATAGCATACGAGCATATATTGTTCTAAGCTTCACAGATATTATAGCTCCAACTCAGAGCTAGCTGTTCAATGTTTCCTTAAATACGTGACTATTTCCTACAAAATGAAACTGCTATTATCTGCTCCATTTTTAAAAACAAGGATGCAATGATGTTAAGAATTACTGCCCTGTGAATATTTAGTCAATTTGCTCCAGAATATTTGAGTGCATTATACAGTAGGGCGGATCGGAAAAATCGATTTTTCGCGGAGAAACTTGGCCCTCTGGAAAAAGTTGTCAAAGTGACTCAAAATGACACCAGAAAATTTTGAAACCTCTAGGTCAACCCCAGACCCTCGCGCCGTGGCCATTTATGGGGAGGGGGGCTGAAAATAGAAAAATTCATGTTTTTAAAGTGGTTCCCCATGGATTTTGCCGAGTTGCGACCCTTTAGGGCAAAAATTTCGTCCATTTGTACGTATCTGCAGCCGTTAAGCCACAAATTGTCTAATTTGAGTGCGCGACCGCGCGTAATTATGCACCACCCACGCAGCGTCGCGGCGCAACTGTCAGAAGGCCGCTCGCGCGCCTCCTGCCGGCTTGCGCCTCCTGCCCGGTCGCCGCGAACGCAGCAGAACTCATCACGGATGCGTCTTCCGTCGTTGGTCTCATTAATATTAGATAATTAAACAATTTCCAGGGAATAACAATTACGGAAGGATTATTTGAAATTAATATAACCCTACACACTATATTTTTTTTTCCTTTCTCGTCGACAGAAACGAATTGACGTTACCGAATTTTAAAGAAGTGATAAAATATTTTTTTTATGTTCGCGACGCATTGAGATACGAAAGCGCAGGAAGGGAGCCTACGGTTTATCAAGTAGTCTGGTAACGAAAAAAGTGTCCGAACTATGGAGACGCACCTCTATTCCAATCATTCCGGAACATGGTGTGATTAAAATGATTATACGGTACCATACGACGTACTACGGCTTAAGAAAAATGCAAGCAAGCATAGGTGCCGAAGGTGAGAAAGGTGCCAAATCGACAGAAAAATTAATATATTTTTAATGAATCCCAGAAACTATGTGATGTTTGTGCGTGTCAGAGCTAAAAAATTAGCGAGTGTAAATTTAGAAAGAGGATAAAGTTCTCCCAAATGAAACGGCATTTTTGAGGGATCAAAGGACAAAATAAAAGATGGTATCCGATGGATTGGATGCCTCAGAAACTCGACGATTAAAGAAAAACCTCAAAAGAGGATCGTCGGAGAGCGTCGACTCAAAATCTTTCACTCTTGAAGAGGTAAAAATTGAGCATCAAGAATTTTTTCCGCTACATCTCGATAAAACTCAACCGACTTGAACCTCAATGTTCCTCATACGATTAGGAATGAAAATCAATCAAAACCTCCTTCGGGGCAAAGGCGTCTTCAATTGTCAACTGTGGCGGAGGTATGTGCAATAACCACCTTCGGGGTAAAGGCGTCTTTAATTGCCAACTGTGACGGAGGTACGCTCAAGTACCGGTGACGTGTCCCTCAGAGCAGCAGCAATGATTGCCAGCGCAACTGTAACCGACGCAAAGCTCAAAACTCCGGAAGACAGGTGAAAGGTAGTGGACCGGCATTTGTTACGAAGACAGATAAAGAAGATGCTAGATTCAGTAAAAGCAAAGACAAACGAAAAAATGCAATTGAAGGTCTGTATTTTGACGGCCGAAAGGATGAAACGATTAAACTGGAGTAAATAGGCAAGAGGACATATCAATCTTACGTTAGGGAGGAACATGTCTTGTTTGTTGAAGAGCCAGGCTCCCAGTTTTACAGTTTTGTCTCCCCCACAGGAGGATCTGCAAGAAAAATCATATCTGCAATTCTTGATTTTTTTGCGAAAGAAAATATTGAACTTCCAAATTTATAAGTGATTGGATGCGATGGCGCCAAAGTGAATACAGGTCAGGATGGAAGCATCATCCGTTTGCTGGAAGCAAAACTCCGACCTCCGTTAGAGTGGTCCATTTGCCCATTAGACTTGATTGGCTTAACACTGCGGCAGTTGGTAGAAACATTAGACGGGCAAACTAAGGGTCCAAATTTGTTTGCAGGACCTATTGTCTCCACCCGTCAAGACTGCCACACGCTTGATATCATACGATTGGAGCCAGTTCCAACAAAACTGTCCCACGAAGAAGACTTGAGATTGCTGAGCAGTGACCAGCAGTATCTTCGGGAAATTTCTAATGCTGTCCAAAGGATTTCGCTCGGAAAATTTGGCCAGATAAACTCCAAAAAATGTGGCTCATTCTCGTTAGATCACTACGGCCAGCCGACAACTGGCATACGTGTCCAGTGAAAATTCATGCGCTAAAATGTATTGCCATTCAAAAAGTATACGCACCTGTCTGGTTTTCAGTGAAAAAAAACATTGTATACACGATGGTGCTGTAAATTTATGGAAAATATTATATTGATCAAGAGATCTACCAGTAGATCTTAAAAGAGTCATTGATTCTGTTATTCAGAGAAACGGATTTCTCCGGCACTCAGAAAATTTACTCCTCCCAATGATTGCTGAAAATGGAGAGGAAGTGTGAAGAGATGCGTGGAAAATAATCTTAGAGGCATGAAGAAATACGCATGCGACGAAAATCCAAGAACTTTTGAGTTAACAGATTTTAAATTTGATGTAGAAGACTACACGCTGCTGATAAAATGGGACTAGAACACCGACTCGTGCTCTATCGCATCTCACGACTGAAGAAATTCGAGAATTACTTGAGTAATGCTCAACAGTGGAACACAATTGTCCTTGTCACACGCAAGCTTTTGAAATATTTGTAAAAGAGGTAACCCAAGCTTCATTGGCATCCGCAACGACAGACAACAAGAAATACTGAAAATACTAGAAAGCAAAACCAAAATGCCAACCTTCAAAACCAAGTCTCAGATCATGCTGTGATAGAGTAAGTTTTACATTTACCTGCTTGACTTCAAAAATAAAAAAATTGATAATGACCTTTAGTGTTCAATGAAAATAAAGTTTAAAGACGAATACTTGCACACAGATAAACCGTCTGGTACTACAACAGGACCACTTTCTTATTTTTTCGATAGCATATAATCTGATAAAGGAAATGCGTTCCTCTATTCTATGAATGGATGTTTGGGCGGTGGAGTTCATAGTGCAGGTACCTCAACGTGGTGAGCTCTGGTAACTACTTTAATTATTTTTGCATTCTTTCTCCATGCTGAAATATAATAGTACAAATAGGCTAAAAATCGGGAAGTGTTTCTTTACTCCCTGAATGATGACGGTGTGTTGTAGTAATTTCAAATAATCCTTCCGTAATTGTTATTCCCTGGAAATTGTTTAATTATCTAATATTAATGAGACCAACGACGGAAGACGCATCCGTGATGAGTTCTGCTGCGTTCGCGGCGACCGGGCAGGAGGCGCGAGCCGGCAGGAGGCGCGCGAGCGGCCTTCTGACAGTTGCGCCGCGACGCTGCGTGGGTGGTGCATAATGGGGGCGTTTACTCGGAACCGAAATTGCAATTTTTTGCATGAAATTGTTAGATGGAAACAAAAAAAGAATTTTAGTGAAAAAAATAATCTTCTAACCACAACCATTCACTCATAAATCAAAAATTAAAATAAGCAAAAGGTGACGCCCACCGAAAATGCTGCTGTGATAACATTGACGTCATTTTCCTCCCGTCCTTGACTACTCTTAAGGGGAGGGAAGGGAGAGGAGGGGAATTCTCGGAAGGTCTGCTCGCACAGATGCTGTCGAAATCGCTCCCATTGGGAGAGCCAGCTGTGTCCCTCCCTTTGCGATAAGGCGAAGTAGCTTCGCGGGCTCAGTTGTGATTGGACGAAGTCGATATACGTCAGAGATTGCACCACACCCACTTTTCCGAAAGGGTTAAGAACATCAGTTTTTCGCCGCTTATAACTCGAGAAATAATTGACGGATCAAAAAACGGAAAAATACGTGTCTTTTTATTTTACAAACTCTATCACATTCGGCAATAAAAAAAATATGGTAAACGACCCCATTACGCGCGGTCGCGCACTCAAAATAGACAATTTGTGGCTTAACGGCTGCAGATACGTACAAATGGACGAAATTTTTGCCCTAAAGGGTCGCAACTCGGCAAAATCCATGGGGAACCACTTTAAAAACATGAATTTTTCTATTTTCAGCCCCCCTCCCCATAAATGGCCACGGCGCGAGGGTCTAGGGTTGACCTAGAGGTTTCAAAATTTTCTGGTGTCATTTTGAGTCACTTTGACAACTTTTTCCAGAGGGCCAAGTTTCTCCGCGAAAAATCGATTTTTCCGATCCGCCCTATTATACAGGGTGTGGCAACATAACTTCCTTTTTTATATGGGGATATTCATATAAAAAAGGAAGTTATGTTGCTGCAACCTGTATAAAAACACATTAAGTTTCAGATCAAGAGTCAGATGATCGAATTTCAACATGGAATCTTGGCGAATAAAAATTAGCAACAACAAATCTGACTAATTTTACAGATGTTGCCACTGTTATGGATAGTGGTTCTCAAATAGATGCCATCTATTTGGGCTCTAGGAGAAAGAATATGCAAATGTTTAATTACTCCATGAATGGACACATTATTTTGAGAAAAATTTGTAAAATTTATGTCTTTTACCGTAAAATGTCAATTGTTAATCATATATAGTATTATACCATGTCTACTAGAAAAACTACAAGGTTTTTTTATATGTACCATATACATATAAAAGTATTTCAAGAATGAAAATGGGCTAAAAATAACATTTTTCTCTTGTAAGGAGTAAAATAGAGCATTTCCCTCTAAAACCTCTTGGAACCCTTATGCAAGAAAGTGAATTGAAATGATTGAGAGAGCTCAAAAAAACTTTTTTAGGGCATATGTATTATATTCGTAATCAAATATATCCCAGCTGTGATGATCATGCAAGATATGAGGACTTATCAGTAATGTTAAAATTATGTAATTGGAGATTACTGAACAACCTGATATTTCTACATGAGATCATTAAGGAGAGAAAAGTATGTTTACAAATTGACAAAATTTCATTGTTCCAACAAACAAAGTTAGGAATAAGATGTCATTTTAAGCCAGTTTCACACAATACTTGAACCAGCACAAGACCTAGTGTGCTAGGATACTGTACTAGGTACTAGGATAGTGTGCCACTACTTGATATTGAGGACAGAATCTATTATGATTGGAACTGTCCTGGGAGATTTCACACGATCATAAACCTTGTGCTTACTACGAATTGGTTATTCCATATGATTCCATACTAATTAAAAAAAAAGTTCCCACAGCGTCTGTAACTTGACTTGATTGGTCGATGGCTACTGGACTACTGGGTCCTACTATAAATCTATTACTGCATCAAGTATGAAATCCAGTAGCTTTGAGCTTTATATCATGAATTTTAACTTTGTACGACTGTAAAAATGATTTCCTACACTTAATATGAAACACAGCAAATTTATTAATGTTCTTAATTTATTTGAAGATCAAAAAACCTTTACAAAGAAACTATTTAAAAAATGACACGAGTTCGTAATTTGCAAATTAAAATACTCTATACTTGCAATGCAACTGGCCAGACTTGAAAATTAGAACAAAATTTGTAATTTTCCACACGACTTAAATTATCCAACCAGTTTCAACACATTGGCGTCATCATCAGGGATTGAGTCCCTGATGTGTTGAAACTGGTTGGATGATTAAAGTCGTGTGGAAAATTACAAAGTTTGTCCTCATTTTCAAGCATGGAAAAATTCCACAAAGTTACGGCCGAGGTTGTTTCTTTGCAACTGGCCAGCTTTGACTGATGTACCTCATACATATTTTTCTTTTTGTAGGATACATTATTATTCATCATGTGATCATATTTATGTTGGGCAAACATTAAAAACAATAAATAAACACCTTATCTTCATTTTCAATCAGAAGCTCTTCATTCTCATCCCTTATGGTAATGCATCTTTTAGTCCATTCATTGAAGCGGTTCCTCACTATCCTGTTGGCAGCTTCCACTTTTCCATGGGCAAGGTCGTTTTGCACATCATCACATACATCCATATTTCTCTAGCTTTCTTGCTTATGACTTACACGTCTTTTCTTACTCACAGAAGAGAGATGCAGGACTTCTTCTTGACAACTTTCCTTCTCCCAAGAACTTCATCTGTGGTTTCCTGCAGTACATTTTTAATATTTTCACATTTCTCTTCTTCTTATTCCACAGTCATATACTCTATCAGCTGATTTTCCACTGCTTTTTAAATGCTGAGTCTCCTTCAATTTTTCTACTTGCTACCTAATGTTCTTCATTTTTTTTCTTCAATTCTTTGAATTTCAAACAGCATTTCATCATCACATAATCGTGGTCACTATCAATATCTGCATCTGAGTAGCTTTCACAATAATTCGACTAGTTTCTAAATCTCTGCTTCACCAAAATTCAGTCATTTTGATATCTACTCCAGTTCTAGTTTCAACCTTTTCCACTCGGGTGTCGAGTGATACTCGACACAGCATAGCTCACTACCAACTCGCGTGTCGAGTGTCACTCGACATTCAGGGGCAAAATTAAGGGGCCTCTAATAATTATATTCCAAGTGGACTACTGGTAAAGAAGGTGGAAACATCCAAACTCGGGTGTCGACTGATACTCGACTCAGCGTAGCTCAGTACCAACTTGCGAGTCGAGCGTCACTCGACACACAACATGTGTAATCCAGGGGCATTTAAAAATAAATTCCGAGTGGACTACTGGCATAGAGGGTGAAAAAAATCCAGTGCAAAGGGTTAAAACCCTTATGTACTTTTTTATAACTACATAAATGCATATTCTTATCAGATACAACTTTCAACGTAATGCTATGAAAAATACTATGTAATTTGAATGACTTTGAAACATATATATACATGCTCAGAAGTCTTAGGAAGAGTGGGAGAGAAGAGATGTCTACTGAAAACCTTAAAACGAAGACGGGAAAACTTAATAGGCCACATCTTAAGACACAATGGCCTGATGAAGACAAATGTCAAGGGAAAAGTGAATGGGAAGAATGGAAAAGGCAGGCCTTGTATAAGGTATATGGAGCAAGTTGTGAAGGATGTAAAAGAGAGGAGTTATGTCAATATAAGAGTTTGGCCGATAGAAGAATTGAGTGGAGGGCTGCGACAAACCAATCCTAGGATTGTTGACCCATGATGATGACATGCTCAGAATAGGTTACTGAATTACTAACATCTAAGGAAAAATTACTACAACTTACCAAGCTCATTGGTGCCACCGATGGCCATATCACTCTGTTGTTTGGATCATACATGGGGTTGAGCAATGATTGAAGGACTTCTGGCCTATTTAAGTGAGACCAAAGACTAACGGTTCTCCGTGATAACTGAAGTTTGATCCTTTCACCTTCACAATCTCCCAAGAATGTGCCTAAGGAGCAAAGGGCATAAAAATCATTACTTTACAAGCTATTTATTTACCTTTAAAAATACATTTTGTTTGTTTAAGACCTTTGCACTGGGGATACTACAATGGGAGGGATTAATGATAATAACGTAATATTTTAGTTACCTATATCTTGTCACACTGAATGCTGTCCATGAAGGGGACGGTAATAACATAGACATCTATTCTATAAAAACAATAAGCCCAAAACCATAATATTTTGCTGTTTCTTTTTTGCAACACTTGATTATTTGGAGGACTGTACGTTGCAAGGACATGAAACTTGATACATCATCAGATGTTGTCAATGTGCAGAACGTGGGCTATTTTTTTTATCCATCTGATGGTTCTGGGTTCAATGCAATGTGCTTTTCCATTTTCCCATTAGAATACACTGTAAAATCATTTTTTCATCAAGCAGAATTTTTTCCTTTGAGAAAAGTTAACAATAATTTATTTAAAGCACAGAAAATGAACCACAAAAGGGAAAACACTAAAAACATCTAATTCTTACCATGATATGTAGTTTTCTGTTCCCAATCACAACAACGATGATAACATATACCTTTGAAATAGTAGCTCTCAATGAATTAATTTCTGTCCACTCATTTAATGTGATTCTACATTTGTAATTGCCAACTGTCTTTATCATGTAATTCTTTGACGTTTTCTTTCAACAAGGCCAAACAATTTTCCTAATTCCTCAGGAATGGAAATTAATGCTCTTTCAGTTAATTGATGAAAATATGACTTATACTTTTTATGTTACCACCTCCATTTTATATCTCTCGGTAACTTTCCCACCAGATCACATAGCTCATTATTAGGATGCTTGCATCAGCTATTTATTTCAATGCCTAAATTTGTTGTGCAAGTCTCTATACATTCTCCTTCCCAACTCAATATTTACTCTCTTTTTCCCTCCTCCACCATTCACATAACTTCTTCTGTTACCCAGAGCTTCACAATATTTCTTGTGTAGCCGTTGCATTTGTTTTTACTGCATTCAACATCCCTGATTGCATCTAGTCCCAATTGTTCTTTTCCTTACCCTCACTCAGTGTCAACAACTACATCTCTGTATTTTCTCCGCTTAAACCTTAAATCCCACTAAAAGTTCGTAAATTCCATTTACTGACCCTTCTCCCCCACGGAATTTACTATTTCAATGCACTACCACAATAGGAAAGTTTCCTTCATCAATGAAAACCAAATTCATTAATTGCATTTGTGCCCACCATAGTTCTATCATTCACCTGAGAATTGTATCAAGAACATTAGAAAATACTTGATATATTAAATAAAATTATAGTCTCTCATCAATGTAAAATATTGTCCAGAGTTTATGAAACTGGAAAGGACTGTTTGGACACACAAGATAGACTGGCAGTCAGCGTCAGGAAGTGGGAGGCAGGGGGTCCTTCGCCTCCCCCTCCCCCCAGAATTTGCCCCGGGCCCTTGAGAAATGAGTCTTCATTCATAAAAATTAAATTTCACTTGTTTCCAGCTTGCCTTTTCCCTTCTGACACATATGCACTTTTTGTGGAATTCTAGTCTCTGACCGGTCGGACGTCCTAGGCCTTTTATAAGATTTTAAACAAATAGTCCGGTCCTATTAATGTATCATTCAACATGACGTTTCAAGCCGACTTTGACTAAACAGAAATGATATTTAAAGTCATAATGAAAAATTGTATACATTTTTTTCCATTTAAATGAAAAACTTTGTAAAAATAGTATAAAATAATATAACACAAATCTGTAAAGACCCCGACCAGAGAGCCCTGGGGCAGGGGTAGAGGGGGCCATGAGGCCTCATCTGCCCCAGGTAAAATAAAAAGAAAGTCAAAGTTAGGCCCTCCTATCCGCAAAAAAATGCGGGCCCTTTTCAAGGTTGGCCTCACCCAGCGAAAATAGTTTTGATGCCCCTGCTGGCAGTAGTATGGTTAAGGGAAGAAAACAATAAAACATACAATAAGAAATGAACTCACCAAACTGTGAGCAGTATGAATGCTCAAACAGAAGAATGAGGAAGGAATGCCCAAATTCAAAGCTGCAAGGAAACTGTGAATAAACCTGCGCTATACAGTCAAGGAAAAGCAAAAAGGTTGGAGCCTGCTGTCCCTTTGGAGCCTTGATCCCTCCAACCACTGTGCCCACTCCACCAACGCTGACAGTTGTGCCACCAGTCACTGAACCTGCATAGCATGACCGCCTGTGTCTTGTTTGGAAAGGATAGCCTGCTTGCACCCATTCTCGTTCAACAAGAGCTTCCATTCTACAGAGTAAGGAGGGAAAAACTTAAATGAAGTTAAGCATGAAGATAAATATGAAACCTTCAACAATGATTTGTTCCCTTTTCTGGAACCAAATAAAAGAAAAAAGTTTTCAAAAAGAGTTTGTCCCACATTTGAAGCAGTCATTTGCTGTACTTGCATCGGAAAGAAGAAAAATAAATTAATGGAAAAAAATACCTAAGAGGACCATGGTGAAAATAAACCGTGACAGACAGTGTGACAACAATGTGTATCACATTGTGCAAATGTATTAGTCACAGTGTATGTACACTGTGTGCACATTGTGCTCCCTTCAAAGCGTGATGGACAGTGTGACCACAATGTGCAGCATACTGTACATGGGTATTAGTCACAGTGTCCTCACAATGTGTGCACGGTGTCCTCACACTGTGAACACACTGTACCGACACAGTATCTATCACGCTTTCTGTATGCTTTTGAGTCCCAATTTACGCTTTTGTCACGGTGTATGCACACTGTAATCACACTCTTGTCACATTCTAAGCACACTGTGTTCACGCTTCTGTCACATTGTCTGTCACAGTTTATTTTCACCGGGGGAGCTTATCCTACTTTAAATGTGATATAATTAAGAGAAAGTTATGAATATCGAACTCTGATAAATAGTGATTAAAAATGAACTTAGTCCGACTCAAAAGTCATCAATGAATTTCTCATCAGCTATCATGTACAATAATTCAAAAATGGAACATCATTAGGCAAAATCTTTTGAAATTTACAAGGGTACCAACTAAAAAAATTTGCATGAAAGAATGCATAATTTAACTGCAAAAATGAAATATAAGAGCAATGACTTCATATATCACATTTGTGTTTCTAAATAATATCCAAGCTGACTTACAAGGAAATTCCTCAATTTTAATAATTTTCCTCAGTTTTCAACATTAATACGTTCTGCAGGTCCATTTGTACGGATAATTCCACTGTGAAATGAACCATCTCTAATAACAATTGCATTGAAGCAAATTAAAAAAAAAATTCTAATGCACTTCCTGATAAGAACATGGATCCAACTCTAACATGAGCACTTCATAAGAACTACAACATGAAACAACAAAAACAATGAATATTGAAGTGAAAGGAACATGTTACACAATGTATATATCTTTCACACTTTCCCTTAACATTTACCTTGCCTCAACAAACCTATTTTACTCTACATCATCAAACAAATACATATGATAAAATCGTACATTATACAAACCCAATACAATTTTCAAATTAATGCCAGGAAGTCTTAAGTCATGATATCAGCAACATTGGACCTTGTAGAAACATACTCAGCCCAAAATATTTTGCTCTCTACTTCCTCTATTAAATAATGGTAGCAAATATCAAAATTTTCATAGAACCCAATATTCAATTTTCATAACATTTCAACGTTTATTATCAGCAATGCTTAACCCTCTTAGTGCGGTGGGCCAATATATTGGCTTTTGCATCTAGGGTGAAAAGTGCGGCAAGCCGTGACAATGATACAATGACCGAAGAGTTATCCACAGCTTGTATAAAACCAAGGTGGCCATAATCAAATCAGTACCCAGCAGTACAAAAGCAAGCATAAAGAAAGGAGTGAGGCAAGGATGTGCACTGCCTCCCGTATTATTCAATGTCTACATCGAGAAAGCCATCCAAGAAGTCAAAGAAAAGCGCCCGGGAGTGAATATCCACAGGGAGAAAATCAGCATGCTACAATTCACCGATGACATAGCAGTCATGGCAGAAACAGAAGGAGATTTAAGGACTACACAAGGAAATATGGAAAGAACAATGACCGGATATCAGCTGAATATCAATAAAAAGAAAACTAAGGTAATGGTATGCAGTAGGAGAAAGGAAGCCAGGACCAATGTTAAACTAGGAAAACAAAAAATCAAGGTGGAAGAGTTCTGCTACCTGGGAAGCCAGGTAACCAGGGATGGACAAAGTAAATGAGAAATTGCCAGTAGAATTGCCCAAGCAAAAAAGGCATTTTACCAGAAGAAGATTCTACTTACAGCTGCAAATACAAGCGTTTAAGTGAGGAAATATTTCATTAGAACATACATCTGGAGCATTCTACTATATATCAGCGAAGCGTGGACAATAACAGCATCAGAGAAGTCCAGGCTGGAAGCATTTGAAATGTGGTGCTACCGAAGAATAATGAAGATAAAATGGATCAATCAAGTGACAAACGAAGAAGTGTTAAGAACAGATGTCCACTGAAAACATTAAAAAGAAGACGGGACAACTTAATGGGCCACATCTTGAGACACGATGGCCTGATGAAGACAATCGTCGAGGGAAAAGTGAACGGGAAGAATGGAAAAGGCAGGCCTTGTATGAGGTATATGGAGCAAGTTGTGAAGGATGTAAAAGAGAGGAGCCTCGTCAATATGAAGAGGTTGGCCGATAGAAGAATTGAGTGGAGGGCTGCGTAAAACCAATCCTAGGATTGTTGATCGATGATGATGATGATGATGAGCTGAAGGGGCCCGTTGAAATTCAATGGGAGGGGCAAATATAATAATTACAAATTCAGGGTGTCCACTGTAAAGCCATTTAGAAATTCCCCAAGTTTTCCAGGGGAATTGTTTCGTTTTCCAGGGTGCTGTCCAGTCCTAAACATATGCATTTTTAGACTAAATATTGCTCATGGGGCAGTAATTATTAAGTCCAGGAATCAGGAATAGTTGGTTGAGCCATTGTGATGCTGTGTGTAATATTTTGAGATACTGCTATTAGCCATAAGTAGGGACCCTGAAATTTCACGAATGGGTTTTTTTGCTTATTTTTTTGGGCATAAAAGTTGTTATTTTGATGTTTAAAGCCGTGATAAATTAAAATTTGCCATTTTAACGTTAGTGAAATTCACCTAAGTTTGCAAATAACTTTCTATTCGTGAAATTGAACAGTATTTAGCAGTTATTGCAATATTTTGCACGAAATATAAATTTTTTAAACCACATCGCGTATTGTCGGATATCAACATCGTATGATTATTTGCAAAAAAAAAACAAATTATTTAAGTTTCATTTTGATACGTATGTAAAGATGCATAATTAAAAGTAGTCGTCACATTTGGTGAAAAAATGTTTGCAAACTCATGGTGTGAAATAAATACAGAGATAATTATTTTTTACTCTCAATGCCTAATACAGCTTAATCTTAAATATTTGTGTTATGAGTCACATCTTTATTTTATATACTTCTTAAACTAAGCAGCAAACTTAAAAATGTAACAAACTGGTCTCTTCAAATATTTAGAAGACTGCAGAGCACTAACTAGCCGTCGCAAGGGATAATAATGTTAAATTTACAGTTATGGTTTGAAAATGTGTAATACAGCCAGTAAAAAAAAATTTTAAAGACCAAATTTTTTCGGGGTGTCCACTTCACATGAAATCCCAGTCACTCGGTCAGATGTCGGGTGCAAAATTTTGAAAAATCAATTTCGTATTACCCATAGGTAATTCCAGGAAGAGTGTACAAAATTCAGTACAAATTTTTTATGCATTAATATAGTTAGTTAAGTGAACAGGAACAATGGCAAAGGAAGGCCTCGTGTGAGATATAGGTATGGAACAAGTGAAGAAGGATGTGAAAGAGAAGAAATACGTAAATATGAAGAAATTAGCCGATAGAAGAACTCAGTGGAGAGCTGCATCAAACCAATCTGAGGATTGATGACTATTGTTGATAATGATGATGAATATAGTTATGATAAAACAGTTTTGAAAATTAAATTAACTATTATTACAAATGTACTCATGAATATACTATCATAAGCTCTAAAATATTGTTTAACGTTCTAAAATGTATTCAATGCATTTTTCCGTTCGTAGTTATGGCTTAATTTACAGAGAATAGCTTGTGTAGTAATTATTATTTGATAACAACTTTTAAGTCATATTTCCTCAATGTTCCCATCTTATTTTCACGGGCTTGCATTGCATTGTTGCATTGAACGAGGAAATCCTGTCCTTTGGAGTGTGGAAAGCACTGTAGTATATGTGCGAAATGCGGGACTATGAAAACTGAGGCCTAACAGCATATCTGCTTCAAGAAGCTTATACAGCTGTTCATCATCATGTTTGCTAATGCTCTGCTAGATCTTCATTCACCCAGCCTTATTTTGAACGTTACCAATTATCAGACTGAGTCCTACAATGCCTATGTCGCCAAATTTATAGGTGGTAAGAGGGTGAATTTGCCACTGCGGGTGTCATACAAAGTGCACTGTTAACTAGCAGCTACCGCTTACAATTTTGGACCGCAGGTGCACTCCCTTTTTCACAAGGCATTGAAAGGGAGGAGTAAGGGAGCATCAAAAAGACATATTTGGCCACCATTGAGAGGAAGGCTCGACTAAGGTCCAAGGGTAAATTAGAACTGCCTCAGACCTCAAGAACCCAAATATTATGCTGGGCTGGTATTATCCGTAGGTAATACCAGAAATAGTGTACAAAATTCACTATAAATAATTTGTTTATGCATAAAAACAGTTAAACCAGCGAACATTATTGGCTAAAGGATGCACTTCAAGGAGAGTTGCCGGAAGAAGTGGACAAAAAAAGTGATTCCTTCCGACATTCTTTAGCAGGAGAAAAAGATGCTTAAGTATTTTGAAACCAAAGAGGGCTAAATGTCCTTGAAGCGATCATCTGAATATTTTTGCCAGGTGCCAGGGCAATCGCATACAACTGGCAGAGATTACTGCCAGTTTGTCGTAAGGAGTCCCCATGGAATCCTCGTAGAAAAATTGCTAGAGATGACAAGTTTTGGGAAAATAAAATGGAAACAAAGCTCAGGGATGTCTACATGGATTGCCTTATGCCGGGAATTAAAAAAAATAAAATATTTAGGGAAGAAATAGTGTTATTACTTCATCGAATAACTTATACTCCGTTTTATTCTTTCAGATTGCTTCCCTTGGGCATTCATTGACAGAATAAATATATTTTACCTATGTCCATAAAAATTCTTGTTCCAATTTACACTTGCAATGATGAATGTAATTTGTTTTTTTCTTGGTCCTATTTAATTCATTTGATTTCTGGACAAACTTTAGATGGAGTTTCATTCGTATCAGAGAAATCTTGAAATAAAGGGATGAGTTCACAGTCACGAGAAGCATTTTACTGCAGACTGAAAATAAATAGCCGCCAATATTTTTGGTATTGGGGGTGGAGTAAATCGAATCCCACATGTAGACATGTTATGTTTGGGTGAAGTGAGTAGCAAAGATTGCGGATGGCTAACATGAGAAAGATGAATCACTTGTACACAAAGACTCCTTTGGTTCCTCGTCCAAGGGGTCGAGTGACGACGTGTAACGCAATAAGCGATAAGCAGCATCTGGAATGGTGGCCACTCACAAGGGGAGTGTCCGAGTTTCGGGTCTAGGATTTTGACGAAATTTGCCAGGCAGGTAGTCCTTGATTAGTTATTTACAAATCACCCCCCATATAGGGTTATACAGAGTGTCCCATTGATCGTGTGTCATTTCTAACCTGTAATTTTAGACACTTCCTTTCGAGCCACAATGATGAAATTTGGTACCTGGCTAGAAAAAGGATGTAAGTTTTGTTGAGTCTAAACAAAATATGAAAAATATGACTTTTTGACCCCAGAAATAGGGTCCAACCTAAAATCCAAATTTTGCCTTATGGGCTTTCAATGTTAAAATATTCAAAGTACAAAAAAGATGGAATTATTTAGCGAAAATTTCGACTAATAGGTTTTTGGACATGAAGAACACGATGGAAGAACTATTGAGGTCATAAATTGCAACTGTGACCCCTGAAAGGTCACAGTCAAGGTCACAGGGGTTACAAAAAATGAATCACCGCTTCAAACCTGTCGAATCATAGGTTTAAAAAGGTTTTAAGGTCGATTTTAAGGTCTTCATATCCCTCTTTTCATCTCTTGACCTTCAAGGGTAACTCAGAGGTCAAAGGTCACAGGGATGGAAAAAATGAATCCAGGCTACAAACGTGTCGAATCATAGGTTTAAAAAGGTGTCAATGTCGATGGAAAGGTCATAAAATTCCTCTTTTCATACCTTGACCTTCTAGGGTAACTCTGGGGTCAAAGGTCAAAATTGTGACAAAAAGTGAAATTAGGCTAAACGTATCGAATCATAGGTTTCAAAGAGTGCCCAATACGATGGTAAAGTCCCTCCAGGAATTAACTGACATTGAACGGTTGGGAAAGTGCAAAAGGTCATTAGGTGTATTGTAGATTTAGGGCATTTCGTTCCGTTAATTTCATACACAAAAAACGACAGGGCATGCGGAAGTATTTCCGCCACGTACTAATTACGTGATTTAGGTAAATAACGTAACTAACTATCTTACGTACTAATTATGTAATTTTAGCAAATTTAGCAAATTACGTAATTAGAACGTAAAATAGTTAAAATGCAACTCGGGAAAACAGATATTAAATATGCAAAACCAGGGAAAGTCGTACGACGAAATTGCGATGAAAAAAAAATTGAATATGAAGAGTCTCGAACTTGGGACGCCAACATTGTGAAGTGAGTACTTTACCCCTAACCCAAACTGCACTGGTTTAACAAGACTAATTATTAGCCTTATATTTGCAATCAAATATTTCAAACTCATTTTTTGACGAAGTTTCTGGATATATAACCCTATTTGGGGGGTGATTCGTAAATAACTAATCAAGGACTACCTGCCTGGCAAATTTCATCAAAATCCTAGACCCGAAACTCGGACACTCCCCTGGTCAGTGGTGACTGACTAAATAAGCCACGCCCCATACACCCCTCAAAGATGACCCCCTCCTCCCAGTAAAGTTACCCATCCCACTGAAACGGAAGCGGTGGCTCTTGTAACTAACCCCACTTAACGGTTACTCAAGAGTTTTTTGAACATTATAGAACAGCCTTAATTGACTCACTATCAATGAGAGTTAACTGTTTCACATGTTAATGAGCTGGTAAGGCAGTTTGCCAACTAGCTGTGGTTTTGAAAACTACCTGATGGAAAAGGTCTCCTAGAGAGGGAATCAAACCATGACCTGTCAGTGTCGAACCTTACCAGCTTGAGGGTTGGTTAATGTGAGATCAAGTACATCCAATCCTTGGAAGTCAACTAGCTTTTCTGTAATCGTGTTGTTCTATTAATTTTCATAATAATCATATCAATTATCATCTAAAGCAGAACCATACAGAAGAAGTTCCTGCTAAGAAGCTCCAAACTCTTTGACTCCAAAAAAAAACTGTTAACAGGGTTCTAGTGTACTTTCTTATGCAGTTAGAGTCTAAAAGGCAATCACATATGATGAACACAAAGGCATAAATGGAAGCAGACAAAACCCTTGCTTTTATTGCAAAACTGTAGTCAAAAGTATTAAGATTTCCCCAGTCATGCAAATAACAGCATTGCATTAAAAATGGAATTGCCAATGGGAAAGAAGTACCCAGATTATGGTACAGCAATGGCCAATAGTAGAGAAAATTATATAACACTTTACGTACCCCCTTATTGTCCTGCAATCAGGGTTTAGAATTACTTGTGCTAATGATGTGACTAGAAGTGTTGCATCCAAGCCTTCAGAACCATGCACCAAAACTGACGCTCCTTCCTGAAAGTAGTTTATAAAAATAAATTCAAATAACCTTAAAATTTAAGCAGGGTATGATGTACATACTCATCACCAGAAAATGGAATGAATTTAAAAATATACTGGGATATGATTCATGAGTTCACATCAGTTAAACTGACTTGCCAGTCACGTGTTCCATGACCAAGAATTTTGTACCACACAGTAATATGAAAACAAGAAATTTTAGCAGATAGCTAACATTAGGTTAATCTCCATGATGAAAGAAGAATTTTCCAAAGCTGTAACCTTGAGCTATATCAAATGTCTCTCTATAGCAAATGTCAATTAATCATCACACACACAAAATTAAGGGAATACAAAGTAATACAAGCAAAGGTTAACACACAAGAAGGGCTTAAGAGGATTTCTCCATCACCAGGGACCCATTGCACACACACACATGAAATCAAGAGTGGGATTAGTACTTGTAAAAAAAAAGGACTATGTATTAACTTTCAAGCACTCATTCACTCGGGCTTGAATACAGTATTCAGTCACCCTTATGAATCTCATTCACACACACACCCACAAGCAGGGTTCAGAAGGGAATTTTCACTCACGATCATGCACTGAGGTTTGTGCATGGATTAATCACCCTTGTGAATCACACTCACACACACAGGGAAATGGAGCAAGCATGGCTTTGCGGGAAGGATGCCCAGTGCCACAAACTGACACCAAGTGTTTAGACCATCAGCAAGCCTTATCAGAGGAGAATGTCAATTCGGGGAAGGAATAGGAGATATGGGGAATAAGGGGGAGGGGGTGTTAGGTTATTATTAGTTGGGTGATCAGGGGGAAGTGGTTACGGAGGCTGAGAGTGAAGCTGTGAGGGTAGTTAGGTGAGGGAGGAGACAGCCAAGGAAGGGGGGAAATAAGTTAATACGTCCACAATTGGAGATTAACCCGTTGGCTTACAAAAATGGTGATTTGTTGTTTTCATAATTTAATTTTTTTTCAAATGATGTGATTATGTACATTGATATAATAACATCACTTGATAATTATTGATATTTATTGATAAAACATTTATCAGTAGATGACTTCCTAAAAAATTAATATGTATTTTTGAGGGTGAGCATTGAGGAAAAATGGTAAGTTAAGCAAGAGATCGGTTCTTTGTCGCTATTCATGGTGTTTTTATAACTGATGACGATATCGATAGCTAATGTCAAAAAATTAAATGCCTAAAAAACCACATGATCACAATGGCTCATCTATTAATGACACCCTATGTGCAACAAAACTTTTTAATTTATCTCACAGTTTGTCTTAACACTGAAAACAGTGAGGTGAAGTTCACCAGTACCACTGGACACCATGTTGTGCAACTACCTTTGAGTGTCTGCATTAGTCTCTGAATTAGTACCAGACTTAAGTAGCAAACAACTGACAAGTAGAACTTTTACATTACCTGATCAAGACACTGTGCAACAAGGCATGCACAGTTCAAGGCATCCTTGATGTGGGTCAACCAATTTGATGATTCCAATCGTGAAAGCCACCTGTCCATAGATGTATTTGTGTCATTGCATGCTGTGAAAGCAGGAGACGGTAAATGAGTTAAGTATTAATTACATTCCACCCTTAATCAAAGTCCTACAAAATTTCCCAGAAAATACAGGAAGTCCTGACCCCAATCCCCACTTTGCTGATCATTCATTGGAGTGAATAGAACTTTTCTGATCTGGAGCTTCAATTTCAATAAAATAAAGCATTTTACAAAGAAATGTACCCAGCAAATGCCATAGATAGGCTCATGGTAACTTTAGGCTGTTTCATTTTCCTTCTCCTTCATAAGCAAGCCTTTATTCTCAGTTAAATGATGTTGACTGTTGTTTTTCTTAATTCTTTTCATCCATATATTTTCATCTTGGGCTCCATCTGTTCTCCATCCTCTTCTTATCTTTGATTGAACGTATGGAACAGTTTTAGGCATCACTTTATGGAAGCAATTCATGTTTGAATTTAAACACTGTCATTTCATATAAGAAATTCATTCACAACCTAGATTTTTGATGCATAGGGTCATCTTCTGGTGAATAGACAGAAAATAGTTCTAACCTTCAATACCTGATGCTTGGTGGATGGGAGAGAACTGATTAGTTAGGCAGAGGGTGATCGTTGGAGGGAGAATGGAAGGATGAGAAAGTTAGGAGTGGTGGATGGGAGGCAACTGAAAGTCACTGATGATTTAACTAGTGATGGCCGGATTGGATCCGTCAGATCCAAAGATCCGCGGATCTTTCATTTTACTCAGTTCTGGATTCGAATCCTAAAACATGGAGTAAAATCAGATTTGGATTGTAATTTTAAATTTTCGCGGCTTAGCGACCGAAGTGCCCCGTGAATGGAATGTAGGTGCAGTAGATATTGACAAGAAGAGGATGTGTAACTCAGGTCACGAAATTAGATGAAAATGTTCCCATGCAACTAGGAGCAAAATAAAGAAATATGAATTTTTTCCCCATTACCCCGGTATCACGGGAAAAAAATAATGTAGGATGTCACACGGGTAGCCTACATTCACCGGGATCAGGCGGACAATGAGAGCTATGTACTGTGCGAAGTTCGATCTCTATCGTAGTTTAATTTTTTCTTTCAGTCATTGAATCGAAAATGCTATCATCTTAAATTTCAAACCATTACATCTGAATAATCACTTTATTATACTTTTGTTGTTTAAAACAGATTTACAAATGTACCATTAATAAATTACAGATGGTCGGGTCAGATCCACGGGTCTATCATTTCATTCGCTACTGAAATCATATCCGAAGAAAGTAAAAATTCAGATCCGGATCGGAGATTTTAAAATTTCGTGGCTTAGTGATCGATGCGCCCTGCAAATGGAATGTATGCATGGTAGATACTGACAAGGAGAGGTTGTGTAACTTGGTCACTAAATGAGAAGAGGATTTTTTCCGTGCTACAAAAACAAAAAAAAATACTCGTCGTGACTTTTTTCTCCATAGGCCTGGATGCGCGAGAAAAAAAATTAAGCCGAATGTCACGTGGGTCGCCTACATTCTCCAGATTCCCGTGAACCTATGATAGCGTAGTTGTTAAAAAAGAGGGCTAATGTAATGCCGGTTGCGAGTTCGATCATCAACACTGCTTAGGAATACAGGCTATGCTATATTCCTAGGGTAATGAAAGTAGGCAGTTAAAAAAAGTAGATTATCAGAAATTTCATGTCAATTTATAATTAAAAAAATAATAAAATTTGGCATTAGTGAAATGATTGGAAGAAATATTTTTTATTGCAGAATTAAATCGTGGAATCATTATGTTAACTTTATATTGTATTTTTGAGTGATGCATTTGTAAATCTCGTTCAAACGATAGAAGTACAAAAAAGCCAGTATCCACACACAAAGGTTGGAAATGAAGGATGATAAAGTTTTTTATTCAATGGTTGAAAGAAAAATTTTAAACAGCGTAAGAATCGAACTCCATTACCTGCAGTCCACTACCCCACTCTGCTATTGTTGACTTACCTGATTTTGGAGAATACACATGTATTCTCCAAAATGCTCCCCACATGTCATTCTACTTTTTTCTTGCAAAACTGGGTCAATGGAGAAAAAAATCCGAGACTTTTTAAAATTTTGCTTATAGTAACATGAAAAAAGGCTAATCTCATTCCAAGATCAGAGTTACACAACCTCTTCTTAGGAGTAGAAAATTCTCAAATTTCACTTTAAAGGTTATTATTAGAGATGGGACATTCGAATCCTCTAATCTTTCGAATCCTAAAATATAAATAAACACCGAATTCCTTATGTAATAACTTAGAACAGATTAGTTTCGACCGATAAAAACGTTCATTACAAATAAGGTTAAACCTCGCTTTTACGTCCCCGCAATTTACGTTTTCCTGCCATGGTTTGCGATTTGCATTTTACGAGATGATTTTGCCGTGATTGTCGTTCTGGTTGCATAACTGGTGGATGGACTCAACGCTCCGTGAAAGACAAAGTAAAAACTCATGCAGTAAGTTACCACTATGAAAGAGAAATAAAATTTTCTCAGATGTATCACAAGTTATCGTGACCTCGGTCATCTGTGGAATTGTAATGCCGCGAGAAATTACAGTACGCATACGTCATTTTTGTCGCGGTAGTTGTCCGGGTTGCATAACTCACGGATCGGCTGATGCTATCGCGTATGTGACAAAATTTTTTTTTATTTAAGAAGTGTATGCTTTTCAGCATTTGCGGCCTTCTCTTTCTTTATTGGTTAGGTATTAATACAGATTTTAAAAAATCCTCCAGCCAGACTTAATCCTCATACATACTGCGAACAAACCAGTAAAATCATCACGTTCTTCTCAACCTCGATTCTTAAGTAGCTTTGATAGGATAACATTATAGTCTCTAACACCTTCTTTTCTTGTAATGTTTACCCTAACTTACTAGCATGGCTGGACTCCTGGTCCCAGTTCATCCTTATCTATATCCTTCTCTTCTAAACCCAAGTTCCCATGCCTATTGTTAGTGCCATGCAGTTATTGTCACGTATTCATTACCCCTATGCTGAATCTCTTGTAAGTTCTATCAGCAGCTCTCCTGACTCAACACTAATGCACAGTATCGTATTCCACTTCTTGCTGCTGAATAACCTTCTAGTCTTTGAGAACAGGGCGCCTATTTCTCCCTCTCTCTGGAACCTCTCAACCTATTTACATTGACCTTTTTGCCACTTTTCTCTCACTCTCTTCATACCCCTCCTAAGTCTATTGCTTGTTTCCTTAAATTTTATTTCTCCTTGCTGTGTTTAAATCTTTCTATTTCCATCATTCCTCAATTTCCTCCATAGTTTGTGCCAACACTCAATGTGTCTTGACCACTCTTGTGCTACTGCACCATACTGCTTGCTTTTCTGCATCTTTCCTCATACACCTGTAAACTAATTCCTGATATTCTCTCCGATTTACAACTACAATTTTTTCACACTATTCCTAATCTTGTCCCAACCATATGTAATCTAGTTAATATATTTCCCCGTGTCCCCCTGCATACAATGCAATACAATGTTTAACCCACGAGGAATTGTCTCCTGCAAGCAGCTCGTCTATCGCTGTGAATGAGTCTTGAAGATGCGACAATATTGGAAAAAAGATATAGTTTTTAAACATGCAATTCAGTATCAGTTTAATAACTTTTTGGAAAAATATCCTCGCTATGCCTCCCAGAACTTTCACATGCTTTCATTTCATGCAAAAAATTTTGTGTATCATGTTTATTACTTATCTATGTTAGCTCTTCAAATCTTATTTGTATTATTGCAATAAAGAGTTGTATTTTTGAAAACTATTCTTAAATTTGTTTTTCATAGAATGCAGCTGCTAAAGTCTTTTCTATTATTATCAACTTTATATGTAGGATTCGAGAGATTCGAGGCATTCGAGAGATTCGAGAAAATTTAGGAATCGTCCCACCTCTAGTTATTATTAACACATTCGGGAAAACGAACTGTTAAAGGGGTAACTTTGTGAAATTTTTCCATGGTGGAGAAAACAATGCAAAATTACTAGTTTAGCAGCTTGAAATATTCTATAATCATTTTTTCATCTGAAAAATGTAATTCCCAGATATTCCATAAATGGGATCTCTTGGCTGCATTAAAAATTTTTTGTATTTCTAAAAAAGAATTTGAAAGCATTCAAGGATTTGATTAATAATTGGAAAATAATTCCTTTATTAATGAAAATGAACTTATAATGTTTCTTTTAACTGCACTCTAAAGAAGAGTTGTACAGGTGTCAAAAATGTATTGCTTGATGAGTATGTGATAAGGAAGGTAATCATTATATTATAACTGTAGGGACACCGAAAAATGATAAATAAAAATCATCAAAAGCGGTGTTTAAAAATGACAAATACGGTAAATAAAATTGTTTTAAAAAGGTAAAAGCTGTGTTTAATGTTGGGAAAAAGGAGTCTTAAAGGAAAGGTTTTTTAAAAATATTACTAATAAAGACTTCATACCAATGTGAACAAACAGTTAATAGCACATTTGAGATCCAATACAGAAGTTATGGCTACCCTACGAAACATAAAAAACACATTAGGCAAAATGGGAGGCAAAATTAAGTTAAAGGCAAATTAATATGATAATAGTAATTAAAATTAGCAGATTTCGGTGCTTAATAACAGAAGAATACATCGGTAAATTGTGACTATATCTGTAATTAATAAAAATATTGTCTGAAGTAGCATATGAAGTTCTGTCATTTCCAAAGACTATGCTAATTTTACACCAATTTCCAATTCAAATCAAATATAAATGAAATTCCATTTCACTCTAGCAATATGTTGATTTTATTAAGTTAAATTCACATTGAAAGATATAATGATAAAATTATTTCCAGGTTTTCAATTGTTAGGTTTTGCAATTGTAAGTCCCACCCAGAACTAGCTGAATAATTTCGGCACTCCAGAAGTTACATTTTGAGCACCATGTATGAAAAAATTGCAACCTTGTCTTTAATTTTATCATAACAAACTGGGGTGCTAATGTAACCGGGTGCGAATGTGTGCTTTCCACGGACTTTTTGTGTTGCATTGAATACGACCGCTAACAAAGTTACCAGCAACACAAGTGCTGGCATGGATGAAATCAATCTTTTCAAAAGATAATCTTACATCAATGGGAGCGACCCAGAAAAACCTGCCGGGCCACCTGCGACCGGTGTGGTTGCTGGAGTAAATGTAACTAAATGTTACCACGTCCTCGACTAGCCAGTCGACATCTGGGCAGCATACTTTTCGGAAACTATGTTTCTGCATTCTCCTTGACAGATTAATCCCGATTTTCCATTGCCGGATTGCTATTGCTATTGAAATCTATTTTATATGTGTAAAATGTGTCCATCACCATTGCGTAGCTTTCGTATCAATGAACAAAGAAATGAGCTTTTTTAAATAAAATGTATTACCACGGATAGAATTAATTTAACCAAGCCTATGTGAACGTAATTCAGACTACAACCATTACTACAAATCTTTATTTTATAAAGAATCGGCTCGGTGGCGAGGCCAGCGTGCCGTCACGCCGTTTCGCCACACTTTTGTTTTTCGATATTAACTTTCACAAAGTTAAAATTTGATTATATCTTTGTTTTTTTGATGCAAATATAAATTAAGAATAAATAAAAAAAGATGGGCAAACCAATTTTATCCTGCCTAATAATAGAGCTTAAAAAAAAAAAAAAACTTTTTGGTATTTGCCCTTAGAATTTCTCATGCTGTTCTCCGATGCCACGATAGCGTTATTAACGTCCCCGAAGTCGGTAGAACATAACGGGGCGGTGTTTACAGAATAGGCCCCAAAAAGTAAAACAATTGCAAATAAATGATGATCGTATAGAAATTGTAATAAGCAAGAAAATATTTCATGATACAAAAATTCGGCATTTGCAAAATATCTCAAATTTCGTTAAAAAAATCAAGTTTCAAAGAAGACACGGTTAATTTCGTGATAAAACCCTAAAGTCGCTTTTTTCGTGAATCCTGTCGCAAAAAACATTTCGCGAAAATGTCATGTCACTAATTATAATTAATAAGATATAGTTATTGCATCCATTAATCTTGATCCAGGAAAATATTACCCACATAGATGATAGGAAGTTGATTTTTTCTAAAATAAATTTACTTGGTTTTTGGTAATTCTATTGTTGCTGTATTTATACATTTATTAACAATCTAGGATTAGCAAATGAATGAAATTCAGACTCAAGTATCTGAAACTAAGGATCCGAAACCAAGATAAAGATCCGAAACCCAGGCAAGGAACCGGTTCCGGATCCGGCAAAAAACTTGGATCTGTCCATCACTAGATTTAACGATTACATTGATTTAGAATTTCCAACTTTTCAAGTGTGCCCACCCAGGCTCCTTTTTTTCTCAAACTGCCAAATTTCTGGAGTGAATCTACTGGTGTGATGGTGATCCAAAAGATATTTTACAAATTGTGATGATTTTGGGTCTTTTTTCTGCAAACAAGCCTGTTGTCCCTTGGTATGCTTTTGTAAATTCCACCCTGTTGAACCCCATGTATCCTACAGAACAGTCACGATATACTTTAATGCCAATTTTTTATCCAAGATTCGGTATTTAACATTTGAGATGTCTTTTAGGCTTGACTTGCTGTACAAAACTAATATGATGTATTCTTTAGGTAGGACATCCACTATGGAGGCTGAAAGTTGACCAAAATATGGGAATCTGCACCACTTTGCTGAAGACTGCCTTGGTGGGTAACTTCTCAAGTTTATTTTAATATAATTTCACAATCATTTGGGTTTGGTAATCACTTTTTATCTTAACATTATTACATTAACTAAACCATTGCTACTTGTTCACCTACTACTCTTCCTAACTCATCTTATCCTTACCATTCTATTTCTCACATACTCTCCATCCCACTCTCTATGTGCCTTGACCATCTCAACCCACGTTCCTGAATCTTTTTGCTAATAGGTCCCACCTTTAGACCATACCTCTGAAGCACATACATTTTTCTTTTTTCTTATTCCTTCTTTTCTCCATGCACCACACATCCATCTTAACATTACCATCTCTCCCACTTCCATCTTTTTCTCTTACTCTCTAGTAAATGCCTAGGCTTCAGCTCCATCTGACATTCTAGGCATTACTACAATTCTGTAACAGGAATCCACTTAACCTTGATACCAGTTTTATTAATCCTTAGAGTGCTGGGAGCACAATTGTGCTCCTCCCAATTATTGTGAAAAGTGCCAGGGAGTGCTATCTCACTCCTTACACAATGTCACTGTTAGATTCTTAGAATTCACTGATTGTTAACAGAATTCATTTGAACACAGTTAACTTATGATACTTAACATGCTTAATCACAATTAATAATTATTATGTACAGAATAATAATTTGCCTATGTTTTTACATGTGCTATGTGAAATAATTTTTCCTGAACTACAGTTGAGCACCCTTAATTCGGGAATCCCTAATCCGGGAACACCCATAATCCGGCAATTTTGCCACGACCAACAGCCTGGTCCTGCAAGGAAAATGCCGAAACATTGCTTCATAACCTGCCGAGATATCCCATTCTTAATGTTAATTTTCCCATTACGAGAATCAGAATAATTTAAACATATTAATTTCTGGTACTTCGTGTACACTGAATTATTTTGCAACTTTAAGTAAACATAAATCTGAAGACATCGCCGAGACGGACGACTAATTTACAGATTGGCCACTTTCAATGGCGCGTGCATTTTTGCGCCCGATTGACCACTAGACGTAATTTGATAAAATTATTTGTTATCTGCTAATGTTTCTCCCAAATCATGTCTCATCCATACAGTTATGGCAACAGCAGAGAAGAGAGAAATCAGTACAAAACGTTAACGATCGCAGAAAGAGTGCAAGTTGTGAAAAAGCTTGACGACGTTGCATCAGTAAAGCGTTTGTCTGGAACATACTGCATGGGGTCTTCAACAATATAGCACATTAAGAAGCTGAAAGAGAAAATACTCTAAATTTTACTGTTAAAGTGACACGAAGAAATGGATGACAAGGAGAAAAACTATAAAAGAAGATTTAAGTGCTGATTTAGATCGCGTGGTTTCGATTGCATCGATGTGAAGGCCTTAGTATTTCTGGCCAAATGCTAATGGAGCAGGATAAACTATTTCAGAAACAGACGTCAATCTAGAAGACGTGATGTGGGAAATTTCGCGTGCATGGAATAGTATTTCGTAGTCAGTTTTAAAACACGCGTGGTTTAAATTGTGGCCTATTTTGTGGTTTGATGTAGACGAAATAAGTGGGGATTTAAAAAATTTCGTCAAAATCTCTGCGCAACTTCGATACTTTTAAGCAATAACTTTGCGAATTAAGAAACAATTTCTTTCTGATTATTCTCAGTGACTTTTGTAAAATAATGTTCAGTAAATGGCAAACGAATATATTTTGTTACAAATAACTGACTCCTTTCAATGAAAAAACCTGGATGTCAAAAATACACCAATTGCCATGCATGACCCATAGTCCGGCAAAATCCCTAATCCGGCATCACTTCGGTCCCGACTGTGCCGGATTAAAGATGCTCAACTGTATTAAAAAATCAGCAAAAACACTGACACTTTAAACATAGTTCCTAGGATATTGGTTGGCTCTCAAAAGGTTAAATCAAAGCATTACAGAATAACTAATAGACAAGCAGTATTTTTAAGTACTCCTACCTCCAATAAATTCAATCCTTTGGGAATGTCACCTATCACAACACCCCCTGTTATACACCATCAACCAAAACCTACCCCTCCACCCCCCAATCTTACTACTCCCTTCCTTATTGACCAATCTTCCCTCCCTACTTTTTGTACTCATGTATAAATACCTTGGAATGTTGTAACTGAGAGTAGGCCTGATGTTGACATTTTAGGAAATGAAACACATGTTATGCGCAAGTGTACCCTAAAAATAAGTGAATAGTAAAACTCATGTATTTTAATTTAATCCTGCCTTCCAAAATAAATGTAAAGCCTTGAATAATCAAGATGGTCCTCCCATCCAAAGGAGATCCTCTGTATAGGAGCCATAGCAAGAAATGAAGGGGAGACATTTAATCATAATTGTTGAACTGAATAACTGACAATATTTATTCTAACAGCTTTAAAACCATTAATGGTGACCTAAAATAATGAGTCGACCAAACTATATTCCATATAGAAAACTTCCAAAAGATCACTATATACAGTACCATAAAAAAAAAATCAAACAAGGAAAACATGATTCCCATTACTAAACTGTTTAGATAAAACCAGAACCAGGACTTTTTCCCAAACAATTCTCAGGAGCAATTAAGAGTACTTGGTGACTCAGAATATTTTCAAATTTCTTGTCTTAAGTCTCTTTATATATGTAGCATGAACACTCTTCACCCCAAAGTGACTGGCATAAATGACGGGAATCCATGTACCATGAAGCATGACCTGAATATGAATTAACAATTTTCCAATATATAACCATAAGATCTTATTCGCCTCTTTAATTTACACACTTGTGTGGAGTGAGTGTGGTGATTCTAAAATATTGAGAGTCTGTCACATATAAAAAAAATGAGCCACTAATGTAATACTGAAAGACCAAAAGGAAAAGTGTGAATTAAATTAGGTACACTTTTCCCAGAAATCATTCAAGCTACTTCACTTAGATTACTTACCCTCAACCAATTTGCCAAGGCATTCTAAAAGACCATTGTGACGGTCGATTGGCTTGTGGACACGTCTCCATTGAGGATAATGGATGTCAAGCTCAAAACCACCACCTTTGGACTAGAACAAGACAAATAAAATATAAAACCTGGAGTAGTAAAAAGTAGAAAAACAGGGTTTTAGTAAATGGTTACCAATCAGAGTAGGTATAAAGGATATTATTAAAAATGCACACATGGACAATACAGAAGTAGCCTTTATATGAATATCAGAGAACAATAAAAAGTTATTTTCAGAAAAATTTCCTTGTCATGAATATACTCACAGATATTCTAATGATGCAGGCATTAGTTTAGGGAAATTTTTCATATCATTTCAATGAAAGAGGAAAAAAGGAAAATTCCACACTATTTACCTATTTCTGTGCAACCATGGTTTCAAAAACTTATGTCACTATCATGGTGCAAAATAATCCGATACCATTTTAAATCTCTTCGAGAACATCATTCAGTACATTTGACGAGGTTTGCTCTTTTATCTCTTCAGTCGTAGTTAAGTGAATTGTTTAATGCTTAAAAAAAACAATTTTATACGCAAAACATAACAAGAACTAGTGAACTGTCTAGAGTATAGCCATTTATACTTTGAACGGGAGATCCAAAACAATGCAGATGCTCAGCATGTTTCCCTCAAGCTGACAAAGACACTGAGTAAATAGAAGACATATCAGAAGTACTATGAAGGTAACAATAAAAAGGGCTCTAACCAGAAACATTAGAGGTGTAGGCCTCTGGGTTTTTTCTGTTATGCTTGTGGAAAGGAGTCTCACATAGCTTAAAACTGTCCTGAGGTGAAGGAAAATGAAAAAAAGAAGAGGAAGGAAGAGAAGAAGGCTTCAGTTGCCACCAGGGAGCACATTGTACTGTATACCATGAAATATATGCCCGGAGAAAAAGGAATTTGAATATAGGATGTTGGTGCAGCAGACCACATGACAGGAAAAAGGAGACTTTTCCTGTAGAATTGTAGAATTTAGAATTGTTGGATGAGCTTTAAATGCCAAACCTGCAGGTAAATTTAATTTCTCAACGCCAAATAGAAAAGAGAGGTTTGGAGGATCAAAGGATGGGGTTAACAAAACCTAGAAAGGTGAAAATATTATTTTACAAGCCCATAGAATTGGAGGCCTCTCCTTTATAGAAACTGTAGGAGGATTCCTGATTGAAAATCTTAGAGTAGGATATAATAAAAATTTCATGAAGGTATCAAGGGTATCCCAGTCAATATGCCACACCACCCTGGGCCACCCATGCAATCAGGTTTTAAATAAGATTAGAGTGTGGCCAAGATAACTCTGATGACAACATCCCAGGAGAATGTTTCCTTACAATGGAAGGGAAGAAAGAGGATTTCTAGATAGAATCCATCAGACATGGGCCCTATCTACCCAGAACTGCTAGGTAGAAAGAGATTCATCATTACCTTCATTGGTCGGTGCACAAGATATGTTGTGAGTATGGCAATGGCTCATAAGAGTAAGGCCTTGGAACATTTTATGAGAGTCATGGCCAGGTGGGAGAATATTCACAAGAAGAAAGTAAAAGACGTGCAAACTGACAGGGGAACTAAGTATCTGTCAAATGAATTTCAATCATACCAGGCAGGGAAGGAGATTCTTCACAGGAAGGTAGTGGAGTACACACCTAAGCAAAATGGTCTGGCTGACGAGATGAATTTAACCCTGTGTGATACTATTAGGTGCATGATGTGCGAGTCTGGTTTGCTCCTCTATTTTTGGGCTGAAGCTCTCCAGACAGCCTGCTATACATGCAACAGGTGTCCATCCAGTGCCACCAACTTTGTATCACCAAAGGAGGTATGGAATGCAAGAAAACTGGAGAAAAGTGGCTTTCAGCAAGTTCGTGTTTGGTTGCCAGGCCTGAGCCTGGATCCTGAAGGAGCTGCAAGGTAACAAGCTAGCTCCTATGGCTGTGGAGAGTGTACTCCTGGCATATGAAGAAGGAACTAAGGGATACTTTGGAGTTTGCCGGAGAGGCAAGTCTTCAATAGCAGAGATGTTATTTTCTGGGAGGGACGTAGTCCCATTCAAGTTCAAGGAGGGTGTAGCCGAGGAGCATGCGCATGGAAGGAGGTGGAGGATTCTAGGAAACAGAAGGTTCCAAAAGTACACAAGGCGTACCCTGGGTGGCCTCCCGCATCCTCCGAGAAGACCCTGAGCGGCTTGTCACCATTTGGGTACCGGGAGGGGGGGTTAGGATTTAAGGAAAGGCAGAGGGAAGGGAAGGGTTATAGGTGACTGCAAGGAGCAGCTCAAGGCTTGCCTCTTGCACACCTTTAGGGATGACAGTGGCCTGCCTTTATCACAATCTATTGTTCCATCAGGGATTATTATTCCGCACCTACCATCTGCCTTTTTCAGTCCAGAATGAAGCTCCATACAGATAACATTATTTATTCCTGCATCCATCATTCTCCGATTTATCGCTTAATTGCATTGATCATTTGCAAATCGCAGCAGCATACCCTGCATGCATTGTTTGAAAAAATTAAATGCCGAACATATTTATTGTATTTTTCATATAACCTTCTCTTTCAAACTTAAAATTTCACAACACAGTCATAAGTCATGCTTTGTACTCAACAATTGACTCCCTGTCCGTGATTGTGTCCTTTCTAAACTTCACTTCATTTTAAGGTCAACGGTTATGACAAGGAATGATGTGGAGCGTGATTTTCTGATAAAAATCATAATATGTTGGATTCCATACCTTTCCACATAATTTGATCTCTAAAAGTTCCTACACATCAGAAATCATTCCTCAGCAAAGCTATAACACATGAAAGAATGAAAAGACAAGAAAAATAGCAAAGGGATATTTTTGAGATGTTTCTAAAAAAAACATGAAGTTTTAAATTATGAACTGCCAATTTTTTGGTCCCATGAGCTTTGTAATAATGAGAGTCTACTGCATCTTCTTACTGATTTATTTATTAATTTTCCTTGCACGTTAGTACCTTATTCTTAACAATTAGGGCCAAAATTCTACCCCTGTGTCATCCCACTGAAGACTGTGAACAGTGCTTCTTTTTCCATACCAAGCAGTGGATATTAATTTTTAATTCAGCTTAAAATCACAAAAGAAACAGAATCTTTTACAGATTTATAATTTCTTTACTCTGCTTTACTACTTCTTTTTCTTTACTCAGCAGTTGTGAAGTACTAATGATGTAATAAAGTGGAAAACAGTAAAGGATTCTTTTTCTTTCATTGTTTCAGTCCCATCACATTGATCTTATTACATATGATTAATTCAGCTTAAAAAAAATTTTTTTTAACCAGTCTTTGACTTGGAATGTACAGGCACTTCCAATAAAAAGTTAACACTTCAGAGCCGAAATTTTTCTGAGTCCCGAGTTGACGGTGATTTGACAATGCTGCATCACGGCTTCCCTCTGGTGGAGCCTCGCGAAGCTCTGACCAAAAACAAACCCCTTTCCCTCCACCCCCATCCATTCCCTTCTTAGCAGAAGGGACATAGGGATTACTGAACGTTTGGTCTTCTTCTCATGCCCTAAAGATGGTAAAAATTTTTTTAAAACCAGTCTTTGACTTGGAATGTACAGGAACTTCCAATAAAAAGTTAACACTTCAGAGCTGAAATTTTTCTGAGTCCTGAGTCGACGGTGATTTGACAATGCTGCATCACAGCTTCCCTCTGGCGGAGCCTCGCGAAGCTCTGACCGAAAACAAACCTCTTTTCCTCCTCCCCACTCCATTTTAACAGAAGGTACAAAGGGATTGCTGAACGGTCGGTCTTCTCATATCATAAGGAGGGGGCTATGGTGGGCACTCCATGGTCATTTTTCCGACTCGCGCTGAACGACATTTGAAGTCCTGAACATATCTCTACACGCGCCACCGTCGCATAGTGGTCGGAAAAAGCTGGACAAAATTCAAAAATAGCTTTCTTTGAGATATAACTTGAAACTTCACACAAATACTCAGAAAAGACTGCTAATTAAGGAATAATACATCATTTGACATGCTTTTCATCTATTACTCAGATACAGGAGCTCAAACATGACCAAATTTCCAAATAAACACCTGAACTAGTTTTTCTCCGAATGCCTACCAAGTTAAGTTGATTGTGACGTTATGTGAGGAATTTGATTGAATAAAGAATAGCATGATCTATTAACACAAGACTTTGCCTTTAAATTACCAAAGCTCCAAATATTTTTGAAGCATTTTAGCGCAACTCCGTTAAAAAATGTTGGATGCTGTTCTCAGAAAGAATGTTTACATAATGTAGAGAATATCTACGATACCGAAAAATACATATGATTTTCCGATCGCGCGTCGGGGTATGGCTCCGTGCAGCTGGGGCTGGAAGTGCCGTGATTCGCTTACTTTGCGCAAGTGACATAGACCCAAGGCTTTCATTTCGCCGTTTTTCAGCTGCACTCATTGTCACTAACCTTCACTGATCTATGTTGATGAAATCGTGAGAATATTGAATAGTGCGACCGGATAAGTTTACGTGGAATCACTTTATTTTTCTTCGCGTACGCTCCGGGAATATGCTGCTTATTCACGCCCTTCAGCCCTTGAAAAGAGTTTAGTCTTTCTAGGGCCCATGTAACATTAAATAAGAAATAGACAGAAATACACTAGTTTTTCTTTTGAATTCCTTTTGCCCCCTTCTTTTTATTCACGCGGTAAGAGATGCAATGACAATTTCAGAGCCTTCGCGAGCCCGAGCCTTTGCCCACCCATTGGGATCGTGCACAAAGGGACATTTATGGACCCGCAGAGCCGTTTACATTCTTGACAGGCATTTTTTGTGATCAGTTTTCTTTTTATTGGAGAAATGCGTTTTTAAAATTAAGTTGTAGCTTGGCAGTATTGAAGAAAAATTGTGCCCAAGTGACTTTTCAGGATTTTAAAATATTTTTTGGACTTGCGTTTTTAGTTTTTCAAGCCTCAATACCTTTGGTAGCGCTTTCTATTCATCGATCAGCAGTAATTTTTATTTATTTTGTGGTCTATTCTTTTACAATGAGAGTGGAATATTTTTGTATTTTTAGTTTTTGAAAATATTTGTATTTATGACACCACAGTGTTGCATTGTTTTTTATTGCAATGTCGTTAAGTGTTTTGAAATATTATCCTTGGAATCATCTTTTTGGTATATCTTTTACCGCGTACACATCTGCATTAATTTAACTAACATTTGTCAACATTAAAATTATATTTTCTTTATTATTCCCAGGACCTCTCGGCCCTTTTCAAGGTCCCTTCAGAAATTGGTGTTATATAATGGCTTGTTATGAATTATCACATTTTGAATTCGATGAAAAAGTGACAGAGGCACAGAATGTGTCAGTGACTGAGAAGAAAGAGTATTTGATGGAATTTTTAATGTAAAGATTACATTTAGGACCTAATATAGATGCTATACAAGCTCTCAATGATTACACATGGATTGATTTTATGGCCCTATCTAAAACGTTGAGAAGAACGTTTCCAGACTAATGAGAGAATCAAGATTCGAAACAGTATATGGTTAAGGGGTGCATTAATTTTCCTAATTTTGCACTTAATCATTTTCAAGCACCTATAAATCCGATTTCGAGTCCAGGTCAAGGTGGATTTTTCCTCTGTGGAAATTCTGCTATTGTGCATTTCAGCAGGTAACTTCGCTACGTTATTCACCATTAGTTCACAATCCTTAAGTTTGTTTAAGTAAGCACCTTAGTGTTTAAAGACGGCCTTAACATCGTGGACAGTGGTGCTGCATGCACGACTTTGGCTTGCCTGTGATATTTGAGTAGGGCAGACACGTAGCATATTGTCCGTTAATGCCTCTGGTAATCCACAGGGGAGAAGGAATATTAGTAGAGTATCACTAAATAGGATAATTGGTAGAGTATCTGTCCAGGACACAGGGGATTCCGAGTTTGAGACCCGGTCTTGGTGGATTTTTTCTCTGAGAAAATTCCACCCTACACCCTTTCTAACATATACTTGCTTCATGGATTAGTAGATACAAATGATGTAGTTATACGTGCCTCTTATTTTTAACATGTCTCTGTGAAATAATGGCATTGTATCTCTAAATTGCTTTTAAGTATTTCATATTTGACGATCTTCACCCTCAGCCACACGCCCTCGAGGTGGCCTACACGGGTTTACGTAGATGTTAACATGTTGATAAATATTTTCAGATAGGTTCAAATGTTGCATAATTGATTACCTAAATGTGCGAAGTAAATCTACTACCCATACTGAATCACAATGTGCCAAGAATCCTACCATCTGTCCACTGTTTAACCACTCTGTGATTAAATAAATTTTGCGTGCATTTTAGGGAAATCTAGGAAATCACTCCGTGAGGATATTCGCAGGATATTAGGGAATCGCACCGCGAGGATTTTAGTTGGGGGTGTCCCGAGAGACTTCACCCTCCGGTCAGCATTGGTCTTTGTTTTCCCAGCCATCTTTTCCCCTTTCCTCAAAGGAGAGCTGAATGCCAAATATGGGGCGGCATGTTCCCTCTGACCACTCTGTCGAGTCACTGTACTGAGACAAGGGATGGGGAGGACCGGTCTCTGTAAGGAATAATTTTCCACTGCCCAAAAACCTTACTCCATACTTTTTTATTGCACCCACGACCCCTTCCAAGCGGTATGCCTCGGGCCAACATCCTGAGTTATTGCCCTAACAGCCCAGTACCCAGGCATGAGGGGTGATCCGGAAGCAGGTAAAACATCGCAGACGTCTGCCCATCCACTCTTCCAACTGAGTGATTTTAAAACCTTTTGGCATTATTGTTTGGTATGCAATATGGTCGAATAACAGGGCAATTGTCCATCAGAAGGGAAAGACAGGAAGAGCATATCAATTTGCAATTAGTATTCTCAGTCGCAATATAGGTTCACAAGGATATTTACTAACTGCCGTCCACCCACTCCACCATCCGAGCAATTGGCCCCTCGAGAGGAGATCGAAGGGTGGCAGCCGGGTGCCCACTCGTCCCGTGTGTGAACCCCTCCTGATGAGGAATTCCCAACTAGACATGCTTCCTCGCTGCTCCTCCCCTAGGGAGGAGGAGATTAGTGGGTGGCGATCCTTCGGCAGGGGTAGGTGGTCTCGTGGCTCAATGCCACGGTCGGGCATAAGGGTAGGGCGAGAGTCGGTGGTATTTTGTGACCGCCTGCAGGTCTCCTATAAACAATGGTTATTCGGGAATATTCGTATATTGTCACTGTTCTCGTCCTTTGAAGAACGGAAAAAGGCATTGAATAACCAATTAGAGTGTAACATTAGTTTCACTTTGACCAACGGAAATGTCTTCACATGCTTATGGAGCACTTGCAATCAGTTAAATCTCATACGAATAATTATTTAGCTGTGGATGCATGCGCGTGCAATTAGCTGCACTAAGACCCGTAACCCTCATACATCTCCCACCTTCCATAAACGCTCATTGCTGTCAATGTTTTTGAATAAAGGACATTGGAGATAATGAGTGTAAAAATGCAGTTCAGATAGCCGAGAAAGTCCTTTAAGTTTAATGGACCGCTCAAGAGATTTCTAAGATTTTTTTTATGCATTATAGGAATATGCGCATGGTGGCCATAATTTATGACCTCAAAATTTCGAGGGTGAACAATAGAATCGTAAATAGGAGGTATTGCAATTAAAGATCTATATGCCGAAAACTTGGGTGAAACTAGTCGCACGAGGAAGGTCTCCTGCCTGAGGTCTTTTCTCTCTTCTCCTCTCAACCTAGGCCCTTAATCTCACGCAGCTCCCCATATTTCATCATTGTCACAGGGAGGCCCTTATCTCTTAACGTAGCAGACATTAGACCAGATTTTAGGGAAACGGCTGAGTGGTCAATAACATATGTGCATTGGTATTATACAAGTAATAATCTCATGGATATTATTATTATTCCAATTATGAGTCCTATACCATAAATCCTAAGGTTAACTCGTGGAAATGTTATGACAATTCGGAACGTTATTTTCTTTTTTTGAGCCTATTCCTAGTCTTAAACCATTGCATATTTACAAAGCTTCTGACCACATCGATGCGAGAATAAAAAATGTCAATGAACTCACTCTGGAATGGCACGAACGTGAAACAACACCAATAAATCAAGGAATTAATTAAGAGACACATGCAAATTGGAGGGTGATAATGAAAAATGATGATTTGTGATTTGCTCTTCTAAGTGAACGTCGATTTTTGATGTTATGTCGATGCGTGACGACGACGGTGGCGAGCGTAGAGGTATGTTCGGGACCTCAGATGTCGTGCAGCATGACTCGGAGAAACGACCATCTTTAGGGCATGAGAAGAAGACCAAACGTTCAGTAATCCCTATGTCCCTTCTGCTAAGAAGGGAAAGGATGGGGGTGGAGGGAAAGGGGTTTGCTTTTGGTCAGAGCTTCGCGAGGCTCCACCAGAGGGTAGCCGTGATGCAGCATTGTCAAATCACCGTCAACTCGGGACTCAGAAAAATTTCGGCTCTGAAGTGTTAACTTTTTATTGGAGGTGCCTGTACATTCCAAGTCAAAGACTGGTTAAAAAAAAAATAATTAAGCTGATTTAATGATATGTAATGAGATCAATGTGGTGGGCCTGAAACAACGAAAGAAAAAGAATCCTTTGCCGTTTTCCACTTTATTACATCATTAGAACTTCACAACTGCTGAGTTAAGAAAAAGAAGTAGTAAAGCAGAGTAAAGAAATTATAAATCTGTAAAAGATTGTTTCTTTTGTGATTTTAAGCTGAATTATCAATTATAAAAAGTATAAATCGCCCAATTTCAATATTTTGAAAGGAGAAATTAATCACAAAACCCTAGGGACTGATACTTGGTGGTTAGCATGGGAGCAAGCAGTCAAGTCACTGTAAAATTATAATTTAAATTTGAGAATATTTTGCAATAGGTACCTTTGCTGTTTGGGCTAATGCCTGTGTCCTTGTGTCAATGATGTAACCACGTTTTCCGGGTCCAAGGACAGAATTCAGGAGCCTCTCATCCTCTCTGCAACGTTTTGAATTTGGGCCAACCATTGGCTGGCTACTACGCAGAAGGATGCTCTATTAAAAAAAATAATATTTTACTAATGTTTCATCACGTGTAGGACATCACTAAATAATTTCATTTACTAATTTAACTATGGCATTTGCAACACCAAGGGAAGGTTAAAATACAAGTTAAACTTTCAAAGGAATAATATGAATTTTGTAATTAATCTTGTATTTAACAGAGAAAACTTAGGACCATGAAGTACAATTGATGAATAAAGCATACCATTAAATGTCATTCTTTGCCACATGGGCACACATAACTCTTTGAAATATATTGGGAACTTCCAAGTTGTATCAGTTTTTTTTGCTTTGTATGTATTTATTATTATTATTGTATTATTTCGACTATAATGCAATTATATGTTATACTCTGTATTTTTTCTTAGGTGGCTTTGCCACAGAAAAATAAATAAATATTATTATTAATACAATTATTGACAATTAACTCCTAACACAAACATCCATCACAATCAGTGAAAATCTAGTGGCATTGTCCATATTGATTCAGGCAGAGGATTATCTTCATAATCTCAGATGTTATTGAATTTGACATATGATAAATTTAAGGACTAAATAAGGTACCAATATATTTATGTTTTGCCCATACAAATTCCTGGCCTGAGATACAGACGCCAAAGATGGCACCTTGGGCACCATTTCTTATGTGCGATTTTGGCAAAATATTAAATTGCTCTATCTTTTGAATGGTTTACGATATTTTGCTGCTGTTTTTTATTGAAAGGCAGTACTTTTATAATTACAACGGTATGTTCCATTTGGAAGTATGTGTTCAAGTTCTCTATGTATCCTTCTGAATTTAAAAAAATTCTGAAATGCCAATCTCAAAAACTAATGACTCTTTTACTACGTGTTAGTAATATACAGTACTACATTCCCTGAAAAGGAGAACTTCCACTTTTGAGTTTAATAGGCTTTATATACAATGGAAAATTTTGACAAACCATAAACAAGTTTTCATAACTCATTCTTGCACACTAGTCCCATGTAAATAAATTTAGTTTTATTTGACAAATTTTATTTATTTTATCACAAAGACAAGTACCAAACACAGCTTTCAAAACATATTAAAGCTTCCAAATATATATAAGCAAATTCCAAAACATACCATTTATCTTTATGAACCAGATCCACAATTAGATCCAGAGCTACATGTCCATTAGAACTGGTACACAGTGATATCATGGGACCTATACCTCCAATTTCACACGATGGGATGAAATATGTGATGGCACATGTGGATGATTATACCCACTTTACAGCAGTGTTCTTTTTGAAATATAAGTCAGAAGCCTTCCATTACCTTAAGATTCAGTGGCAATGGCACTTGATTCAGAGTAAAGCTGAGCTGTTTCAGGTCTGATAATGGCAGGGAGTATTACTAATAACTGTTTTTGAGGTTATCCGCATTTTTAGTTAAAAAGTAGCCGACGTTTCTTCTCCTTTGCCGGAGACCTCCTCAGGGCTAATGAGTGATCAGAGCGTTATGCATCAATTTATATTCTCATGGTGGGGAAGGGGGGGAAAGGGGAAGGAGGGTGGGGTGAGAAGGGAGTTTTGGAAGAGAAGGGAGTTTTGGAAAATTCTGGATTGTTCTTTCTTTATTTTTGTCTATAACCAGGAGCCAGGAACTGCTGATCGCTTGTCCTTGGTCTCTGTTAAAATTCCTGGGGTGTTTTCTTATTTCCAGGGCTTGTCACTGGAGGGAGGAAGCATGCACTGCAGGGAGTATGTGACTGATGAAATGAAGACGTATTTGAAGATCGAGGCATACAATTTCTGATACATACAGGTCTGATAATGGCAGGGAGTATGTCACTGATGGAATGAAGACGTATTTGAAGATCGAGGCATACAATTTGAATTTACAATTCTGTACACTGATTGATGCACTGATGATTCCAGGTAAGATAACTGCCATGTCCATAAAATTTTAGCTCAATTATGTATTCTTTTAGTAACCAGTACTGACGGAGTACAGTACATATGGTACTGATCAATGACACACTTCATAGCATAAATCTTCTGCAAACATGGAGGAGGTACCGGGCCAGTTTGTTTTGATTACTTTCATTAAATGGTGGATTACCCCCAATTATTTTTTTTATGGATTGAAAAGGAATAATTTCTCTACAATACTATATCAAGGCATGTTATTGGAGGCACTTGTAGTGGAGGTTCTACCTTAATTTAAAATAAATGGCAACAAAATATCTTGAACTGCTGGACAGAATGAGCAATTTTATATTTTGCCAAAAATCACATGTAAGAAATGGTGCCTGAGGTGTAATCTTTGGCGGCCTATAATTCAGGCCAGGAATTTTTTTGGACAAAACAAAAAATATGGGTTTCTAACTTAATCCTCAATTTTAACATATGTTAAATTCAATAACATCTGAGATGCCTGCCAGAATTGATATGGACTATTCCCTGTAAAGACTGTGAAAAACAATTCGTCATTTTTATTGCCCCTGACTGAGCAACTGAAGTGCTTTGATGAGAATCTATTTGTAGGTACTCAATATAGAAGAAATTTACCTTCACACACATCTTTACAAAATAAGAAATATTTTAATGAATTTTACCATAAAAAAATCCAGAAATGATCTCATTGGAGCCTGATTTGCACAAAAAAGAAATCATTTACAAACAACAAAGTTTGCAGAAATTACTAACTGGGAGAACAAATAAGACCTAGGCATCTAGCACTTGATTTTATATGCTAAGACAAACATCTCCCTACCGCTCCAAGAAGGAGCAAAATAAGCAATAAATGGTCATATTACCATGGTATTCACTCTTTAGAAGTGTGCTTCCTTCAATTACAAACTAAACGGCATTTGTGCATATAAAAATACAATGATACTATTCCTAACGCAAACCCCTCCATACCCTTTCTATATGAGTCACTCTCTGACAGTCTGCTTACCAGATAAAAGATTTATTGTGATATGATGTCCTTATTTCCAAGTACCTGAACCTGCACATTATGAATTTGTAAAAAAATTTGACAAATATGTACTATGCTATACTAGAGAACTATGGAAAAATAAAAATATATGATTATTGGCAGAAGCAATCAAATAAACCTTTCTTGCACACAATAATTAATCTTTCAACATCAACAAATATCATTATCACAGAAGGGCATCATGCAATGCATGAGTCACACTGAAAACAAGAAAACATTTACCCCTCCTTCATGCTTGTAGCTCAAAACAGGAAAACGTCCACCATGACGAAATGCTGCTGCAGCAACGATAGTTTCATCATCAATTGATTTTGGTACAAGAACTGCACTGGGATAAGATGGGCACACCTGATGAGTAAAAATAAACTAGACTATTAATATATACAGTAAATACATGTTACTAGATTACTCAAAAGCTAATTATTTTACATATATTTCTTAAGCATGCAGACATTTCATTAAGATGACTCCAAATACTTAACATGCAACTAAGTCTTCTCAGGCTTTCCAGTGGGTCAGGAAAATGGGTGCTGCCACCCGGTGCCCTGACTCTGACCTCAAATTCAGTACCCAGAGGACGATAGCAGAGTTAGCCATTGAAACATAAACAGCAGAGATTTTCCTGACCCAGTAGAAAGCTCAAGAGGGCTTAATGACTTGGAAAGACCAGATCTTTCTTCACTTAACATGCATATTTTTCTCCCTGAAAGACACAGACAACAGAAAAATAAGCCAATTCCAACACAATTTGGCCGTTTTTACTTACTATATGCGCCATAATTACATTTAATAATGAGAATCATATCAGAACGTGTAGTAATATAAAATTTTTTAAATTTCCAAGGGCCGAACATTCAAGTTTTTGAAAGATTTTGATAAACCTTGGTCATTCTGCCATAATTAAATGACCATAAGCATAGACCTCATTATTATGGAGAATTCAGGTAATAAATACTTTCTTTAATTAATAGTTTTAGGTTTAGCCAAGTAATAGCTCCACACGTCCCAGTCTTGTTGAAAATTTGTACAGAAATCATTCTCATTATTATTATAGAATAGAATATCTACTAGCCTGAGGACCATTGTGTATGAGAAGAGTGATGGATATAATAATAATATGGGGTCAAAAACGGACCACCCGTGGTGTCCCTGGAAACTGCTTCGGCCGGCTAATGGTGGCCGTCTGCTTGTGGGTTTAACCTCCTCACTCGCGGAAATCCTGGGTTCCTAAGAATTCCAGTAACGCCACCCACAACCGGCCCTTCTATGATGAGGGCCCTAGTAGAGTTGGGTGTGGCAAATCTATGCCATCAAAAAGGGAGCTCGCATGGAGTGGACGGAGACCCTGAGGGGAGACCTCCTAACTTGCCATGCTGCCAGTGAGCCAAATTGCAGGGGATACATGGCAAGGATGCACTCTTTGTGGTGTGAGATGCATCCTGAATATAACCATCTGCCGCAGCAGAATCTGAGCGACTATGGCAATCACCTGTGCAAGAAAATGACACCCCAACCGCAAGGTCAGAGTAGTACACCACCGGCCCAGGCTGTCTCCCACAAAGGTAGATGAACCTCCTACTGCCGGGGCTTCCACCGATCTTTCAGTGAAGGGAGATGAGCTGAAGGCGATTCTGATCTACTCAAGCGGTTGGAAAGCATTATAAACTACAATGAGATAACTACCAGGCAGAGAAATATTCATCATAAAATTTCTTTGCGGAACCAACAGCTGTCCCAGTTGAATGGCATCGTAGATATGATCCTAACGGAAACGACCAGCCTCTGGGAAATAGACTGCGTTGCATATGCTGCCGCTACACTGATGGCCTCTCCCCGAGTGTCTACCACTTGGGAGACAAAAGCAGCAAATAGGCTTACACAGTTTAATGCCAAAATCACACTGGCAAGACATCAGGTGTCAAGATTTCAGTCTGTGATGGATTACCATCCACTGCTCGGGCATTTACACCGAAGGTCAAGTGCATTGCATGTGCAATCTGGAGAGAACACCACACACTGAACAAAAGAGTGCTGCTTATCCTTAAGCAGCATGAGGTGGATAGAGTGTGGGCACTTACAATGGCGAGGAAGAAGTGGTCAAGAAGACCATTGCCAGGAAGGAGAACTCCACCTTCTTCTTTCAGCAGTCCCGTCTCTTCCGACCCCCTACACCTGTTGTCCAAACACCACCAACTGTCCCGGAGGTGGAACGTTTCTGGAATGACATCTACGAGACCTCGAAGCCATTCAACGAAGATACTCCAGCCATTGTCAACTTTAAAGAGTTCTGTTACTGCCACCTAGCAGATATGGATCGTCCCATCTCAGTCGTGGAAAGTGATGTGAAGAAGGCCTTCTCTGGCAAGAAGAATTTCACTGCCCCAGGAATGAACGCAGTTAATAATTTCTGGAGGAAAAAGTTCACTTCCACCATAAACATCTCACCAGAATCTTCACATCATTTCTATCAGGGACGGAGCCAATTCCATCCTGGCTGACTGAGGGGCGAACGGTTTTAATACCGAAAAAGGGAGACTTGTCCAATCCGAAGAACTACTACCCTATAACCTGTCTCAACACTGTATACAAAGCGTTCACTTCCATCCTGAACGACCTTATCCTCCGCCATGTCCAACCAGTGTGGGAGGAAGTGTGCGAGCAGAGCGGCTCGAAGAAGGCATCGTGGGATGCAAGGACAACCTGCTCATTGATAGGTGTGTGAGCAAGGACGCTTGTCAGTACAAGTGTAACCTGATATTGGGCTTGGTGGACTACACGAAGGCTTTTGATACCACCTCTCATGAGCTGATTATAGCCATGCTGAGGTATTTGAAAGTCCACTCAGAGGTTGTGTCCTGCATCAAAAACCGGTTACCATGTGGAAGATGTGCTTCGCCATACCATCTGGCAAGAAGACTATCTACATAGATTTGGTAACATACCACCGTGGAGTTTACCAATGTGACAGCCTTAGCTCCCTCTTGTTCTGCTTATCTCTCCTCCTATTTTCCTTCAGTTGAGACGAGGTAAAGGGTATATGAGCGGTTTCCCATCAAAAGGGGAGCATTAGGTCACCCATCTTTTTTACATGGATGACCTGAAGCTTTATGCTTCAAGCACAAAAGACCTACATTTGACGTTGGACACGGTACGCAGGTACAGTGAGGATCTAGGGATGGAATTCGGATTGGACAAGTGCGCGACCATTCATCTGGTGAAACGAAAGATTTCGGAAGACTAGGAAGACGTGCAGCTCATTGATAAAAACACTATTCATCTTGATGATGACGAAGCACACGTTTATCTCAGCATCCCCCAGTGCTAGATGCTGGAGGTGAGAGCAGTGAAGGAAAGGCTTAGAGCCAAATACAGGCAAGAACACCTGTCAGGTAAGAACAAGGTTCTGCGACCAACACCTTCGTGGTTTCGACACTGCTGTACACCTTCGGTTGCATCAAATGGAATGTCAACGAGCTGCAAAACCTCGATAGTGGAATGAGGAAGATGATGACCATCTATCGTAGTCTACATCCAAAGTCTTCCGTCACCAGACTGTATCTCCCGAGAAAGCTAGGTGGTAGAGGGCTGATAAGCCTGGAGTGCCTTCATGACAGAGTAGTCCTCAATACGGCGAGCCGCGTGTTCCACTGCACGGATCCCCTTATGCTGCTCGTAGAGAAACACAAGAATATTGGGTGTCAGAGGGGCGTTCCTATTCCTGGTGGCGAAAACAGCAACATACGCCCTTGGTTTGTACTTGGATCTTACTTCCAGCGGAGAAGGGTGCGACAAATCAGTCTTGTCGCTGAAGACAGACATATTAAAGCTCGAAATAAAGAATGCAGAACAAAACACCCTGCTCCGCAAGCATACTGAGAAGCCTGTGCATGGAAGTTTCTATCGAAAATTGGAAACGCATCCGCTATTGAAGGAGCTCACGTTTTTTTCTTCCTGCGTTCTGCAGGTTTGAAGTCCGACACCGAGGGATTCGTGTTTGCATGCCAAGATGGTATCATCAACACCCTCGTTTATCATCGCCTCATCTTTGGGGCGAACGTGACGGACATGAGATGCAGAGTGGGCCGAAGGCAGCCGGAGACTTTAGGTCATCTACTCTCCGGCTGCAGCTTTTATGATAAGAACGCTTACATAAATTGGTATAACTCGGCTGAGGGTGTTGTATTACCACATAAGACACCATTACGGCATAGATGCGAATTGGGTGCTATCCCCTCGAGACATCGAGTCCGTATTGGAGAACGATAATTGTAAGATCTGGTGGAATTATTCCTTCCCCACCACCAGGCAGTTGGAGGCGACAAGCCTGATATCTTTCTCCTCGACAATCTCTCGCATGCCATGCTCGTAATCTAGTTTTCAGCACCAGCCGAAACGAACATGGCAGCAAAGGAGCAAGAAAAAAGGACGAAATATCAAGATCTGCTGTGCGAACTCCGGCAAATGTACGTGGGCTACTCTTTGAAACTGGTAGTCCTCATCATGGGCGTGCTTGGTGGTGTCAAGAGCTGACTATTTGAGAATCTCAAGTGCATCCCAGCGTGCAAGGCACGAGTGGATATACTTGTAAGTGCAATGCAGAAGGCTGTCCTCCTTGGGGCCCTCTGCCTGCTTTGTGTGCATGACCTAATGCTGGGTAGCCACGTATCTGACGGTGGTGGACGTTGCTACCCGTAGGCATGACCCCTCTTGAGTCTCCGGCAATTATGAAGGCAACAAAACCTGATGATAGCCGAAGACCTGGAGGCGGATGCTACTGTACTGTCACAAATATTAATATTTATTCACGGGCTGAAAACCCTTTTACAAAAGTACAATTGAAATATATTGCACAGTTATGACATTTAAACATAAGAAATACATCATTTCCATAGGGTACATACTAAGAAATATAATACAAAAAACCATTAAATGAATCATAAAGGCCTGGTTACACGATACATTAACACGTACGGGTTCATGTACATTTGCGTGAATGGTTCCAGCGCAACTTGTGCGAATGCATGAACCAAATAGAACAGGTTCTATTATCTGTTCACGCATTCATTCATTTGTACATTTTAGGGTAGTTACACGGTGCATTTTCGCGTTCGTTCATTTAGACATTAAATTGTACATGTTAATGTATCGTGTAACCAGGCCTTAAGATAGACAGAGAAAAATCAAATAGAATTTTAAAATTGATAATAATTTAAGAGAAAAATATTTAACAATTATTAATAAAACAGAATGTAACTCAAAAGACTTGAAACAGAGTGCCTAATTCAAATTGGACACCTCAAAAGGTTCATTAAAAAGATTTAGAAAGAAAATGTAGACAATTGAAAAATATCAGCATCCATGCAAAAATGAAAATCTCTCGCCCTCCTGTACATGGGCAGATAGTAAAGATGATTACAACTACTGTATGGGAGATAGAAAAAACTCTGAGATCTTGAGTGTAAGGCAGTAACTTTGATATTGATTAAATATAACAGATCTGAACATTGGACTAGAATATTTAACAAGGCAATCAAGAACAATAAACCTGTTTTCTCCTGTAGGATAGTGAATTAAGATTAAGCAAAAGTAACAATTCTGCATATGACCCTTTCTTTCTTTCAATGCCAAATCTTAAAGCAATCAGTCTTAAAAATTTATTCTGAACCCCTTCAATAGCTGCCTCATATTTGAAGTAGTATGGATTCCACACTAATGAGCAGTATTCTAGTACAGATCTAACTAAGGTAATATACAGCAATCGGTAACTGAAAATGTTGCTGAAGTCTTTACAATGTCAACATATGAATCCAAGGGACTTATATGCTTTGCTTACCATAGAGTCGATTTGCATGTCAAATGTTAGTCGAGAATCAAACAGTACACCAAGGTCCTGTTTTGGAACTAAATTGGACCCTATTTAGTGTGGGCCCAGATAAATAGTGATTATTTAAATAAGGGAACTTCCCTCTACAAAAAGTAAGCATATTACTGTTGTCTATGTTCAGCTGCAAATGAATTACTCACTGTAATGAATGCTCACACCATGAGGTAAGGCAAGTTAAGCACTCCTGAAGGTCCATAGCATCTTTGACCAAATCAATAGGGTGGAAATTTTTTTAGGTCATCTGCATAGATTAGATGCTTAATCGGATTTAGAGAAGCCCCAATATCATTGACAAAAAGTAAGAAAAGTAGGAGTCCCAGGTAGGAGCCTTGAGGAACACCAGATGTAGCATAGAAAGGTGGTGATACAACATTCTGGATTTTAACTACAAGAGCTCTCTTTGACAGATAGCTTATAAACAAGGATAGCATGTGACCAGATATTCCATAGGCTTCAAGTTTAGCTGCTAATAGCAAATGATTAACTTTGTCAAAGGCCTTAGAAAAATCACAATATACAGTGTCAACTTGGAAATGATCATGCAGAGCAGAAGTGACAAAGTGCTGAAAGTACAAAAGGTTCATAGTAGTCGATCTGCCAAACCTAAATCCATGTTATTCATTTACAAGAACATTCTCAACTAACGGCTTAAGTCTATCAGTAACCAGGCTTTCAAGCACTTAGGCTAAAACTGGCTGTATGACAATGGGCCTACAATCACTAATACAATGCTTAACTCCACCCTTAAATACTGGTATCACAAAAGCATTTCTGAATTAACTACGAAAAACACCAGTAGGTATCTAATGACTTATTAAAGATAATATAAAAAGGATACAGCAGAGCGATTCTACAGTTTTTGATAAGAAGCAGAGACAGATTACCAAGACCAATGCTTTTTGTAGTGTCGAGATTTTTAAGTTTACCATGAATTTCCCCAACAGAAATTTTCAATATGGAAGTATCAATAGTTTGACCAAAATTGTACCTGGGTCGTTTATCCATATGATCTGATGTATAAACAGGAGACAAGATATTGACCTTTTATCAATTCCCATATGCATTCAACCTATAAATCTGTGCCTTTTCTGTACAAACATGGAGCCCTACATGTAAAGACTCACATAACTCTCACAAAAATATTATTAACTTGAAAATGTAAAAACTGTTGGTAATGAGAGCAAAAATGCATGATTCATCACTAGGACAAGTAAAATTAATAGTCTCCTGTTGCATGCAATGATACTCTGATATACTAATTCATAAAGCTGTATATAATTTACATCACATTATGTCATGAATATACCAAATCTCCTTACGGTAATACAGATTAATAATTAAACAGCATTAAATATCTAACTACATAATACCGGATAATAATATTCATAATACTGGACTTGACCACTGTCCAGTAACTTTTGAGAAATGGACACATTTGTGCCAATTCTACTGCGGGCAACTTTATGAAGAGAAAATATTTACATTGTAGGTAATGAGAATATGTAAGTTCACTGCCTATTTATAAGTGTAATGCAAATTACGTATTAAATTAAATTATGTAGTATGTTTCTATATTCACACATGGTCATTTTTGTAGCTAGGATCAGCATAGTTGACTCCTGCATACCCAATAACCGTTGAAGAAGAAAGATGATAATATGAAAAAATCTGTGGTGTGTTGATACAATTGACGACACCATTAAACACAAATTGTTTGCAATAACAGATAACAATTAATTTAGTAGTTACATGCAAGGCAAGGCTTATTCATTGAATGAAACTGAAATGAATTAATGAAACGGTGTCTATCATCTATGTACACCTCACTAGTGGAAGAATCTGCCTTGAAACAGTCTTGAAATAACTGTGTTGAACCACTCTTGTAACTCCCTTGAAAATTGAAACAGGATTCCAACACAGACTCTATTGAATCTTCCTTGAAATTCTGTGTTGGGACACACTTGAAATTCTGATCTGGGACACTCTTGAAATTGTGTTGGGACTCTCTTGAAAGTTTGTGTTGGGACTCTCTTGAAATTGTGTTGGGACTCTCTTGAAAGTTTATGTTGGGACTCTCTTGAAATTATGTGTTGGGACTCATAATTTAAAAAAAATAAGGTTAGAGGTAGATGCAGTATGCTTACATAATATATGGTACACAAGATTAACTTCTCGTGCATACAACTACAATTACCTAACTACCTACACTTACACCCTGCCTATCCTATCATCCTTTGCTAAGCGACCTGACACATTTTAAATCTGGGAGACTGGAAAGCCATATATATACAGCTGCTGGCTGGCATTAAGTTGTTTGTGATAACTAACTTTACTAAAAGATTGACATGGGTAATTGGCACCGATAAAACATTTCTCCAATAACCATTTTGTGGATAAAAATAAGCACAACCATTATGAATATACATAACGTATATTCTTTGAACTCCAGGAGAGATAAATAAGAGTTTCGTCCGGCTGAGAATCTCTTTTCTGGCGAGTGCACCAGTACTTTCCCTAAGTTCCCTAATGTAGGTATATCATACCCATGGGTAAAAATCCACTATTAGTGGATCCACAATTAGTGGCGGTTTCGGCATCCACAAAAATTTTAGTGGATCTGCAAATGGTGGCGATATCGGAGCCCACTAAAATTTTAGAGGATCAACATGTTGAAGCGGATAAAAGAAAGCAATATCCACAAGCGTTGGCACTGGTTAAGGCGTGAAATTTGTCGTACTCTGGGGTTTTCACCTCTCGCTGTAGCTTTTTCCTTGGGTTGGTTAGGTTATTTAGGGGAGGCGACCGACAGCTGAGGTCATTTGCGCCATATAGGTGGGTAATTGGGTAATGGTAGGAGTTTTTAGGGAACGGAGGAAGGGTGGAGAGAAACCCAGCGTCGGCCGACGGACGGAGTACTGTACTTGAAATGCCCTCCACTAGGCACTCAAGTGAGGACCGGATTTCCACTGAAAAATCCGCCACTGCCGGGATTCGAACCCGGGCTCTTGGGATGGGAGACCAGTACTCTAGCCACCACACCAACCCGATCCCCCTTTTTCCTTGGGCAATCGTCCTCCATGCTACTTCTGTAAACTTGGGGCCCAGTGTTTTTGGACTCCATTATTTTTTATTGAAGTTTTTTACGAAAGATATTGGCACTATCGCCTTTCCACTCTCCGCAAAAAGTTGTACACAATCAAAGCTCGCCATGGCTTTATGTGAAATTCCTCTAATGCAACAAAGATTACCAAAACAGAAGTAATGTTTTTGTTAAATTAAGTTATATCGGTGCAATTTCGACTGTGTTTGTGAGGCAATTTATATTGCTGTTGCAAAAAAAATGTCGCAAAAATGTCATTCAGTCTATTCCAGATAATCCATTCATTTTTGAAGCTTTGGAGTCTAAATATAGCACAAGTATTCATGTTAACTACAAAACAAATGTCTGTGTCTCAAGGGTTTGCAGGTTCCTCTAGCGTTGATTCATCCTGCTGGACGACAGTTTTGCTGGCATTCCAGTCGGCATCTTCAGGTCCGAAGTGAAGAAATGTCTGTGTTTGTTCAGCGATAGCAGGAAGATAATACTGCTTGCCACGTATAAACCATGTGAAGGCAGAATGATATTTGTTCATACCATGAGTTTTCTATTTTTATTAAAATATTTTTACAAAAAAGTTGACTTTGAATAAGTCGTATATAAATTGGTTGACCTATTACTGCCAAGGGTGATGGCAGGGGAGCAAGGACTAAAGTCATAATGGAGTATCTCTGCAATTAAATGGAAAAATAGATAGAAGGGTAATAACTATAGAACAGGTGGTTTTCAACCTTTTCTGGCTTGCGTAACTTTTGGCAGACTTTCCAACACCTTTATCCCTTAAGGGATATAGGTGATGGAATTTATACACTAAAAATAAATTTATGCACTAAAATGTTTGTAGATTTTAAAAGTTCCGACACTACTCCACTTTTTCATTTTCCACCACTGACTTAGTGGAACAAATCATATTCCAACTCCAAGCATATTTAGGAAAAGGTTGATACATCATGAGAAGGAAAAAAAATTAATTGGAGGAGTCCCTGGTAGGAAAAACTAATGGGAAGAGTTGGAATTCTGTTTTTACAAGGGAAGGGTCTGGACTGAATTAGGAGAGTACGGGGTAGAACCATAGAGCTTACGGGTACCTAAGGTAAGCTATATGGGTAGAACAAATTATGTTAATGGCGAGAAAGTAATTGAGCATCGAAGAAGATGTCCTTTTGTTACGATAAACACCAACAGATGTTGGAACATATCTGGCTGAGACACGGAATTAAGAACAACAGTGTTTCAAAAGAGATGCTGCATTAAGTACAAGTGAGTTTCAACGCACTTCAAGGTAGTTAAAAGACACTTAAAAACAAGAAAGTTCAACAGAGCTATTTTCAAGAGAGATCAAGACAGATTTCAAGAGAGTTTCAACAGTGAAATGATGGTGAATTGAGTACATGTGAGTTTCAATGCACTTCAAGGTAGTTGCAAGACAATTAAAAACAAGGCAGTTCAACAGAGCTATTTTCAAGAGAGATCAAGACAGATTTCAAGAGAGATTCAACAGGGTTAAATGCTTGTGCCCAAGGAACAAGAGAGATCAACAGAGTTCAAGTTGGTTTCAACAAAGTTTAGAGCATTTCATCACAGTTTCAACACTGGTTCAAGGGACTTTCAACACATTTCGTTTTATATGGGCTGTTACGTACTACGTGACTACAGAACTCTATACACTTGAGGAACACTTCAACTTTTCCGACCGGTCATACGTAATGTAACATCTTTAAGATCACATACCACTAGACGATTACTCACCGCAAAATCTTTGTTCACATAACTTATCCTCCAATCCTCAGACTGCACTATCAATTTCGCATATTCTGTTTCAGGGCGAAAAGCCGTCCACCCATCTTCCAATATGGTATACATTGGTCTATACCAAAATGGATAGAGCTTCGTTGTATCATCTAAGGGATTAAAATTTTTGGTTAACTGATGAATAGAAATTGATAGATAAACTCGAATGTGAAAGTGCTCTCACCCAAGGTCGAAAGGCGTTCAATTGAAGTGGCAACCTTAGTAAAATCTTCGTAGTTGTTTATGTCTAGTTGAATGACACGGAAATCCTTACATTTTATAATGATACTGCCACTCAAAAACCCATTTGGTTTCCTTTCCACAGCATCAATGTTTTGATGAAGAAGCTAGAGAAGTTACCGAGCATAGATTGTCAGAATGCAATATCTACTGTAACAGAATAATAACGCGTAACTCACCCACAATTCTTCCACTCCCTCTTTCCTGGAAGACAAAATTAAATGATGTCCCGTGATACATAATGTTCCATCAACAGCTTTGTGAAATGGTCCATGCATGATTACTCCATCCAATTTTGGAGTTAGTATTAGCTCCGCGAACTCCATTCCTGCTTACAACAGATCACTATTTTCACATATGAAACGACAACAGATTCATAAAACTCATTTAATTCCAAATTCGAATGGTATAACTTTCACAATATCAACATTGCCGCATAATAACGCTACAAAAAGTAAATAAATGCAATGTTTGCTTAACACAAAATAGAAATACAATTTAAAAACCCTCCAAGATACACTGTAACATCTTACCTCTATAAATTATCTTTTCAGCGGCAGCCAAAATTTTTAACGTCAAAATTTGCAGTGCGCACTCAATCCATGCTAAAAGATTCTACCCCTGTCGTTTCACGAAAAATAACAGCTGCAAGCTGGCTGCAAGTGGGTGAAGTGAGCCAACGGGAGTGACTGGGGTCGAGAGTACATAAACCTTGGGCCTCGGAAGGGGGAGGGGAGCCAACGTGAGAGGAAGGGAAGCACCACAATCCAAGGGACGTCGTGCACGTTGAAGGCGATGTAAAAGACGGCAGTATGCGTTGTGTATGTTTATTTCATTCGCCCAATTGGGTATCAATTATTTAATTGGACAGTTCTAATCCAGGTAAGGTTTACGTAAATAGTTTCTGAAGTTCGCTACATTATAGATTTTCTCGTTTACCAGACGGGCAGGAATTTAACCAGTGGGGACGTTTCTGGCGCGGGGTAGACAATGAGGGGGAGTCATTCGGACCATGAACGAAGTAGCTGTAGCGTTAATGAAGTTTTCTTTTCGTAGTTATGAACCCCATAAGCATTGCGTTGGTGCACAAACATCTTGGAGGAAGTACGAGTGTTTAGTATTATTATACGAGGTGATCCTATTTCGGCTACCTCTATCAGATTTCATTCGCAGGGTAAAACCATGGTGATGTCGATAAAACAGAGTTATGACATGTAATATATGTAATTTTTCCTCTTTTGATAACAGTGTGTTTCCATTGGGTTATCTATTAATGATTGATATGGCATGCACCACCACTATGCATTTATTCAAGACATTGAGTAAATGCATGGTCGTGGATAGTATTGCGTCGATTTCTTGTTGACCTATTATGTAGATTTTTCTTTTAATTAACTCGTTATTGCCATTACGCGCTATGCATCATAAAATGATATGTGAAATTACTGACGATGCACTTTTTATGTGGCTTTACCAGAAGGGTCATTCCATTCGTATTACAGTTTTGATACTTAGCCATGGAGAAAGCTGGTACAGCTGGAAGCAAGAAGACGCAGGATGATCCAGCTTTCGTTGACCAAAATATTCCTAGTGGCGATGGAGGGGAGGCCAAGAAAGAACCGCCTGCTGAAAAATTGGAGAAGGAGGAGTGTGTCAAAAATGAAGGGAATGCTGGGAACCAAAAGAAAGACCGGTAGGTACTAAGGAAGGAATAAGTTTGGCACAATAATAAACCAGCATACCAATTAGAAGCATGTTACTCTGGTATACTCGGCCATCCTCACCAGTGAAAACTCCATGATGGAATGAACTAAATAGCCCTTACATCCTCCTGATCAATATGCAATCAGTCAAGATAAGGAAAACAGTACCTCAATCAAAACTACTTGTTGTGCATTAAGAGAAAGGTTGTTAAGTAATTCGACTCTACTAATATTTAATAAGTCAATGTGATATTTTAGCTTGTCACAAATGCAATTTGAAATACTTACCTTTTACCACCTTCCAGTCAAACATTAGTTTCCATTTTGAAATTCCTAATTTGTGTATTCAATTAGAGGATGAGTATTATTTCTGTGATGGGAAATTAACTTTATATGACAACCAATTATATGGTAACTTGAAATTAGTGCTTTCTTTTGACTTCCTTGTATTAAATTGTTATTTAGTTCCTGGATAATTTGTAGTAACTGATGAGTAACCTGTAATTTCTGAGAAATAAATATTTATGAACCTATAGCCCCTCCCCTTTCAACTCTTTCAACAAAGTGAGTTGCTGTATAAGTGATTGTTTTCATTTAATTGTTGTGCTTATAGCATCAATCTAGTTGTTTATTGAATTCCTGTGACACTTCTGTAGGGGATATACTTGACCCACTTCAGCCAGAAATTAATTCATTAGAAGTGACTTTCAGTAGTTGCACTGCTATTGAGTTAGTTTGCATAGTGGGAACTATGATCCTGTGTTTAAGGTGGGCTAATGCTGTTGCACAATTTTGAATAGTTGTGTTGAGTATAGTTTTGATGTAATTTTGCCTTTTCAAACTTCACTGAAGTGCTTTTTTGATTTTTGATAATTTGTAAGTACTATAATTAAGTCAAATATATGCTCTGAACTTCTTACTACTTGACTGGATATATAAAGAGATGTATAAAAGATTAGTTTTGGCATACAAGTTTCTGAGCATTCATTTTGTTGCATTTCTTGAAATGTCTATTGAGATCAACCTACTTCCATTCATAATACAGGAATGCCAGCTCTGTGACACCTAGGGCTCCTTCACGTTCAACAAGGTCCAGCAACAATCCTGAGTTCGTAGCAAAACAGCGGCATTTTCTGCAAAAGGTTGGTTGGAAGCTTAATTCATTTTTATAATTTGACTGGATGGCATTGTTTCTTACTAGAGATTCATATTTCTCTGCTCAAATTACCACTTTAGCCTTAAATTAGGTGTTTGGTTCATCATGTGAGAGCTCTGAGCCTTTAACATACTCAACGCGGATGCCTTGAATTCAAGGCATGCCTCGTTACCCTGGGAGGCGGATGCCTTGACGTCAAGGCATGAGGTCCCGTTATGTTCGTTGCTGAGTAAAAAATCATTATTATATATCAAAAATTTTGTTTAAAGCATTTATAATAATGTATTTATTCATATACCTCATTCATGAATAAGTTTTAATTTCAATATTCATTCATGAATAAGTTTTCATGAAATAGGCCAGCATTGAGTGTGTTAAAGAAGTTTAGGAATGTTGAGTGATGGAAAGAAGTTGCAGTTAAGGGTTCTTTGGTTTTAAAATCAAAGTTCGAAGCATTGGTTTAGTGTGAACTGAAGAAATACCTACCTATGGTGGCCTTGTAGGTTTGTTGAGTACAATTTACATTATAGGGCTGAATCAATGTCTAATAAAGTTACTATATTGATTGTTTAGTAATTGCACTTAAAACTGTACTAATATAATAGTACTCTGAAAAATTGACAGCCCTTCGGAACATGCTGTTGAAAAGGAATCTACTTGATTTAGATGCATTCTCAATGCTTATATTTTTTTTTAATTTATCTTGACCATTAGATCCTATTAGGTCATCTAATGTAAAATTATTTTCTCAGTATCATTTTTTCAAAACTTAAGAAAGTGTTTAAATTGCATTAATGTCAAGCGTTTGGATGCTAAAGGTCCATAATTTTGGATGCTCACTAATACTTTTCACTTTGCGTGCTTTCTTCTCCTTTTGTTTTAATTATATCGCTACTCAGGAAATTCTATTGCTATCTCTCTTACTGTTGAAGAATTTATTTTATCTCCTTAATCACATTAGCTAAATATCTGTGGCATACTATAAAAGCAATTGTTAAGTATCTGGTAGGCTCAAATACTTGTAGTTACCTTCTGAGTTTAAAGCTATTATGTTGTTGATGAAAATGGAAAAGTTTCTGTAAAACTGTCACAGAAGCTGATGCCAGTGGTACAAAACACTAATTTTCACCAAAATATGTAACTACATAGTTTAAAGCCGAGTTTACACGATGCATTTACCCGCGCAAGTACGTTGCTGGACAGATGCTTGAATAGATGTCTGGACAGATGCGCGTTCTCGCACTTGAGGAATGTTTACACGATGCTTGTGTTCGTGCAATTGTTCGACCATTTTCTAGATACGCATTACGCGATTTCTTTTGTTTTACTAGTATCAAGCGCCACTTCTACGAAACAGACAACATCATACCTGAACTTCAGTTATTGTTATTGACTTTGTTGTTGACGACTGCAAATTGCTCGCACACATTCACCAAAATAGAACAGGGGCTATTTTCTGTGCATGCATTTGTGCAATTTTGAGTGTTTACACGGTGCAATTTTGATGGTGAATGTGTTCACGCATCTACCAGCGCGTGTAAATGCATCATGTAAACTCGGCTTAATAAATCCTCATATAATGTTTCTAATTTATTATATAATGTAATTATTCCAACTATAAACAAAATTGGTTCCAAAAGCTTTGGATTTTTGATATTTATCTAAGAAAGACAGCATGTATTTGGCTTAAAATAAGATAAAAATTGAGGGACAATACCTAGCATTAGTGTCGTTCCGTGTGATGCCCAAAATGTAAAGTTTTTGTAGTAAGTTTCACATTTTATTTTGATAAGTAGCCAACCATTAGAATTCTTTTACTGCCATCGTACTTCTTTCCAATATAATATAAATCATGAATAATTTTTTTGTAATGCATTAAAATGTATGTAGAATAGTGAAATGTGTGTATGGTTAAAGAAATAATAGCTTTGGTTCATTTTTGTGATCTAGATACTCATGAAAATGTGGTTAGTGTGAGTGAAAAAGTTCATTTGTTGGTTCTTAACCCTTTTACTGCCATCCCCTTTTAGGTAGACTGTTGAAAACTGACATGGACATTTCCATGAAAATCGTATGATTATGAATTTTCGATATATTTGAAGCTATTTGTCTCAATGTTGATGATGCATTCAATTTTTTATGAGGATGAAAAAATCGTTCATGCTGTCTCCGATTTGAAGGAAATATAATACAGTGAAGCCTGTTGATAGTGAAATTTATAACGTTGTGGGATATTTACTTTGTAATAACCGAACTTCGTTATATGTGGATCTCCTCAATGGGGAATAGCCTTCACTTCATTATAACCAGAAGTTCTTATAAACGGTTTTGATATAAGCGGGCTTGACTGTAATATATGTTATGATGTAATGTAAGTCAGCTGATATATCTGCCCTTGGGAGTTTTCACATGACTAAAGAGGGCCGTAGTGTTGGCCCACTGGCAGTAAAATGGTTTAATTGAAATAGTTGACCCCCCCTTTTTGTGAACCTGATACAATAACATTATGGGTTTCTGTACACCCACAAATGAGCCTCCACCCAAGTCACTGTCATGTAACCCCTCTCATTACATTCCTATCGTCAGTCATCCATGGCATCCAATGCCTACCTTTGTCTCTTAATCTCGAACCCCTTTCTCTCCGCTGTCATCTGTCCCCTTCAGATGATTTGAAATCTCCAAAAATGTTATGACTGTTACAAGAGTAAGCCTATTCAAGTGAACATCATTTTCTTTCAATGCTTGTTTGTGTGCTTGGAAGCCAGTGGGAAAGTAGAATTTCATATAATTTACTGTAAGCACCTTAAAACTGAGTTTCACCTTATCTGAAATTTCATTTTATTATTGGCTTTAACTAAATTTTTAGCCTTTTTAATAATAATGTAGTTGAATCTGTCACAAACACTGGAACATCATTTTAAATGTAGGTGTATCCTGTCACAGGGGAACGTTGGCAAGTGTTTCTTCACCATCTATGACTTCTTAAAAGGGTTGAACATTGGATATTATCGATGCCTTTAAAGAAATCTGAACTTAAATTGGAAGAAAAAGTATATGTTTTTGATTCAAGCTTTTAATTTCAATACCCTGCCTGATTGAGGAAATTAAAGGCCGATTGAATAATTATATTGGATAAGAGCACATAAATTGATCATGTGTATGTTCATGTCATTATTATGGCCATATTTTTTAAAGGTCAATCAAGGAGTGTTTTATCAATCTTCCGAGGAAGAAAGTGACTATGGTGTGACTAATGGACAAAGTCATGCAGGCAAGCGTAAAAGGTCAGTTAGTGGTGGGATTGGCCATTCAGAAGTAGGTGCTGTTACCAAAAGTACATCCAATGTGGATCCAGTAGTTGGCTCAAATAGCAGTCAAACACCTTCTCCTTTAAATGTTACTGGAAGTAAGGTGTCTTCTGGCGTGAAAAGAAGAAAACATGAGGTGAGTGATACTATTATGTCTGGGTTCAGTTAGATTAGCTATGTATGATATGCTATGTATTAGTATGATTACTAAGGAGGTCTTTGCTCAATTTCTCTTACACTGTATATTTTGCCACATAAGGCATAAAATATTTTTTGTACCAATTGATTTTGTTCCGATGCCTAATGAATGTTTTATTAGCAATATGATTTTTGTTTTTGTAGGTGGATGAGTTGTCTCGTGATATTTATTGCTGGGTTTGTCATAGAGAAATGGGTACTTCTAGTGGTGGCTCAACACTTTCGTGTGAGGTTTGTCCTAGAGTTTATCATGCCCGTTGCTGCCACAGCATGGATCCTGGATCTCCATATCCATCATCTCCTTCTAGTTCTTCAAATAACAACATCCCCCCGTTACCCTTGAAGAAAGGGTGGGCTTGTCCAGAGTGTGTTAAAATAGTTCGGGCAGAGACTATGGGAACAAGGTAAAGTTCATGTCATTCATCGTACTAGGCTTGGTTGCTAGGAATTTCTCCTTAAAAAAGGCAGATAAAACACGAACAGATTCCATTGGTAGCTTTTTATTAATTTTCCGAAGCTGGATTTTTTGTATTGAGGTAATAATTTATAGGTGACATATGTTGGAAACCCAGGCTGTAAAGACAAGTTTTCTGTGGAATTTGCTTAGTGTTTTCTTTGCCTTTAGTATGATAGTGTGAAGTGTGATTGTGCTTGCACGGGATACATTAGGTAAGAGATATTTTGTGAACAAAATTGGTTTATCTGAACAGATTTTTTATTTGTGTGGTTATGCGATTTTTTACTAGTATTTTCCCAGTTGCATGCATGTTAAAAACTTGAGGAGAGAGCATTTATTGCAATCGTTGTCCATAAATTTCTTCACTATTTCGGCTTAAATTATAAATTGATGGTATTTTTCACTTCATGCCTTGGCCAATGTGACAGAAATCTACCTTTAGGCTGTTGCTTCTTTTATTATTGAGTTAATGTATAATGCGGTAAGTTCATTGACTGCTTACAATTTTCTGCTGTGGGTCATTCCCGATGAAGATTTTTTAAAATGAGTTTTTTGTTTCTAGATCTCGAGCCATGCAGCTTATCTCAATGGACCAGCTGTGCGCTCTTCTTAAATTTGTTCTGACCAGGGTACGAGCAGTTACAGGGGTAAGTAAAGTGATTCATTAGTAGATGTGAAGGGGAAGGCGATTATAGTTTAAAGGATGTAAACATTAGTTGGAGTTGTTTAAGGCTCCAAAATGTGGCCAATTGTAAGAAACGATTTTGTTGGTAAAAAATGTCTGCATGTTATCCATCAATCTCGTCCCTCCTAGGAATGTCTAAATTGGGATTTTTTTGTTTAAAAATTATATTCCACTTATCACAAAAAATATCATTAGAACTGTCTCAAGTAATCTTGAGTTTAAACATCATTATCAGAAATATCTTCCGAGGAGCATAGAGACATTAAGGGATGTACCTATATCTTAGCAAACCAAATATATTTCTATATATTGATGTTGTAGCATCAAAACTATCATAATAAACATATCGTAGAAGAACTAAGTTTTATTTCATTATGTAGGTGGAAAGGCATCTTGGAGTGCATCAAGGCAATAAGCATCATTTAGTTTAAGCCCCCTTTACACAATACAATTTTTGGTACAATTTCTTGTTCAAACGCTTGTATAAACTGAACGAAATCGTATGTTTGTCTGAATTGAATTAGAACAGGTTCTATGTTCCATTCAAACATTCGCGCAAGCGTTCACACAATTTGCTGCTTTACACGGTACAATTTCCTCATATAAGCGTTTGTACAAAAAATTGTATTTTGTAAAGCGGCCTTAAAGTACATGTTAAGGAATAGTTAGCCCAACTGAGTTTGTTCTTAAGGTGGTAGATAAGTAGCTCCGCAGAGGTAATCGGCTATTTGACACATTCTCTTCAAGTAATTTAAATTCATTTATTGCCCCTTGGGTTTTGTGATTATGCATGGCTCTAGAAGCTCCTAGTCTTTTCTCGTTGCTGTCTGATTTTTACGTAACTTTAATACTTAACAAGGAGTTGTTCAGTTTCCCGTAACATTTGTGAAATGCCAGTTAGTAAGAATGTCAGGAGTGGCCTGTACCTATGTTAAAATAAAAAAGGATAGTATTGAATTTGAGTTAATTTTGTCCATTTGATCATGGAAGGTTTGGAGTCATGCCTATTTGTCTTAGCTTTTAATGTCAGCAACTGAAGGGGACTGCTGAGTGATTTTTTTTATAAGTATATGCGGGTGAGAAACACCATTTATATCTAGCACAATAGCTAGATAACCTATTATAATTATAACCAGATTTTTAAGGCTACCTTATTTTTTTATATTTTTCTATTGGTTGCTCATATTTTTTGTTTGAGTGTTCTTGCAAACGTATTGAACCAAAGTATATTGCTCTTTACTTAGAAGGTTAGGGAAATATGTAATTTTAGAACAGCAGAAAGAGAGACAGGAATTTTATTCCCTCTTCTCTGTTCTTCTCATGACTTCCTAAGGGGAAATGTAGGAATTAGACGAGGTTTGCTTTCTTCCTCCATATTCCTTATCAACTTTATTAGGTATTTACAATTCTCGACTTCATTCACATAAATGCAGGATTTACTTCACATCATTCTAGAAACATATCTTTAAATTAGACTAATATTTTTATGGCTTAGAACTTACATAGCTCTTTAGACATAGAAACATTAAAAAATAAGTATGTTTTTTACAGTTTATATAGTTATTCACTTTGAATGGGGACTCTTCAATGAAGATCTGAAAGAAATATATCTGGGCATTTGGACCTACATTAGAATTGTGTGGATGCAAAGAACATAATGCACTTTTCTGGAAGGAATCTATAGCCTCCATTGTTGCCTCCTATCATCACTTCTACCCTAACTCACCTGAATGTTGAGTTTTTCACTCTCCTCTGGAAATCAATTTCGGAAGAGAAATGTGAAACTTGACTGTGAAAGTAGCCTATCTTTTACCCAATGTTTTTTTTTTTTTTGAGAATAACAATCTTTTGACAGGTCCATATTTGAGAGATAATTTGAAATAAATGGCAAAAGTTGAGTCCGTAATGACCTTAAGTATACTTGTGGAACCGACCATTATAAATATAATGGAGAACATAAATGTTAAACTATAGTATTAATGAATTTATGCAACGTTTAAACAGCAATGGGCGATGTTTCTTTGTTATTTGTACGTTTGAGCTGTGTAAATATATGTTTGATTTGTGGAGCGGCATTTCCTTTATAGATTTTTAGTTGCAATGCATAGCGATGTGCGATGTCAGGCCGTGAATCCTTAATTAGGGAGTCTCAGAATTCTGTTCCCCTTCCGTCGCGAGTAGCCAGCATCGCAACAGTTAGCGTCTGCTGGTGGACCACTGGCACGACTATCGATTAACGATGAGTCCCGTAGACGCTTTACGCTGATAAAATTCCGGCCCCCCTTGGCAACAGCGCCAGACACGGTCTCAGGTTTCAAGCAACTTAACTTACAACTTATCAGGTTAATAAGGATTCGAGTGAAGATCGGGGTGGTTTTTGGTTACTTTGTGTGGGATTTTATTTGGCTCCAGGGCACGAAAGTTAATGCCGTTGCCCCAGGGATTTTAGTATTCACCACCCTCTTAAAAATAACGCATCACGAAGACAAATTAATGCTTTCCACATTCCCCTTTTCCTCGTCTTAACCTAGTTTTGTGTCGCCGTCGTAATATATTTATCAGGATGCTCCCAGCCGGTCTAATGGATTGTCTCGTCTGCAGTGAACGTTAAAATTGTCTGCCCAATTGCCCGTGCGTGACGAAGAACGCTGAATCATTCTCATTACTCTGTGCGAAAACGAGTGATTGGTGATTCTGATTTTCCTATCGTAATTTTGCACCATTCTCTTGATCCGATCAGCCGCCAAATTCTCTTCCAAAAGTTCCGCCAGTATTAAAAATCTCATTTCGCCCGGAAACAGTATCGATCCCGCCTTTGGAGGAAGGATTTTGTTGCGAAATGGTAATCTATTTCGTCGCCTTCTTCCGGCTCTCCATGCTAGAATACGCGAGTCGAATAGTGGCGCCTGTATGGTATAACCCCCTTTAGCATTCCCCGCGTTAACTTTATGCACACGAAGCTGCAAGTCGAACCCGATAACCTTGAAATGGCCGACTGGCGAGCTCCGTCTTGTCTCGTTCGGCCCTTCTTTCCCTTGTCGCCTTCCCCCCTTTCTCCCCTCAGCCTTGCTATCATCTCTTACCCCAGCGTTTCACCTCCCCCCTTACCCTCACCCACCTATATAAACTGGGACCTTTCTGTTGGCCACCCCCGCAACTCTGCCCGCCCCAACCCAGAAAATGCCGCTCACCACTGCTTTCCCGGCTTTCTTCTTACGCACTTGCCCTCGCTAGCCTCTTCCTCCCGCCCCGCCTCTCGCCGGCCTTTATATTATACCTCTCTCATCCCGCACTCGCTGGTGGAACGTTACCAACCCCTCCCTACCCTACCGAGCGTGCCTGTCTAGCTATCTTCTGGGAACCACGTTGCCAGATATACATTGTGCACAGTTCGCTCATGGCAAGTTCCGCATAGGGTTGGGCGGCACGCTCTCATGAGGCGGCGACTGATACCAACTGATATGGCAGGGAGAAGAAGCGCACCGTTTGGGGTGCTTGAACCTCTCTCGCGGCCCATTTAGTCAAAAAAAAATGCGCAGTGGCGTCCGACGGTGTATATTTCGCGGCGGCTGGGATGGGTGTCTGCCCTCGAATAATAATTGACTCGTGACCCGAGAGCTACTTTGTTTTCGTTCGAGCACGGGAAATAAATAGAATATGATTACACTTTCTGCCCGGTGAAGACGAAGACCACGCGTAGGTGTATTCTGGAGGAGTAGTAATCAATAAGGCGGGCGAATCATACCTCACAGATCCAACCTACGATTTTGCGGCAGTGGAATAGTTTTGGGCGGGTCACTTTGTTTGTATCGTTTTACTTAGCGAAATTACACCGTCTAGGCGCTAAATTATGCGTCGCTTGACGCATAGGAGTGAGGGCGATGTTGTGATGGTAATTCGCGAGTGTTGAGGCCGACGGTTTTTTCAACTTCCTTTTTATTTTGTGGAAAGTTTTGAAGGAATTTTATTAAGGCTTGGGCAAAATTAGAAGGAGTTGTCAACCTCCAACGTGGACATTTTAAACGTTAATTTAACTCTAGTGTGGTATACTCCTGTAAGTAAGACCCACATATGAAATGCAAAGGTGTATTTTTGAGAAATCAAGGAGTGGATTCTCTATGGAGATGTCTATGTTATTTTGGTACTAAAACCTTTCGCTCTAGGAGAACTATTGTCACTAGTATACTTGCTCATCTCTCTTGTGGGCTGATGCAAGTTCATCATCACATGAATGGTTTAGCACAATACTCTGTGAACAAATGAACACACAATGTATTCATCCAGTATGGAATGTATTATGGCAGGTGCCAGCGTTCAGGTTATTGGGGAAAGCATACGTGAAAGAATGACATCCTGATTCCATTTCACACAAAGAACTAAACATGTGCTTTTATTCAACTGAACATCACAGCACAAAAAAAAGGCATTACATACGAGTACAAAAATATGATAGTTAAAAATACAACATGCAGGCAGGATTATAACCACAACACTTCCCCTTAACCCGGGAGAGGGCGTGCGGCAACATGTAACTTTAGAAGGCATGTCTTTAGAACTTTTGGGTGTCATCGACACCCAAAGAAAATATTTTTTTTTTCTCTTTCCTTGGAATGATATAGGGTCATTCCATGCCGATTAACCGATCACTTGTTGCAGCACCATTTCAGAAAAAATTCAAACTTAACACACTTACTACTACATGTCTGTAAGGCACAAAACCAATTTTTGTTAATTTTTTTTCCATGACCTCAAGGACTTACAGGTCTGTGAAGGTCACAGCGCACTGTAAAAATGACACTTTCAGCGAGTATCGGTAATTAGAGTTACACGGAAACTATAAGTTGTAGTGTAATGTTCAAATACCATTTTGATAGTCATAAATTGAGCTTTCATTTGACATAGTTTTTAATAACCTTACTATTTGACATCCATGAGAACGATGAGTACAAAGTTTTGATACAAATTGCTGTTTTTTACAACTTTTGCTATTTATTTTCTCATCGAAGGGTTGTGATCACAAGGTCTATATTTTTATTATAGCATATTTAGGTACCATAGTAAATGTGTGTAAGAAAAAAGTTGTGTGTTTGTTAAGCCTTTAGCTGTAACAAGCTTCCGCAAATAGGAAATATTGAAAATTTACCATTTTTGGGCCCCTGTATTTCTGGTGGGGGACTTATTAAAAATTTGAAATTTTCAGTATAATAAGCTATGATCTTATTAAGAATGCACTAAAAATTTGAGAGGTCCTTGTGAGTGTAGAGGAGGAGATGTTAAATGTTTAGTGTCTAATACCAGTTTACAGAGAACAAAAGACAGTAAAATTTTGACTCCGGAAGATGTTTCAATGTAGCATTGCTAATATCCATGGCATAACATTTACGCTAGTAAGAAGCAATGAGATCACAGAGGTAGAAGCATGGTTGAATGATTGGTTTGATAATGCATTAAGGATTCCTAACAATCGAGAAAAACACTGCTTTATTCTGATTGCTTGCAATAATAAAAAATGCTTTGTAATATCTAATTCAAATAACTGTGAAGAAGTCTATATAAAGCAAGACTCAAATCGAACACACAACTTAGTATCAAGGTAATTGATTATGTGGCATTATTTACGACTCAAAGTGGTGGCTTGGAGTTGTTGAAAGCGTAGACTTCATTGAAGGAAACAACTTTGCGCACTTCTTCCATCCTTCAGGACCTTACAAAATTCAAATTATCAAAAAAAGACAAGGCGTGGGTACTTAATGAAAATATGTATAAGGATTATTTTTCCGTCAAATTATCACCACCAACTGGTTGAGTGTATAATATTACGGAACAGCTGATCAAGAACTTTCTTATGTGTTGACAAAGACGTAGACACTCATTTGGCCTTTATAGTGTGAACAACCTAAATAGCCATATTACTACACTACACCACAGGATATTAAAATTCAACTGGAAAGGAAACTTCATGGAAAGAAATTTACGTGTGAGCAATTACGTGTGTCCCCCTACAACGCCTCCTTCAAAGTTGGAGCGGACTTTTCCATTTTAGACGATATAAAGCGAAAAGACATCTGGCCAGATGGAGTGAGAGTGTTTCGATTTAACCCTTCCTTGTGGAAAAGGGCAAAACATCGTGAAAACGAAGCGTCGGACACTGCTAGGCAGCAAAACCAAGCAGAAGCCAGCCCTACGGAATCGTCCAGTATTCCTGTTTTGACTGAACCTCTACATTTAAAAAAGTTGGATGGCATGGTCACGAGGGGTAAAAGTGGCATTGTAAAACAGAAGGCATGACTAAAAGGTCGTAGTATGTTAACCATGTCTACAAATGGTTATAATTCAGGTAATAATAGTCAAAAGATCAAAATACTAGTGTTAAATATACAGTGCATAAGTAACAAATTGGTGGGGCTAGAAGCTGTTGCCAATACTGAAAATCCTGACTTCATTTGCCTCAGCGAACATTGGCAAAAAGATATGAGTGTAACAATACCAGGCTATGTAATAGGTGATGCATATTGCCGTCAGAACAATATGCATGGAGGAGTGGTTATTTATGTTAAGAACAATCTTGTCTTTAATGCATTTTCGAGAGACATAAGACATCTAAATGAAGAATTAACACTCGAATGTTCGGCGGTTAAGTTCACTAGGGATGACCGTGTTTTTGTTGTCTTGGTTATATATAGGTCACCCTCAGCAAGCTTTGTATCCTTTTGTGATAAACTTGAATGTATGTTGTTTACGTTAACAAATCATGGGACAAGACCTACAATTATTCTTACTGGAGACCTTAATTGTAATTTGATGGTTGATGGAAGTGATCAGAGACAGCTCTTTCAAATTTTTGACTCCTATAATATGAAACCATTAGTTACTTCACCTACTAGGATAACGGCTAAAAGTGAAACACTATTAGACAATGTTTTCACTGATTATCATGAAGACAGCAGTGATACAAAAGTGTTTGATCCGTCAATGTCAGATCATTTAGCAGTACTGTCTACATTTCATCTATCCAGAACTACACAATCCAGCACCCTCAAATATCAGAGGTTCTACAGTGAATCCAACGTTAATTACTTTCGAGTGTTGCTAAACCGACATAACTGGGTGGAGATGTCTAATTCGGTTCATTTGAATGAGAACTTTAATGTTTTCTATAGTTATTTCATCCATTATTTAAACCTTGCTTTCCCTAATGAAGCAGTGAAAAGTAGGAGAGGTAATATTAAAAGCTGGCTTACTCCTGAAATCTGGGCTATGTCTAAGAAATTGAAAACGATGTTTCTCCATATTAAATATTCTAGAGATGATACAGTACACCAGCTTTACTCGCAACAGAAAAGGGAGTATAGGTATTTAGTGAAGCGCGCTAAAAAGGAGTTTAATGATAAGCGGATTAGGAATGCCTCTAATCCTTCAAAAGTTGCATGGGAAATTATTAAAAGCAATAGTAACCCAAACACTGTTGCACTGCCTCAGCAGGTAAACGATAACAATGGTAGCACAATTACCGAGCCTGGTAACATATCAGATGCTTTTAACAAGGTTTTCCTGGCTCTGCCAAACACACCCCATCCTGTATTTTGTGAGCCCATGCCATCTAATATCCAGTCATATGCAACTATGTATCTAAAACCGTGTAGTGAGAGAGAACTTCACTCTTATCTTGTTAAGATTGGGAAAAAAGAATCTGTAGATATTGATGGTGTATCTGGCAAATTGATAAAAGATTGCGCAGACCTTATCCTAGCTCCATTGCTAATGCTAGTGAATCAGTCCTTGGCTGAAGGCATCTATCCAGATACCCTAAAGATGGCGAAGGTTATACCTGTCTACAAGAACAAAGGTGATCGGAACAATTTAATTAGTTACAGACCCATATCTATAATTTCTCAATTTGGTAAAATTCTTGAGTGTGTTTTCTGTAAAAGACTATTAGATTATCTTGAAAATCAAAATGTGCTATCTGATTACCAATTTGGTTTCCGCAAGGGAAAGTCAACAAATCTAGCTTTATTTGAAGCTGTAGATTATATAATTCAGGAGATAGACTCTAAATGTAAGGTTATGGGCATTTTCTTTGACTTGAGCAAAGCATTTGATGCTGTTGATCACTGTAAGCTGATCTCAAAATGTGAGTTGTTGGGCATTAGTGGCGTGGCGTTAAGCTGGCTGAAGTCCTATTTAATAAACAGAAGCCAAAGGGTAGCCTATCATAGAGACGGGAACATCTATCTCTCCACCCCTATGGAGGTTAACAGAGGAGTACCTCAGGGGTCAGTACTTGGTCCTGTACTGTTTTTGATTTTTATTAATGACCTATCCAGTCAGTTGCGTATTAATGACACCAATAAATGTGTAATGTATGCAGATGATGTAAGTGTCATGACATCCAGTAGACACCTACATAATTTGGTTGTATCTAGTGAGCAGTTGATGAAAAGTATGAACTCATGGTGTGCTGGCAATAATTTGATTTTAAATAATGAAAAAACTCAAGCAATGATTTTCTGTACATCTCGAACTATAATTGACTTTGAATCTATTCCGACAAATGGTAGTAATCTAACTACCATTAACTATTTTAAGTTTTTAGGACTTCATATTGACAGTAATCTGAAATGGAATTACCATGTTATGTTTTTAATTAAGAAGTTAAATTCAGTATTTTACTTACTATCTGTCATAAGATATTCAGTAAGCCAAAACATATTAATAATGTTATATTATGGATTATTTTATTCAAGAATTTCCTATGGCATAGTGTTATGGGGACTGCCCTCTCATCTTCACAGTGTTTTCAAGGTACAAAAAAAGATGGTGAGAGTGATGTGCAACCAAAATTATTATGCTCACTGTTCACCTCTCTTCAAAAAATTAAAAATGTTAACTGTTCCATGTGTCTATATTTATCATTCTGTAGTCCATGTAAAATAAAATAGTGCTGATTTTGAATTGAGCTGTGGGGTCCATAAGTATGATACAAGACAGTGTAAAAACTTACACGTTAGATCATCTAGGTTAGCAATTGCATCAAATGGCCCAAGAGCTATGTGTGTAAAATTATATAATAATTTACCACAATGTATTAAAAATGAAGAGAGGTTTCTTGTATTTAAGAATATGGTCAAAGAATATCTTACTGATAAGTGTTTTTATAGTGTCAGTGAATACCTGACGCAGAATTTTTAAGGGTATTATTTTGTAATATAGTGTATTCCCTGTACCTGCTTGACGTGTCTTATACACTTGCATGTATTATTACTGTGCATTGTGTCTTTCGGATAAATAAAATAATACAATACAATACAATATCATAATGTTAGCATTCTGATTGCAAGTCTACTGCAAGTCCAGTGGAAAAACAATTGAGGATAAATAGTTTGCCTACGTTCCAGCCTACATATTTTTTTCTTAGCAGGCACGTAGCCAGGGAGGGGGGGCTTCAGCCCTCACCCGAAATTTTTTCCCAATAATTTTGTTGTTCTAATTTTAAGTGGCCATGGTAATCCAGATTACACAGCGTAAAATTCAGATGTCTTGAAATGTGAGCTCTAGTTTGATGCATTGGTGTGGTTATTACAGTCAAGCCCGTTTATAACAAAGTTGAGGGGGCCAAATATTTACTTCGTAATAACCGGACTTCGTTATATGTGGACCAGTTTTTCCGAGCTTCTCTTTGATGGGGACTAGCCTTCACTTCGTTATAACCGGAACTTCATACTAAACGGGTTTGTTATCAGTGGGCTTGACTGTAGTTGCTCTTTTCAATCTGACATGTATGTATGCATTGAACTATTTTCTGTGGCCAGTCAAATTAATGCTTCATAAAAGGTAAACAGTGAACTTTACCAGTAAGAAAAGATAGGAATGAGCACTGTGAAAGTAAATACAAAGCACTGAAACTTAAGGGAAGAGATTTGTAATATGTCGGCACCGAATGGGCAAAGCTGATTTGTTTCAAGTTATGCAACACTAGACTTAGACCCCCCCGAAACAAATTTCTGGATATGTGCCTGCTTCTTAGTGAAACTGAAATCTACAACTTTTAAGGCACTAGTTTGATAGTATTGTTTTCACTATTATTTGGACTTATTTCTGGCAACATTTAATTATATGCATCAATCTGTACATTGCTTCTACAAAGTGAGCGAGTGAAATTTTTTGGCAAATTCAGTTTGATGTAACTTCCAAACGAGGCAAAACACGTACTCCAAATTTTTAGTGCATTCTTAATAGGATCATAGCTTATTATACTGAGAATTTCAAATTTTTAATAAGTCCCCCACCAGAGATACAGGGGCCCAAAAATGGTAAATTTTCAATATTTCCTATTTGCGGAAGCTTGTTACAGCTAAAGGCTTAACAAACACACAACTTTTTTCTTATACACATTTACTATGGTACTAAATATGCTATAATGAAAATATAGACCTTGTGATCACAACCCTTCTATGAGAAAATAAATAGCAAAAGTTGTAAAAAAACAGCAATTTGTATCAAAACTTTGTACTCATCGTTCTCATGGATGTCACATAGTAAGGTTATTAAAAACTATGTCAAATGAAAGCTCAATTTATGACTATCAAAATGGTATTTGAACATTTCACTACAACTTATAGTTTCTGTGTAACTCTAATTACTGATACTCGCTGCAAGTGTCATTTTTACAGTGCGCTGTGACCTTCACGGACCTGTAAGTCCTTGAGGTCATGGAAAAAAAATTAACAAAAATTGGTTTTGTGCCTTACAGACATGTAGTAGTAAGTGTGTTAAGTTTGAATTTTTTCTGAAATGGTGCTGCAACAACTTTTTTAAAAATCTGGTGAAATGGTACGGAATGACCCTATAGTTATTACGTCTTCTTTTTTAAATAGGTCTCCCTTATTATGTTGATACTATTTATTTTTACATTATTACCATTATATTGCTATTGGGAGAAAAATATTCAACTGAAGTCTTCTAGCTTATTTGACACTCAGAAAATTATTTGATGTTAACTTTCCCAGTTGGGGTTTTAAGTAGAGATGGGCAACTTGGTAAATTACCATGGTAATTTATGAAAATTACCATGGTATTTTTCGTAAATTACCAACACCCCTGAAAATTACTGTAATAAACGGAAATTTTCAGAAAAGTTCTTTTTCAGAAAATTTATTCCTTGTGAAGAAACCATTGGAATGGGTGATATCATAAGTTAAGAAGCTAAAACGATTTTGTTTACATTATGTCCATGATTAATTCCAACTAATTCAGAGTAAAATAACAAATGCACATTGCGCAGAGGTATGTCTTTGGAATGAAAATGTCTCATAGTGTGACAAAAGAAAGGCAAATTGCGTGTTGCTACCAACTTCGTTTTAATTTTTTTAATGAGTTATAATAGATAAACATTGTGATATGTTTGATGATAAGCATTGGCATTTATGTCTCAATGTTATTTGATTTTGTTTTGAGTCCTCTGATAAGGATTTGCAGCTCAAAACTTAAAATTACCGGTAAATTACGGTAATTTTCGAAAAATACCACAGTAAATTACCAAAATTACCACAGTAAATTACCAAGTTGCCCATCTCTAGTAGGAAGTAATGGTTATATCACCTGAAAAACCAAACATACTACTTCCTTCATGTTTACCTTTAGCAGTCACAAAATCTAGTGGTAGCTCCCTCTTATTGGCACGAATTGTCCAACCTGCTGTGATTTTTTTTCACTAGTAAATAGTTGGCCAAAGGTGTGCTACTAGCATGTTGCATTTAGCATGTTTATCCTGAGCACAGGCTATAGATATTTCACTTTCATCATTTTTGAAATTAACCACAGAAGCCATACCTGCTCTCAGAAGATTCATGCTTCTATGGTTTAAGTGACCTAACCTCTTATGCCATAGGTTGTAGTTGCTTGGAACTGACTGGTTAGACAGCACTTCATTCAAACCTCCATTAGGCTCTTTTGACACAGTTTCTTCAGCTGATGAGAGATTAACTGAGTCCTTCATTTCATCCAACTTGTTTATTCCATCTACCTCTGATGCTGTCGCAACCACTTCTCCATTGCTCTGAAAAGAATCTTTCAAAAACATTTCACATCCCTTATCAGTAAATAGAACATTTATACCCTGTTTGACAATTTTGCTTACTGACAAGAGGTTTGTAGACAATTGTGGAACATAACTAACGTTAGAAGTCTTTTTGGTGCCACTGATAACATTCACTGAGGCTTCATCTTCGCCTTTACTTATCATAACCTCATCATTTGTGGCAGTAATTACTTTACTATTATAATTTTTTAGCCATTCCTTTTTGTTCGGCATATGGTTACTTGCACAGGAATCTATATACCAGCTTCCACTTTGCACATTTACAGCTAAGGCAGTTAGAAATGATACAAAGGTCGAGGGTTTCTTAACCTCTTTGCCTTTCATACTACCTGATTTTACCGTAGTCTTCTCTGGTTTACCCTCATATTTCACATGTTTACCTCCCTTGAAATAAGACTTGGCCTTTTTGTACAGCATACTCTTGGTTTAAAGGACATCCATAACTTTTATGCCCTGGTTTGTAGCACTTGTAGCACTTCACTTGATACCCTTCTTTCTTGCCTCTTGTCTCTAGCCATCAGGAACGCAGCATCTTCTTCATCCCCACGGGCCTTCTCTTGTTGCAGCTTCAATTTTACTAGATCCGAAGTAAGAGACATCGATGAATGTTCTAAAGCCATCACCATAGGATCGTATTTGGATGGCAGTCCGCTAAGCATAATCACGGCAAAAAATTCATTGTCCTAGGGGTGTCCAATGTCTGATAACTGATCGGAAAGAGAAGTTAGTTCATTTATGTACTCCTCCATACTATCGGAATTTTCCAACCTCATTCGGAAAAGCGTCTTAAGCAATCCTAAACTTCTGCTAAGACCCTTGTCTTCATATGCAGCTTCAAGTTCGTCCCAAGCCTCCTTACCCTTGGTGGTACTTCTTATAACGGACTGGATAGGTGGCTGGACCATTAAGCAAATTTTTGACCAAGCCTTCAAGTCCCTTTTGTTGTCTTTGTTCACTGTTTCATTATTACTGTCAGTCTTAATACAGTCCCATAAATCTTCGTGAATTAGTAGTAATTTCATCGAAAATTTCCAATTCCTGTAGTTGCCTCAACCTTCAAGTTTTTCCACCATTAACGGATCACTGTGTGTAGATACTGCCATTTCCGATAACAGATTTGTTCACTCGGAAAAATCGGGAATACTTATATAATTTCACTGTTCCGCATAACTCTGGAATTTGGGTTCCTGGGCCCATAACCTCTTATGGCAGGTGCCAGCGTTTAGGTTATTGGGGAAAGCATGCGTGAAAGAATGACATCCCAATTCCGTTTCACACAAAGAACTAAACGTGCTTTTATTCAACTGAACATCACAGCACGTAAAAAATAAAAAAGGCTCCACATATGAGTGCAAAAATAAGAATAAGTCAAAAATACTACATGTAGGCGGGATTATAACCACAAAAAAATGCTTGTAGAACAATCCTTGCAAATGTTATGATGATGCAGTCAAGTTTTCTGCAGAGTATTTGGTGACTAAGAAATTAATACAAGCTTGGCTTCGGTTTATTATTAATACTGCTTTGCATTGTTAATGTGAAACAAATTATTTATTAGCTAAGACATAATGGATCTTGGGTTGAGTGGAACTGGAATAAATTAAGATACTAAAGTAGCTTACCATAAAGCTTACATAGATTTTGATACTATATATCATGCCACCAATTGTTCAGACAAAAGTTTATTGAATAGGGTGAGGGCTACACATTATTCATCACTTCTCATGATAAACAATGTGCCTTTCCCGTAGAAAAGAAAGTTAAGATAATGTCTTGTGGACTACAGGTTTATATCTAGCCTCTGGAATATATGGTTACTTACTTTTGAGGGGTGTACTCATATGGAGCTTGGTACTGTCACATATACAGTAGGAAAATGGATCAATCAAGGCATGAAATAGCCAATCTTTTGAAAGCATCATTCATCATTGCAACTTGACAACATATTTGTCAGTTAGTCAAGGTCAATTTAACCCTTTTACTGCCAGTGGGCCGATATATCGGCCCTCTATGGTTGTGCGAAAACTGCCAAGGGGCCGATATATCGGCCCACCTACATTACATCATCATGTATTTGTAATGGTTACAATTCATTCAAATCAGAGACAGCATGAATAATTTTTTCATCCTCTTAAAAAGTGAAAGTATATGATCAAAATTAAAAAAAAACAAAAATTCATATATTAATATTAAGTGCTTATAATATATCTTAATGAGCTTGCCCATTGGCTGGGCATAATGGGCTTGGCATTTTTCGCACAGTCTACTTTAAAGGGGCTGGCAGTAAAAGGGTTAAGGTGGTCAAAACAAAGAAAATTGTCATGGTGTCATATACTTCTTAACCCTCTTTGTGTTAACCTTTCCCCTGGGGTACTAGTGAGAAATGCGGAGGTTAATTTAATAAATTGTAGCACCTTAGGAAAAAAACATTATGAAGATATGTATTGTTATAAATATCCAAATGTGTTTTTTTTACATCACTTAAGTTTAACTAGCTAATAATTACAACAGTTTTTTACAGTCACTGAAAAATAAATGTTATTATTTTTGTGTCATAAAGTTGAACAATATGTTGATATTGGGCTGATATATTGGCCCACCGAACTTTTCACCCGAGATGCAAATGCTGATATATCGACCTGCCGCACTAAGAGGGTTAAAAATAGAAATAATGTTTTATTGACCACATAATATGAAGATACATGTATAGGTCTTGTTAAAAAATAAAATGAGCAATACAATGAAAAAACTCCAGAGATTACAGAATTTGTCACTACTACTATCAAGAATCTGAAAATACTTCATTCAATTAAAGCAGCATTCTGAAAGGTATTGCCTCAATTTGAATTTAAATCTGCCAATTCTGTTTTCATCTTTTAAATGTTTAGGAAATGGGTTTTACTATCCACAACTCATGGTCACAACCCTCCATTACTATATAACCCATATTTTGTTGTCTCACAGTATAGTCATGTTTATTCCTGGTACAGTTGAGCACCCTTAATCCGGGAATCCCTAATCCGGGAACTCCCATAATCTGACAATTTTGCCATGACCAACTACCCGGTACTTAGTGGAAAATGCCGAAACATTTTTTGCCAAAAGATTGCTTCATAACCTGCCGAGATATCCCATTCCTAACGTTAATTTTCCCATTATGAGAATCAGAATAATTTAAACATATTAACTTCTCGTACTTCTTGAACACTGGAATTATTTAGCAACTTGAAATAAACATATAAATTTGAGGACATTTCCGAGACAGACTACGACTAATTTACAGATCAGTTACTTTCAATGGCATCCGTATTTTTGATTGACCACTAGACGTAATTTGGTAAAATTATTTGTTATCTGCGTATGTTTCTCCTGAATCATGTCTCATCTATACAGTTGCAGCAAAAGTAGAGGAGCGAGGTATCAGTAAAACACGTTAACGATCGCAGAATAAGTGCAAGTTGTGAAAAAGCTTGATGCTGTTACATCAGTAGAGCGTGTGTCTGAAACATACTGCGCGGGATCTTCAACAATAGCACATTAAGAAGCTGAAAGAGAAAATCCTCAAATTTTACTGTTAAAGTGACACCAAGAAATGGATGACAGAGAGAAAAACTATGAGAGAAGATTTAAGTGCTTATTTAGACCGTGTGGTTTCGATTGCGTCGATGTGAAGTTCTTAGCATATCTGGCCAAATGTTAATTGAGCGGGATAAACTATTTCAGAAACAGACGTGATCAATCTAGAAGACGTGATGTGGGAAATTTCACGTGCATGGAATAATATTTCATAGTCAGTTCTAAAACGTGTGGTTTAACACGTTCACTGCGGAGCTGTTTAAAGCCCTACCCCTCACAGCACGGTGTGACCCACCGGTGGGTCACACTCAGCCTTTTGCATGGGCAGTGTGACCCACCGGTGGGTCACAGTCCTTCTGAGCTTCTGGCCACTGCCGAGAGATGGTGGTTGAAGCGGCAATACTCAGCTGTTTCCTGAGATTAGAGGAAGGCTGGGGGAGGCTACTCCCAGCTTCGCTCCCAGCCCACCCCTCCCCCGGCCACATGGGGCACGCTATCAGCTAGACCCTGGCGTGGGATGGGGGAAGAGAGGGCCAACAATACAATGCATGTGGTAAAGATTTGCTGATGTTCGGAAAACCTAGGAGACTCCCACCCATCTCTGTTTATTGCGCCTGCCCTTGTTCGCACCCATCTGTGAGACGTAGACGCCCGTCTGTGCGTACCGATTCCCCAGCCCTGCTCATACTATGAGAAAAGGGAAGGGGGATCCTTTGGAAAGAGTACATAGTGGTTTGTCTCACTCAGAAAAATGTAGTGTCTGCATTTCGGAAGACGTTCACCCGGCAAGGGCACGGTCACTCATCCACCACTGAGGGATTGGCTCAAGAACGCTACGCGACTCTTTCCCAATTGCCCTTCCGTAGAGGGGGAGGGGGGGAAGGGAAGAGAGAGAGTCAATTTCTCACACAGCCGGGCGAGTGCAGTTCGGACTGTTTAGTTTACGAGCAACTGATGGACAGCCAAGAGGTTGAGGAGGAAAAATTTTCCTAAACATTTTCATTATTTTTAAAAAGTTGATATGTTTTACTATATCGAGTATTGTTCATCCTTATGTATAAAAATCGCATAAACATGAAAAAAAACAAAAAGATAGCAAAAAATAAATATATTTTGGATATAATACGCTAATATGTAAATTTGTTCGTGACCCTCTGGTGGGCCACACCGCTCACGCTGAAAAAAGTTTCAGGAGGTGCGGCGTGACCCACCGGTGGGTCACACTAAGTGTCACATAGTAGTCTATTATTTGAACAGTGACTAACCTCTGGGTGAAGTCACTTGAGAAGTTCTCGATTCCTACCTTCACAATACTCCTCGCAAGTTACGACTATTCACAGAATTTTATGGCCGCGGCACTAGACGCATCTGCGTGACCCACCGGTGGGTCACGCCGCAGTGAACGTGTTAAATTGTGGCCTGCTTTTAGGTTTTATGTAGACGAAATAAGTGGGGATTTAAAAAACTTCATGTTTCTGAGGATAAAAATATGATGATGGAGTTTGCAAACACCATCCGTAACCCTGAATTAAAGGAAATGGAATTGGTGAATTTAGAGGAAAGGATAGTCAGTGGCCGAGATACTCTCACCACACAACATTTCGAAGATGATGAAATCATTGAAATGGTAACTAATAACAATAAAACTAAGTGGGGATGAAGATGATGAGCCTAAAATTGTTGAAGGAAGACTACCATTGATGGTTGTCTTTGAACAATCATCCAGTCCGTTCGCCCATGATGTAGTAGTGATGGGCGGCCGTGTAAACGACACCCACGAGTTGGCATCGCGCTGAATCAGCTGATAACAAACCAAGCTCGGTAGGAAGTATGTTGCGCGAAGCAATACGTAAGAAATGTCAAATTGTATATACCACTTTCCAATAATAATGTTATGCTTTTAAATGTGCAGCAAGATGAAGTACCCGATGCTGAGATTCCGTTATTTTCACTCTCTGCACAACTTCGATACTTTTAAGTAATAACTTTGTGAATTAAGAAACCATTTCTTTCTGATTATTCTCATTGGTAAAAAAAAAATAATGTTCAGTAAATGGCAAGCAAATATATTTTGTTACAAATAATTGACCCCTTTCAATGAAAACATCCGGGTGTCATAAATAGACCAGTTGCCATGCATGACCCATAGTCCAGCAAAATACCTTATCCGGCATCACTTCGGTCCCGACTGTGCCGGATTTAGGATGCTCAAGTGTATTATAATGATGTTTATGGTGGTTTGATGTCAGCTTCAACTTTGATTTAAATTGATTGAAGAACATGTTGGTGTAGAAAACATATATAACAATGTAGTTATAATAACTGTAGTTCTAAAAATAAATTTCTACAGCTGATTAGTGTCTTGACTATGGAAATAATTCTGACAGCCTACTTTTTCAAGTTGAAAGTATGAATTGCATTTGGGGTGTTTCCCTATTCAAGGATACCGTGTATATGTTGACTGTAAGTATATGCACAGGAAAGGGTCAATCCACTTCTATGTTTGACAATTCTTTTTATGACTCTTATACTTACAAAATAATAAACCAAAAATGATTGACTTGTCTCAGAACGAAAAATCATTTCCCTATGTAGACAACAGTATGTATCAGGTGTATTATTAAGTTATATTATCCAGCGTTACTATGGAAGGCTTAGAAATGATGGTGGTGATTATCTAAATAATATTTGGAGAGATTATAGAATTTTATAGAAATTATAGACGTTAGGTAAAATGTATCAAGAAAAGGGTTGAATGACAATCATACAGTAATTATAAAGGCTTTGTAGAAATGTTTTGTGAGGTACATAATAAATTTAAATGTTCAGTCAATACCTAAGTCTCATCTGGCTGACTTTAAATTGGCTGATACTGTTAAATACTGTACTGTTGCTTGGGTAAAATATAGTGTTATAATTAATGGTTGCAAGTTAGAAAAAATATTTGGTTTAGGTGATTATAAAATTGGGTTTTGTGAAATGCATGAGTGATTGACGTGATTCCTTAGTCTCTGACTGGCTTTTCATAGATCCTTTTTCAGCTTTTCACAATTCTCTTCTTGGTAGTTAGGATGTTGTAAAGCCTACATCTTGCAAAATAATTAATTTTTTGAACAATTGAATGATTTTTAATATTTTTCTTCTTTTAGGCTGAACCATTTTATGGTGCTGTTGATCTTCAGCAGTTTCCAAGGTATCGTGAATTCGTAGCTAGTCCAATGGACTTGGGGCTGATTGACAGAAATATTCGGAGGAGGACCTATGGCAGTACTGAGGCATTTTTTGCAGATATGAAATGGCTTGTTCACAACAGTATCATTTTTAATACACGTAAGTCTTTGGGATTAATTTTTATGGATGGTGTGTTCATTGGGCTTTCAGTAGAGGTAGCAAAAATTAACTTATTTCAAACTTAGTTTTCATTAGGAAAGTAAGCTCAGGTTCAGTAGTTAGGGAAATGTTAACCTTTTCATTAAATTTTATTTACTGTAATGTCTGTGTTTTGATCTTCCAGTGATCAAGAGACATGGTTATTGGGAAAGGAGTGAACAAAAAATAGAGTTATAGTGTTTTTTTTAGACTTGAAATCTATTTTTATTTTTTGCAAATGCTAAAATGCTCTTTGAGTAACATAATTTCATTTTAATGCATTACAAAATAATAGTTTATTATTGACTAAGCTCTTCTGCTGTTTCACTCTTTTGGGTTTTTCATAGAAAGTCATTGACTCATTTTAGGGTGTATTTGCTAATGTCATATTGGAATTGGTTTGAAATGTTGAATAAAATAGTTTGAATTTTATCAGCTTTACTTTTTTATTTCACTTTGAGATTTCTAACTGTAAAAGATTATTTCTTGGTAGAAATTAGTATTTAATTTGTTTTTTGTCACTAATAGGTATAATTTGTGGATTCATGATTTTTGTGATTTGATCTCCTGATTGTGAACTTCATTGCTTTTTCACAGCTCTTTTAACAGTGTAAATAAGACTTTTCTTTTGTTTTTTATAGAGCATTCAAAGTTGACATCAATCGCAAGATCAATGTTGAAAATTTGCCGGCAGGAATTGATGGAAATTGAGAACTGTCCAGACTGCTACTCTAATGCTCATACAAGGAAAGACAATTGGTTTATTGATGTCTGTGTAAGTTCATATCCTCTCTAACTTAATCTTCAAATTTCTAATAATACCTAATTATAATTACTGCTGAAGGATGAGGCATTGGTGGTGTTCAAGTAGTGCTTGGTTTTTGTGGTACAGTTGAGCATCTTTAATGGGGCACAGTCAGTACCGAAGTGATGCCGGATTAGGGATTTTGCCAGAATATGGGTCATGCATGGCAACTGGTGTACTTTTGACGTCCGGGATCTTTTAATTGAAAGGAGTCAATTATAACAAAAAAATGTTCGTTTGCCATATAATGAACATTATTTTAAAGAGAGTCACTGAGAATAATCAGAAAGAAATGGTTTCTTAATTCACAAAGTTATTATTTATAAGAATCGAAGTTGTGCAGTGAGTGAAAATAACGGAATCTAAGCATTTTGCATATTGCTGCACATGTAAAAGTTTCATATTATTATTGGAAAAGGGTATAAAATTTGATATTTCTTATGCTGTGCTTTGCATAACATATTTCCTGCCGGGCTTGATTTGTTATAAGCTGATTCAGCACGATGTCAATGCATGGATGTTGTGTGTACGGCTGCCCATCACTATGTTGCAGCCACGACGTAGTTATGGGTGGCCATCTGCATGGCAGGGATCGGCGATCCACGGTTGGTGTTCCAGTCATGTCACCCAGGCGAATGGACTGGATGATTGTTCAAAGACAACCATCAATGGTAGTCTTCCTTCATCAATTTTAGGCTCATCATCTTCATCCCCACTTGGTTTTATTGTTATTAATTACCATTTCAATGATTTCATCATCTTCGAAATGTTGTGTGGTGAGAGTATCTTGGCCACTGACTATCCTTTCCTCTTTATTCACCAATTCCATTTCCTTTAATTCAGGGTTGCGGATGGTGTTTGCAAACTCCATCATCATATTTCCATCCTCAGAACCATAATATTTTTTAAATCCCCTCTTATTTCATCTACATCAAACTTTAAAGCAGACCACAATTTAAACCACACATTTTAGAACTGACAGTGAAATATTATTCCATGCACGTGAAATTTCCCACATCACGTCTTCTAGATTGATCACGTCTGTTTGTGAAATAGTTTATCCTGCTCAATTAACGTTTGGCCAGATATACTAAGGCCTTCACATCGATGCAATCGAAACCACGCGATCTAAATCAGCACTTAAATCTTCTCTCCGTCATTCATTTCTTCGTGTCACTTTAACTGTAAAATTTTGAGGATTTTCTCTTTCAGCTTCTTAATGTGCTATTGTTGAAGATCCCACGCAATATGTTTCAGACACACACTTTACTGATGCAATGGCATCAAGCTTTTTCACAGCTTGCACTTTTCCTATGATCGTTAAAGTTTTTTACTGATACCTCGCTCCTCTGCTATTGCCGCAACTGTACAGATGAGACATGATTTGATAGAAGCATAAGCAGATAACAAATAATTTTATCAAATTACGTCTAGTGGTCAATCAAAAATGCACCCGCCATTGAAAGTGGTTGATCTGTTGTAGTTGGTCTCTGCGATGTCTTCAAATTTATATTTTTACTCCACTGTATCAATGCGATAACGAAATAAAAACTTCAATATCACTTGACAGTTCACAGTATCAGGCGTCACGTAGTGGAATTTAGACATATTGGATGAGTAAAAAACTTAAGCATTTTTCCACAATGTATTTTAAAATAATAAAATTACACTACACGTCAGCGCAATATATAGGAAACGGGAAGGGGATAGGGAAGGGGATAAGGGAAAGTGGTTGAGGGGGGGGGGGGGGGGGGTAAGAGGAGGGAATGACTAGATGGTGAGTAAAGGGGGGGGGGGGTATAAAGGAGAGAATTAAGGAAAGGAAGGAATAGGATGAAGCTTGGATGAGTAAAAAACTTTAGCCAAAGATTGGACGCATGGGAACAGTGGGAAATTATACATAGTGATAATAACCTGTTGTTGAATGACCAACTTTTCTGAATCCATTCCCCATTGTTAACTATTCCTTTTTCAAATAACCCACCACTTCCCTAATACAGTCCCAAGGACAAACTCCTTAGAGTGCTTCATCCTATTCCTTCCTTTCCTTAATTCTCTCCTTGACACTGCCCCCCCCTCCCCCTCCCCCCCCCCCCCTAACCACTTTCCCCTATCCCCTTCCCGTTTCCTATATATTGCGCTGCTGTTACGGAAGTTTATAAGTGTACACCTGATGATGGCTTAGTAAGCCGAAACATGTGTTGTGTAATTTTATTATTTTAAAATACACTGTGGAAAAGTGCTGAAGTTTTTTACTCATCCAATCACTTGACACTTTTTTTATGTTTGTAGGACTTATGGATGTCCCTTGCATGCCAATATGGCCTCTCACTTAACAATCAATGTTTTTCCTCCTCTCTGGGAACCATGGTGTTAGCTCAATACAAAACAGTAAAAAACCAAAAAGTAAATACACCTAATAACAAATGAACATCAAAAATTAAATACATAAAAAGAATGGAATTATATAAAAGTGATGTTAGTTATCTAAGGTACATGCATCAATTATCCTCCCAATAACCTAAATCACTTTTTAATTCTCCGAGGCCTTAGATAATATTGTGGGTCGTAATGTTCTATCCGTTATCCATCAACCCTTCCTCAGCCTGGTCTATCTCTTCCTCAGCATGATCGGATTGCTCCATCTCAATTTTCCTTTGCTCTGCATCGTCTACAGCATCTAGTTCCCCATGTCCATGATGGGGATGTTTCACCAACCTCAGCTCTGCTGCATGGACTTGAACCGGGGGAGTGGTTTTCAGCATGTACACCCCATGTCCCAGTCTCTTATCCACTTCAAATGGTCCAACCCACTTTGGTGCTAGTCCTGCATGGAATCCTTGGATCTTACTGCTGACAGGATGATTGCGTCACAGTACTTTATGTCCTGGTTGGAACATGTGGTCTTCCCCAATGTCTTGTGCTTTGGCCTGGTCAGAAATTGTTTTCTCTGCCACCTCACACATTTTCTGTAACTCTGCCTGCTGGTTATTCTGCCTAGTGGTGAGGGAGACTGCATTGTCGTCCTGCCCAGGTGTTATAATCCAATCGCCAGAACGGTGTAGTTGCCTTCCTAAAAAGAGCTCTGCAGGGGAGTAGCCAGTGACACGGTTAATCCATTGTGGTAAGGAGAAGAGTGACTGTGTTATTTGACGGTACCACATTTTGTGTTCTTTATTCAATAAATCGATCTGCAGCATCCGTTTCAACTCCTGTCTACCAATCCTTTGAATCATGGATCAATGGCCTTACATGCTGTATCATCTTCTTGCCATTTTTTTATGATTTCCAAATTGCATTCTTCTTGGAAAACCATAAGAACAGGCTCACTGATGTCGATGCTGATGTGATGCCGATGTGATGTCGAACAGCTAGACGATGGCGATTGTTAAGTTAAATAGCCTCTTTCGCTCCTTTACAAATTTTAAATCTAATTATAGCATCAAGAATTCAATTGAGCTATCTCAGAAACTTACTCCCATTTCCTTGCCTCCCAATGCCAAGCTAGTCTCCTTCAACGTGAAAAACCTTTTTACGTCAATTCCTGCCAAGGAGGCTCACACCTTGTCCGTCGAGTGTTTAAAGAAAGCTGCCTGCGTGGATCCCATTGTACAAGAATTCAGCTTACTATTAAATCTATGTTTAACCTTTTACAGTCCAAATTCATTTCTGAACCGATTTTAATGATTCCTTTTGCTATTCTGTATAGTTCAATGGCTAATTAAGATATATTTCAAAGGAAAAGGCTAGCAAAAATTTTTAAAAGTGTTTTGGAGCATGTTCCCAAAAGGGAACATTGGACATTGAAGTGAATAAAATGCTAAAAATTTAACTTTTGACAAGGCTTTCATAATTTTCAAAAATAACATCAATGCGGTATATAATATATGATTTAATGATTACAGAGCAATAGATCATTGATTTCAAAGAATATTATTGCCTTCCCTGGAAAAATAATTACCCTTGATATATTGGAAAACAATGAGGATACTTGTTTTTCTCCCTCGCGGAACACTGGAGTCTAGTTTTATTCTGCAGACTACTCATCTACCTTGGAATGCTTTACCTAAAATGTGCCCCTATTTATTCTGAAATGTGTCTTAGGCCCTGGACGAGTCAATATTTTGGGGTGGGGTGCATGACACTCGTCACTACATCACGTAGCAATTCAAAGTGAGTTTTTGCCCCCTTCCCATGGATTTCCCGATGTACATACAAGCCATGCACATATAACACTCATATTTAAGCCATTATAAAATAGATTCTACCATTTCTTGCGTCAACGTTTTGGCCTGTAGTTACTAATAAGTCTGTCCAATAGATCAACTCCCCCCTTTCCGATATTATATTTTTTTTACCAAATGCGGTTGCGTTATTTCAATCTCCTTCTTGTCCTTGCTTGAAAATCTCCTTACAGTGCATAGTGGTTCCTGAGTGTAGCAGTTGGATGCAAATGTCACCATTGAATTATCATTCCATCAGCACATAAATACCACTCCGTCACACTGAATGTAAAAATTACTTTGTTAGATTTTGCCATAACCTTTGAAGGTTTTAGCAAACATTCAGCTATCTTTTCTTCCCGAATAATACCTGTTGCATTTATGCTCTTCTATTCCCACTCTAACAGCAATGAAAACGAAGAAAATAAATGGGAAAATATGCCTTAACCTGCTCAGAATGCTCTACGATTTCCGAAAGATCAGATACATACCATTCTAATTCCTATCGGACCAGTAAAATGATTTTCCTTTCCCACATATATCTGCATTACATATGGATACCCTGAAGATGAGCATAGCATCCAGACTTTATATCCAAAATAAACGAGTTTCCTTTAGATAAGCATTTTACTTGAATGATGACCGTATTATGGAACCATGGACTCATCCAAGGCTTTACAAAAGATGCCAAATTGCGTAAGATTGTTTCCTAGTTCTTTGTTCAATGGTGAAATGTTTCCTAATTTGCCACCCTTCTGCAAATTTTTGCTGTCTGATAAGTGAAAATATGGTTTTATCTCCTTGAAATTATCTCCTTCCTTATTATCTCCTTGAAATTAACTCCTTCCTCGGCATCAATAAAGGGTTTATGGGAATTGATATAGGTATCTTCTGCACCACTACAAAAGTTCGTGGGAGGGCTGTGTGATATCCACTAAACAAATTGATTCCAAAAAAGTGACCAATCTCTTCAAATATCGTATAAAGAGATGCACCTTTTTGTCGAGCGTATAGAGAGGGCATATCAGCTACATGACCCTATTATTCCTGTGGTAAATACTTCATAAAGAGTTCAATTGGTTATAAGCAATCGGCTTCTCCAGATGACTGGCCAAACTCGTCATTGGCTCAGGAGAAGTCTCTTTCCGAAACTGCTGCACCTTCTTTCAAATTATGGCTGTATACTTTTTTTCAATTACTTTACAGAATTATGAATGAATGAATTGAAAAAATAAAATTTTTTGAACTCCTAAGAGACCCTAATTCATAATTTTATGAAGCACCGAACCGTGTGTATATGATGCTAAAAAATATATATGTTACTAACTTTGTCCCTCAGCAGTGTTTTGCTAGAAAACCCTTTTTTCTCAAAGCAAGCGATTTTTTTCTCTAATCCAATCATCATCTCAATGCAGTAAAGTGAGGCTGATTTTCCCACATGTATCAGCAGGGGTTATTTCTCCAAGGCATTTTCATCAACTTCCAATGCATCTGTCAAATGGGGGTCTTCATCAAGAGGAAGCTGACACAATTCATATTTTGACAGTTCAGTTCATCATCACTTATTATGTCCAAGTACCCGAATACTTCTATTGTATGACTCTACATTGAGCATAATTTTTGAAATACTGAAAAAATGAAATTTGAAACTCAAAGAATGTAAAACACAATCTGGATTCTTTGAATGACTAAATTGAGTAAAACACTAGAGACGAAACAACCTGAAGAAACAGAGTGCATGGAAAGACTAACCTCAGCCAAACGTTTAGCGAAAAAAAAATCTGTGACAACTCACCCTTATCTAATTCTTAGTAAAGCATTATAAAATATAGTAGCGAGTTTCAAGCATTTCACAATACAGAGTTTAGATATGAATAGGCAACAGTAAGAACAAAGTTTCCTAATGTCCTCGAATGAGGTGAAAAGCAAAAATATGAAACCACCGGAGGTCGGAGAAGCACAATCGGAGTCCATCAAGAATCGCAGGATAAGATGTGCCTACAGTCCAATGTTCCCAAATGGGAACACAGAAATAAATTCTGTTATAACTAAAAAAATAATGCAATCAAATAACCATGCAAGAGACATTAGAGTATTGTAAAAATGAGCATTTACCCCATAATAGTTAATGTAGAAAAAAATATTGAACAAATCAGGTGTTCACTACAAAGATTTGAAATTAGCCCTTTTTCAAAAATATACAATTAATGACCTATGCATACAGAAGTCATGCGTTTCATTTGAAAATTACTTGAATATTTTTTCTACACAAGAAAAGGCATAAAAGCAATTACAGATGTGAAATATAATTTTCATGAATTTTTAAAAATCTGTTCCCAAATGGGAACATTGGACTGTAAAAGGTTAAACCAAAATTATTTTACTTTTAACAATGTTTTCTATCAACAAGACCATGGTCTAGCGATGGGATCACCACTTTCTTCTATCTTAGCAGAAGTTTTCATGGGTCATTTGGAAGAAAACCTTTTTAATTTGAAACATCCCCTTCTTCAGAATATTGTGTATTATTACTGATATGTGGATGACATCATCTGTTTATGGATGGGTAGTCAACGACAGTTAAACCTGTTTTTGTCACTACTCAATTCTTTACACCCCTCTATTACATTCACAATGGAAGTAGGTTTCGATAAGATTAATTTCTTAGATCTATCCATTACTTTAAAGGATTATAGCCATAAGTTCTCCATTTATCGTAAGGACTCCTTTACTGACACCATAATTCCTAATGATTCTATCCATTACCATTCCCATAAAATGGCAGCCTTCCATTCGATGTTACACCGCCTATTGTCTATTCCCCTCTCTCCCGATGATTTTTCTATTGAATTAAAAACTATTAAATGTATTGCCCGCAATAATGGCTATAACGATTCCTTGGTGGATAATTTATTAACCCGGTAGCGACGTAAACTCGCTATTAGTCAATCCACCGCTCTCTCCCCGACGCCGATTACTCCTTCCAAGTGGGTGAAGCTACCTTTTATTCTGGGTCTTACTTATAAATTATTTAAATTCTTTCCGAAGAACAAATACAAAATCTGTGTTTATAATTCTGTGACCCTTAGCAAATGTTTGTTTAATTCTAAGGACAAGATTGACATTGGTGACAAAAGTGGTGTGTATTTGTTAAACTGTGACACTCCTGGTTGCAACTCCGTATATGTTGGCCAAACCGGAAGGAAATTAAGTGTACGAAAATCAGAACATTTCAATTCTTTTGTAAAAGGAAATAAAAAGTCTATGTTCGCCAACCATCTAATTGACGAGGATCATTCTTCCGATTTTTCACCTAAGCTTTTACATGTATGTGACAGTGGTAAGAAATTGGACTTCTTAGAAAATTTTGAAATTGTATCTTATCTCAATGTACATGGTAACCACCTGCTTAATGACCTAATTCCGCTGACCTCTTCTCCCTTGTTCTCCGTTCCGGTTCCCCCACCTCCATCTCCATAGTCTAATGCAGTTTGCCCTTGTTGGTTCCTTCTGGTTTGTTCTTCCTTCCCTTCCCCCACCTCCTGTTCATTGTTTTTGTTAAAACTCCCCCCCCCCCCCCACCCCCGCCTTCCACAATTTTCGGGAATATATATTCACGTCCTTCTCCCTCTGTGTTTCACTCCTGATGATGACCTGCAAAGGTTGAAACCGGTCGAGTCATCCAAAATAAATAGTGGAATTAACCAAGTACTTTCATTTTCATTAATAGACCAGTTGCCATGCATGACCCATAGTCCGGCAAAATCCCTAATCCGGCATCACTTTGGTCCCGACTATGCCGGATTAAAGATGCTCAACTGCACGTATTACAATGCTAGGGGATGGATGTTATGAATATGTGTGCACTGTCTTTGCTAGGAAGGTATAGGAAATTGACAGGTGTATCTGGGATATTTTTTTGCATATCATAGTTAAGCTCAGCTTTCAATTCATTTAAGGGTCAGTTCCAGTTAATACCACAAAAATTAAGGTAACACAGTTGAGAAATATTTGATTTTCACTTCATATTTATTTGGAATAGTTATGAAAATGTATTTGAAATTTAGGTTGCATTCATATCTCATAACTAAAAATGGAAAAGTTGTATGGAGTTGTTTGGTCGTTTATGATGAACACCAATTTGGCGAACACGTTGGCGAAAATTGGTGTTCATCGTAAACGACCAAACAACTCCATACAACTTTTCCATTTCTACATAAATAAAGTGGTCGATAACATACTTCATTATAAGATATCTCATGACTCTATTTTCAATGCCCTGTTTTTACTTTCATATTTCAGAGGAGGCCTCATATTCTGGTGTGGGCTAAACTGAAGGGATTTCCGCACTGGCCTGCTAAAGCCATGCGTGTTAACAAAGAAAGCTGTGTGGATGTACGATTTTTTGGTGCACACGACAGGTCAGTATATGTAATTATTTTAATTGTTATATAAATTGTTAGGAATGTTGTTGTTATAAATAGGTAGAATGTTGTTGTTATAAAAAGGTTATTCACTGCTAAGAATCTGTTGTATCTCAAAGCTTTGAATATTTAGTCAATTAACTTATTAATAATAGAGTTTAACTGGGATTGTTTCAAGTCTTTATTCCTGACACTTTCACACAAAATGTAACTCTTAACAGCTACCAACATACTCACTTCCGGGGCGGTGGGGGTGGTATGTGAGGAGCACAGGGGTACCAACTACATGAGAGTATACTACAACACCTCCCCCTTTACAGGGTGAGGCGTACAGGAGCTTTCACCCTTCTACCACTTCTTGTAGTCCCAATTTCGGAATTGGTAGTCTCTGAGTGTTCTTTTTCAACAGGTGTCCTCTGACTCCTGAGAACACCTGATGTACCTCTGTTTTCTCTGGCCAGTTGAGGGCTTCTATGAGTATCACTATTTCTTGTTGCCATATGTTCCTGTAATAGCATGAGAGGGCTTTGTAATGAGAACATTTTTAGAGAGGTTATGGCGTAAGTGAACATCATTACGGCTTACAACATCACCATGCTTATTTTTAACTAAGTAAGACCTAGGACAACTGTGCTGTTCCATAACAGTGCCAGACTCCCACCATTCATTATTTCTTGCCTTAATCCATACATTATCTCCTCTTTCTAATTCCTTGACCAGCCTTGTCTTATTGTAGTATCCCTTAACTTTATCCTGCTTAGCCTTGAGTGCTTCATATATACCTTTTTGTACCCTTGGTTTCAAAGCTTCCATTGTGACAGGAAGCTTGCAGCGCAGTTGACGGCTAAACAATATTTGGGCTGGGGACACATTGAGCCCTTTAAGGGGAGAATTCCGATAATCCCTCAACAGGTCCCTGAAATCTTTACCTAATTCTTGGCTTTTCCAAAGAATTTGTTTGCCAATATTAACACCCTTTTCTGCAAGCCTATTACTTTGATGGTAATGGGGGTTACTTGTCCTCAACTCCATCCCATTCTCTCTGAAATATTTTTGACGGTCATATGACATGAAAGGCATGTTGTCTGCAATGCATTCCCTGGGAATCCCATGAGTCGCGAAAATGTTCTGTAATGCATTTATTATAGCACTAGTGGTTTTACTTGGTAAAGGAACTAATTCCAACCATTTAGAGTAATAGTCAACAAGGACAAGATGGGGTTTCTTGGCAAAATCTAAAATGTCACATGCAACTTTTTCAAATGGTAACTAAGGGAGTAATGGCTGTTTCCGGTTTCTGGGTTGGAACTTATTACATACTTCACACTTAATATGGTTTCAATGTCCCTTGACATTCCAGGCCAATAGTATAGCTCCCTAGCTTTAATGCGAGTCTTTTTGATCCCCCCATGCCCTTCATGCAGTAATTTTAGCACATACGATTTAAGAGCCTTAGGTACTACAATTTTGTGTCCACGAAAACTAGTCCATCTTCGATATAGAGCGCATCTCTTAGTTAATAGAAAGGTTGAAGTGCTGTGAATATTTTTCCATAATTTGGCCACCCCCTAGTGCACATTCTGATTATTTCACTTAAAACTTTATCAGTGTTAGTGTTTTTCTGAAACTCTTCCCTCTGTTCCCTAGATATGGTAAGATACCTACTGATGGTATGAACCATCTCATGTATTTCAGGCTCATCTTCAACATTCCCCTTGGTGTATGACCTGGATAGCATATCTGCAATATGCAAATCCTTTCCAGGGACGTAGTACACATTCAGGGAGTATCGCAGCAGTTTGAGTCTTAGCCTTTGGAGTCTTACTGACCCTATCTTACTTACACTTTTTTTCATAACTGACACAAGTGGTTTGTGATCAGTTTGGACATCTACATTGAGCCCATATATATAATTGTGGAATTTGGCGGTGGCAAAATGGATGGCTAGCAACTCTTTCTCAATTTGAGCATAAGCATTTTGCTCACACTCGCTCAAGCTTCTAGAGGCAAAAGCAACAGGCTGTAACTCCTTACTCCCAACTTCTCCTTGTAACAAAACACAGCCGAGACCAAATTGAGAGGCATCACACTGAATAGTAATTTCTTTAGACGGATCAAATGATGCCAGAACTGGGGCAGTTTACACACTTCCCTTCAATTTCTGAAATGCCTGGCTGTGGGAGGGGAACCATTTCCATTCTGTCCCTGCTTTTAGCAATTCGCGCAGAGGGGCTGTTAATGTTGCCATATTTGGGATGAAACTACACACATAATTAAACATTCCCATTGCTCTTTGCAATTCTTTCATATTAGATGGGAACTCTAGGCTTACAAGTGCTTTCACCCTCTCAGGATCAGTTTTCATCCCTGCCTCTGAAAAAAGATGCCCACATATTTTACTTCTTTAACCTTATATTGCAACTTTGCTGGATTGAACTTTTATGTTCAGAGCCTTTCTAGCTCTTTCAACAACTCGTTCAACAACCTTATCATGCTCCATTTCTGTATTACCCATGCACAAGATATCATCAAAGTAGATAATGGTACCTGGATTATCAAAAAAATTTTGCTCCACCATTCTCTGAAATATTTCAGGGGCACAAGCAATACCGTACGGCAATCTTAGATATTTGAAGCAACCAAAGGGACTTGGGAAAGCACATTTGAGGGAAGACTCCTCATCTAATTTTACCTGATGGAACCCTTCTTTCAAATCAAATACACTGAAATATTTATTGTCACTCAATTTCTCAGCTATGTCACTCAGAGTTGGAACAGTGTGATGCTGCCTACCAATAACCTTGTTTAAGTCAACAGGGTCAAGACAAAGATGCAAGTCCCCATTTGGTTTCTCAGTAATAACAAGGTTACTGAGCCACTCTTTACCTGTCAGGCTTTCTATCCTAGAAATTATTTTCTTTGCCTGAAGCCTCTCCAACTCCATCTTTAACCTTTCTTTCAGAGCCGAAGGCACCCTCCTGGGTGGCCTTGATTTCGGCTGCACATTCTCTAATGCTGCTATATTGCACCTTTGTGATAAACACCCCAGACCCTTAAACACAGACATATACATTTTAAGAAATTTATTTTTTGATGACAGCTGGTCTATATGAAATACCCTTTTAACCAAGCTTACTCATAACCTAGCACTCAAAACTAAAGCTTACACCTGCAAGAAATACAATGTGCACTTAACATAATATCAACATTTCCACCCCTGATAGTCTATGCATTGTATACTTTCCTTTACTTCTTTGATTTAATAAATAAAACTTCTAAAATCTAATTTCAGCATCTTATAGAAGAAGATCGTTTGGAATTAAAAATGACTAATTCACTTCACTGATAACTTACTACACGGGATATTAATAATTGTAAAGCGAGAAGTAATGAGCAATCACTCACGCTATTCTCGCCTAATTCATAACAAATTACAAGGGTCGGTAACATTTAATTGACCAGCTAAAATTGAAACTATGTATTGCTAAATGAACACACTTCCCTGCAAATATTTCTGTACCAAGAACGTGTTTCACAAACTTAGAATAACAAATCCCTCGTTGTCAAACTTTCTTTCTCTCTGTTTTAAGCATAGAGTACCTACCATATTGCACCTTTGTGGTAAACACCCCAGACCCTTAAACACAGACGTATACATTTTAAGAAATTTATTTTTTGATGACAGCTGGTCAATATTAAATACCCTTTTAACCAAGTTCAAAGACACACAGCCCAGTAATCCCATAAGGGGTTGCAAGTCATGGTTTACAATTACAAAATCAAGGAAACATTCAGCATGTTTATAATTACATCTCAGAGTGGCGATGCCTTCAGGCTTAATTTTAATGCCACCATATGCCTCAAGTCGCACACTCTTAGGTTTAATTTTAACACTTTTCCCTAACTTCTGTATTGCCTGCATTGGCAGGACATTCACTTGAGCACCTGTGTCCAGCTTCATTGCAAACACTTTTCCACCAATCTCCACCTTTTCAACCCACTCATTGGGATCACAATTAGCATCCACCGAATTAACACTCAAATTCACAGACAGTGCATAGCAGGACACTGACGATGAATCTGACAAGGAGTCAGATTCTACCACATCGTTTTTGGCATACATTTCTCACCCTGCATGCCACAGCAAAGTGGCTGATTAGTCCGCACTTCCTTCCATATGCTGGGCACTCTCGAGGGCCATGATTCGTTTGGCTCCTGCTACAATGAAACTTTTTCACTGCTTTCCCCACACTTTGGCTTGCACTTGAGCCCACATTACCTCGAGAATGGTGATTCCCTCTCTTCTTCTGCAAAACGTCGATGTGGTAATCTCCACGTTTGGGCTCAGTCGTTGTTTCTCTGATCTGCTTCGCCTGCCTCCGACTTTGTTCTACAGGGCACCTCATAGTTCAATATTGTGCTTTTGAATTGATGTTGTGATATCAAAATCATGAATCTTTTGCGGAATATTACCAAGTGTACTAATTCATTTTAACAGCATCAAAATTTATATATGATTAATTTGTCAGGATTTATGTTCAGGATGCAGTTTATGTGCATAGTGATTGATTGAACTATTGGGAATTATAGCATCTGTAAAGGTCTTTGCGATAAATGGCAAACTGATGTTTACTGTCTTTAATGTGGGGCAAACCGGGAGAAGATTTGTGACCAGAGTGAAAGAACATGAGAAGTGTGTTAGATACTGTGACGAGACTTCAATGTATGCTAAACATCTACTAGAGACTGGCCACCGGGGAAACTTCAAACCTCAAGTCTTACACGTCCAAGATAAAGGTTTTAAACTTGACTTTTTAGAGAAATATGAAATTGTAGAACGACGATGCTCACCCGATATTTTACTTTTAAACGATTTGACGGATTTTAAATGTTCCCCCCTGACCACTTGCTCTGGTAAACCCCATTATTCGCCACAATGTGAACATTTGACATAACCTCCAATATATTCTTCTTACCCCTGTGATGTAGCCCCATGCCTCACTCCCTTTCCATGTTAACCTCCACCCCCCTACCAGTGCACTATTTAAGGCCTTCCCTTAATCAAAAATTTTAGTCCCTGATGATGACACGTGAGTGTTGAAACCGGTTGGTTAATAAAAAACGTGTGGAAAATTACAAAGTTCATTCTTATTTTCAATCATTAAAGGTTATGAGTTAAAGTTATGAGATGAAAGGGAACTTTTGTTTCCCCTATTTAAGTGATGCACGGGTTATTTCCGATATCCATTAATGCAAGTTAATAATGTTTGAACAATTAATTTTCATTCACGGATGAATGCGCGCAGGTATATGAATTTTGTATAGAGTCTTGTGGATTAAAGTTTTTGATTTCTAAGGAAAAATATTTGATCAAAAATATATTATAGATAAGCTGTGACTAGGAACTTTGCAATTAATGACGTAATTAATAATCCTAAATAAGAAATCAAAAAAATGGATTAGTAAAACTTATAAGTTTTATGCAATATATCATCCGTGATGCCCTTATTAGGATGTCTACTATCCGTTGCAGAATTTCCGTCTCTCGCGAGTTTGAACACCAAGATGGCTAATGCGATTTTAAATTGAAGTATATCAAATTAAAACTTGTTTATTTCTACGTTTACTGTTGGTATTAAAATATTTTTATAAATTTTATTTACTGAAGTACGTGTTTAAGGATAGATTTTTAGCAAATTTTTTTGGGTATCGGATGGATCAATCAAATTTAGGGCATCGTAAGAACAACAAAGATCGAGATATCAAACTTTCCTTTTCGCTTGTTGTAGCTAAGGGCCTTGTTAATAGTCATATGAAGTTTCATACTATTACGTTCATCAGTATTTTTGTTATTGCTAAATTTTTCAGACTGCATTATTTTCCATCCCGCATGCTTTCCGATCTGAAAATCACCGTTTGGACGTTTGTCTTACTCTCGAGTCATTAATATGAATCCACTTATGAAATCTCAATAGAATTTGTTGGTTATTTGATATCGATATATATTTAGTTTTTGCTATGAAAGCAAGCTCATCTGCCCAGAGCATGCCTGGAAGAGAAAGGTAGGACGCGCGTGGAATCTTCTGCTGCAAGCAGTTCGCCTATCGCTGTGAATGAGGCCAATGTGAATGTCATGAGGCCTCGACAATAGCGGAAAAAAGTATCGTCTTTTAGAATGCAAGTCAGTGTTAGTTTAAGAACTGACGGTGTATTTGGAAACATACTGTCACTATGCCTCCTCATGCGTAGTTTTTGGAGACGGAGTTGAGAATAATTTAAAGTACAATTTGTTTCTTTCATCGAGAAGCTGAGAAATGTGAGGACAAAAGCTATCTCACTTATCGCTGATTTTCTTTGGGTGACTACTGCAACGAAAACTATTATTCAAGCATAGGGAAGGATATTTTTCCTGTGCATACTAGAGAAATTTTCTCGCGTGGTGTTTGGTGCGCGCGGTACCTACGGTAGCTTACAACTAGGCAACCTCGAGCAGCTCATCTCTCCTGGCCGAAAGTCCTGTCGTGTGGAGCTCACTTTCCGAAATAAGTAAATACATACTACAGGTTGAAAGCATATCTAATTCTCTGAATTTGTTAAGTCATTTTGCATGTGCTAAGTTTTCAAAGATGAAGAATGCTGTCAAAACGAAATGTATTTCCGACTTCCGCAAGCTGAGATAGGGCATATTTTTAACATTTGTCAATACGTAATTGTGAACTGAGTAATCTATTTTAAACTTTTTTTAGTCTCAGATAAATATATGTTTCATATCTTATGCGAAGAAAAGAGAAGTGGCTTTTCTTGAATATCTTCAAGTGGGCATCAAAGTTCAACTTACTTCCCGGAACTTGAAAAAAATCTGGCCTTTTTAGCTGTCTCGGTCGAAAAATTAATTGATATAACCAACTTCAAAATATATTCTTGACATTAATAAATGTATAAATAATAAGCTTTAGTTTGATATACTTTATTTTAAAATCAAAAGAGTCATTTTTGAGATATTGGCCTTCAAACTCGGGGGATGGAATTTTACAACAGCCTTGAGCTGGAATGCTGTCCTCCCCAAGACTTTTTCCACGAAGATATAGAACAAAAATGGGGGACTGTATTCGGAGGAATACGGTAATTGCCTTTGGCAGTTAATGAAATTGAAAAAGATTCGTTAAATTGTGAAAAATAAATCTTTTTCGTCCCAGGATTCTTTTTCTTGATACTTTGGAAATTTTGCTAGTACTCGCTTGATACTTGATACCTGAAGTATCGAGGTATCAAAGAATCCAGTTTCTCATCCCTACTTTTAAAAGGTTAAACGCTTTTCTTTCTGGTGATTGTGGATAATGTTGGTTGAGTGAGACTACTGCATCTTCTGGAAGAGATAACTCCTTGATTGTGCTGTTTTGTCTAGAGTGTGAATCTTGCTATCCATTATTTGTAGGTTGCGGTTAGATTAACAAACAAGTACTCTGCCATTTGTGGGTGACCTTTTAAATATATTATTATCCAGCAATTCATCTCCCTGTTGGATGTTGTGACTTCTTGATCCCATGCCAGTTAACTACATATAAATAAGCCACAATATTACCCACTGGGATTTGTGACTGCCAAGTCTGTCATCATCCCTAGCCATAAATGTAAAAATTGGTTTGATTCACGTAAAATGAAGTTAAAATGTCGTATTTGTCCACTTTTTTTCAAATTTAATGTATGCTACACTCAATATGCATTTTGGCACTATATGCCATTTTCAAGTGCATGAATATGGCCATCACAATCGGATGGCCATATTCATGCACTCCTATTGTGCTATGTTTTGTCTACAGTGTGGATCTTTCTATCCATTATTTGTAGGTTATGGTTAGATGGCGAAAGTAACACATTTGATTAAACCTTCATTGCATTTCTTCTGTTAAATTTTACCATTGAAATACGTTTAATCAGCTCGAATCTGCACTTAATATATTTTTCGTTTATACATATATTTTCTAACAAATTATGTATTTATGCCCTTCAAGGAAAAGGAAAGTGGAAGGGGAAGTTTGATATATGAGGAGGTGGAGCAGATGGTGAGGAAGATAGATGTAAAATTGGGGCGGATTGGGGGTTATGTGGATGGGTGGGTGGGCAAGGGGGCCGGGAGGGAGAGTCATTACGTAGGTCAAGAAATTGGCGTTAGAGTTAAAATTAGTCAATGCCTCTCATAGGTGTTGTCGTTCAATAAAATTTCCTACCTCTTCTTATGCTTTATTATTTCTCTCTGCTCCAAGGCATCCAACTTAGGTCCTTTTTGTTGCAGGTGGAAAATTTTGTAATTTAAGTCGGAGGCATGGGATGCCTTGCGAATTGAATAAATTAATACTCCTCATCCCTATTAAATAAAAAAAGTGGACAAATACAGCATCTTGTTTTCGTTTTACATTGTCATTATGTACCATGAAATATTGCTGGAAATGGTTAATTTTTGGTTTTATTCTGTTCTTCGCTTGGATATTTTATCGGCTTGTGGGTCATTCCATGTCAAATCAACCAGTGAATTTACCTGACCCTTTGCGATTTTGATGAAAATTTGTAAAGTTGTTGGTCTTATAGAGAAACTAAATAATATCAAGTATTACACTCCTGGGCCAAATACTTTGTTAGAAAATTAGGTCTAAATATTGCCCAAAAATCAAATTTTAGGTCTGCGGTACACTTTTTGAATTGTCGTAACTCCGACACCAACACACTTAGAGAGTTGTGTGTGGTGTCATTTTAAAGCTCTTAATATTGCCTTTTATTTGATATTTCACATGCCGAGGTTAAAAATAATTATAGGTCAAAGGTCAAGGTCAACATAGTTTGACCTTGAATTATGAAAAATGGGATATTTTATTTTGCTTGATTTTTTTTCCTTAACAACATACACATTTCAATAATATATGTACCAACTTTCAAAGTGGGACTCCAAGTACAACCGGAGATATGAATGTTTTTGTATACCTAGGACACTGGAAAAAATGTTTAAGCTTGTTCAATTGGTCATTCCACCTCAATTCAACAAATGTTTGTCCCTTAGGGTCTCAGATTTTGATTAAAATTGGTGTATGGGTACAAAATCTACTCAAACTGAACAACCTCAAACCGTTTTGTGAAAAAAAATGTTTTGAGCGAATTGTAAACATTTTAATTTTTCTGCATTTTTAGTAAAAATCCGAGCCTGAAATCATATTATCACTTGTATCTCCATTTGTAATTGTCATACAGCAATGATTAATATTCTTATTGAATGCAAATATATCAAGAAAAAATTATTTTCTTCTATACCCTATTGTTGTTACGTAATTACTAATGTTTAAAAAATTGTTAATAAACTTTTCTCAAATACTCCATCTCAGAATTGGCTGAAACTTTGTTTTCCGTAATCTAAACATACCCAGCTAACTATTCCAGAAATAAAATTTAGTGGCAACTCATAAATGCGTTTTTTATAAATAATTAAACATTAACAATTTTCTCTCGCGCGGCCCATCGGCTCTCCCATTTGGAATACTTGCAGCAGACGCGATGCAAGCCTAAAATTTCCTAACTGATCAAGGCTGTGACTAAATAAGATAAAAATATATTACAAACTATAAATGTTAACAACAATTGTTATTTGTTCTGTTAAATGGACATTTGCAGAGAAATTTACCATTGAGCCCCAATTTCGCTGCGTGAAAAATTTTGCTTCCTACTCCGACACAATCTATTGAAAACTAATGAGAAAGCAAAATCCTTGTATTCAAAACAAATGTAAAATGGCTAAGTTAGCATGCTTTCCGTAAGCATATGGTGTCCTTCCTTGTAGGAAGGTGTCCTCTCGGAAATATTTTATTGGAGGATACTGTTACTCCTGCCTACAACTACATTTGAATCCTGGTCCCTTGCTTGGACGAAGAGTCTCTTCATTAAAACCACCTCATTTGGTTCGGGTATTGCTTAATGAAACTCCCTAATGCCTGGCATACTAACTGCCTGACGAAATCTTTTTTGCAAATACATCGGAATGTTTTCCAATTTCTTCTTTGTTTGCATAGCCAAAATTCACTCCTAAAATATGATCTTTTGCCCAGTTAAAGAGTTCTATAGGTGTACGCATTTGTTTTTCGTATGGAAGCTGAAGACTTGCTCTTGCTGCTAGTCTTTTCAAAGTTCCTCCCAGTCCGTCACTTGGCCTTTTACCATGCAATGTAATAAAGAAATGCCATTCTGCAGAGACTGTAAAATCTTTCCTGTGAAGAGATAAGTTCTGAATGTTATGCTTGTTTTTATAATGAGCAGCTGCTCCATCTGAATAATATATAACTTTTTTAAGTTTTGGAACTTTCAATTTCAAGATTTTAAGGAGAAGTTTTTGAAAAAATGTACAGTTGATGCTATATGCTTCAGTCTGTCTGATATGATAACGTAGTTCAATGGGAATCATTATCCTGGACTTTAAGGTGGTAATAGCAAGTGAAGGGGTGAACTGTTGCTTGGTCGTTATTCTAGTGCATACCTTGCACGCTGTCCTGTAAAATGAAAGTGTAATTTTCTGAAAAATCTGCAATGACGAGAACCTGCCCCACTTGAATGTTATGCTTAGCATTTCTAAGAAATTCAGATTGATTTTTAGCAATGTAGTCATGAGACTGAAGTTTCTGTAACTTAACAATAAAAGTTTCAAGAAAGTTATCGGTAGATTTTGTAAAAATTTCTAGTGAGCAACGGTCAACTTGCACTCATTGGTGGTAAGTAATGCAATCAATTAAATTTTTTTCAAAGTGTTCTTCTACTGAATTCCAAATTTTGCTCGGCCCAGGGCAGTTTTTACATTCATTCAGATGAAATGCGTAAGAAATGCAACAGTGTTACAATGCAGAGGAAAATTATAATTGTGACAATGGGGGCAGAGATATTGTATGGGATTAATGCAATACATTGATTCCGGATATAATTGAAAAGGTAACATTTTTTTATTGTTGACATTTGTTGTATACCAATACTAAAAATTTGTAGGATATATCTGCTGGAGTCTAAAATGATCCCTGCATGTTTATAGGCCAAAAAGTATATGATGAAGTGATAACTTTCCAGTGTCGTAGGTGTACAAAAAAATTCCTATCTCCGGTTGTATTTGGAGTCCCACTTTGAAAGTTGGTACATATATTATTGAAATGTGTATGTTGTTAAGGAAAAAAAATTAAGCAAAATAAAATATCCCATTTTTCATAATTCAAGGTCAAACTATGTTGACCTTGACCTTTGACCTATAATTATTTTTAACCTCGGCATGTGAAATATCAAATAAAAGGCAATATTAAGAGCTTTAAAATGACACCACACACAACTCTCTAAGTGTGTTGGTATCAGAGTTACGACAATTCAAAAAGTGCACCGCAGACCTAAAATTTGATTTTTGGGCAATATTTAGACCCAATTTTCTAACAAAGTATTTGGCCCAGGAGTGTAATACTTGATATTATTTAGTTTCTCTGTAAGACCAACAACTTTACCAATTTTCATCAAAATCGCAAAGGGTCAGGTAAATTTTACTATTTTTTTGGTTGATTTGACATGGAATGACCCTTGTCTCTAAATATTGATATTATTCTTTTCTTTTAAATCTTTCACTACTCGCTTCAGACGAGGCCTTCTCATGTTTCAAGATATTACCGATATGACCAATCTTATCTTTATAGTTTTCAACATATCTCTCTTTACACTTTATGGAGGCATGGGTAATCTGAATATCGTACATTATGGCAGCTATCATACCGTTGGACCTCATCCATGTTACCAATTGTGTAGGCTTAAAATTTTCCATTTTTAATGCATTAATGTCATGCATGAAGTTTGATAATTTTGTCTTAATACTCTCTTGGCATCTTTTATAATATTTTTTTTGTTTTAGTCCACATGCATAGGTCATTGAAGGCTCTTTTCTGAAAACCTGTGGCTTGATCTCATAATGTGAATGGCAGTGTTTGTTATTTTTTACTTTAAAGTAAAAATATGACACCAATTCTTAAAATTTTGTTGTTTCAAGTCACCAATATCAGTTACTAAAGTAAATTATTAGAGCATTTATTCTGGGCAGTCAGCAGTGTGCTTCCAAATGAGTTTATGTCATTGATAACAAAAGCAAAAACGTTAAAGAAAGATCTGTGATTCCACCCTTCGACACCAAAACTGTCAAATCAAGTATAAGTTAAGAAAAAAGGTGTTGGATGAGGTTGAGACTATTTTCCATTGTTATTGACAGTCAAGCCCATTTATAACAAAGTTGAGGGGCAGAATATTTACTTCGTGATAACCAAACTTCGTAATATGTGGACCATTTTTTCTGAGCCTCTCTTTGATGGGGAATAGCCTTCATTTTGTTATAACCGGAACTTTGTTATAAACGGGTTTGATATAAGTGGGCTTGACTGTGTATCATTATGGTTTAAAACAATTATAGAGTGAGTAAAATGATAAAATATTATTGATTAAGAAGAGAATTGACTCGGGAAATTTGTCATTTTGTCATGACTGATCTGCATGTTTGACTGCCATTCTTAACCAGATTTTCCTGTTGTTCGAGCAATTTGTGTTCACAATTGGATGAACTGTAACCTTGCAATGTTAGTGAATCTGAATTCTTGTTTACCCGGAATTGCCCCTCTTTCAGGTAATGAAGCAAAATAATACACACTAATAAAAAGCACTACTTATTATTTTAGTAGTTCAAAGAAATTATGGAAATGGTTTATTCACAACCACTTTAATAAAAGGACCAAATGCACTTGGGTACTCATATCTGTGTATTGCTATTAACCAGAGGTTTTAGACTTATTGAAATATCAAGTCGTAATTTTAATTACTGGGGTATAAGATGTACTCCATTTTTTAAATTGTATCAACAAAACAAGTATCTTCAGTGGAAAAAACTTCATTCCATGGGAAAAAAACTCACTCATCTCAGACAACTATGACTCAGGCATCCCGTATGGTATATAGAGAATATAGAATGTCAATATTTTTGCTATTGGTCTGTAGTGGTTATATTTTGAATTTTGGTCCAAATCGGTCTATATTTTGCGGCAGGGTCTATATTTTGGCCAAAGGTAAACTATAATTTACACTGAAGTAGCCGTGGCAGCACTGCAAAGTTTGAACATGTGTGCTGCGGCCAGGCGCTGCTGCTTTGTTCATCTGCTTTGTCTGGCTCCAGCATTGTAGCTGAGGTGCTCAGCACTCATCTCTGCTAGAGTACTACTTTACCCTATATAGGACCTCTAGTCTCTGCCTGGCTGCATGCTTGCCTGGCTGTTTCTTCCCCTCTCCCTTCCATCCACCGGCTCGAATGCCTCTACAGGCATCGACAGGATTGTTGTTTGTTTACATTGATGGACAAGCCATGCATCATACGTCATGCCAAGCCAAGCAAGCCAGTTTTTTCTTCATTGCCGAGTCTACTATATTCTCCACACAGCCTCCATAGCAGAGAAAGGGCTAGATCATCTTGGGTAGCATGCTGCGGACATGATAGTTCTGGTTCATACGTTCTTTGATGGCTGACCTTCCCATTTGGAGGAATTCGAAGCCATCCAGAAGAAGTTGAGGCTGCCTTCTCATGGCTTTCTGAAGCATGTTTCTTCATGCTGGCTGTCTTTAGTCCCAGCAGCTGAACGCCTGCCAGAACAGCTTTCTGCGCTGGAGGAATATTTTCTCAGGCACTTGACGCATCAGAATAAAGACCTTGTATCCAAAAAAGTAGCCACCAGGATTAGGGATGGTGTGAAGGACCCTCTTTTGATGGCTGTAAATCACTTTATCATCAGCAGCACTTGGCTTTTCACAAAGTTCACTGGATTTTTCTAGGCAGACCAGCCATTGGTGCACATGCTCTATTCAGAAATTGAGACTTTGGTGAATAAGTTAACGGGGAAGTCAACGCTTGCAGTAAGTTGGGACTCTTCAGTAATCTTGTAGATCCTGAAAACCTGCTGAAAGTTGATGATGTTGACATAGGGGAGAAGACTAAAGTGGAGTTGAAGAGGCTTCAAGATCTTGCTTACCCTGCTGTTGATATTCAATCATTTCAGCTGCATGCACAGAGACACATTGTCACTGCCGTTAATCACATTCTTGCCAATTCTGCACTCAAGAACAAGGGTATCATAAAAGCTTTGTGCTGCCTCCTACCAGGTGAGTGGGCAATGAGCCACAGTAGTCAGTTATTTGTAGGGTGGCGAGAGTACCGCTGATTGAGATTGACTCAATGCATTGCGGGACGAGTGGACCCTACTCCATGCTAATAGTGACTCATCTTTCCCTAGCAACTCGTCTGAAATCCCCTGGGATGAATATTGGGAAAGTATTTTCAAGCTGAAGCCTCAGGCCAACGTTCTAAAATATGAGCTCACCACAAAAGTGGTGAAAGCATCTCAGTCCCTAAGTCACAGTAATGCTTAAATTGAATGTGATTTTTCAATGTCCAATTTGTACATGACTACACCTAAGGCTTGCATGCATGAAAAATCACCAAACGCAGCTATGACTGTCAAAAGTGTCATTAAGGTGTATGGCCATCTGGAGGCCTTCCCCATTGATGAGAATCTTCAGAGATTACTCCAAAATGCTCATCATCATCATTGGTCAACAATCCTAGGATTGGTTTGACGCAGCTTTCCACTCGATTCTTCTATCGACCAACCTTTTCATTGTGACGTAATTCTTCTCTTTTACATCCTTCACAACCTGTTCCATGTATCTCATACGAGGCCTGCCTTTTCCAATCTTCCCGTTCACTTTTCCCTCGACGATAGTCTTCATCAGGCCATCATGTCTCAAGATATGGCCGATTAAGTTTTCCCTTCTTCTTTATAGAGTTGTCAGCAGACTTCTCTTTTCTCCTACTCTTCTTAGCACTTCCTCGTTACTTACTCGGTCGATCCATTTAATCTTCTGCATTCTTCTGTAGCACCACATTTCGAATGCTTCTTCCCTTTTCTTCTCCGCTGCTGTCATCGTCCATGATTCACTGCCGTAAAGGAAAATGCTCCAGATGTATGTTCTGATGAACTGTTTTCTTACTTCTATGTTTGTATTTCCTGTTGTAAGTAGATTCTTCTTTTGAAAGAATTCCCTCTTTGCCTGAACTATTCTACTCACTATTTCTTTCTTGCTTCTTCCATCGTTGGTTACTCAGCTTCCTAGATAACAGAACTCTTTAACCTCTTCAAGTTTAACCTTTTCAAGTTCAACCAAAATGCTAATTGCAGTTATTCTGACTATCTCAAGGGAGAAAGGAAGAAGAAAATAGGAGACAAGAACAAGCTCAGGCGGAAATGGAAGCTAGAAAGGAAGCACGTCGGAAGTTAGACGGAGCAAAAAAGAAGATTGTTGAGGAGGAAGAGCAAGTGCTAGAGTTGGTAGATGTCGTCAAGAGCAAGAAAGCCACTGCTGCTATTCTACACAGTGATGCCAATAAACGCTTGTCAAAAGCATTAAAGGACTAAAATTTAACTGAAATTGCGGCATCGCATGCCATTCTGGAGGCCGCAGATAAACTATTGGAAGAAGTGGAATAGAAAAATAAAGAAGCCGACGCTTTCCGGAAGTCTCAACAAAAGAAAAATCAATGTCGCCAACCAGCTGGAATCTGCAGCCAAAAAAGTTTGACTGATGAGTATAGATTTCTCATCTTATATTTTATTCTACTTTAAAATAAAATTGTGCATATTTCTTACTGATTTGTTTCTCTCAACTTTCACCGGTACCCTAACCTCTACGACACAAACCAGACAGCTTTTAAGAATAAAATGCATAATTTTGCCTAATAATGCAGATTTGGTCCGATTTACCATGATATTCTAGCATATTAAGAGTCTGTTTTGGTCTATACTTTCATGAAATTGGATCTATAAAGTCTTTATTTTTCTGCCCTGAGCCTATGGGATGCCTGCTATGACATGAAACAAATGTAAGATTAGATCTATGTGATCTCAAATGTGAGATCTAAAAAGATCTGCTTAGTTTCAGAGTTGGATCACTCAATGAAAAATACACTGCAGTCAAGCCCACTTATATCAAACCTATTTATAAAAAAGTAAAGGCTGCTCCCCATCAAAGAGATGCTGGGAAAAACTGGTCCACATGTGGCGAAGTTTGGTTATTACGAAGTAAATATTCAGCCCCCTCAACTTCATTATAAACGGGCTTGACTGTATCTGGTGGAACACTAAATGGTAACAATCTTAAAGATCGTAATTGTGAAACAATGCATAACGGCCTTTCTGTGGTCAGTTGGGCCATGGGTCTTCATTGAATTTAATTATGAAATTTGTTGATACTTTTGTTTTTGCATGTCTAATAAAATTTCAATTTGAAATTTATTATGAATCTTTATGTGCAAGGTGATAAGAATTAGCTGACTGTGTACATGGGCTGAATGAAGTTTGAATGGACCTGTCATGTAAAAATTCAAAATTTTGGAATATATTCTATGAAGTTATGTAAAAATGCCTTGGTAATTTAAACATGATGGAGTCAATGAATTATTAATATAACATTTTTGTCCATTATCTTCCAGGGCGTGGGTACCAGCTCGGGATTGTTTCCTGTACAGTAAAGAAATGCCAGCACCACCAAAGAACCGGAAAAAAAATAATTTTGATGGCTGCATTATGGTAAGTAATGGTTTCTTCTGAAAACCCAACCTAGTTTTTTTTTGCATTTTGATACTTTTCATACCTGATCAACTTCAAGGTTGTTGCATTGTTGAATGGTAAAGGTTTGCCCAAGTCCCATTGGGACTGACAACAATTTGATTTTCTTTCATTGATTCATGAATGTACTTCTTATGAACTAGATTTTTTTCTAATGTTTATTTGATTCCCTTCTTGGTTCTTAGTAGTAATTTAAATGCTAATTTCATTGCACTGTTCCATTTTATGCATAAAATTGTTTACAATTTTCTGTGAGTCCAAACTTTCAGAGGAGATTTTGTTTTTCCCAACAAGTGACATTGCTTATCTCATGTGTAATTTGTTAGTCAAGGGAATGTTATAAATCAGGCTGTGAATTTTTGCTTTGCTGTAGCCTTGAACATGAGTTTTTTTCTTGGAATTTATTCTATTATTGAACAGAGTCAAAGCAATTGATATTTATTGTATGGGTTTGAGGGAAGTATGTTCTTGGCTAGTAACTTGCATTTTCTATGTGTGACATTTGATGTTGAGTTCTTCTTTTCCCCCATTATGTAATCTTATAGTTATGTGGCTGGTCATTTTAAAGAAACTAGTTTTTAAATTATGACCATATGTATCTTTTCAACCACGTGAGCTAGCTAATTGTTAACAATCCTGTGTAAACCATTGAGCCTTTGGGAAACTGTGCTGGGATTTGTTTTATACTTAGCTACTGAACAAATCAGACACCAACCAAATTATCAGGTAGATATGCTTTATCCATCTCTTTGATGGTAGTTTCTCCTATGATAGCTGATAATCATTTAGAAATTTCGAAAGAAGATATCTGCTGCACACTAAAAGTTCATTGGTGAATGACCACACCCAGGCAGCACATTGTGAAATTAGTTCCTTGGGTTATGACTCATTGTTGCCTTCCAGCTGCTGAATGAGAATGATGATTTGTGTTTCTATAATATTTGTTTTATAAATAGTTAAATTTTCAACTCACAATAAAGGCATATTGCATTCATTTGTTAATATAAATAAACATTATCGTCATCATCATCATGGGTCGACAATCCTAGGATTGGTTTGATGCAGCCCTCCACTCTCTTCTTCTTGATTCTTCTATCGGCCAACCATAAATAAACATATTATCAGTATGTTGTGTACCTTGGTAGGAAAATATGTCAGCTTTGTATTTTCTAGGTTTTTATTTTGTATATGTATGTGGATTGTCATAAAATATTTTTAAAATTAATTTTTTATATTTTGCGAAATCTTTGCATGTCTTTTAACCATGCATGTTGGTATGTTATGCATGAAAGTAATGTATTTTATTTCATTGCAGGAAGTTGAGAATCATATAAAAAAGCTGAAAGAAAAATATGGTGTTTTTGTATATGCTCCATTGCGTACTGTTTATGAACCATCACAGGATGATGAGATACTAATGCAAATGTTACCCAAGGTAAGAACTACATCAATTTCATTGAAAAAGCATGACATTAGCAAATACCCTGGGAATTACATGTGCCCCACCCCTAAGAATATGGGGATCACTTGTACAATTATTTACTTTTTTACATGAATACCAATGAGTTGCCTTTATCAGCCTTTTCTAAAATCAAGCATTTGTGATTCACCAACTCCATGATGCATTTTGCAGCCTATAAATCCTCAGAGTTAAAACTCATGTCAAAGCAATTCTTGTTTGTGAGAGACGATGCTTTTTTAAAACAATATCCTCTTTATGTGAAGCAATTTCACAATTCACCATCAATTTATTTAGCTCATCATTGTTGACACAGAGATAAGATTCATGTTTAAGACTTTTTTTGACGATTCCATTGACTATTTATATGAATTGGAATTTTTACCAATTTGGAACTTTTACAAATTTGGAATTTTTACCAATTGAAACTTTTACCTATTTACCAACTTTTACCTTTATTGTTAAAAAAATGTAGTTTAATGGGAGGTGGTGATATATAAATACTAAGTTATTAATCTGGTAGGGCACTAGCCAGTCTTGATCATAAACCCATGTTGATGGTTGGGGACTATCTGCAAATGTCCCAATGATCATAGAATACTTAGAATGAGAATTTCAGTTTTTCCTTCGACTAGCTTGCTAATGGGGATTCCACCTTTTGTATTTTGTTCTCTTCACAAATTTTCTAAAATTTTGCCATCTCCACTATGTATACGTAGTTTAGTCTATAAATGTAAGGGAAATAATAAATGAAAATATTTGTAATAGTCATATTCTAAGTTTTAGGTTAACGAAAAATATACATTTAATTTTTCCTGGAAAATTTTTGTAGTTCATGTTTTTGTTTTGAATTGCAGTATCAACCATTGAATTTGAATACTTCCAGTAGTTATGTGAGGGAAAATCTTCAGGAGGAAAATTTATCAAGAGAAAGCCCCTCAGTGTCTCTTGGAACAGAGGAAGAATCAGTATGTATATTTTTATCTTTATAATTGATTGCATGTATTTAGTTTTATTGCATAATACCCGTCTCAGCACACCAAAAAATGTGTACTAATGTGGAAATGCAACTGTAAATGGAGAGTTCATGGTGCATGGGAGGCTTCTGCGATGGCTTAACACATTTCCGCCCAGAAAATGTTTGTGATTGTGATGAATTTTTGGTATGTTACTCATATGGTCATCAAAAGTAGTCATGCAAAATATTTTGGTGATATATCATGTAGTTATCGCAGAATGACCTGTAGCCATATGGCTACGCTGTGCGGTAACAGGTTCAACATCTTGTGTACTGCGATTTCTGTGTATATGTTTGAAAAAAAATCAAGTTTCTCTGCAGACATAATTTTGGATATATAGACCAATTCCATTACAACTCTGGCAGGTACCACCAATATTTGTTAGGTGACCCTCTTCAAATTTTTTGAAAAAATATATTATTTACTCCTACATGACAGAATAATCATCTCATAAAAAGTATTGGTAAAAAATTTTTTTGACCAATTTACAGTATTTTGAAAATTGCGAAAAATGCCGCTAATTGTGAAAGGGGTGCAGAATGCAAGTTTTCTAATCTCTATTGCTCTGAAACTATTTGGACTAGAACCTTCTACTTTTCTTTGTTTTGAAGCTCTTGAAGTGCACCTTGCTCCAAACACCTGAGTAACAGTCAATTGATGCTTCAACACTGATCAAATAATTTGTTGTTAGATGGAAAATTTACATTTTTATTGAAGTTTGGAATTTTTTTTATAACTAAAGAGGGATTTAATCAGCCAAAGAAATGCACCATTCTGTTGCCCTGTTTGGTTACTCTTCCCAATAATTTTATCTCTCACTTTTAATGCATACAGTTCTTGAAATTGACCATCTAAAGTATGCAAAATGCAAAAAGGTTACATTTTGAAGGAGCGATATCTCAAAAATCCCATCCTTAAAAATTCTGAAAGTTTGTTAAAATAATCTCCTGGTAGCTCTCAAGAGAAGAGTTAAACCAGAAAACTGGATATTTGCCTTAAATTGTTGCTGTGAATTTAAAAAAATCTAATTTATTTAAATGTTGATGTTCCAAATATCACCCTGTAAATCAGTCCACAGTCATACACTAATCGTTAATGTTATAAATACTTAAAACTCTTGTTACAATCGGTGAAACATAACTAAGTAACCCCATAGTCTCCCAGTGTACTCAAATAGATACATCTGTATTTACTCTACAAAATATCTTATGATAAAACAATTACATAAAGCAAAGTAAGCACATGATTCCCCAATCCTTTAGGAACAATGAACGCCTATTTGAAGTTCATAACAGTAGATCACACAGTAAAAAAATTAGACACTTACCTGCAGCAGGCATCCATTTTGCTCCTCTGACATGCACACGTCTTTCCCGCACATAGATTCTCACCTTGACTAGCTTTCAAAATGAACTAACACATGGATCTGATGATCGTAACCTTGAATGATGCAGTTTTGACAAGTAGATTGGGATAAAGTTCACAGTTCTTCCTACAGAACATCTTGCACTTGGCAAGTCAGGGTGTAGCCATATGGCCACGGTGGATAGAAATGGGTTAAACTTATTTCCAGGGATTTCCATTGTGTTTGTAGTTTGTTTGAGGATAGGTTTTTTCGATGCCTAATCTTAGGGCTTTCTTAAAGCACAAAAGAAATTTTTTGTTTTGTATTACAATCAGTCATAAAAAAACTACAAATGTGATGGAAATTCCCTGAAACAGTATGTATTAAGCCATGCTTCCTAGTTTCATTTTTTTCCTGAAATTTATTTGGTCATAATTGAATACTCTCAAATGATTGTTTGATTGTGATTTTCTAGGATCGTGACCAATCCATTGATGAAGATGTGAAGACTTCTCAAAAACGGGAATATGACACTACTTTTGAAGATTCAATGGAAATTCCTAGTGGTGAGAAAAATTCAACCTTATATTGAATTTAGTATTAAGAAACATCACTTATATTTATTGAAAAATCATATTTAATTTGGCCATAAAGACAAGGCAGCTTTATAGTAAAGGTGTATTGCTGTGGATGAGGTGGTCTGGTGTTGAGTTTAATGTTTATTTAGAATTTTTTTTGTGGAAACAAATATTGTGAGGATTTGTGTAATAATGGAACTAGCAAAATGAGGCATTTGGATTATGGTTTGTCATTATTGAAATCCCTACCTCGAAATTCCTGAGTAATCAGGAAGCTCTGGTTGCATATTGATCTTGGTGAGCCCATAGTAATACTATGTGGATAATTATATTTTCTGAGGAAATTTTCCAAATTTATGCCAATGAAGTGTTCAGTGCATTCGGAAAAAATGTTTCAACAATGGTAGCCGTTATGGAAATTTAAGATCAGGTCTGATCTGGAAATTCCAGATCAGGAAATGAGCTGATCTGGAAATTCCAGATCAGGTCTGATCTGAAAATTCCAGATCAGATCTGATCTGGCAATCCTGATCAGGATCTAAATCTATTTTAGGTCAATAAATACTTCAAAAACATTATACTGATGGTAAATGAATATTACCTCTTTGATGTTGAAAATAAAATTTTATTGGCCACTAAATTATTAAAAAAGGAGCAATTATGAAAATATAATAGATATCAATTTGCACTCACATATTCCATTGAAAGCCCTTTTCTTGCCCACATGTGGAACCACTGCTCCATTTTATATTTTCTAAGTCTTTAAAAGGAATGCCTTTCCACTAATAATGCCCAAGAACATCTGTAGGAATAGCAGAAGTATCTGATTACCATAATATAGAAAGCACTTAGGTAAAACCTATAACTCTTTTTATCTTGGGGAGTAAGCATTTATGACAATTATAGACTATTGCAATGCTTTTGCCTGGGTTATATTACTTAATAGTAATGTGTATTACTTAGATGCAAGTTATAAAGTCCAGGAATCTACAAACATTGCATTTCATAAGTAAGAGACTTTCCTTAGTATTGTCAGAATTATGAATCATAAAATTAGGCCAACAATTCCAAAACTACTAAGATTTCAGGAATAACTACTTACCCTCAATGATGTCCAGGATTTTCAATCAGTAATTATTTCTTCTTCACTCCCACCAAGAAAGTGATATGTGCAGGTTCATCCCTAAATATCCTCTTTAGTAAGATTACAATACTCTATTTCGGTAGTATCACTCACTTCACTGCAGAATGTTGTTTTCTTTCGCGCTGCAAAGCATAAAAGTTATGTTAATAGGTAGATCAAAATACCATTCATGTAAAGAATAAATGTTGCAAACTTAGCGTTTCTGACTAATTAAAGAATAACCCTGGAATCAAACCGAATGAGTGTTGCTTGCCTCAAAAGGCTCTATAGCAATTAACCCGATTGGAAACCCAAAACCTCTTTGATTCTATGCACCGGGAAAACTCCAAATGTTTCTTCCAACTGATTAGCTTATACATATTCACATTTATAAAGTAACGCAATATCATGCACTGTTTTACAAGTATGGCTACTAAATGCAGCACATCGCGAATGCTTGAAATACATTTTCAGTGTGAAAGGAGTTGTCGTCAATGTTATTCTGCAAGCATATTAATTAATAAGAGAATGAATGAAACTTACCTTGGAATAGAATAGAATTATTACTGTGGTAGAGTTCCTCCAAGGAGGCCCTGAGGCACTTAGACCTAATCGCCCATTGTGCCAACCACCCTTCTAAAGAAATCACCCATAAAGGCCGACTGCCTTGCTAAAGGCCAACAGGTCCCCTATGATGATTTCCCTTACCTCCCTGAGTTCCAATAATGGAGATCCCAGGTACCTATTTTGAGTCCTAATCACAGCAGGGCACTCGCATAATATGTGGGATGTAGTTTCATCCCCTTCTTCGCACCACCTGCATCTAGGTGAATCTACGATTCCCAGGAGGTGCAGGTGCCTCATCATCTGGTAGTGCCCCGTGAGGAGTCCCACTACCATTCGTAATTGACCCCTGTTTAATGACAGGAGTCTTTTGGCAAGCCAGGCCTAGGTTCTCCTATGTGTAGTTTGGCCTGTCTAACTTGGTGTAGTTCGCCAAAATTGGAGTCCAAAATAACCCCAAGATACTTGACCGATGGTGAGGGATATAAAACCTTTCCCTTCAAAGAGGGAGCTCTAAAGCCCTCCATTTTCCTTCTATTGGTAAACAATACAAGCTTGGTTTTCTCCGGATTTACAATCAGCCCTGTTTCTGTGCACCATCCCATTGCTCTATCCAGGGCTTTCTGCATAAGTTCAGAGACAGTATCGAGGTACTTTCCAGTGATGAGTATAGCCACATCATCTGCGTACCCTTGAGTGTATGCGCCAGTTCTATTCAATTTTAAAATAAGACTGTCGACTACCATATTCCAGAGGAGTGGAGGTAACACTCCTCATTGAGGTCAGCCTCGAGTCACCGCCACCTTCATTGAACTGTCTCTCAAGATTACTTTGACAGTTCTTTGTTCCAAAATGTATCTAATCCAGCTCACAATGTGAGCATGGATGCCATGTCTTCCTGCAGCAATGCAGATTTGATCAAAGGACGTGTTATTAAATGCTCCCTTGACATCAAGAAAAGCCCCCAGTCTGTACATTCCGTGCTCCAGTACTCCCTCATTCCTGCTAACAAGATTGTGTAGTGCTGTCTCCATGGATTTTCCCTTCTGGTAGGCATGTTGATACAGGTGCAGGGGGTGATCCCGTAATGGTCCATCCCTTATGTACCTGTCCACTATCTTTTCTAATGTCTTCAATAGAAAGGACATAAGACTGGTTCCTCGAAAGGAATCTGCTCTTGTGTTATCTGGTTTAGGTATGAAAACCACCTTGGTGACCCTCCAGGCTTTTGGAACATATCCATAAGTCAGGCAGGAGCAAAAAATTCTTACCATTGGAAGGAGGAGCATATCGTGCCCCTCCTGAAGGAGTGCAGGAAATACCCCATCCTCCCCAGCAGCCTTAAAGGGGCTAAAACTCATGATTGCCCATTTTGTAATTGTGTATGTCACGATGCTGAAGGAAAGTCTCCATTCTGCCCGAGCCAGACGGATGGGATTCCTCCCATGATGCATCTCCCTCAACTGTCTGGAGCCTGGAAAATGGGTCTCCAGCATTAGCTTTAGTGCTTCCTTGTCGGAAGAAGTGAAGTCTCCCGAGGGAAGCAGCAGAGAACCCATCCCTGCTTCCGAGTCTTTTGATAGGATTTTATTAAGTCTTGCCATCTGTGGAACAGTCTCTACGGTCTCACAGAAGCCCCTCCATGAGTCCCTCTTACAGCACTTGATTGCTGCTTTGTACCTCAGTTGGGCAACCTTAAAGTTTTCCCAATCCTGAAACATTCCTGTCCTCTTTCCTTTATTAAAGAGTTTCCTAGTCTCTCTACGGAGACCATTTAATTCTGCTCCCCACCAGGGTAATTTACACCCTTCTTTCCTGGTCCTTAGGGGGTAGCTATTTTCGTAGGATATGATGATGCTTCTCTGTAGATACGCAACAGCAGCATCTACCTCATCCACGTTTCTAAACTTCCACTGAGGTGCCCCCTCTAGGGCAGCTCTCATCCTTTCTCGATATAGTCCCCAGTTGGTAGTCCTGGGGTTCCTATATGTTATTTCCCTATGATTGGATTCTAAAAGAGTGAAGAGTATGAATGTGACTGTGGTTGGACAAAGTTATCTCCGCTGACACCCTCCACCCATCAATCCTGTGCAACAGAGAACTGGTGCACAGTGTGATATCTATCACCTCCTGCCTGATGCAGTTTACAAAGTTAGGTTGTGATTCTTTATTGAGTATATATAACTATGTAGACATAAGATACTCCAACAGGTCTTCTCCTCTTCTGTTGGTGCTCCCACTCCCCCACACAATGTGATGCGAGTTAGCATCACAACTGATAAGCAGATCCCACTTGTTGGCCTTGCAGTGACTCACCAGCCTTTCCATCTCATTCGATGTTAGGGAGCCGGTGAATCATATGGTAGATAAGAAGAGCAGACAACAACTCTTCCTATTCTCACCTTCCCCGAGGGTCAGCTGAACTGCTGCCTGATCCCTCGTAGTAAATTCTGATAAATGCATTGCATTTATCCCATTTACATAGATACAAGCTCTAGGTCTATCAACAGTGGTACAGTAAAATACTTAACCCACAGTCATACTAAGTCCTCTGACTCAGCCCTTGAAAGCCCAGGGCTCTTGAATCAGAGCTATCTTCACCTCACCTTTTGAGAGGATCCTTTGCAGGACCCCCGTGGCAGCCCTGCTGTGCTTCAGGTTGGCCTGAAGCATGCCGATGCCCACCATGCCTAGGCCCTCCCAGCACCATCTTCCTCTCCCAACGCCTTCTCTTTGGGGGACCTTACTGTCCGTGGGAAGACGGGGCTTCTCCTCAGCCCCGTCCTTACCCAAGAGGGTCATCTCTACCTGTTGCAGGCCGATGGTCCCCTTGAAGCTTGGTGTTGTCATGCACTTAATTGATGTCTCATCCACCCCCAGGACAAACCTTGTGCCATGAGGGGTGTCGCACCTTTCGTAGGGCCTCCATAGGGCTGTTTGCAGCCCCAGATTGACCCTCTGCAGTCATCTCAGGAGGGTCTTGGCATCGGGTTTGCTATGTCCCGGCACCCAGATCATCACCCTCCTCCTCCTGATGAGATTGTCAGCCTCCACAGCTTGGAAGATGGTCCCATCTTCTTTGCTGCTTCAGCTAACCAGGCTGCAGAATGGTCATTGTCGCAGATAATCTTCAATGCCCCATTTGCAAACCTGGTCCCTCGAAAGGCAGGGAGGTCCTGGTCTTCTGGGACCTCATCCCAGAGTCCTTCTAGTTTCCTCTCTATCTCCTCTTGGCATTCCTCTATCATCATCACCTGAGGATACCCTGTTGGGATAATGGCCCTTTTCCTTTGGTTCTTTCACACTTCTGCATATGAGGACCAGTCTTGGCGCTCTTGGCGTCCTGAGCCTTGTTTGTAGGTGTATCCCCTGGGATACACCTCCTCTTTGTGGCAGAGGCAGGGGGAGTATCTGTCGTCCCCACTCCCCACCCTGGGGCCCCACCAGCAATTGTCTCGCCAGCAGTTCTCCCATGAGCAGGAGGGTCCGCCAGACTCCCACCACGTCCCCTTGCTCCCTGACTTTTCTTCTGCCTCCTCCTGGTGGCACCAGTCCGCTTTCCCCCCCCCTGTAGTGAGCCTCTCCATTTTTTGAGAAACGCTCCCTATGGTGTTACTAGAGGCCCCTGAGTCAGAGTCTGCCCCTTTGGGGGGGGAGCCCCGACTCAGTGCCTCCGTGATGGTTGACTCCGAGGAGTCAGAAAGGTTGCCCACCTCCTCCCCCGAAGGATTGGAGGAGCAACTTAGGTGAGTGGGTTTCCCCATAGGGACCCCACAGGTAGGGATGGAATAGTGGAGGCTGCATCCTCATTGGGAGCCCCGTAGGGGCTCACCAACAGTATTACTTCCTCCACTGGTAGGGATAGGGTGGTGGGGGTTGCGTCCTCATTGGGAGCCCCACAGGGGCTCTCCAACAGTTATCGCTTCCTCCACCGGGGAAGTGAGACTACAAGAGTCCATGTCAAGAGTGTGCTTTTCAGCACATTCCATTAAATTTTCTGAATTGGTTTCCATAAATGGTCCCACGAGTAGCTAGGGAATTAAAGGGTCCGCCCGCACAGAACCCCACATGCATGGTTTGGTTGGTTATTCAGGGAAGGCGACCGACAGCTGAGGTCATTTGCACCATATAGGATAGGTGGATAATTGGGTAATGGTAGGATGGAGAAGGAAGGAGGAGGAAGGGTGGAGAGAAACCTGGCATCGGCATTAGCCTACTCTTAATGAAAGGCACCAAGGGGACCACGGCTTAACGTCCCATGCGACAGATGGAATACTGAACTTGAAATGCCCTTCACTAGGCACTCAAGTGGGGACCAGTTTTCCACTGAAAAATCCGCCACTGCCAGGAATCGAACCCGGGCCCTCGGGATGGGAGGCCAGAACTCAAGCCACCACACCAACCCGATCTCCCCCCCCCGCATGCATGGGTAAAGCCAAATAAAACCAGAGGTCGCCCAGTGTCTGGAGTCCCTCAGTTAGTGACTTCTTACCCTCCGCCCCGTGGCTGTGGTCACCCTTGGCACAGAGACGCACTGTGGTGATGGGAGCTGTTTATTGACTGCCAGGTCTAGATCCGTCATGTTCAGCGATACCAGGGGCACCTCGAGGAGGATGTGACTCCTCACCACGCATGACGGTCTTGGTGGTCCATAGGCATGTTCTACCCTTGTCACACCCTGGAGTCACTGAACCCCTAACCCCCAAAACTTACCTTACTAATTGATGCTCAGAGAATAGCGGTGTAATTATCGCTGATTGATGATTCAACTGACGCCTTCCATCAGAATAAAAGACTAATAATACTAATATAATTAATACTACAATTATCACCAATTATACGATGGTCACATGCCGTTCAATGTGAAACATGCATCAACTGTTGTTCTGTTGTTTCCCAGCATTCAACTTTGGGCGCATTCCGAAATTCACTGCCAGTACAGCAGTCAATCAGAACAATTTTCTCGTAAAAGCATTTGTACACGAAATTGTACAAAAAATGTACTGTATGTAACGGCCTATAGTCATCCATGAGATTTAAACTATTGATATAATATCCATTTGTTACACTTTCGCCCGAAACAGCTGGGATCCTTCTGGCACAGTGCCCCTTGTTCCCAGAGAGAAACTCCCATTTGTGTGTATGCATTATTCATTCCTTATGTAGACACTGAAGAAAAACATTTTTTTTGCAGACTATGGTGCAATATTTCTTCATAGTCTACAAGCAGGTCAAAAGTGACTTGACAACATTATACTCAGGTATTATTGTCATGTGACAAAAATATCCAAGAAAACCAAGGTTGAATTCCCAAATATTTATTGAAAGAGTGATCTTTACCCCTAAGCACACTATTGGCGATCTGACCGATCCTCATATCAGACCTGAAGTGGTTCAGATCAGACCTGATCTGGCTAAGATCAGACCTCGAGTGGTTCAGATCAGGCCTCGAGTGGTTCAGATCAGACCTGATCCTGCTCAGATCAGACCATGAGTAGTTCAGATCAGACCTGATCAGGTTCAGATCAGACCTGATCTGAAATTTCCATAAGGGAGGCATCTTAGCCATATTAGCCATCTTAGCCAACCTTATCATATGAAATCACACTTTCTCACAATTTAGGGGTGATTTGAATTAGGTTACTATTGCAAATATCTTCATGTGCTTTGTTTTTGAAAATGAAAATTTCATGTTAGTTGTGAAATAGTCAATACTAGTATTGGTAATGTTTTTTATTTATCATATACCTTGGTTTTATTGTATATAGTGAATGTTTTGTTATCATTTGTTGATTCTGACTATATTTATTCTCCACAAAATTAGTATTAAGCATAGCTTGTTTGGGACTAAGACATTTTTTCAGATAAAACAGTTTTTTTTCTTAATGATGATGTGAGATTTTTGGCTCCCTCCTTATGCTATGATTCTGTCACTTTTTTATGGTAAATTTACTTCTGATAAAGCTATTCAATGTGGATCCTTCTGGAAACATGTAAATTGATATAATTAGGTATTTTGATGAGTAAAAGTTATTGCACAAGAAAATTGGTCCTGTTTCTGCATTAGAATGTTCCTGTTAGTGTATTAAAGTTTATAAAAAGCCTTTATGGCATGCTAGATAAAAAAATTTTCAGCTGATGGCAGGTTGCCACTTAGTACAGGCTCTGCTTAAGACAACTATCACTTTATTATGCTCTGATGTGTAGATATTGCATTGATTTGGCATTAAAATGACAGGATTTTGAAATTTTAAAAGACCGTACCTAGTGTGTTTTCTGCTTATAAGTTCAATTTTTTGTTCAAATTCATGTTGGCATGATTTTTTGATTTATACTTTATATCTTACAGGGTGTGATACGAGTCAGCATGAGGGGAACTTTCCCAGTGGCACTAAGCCTGCCAAGGATGCTGACAAGGCGACCTCTGAGTCTGGAATGGAGAGTGAGGGCAAGAAGGAATCAAAGGGTGAGGCAGCAGAGAGAGTAACTGAGAAAAAGACCGAGGCAAATACAGCAATGGGTGAAGCTGAGGGGAAAGAGAAGAAGATTGAGGTTGATATGAAAGAAAAAGAAGATAAGAAAGATGAGGTAGAAGGGAAGGAAGCAGAAAATGAGGCAGAAGCAAAGGAAGAGAGAAAGGGAACCGAAGCAGTGTTACAGAAGAGTGAAAAGAGTGACAGTATGGAGGACAAGAAGGAAGAAGAGGGAGCCAAAGTTGATGGCGAAGATACGGGTGAGGAAAAGGGAAGGAAAAATGCTGATAGTGGGGAAATGGAAGTTACTTCAAGTGAGGAGGGGAAGGGAAAGTTAAATGAGGACACAGATAAGGTGGAGGAATTGAAATCAAAGAGTGTTCCTCTCCAGGATGACGTTGGGAAAGTCAGTTTATCACCCAGCGAAGGGACTAAAGATGAGAAGGAGATGGATGCAGTAGATACTAAGGTGTTCGAGGAGAAGTCTGTGAGTGGGGCAGATGAAAAGGTTAGTGAAGGAGAAAAAGAAAAGGATAAATATAACAAGGCTGTCAGTGATGAAGCAGAAGTTGATAATCGAAGTGAAGTGACAGTCAAAGATGATACTGATGGTAGCAGATGCAGGACCACTGATAATCAAGACAGTGAGGTGAACAAAGGAGAAGAAAAAGATGAGAGAGAGAAAGTTGTGGGAATAGAGGAGAGAAAAACAGTTACTGACTCTGCAATGAAAGTTGAAGGTGAATTGATGGAGGAGGAAAAAGAAATCTCAAATTATATATCATCTTCAAATGAGGAACAAGGAGAAAATACTGAATCTACATCAAAGAAAGCAGAGAAACCCGTAGATACTGGAACAGATGCATCTGAAGCTAAATTAAAGGATGTAGAGAGTGATGAAGTTGGTGATAAGTGTGCTGATGATCGTGGGAAAAGTAATGAAAGCCCTTTGGATACAAAAGGAGAGAAGGCTAGTTTAAATGAATGTGGAAATGATGATAGTGCTGATGATAAGTTGGATGCTTTGATTGACCACAGTATTGAGCCCGAAATACACAATATCATCCAATCAGCTTGCTCTGAGGATGAGTCAATGGAGGCATTAGCTTCTGAAGGTAGTGTGAAAAAACGTAAGATTTCTGGTAGCAGCAAGTCATCTGAAAAAAGCTGTGAGAAGACAGAAAGTGATACCATGGATAGGGATGGAGAGGAAAGCAGGGCGAAATTGTTCCAGAGTTTAAGACTAGTGAATATTGAAACACTCCACAAGCATGATAAGGAAGCTGCAGCAAGGAAGGGAAATTTGGAGGTGGATAAGAGCAAAAAGGATAGTTTAGTTGGAACTGTTGGCAGTAAACTGGAGATGTCAAACAAGATAGATGTGAATAAACTAAGGGAAAGTTTAATGACCAAATGTGCCAGCAGTGCTGGGACTGAGCATGAGTCTGCTTCATCCAAAAGTGATCTTGGTGTGCCTTCTGCATCAAGTACTGAGGAAAAACTCCCCCAGTCAGGAAATGATGATCTCGAAAAAGTTGATGCCAATGAGAACATGGAGGTTGACAGTGATGGTGCAGAGGGTGATAATTCTGCCGATATCTCTGTTGAAGTAACTTCACCGGCTAGCAACAAGGGAGATGTTGGCTCTCAGCTTCGGGTCCTGGGAAAATTACAGCAGAGACTTTCTTTCATAAAGGAAACTGCTAGTGAATCAGATGAGTCAACTCAAGAAAAGGAAGATGAAAATACAGCTGAGGATGCAGACTCTGCCACGGGTGATGTGAGCGGAACCAGTAACAGTGATGATGAAGACCCTGCCACTCATAATGATCACAGCTCTGAAACTGGGAAGGAAAGTGTTCCAGAAGCCAAAACTTCTGATGAAGTCACTGATGGGGCTGCTGATGTTGATGCCAAGGGTTTGAAATCAACTGTTGACGATAATGATGCATCAAAATGCATGGAAAAAGAAGAGAAAAAGTTGGATGAAGGTGCTGAAGAAGCTAAAGTAAGTAGAGAATCTTTGAATGGCAGTGAGAATAGGAGAGATGATGATAGCTCTGTTAGAGAAGAGAGAAAAGATTTGAGCGATAAAAAAGATTCTGTAGAAATTGGGAAAGCTGAGAGATGCAGTTCAGAAAGTGAGACCAAACAATCAGATGTTGAACCTGAAAAGCCTTCCAAAACTGATGAGGGTGTCAACAAAGAGGTCAACCGTGTGTCAAGAAGAAAATCCAGTTCTACAGATCTTAGTGAGTCTGGTAGGGCAAGCCCCATGACTTCTAAAAGACAACGGTTAGCGGAAGCTAAAGACAGTGATTCAGTGAAGGCTAGGGCGGCCCCACCAAAAACCAAGCCTGAGGAGGTGGTAGAGGAAGAGGTGTTGAATAGGGAAGTGCTGAAGGAGAGTAACATGGTTGTGGTGCAAAAGACTGTCAAAACGAGGCGGGTTGATGAGGATTCTGGTGGCAGCAGTGCTCCAAAAAGGGCAAGGAAGGGTGTTACACCGAAGGGAGTTACGCCAAAGGGTTCGGTTGTGGATAGGAGTGAATCCCCTGCCCAGGATGAAGTGTTCCCCTCAATGTTCCTGGACCCTAGTGTGACAATTACTGTGTTGCAGGAAGCTGAGAAGGAGAACGGAGGGAGCAAGGAACAGTCCAGTGGCTCATCCTGCTCCGAAGAGGTGCGCTCAAGTGTGAACTTGTCCAATGATGTGAGCTTAACAATGGTGCGTGGAACTGGAGCCCTTGAGGGGTTGGCTGCTATGCAAGATGGTGCTGTGTCGAGAAGCAGTGAGCAATCAGAGGTTGACTTCCTTGGTCAAAGTCCCCAAAACTCTGTGTCTCCCTTGGCCCCTCAGTTCAGGCCCAGGGCTCGCAAGTCATTCCCTCGTCCTTCTCCACGAATATATGCTCGAAGTCCCCAATCCCCAGCCCCGAGTCAGTCTCCGAGCATGGAAGTGAGGAGGCTTCCCAACAATTCCAGGGACACAAGCCCCATGAACTTAGCTGCTGGGGCATCTGTGTTGAAGACAGCACCGAATAGCAACTTTGCTTCTGTGCCAATGGTTGCTGTGCGTGGTGCTGGTCCCTCTCCCCCTGTCCCTTTGACGTCTGTGAATAATTTTTCTCCAACGACTTTTTCGACGCCATCAACGTCACAGGGATTGGTGCGTTCTGTGGTTTCCCAAGTGATGCCTCCTTCCTCTCTCATGGTTGCTCAAAGTAACTGTCAAAGCCCACGCCTTCCGACCCTTTGCCCTCGTCCTAACATATACCCCCTCTCTGGACCTCAGCCACTATTCACACCATCAGAAGCGGGACCCATGTCAGCTGAGTTCAATAAGCACGCACATAAGGTAAATTCTCTTGTAAATTCATATTTATGATAGTTTATGAGCTCATTTAGTTGATTATTAACAAATCAAGAGAGCAAAGCAGTTTTTTATTTAGAAGGAAGATACCATTATTTTATCCGGCATTAATGTTGTGTTCCTCATTACTGATAGTTATTTTTTTTACCAATAGATTAGTATTCAACCAAGTGAAGTATATATATTTTGTTAGTGAATAATTAAGACTGGACGATTTGGCTGCTGTTCCGCTGCCAGTATTCAATGATATTTTTTTATCAGAAATAATGCAAAATGTTGTCATGTTTCCTTGTCACTGAATGCTGTTTTTCATTAGTAAATACTAACCTCAGAAGAAAACAGTCTCTGCTAGGCAGTGATCTGAACTTATTTTTTTAAACAGTTTGTTGAGGTTTCAAAGTGTACACTTAGAACCATGATGTCTGTGTACAGTATTCCTCTTTATACCTCTTTTTTACGAACCTCTAATTTAGGAAATGACACCAATTTATATAATTTCCGCCGGTCCCGATCTTTGTATATAGGAAAACCATGTAAAATGACCTCTATTTTACAAAACCTCGATTTTATTGATTTACGAAGTGAAAGGCCAGTCCCTAGGAGTGATTGACCTCTGTTTTACGAAGTTTTTGAAATGATTTTGTAGCACTGAACTCAGTACAATGGAATAACGATCGCTGTATACTGCGACAGGAGCAGCTGAAGCCAGATAGGTCATGTTGAGAGGGCCCTTGGTCCAAGTATTTCGTATGGGAAAATGTGGAAAAATCAAATGTGAGCATAGTGCTTTTTGAAGTGCTTAAACTGTAGCAAAAATCCCAGAGACTGATCATCCAAATCACAATTCAATCCTAATTATACGATCCAAGGAAAAAATGTTCAAAGACGCATGGCACGACGCCTACTTCTTGAAAACAATGCCCCAGTTCAAAAAATAATCAGATTAGTGATTGGTAATTTCTATTCCTTTTTTATCATTTTGTGTATTGCGAATACCAACTCGTCGTCACAAAGGATCCATATTCTCTCTAGAATTATTTAAAATTAGCTTTAAGGTAGCCGCCGCAACCCCAATTCAGAACTTTGTTCAGCCTTTGACTTGAAACTAGCATTCCCGTAGGAAGTTGTTTGCTGCAGCTGTCGTGGAGCTTAGTTTAATTAAAAAATACTAATTTTGCAATAATAAATTACTTATATTCAAATCTTGATGCAACTTGATTATTTAATTTTTCATTAGAAGTGTTTTACGTCGTTAGGTAAGAATTTGCGATCATGACCTTGAGATCGCAACGCTTTCTGTAGCCGCGAGTAAATAGTTCTCGTAAATCACCGCTAGATGTCAGCACTGTAGAACGCATCTCAGGAAAGAGGGAATTTCAAATTAACTGAGTGAATTTATAAGATTGACTTTCATCAGCGGCGAAATATTATTAAATGTATTTGAAATGATAAGCTTTCTTCAAAAAAGGCATTTTATGGTCTTTTCACTGAAATATACTGGGTCAGTTGGAACTTAGTTTTGAAATTTCCTAGTTAAAATGCATCCCTGGCTTTCCCATGTTAAAATGGCTTCTTTAAACACAAATCGACTAGCACTTTATGTACCCCTTTCGTTAATTAATGCACAACTGCATATGGTTAAAATACTCCACGGGATGAGTTAATTCTCTTATGAGTTACTCCCCTTATTTTGAGATCTACCAACTGAACAGCTACAAGAACTTAATTCAGTTGCAGCAGCCAAGTTCATACCATTATAAATTTGTAGAAAAAAAATATTCACCGGTTTTTTTAATTCATGGCTGTTTCATTCTCTTTTACTAAAGTGAGTCTCCTAGCCTTAGGAATAATGCCTATGCTATTCAGGGAATCAATACAATTGAGGTGTAATTTTTAAATCCTTTCAATTTCTGGCAAATACACTGCACACAGAGAATTTCACGCAATATCTGTTTTTTTTCCCTGAATGAGCAGATGACTATTATTTGTTATAGTAATTAGTTTGATTTCAACCCTAAGATAACTATTTGACAAGTTAAGTACAGCATAGTCTTTAATTGCATTGAAAGTATTTGTATTCCTGTCAGCAGAGTTTTAGTAGACGTACATTTGTCTCAGATCAAGCCCTTTATGTGCATGATGTGCCTCCATGGACATTGCTTCATGCTGTGCAAGGTGTTGCCAGAGCATGGGAGTTTCACCGCAAAAACTATCTCCTACTGTTGAAGATCAGCTGGTTTTGGTGACACATCATTTCCGGAGACAGAGGAGTTAGTGGAAGATAACCTCCAATTTACAAACCCTCTGATTTACAAAGCTCAAATTTTTGGGTCCCTTCAACTTCGTAAAATAGAGGTTCTACTGTATTCCTTATACATGATTTATGTTTTTGATTGCTCACTCTCTCAGTGAGTATGAAATTTTGGAAATACCCCATTTTTAGGTGTAGCTAGGTCTTTGTTCATCTTTCCATGTCCTTTGTATGTGTTATATTTGTCTTTCTCAAATGTAATTGCATCTCAAAATCAAAAGTTATCTGGGCCCTGTGGTTGGTGATGTTTTGAAAATTTGTCATTGTGTTTCCCTCGGAAAAGGAATTGATAATTTTAATGAAAGTAGCCTCGTCTAGCATAAGGGATAAGAATGATTTTTGGAAGAGGTTTACAGGGCAAATAAAGGAATGTTATGATGACATCCACAGACCCAAACCATTTGGGACATAATCACTCATCTAGAATTGCATTGTGTTTTGTCATGCAACTCTCTTGTGGTTGCTGCTTGTAGCATTTTATGCTTTTTCGATAGAGCTTGGGGTGTGCGTAAGGTGACAGATCTCAACAGCACTTCTCAGGTCCCAAGGCTGCTGGACCAATGAGGTTCAACTGTATGCCTGTAACAATATCTGAGAAAGGAGTGAAGGGGGTGAGTGGAAGAGGTTGGAATGCCTAGATAATGGGTCATTGTTACATACTGTGGAATCAGTAGGGGGTGGGTGTCATGTATTTGGTGTGTCCAGAAAAAAGTTTAAAAAGATAACTTTTGTTTTATTTTTTTCTCATGGCTTACAAAAAATAGTTGATGATTTACAAAGTCAGTGTGAAAAATACGATATTAGTCACGAGAAAACAAAAGTAATTAGATTTTATGAACAATAAGGGCCAGTTTAACTTATAAATTAGGTCAGAAGCTACAGCAGGTGGAGAAATTTTGATATCTAGGTAGTGTGTTAGAGGAAAAGAGGAATAGCAATATTGAATTTAGAATGAGAATAACATTGGCAAAGGAAGCTCTTACTTGTAGGTTAGAACTAACATGGCATGGCACTCAATGGTTTGTAGTAGGGTTGTGGCAGGGATTCGAAGATTCCGTTGAATCCTGTCGAATCCATGGATTCAAGATTTGAATACTAGTTGTGCGGATTCTATGTACCAGTGGTGGAGAACTACAGTAAGTCATCGACTTACGCAGTTCTGAGTTACACGGATCCGGAGTTACGCGGATGTTCAGTTAGGCTGGTGACATGCTTACGCATCTCCACGTTTCTGTTGCCACGACAGATTCAACCATGTGACGACCCATGACTCATTGCCAAGCATGCAAGAGTTGATGCCAAACTACGGGAGTTCGGAACGCATATTCTAGTAAAGACATTACGTAATTCGATAGGTGATATTTTATCATCATGATGGTGAAAAAGTCTGATGTGATCAGGCATCAACGTCTTTTTTCAGCATTGTTTGACCTTCCTGTGCAAGTCGATGCATAGTCAATTATTTACTCCATAGTTGACGCCTGTTGTCCATTACAGCAAAAAAAGAAGTTTTGGGTAATTATACTTATTTTAGATTTAAATATCCAGTGAAAGAAAGATTGGATTTGTGTTACTCTTGGCTTTGTCGTAATATATTAACTTAACGGCCTCTCAAAAGATGGTGTTTTCTGTAATCGTTGCTGATTGCTGCCATGAAAGCAGCACCGTTAATGGTTCAAAAATGGATGGTTAAGTTGTGGTGTTTGTACTTAGCAGATATCTACTTTTTTTTACGGTAATGGACAGTAGGCATCACCTATGGAGTAGATAATTAACTATGCGTCGACTTATGCGGGAAGGTCAAACTACGCCGATAAAAGATGTTGATGCCTGATCACATCAGACTTTTTCAACATCGCAATTATCAAATATCACCTATCGAACTATTTAATGTCTTAAACTAGGGTTAGCATTCCGAGCACCCATAGTTTGGCATCAACTCTTGCGTGCTTGGCAATGAGTCACGGGTGTTCACGTTGTTGAATCTGTTCTGGCAACAAAAATGTGGAAAAATGCAAGCATATCACCAGCCTAACTGAACATCCGCGTAACTCCGGATCTGTGTAACTCGGATCTGCAGAAGTCGAGGACTTACTGCAATTGCTCGTTTTTACCATTTAAATCATAAATACCATGGTAGTAAATGTTTACGCAGCGTAGTGTAAACTAATAATTCTTGTCCACATATGAATTCTTTGAAATTCCCCAATTTGAAAATTCTAACAAAAAAGTTCCTCTGCATTCTTCCAGCATCAGAATTTTCAGAAAGAGCCTTCAGTAGGTACTGCTGGAAATTTGGTTGATAAAAAAAGAAAACGAGTGTGTCTTGACAGAGTGAAAATGCTGAATTTTCTAAACAAAAACTTGTAATCTATTTTCTTTGAATTTTCAATTTTATTTAAGAAAAATTAAACTTTGATTTACTTTTGAAATTACTCATTCTTTATATTTGCCCTCGAAGACATCCTTAACCCTTTTACTGCCATCCCCTTTAAGGTAGACTGTGTGAAAACTGCCAAGCCCATTTCTGTGAATATCATAAAATTATGAATTTTAGGTATGTTTGAAGCACTTAATTTTAGTATATAAATTATGTTTTTCTCAATGATGATGATTTATTTCAATTTTTACGAGGATGAAAAAATCATTCTTGCTGTCTCTGATTTGAGGGAAATATAATATTACAAGTATGTAATGTAGGTGGGCCATTATATTGGCTCTTGGCAGTTTTAACAAAACCATAGAGGGCCGGTATATCGGCCAACTGGCAGTAAAAGGGTTAATTTCAATGAGTGGTGACTATATGACCATTATTCATTTATTATTTACTCTAAGAAATAAAATTCAGCTTTGATTGGATTTAATTAGAGAATTCAAGAGAGAGGAAGCATTATTTAACAATTTACAGATAAAAGGAAGACTTGAATTCAATAAAATTGAGGAGGAATAGGATTTGGGATAGGATTTGAGATTCAGATTCGAGATTTGGATTTGATAAAAAAACAGGTTTGGGATTCGATCAAATTTTGGATTTGCCCCATCACTAGTTTGTAGTGTAACACTGAAGAAATTCATGGTCACATAAAGAAACAAACGTAGTATATTTTCACTCATATTTATTTTGGTACTACGAGTTTCAAAAAGTGTGTCATCTCCGGGTACGAAATGAGTTATGGGTTGGTGGTATACAGTTCATTTCTTCATGTAATGACATGGTCATTGGGTAGGGAAGTAAATAAAAGACTGGTGATCAGTCTATTATGGAGTGAGACATTATATGTAGCGGAAACATGGACTTCAAGGAAAGAAGATGAAAATTGACTTAGGGCTTTTGATATGTGGGTGTGGAGAAGGATGCAGAAAGTAAAGTGTGTCAAAAGGAGGAGGAATGATGCAGTGCTGTAGTTGATAAGAGAGGAAAGGAAGTTGATGAAACTGGGAGAAGGCAGAAGATGTGGATGGGGGAGGTAATAAAGAGCAAGGGTGTTTTGAAAGATGGAATTGAGGGAATAGTGTTGGGTAAGCCAGGGTGTCTAACAATGTTGAAAACCTTAAAAAAAAACAGGTTAAACAATTTTGCAGGTGTTCATGGGTACATTTAACAAATATTTCATACCTTTACTACCTTCTACACTCAGGATGGTATTTGTTTACTTCTGATTATTTTATTTGCGTCTTCTATTACTTGTATAGGGGGCCGAATAATGTTTTGAGATGCATTTCGTCAAGAAAAATAGATTGAATGTCTGCTATTTCAGTTAAAGCGTATACTTTTCTTCATCTCCCAATTTAGTGACACCATCTCTTCAAAATCGATGGATTTCTGCCTAAACATGATAGATCTTGGATCGTAAAAAGTACCTTGGTCAGTCACTCCCGTTTGCACGATGCATGAATACCCAGAATTGGAATGGGTTATTTCCAATATCCATTAACGCAAGTTAATAATGTTTGAACAATGAATTTTCATTTGCGGATGAATGCGCGCAGGTGCATGAATTTTGTATAGAGTCCTGTGGATTAAAGTTTTTGATTTCTAAGGAAAAATATTCGATCAAAAATTTACCATAGATAGGCTGTGACTAGGAACTTAGCAATTAATGACATAATTAATAATCCTAAATAGGAAATCAAAAAAATGGAATATTAAAACTTATAAGTTTTATCGATATATCATCCATGATGCCCTTATTAGGATGTCTACCATCCGTTGCAAATTTTCCATCACCCGCGATTTTGAAGACCAATATCTTCAAGATGACTAATGGGATTTTAAATTAAGGTATATCAAATTAAAGCTTGTATATTTCTACATTTATTGATGGTATTATAATCTTTTTACAAATTTTATTTACTCAAGTACATGTTTAAGAATGGATATTTAGCAAATTTTTTTGGGTACCGGATGGATCTATCGAATTGGGGCATCGTAAGAACAACACAGATTGAGATTTTAAAGTTTCCTTTTCACATGTTGTAGCTAAGGGCTTTGTTAATACTCATACGAAGTTTCATACCATTATGTTCATCAGTATTTTTGTTATTGACGAAGTTGTCAGATTGCGTTATTTTCCATCCCGCACGCTTTCCGTTCCAAAAATCACCATTTGGACCTTTATCTTGCTCAAGTCATTAATATGAATACATTTATGAAATCTCAATAGAATTCCTTGTTTATTTGATATCGATATTATTTAGTAGAGATGGGTCGGTTCCACTTTTTTTCGGTTCCGGTTCGGTTCTTAACTTCGGTTCTCGGTTCCGGTTCTTAATTTACCACTTACTTTGCATTGCTCAATGGTAAGATAAGGTAATCAATAATCATTTTCAGAGACTGAATTAGAATAATTCGCGACTTTGAAGCATCTAAGTACACTATTTCACCAGGTTTTAATGTGAAGCCTCCACTTTCGGAGTGTGAGTAGGTTTCAAACTGGTTTTCGCTCCAATTATTTCGGTACTGATTATTTTTGGCCTCGGTTCCGGTTCTAAGCTCAAGAACCGGTGGAACCGAGAACTGAAGTACCGAACCGACCCATCCCTAATATTTAGTTTTTGCTATAAAAGTATGCTCAACTGTCCAGAGCATGCTTGAAAGAGAAAGGTAGGGCGCGCGTGGAATCTTCTGCTGCAAGCAGCTCGCCTATCGCTGTGAATGAGTCATGAGGCCTCAACAATAGCGGAAAAAAGGAATGCAAGTCATTGTCAGTTTAAAAACTGACGGTATGCTAGGAAACATACCGTCACTATGCCTCCTCGCGCAAAGTTTTTGCAGACGTAGTTGAAGATAATTTAAAGTGCAATTTGTTTCTTTCGTAGAGAAGCCGAGAAATGTGGGGACAAAAGCTATCTCACATATTGCTGATTTTATTTTGGTGGATACTGTAACTTATAAACTTATATTCAAGCTAAGCACGGATATTTTTCCTGTGCATACTTGAGAAATTTTCTCGCGTGGTGTTTGGTGCACGCGGTGCCTATGGTAGCATACAACTTGGCAACCTTGAGCAGCCGAAAGTCCAGTCGCGTGGAGCTCGCTTTCCCATATACATTTGCAGTAGAACCTCACTTACATGGCCCTCAATAACACGACAACCTCAATTACAAGTGCAATTTTCAAATCCCCTTGAGATTGCCTTAACACATAATGTTAAATTAACCTTTATAACGCGACTATTACTATCCAAACAACCTCAATAAAATGGATTTTTTTAAATTCACAACGTAACTCAGAACCTCTATAACAAGTTGTTTTGAGAAGTCAACCTCGATAATGTGACTCTATACATGAATGGGTCAACCTTTAAGGCTGTCGGATACCTCTGCCAAAAACACTTCTGCTGACTTCTACGCCTCTTGACTTGAAGACTTTGCTTCGCTACTTAAACAAAAGTTTTCTGCGCAAACTTCGAGAATAAGGATTGATCTAGTAAATAAGTTTAGTAATTTTTCACTCAATGCTTTTCTCATAATTCTGTTGACCTCAGAAAAACGCAAATTTTGACGAAAATAAGCCGATTTCCATGGCGTGTATGAAGTTAAATTCCGAGCATAATGACTAATTATGACACTCTTTAAAAGCAGGAATCCTTCATCTCCATGTGGGACCAAGAATTCGTATTTCTTACCTTGAAATGTAAATGAGAAGTTGAAATAAAACAATTCCATTGCAAGAATTCTGTATTCTTGGCGAAATGAGAATTGATAATAAATAGACTTGGTTCGAAAATGCCATATTTCAGATTGTAGATTTGTTTTTCTTTAGAAACTTTCAATGTATTTTTATTGCCGTTTCCATCATATCTTTTAGATTTTTGATAATCATTCAACTATGACACAGTACTGTAATTTTATTACGGTATCATAATGTTAAATTAAATTGTGTTTTTGTTTCAACGTGAATTTTATTTACTAACATATTGCAAACTTTGTTACACAATATAACAATACTATAAATTATACTTTAAAACCAAACGTGTTAGCAAGGGTTGCTCTAAAATTCACTCGTTATGAAGGGATTTAGTGATTCCATTAACCTCGATAACACAACTGATAGCCAAAATAACCTTGATAACACGACCCTCAACAAAAAGAGCACCCAATAACAAGACTGTTTCCCTAATTCCCTTGAGACATTTGTTAATGAGGTTCTACTGTATATACAAGTTGAATGTATATCTAATTCTCTCAATTTGTTAAGTCATTTTACACCTGCCTAGTTTTCAAAGACGAAGAATACCGTCGAAACGAAATGTATTTCCGACTTCCGCTAGCTGAGATAGTGCATTTTAAAAATTTGTCGGAATGTAATTGTTAACGGAGTAATCTATTTTGAACTTTGTTTAGTCTAAGATAAATATATGTTCCTTATCTTATGCAAAGAAAAGAGAAGTGGCTTTGCTTGTTTTTCTTCAAGAGGGCGTCAAAGTTGAACTTGCTTCCCGCAACTTGAAAAAAATTCGGCCTTTTTAGCTGTCTCGGTCGAAAAATTAATAAATGTAACAAACTTCAAAATATATATTTGACGTTAATAAAGGTATAAATAAACAAGCTTTAGTTTGATATACTTTATGTAAAAATCGAAATAGTCATTTTTGAAATATTGGCCTTCAAACTTGGGGGATGGAATTTAACGATGGACATTAGGTGCCTTGAGCTCGAATATAGTCCGAGGAGGTTATCCTTCTAACCTCCTTGATATAGCCCCCCCCCAGACTTTTTCGACGAAGATTTCGGCCCAAAAGGGGGGGGGGGGATTATATTCGGAGGAACACAGTACGATCCTGGGAGTGTAACTTGCAGGATTCAACGCTCCGTGAAAGACTTGAGATACAACTTATAGGCCAAGTTACCAGTATGAAAGAGAAATAAAATTTGCCCTGATGCACTACTAGTTGACATCACCTTACTCATCTGTTGCATTGTAATGCATCAATAGATTGATTATATTTTGTCGATTATGCTGCATTTTTCGTCCAGGATGCATAAGTCGCTGACTGGCTAATGGTATGACATAGGTGACAAAATTTATTATTTCTTAATAAAGCGTATGATTTTCAACACAATTGCCAGTGGTTATTACAAACACTCAATAGTTCATCTTTGCCCTAGCTAGTCGCTATGATACTTGAGGATAGGGATGAATAAACAATCACGCTGGTTTTATTGAGTGTACTTAAATTAGCATATTTGCAACTTTTATCAGCACTCATTATAGGGGAATTGTATTGGATTTGAACCTTGAAAATGTGGTTATCAGCCTTGTAAACTTTGAATTGACCTGGAATTTTAATTTCACATTTTGGTAGACACCCTGGTAAGCGGAGTAGTAGGAGAAGAATGGGTAGTTTGGATAGATTGGTGGGAGTTAGGAAGTATGAGAGGCTGAAGAGGGACATTGTGTAAAATGCAGGGATCATGGGAAGAATTAAATGTCCATTTAGACTCTTTCACTGGTAGAAAACTAATAATAATAAAAACATGGACACCTTAACATTATTTTTCTACTTAGGTCATTTCTACTGTTATTTAGGCATGTTTCTGAGCAAGGAACCATTTTCTGTTTACCCTCTTCATTGAAGGATGCTGCCAACAAAGAAAAACATGTTCTTGTTGTTGGTTCCTTCACGTTATTATCTTAGTTGAACTGCAGGCTGGAAAGAAATGAATCATGGTGTGAGAGATGAAAACCTCAACCACAGCAGATACAAGGTATGGGCTGTAAGGGGTTGAAATTTTTCCAGGCCAGCCAAAATCATCCACTAGTTGTTTTGAAAATTTTACTGCGCATGGATGGGCATTGTCTTAATGACAACAACACTCATTAATGACACTGTAATGACGTTAATGACACTGAATCAGCATTCGGTAGGATTTTTTAATTTACTTGAAACCAGTAAACACTCACCACAAAGTGAAAACGGTACTTGGCTGACTCAAACTGGTGTCACATCATTTCCCTTGGGTCAGATGAACTGGTACACATACCCGAAATTGCAACACCAGCATAGCTGTGGCAAAAATCATGAGCGGAACTAACTTTCTGTTTGCACTAATAGATGAAGAAGGAGAAGTAAGATGCAGGGGGCAGGGGAATAATGAACAACAGTGTATAGAGTACACTAATTATAAATTTCATTGCATTCAATTGAGTACTGTTCATGAGCTGTATTCAATTATATATACTCCAGGAAATTGTATTTGTCTCCATCTGATGATCTCATATGGTGCCAATTGCCAACTTCAGTCATAATTAGTTTAAACTGTGGGAGTGAAATTCACAAAGTTGTTTGTTTTTCATATTGTTATTGTCTGTAGATGCATTGGTAGTGCTACTTCATTTGATTCTATCATGGTATTAGGTATAATTGGAAATTGACACACACTGTTTGTTCTGCTGAAAGCAAGATCAGTTTCTCTCAGTGGTCCATACAATAAAACTAGCTAGGAAAGCATTTAATGTGTTTTACCCATAATAAATAAATTCCTATGTTAACTTTGTACTACTTGGGAGTAAATTGAACTTGTTTTGTTTCAAGCCATGAAATTTGTGTCATGTAAGCTAGATGACCCTTTTGTTTCCTTTGAGTTTCAGTCATATGTATTGGGTCCTCTTCTTTATTTTCCTGTGATTGAATTAGATGATTGTGTTAAGTATCTTCGAACCTATAAACCATTTGGCACGGTCCAATTTATTGGCACAATATCAAGTGATAATTGGGCAGTATGGTCGGCATGTCAGACACCAATATTGGTCATAGCAGTGCTCATATATACTATATGGGCACACCACAATATAGTGAAAAAGAACATTGCAAGTTGCTGTTTTATTTATTACAAGATAAAAGAAGGTGATAAAAGTGTTATTTATTATTATAATCACTGAAAGTGTTTGAAAAATACATTTGAAGTTTTAATTCTTTGAAATTAATGTTGACTAAGCAGCATTGATGTGTGTTGCTGTTTTCGTCGCTAGGATGCATCAAAGGTAACTGATCTGATTGGAGATTGACCAGCAGAAAATAGAACTTACTGTGCAATTGGTTAGAAATTGCCGATGAGATATTGGGATTGGTGGGAAATTGATGTGTGTCAAGTGGGCCACGATCCAATTTTCAATGGATTGGCCAATAAATGGGACTCTGCCAAATGGGGTTAAATTGGTCTGAATTCATCATCAGCCACTTAAAAGTATATTTTGCCTAACCATGCAATTTTTTACAGCTGTCATGTTATATGCGTCAGGCTATTGAGGATATATTAGGAGACCTTGCAAAGATGGGGAATCCTGATGCAACCATTAAGAGCCTCAGATTAGAGGTGGAGAAATTACGCTGGGAACATGCACAGGAAATTGCAGAGTTAAAACACAATCAAGGTATGTTCATGATAATAGAAATATCTTCATCAGCGTCAAAAGTATGATATTCTTAAGGAGGTGTCCTAATTGATGTTACACGATAGTTCTTGGGAAGACTTGATGGGAAAGATGTTTTAGTTTCACTGAAATGAAAATTTGAGCTTCGGTACTTTATTGATATTTTAAGCTTTGCTTAACTTGATTGCTTATTGATTGACCGTTGGTGCAACTTTTGATTCTGGGAGTACTCATTCATTGAAAATTTTTGAAATTACATTTTCTTTGTACATGTAATTCATAGCCTAATGGCTTTGGAAAATCACAATTCTTTGACTCCAGTTTTAGAAACCGACTGTAATCAAATAATAATGACTGTGTTTTTGTTGCACTTTCAATTTAAGAATTAGCAGTTTTGGTGATGAATAATTAATCAGTCATTATTAGAGATCTTCCATCGAAATTGCATTCTTCTATTCCATTGTTGATGTGGTGTGCATTAACCATGCTACGAATGACATGATGTTGAAAGTGGAATGTCTGATATGCTTTTTAATTAAACTTTCAGTGATGTCTTGAAACATGGTGAGGTTTACATCAAGAATTGTATATATGAAATTTAAATTCATGAATGCTCTTCATAAATTTTAACCATCCATTTAATCTTATTTAACCTGTTACTAATTTGCTTCATAACCTAGGGTAATAGGGGGAATTTTCTTGAAGCTTAATGTTGTATGTGTGCATTAGGTTGAATTTCAGTAAGTTGGTTTGCCTTCTCATAATTGTCCATTTTATAAGCAGATGGTGGCATCATTGTGTTATTGCATTAAGTTCCCAAGCATAAAAACTACATTCCTGGAAGTGGTAGATAAAGTAGGTATGCTGCTTGAATTGAACCATGTGGGGGGAATCACTAGAGCTATGCATGGCTTTTTGGAATTTTTGGAGACCTTCAAACTGAAGCTCTCAGTTGGAATATCAGCCAAAATGTTCACATGCAGTGAAAACCCAAAAAAACCTTGCAGAGTTCTGCAGTGTGAGAACTTAACTAAGAACCAACACAGTGAGAACGTAAGAACCAACTGGAGGAATTACTGTTTGAACACAAGTTTTATATTATTCTAGGACTAATTTTGTATTCTAGGACATTGTCATGGCTTAAAATTCCTCGGCATGGCAAAACAGCATATAGCAACCATTTTCATTGATAGTAACCTGAGTGAGATAGTGATGTAAAGTCATTTTTTCCATCTGTTTCTTCAAATATCTTAATTCTAAATTTCTGATTTGTGTTCCGAAAATGACTCAAATGATGCAAAACTCTTGCTTGTTGCAAATGTTATGGCATCAGTGCATTTGTGAAGGTGTGATAACCCAAACATACTCATCCATGAAGGAAATGAGACTTCATTCAGGAATTTCTGTAGATTAGTTTTCTGTGCAACCTCATGTATTAGGGTCAACCTTAATAAACACTTTCCATTTTGTATAAGATTTAAGTAATCCTTTTGTAAAGTTTAATAGTTAAGTGACAGTTTCATTTGGCCGATAGAAGAATTGAGTGGAGGGCTGCGTCAAACCAATCCTAAGATTGTTTTTGTAAGATTTGGATTGTTTAAGAATTGTATATATGAAATTTAAATTCATGAATGCTCTTCATAAATTTTAACCATCCATTTAATCTTATTTAACCTGTTACTAATTTGCTTCATAACCTAGGGTAATAGGGGGAATTTTCTTGAAGCTTAATGTTGTATGTGTGCATTAGGTTGAATTTCAGTAAGTTGGTTTGCCTTCTCATAATTGTCCATTTTATAAGCAGATGGTGGCATCATTGTGTTATTGCATTAAGTTCCCAAGCATAAAAACTACATTCCTGGAAGTGGTAGATAAAGTAGGTATGCTGCTTGAATTGAACCATGTGGGGGGAATCACTAGAGCTATGCATGGCTTTTTGGAATTTTTGGAGACCTTCAAACTGAAGCTCTCAGTTGGAATATCAGCCAAAATGTTCACATGCAGTGAAAACCCAAAAAAACCTTGCAGAGTTCTGCAGTGTGAGAACTTAACTAAGAACCAACACAGTGAGAACGTAAGAACCAACTGGAGGAATTACTGTTTGAACACAAGTTTTATATTATTCTAGGACTAATTTTGTATTCTAGGACATTGTCATGGCTTAAAATTCCTCGGCATGGCAAAACAGCATATAGCAACCATTTTCATTGATAGTAACCTGAGTGAGATAGTGATGTAAAGTCATTTTTTCCATCTGTTTCTTCAAATATCTTAATTCTAAATTTCTGATTTGTGTTCCGAAAATGACTCAAATGATGCAAAACTCTTGCTTGTTGCAAATGTTATGGCATCAGTGCATTTGTGAAGGTGTGATAACCCAAACATACTCATCCATGAAGGAAATGAGACTTCATTCAGGAATTTCTGTAGATTAGTTTTCTGTGCAACCTCATGTATTAGGGTCAACCTTAATAAACACTTTCCATTTTGTATAAGATTTAAGTAATCCTTTTGTAAAGTTTAATAGTTAAGTGACAGTTTCATTTGGCCGATAGAAGAATTGAGTGGAGGGCTGCGTCAAACCAATCCTAAGATTGTTTTTTAAAGCTTTTTTGTTGTGATTAGAGACCAATGAGTTTGAACTTAAAGGAATTATGTGTTGTTTATGTATTTTAGATTTGGTGATATCAGAAATTAAGACTTCTTGGGAGAAGGAAAAGGTACGTCTTATAACTGATGTCAGGAGGCAATGTGAAGCAGAGAAGTTGCGTGCCATTGAAGAAACAAAACGGAAACAATGGTGTGCCAACTGTAGTAAGGAGGCACTCTTTTATTGCTGTTGGAACACGTCTTACTGTGATTATCCCTGTCAGGTAATTGATCCCACTCCTCAATCTTGATATTGTAAATATAAGTTAATTATAAAATCAACCTACTCTGGAGTATAATTATGAAAAAGTAGCTTTGTTGCAAAAGTAACTTATGTTAAACCCACACAAGCTCTATTTTTACAATCAGTTTCAATACCAGTTACAATAAAACATGTGAGTACCTGATTTTGCCGTGATAGATGAATTCGGTTGTACTAAATTTAACTTGTGTGGATTTGACAAAGTATTACTTTTGTTACAGAAGTTAATAGTTACATGTGTTTTATTCCTGTATTTATGTTTTAATGTAGTAATTTTTCTAATTGTGAAGTGAGAATTTCATCATTAATTACCAGAATGGTCTTCGGAATTAGGTTGTTTGGTAAATGAAGCAATATGTGTATTATACATTAAATATATTAGTTCAAAGTGTCATTTTATTAATTCCTGATAGCCTTCCTCTACCTTTTTGTTAATTATTAATGCATCTAATAGATTTTGTATGCATTTATCCTTGGAGGTAGTTCAATACTCTTTTGTCACTGAAGTTGTTCTTACTATTGCCCAATGTTACCTCAGTTGCTTTGGACCTAATATTATGGGAATTATGATGTTTAATAGTAGAAAGTTTTAAAATATTGAATATAATATAATTCAAAGTATTTTTTCAATTAGAATTTTAATGTTCAATTAGTGCTGAAATTAGTCCATGAGAATAGTTAATTATTTTAGACATGAAATTCATTATCATTTTATGCACATATGATAATAATAGTAATAATATTAATTTTATTTGTTCCTAGGATTTTTACATATTATAGAACATGCCCAAGAAAATATTTGCTAAACTACAGAGGTTTTAATGAGGTTTCAAACTCTGGCAGGGAATAATACCTCTTCTATATGGTATATTTACACAGTTCCTTTTTGAATTTACCAACCCCCTCTATTTTATTTAAATGGCTTGGAAGACTATTTTAAACTGTTGAGAGACAATATAAAGGACTGTTTCTATGTTGAGCACTATTATAATGAAATATATGCACGGCAATGTGTCTTCTTGTTCCATGGTAATGCACATCACCATTCTTCATAAAACATTCGGGGTGAGTTTCCACAAATACAGCACAATGCAAAACATAAATACAAGGCAAAGTCAGCAAGCCATTTTCAGAGAAGAAAGGCTTACAACTCACTCTAGGTTGTGAGTTGAACATTTCATTTGTCAGTTACAGTTAAAACCATGCCTATATTCAACCGTCCACCGATCCTTAATTATGCAAATGGCCTAAAGTTCTGTTTGTCTCTCCTCATTAAATAACCATTTGAAGGAAAAAAAATGAAGTAAAATTCTGTACTTCAAGTTTAGAATTTCACTTTTTTAATTTTCATACAAATGGATATTAAAAATTTTTTCCTCTTAAGCTGCACCACTAAAAAATATCAATGAAACAATGAACATATTGTTGCTGATGCAGCGAACATTGTAGCGCATCTTATCTTGCAGCCAGTGGATTGCAAGATCAAAATGTTGAGAATATATTTCCATAATTTCAGCAAACGCATTGGCCCCGTCACATGGCGTCTTGTGCCCAGAACAACGGAATGCCAGAAAGTGGAAGTGGTGACTCAAATTCCAGCGGGAATCGGAAAGATGGCGCCAGTGGTGGCCATAGAGGTGCTCAAGGCCCCCCTCCACCATTCCACCAGGTTGGTCATTGAGTTCAAAAAGACTAGATGGATGTTGATGAGATGTGCTTAGTGATTTTGTGATTTAGATTAGGAGGAAAAAAACACATAAACCATGACTATATGTGTGTCTCGAGTATTATGCAATAACATTTTCCAGAGATTTCATTCACCAGAGGCGTAATGTGTAGGCCTCCATTGCCATTTTGGGCCTTCAAATTATGAATGAATGATGGTACACAATGAATCATAGTCAGGAACTACTGGTTTCATTGTATCTAATATTTTAAATGTATTACCCTTCGCATATCTATTTCATCATCATATGGGTTCATGATGGTAAATAATATGTTTTTAATTTTACTCACGGACGATGTTCATCATTATTTCGTATGTGAAGTTGACTTCTATGAAGTTATGAGAATAAGGCATTGCTATTTACTCTACTGTACTAGCTGTTTGCATGAGTTAAATTGATGTCAATACATACATATATATATGCTCTGCCTGCTTGGTTGTTGGCAAGGTAAATTTTAAAACACTAGTAGGCTGATGTCTATCGTTTGTGATGTCTTCTTCTTAAGCAAGGTCATCTTAACCTATTTTTCAATGAACTTTGTAAGCCTTTGTGTTTATGAAAGGCATAAAATTGAGGCATAGCTGCTTAATACTTGAAAGTGCCATGTAATGGTAAATATGTGAAACTGAAACTTACTGTAAATAGATGGAAATTTTTCTCATAAATCTTTTGTTGTAATTGATCATATCCTGCTCCATGAAGATCTATTGTAAGGATTTTTTCTTCAGTTTATTCAGTAAGAAGAATACAGTGGAAGCCCCATATAATGAGTACTGCGTATAATGAGAAGCTCAAAATAGTGAGGGTTGGCCTTGGGACCATTTATTACTCTATAATTTGCATATAAAATAAATCACAATAACGAGAGCAACAAGTTACTTTCACTGGGGTTGTTCAATATTACGAGTATTATACCCACAATGACAGAAACACAAGCTTGTGCTTGTGATGTCTGTCATTTGCATTCAAATGAAAAAAAAAATTGTCCTTGTCCCAAGGCCCAATGGTCAAGTGTACATTTGCAACATTCTTGGCATACCCGCATGTACTTCTGGATTTCTTGATAGTTAATGTGCTTTTCGTTGCTAGTTTTTTTACTCACCCGCTTCTGTTACAAGTTCACTCCAAGAATCATCTTCATGGTTGGGAAACATGAGTCATTAGATCTGAAAGCAAAACGTCGTTTAATTTATGAATACAAAAGTGGTGGGCTGGAGGATTATTATCAAAAAGTATAGTGCAGTTGTCCCTAGAAGTCATTACGGTCAAAGGTATTATGTGTATCTGGATGAAAGTAAATTTGGAACTTAGAATTGTTTGTGTGTGGGATTGCTTGCAGCAATTATGATTTTGCCTAATCAAGAGAGTTTTCCACATGTAATTATTGCTATCAATTACTGTTGAGTACTCTTATGTAAAAACCTGTGAATTCTGATGATATTGGATGATGATTCTGGCCATATCATCACTAACTTAAAGTTGTCAGATTCATACTACTGGTAGTAGTATGATTCTGACAACTTTAAGTTAGCTGTTTTCTGTGGTGAATTTATAGCAATTGAAAGTGGCCTCTTTCATTTCTGTCTCAATTCTGGAGAAGGTTACCTTTCCGGTGCTTGTATGGAACCAAAGCGTGCAGGGAAATATCTTGGGCCACCCATTATCTAGTATTCTTGTTAATTATAACAAATATAATTTTCTCTGACTCATTTATGCTTTTTACGGAATTTAGAGAGGTATTGTGAGTGATATGATAATTTTTCTGGTTTTCTTAGTTTTTGCTAGTCCATTGCATTGCTATTACTTGCTGCAGTGACGTATTTGGAACTCAGGAAAGTATGGTAATGTGCATTGTCTTAAGTGTCAAGAGTCAACGTTTTATATTCCAAATAATTAAATACAACATGAAATTTAATGCCGTTGGCAGTAAATACAACCACGGATCAATGAAGTATGCGAAACTATTTTTAATAGTGCTCTTTATGAAATTTTTTTGCCATTCACTCAAAACTCCCATAATATTGGTTAAACTAGCATTAAAGCAATAGGGATTGGCTGTGGAATGGTTATTAAATCATCTTTGGTAATAACGAGAGTTTGAAATAGCGAGTGAATTTTCGACTCCCAAGAGCTCTGGTTATATAGAGCTGCTACTGTATTATGAGCTCTGTTGGGGACATTTTAATTATTTTATAGAAATATTGGATTTTTGTTCTTCATCATCTTGTCATATTAACGTTTCAAGCTGAAATAATTTAAAAAAATATTATATAACCTTCATCTCACCAGTTGGAGTCATGTCATGTCTCATTTGTGTAGCTCAAAAATTGACTTTCATGAGACCTTCAGCTGTCTATCATTTTGTGTATTGTGTATTTCATTGGAAAATCATCCATCAAACAAATAGAAATAACTTTTTATCTCATGACTTGCAGTCAATGGCTGGACCATTCTGAGCCTCCTATTCCTTTAGTCCTTATTTCCATAGTACATATCTATATTCTGCTCAAATATTTGGTTGGGGAAAGGGTACAGTTGGAGATATTTCCTTTCTCTTTCCTAATTAATCCATCAATTGAGATGCACTCAAAAGTAAATGTACAGGTATCCCTCACTTAACAAGAATTTGCTTACTCTTAGAATGACCAGATTTCCCACTTTACAGTGCAACTGCATTTGTCCTTAGTACTCGCAAACCACCTATTGCTTGAATGATTGGGCAAGGAAATGATGAGAAGATGTGGCATCATCAATCTAAAGCATATTAAAGAAATCATGAATGCTTAAAAATCAAACCAACATTCGCATTGATCACGGTGTGAGTGAGAGTGACTCCCTAAATGTGTATTAGGTGAGTGGTAGGCACAGTAGTACATGTCGAAAAATAAAAGATCAGATCAATTGGCCCTTCTCCGCCCTACTCTATGAAACAAATCTGTTATGGTATAAAGACCAACTTTGCATTGTTTCATTCTCTTTTGTTGAGATTTGAACATGGCCTCAACCATTAATCATTGTCACAGGTAAAGTTTCGGCCTCCACAGTGTCCGGTTAATAAGAATAATGCCACTGTAATAATAAAGTGACGTAAATTGAATCAAATAACATGGTGACTGGAGTAGATTGTCGCCACAAGTGAGGTCTCAACAGTATGATGTGGCACACTGTACTGTGCACCATTTGGAAACAGTGATGACATCCTTCGGGCTAATCCCTACCCTACATGATCTCACTGTAGTGAAATCCAAGTCTTGATAAGGATTCAATGATTCTTAATGTCAATGAGTATCAGGGACTATCACAGTTTTTTTTACATATTATTTGCATCAGGTACAAATCAGATATTAGGTGCATTTCCAAAAATAGAAGTGATCATAATAATAATAATAATAAGCAAGTGTGCTCTCCTTCCTCTTGTAAATTGTAATTTATGTTTTAATAACCAGAGACCTATAATGGTATAGAATTCATCATTTACATGAAAGTTCATGCACTAAATAAGTGCACAATACAAATTCTATGTACAATTATCTTGAAATTACTCATTTAATGAGTATTATAGCTTCTGTAATAGAAAACTCTTCAGCTTGTATTTGAAGGTATAACATTTCTCTTGGAATGTTGCTCATAAAAATTTCATTTAACTTGTCAGCAGTGTTTACTAGGTCCAAATTAATTGTTCTTCATACTTCTCACCCGTTAGTTACACAGTTCTTTAAAGGCGTTCAACACTGTATATTTTTTGTAGAAGTGCTTTTATGAGAAATTGTACCGTGCAAAGCGGCAAATAGTGTTAAGGCTTGTGCAAATGTCTGAATGACTGAATGGAAAATAGAACCTGTTCTAATTCCATTCAAACAAACATTCAATTTCGTTCAGTTTCATACATTCGTTTGTACAATAAATTTTAGCGTGTAAAACGGCCTTATGACTTCAGAATATTCACACCTTTTCGGAACATATCTCTTATATGAAATAGAGGGTACATGAATTTCCCTTGCTAGAAGGCAAAGTATTGAGTTGAGGTTGAGGAATATTATGATGTTCACCATTCATATTTTTGTAATTAAAAGAAATACTCATGTATGGGTTTAACATCTTTATCTCTGATGTTTCTTTTGTGGTTCACAAAGCAATTAAAATCTTTATGTTAATAGCCATTTGTGCTTTGATTGTGTATACAGGGAATATCATGATTTTTCCTTCCTGAGATGTGAAAGCTTTGTATTCGCTTTTTTCTTTCTTCCTTGTGCAAGGTCCTCCAGATTGTTTCCACATCAAGTAAAATTTTTCACTGGAGAGGAGTAACTGTACCACAGATAACTTTGATGTGAATTTTGGTGTAAAGTCCCTTGCATTTCAGCTTTGAAATTTGTTGTTCTTAAAAATTGCTATCAAAAAGATTGCATTTTGTTGACTGTGTCCTGATTATAGTCCTGGTAGCTTAACCGTGGACCAGCTGAGGCTGATAAATTTAATTACAAATGGATGCCTAGGCCAACTTTTTGGATTGAGGAAGCGGGGATTTGTTTTGGCATAATGACTGCGTTTAAAGGGACTATTTGTATTATCAACAGTGGGATTCTTGTAGACATTTTTTAGTAAAAAGTAATCACAGATGAAATTCCTTATAAATCATTGTGTTCACTATATTTTATGTCTCTCTGAGGTTTTTCCCCTTGAAGGAGGCTAAAATTTCAAATACTTTTCTTCATCAAATTGCAGTCATTAATCCATTAAGTCTAACAACTTAAATAGTGGATAAAATTCAATCGTGAAAACTACACATTTTGCTTATGTTTGCATGAATCTAAGACTAACCATATTTTATGATGATCCTTCTTTTTCTGAACTCCTTAATAGAAAAAAATTTATTTTGAAGCTTCTACTTTGCTAATAGCTTGAACACGGGTCAAAAGTGTTCGACAAATGTCCAGTATTGACCTGAACTTACATCACTTTAGATGTTTACACATTCGAATCAGGCTTTACAGTCGACTGCTATGAGTAAGCACACCTTTCTTGGTGTGTTTTTTACTGAATTTATCCCTGTAATTGGCAGAAAGCTTAGATGCATTTACAATGTTGCTCGGCATCCAATGTGCTGGCATTTTTTAGTGTATACCTCGATGGCCGATCATTACTGAATCTCGCTAATCGGCGGAAAACTAAGGTGCATTTTTAACATTGCTCCAAATCCATTATGCAGACATTGTTGCAGGTATTACCAGAATGGTGGATTGTAACTGAATCTCCTTACTCAGTGAAAAACAAAGACATGTTTGTTATGCTACTCTGAATTCAATGTGCCAAAATTGTGACCATAAGGGTGTGATCATAGAATTGATCTGATTGACGAAAAGTTAAGGCACATATGTGGCATTGCTCTGAATCCAATGTGCCGACATTATTGCACTTTATCCCATGATGATGTTGATGCTTTTTGCGATCCAATTTAGGTTAATTGTAACCAGTTATATTAAAATTTTGTGAGTTGAGGTAATGTTGATGAAACATAAACTTGAGCAGTATTTTACTTGGTACGCACTGGTAAATATAAATCTCTAGATTATGTAATCCAATTGAAGTCTTAATATTTTGCATTTGATTGTAAGATAAGCCCGCTTTTGCTGTGGAAGTCCAGATGGGAAAAAAATCATCTTAGATTTTTGTGTAAATACAGTGTATTTTGTACTACTAATAATAATAAGTTTTATTGATCCTGGAGCTGAAACAATGATAGGTCTTGTCAAAAATTTACAAAGCATAAACTCAGAATTGTAAAATAGTCATGATCAATAAAAGGAATGAAATGCAATTGCAAAATTAAATAGGAGCAACAGACAACCCCAGTTTATACATCCACAATCCTAACACTCAAAATCTTCATCAGAGAAAAAGAGGAGTTTCAAGGAGCCAAGAGTACATCTTGGACTTAAAAACACACTCAGGTGCGCTTTGGAAACTGACCTGCAGTTTATTAAAACACTCCGCTCTTAATATACCGAGCAACTGTCTGCTGACCATGAACCATGAAATACTTTTAATGAGTAAGATTGAAATGAAACTCTAATACAGATCATACAACTGGCTTTACCCTTGCTTCAAGAATGGCTGTGGCGAGGGAAGTGAATGACTCTTTTGTTTTTCGTCCCCTCGGTGCTATTTTGAAAGCAACTCATTTTACATATTTTTTCCTGGCATGTTAATGCTAATGTTTTTGTCCTCCATTGTGTTTTTTCTGCTCTGTTGCATGTGTGTGCTTTGGATTTCATGTTTTGCTGGACACTTTTTTATGGATCCATTATTTCTATTCTCTTATACTAAAGTTGAGGTTTTATGTGAGGTTCATAAGTCTTGCTGTGTTTTTTCGTTGGTGATTGAAATTCAATGACCATCTCCTTTAGTATGCATCCTGAATCAAGGGTCATACTCTGTAACTAGTATGATGTTCATGACCAGTGATGGACATCACCAAAAAACTTCACCTGTCCTTGTTGTTTCTGATTCTGTAGTTGGGTGCTGAAGTTTCTTCACCTAGTAAAGATAGGTGGCATGAAAATGTACATGGTAGAGTGAACGTAGCATGTGGTTGGCTGAGACAAGGCAATAAGGAGAGTCTCATGGCATTAAACCTTTCAGTGTTAAGCATTTCAGTTAATGCATCGCCTATCAAATGTATATATACATTCATAGAGTTAGAAAGGCACTGAAAAGGTTAAGCCTAAAATTTACACAAATTACACTAAAGCCTACACAAATTAAATGCTTGCAGTAATGGTTTCTATAGTGACTATATGATTTATAATATTTAATATGTAATACGAATACTCCAACTAGGTGAATTATTAACTGCAGAATTTATGCATAGAAAGCGGTGAATTATAAATGTCTCTGCTTCAATGAATATCAACAAAATCAATCGCACTTTTCCATCATAATGGATGGAATAAATCACGGTGTATAATGCAATTATTTTTTCTTTTTGCATATTGTGCTTAACTTATGTAATATCACTCATGAACCAAGGAATCTTTCAAGGGTGAAAAATGTGGGAGTTAATGCCATTGGCACAATAAATATAGCATTCACACTAGAGAACAATAGGAAGTGAGCTGCTAAAATCAACATTTAAAAGAATGAGCCACCAAAAGCTCTCTGCAGTGCCCAATTTAAAATTCCAAACTAGTTTAATTATTTGTATAATTTAAACGAACCTTTTTACTCGAAGAAAGCAAAACGAGATTTGTAAAATTTTGATTCTATTTAATTGCCTACAATTTTGCATTTTATGCCCATTTAATGTCATTAATATTCAGGAAAATAATTGTGAACTTTCTGAGTAAATTAGAGGAATGTTTTTCCTACTTTGCTATAGTTTTACAAATGTTATATATAAATATTTCTTTTCATGCTTGTATTCAACTTCCTTTTTGTCCATGAAATTTTGAATTGCATGCGAAGTTTTAGACAGTATGGTGTTACGTATGGTTACCAACTTACATTAGCCAAAATATGTGAATTCTGTGTTACGTGACGACAATTAACTATTGTAAGTAGTGTTATTATATTAGTGTGCCATTGTTTCCTTAACATATTCATCAAAGCTACTACATAAGCATTATGAACAGCACAATGTTTGTTTCTTGTAAACAAAAAAAGAGATAAGGACAGTTATTGAGGCAGTGATGTCATATTATCTTGTTTTAAGTGAAGAAAATCATCTCATTATGTTACTGAATTAGAAGGGCGGTGATAGTTGATGTTACACTTCTGATTGAGTTACCGAATATGACCCCCAGCAATTCATATTATTAAATACAAAATATCTTGTGGTGCTAAGTCCTCTTGAATTTTTCATGTTCTAGACTAGTTGTTATTCAGGTGAGAGGACTGACGACTTAGGTCATATACACTATCTAGGATCATCTAGGATAGGTGTGTAATTGGGTGCAGGTAGGAATTTTCAGATAACGGAAGAAGGGTGGAGAAAAATCCAGCATCATTCTTAGCTGGCTCCTGATGAAAGTAAACGGGGTCGAAAGTTTAATGTCCTTTCTGACAGATGGGGTACTGAACTCTTAATATACTCCACATAACACTCAAGCAGGAACCACTATACCAATGAAAATTTGCCACTTCCAGGTTTCCAACCCAGGTTCTCAGCAGTACTCTATCCACCAGACCAATCTGGTACCCACAACTTCATCAATTGTATCTTATTTGGCACCATCATAACCTAAGTGCAGTCAATATTAGGAGTACTAGATCATAGGGATTATCCAGTAACTCTATTCTTTTATTCAGTAGAAATATCTGCCTGATAGACTTACATATGTTTTTACTATGAATTCAGTTTACTTATGTCATACATCTTTGCATAAAGAACAGTGAAAGCCCCATATAATGAGTATGGTATATAGCAAGAAGCTCAATATAGCAATGGCCTGGTGATCATTTATAACCCTATGGTGTGTAAAATGATTCATCAAGAACGAGAGCAAATAGTTGCTTTTACCAGGTTTGTTCGATATTGTGAGTGATCGACAACACATTGCGAGTGTTGACTCATGACTTCTATCATTAGTGTTAATATGAAAACAAATTTTTCCCCTGAATGATCCGGCCAATGGTCAAGTATACATTTACAACATTGTATGCATGCCTGTATTTGCATGCATGGTTTCTCAATAGTGCATGACCTTTTTTTTTTATTTTTTGTTATTCTTCCACTTAGCTACCAGTTCACTCTGAGAGCCAACTTCATGGCTGGGAAACGTAAGTCATTGTATCTGAAAGCAAAACTTTGTTGTAATTGATGGCAAGGTGGGAGGGCATTATTATAAAAAAGATACTTCAACTGGCACTACAAGTTATTGTGGCAGAAGATATTACGTGTAAGTCAGTGAAATTTATTTTGGAACTTAAAACAGTTTGTGTGTGGCCTTGATTGCAGCAATTATGATGTTAATCAAAGGTTAAGAGAAAATTCCACAAGAGGTATGACAATTTTTCTGGTTTCTGAAGTTTTTGCCGATAATAGTTCATATTGCTGTATTACTTACTGCCACTACATATTCGGAACTCAAGAAAGTACGTTAATGTGCAGTGTCCTAAGGGTCAAAAGTCGATGTTTTATATTCCAAATAATTACATATAACATGAAATTTAATGCCATTGACAGTAAATACAACCACTGGTCAATGAAGTGTGCAATAATATCAGTTTTAGCTGTTTAGCTATCTTAATGGAATCTTCTGCCTATTCTCTCAAAACATCCAAAATATTGGTTGAACTAGTGATAAGGTAGTAGGAATTGGTTGTGGAAATATTATTTAAACATTGTCGGGATTAACGAGAGTTTGATATAGCAAGTGATTTTTCGGTTCCCCAGAGCTCACGTTATATGGAGCTTCTACTGTACTTCTTTAAAACCATTGCAAATGAGAAGTGCCTTCACTCATTGTTGTATTTGTAGCTCATTTACTTTGATAATTTTTTGTATCAAATCATCTTTTCCAGTTTTTTTTATTCGATGGAATGAAATCTTCTTTTCTCTTACTTTTTTTTCACATGTTACGTGTGGGATTTCTTAAAAGGCTAGTTAGCCTTGTTTCCTGTATTTAAATCTTCAAGAAAAATAACCCTTATTCATGGCCTATCCTTAATGTCTGTCATGCAACCATGTTGAATCACTTAATAATAATATTATGTTTTCATTTTTTTAATACTTGCTGGGAAACTCTTAGCATGGAAGGGAATTTCTATTTTTATAAGTTTCTTGATTATACTTTGTGATTTGAAACATGAATATGAGTAACATTATACAGAATGTGGCCTCTTTTTGGAATTTTCGCATGTATATTATTGCTGTGTGCTAAAACTGATCATGTGAATTTTAGAATGACATTGTGACAAACTTTTTTCCTATTCCACATTTCCTGGGAGAGTAATGTATCCTCATAGTACCAATGCTTCCTATAATGGTATCAAAATAGTCTACTAATGTTTTTGACCGTTTAGAATCGTCAAATTCCTTTTTATTTTCCTCTTATTATCAGTTTCAAAAGTCTTTGTAACTTGGAGGAAGGTCTTAAATTTGCGGGGATGAATAAAGTGAAAGTCTCTCGTCAGGGGACTTTCTTGGAGCCAACTAGGATGCAGTAGGCGTGGCCTACCCTCTCGGAAATTCAGTCACCCTCAGTCGTAGTGAACATCGTGAATCTGCTTGCTCTGTTGCCGAACCTCCGCTGCCTCTGTTTGATCGGTGCTCCGTGGTGTTCTTTCCTAGCCTCCATTTCCTTATTTCCTAATTAACCCATTAATCCTTTTCCTTATCCTCTTTTTTTATACCATAACCCACATTCCTTTCCTCCACTCCATTCCATTAGTGGGAATAAAGCCGCCATTTTCCTGAGCAATAACAATCCCTTTTTTGCATTCAGGTATGCTTTTCTCAAAATTCCCCCTGTGTATCAACCAATTGCTTTAAGTCTGCTGCCGTGTTCGTGAGCAATAACAATCCCTTTTTTGCATTCAGGTATACTTTTCTCAAATTCCACCTGTGAATCAACCAGTTGCTTTTAGTCCAAAATCTGCTATTTTTAAGGAATATTCCACTTGTTATTTGACCAGGTCGTTGGATCCACCTCTTTTCGTAATGGTCTGTGGTGTAGGCAGAGAATGGAAATGAAAAAAAAAGCAAAAGGCCCCTAGAATGGAAAGAATGCATTGATCACCCTCGGCTCCGTTTCTTGACCTTGGCAAAGGCTGAGCAAAACCCACTGCGACAAGGGTCAACACGTCCCCTGGCCTTACTCACTGTGCGTCCCGTGGATTTCATGGATGAAGGAGTAAGGGACAATGACATCATCAATGTTGAACTGGAGCCTCCCCTCTCGAAGGCAGTTCCCACCCCCCAGCAGGGAAGACATTTAAATTGCTCCTGACCCTCCCAGCGCCCCCACAAATCTAAGGCAGTCACAAAGATATTTGAAATGGATCTTGGAAAAATAGCTTTCATTTTTTTGCAGGTGACTTAAAAGATCTTAAGTTTTTAAAGAAATGCTTGAAAGAAAAAGCAACCTTTAGTCTCTGAATGTAGCTGATTATGTTACTCTTAGTTAATACCAATGGAGCTGGGATTCTTAGACATTTGGTGGCCGCTGAAAATCACTCTTGACCTTACTTTTGTGTTTTGCATGGCTGATATTAAATATTCAGTGACTATTTATGCAATGGGTTCAGACACAAAACTCCTAATGTGCCCAGACTCTAGAAATCTCCTTCAAGTAATTATTTTTACTAAATTTACAAAGTTGAAGAAAGGAGCTGAACTGAATTGGTGGCCTCAGTAAAATTTGTTGGTGGCCACTTTTGAGAATAGCTGCTCTGGAGTATACTGATGTAGAAGATAAATGTACCATTTGAGAGAATCTCTTGTCATCTTCCTCCTTTCCCTGTTCTCTGCATTTTTGTGTGCCTGACGTGAAGGCATAAGGTCCTACATTTTACCATAAGTCCTAGATTCAAGAATGAGTTTCATTGCGAGAACTTGTATGGAAGTTGAATGTCTTTCTAAGTCGAAAAACATTACAACAGGTCGTTGTTCATCCAGTATTATAATTAGCCTATGGCATACAGCACTATATCTGTCTCCACATTTATTCAATTATGCTTGTACTTCTTACCCTTTTGATCCCACTTTGAAGCACATACGGACTTGAAACCACTGATTAACTTGGGGCAGTCCTGCTCTACTAATTCCCTAATGCTGCTCCACCAACTGCAACAGCCACATGAAACAGAATATGCCGATGCCAAATTTGAAATTCTGTCACGTTTGTATTTTGCATGGACATGGATGTTTTTATCATTGAATGTTTGCCAGTCAACAGTTTTTAAGCTGAGGATGTACTGTATTCATATGGAACTCACAATTATACACAATCTTTTGGGGTAATACCTATCTTTCAGGAATTTAACTACCTTTAATTTTGTATCTTAGAAACTTTGTAATATTCCCAGTACCATTTCAAAATCACCATGACTATGTGTGTCAGAAGGAATAGAAGCCTTTGGAACACTGTTTGTTTGCCTTCTATTTGGTGACAGGGCTAAAAACTTATCTTTTCAGCTCTGATTTTTGTACCTCTATGATGACCTAACTTTATGGTAGTTGTGTTTCGAGAAAAAATCGCACCTTAAAATTCTTGCTACAAAAATATTTATTTTTTACATTGCAACTCCTATAGTCATTTACGTTCCATAATATAAGGCTTAACAAGGTGGAAGTTGAATTTCGTAAATGAAATATTAACTTCGTTTTCTTCCACAGATTTATTTCCTTGGTACGACATGTTTCGACACATAGGTGTCATCATCAGGTACCAAGGTACCTGATGATGACACCGATGTGTCGAAAACATGTGATACCAAGGAAATAAATCTGTGGAAGGAAACAAAGTTAATATTTCATTTTTTCCTATGGTCATTTTTTAATTGTCAGTAGTTGTAATTTGGGAATGAGACTGAGAGCTGAGTTCATTTGAATTGTTTAGGATGGGAGGTAGATAGTTAAGATTTTAAGAATCGGGGAACTAAATAAGGAAGGAGGTGTGAACAGGAACTCTTAATAGAAATTAGTTGATACTTATTGAAGGTTCTGATGGAATTCTAGTTTTACTTTCTATCTGATGGACGCAATACTTGTGCTTCTCATCCAGCCCTCCTCAGAGGGACTGGTGCTTTTCTGAAGAATCTTGACCTTTGGATATGAACCTAGGCTGTGAGCATGGGAAATGATTACTCGATCATCAAATTAACCTGATCTTTCTTCCTTATGAGTGAATATGAAAGATAGAGAGAGAGATTAGTCTTCACAATCTTCTAATCACACATCATTAAGTGACAACAGTTCGAAGTTTGCTATGCATAATTTTCATAATTTTTTATGGAAAAAGATAATGTTGATTTGTTTCTCTGAGCTGAAGATCGTATGGTTGTTTGACATTAGTATGTTCCCTGTCGATTTCACCCACTGTGCAAAATGGGTTCTTTATCTAATATTTTTTTATAATTTAAATTGTTTTGCATTTATTTTGTTAATTGTGATACAATTTCAGGCTTGATGTGGTGGAACTGTTCCATTGTAAAAAACAGCATTGCAATTTTCCACTTCGTTTAATCTCAACGAAAGTAGTCATCAATAAAATCTTTCTTTAATGCAGTGCAGTGCAATGTTGTTATTTACTTCATTATTCAAATTCCAAAATTTTTTGTGTGTTCAGCTATGTAAGCAATGAAGCAAAACATCCTTAGGTCATTATAAATGAAGCAACAGGAACAGATGAGGCATGTTTTGGTTATTATGACCAAAGTGGCAGTGATTGTGTTAACCTGGGACTGTAGAACTTGCTGTTGGCATAAGAAATGAAAATTATAGGCACAAGTGTTCTTCCGACATTAGCCATATCTCTCTGGTTTATCTCGGCCAATTAATTGGAGGAAATAATGCTTTTTGCTTTCAATTGCTTTAGATTTAAATGTATCATGTTCTAGAACATATGCTCTATGGCTTGCAGAATTTTTGTGCTGCATGTTTCATGAAATGTGCATGTTGCTTTGTTCATCTTATGAATCAAATTTTTCCTATAAGGACTAATTGATGGTCCTTTTCACAAGGAGTAATTGAAAAAATGCCCTTCAGTGAAGCTTGTTTTGAACTTATGCTGTTGACAACTGAAATGTAAATGTTAATTTAATGTAGATGCTTATGTATTCCTGTTAGTGTTTGGTGTTGTGTAAAATGAAGTTGTAGAAAATACTTTTCCCTCCAAGGTTTTATTTGGAACTATACAAAACATTTCATTTTAGTGATAAAGTAAACTCTTGATGATACGAAGCACGATAATACGAAGTTTCGATGATACGAAGCAAAATGGCCGGTCCCGATGAAAATCTTATAGTAATGACATCGCAATATTCGAAAATACGAAGTTTCGAAAATACTAATTTTTCGAAATTATGAACTTCTGGCCCAGTCCCCAGGAACAAATGGAATTCGTTTTTACAAACCATGGCGAAAAACTGCTTCAGCAAAACTATTTTTGACTGCGTAGACACCTAACAAATCAGTGTTGCCGATTGTGGTGCATGATAAATGAAATGCGTGAATAGTAGTGCATTCATCTCCCACACATGCCAGTATCTCCCCATCATTTTCCACAAGTAACTCCGCTTATCATTTAGACCTTTAGTAATGTGGAAATTGTAGTTAATGCCATTATTTATCCTGGCTATTTTTTGTTTTACCTTTTACCAGCATTTTCATTTTGTTCACAGTTCTCTTTTAATTAAAGCTTACATGTGACAGCACAAGACATGCTCACTGCCGTACAGCTGGAATTATGGCAGTGCAAAGTCTCTGTGAACCCTACCTCGTCCTCTAAGGTGAGCAATCTTAGCTCAGCTCTCCGTGAAGGGGCTGTCCGTACCAAAATCTTGTAGCATGGACAGGTTGAGTGAGGGTGGGTGATGTCGTTAGGAAATTTGGGTGGGTTGTGTTGATGGGGGTAAGGATTATGATGGCCAGGGAGTTTGGGTTTATGGTGCGTGGGGGAAAAGGGTCCGGTTGTGGAGAGGGAAGGTCCCAGTTGTGGGCGTATCTTTTAAGAGGCCTGCAAATGGGTGCTAAATCTGGGAGACCCTTGCCCACCCATGCCGGGCGTTCAAATCCTGTTCAATTTGTTAGTGTTAGAATTGTATTTATGTATTGTTCGCATAATTATTTAAGGAAAACAAAGATAAACATTTTTTCATGACTTTTTTAAAATGTTCGAAATTACAAAGTGCTGATTTTCCGGTCCCGCTGTCTTCGTATATTGAGAGTTTACTGTACCTTAGGACTGTCCTTCATATTCTGTCAGTAGCATGTTTCATTTTTATGGCTTGAAGGGAAAATTTATCTTGATCTTGGCTGAATAGGTTTTCTGGACCCACAAATTAATTGGCATGGCTTCTGACATAATTATGTCTCCCTGCTTATTCTTATGATTGGAAGATTGATACTGCTATACTTTCATTAAATATATCATAGTAATTTTCCTTGGAGGTTATGTTTCCGTCAGAATATAAACCAATGCCCTATTATCAAAGGTGTGAGTAACAACCATTGGAGGCAAAGGGAAAAAATATTTTTGAAAAGTTAAGTGCTGTTTTTATTCACAAATTAAAGCCATCCTGTGATCCATATAAGTTTTTGGTAGACCAGTATGTATTGTTTTCTGTGTAACCTATTTGTGAAAATAACTTGTACAGGTCTGCTATGAGTGTCAATCATTGTTTGCTGTTGAATGTTAGAATCTGTTATTGTAGAAAAGATGTTAAAATCCTGTTCAATTTGTTAGTGTTAGAATTGTATTTTTGTATTGTTCTCATAATTATTTATTGTCTTTATTGTAAAGGACTGTTTATGTCTAATGGGTCAGTACAAGAATGACAATTTGTTCACGGTTAAATTTATTTTGTCATTTAAAGCTTGCATTTTGTAGGGTGAATATATTTGTTAATTTAATCTCCCATAACAGGAAAAGAAATCTTTAAAATTTACAATTAAAGAAATAATTAAATATGGGTAGATTATGCACTTGCAAAATCAGCTAGTCTGCTAATGTTAATGAAGGATCATTTTTTTAGTGCAAATTCCTCTGAAAGTATAGGGTTGTCATTTTTTACTGGTGGTATATTACTACTGATTGTGAGTTTAAACCATAATAATTTACTAAAATTTCAGCCTCCCGTACAAATTAATATGTTCAGCTGAGAATTGAACCTGGTTCTGCTGCTTGTATGTAGTTGTATTTTTCAGTATTCTTTGCAAAAAGATTAGTTTAAGTCCAAATGTGTAATGTATCTATTGTTTAGAACAGCAGTTGCCAACCAGTAGTCTGTGGGAAACCTTTGGTGGTCTGTGAAGAAATTTAAGCATTATGTATTTGCAATTTTTGTGTATTGTTCCCTTGAGTTGTTTATTAATATGTCATTGGACTACAGTATGTACCTTTTTTTCATAAATATATATTGGTCTGTGGAATTTAAAATTGTGTGTTGTGATCCATGAGATGCCAATGGTTGGGGAATGCTGATTTAGAAAATGTAAATGTAATTTTTCTTTGAAATGATTTGAGGTACTTATTTTTCCATCAAGTAGGTTAATCCCAGACTGCTTGCTAAGTAATTTTTCTTTTGCAAACATTCTTTGATGGTAATTTGGTGTAATTTAGCTGTATCGAATAGTGGATAGTATAAATGTTTTTAAATACTGAGTATTTAGCATTGTGAAGTATTATAATTGCTTTCATTAGATCTTCCTGCATCACCAAGTTTATGTTTGGTTAACTTTTTGTGGTTTGTGTAACTTTTTGTGGTTTGTGTAAAATTATATTCAAAATACATACACTGGATTCACTTAGGTGGGATGAGGAGAGGTTGGAAATATGTATAATGATCTAAAGAGTGAAGATTTAACTATTATTTTTTAAAAAATCATTGGTAAATATTTTCTTAGTTGCTCATTCAAACTATTTTATTAGGTGAAATACAGGGTGTGGTAGAGTGACCTCCCTGATTTTGGATGCAAATAAAAACCAAACCAAGCAAGATACAAGAATAATGTATATATCTCTAAATAGTGCATACAATTAATTTTTTAAAATGCCAAATTAAATTAATCATTTTTTAAAATGACATCATTTAATTGTTGACCATTATTGGCAATACACTGATTAAGTCTCTCTCAGTAGTTTTCCATGACTCTGTGGGTCATTTTGGGTGGAATAGCAGCAACTTCTTGTGTTATTGCCTCCATAAGGGCTTCCAGAGTTTTAGGATGGTGCTGGTGTACCTTGGATTTCAGGTAGCCCCAGAGAAAGAAATCGCACAGGGACAAATCATTACAGTAACACCATTCTCTTCAATAAAGTACGGACCCTACACACCAAACTCAAAAACGGCACACCACACTGTAACCTTAGGATAGTGGAGCGGTTGTTGGTGAACTTCTTTAGGGTTATTTTCTGCCCAATATTGGAACTTTTGCTTGTTGACCATTTCTGAAAGGTGGAAATGTGCTTCGTCCATAAAGAGAAAAACTTTTCTGCGAGAAAGGTTTCGAAGTTCTCGACACAAAGCGGTACAGGTTTCACCATCTTGTTCTCTCAGTTCTTGTGCGACTGCAATTTTGTACAGGTACATTTTGAGCCCTCGGTGCAGAATTCTCCAAACACTTCGGTCCGATAGCTGTAGGGCAGCCGCATGTTTCCTCTCTGCAGCCACATTTTCTGGTCCTGTTGCAGTCCGAGGATGGCCATTAGATGTCAGTTTTTATGCACAACCTGTCTAAAGTGTAACACCCAATTGTGGATTGCTTTTTTATCAGGAATGGGATAATGTCGAGTGAGCGAGAAGTGAATACGAAAGGCATGTTGTGTCGAAATCAGCAATCTGCCATTTTGAATAAATTCCTCTACATTGAATGCATGGTGTATTCCCGACCACACCATGCTGTGAACTGCAAATGGCTTGACAGCTGTCTTTCTATGCATGCACCCGGTCCCTGGCGGCAATGTTCTCAAATCGAGGAGGTCAATCTGCCACACCCTGAATACTGATGAATATAGCTAATGTCAATTGAACTGCATAATTTTTAATGAAAAGTTATCTCTTTGGGATATGACACTTTTGTTAGATGTTGGCTGGGACAGATCTTGTGAATTTTTTTAGTGTATGCACAATACTTAATGGATTTTAGTTCGAGTCCATTTGATGAATCAGCAGCTTTAAACTATAGACTGCTACATCTCTTTATTTAGGTAATTTAATGATGTGGAAAGAAATTTACTAAGGAATTGTGGAAGAAGAGATGTGCATATGCTGTTAGTGTACAGGTTGCATTGAATTATTTATGCACTTTTTAAGAAAGCCAAAAAATATTTTTTCTACCCCTTGTTACACATCAAATTTACAGCTGCTCAATGATGTCAGCCACAAACACCCTAAATGTTTGATAAATTAGTTATGTTTAGGAATTGTATTTGGCTTCAAACTCTTTTGTTCATTGTCACAGCTTGACACATAGAAGTATGGTGATAAATTACTTGTCTGCTCCGGAATATGGTGCAACTTTTATGGAAAAGGAACCATATATTAGGTAATTTTTTATGTTGCAATTGACAAGTATTGGGTTGTATCTTTACTCAAATGACGCCATGTCCTAATAAAAAATAGACAGCATGATAAATGCAATTATCAAATAGTGTGAAGTGAGTTTAGTTTTTTTCTTTTTTTTAATAATTCATAAAAGTATGTAAATCAAGAAAACAGTTAGTAAATATGATAAAGGCATTATGTACACTTAAAAATATTGCCACAGTGATATCTATTGTTTTCGGCAGCCTTGGTTGGTAGAATTTCTCTCCATAGTTTTGTGGATGTTCACCTCATGTGTTGGCTTATGGTGACTAGTTTTACTGGTATTCTAACTAATCTCCTTCTGAACTGTAACTAAAGGTCCTTCAACCTGAAGATGCCAGTTAGATTGCCAGCTAAAATGTTGTCGCTACAAGCCAAGGCATGCAGTGAATACACAGAGAGCTATGGAGGGATATTCTATTTCTACTACAAAATGTAATCATAATTTGTGTTTGATAAACTATTAGTGCCTATATTTCAAATTCCATGAAGTATTAAATGTGACTAGTTTAACCCTCATTTTTTTGCAAATAAGGTGATCATAAAAGCTCAAGTATACTTTGTTATACCACTAATGATTTTTATGATAAAGCCATTTTCATTCCATAATCTGGAATGCTTCCATTTCAAAATTTTCAGCAATCTTTTCTGATAAGCTTCATTCAGGTGCATTGGGCTCTTTCCTGTTATTTGGTACATATTTCATCATGCACAACATGATGCATACATATATGCATTTTCCTTAGCTTACTTTCTTCCAAAATACTACCCATATGAAACATCTCTTTCTCTTGAGTATTCAAAATGAATTTTATGTTTATATTAGATGTGCTCACACTTGAAAAATACCATTTTAGTTTTTGCAATTAATCCTGTACTTCTTGTTCAAGTTTTGTCTTCTATCTAATTGACTGACTTTATCACCACCCCTTTCATGTTTTCTAACCAAGCTGCTGCCTGCTGTATGCTGAAAATTTTAAGTTTTAAATCATTGGTGATTAAGGGTAACCCTATATGTTGTGTATGAATACATTTCTGATCAGTTATGTCTCTATCCCCAGTCTATAAACAAATTCAATTATGCACTCATCTTTACCTACTTCTCCTAATGAAACCAATAAGGTAGCAAAACATCTCAATCATTCATTGTCTTGTACATCTTCTGCTATTGTTATGGTCATTTGCAGTTCATCTTTATTTTTTAACTAGGAAAAACAATGCTTGCCCATTGATAAAGGAACTTAAAGTTATACATTTGCCTCAGGTGAGATTAAGAGTCAAATCTCAGACTTTAACCCTGGTAGAAGATGATAGAAGAGTACCTACACCTTGTTCTGAGATTTAGGACATATGCATCTACTAAAATATATATACATACTCCTACGGAGTGTGAATGACATTTCCTGGAGCCATGTTTGGTCTCATAGTTTAATAATGGGAACATTTTTAGTTTGTGTGTTGCAGATGTCAGAAAGAGAAGTTTGAGCTCAGGGTGTGATGATAGTGACTGCCCTACCCTCTTGGCTCCATCATGCCACTGTTACCACTGCTTGATACTTAATGAAAGAATTTCCATGTGCCGGGGGATATTGTCATAGCTATGTATTTCCCTAACCCATCAACTTGGGTGCACTCTGCTCCTTAATTAGTATTGTAATAGTTGAAAATTGACCAAGTTGAGTTATAGTTATCAATTAAATAAAATTGCTTTGTAATTATTTCTTGTGTTTGAAAGATATGTGTCAACAGGAGAGAGGTTTTTGTGGACCCAAAAAGGTATGAGGGCCTTGCGCATGAATGAAATAAAAGTATTTCTATGTTTTTAATAGTTGATAACTTTGTCTGTTACAAAGCATGTTTCTGGAAGAGTTAATTCTCCAAGTAACATTTTTAGAATGGTTGATACCTAAAATGAAGAAGGATCCTGAAAACTGCATCAGTCATTGTCGGGAGCAGCTGTGTGTGGTGCCTTGTTGACTAAGCTTTCGCAGCCTTTCCAGGTCGCATCTTCAGACGTTATCACCCTAAAGATGCAACCTTGAAATGACATGAAAGCTTGGTCATCAAGACACCACATGCAGCTGCTCCCAACAATGACTGATGCAGATCATCCTCGCTGTGAAAACTTACGTACTTAGATCCTGAAAATTGTTGATGTGACAAAAGGTGTGGAATTGTGTGCTAAAATACTGCTAGAATTCCATTATGTATTGGAGATATTATAGCCATGTAACCCACTTTTACTCTGTAAAGTGACCCAAAAAAACTTAGGCATGTTATATTAATTTCTAGTTGTCTGCTAACATTTGCGATCAGATGGATTACATTTTTTGCTGCTGTAAAAGTGATAAGTATCTGATAGAGTGGAGTAACCTTAATCTTCACAATGATGAGTGAAGCATTGTGGGCATTGTGTGATTATGTATTGATTTTGATGAAATATGTGTGTAAAAATTGTGAAAAGTATGTAAATGCAAGTGTAGAAATAATATCCTGTAATATTTTCCCTTGGTTATGGGGTTTTTATTTAGACATCAACTGTGGTACACTAGTACCTCTTATAGTATCATTGTGAGTCATATGATTGATGATGATTATGAGGATTTCATTAGATATATTATATTTTCTTTTGTCAAATGTAGTTTCACAGATATGTGTATGCATAACTTGTCCTGCTTTTGTTCTGTGTTGTTTGTTTTAGTCACCGATTCTTGTAATGCCAGCCATGACTATAGAATGATACCATTGGAATTGAGTAATGCATAACTTTACTGCTATGCCTGCCAGACATGACTAAAAGTATAGTGAAGATTGTTTAAGCTCGAATAACCCTCTCCTTTAGTATATTTTTTCAGTAGTTCTCCTACACCTTCACGTTAAAATCAACCATATATTCACCATTCTATACTTAGAAACCTTGTGATTATTTTTTTCACCTGTGAAAGAGCATTTTGGTTTGGAACTGCCTCTCTTTTGATTGGGAATGTCCATAATGAACATTTTGATTACATAATGAGCTTTGGTAACAGTTTTTAAGACACGCGTACAAAAATAGTGCATCTAAAATTTCTGATATAATTAAGGTGGAATATTCATTTGTATTTGCACTAATGCACAGTTTTTTGTTGTTAATCAGCATTATATATACTTGTAGTACATATTTATGTCTTAGATGCTCTCAGGCAATAATAATGGCTGTTCATTAAGCTTCATTTTTGTGATTCTGTCATGTGATGTTCATGCTTATTATATTGTGTGAGTAGTTTTTTAACTACTAGAATAATTTATTGTCACCACAATTCAGTGAGTATATCAATTTTCTGGTTAATATTTTAATTTAAATTCTTAATTAACTTAAATTACCCTATCACTTTGTTTCTCTAATTTATATTCACTGCTCTATGATCTGTGCTAGAGAATGCTTAATGCATGGTTGATGGCATTATTAAGTATCAGCAAAATTAGGTAACTTATAGAACATTTTCTGCTTTAGTAATTGATGTTGATCCTGCAGTATACAATTTTTTAATAACTTATTATTCTTGCCTGTGTCCTCCTCTGACCCACCTTCCCAAACCTCAATTAAACCATCTGTTATTCTTTTTGCTTGCCTTATTAATTTTATTTCCATTTAATTAACATTTTGTGTTAAACCATCTTTGACTTTTTAATCAACCTGAAAAATTGATGATTGAAATTTTTAATACATATCTACATTTTTGCTAACCCCCCTCATATATGCTGTGCATGTTTCCTGTTTTGGGTAATTTTTTAATGATTATTTAATTGTTATTTCAAAATTTACTAATTGTTTCGCAATGTGTTGTGGCTAACCAAATGATAAATTACTATTATTATTTTTTAATCTCTTACTGCTTCATTTTCAAATTATTTGACCTATTAAATGTTACCTAAATTATCAATGGCTTACTAACCAAAATTGAATTAATTTCTCGCTGAAAACTTTGGATTGGTTCAATGAAATCAAAATTTATGTCACTTTTGACAATTTTGGCTCCTTCAAATTGTTCTGTAACACAACTGTCTCGTTAAACACCTTCAAAAATTATAAACCTTATAACTAAATTTTACATTTCATCTTAACTCTTTTGATGGATCTGGTTACTCTTCTTCATTCACCCTTCTCCTTGTGTTATTAACTCGACACCCTTTTAACTGCATCGTAAACTCCTTCTCTTCACCTCCCCAACCTAATCCTCTCCTCGACCTTTCTCCTTTCAAATCCCCTCGGATGTCCCATTGCACTGTACTCCAGCTTCAACGTTCCGGGAACACCACACAAGAATCTCAGCCCGAGGAAGAGTATTACGATGAAGATTCCAGCAGTCCGCCAACACCGCGAATGAGCTCGTCGGGTGGCACTTACCGCGTCAAACGGCGTAGGTGTGGCGTTTGCAAAGGGTGTTTGGTGAAAGACAATTGTGGCAATTGTGCCCCATGCCGCAACTCAAAGACGCATCAGGTGTGCCGTATGAGGCGTTGTCGAAGCCTGCAGTCGGATTGGTCCTCGGGTGGCACCTCTCGGACCACCTCTCCGGAACCTGGTCCAACCAGTATGCCCATTGAAACACCACCTTTGACTCTTTCCTCTAAGGTTTGTGCCACCAAAACCACTCCAAGTGTGACAAGGCCATGAAATATTAATTTTCTCCTTCTGGTCATTCACGCATATGGGAGGAAACATAATTTTTCATATCTCTACGTGTGTACATTTGATTATTTTCAATTTCTGGTTGGATTTTCATCTCAGAGCACGGAGGGAATAAGCTCAATTTATCGAATACGGTGCAGTTTTAAAGTGTTGTCTTTGAAAATTCTCATAAATTTTGTGGACATCAAAAATTTTTCTCAATAATTTGACCCACATCTAAGTGGAAGAGGTAAATATTTGGTGTTTACATGTGTGAGCCATTACTTCTTAACTGAAGGAGATATTTGTTAAATGTTAAACCTGAAAAAGGTGTTTATATCAATAGAGTTCGAAAAAGTACTGGTAAAGAATAGCGCTATGGGACTTTTTTCTAATATTTGATGTTTTCAGTTGCCTTTGCCATTCATAACAGCATTTTAGTTTTTCAATGCAGTAAAAACATAATAACAATGTTATACATGATTTTTAATTTGTCAGAATTTTGTTTCAATTAATCCCTAGTTTGTTTTCTTAATTTTGCTCTCCCATCATTTTTTCTTCTATTCCTGTATATATTTATTTATTGTAAGTTTTTACTTTATTCTAAAACTTATAGTAGAACTTTTAATACTTGTATTTTTTGTTCTTCTATTTTACTATCATATTCATTTTCATCTTTCACAAATATTCTTTATGGTGAATGGTACTTTTCTCTGTCCATGTATTTTCAATGCATGATTGCCATAATATATTTACCGTATTTACTCGGATAAGCCGTGCCCTCATGTTTCCCATGCACCCCTATTTTCGGGCAGGCTTGTGAGGAAAAAAATTATTTCTATCAGAAAATTATTTTCTTTTCCCTTGAGTCTGCATCATTTTGTCATAAAATAAATGCATGTTCTTTGATAGAAATGCTGTGCCTAAATTATGAGTATGTCTTTCCCGTTAGTTGATTAAATTACTTGTTAATATCGTCACGATCGTCATCGCGTTGTGCTTCGATGCACAGCCTCTTTTACTGTGCATCTTTTTCTCGTAGCATCTCACGGTAATCACAGTTACATACGATCACATCATCCAGCTATAAAAATGGCATCTGTTCAAAATATCATCCAACTGAAATAATTGCAGAAATATATACAATTAAAACCCGTGATTACTCAACAAATAAAATATATCAGCAAATGAAAGCAGAATGCCATCCGTACCTGATAGCCGTGGTATTGTCTGCTCTCTGCGCAGTAGCTGTGGACTGGGACAAGTTAACAACACCGGAAAGTCTTGAGAACACACCGAAAAAACTAAGCTCAATGTAATAACAATTATAATTCTTATAAAACTAAAGAAAAACACATTCCCGGAAATAGAATCACAATTCACTAATGAATATTCATATCATAACAGTTCTCATTTTTAGTTTTCGTCACCGCTAGATTCCGATACACCATATTTCCTTCCTGCTGCTCAATTTCCTATTTTTTCGGCATCGCTTATGATATGTAGTTTTCTACTCACAGGAAACGATCGCAATTTCACACCATAAATCATTTTTAGGGTGATAATTGCAAATTATTTTAAAATGCTAAATGATTGATTCGAACTCGTTTACTACTCTCACACATGGAGCGGATAGTGTTAATGGTAAGAAGGTATAATCTCTAAGCATACGACTGTTGCGACTGTGTAACAAAGTCTTTGTACTGTCTTTGGAATGTAGCTTTAATGCGTACAAAAAAGGAGCTATCTATTGCACAAAAATGTTGCTACAGATACGTGATACCGAAACAAACTCCGCTTACGATTTTGAAAAGACGTAAAGATGCCGCCCCCCTTGTGGCAGCTTTCAGGATACAATGTAGATTTAAATACATATCAGTGCTACAATGTGTACGTACGATATATACATGGCAAATCTATTGCTTTGTCAAGTCGTCTTTCTGATCTAGCGTTTCTTCAATTACAGTTGTATGCTCAGACCTTGTTAAATGTGGATTTTTAATACTGATTACTTCAAAATTTCGGAATTCTTTACAATGTACGATTTACTACTGAACCATACATACCAATTAACATCAATATGTTCACAAAATGTGAAACTTAGGAGAAAAAACAACATGAATTTGAGGAAATATGGTGCGTGGCTTACATGAAAATCTGAGGATTTGTGCAAGCCGTGCAACCCCATTTTTTACTGGCATTTCGGGAAAAAAGGTGATCTGCTTACTTGAGTAAATATGGTATACACTTGTCAGCTCATAAGACCCAAAAAAAAATTAATTAATTGAAAGGTAACTTTAGCCTCAAAGCTAGTTGCTACTCATGTTTCATTTCTTGTTCTTGCAAGTTGATGTTCTCGTGGATAAAGCAAGCACCACAATATTGTAGGCATACATCAATCCTATATCTATTTTCAGTTTTGCTTATTTAGAAGATTTCCATATTCAGGGAAAAAATTTGATGCTCAATTATTTGGCATGTTTTCAGTTATCTGTTTGCATTGCAGTTTCTAAAAGATCAAGATTCTTACAACAGAAGCATATATTGTTTTGATGGTCCTTGATACCTTATAATTATCACATGAATGTTTCTTTACTGCTATGTACAACGGTGGGAAAAATTAGCACAAAGGTGCTTGGGATCTGAATGTGGCAAATGCAGGAACTAATTGAAATCACTATTCCTCCAACAACTCGACAATGCTGAGGATGCCATTTGAAACTGGGAATATTCAAAATCCATAAGAATGGCAATAGATTTTACAGATTGCCAAAATAGGCATACATTGAAGATCTACATTTATGAGATATCGGTAGAGTTTACGTGATGAACACTCACTCACCCTTTAGCCAGTTGAAGTTCTGAAGTTGTAATAAATTATTTAATGATACTAGCCATTTTTTTAAACCTGTAACTCCTTTAAAAATATTTTTTTGATTGAAACTTAAGAAATTATGTGATAGGAAAAGTTTGTTTGTGATCGAAATAGGATGAATTTCTTTTCAATAAACTTGTTGATACTATTGAAGGAAATGGTGGTAAACAATACCATCAGGTGTTAGTATCAAAAATTAAATTTTACACATTTTGGTGTATTATTTTATGACTTTTATATCTAAATATAGGGAACTTGATGTAAAATAATTCTCACCTAGCAAATTCACATATCACAAGCATGTCAAAATTTTCATTGAATGCTGGTGATATCTACATACCCTTTGTTTCGGTGCTACATAGTGCAGTTGAGAAAGGATGTTTCAAGTACTTAAATATTTCTTAGCTCATGCTTGCGTATTAGTTAGCTTTCTAATACAAACTCCAAAAGTCACTTCTGATTTTCTTCTAGAAATCAGAAGATCTCATTTCGTCGAGGTTGCAAAGGAATCATTTAAATTTACATTTTTCTGTTTTTCTGCTGGCAGGGAATCAGAGGGATAAGGATTGTGTGGCAAATTGAAGGGCTTATGGATTGACAGGAATTGATATGTGCCTGAAGCAAGATAAATTAAATAATGAAATTTTTGTATAATAGTTGGGGAGCTGAGTTATTCAAACGGTACCAGTGTGGAATCATCATCATAAGTCAGCAACCCTGAGATTGGTTTCACGCAGCTCTCCACTCGATTCTCCTGATGGATAACCTCTTCATATTTACGTAACATCTCCTTTGCATTCTGTACAATGTGTCCATGACTCTCATCCAAAGCCTTCCATTCTTCCTGTTCTCTTGTCCCTTGACATTTGTCTTCATCAGGCCATCATACCTCAAAATAAGGCCAATATCAGGCCTAAAATGTTTAAAACTTCTCCTTCTTCAGGGGACTCATTGTGTACTATTCATACAGTTCCCCAAAGCAGTTGTACTATATCTTCATTGAAGTACTATGGCTTCTTAGAAATCTACGGATGAGAAGCCTTCTTCTGTTACTTAACTGGCTGAAACTCTCAGACTGACATTGAAAGATCTGGGTTTGACTCTCACACTTTTTTATCAATCTTAATATTTTAAAGGGAAAAAAATGTGTTAATTATCAAAGTGTGCTTGTGGCTTGAAGTCACCCTGCATAGTATTATCATAAGATGTATTGACAAAATAGATCTGTGCTATATATTTGGCCTTTTTCGAAGAATCCCTTAAATACTGTGTAAATTATGAGGTTTTGTACATGTTTGAGTAGTTATGTTTGTCTGATAAATGTGCCGTCTAACTATAGATTTTATTAAATGAGTTTTAATGGCCAAACTATAGGAAGTGCATGATTAAAATTGGGGGAAGTTCTTGCCTAGATATGCAAAGTTAGTTGAGAGGTTTTTTTTTACTAAAGTAGCCACAAAGTAATGTTGAAATCACCTATTGCTACATTAATTGCATGTGAGATTTATGTTCGAAACTCCAATATAAGCTAAAAACTGAAATGAAAAATATGGCAGCATATATAGTAAACCCCCATTAGTTTGAACCCTCTTAATTCGAAATATAGAATAATTCGAAGTTGTGAGCAGTCCCCAACAAATGGAATAGGAAATTGCGTACTTTATAGTATGGTTAATTCGAAATACACTTAATATGTAACTTGAAGTCGAATTTCAACACGTGACGCCCCAACTTTATTTCGAAACGGTTCACCGGCAGTGCCATTCGATGGTAGTTACTGCTTATAGTCGATGTGATTTTTATATCACTTTCTTGAGCATTCATTACTTAGAAGTGCTTCCAAGCTATTTCGAACATTTGTTTATGCTTATGGTGCACCGCACGATTAAAGATTTTGCAAACTATTAGATGTATTGCTGTGCACCTGTTAGATGTTTTTTTTTGGTGCACACATCACTTCATTGGTTATCAGGAAATAAACACACACATTATGCTTTTATTGGCAATTGTTGTAAAATTACTTTAACTGAGCAATATGCTTATAGGAAACCAATATTCACAGGTACAGGATCCAAACTACAAAATTTTTCTGTAAATTACCACTCAATCGTTTATAACTGGCAATATTTATGCATGCTCTAGTTTAGGTGGAGTGAATGTGAGGGTTTTAGTTCTGTGGTTGTAATGAAAAACTGTATGGGCTGTGGACTATTGTGGATTTGTATTGCATAAATTCAAGGCTTAGGTGTAGTTTTATGGTCCCTCACTGTTGAATTTCTCCAAAAATGAGCTGCCTAAAGTAATCATTAAGTATCAGCAAGCAGGTTTTCACACTGTAACACACTTATAAAGTTTTAATTACTATTTTTGATATAAGGATCAATAATGTCTCAAAATATTTTTCTAACTATGAATTCACATTTATTTAGTGTAGCATTTATGAGTGGGCCCAAGGATATGTCGCTATTTGAGAATAAATACTTTGTCATTCCATTTTATATTCATGATGACTCGAATCGGCAAAGTAATGCCTGATACCATTTCAATATGTCACTGCTTTTGATTGTTCCACTTCTAGTTGCACAATACATGTTGCCATTATAGGAAACCAATACACCTGTCTTGGCAATCATAACTAGGTAGTGATAATTAGTACCCTATAGGAGATCAGTAGTTCCTTAGAAATGGAAGATGAAAAGAATGTAGACAAGAACCTAATGCAAATCTTTTAAATGATTTGCTTGAATTCGAAATCTCACCTTTTGCCTCCTGTCTCACCACAGTTCTCTACTTTACCCATTGAGCACCAATTGAAATAGTTGAACCCTTGTGGTATTTAGGAGCACTATTTTTCGGATTAGCTCATTTGTGTGAAACTGTGACTTTGAAATATGAATTCTATGCATTTGGTTGAGGAGCAATCACTGTTGGTTCTTTTATTGAGTTTTATTGAGGTTCTTTTATTGAGTGCAATGAAATAGGTCTGAGTTCATTTAGTGAAAATAAGACTTCAGAGATTAAAAGGGCTGCTGTTGCTGTTGATATGATGGTGAAATGTTTCATATTGAGGGATAAATACTATAAAATTTTTATAATAGCATTTAAATCAGCATACTTACGTTCTTATTGATTTAATAGTCTTAAAAAAAAGTATGCAGATATAATTTGCATTTCTTTCCATTAGGAAGATTCCAGATTCCCTGCTTGTGATCTTTCTGAACCTGTTTCTACTCTAGTAGTGTTACTTTTTCTTCATCTTTTGGCTTATCCCAGTTTTATTGTTGATTATAATACAGTAACATCTAAATCAGTGTGACATAATGGCTGGTAAATGAGAAAGACATTTTATTCCTATTTAGTTAGTTAGTATCTCTAAATATTGCGAAGTATTTTCTTAGCTTATTATGCTCTATGACCATATTTGCATCTGCAGTAATCTCTCTACGTATTCCAATTAGTAAACGCAATCCATCAACAATTTTGACTCACCGTGATAAAATTAATGTTCCGAACTAATCTGGCATGAATTTTCAAGGCATAAATAATTTGAGTTGCATATGCTATACCTTTCCTATTTTCCTTCTTATTAACCCTTTCTACTCGGATTTTTTCACCCTCTATACCAGTAGTCCACTCAGAATTTAATTTTAAATGCCCCTGGATTACACGTGTTGTGTGTCGAGTGACACTCGACATGCGAGTTAGTAGGGAGCTATGCTGTGTCGAGTATCACTCGACACCCGAGTGGAAAAGGTTAATGGATTGCTGGGGATTTCAAGTTCTTGCTCTCATTTTCCCATAGGGACTCATTATAAATAATAAGCATTTTAAATGTTCTGTAGCTTGCGTACGAATCATTTCTTGTACACACTGACCCCTCTAATTTTTGATTAAACTTCCCAATTTTTCACAAGGAAAAATTAGTTTCGCAAGCCTAGCATTTGACCTAGACATTTGAAAATATAAGCAGATATTTTAAAAATATTTCACAGCGATTGAAATTTTTTCCATGAGTCAATTGATGTTTAATATTTTGAAAACAATGTTTAAAAAAAAACATTTTTATCAAGAGCTGATATATTGACTTCCTGAGTATTTTAAGAAAAACAGTAAGCTGATTTATTGGTACCTTGAGCGTCTGAGGATTAATGTCACTCATTCCCTCAGTATTCAACCCTAAGATTGGTTTGATAGGTGAGGGTAGAGCTCACCCTGTACAAAGCCATTGGTGTGACATTCGGACATTCAGGGTAGGGTGGCCAGTTGCTTTTCCTGGGCCACCTTTGATTTCCCAAAAAGTTCTGACAATCAGGAAATTTCAAGGATTTTAGGTGGGAGTGTCTGGAGAGGCTCTTCATGGATTTGAATCCAGAACTCTCCAGTCAAAAGTCTAGCACTTTACGTGCTAGACCACCATCATTGATGTAATTAATGTAGAATTGATTTGTAGAGAAGGTAATTTTTGAGGCTTAAGGATTTTAGATAGCAAATTTAATGGATTTTGGATGATTGAATGGATTTTCCTGCAAAATTGTTGAATTAGAGAATTCTCTTTTTCCACTCACCTGGGCATGCCATAAATATACCAGTTATCATGGACAGTTACTTTTTTATTTTTTATGTTTTTTATATGATGACTTCATGCAAATGTATTTGCCTACGGACAATAAAGTTCTAATCTAATCTACCCCAGTGGTTCATATGCTGTATATTCTTCATGCCAGTTGATGGTTCATTTGCTATAGGTATGCCTTGATAACGTCACAGAGCCACTGCTTTCCCTCCAGGTATCCTATTAGTTTAGTCTTCTGGTGTTAGATGGGATCTACCATCTTATTCTATGAAGTTCAATGTCTCGTACAGAAACTTTCTTTTTGTTTTGTGTGTTGCATTCATCTCGATTCAGGAGTAAATACCCACCATGGGTTGGACACCCAGAATTTATATATCCAGATGAGTGGTTAACAAATGGTAGTATAAGGTTTTCATTAATTTTTCTGAGTGACAGAATTTCCGCAGAGAAAAAAAACCCATTCTCCTTCACCGGGACTCAAATGTGGAACCCCCTAATTTCCATCCAAGTGTTATAACCACTTGAGCTACCTAGATGTCCTCATTTCATGTAGATTTCTAGCGACTTAAGGAACAAGATGTTCGGTGAACTGTTGGTTATAATATGTTACGAGGCAGGCATACAGCTGCCACTGTCCACATGGTTAAAGCCAACTTTAAATGCTTACTTTATAACAATTTCAAGGGTTAAAAACTTCCACAAAAAACCTTAATGGAATTCCAGGTTTGAGTCTTGGTCAAGGCAAATTATTTTTTCCTCTGTGAAAATTCTGCTATGGGGTATTTTCAGTAGGTCACTACATTATGGTTTTCGTGACAAGTTCACAATCATTGAACTTTTCTGAGGACATTTTCAGTTAAGACTGTTTTACATGGTACATTTTTTTGTACAATTTCTTGTGCAAACACTTGTATGAGGAAAATTGTCCCCTGTAAAGTGGCAAATTGTGTGAATGCTTGTGCGAATGTCTGAATGACTGAAGGAAAATAGAACCTTTTATAATTCCATTCAGACAAACATACAATTTTGTTCAGTTTTATGCATTCGTTTGTACAATAAAATGTACCATGTAAAGCGGCCTTTAGAAATGAAAGGGTACTTAGGAGCTGTCATTAAGGTACAACGTTCATTAGTTATGCATGACTTCACAAACTAATTCCTTGGCCATGCAGTTTTAAGCAGTTGCATGTAGCATGAGATAAAGCATAGGTTTTCAAGTCATAGGTATTTATGGTGTCTAGGAAAATTTTATTTGTTTCTAGTTTTGAAAAGGATGATTTATTAGTAAATGCCAATTTTTGTAAAGGTAGAACTGGATTATTTCTCTCTTTCTTGTTCTCTTAAATTAGATAATTAGGACTCCAGTGATTTGATCCCAGTTGGCCCTATTCTGTTTCTCAGATTGTGGAAATAGTAATGGCATTCATTCTGCATGGATTCTCTCAAATAAATATGTTTTTAAGCTGTAACCTGTCCTTGTTTTGCTATTAAACAAATGTCTTTCAAAAGTCCAGAAGAAGCAATAATAATGGGATCCAGCATTGGCATTTTTAACAATATTGATTTCACTTTAAGAAAATGAAGAAGGCATGTTGCATAATGGATTGGAATTTAAATCATCTCATTGTAATGGATGCATTTTTATTCTTATGCTATTTTAAATCAATGGTTTATGAATATTTGAAAGATTTGCTAAATATTTGCTCAAATGTTGTACATATCAGGATGGAACAGCCCTTAAAAATTTAAATTATTTCATAAATTCATTTTTTGCAGTTCACTCAAGGTACACATTATTTTTGCAATTCTCTTCATATCTAATCAATTTAAAATCAAATTTATTGCTAGTTTAACTTGTCTTTTTCATTGGTTCTTCGGACTCTGTATTAGTCTTCTTAGACAATATGTTGTGACATAGTGGGGACTTCTTAAATATTATAACTAATTTGAAAGAGCTTCATCATTCGTAGTTTAAATTTATACTACATTTAGGGTCATTATTGCACTAATGGGACACAAAAGAATATTGGTTTGTTCAGTTTTTGTTTAAAGACTGAGAATTGTTAAGCAGGTGTTTTGAATCATTATGGAATATGTCAGTACCAAATTTTCTCTTGCATTCATTAAAGTCAGTATGGTGTAATGATTTGTTTTGTGATGGCATGTAGTAGTTTTAACTCTAGTTACAGATTATTAACATTTTCCATGATTAATGCTGGACATTTTGTGGCTATGTATAATGGTAAAAACTCGTGTACCATGCACACCTTGTTTCCCAGAAATCGTAGTTGAAGAAGAAAGTGCCCATCTTACATGACTTCCTCATCTCTCTGCCCTTCCCAGAAGTCCCAAGTGTTGTTGGACCCCTAGAAGCTCAGCATGAGTCAGTAGGGGGAGTATATTGTTCATTTGCTTGCCATTCAAGGCCATCACTACCTTCCACCTGACCCAGCGCTCTTTAAAACACTCTTTTACCAGTGTGTACATCGTGTTTGCTTCATACATGTCTGTTCTCCAGAGGCTACATTGTTAATCTTCAAGTTTCTTTCAAAAGTCAGAATATATCTGTGTCAACACAGAAAGAAAAAACACGAGCCAAATCCACAAAAATAATAAACTTTACTACGACCCAGGTTTCACTGTATTACAGTATCATCAGGTTACGTCAAACAGTGAAACCTGGGTCGTAGTAAAGTTTATTATTTTTGTGGATTTGGCTCATGTTTTTTTCTTTCTATGTTATCATGTTTCACTTCCACTCCATATTGCCTGAATCTTTCATCCAGCAGCGCGCTTTCTATTCTATCCTATTTCTTCAGAGTCTTTAATCATGATGAAAGTACAATGTGCCGGATTTGTGCATTTGGAATTGGAGAAAGAACTTGGTTGCATACCAATAGGAACAATAGAGCTTTTAGGGAAAAATCTGCCAGTTATTTTATTTTAGAGCCTCACTGTCAGAGTACATAAGGGATGGATTTTGATGCAAATTGTGCGCCTAAAGGTGTTTCATTGGTGAAAAGTTTTGATCATTTTTACATAGCTAATTCTATAAAATTGGGTGTTATGCAATAGCATTCGACAAGAACGTCCTCGGTATCGTTCATATCTAAATGCAACTTGTAAAATTTTTATGTGGTTTGAAAGAGGAACAATAGAATATTTATTTGTCTAAAAATCCAATGTCTGTATTCACTGCATGCGTCATTTTCTATGACACTGCTACCAGTTGCATACTATACAGCGAAGGTCTTTGGTACTGGTTGAAAGTTCTCAGGTAACCAAAACCTCACGCTATGAGAATGGAGGAACCCCAAATTTTTTTTATTTTTATTTCTACGCTTATAAAAGCGGGTTGCACATCTTACATGGGTGAGCATGGTACACGAGTATGAGTTTATACGGTATGTTATCCATGGTTTATCTGTACTATTGCAGTTTTGTTTTACATATGTATGCCACATTAATTTCTGATACATGGTTTTGGGTATTTTGCTCATATTTTTCCGACATAGCGATTATATTGATGTATAATTTGACCTTGCATATATTTTTGCCTCCATTACCAAGATGCATAATTTTTCAATTTTTTTGATGATAAATTGGGATCCCAACACTTTAGGAACTTGGTAAATGTTTCAAATTATTTCAACTCTGAATGAATGATAAATTAATCAAAATTTATAAAGTTATTGTGTTGCTTTACCATTATTGGATGACATACTGCCTTTATAATGAATGGTGAATGTAGTGTTATTTAACTCTGAATGAATCAGTAACATTGTCTTTATATATGATAAAAGCTATAAATTCATGTAACAATGCACCTACAGCAAAATGTCAGTATGCAAAATGCATACTTACATTTTCCTGGTTTAAGGATTTTTTAGAGCCATGATCTCAAGCCCAAAGTAGTATTACTCATGTTTCACCCCTGATTTTTTTCACTAAATATTTTTTTCCAAAAAACTGGAACTATACATGATTATTTATGGAAACTTCATGTATAGTTCCAGTACCACGTATGATTCAATCATTTGAAAGTAATTGTTATCTGGCTATTGTATTCTTGGCATTACTGAAAGAGTCATGTATAATGTGGTATTATGTTAGTGTGTGGAAGTGAAGTCAAGTATAATGTAATAGATATGTAAAATTATCTTGTGATTGTGAGTGTCCTGCAGCCAATTAGGGTTTGTGTGTAATGTTTTTGTATTGATTAAAGCTGATAAGATTGGGTTTTTTCAGATTTGGTAGTACACCCTTGCTGATCATTAATGCTGGCTTTGTATGATTCTTAGTAATTCAGGGTTGGTTTTCTCAAAGTGGCCATTGATCTAGAGATCTGGAATCCTTCATTAACGAATGGACATATCCAGCATTAACCTTATTGCTAAAAAAATTTCTCCTGCCTAAATGTTCAGTTTAAATTGAAAAATTTAATTAATATAGAGCACTCTGGTCTGATAAGGATTGTGTAAGTCCATTGTTTGATGAATTTGTTTATTATGTTCCTGAATATAGTAGTTCTTGCGTGCTCTTTCACTGTGGTCCACTGGATGAAGTAACTTCCATGAAGTTATGACAGTTACCTGCATATTTCTGCTTATTTTACTTTTATTGTGCAAAGTGAATTAAATAAGTGCTGTTTTTATAGACTCTTTGTCATGGTAAGACGTAAGAATATAGCTTATTCAAAAAAGTGAATAGAGCAGTTATGCATGTTATTAAAAATTGGGCACCATTTTCCAGAATTTTCCAAGTACATTGTGCAGATGTATTTCTGGTGTAATTATGATGAGAAACATTTTACATGAGTAATTGAATGGAGATTCTCTTAATATTTTAAAGGGGTGTTCATGGTATCTTATTATGGGAAACCCTTAGCACTTCAGTGCATGGAACTGCATCTGTGTAATCATTCACGCATCCATTAGAATGTAATGCCCACCATTACAGTGCCATCCTCTCTCTTATTTTGGTGTGTAATACCTTGAGAGTCTGTTCCATATCTTAGGCATAGCCTTGGCCATTAGCCGTTAATATGAACCACCATTCCTATCCCATTTTGTTTACAACTGTGGTGGCATATTTTATTCTCATGCTAATTGGATGATATTGGATACTAATTGGAGGTGTTTTGGGACACCTCCAATGTCAAAAATAAATTATCCCCTGTATTACTTTATGGTGTTTTTCATATTAGCCACCAGAAGTGAAATGGAACACATATTTTGTTCGATGATTTCTTTTATATATTTTTAAAGCTAATTTCATGTTAACTATTCTTCATAGTAAAATAGGTCTTTCAAATTCTCATATGATTTATATCATAGTATTTTGTAAATCTTTTTTTCAGGAGGGAAAAGCTAAGAAAATTGTTAGGAAAACAAGTTGATTCTCTAAAACCCAAGGTCATGCATTTGAGAAAAATCAGCAATATCCTAGGTACAAGGTTGATGATTGGATCAGCTCCAGGAATCTCAAGTTATTTCATTTATTTTAGAAGAGGATCATGTTTCTGCTTCCCTTGTTGTTGTATCATTACCTTCCGTTGTGTATGGATCTGACAGTAGTTATTGTGAATGAAAATGAAGTCAAAGCCAGCCTAAGTTTTGTGATATCAAACGTCGAAGAGAGAGACTGATTATTATTCACCATTGCCAGTTGGTTCTCATTTGACTGAGTGACTTTAATAGCAGAAACTTGTAATTTGTTCAGTATTTCCCCAGTCATTTTAAAAGAGTTTTTGTGTTCATCCAAATATTTTCATGTTTTGGCTGGGATTGAAGGTTCACGTGTAAGATTTGTCATTACTTCCTGATGATTGACGTCTGTATTTAGTGGTAAATATCCTCAGAACATTTAACAACCTTTATGCATTTTTAAGGGGCTTATCACTACATTTTCTGATTTATAATACAAATAATTTTGTGTTGCAATAGAATTTGATAACAGAGCCTTCAAGGAAATGTAAAATAAAGTTATTGAATAATGCCTTAACACTGTTTTTAAAGAGTTATTCTCTAATATAGTAGCATATCAATGAAGAGCATCTTAATTTTGTTGGAAAATACTTTTGAATTGCTTTAATGTTGTTTTGTTATGTGAAATAAAACATTTAGGAAAGACCTTGTAAATCATATTCCATTAAATGCCATATAGTGTATTTAAGGTTGGAATTAAAGGTAAATATTGTTTATATTTGATGAGATCTGAGATGTATTTTATTTTAGAACTTTCCTTTTTCCGTTATGATGTTATTGGTCACAGGGTAACTGAAGGGCTGTGTGATTTAATGACTCTTGGGCATCATATTTACATTTTCTTGGTTCCATTTGAAGTTAAAAAAAGGAGCCGCTTTTTCCTGCCAGTAATTGTTGGTGATGTGATCTTATTTATGTTGTTGAAATGCAACAAATATGTTATGGTGAACATGCAAACTCCTCCATCAAAAATTGGTTTGTGTTTTTGCAATGCCTGACTCTTAATAATTCAATCTCAGTGTGCGTCAACATTATAACCAGATATGATTTTTACTTCAACTTCAATTATGGAAATTAAATGTCGCACAACCCTATTTAATTGTGCATTCAGTAATTAGTGAAACATATGCCCCATCTTAATCAAACCAAATGAGCATGTTAGCAGAACACACAGCCCTCTTTAAAGAAGCATTAGATACATACTTGATTTCATCCTATGGTTCTCAGGTTCATCATCTGTGTTTCAGCTTTCATTTGTTGCATTCTTTGATTACACAAATTACAAACATCTTTTCATCCATTTTACCTTCCGATTTGAGTAGGTCCATGGCTCATGAGGTTTAAATGGTATTCAGCAATCACAGTATTGTTCTTGTTAAATAAATAGATACACAATTAATTAATGTTATCCCTGAATTTAGATTCTAATCAAAGCATGAAAAGAGAAAACTTTCATTAAATAATGGAATGTCATTTGATCAAGTTGATTTCTGACATGTCTCTTTATCTGCTAATCCAAAAGCTGGAATTTATTTCATATAGTGTTTCAAATGCATTGACATTAGTCCTGTTTATCCTTTCACATTTGCTACCATCCATTTGCTATGCTCTGTGTAAATATTTTTCATGACATTTGTCATTACATCAGGTAGATTATGGAATAGGAGATTTAGGACCGTGGTTGTGGCTACTCATCCAGGAAACCGAATCTTTCTCCAATTGTTTTTTCTTTTAGATTTCTTTGTCCAAAGTGAAACACTTGAACTCTGCCCTATTTTCATTCCTATTATTTTAGGTCTTGTTCTTTTCCTGTGAAAAAGTGAATCACAATACTCCACTATATCTTGGACAGTTCCTGCAATTTTCCTAAAAATATCTCCTTTGATTCTCATATTAAATTCTATTCAAAATTGCAAATTTATGGAGAGATCTTGGTCACATACACAGACAATGATTTCTATCCCCATAATCATGTGCATTTGATCATCATCTGCAAAGTCCTTGCAAGAATGCAGAGCAATATCCTGTAAATATCCTGGTTACCGGTTCTGAAGTGTTTGTTTAAAGGTAAGACATAAAAATGTTTTCACCTACATATTGTCTTAGAGAAATGAATCACATGTAGTTCTTATGTGTTGTGAGTTTTCCTTGCTAATGGCTAATTTGTACTTCAATGGGTAAATTCTGTGTACAGTGGGTATTTTTTGTGTTTATTTTGTTGGAAGTAAAATTACCTGGCCAGCCAGGTATGGTATTTGGGTTCTGTGTAATTATGGGCCAAAATCATAGTGATGAACAATTTTGTATGTCAAGAACTGTTTTCTTGCAATGCTTTCTTTCATATTTGGTTTGTAATATTATTATCAGTTGGTTGCATTATATGATTGTGAATCAGTGATATTAACTTCTTCATTCATTATGAAGATTCACCAAAGCAGTCTAGAAGAAAATGAACTCTTCTTGTGGAATTTTTTAGTTGCCTTTTGAAGTGTTTCAATTGATTCAGTAGTGTTAAACACATTTTTTCCCAATGCATGAAGTTTTATAGATGGAACATGGCACCAGTAATTAAGAGGGAATCAGTAATATTTGGTATCATTCTTATTTCTTTCTTTATGTTGAACATATATTTAATGTTACCTCATTAGGTTTGCAGGTTAATGAACATAGTTACATTGCTTAGGAAGGCAAGGTGTCTCTGTGAAAATGTGGAGTTTATGCAAACCAGTACTATTCAACAGATGCCTCTAGGCTGTGGAAGGATGTAAAGACAATTCTTATTACTACCATAAAAACTTCTTATTGGCATGATAACTAAGCAAGCAAGCTTCTCCAGTTAAAAGCTTTTTCAAAATATGAAAATCATTGATGGAATTATGTATTTGATAATTTTGGGTATTACTTCGTGATAATTCACCTTATAAAAAAAACATTGACTAGTGACTTCACTACAGATTAATTGTTCCACAACCTGGGTTTAGACATAAGGCCTGGAGATGATGTTTTATGTCAAAACCTGGGTTTTTGATCAATAAATCTTGTTGTGGAATCACCAAGTTATTGTATTTTTACATCTGTGTGAATCAGAGAGAGGCGATGGTCATGATTTTCGACTGGGATCAATAATTGAATCTACTTATTCTTAGCCCATTGTGTGGCTGGCTAACTACTTAGGATTTGAAATGGGCATTATAATGGGGTTTTAAAGCAGTGTTGCAGGTTAAACCTATTTTTGCATTTCATGTATTATTATTTTCTTCTTTTATTTTGTAGGAAGTTGATAACTTAGTTGATTTAATAGTTTCCAAAGTTTTGTTGGATACGAAGCAGCCCTGTTCTTAATGGTTATTGTTTATTGAGCAATAGTTTTTAGCTTATTAACTTACATGCAGATATTTACAGACTCAAATATGAAAATATTTTCTTTTCCTGAGTACAGTTGTTTTCAGTTCTCCATTTTCAGTTTCTGTTTGGAAGGTTTAATTTCTAATTAAGAAGATAAGTCATTGTGCAGTTTTGAGGAGTTTCATCAAATGGAAGTTTAGTATGGATATGGAGAGAAACTTAGAGTTCCTTCAGCTTCTAGGACCTGTCAGGTATGCTTTAGAGTCATGAATCAGGCAGACTTCAATCCATAATTGCATTTCAATCTTTCGCTGAAAATGAGATTCTTTTGTTATGAGCTTCACCCATGTGAATTCCGCATTTCGTGTTGGGTAAAATTACTTTCTTGTCAGGTAGCCCTGATTGTTTATGGGTGAATTTAATTCTCACTTGATTTATAGAGTGAATAGTACTATAATACTCAAGAGTTAAAAGTTTTATGTTTGACATCGATGCCATGTTCGTGATCCATGCTTTCATTTTTTCTATGGCTTGTTAAAATTCAGTGGTCTTTTTATTCCTTATCATCAATTATTGGTTCTCTTATTTCACCTCGTTTCAACTTGGTTTTGCTTCATTTTTGCTGATTTTGTTATTTTTAAACAATTGTGCTACTTTTGTTTTGCTATTTCAATTGAGTAATATTATTTCACAGCGTAATTTGTTCACTCCAATTTGATCTACATGTTTTTAATGAGTGAATAGGCTCACTTTTGTATTTTATCAGTATCCTTTTTATTACATTTGATATTATACATTAGAAAAATATCCTACTTCATCTCAAAATTTAATCGGAGAGAATTTATTTTGTGAACAATCAGTCACTAAATGAGTGATCTAATGTGGTTGATTCTTAAAGTTCACTTACATATTTAGCTTCTAAAATGTTTTTTTTCTTTGGATCATAGGATCATATTTTCTGCCTACATCCATACAAGAGTAACCATAGATTGGTTTTGATTGGTGTACGTAATGATGCCATGAAGGTATTTTAAAAATTTACCTAGGATCCATATAGGATTACCGTTGGATATGGATATAGATTTTGAACCTGGGCCCTTTGGTTCAAGTACCGAATGATTTTCCCTTTGCATTTGTGATACAGAGAATTGAATTTGGTGCATAATTTTTTGAAATCGCATGTGTACCCTTTCAGAAACGTGTGCCGGAAAACAGTGCAAAAAGATGGCTTGGTGAATAAAAAGAATATGTAGTGGTTCCTAGCTGTCAGACTTCGTAATTAAGAAATGAAGGAATTTGGTGATTTATCCACGGTTAGATTCTTTTGCCAGTGTGTAACAAAGTATGATCGAGAATTTTTTTGTTTCTTACATCCATGTTTTGTCTTTTATCTTGTACTTTTTCTTCCCTATGGATAATGGATATATCTGCAACCTTGTTGAAAATGAAATAGGTGTACTTGGGAGGAAACCATTATTATAAGTCTTGATTTTCTTGGTATCATTCCTTAACTGTAGTGAAAACTATTTTTGAAATAATTGTAGGATATTGATGCACGTTTATGTATTGTGCAGTTTTTTTTAAAGTTATTTTACTTGGCTAGAAATGACATTTTGGTGACTATTAATTTCAGATAAGTAAGCTGTAATCCATGAATTAAATTTTAAGTGAAGTCAGTCATTAGTTCCCTGTACATGACAACAGAAAAGCCATATGAATGAACCATTTATTTTTTATATGTCTTCATTATCTTATCTGCTGGGTTAATTGATACCAAGCTGGACACTCATTTAATTCTGGCATGAGTAGATAATTGCTATAGAGTACACAATGATTGATAAAGAAAGGTGTTAGTAGAACATTATCCAAAGCTTTTCAACTGTCAAAGTTCTGTGTAAAACAATTTAATATGACCTTTTAAGTACTTTTTGCTATTAAAACAGCTTGTGGCAGTATGACTTAATTTTGTTTCAGTAATTCAGCAATGTTGAAATGGAGTTAAATTTTCCATCAGTGATTCCATGTGTATTTTTTGAGCCTTCACAAATTTTGTAAGGTTTATCCTTGTAGTCAGTGACTATACATACTATATATTTCAAATGTTTTTATGAGGTATATTTTGTTTTTTTTTGGTCTTGAGTTTGTTGAACGGAAGTGATTTATATGTATTTGTCTATAATGAGTAAAAATTGAACTTATTACTCTTGAAAAGTATTATTATAATTTGAGTTGCCATCTTGATTTTATGTATATCCATGTTAACAAAATTATTTTTCTGCCCACACCATGAGTAAATGATATTACTTATGCATTATTATTAAAAATAGAAATCATGAAGGTGAACAATGAGAAAGATTGGTTTTACTTTTTCTTCTTAACCAGCCACGTATTGCCTTATTCAATGCAATTGTATTTGGTATCAAATTTTCATGGAATCATGTCCCTTGTAAAAGTCAGACCAGTGAAACTAGATTTGTAGAACTAATGCTTTGCTTCGAACAACGCAAAGTTATTGACCTTGAGTGACTTATCCAAAACTCAATGGCTAAACGTAAAATCCTATTGCAAGTCTTTTTGCTATGTCTATCTTATTGATTTGCCATTTTTGTTTCATCAATCAATAATTCTGAACTTACATATTGTGAATCTTATCATGCATTAGGATACCTTTTCATTGAGTGCTGTTTTGTCAACTATCAAGTCTAACAGTTTAAGGCCAGATACGGAGCCAAAGCTCTTGCTGAGTAACAGGATGAATGAGTAGTTTGGGTTGTCCCTTTCATGTTATACTGTTATACACAATTATTATTTTTGAGGCACTAATGTATAAAAATAACTTAATTGGTGTCTTTTTATTCTGTGCAACCTTTTCATATGCTGATCATGCCTGTGGCTCCTATTTTTAAATCATCTCATGGGTAATTTTATTCCTGTTATATCTATCAATGCTATAGAAACCTGTATACAGTAGCCTGATGAAATTTCATTGCCACCTGAGATTTGGTGCTTTATCAAATACCGAAGCAGCATTGAATGTGGGCTGATGCATTTGAGCATGGTAATACTGGCCGGTTTTACCACTGTTCAGCTAATATAGGCATGGTATTGGCATGATATTCACAATGGCAGCTAGTATTGTGCCAGCGCTGGGGTCAGGTGTGCTTGACTGCTTGACACTCAGTGTGGATCCTTTCCCATTCCCCATCAACACTTCTGCAATACAAATAAGTATAACAACTACAGTTGGCCCTTTTTATACTCCCCGATGATTATCAGGGAGTACGAAAAGAGTCATCTCATGCTTCATTGAATCTGCCACCGATATAATTTTGCCTAGAGATAATTATGCGTTATATATTCACTCAATCGGTTAAATAATTCCAGAGAATTATCATCGGATCAAATTTTAAAAAATTTGTCAACTCGCAGAGGTTTTTGATGTTTAGCAGCCCAGTTTCAGTCATTCTCTTCTCCTCATTGCAAATCACAATGTGTAAGAAACATGGTTCTCAGCGATAGGTACATAATTGAGGGAATTCTTATTTATATCACCTGGAGTTGAAAAAATATCAGTTATGTATATTTGTATTGTTCATGCTTATTTTTATCCACAAATTGAAAATTGGAGAAGTGTTTTAAGGGTGCAAAATACCCCAGTGTTAATCTTTTAAAGTTAATTATCACAGTCACATTAATGCCAGCCAGTAGCTGTATATATGTATGGCCTCCCAAACATGCCTTGTTAACTGAAAAGTAATACTCAATACAGCCACTTATATCAAACCTGCTTATAACGATGTCCTGGTTATAACGAAGTAAAGGCTATTCCCCGTCAAAGAGAGGCCAGAAAAACTGGTCCACATATGACAAAGTTTGGTTATTAGGAAGTAAATATTCGGGACCCCTCATCTTCGTTATAAACGGGCTTGACTGTACTAGGTTGTCTTTATCGGTGAGATAGGATTTTTTTACGAATAGTGTGTAGGTAGTAATAAGCATAGGTTTGAGAAATAAGACTTGTGTAAGCATACCTACGTAAAGTAAACGTTCAACTGATGTGTGAAATTATTTTTAATTTTGGTGCTTGGTGCACCCATGCCAGGTACTCTCGTGTAATTTTCTGAGGTTTAACAGTATTGAAGCATCAATGGAGCTGATGGTTTTTCCTGTATTGCATTTTGAGTGGTACTCATGACTATCTCTTGTTTTATGATGTTCAGCATTGCCCCTACAGTGATAGCCAACATTGGCCCAGTGTTGGAAAGTGTTATCATTTTGATGTCGTGCTGATGTTGGCTGCCAACATTGGGCCAACGAAATTATGAAGGGCTGCCGATGTTGGCCTGACATCGGCCCAATGTAGTTTTGCTCCATAGGTAATTTTGTGGCGCACCAGATTTGAGATGGTGATTACTATATATCAACAATGTCGGTTGGTTTGCTGTTGTATTTTTTTAAATTCATCCTATATGTTTCCGTGTTGTTTTTACTTGCTATAAAGGGTTTCAATGCTTTTCAAGACCCATGTATCATATATTATATTTTGTTTTTTTCTGTATCTTTTCGTTCCTACAAGGTCCAAGTGACATTGTATCATGTCTCCCTCTAATTCACATTCTTTTATCATTCTTCAATTTGATACAATTTGGAACCATTTTGCTTGCTGACAAATTTATCACTGGTACTTCCATGCTCAATATAGTTTATGACTAAAAACATTGGCTTTTTTGTGCTTACAATGCACAATTGGGCACTTTATGTGTAACATTGCTGATATTACCCATATTCATAATTTTCCAGCCACTTTGAACTTTCTCTCCCGAAAATTTGTCGGAAAATAAGTTTTAGGACTCCTCTTTAGAATCGTCATCATTATCATTTGCTGTAGGTACTGCTTTGAGAAGTTAGTTTTTAAAACTCCCAAAATTTACAACATTTTGAAACTTGTCAGGTGGCTAATTTAATTTGGTTGGTTTTCATTAGCCTTGTTATGCCTTATTTTTTTTTCAAGCAAATACTAAAAGATGGTTTGCTCTGACTTTTGATCCCAATTTATTCATTAGGTGGATGCAAAAAGAGTTATTTTAAGTGAAAAATTGATCATTTAACATCACTGGAGCATTGATGCAGCTGAGTTGTTGCCTGCTCATTTGTGATTGCTAAGCCAGGCTATGCCCTTAGTCACACCATGTAGGAATTAGAATCTTTGGGAACTTGTCATGTAGCTACTGTCTGTGTGCCTCTTGTCAGTGTAAGATTTTTTTGCCATTTAGTGGTCACCTGTACTTGGTCAGAGATATCATATCTGTGCTTTTGCTTGCTTGTAATTCTTTACAAAAGCTTCTTCCAGGATGTCTTCCCTGTTGGTTCCTATTTCTCATGTAACAGTTTTGGTTGCATTGTAGTCAGCATTTTCAGATCAGAGGCGCTCAATGCTGGTAATAACCAGTGTTGAGTACCTCTCATTATATGTGCGAATCAGGTCAATTGAACTGTGATTGGTCTGAACCTGAATTTTCAAGTGCTCAAATGGTTGTGTTTGTCAGGCAAAAACTTAGCCAAAAAATCACAGAGCATCTGACAGGATGGGAGGTCTACTTAAGTTGGGAGTAAAAGAACTAACTCTGTAGTTCTCACATGACTTTTTATTTTGTACCACTATGGTTTTGTAGCAGTACCTCATCAGGTGAGGAGTAGAAAAATGAAATGGTATGGATATGAAAAAAAAACTTTGAAAAGAGGTAAGGGAAAAGGGAATGAGAGTCTTCCCCCACTCCTTCTTTTCCACTCTCCTTTTCCAACCTTTTTCTTGCATTTATACTGTTGAATTTTCCTACTTATCACCTGATGACATAATCCCTGATATGAAACCATGGTTGTACAAATTCATATGGAAACTGTAGAGTTACTTCCAGTATGATGTACTTATACAGAATTTCCACTGAGGCAATGTCGTGTCCTATTTAAGGTGGGTCATTGCCAGCATTAAGCTCTTATGATATGAATATACTGACTGCAATACCAGCAAAACTGTTGTATGAGCAATGTAGTCTAACATTGAATGCATCCTAAAGGTACCCATCTTCAACAGTATGTGCAATTGTGGTGAACGTATTAAGCATTTCAGACTCAGAAGGGTGGTCAAGGTTTACCTCATGTTAAGTTCTGGTCTTTGTCACCACTTCAGCTGGAGCTATCATCAACACCTCTTGCCATTCCTGACCATCACCAGCCTGAGATAGGAGGGAGCTCAGAGTCACCAGTTGCTCATGAAATGACGACTGCTAATCTGTCGCCGATGTCACCATATGGTGGAATGGTGACCTCCAAGCCTACGACTCAACCCCTTTCTAAAGGCAGTCATCAGGTAAGACAACCCCAGAGGAAGAAAGCAAAAAATGCCAAATTTTAAACTGGACTCTGAAATCCTTAATGCTGTGTAATTTCCAGTCAAAGTCCAATAATAAAGGTATGAATGCATTTTTGGAGAGGATGAATTTAGTTCTTATTTTTATATGTATTCACCCTTTTTGAAATTTTCAAAGTGGATACTGAGTGTTTTTTCGTGTGTTAAGTGCTTGAATTTATGACTATCAGTGTTCAGACTTAGTGTCTCAGGGGCTATATGTTATTACCGTGATTAAGTATTTCTACTGATGATGAATATTTGCCATTGAGTCATTTTCATGGTTCATTCAAAGTTGAAGTGTTGACTGGTAAGCGAGAGAATATGCATTTATTTATACTGTATTTTTTTCATTAATGTGAGTTGTGATGTACAAAGACATAAATATTTGGCCTCTAGTTATTGCAATTATAGGTAGTATCAAATTGTGCAGATGGTAGAAAGGCCTCTGTATGCAGGTTGACTTGTGATGATATCAGGTGTTTGTTGAGGCTGATTGTTTTAGAATTATTGAATTATGCTGACCATTTTTTGTGATTTATGGGACAAGGTTGTGCATTAAAAATGGTTGATTCATGTGATAATGATGAATATTCAAGTAATTCATTCCAGTAGTTAATTGTTTTGTGTATAGGTAAAGTGATCCTGAGAACAATTATATTGCTTGGAAAGGTTCAATAAAAATGGTTATTTATGCATTCATTAATTGATGTATGATACAAAATGGACTGTTTAAATTTTTAGCCCGGGAATAATCATTTTAATTGGGAAGTAATAGCTGTACAATTATTCAGTAGATATTTTCAGGTATCTAATGATTTAAACCTGATCCAGAAAAATTTAAATTTAAACTGTGAAAAAATTCATATTGATAACTGTAAGTACATGATGATTATGCCTTTGGGGTAGGTATAATAAAAAAATTCAATCAAAAACCTTGAATTAAGCTTGAAATTGGTGATCAGTAATTTAATACATTGTCTGTAGAGGTAAAATATGCAAAGATTATCAGGTAATACTGAGGGATCAATATAAATACCATATTTGCTCGTGTAAGCCATGCACCTTTTTTTCCGAAATGATGGTGAAAAAATGGGGGTGCGTGGCTTACGTGAATCCTCCAGATTTTCGTGTAAGCTGCGCACCATTTTTCCTCAAATTCCTGTTGTTTTATTCCCTAAGTTTCGTATTCTGTGAACATGTCGAAATAATTGGTAAGTATGGTCTGGTAGTAAATCGTACATTGTAAAGTATTCTGAAATTTCGAAGTAATTAGTACTAAAAATCCACGTTTAACAAAGTCTAGACGTACCACAGTACTTGAAGAAATGCTAGATCAGAAACACCACTTGACAAAGCAATAGATTTATTGTGTATAGATCGCACGTAAGACAACTCATTGTAGCACTGATATGTTTTAAATCTACTGTAGCCTGTAAGCTGCCATATGGGGGGTGGCGTCTTTATGTCTTTTCAAAATCGTAAGCGGAGTTTGTTTCGGTATCACGTATCTGTAGCTATATTTTTACATAATAGACAGCTCCTTTTGTGGAAACATTAAATCTACATTGCAAAGACATGACAAAGAATTTTTTGCATAGTGACAATAGTCGTATGCTCAGAGATTATACCTTCTTACTATCTGTGCTATCCGCTCTGAGCATGAGAGTAGTAAACAAGTTCGAATGGATCATTAAGCATTTTAAAATAATTTGCTATTATCATCATAAAATGAATTCTGATGTGAAATTGTGATTGTTTCTTGTGAGTACAAAACTACATATTATAAGCGATGCTGAAAAAATAGGAAATCGAGCTGCAGGAAGGAAATATGGTGTATCCGAATGTAGCAGTGACGAAAACTAAAAATGAGAACTGTTATGATATGAATATTCAATTGTGAATTATGATTTTATTTCCGGGAATGTGTTTTTCTTTAGTTTTATAAGAATTATAATTGTTATTACATTGAGCTTAGTTTTTTCGGTGTGTTCTCAAGACTTTCCGGTGTTGTTAACTCGTCCCAGTCCACAGCCACTGCGTAGAGAGCAGACAAGACCACGGCTATCAGGTACGGATGGCATTCTGCTTTTATTTGTTGATATGCCAACAAATTTCCATAATAATAGAGTAATCACGGGTTGAAATTGTATATATTCTTGCAATTATTTCAGTTGGATATTATTTTGAACAGATGCCATTTTTATAGCTGGATGATGTGATCGTATGTAACTGTGATTACCGTGAGATACTATGAGAAAAAGATGCACAGTAAAAGAGGCCGTGCATCGATGCACGACACGATGATGATCATGACGATATTAACACGTATTTCGGTCAATTAATCAGAAAGATGTACACGTAATTTAGGCACAGCATTTTTTTAAGAACGTGCATTCATTTTATGACAAAATGGTGCAAACCCAAGGGCAAAAAATTTTTTTTTTTGATAGAAATAATTTTTTTCCTCACGAGCCTGCCCGAAAATATGGGTGCGCGGGATACACGAGTGTGCCACTTGCACGAGTAAATACGGTATATTTGTTTAGGACCAGGTCTGCGATGCATAATTAATTACAGCCAGCATTATTACTGTCTTCTTGAAGTACCCTAGATTGTTATCTTCATAGCTATTGTTATGAGAGGGCAAGTCATCAATGCCAATCACATATGCCATCAATAGATCAAGTCAGCCTAGTGTGGTACATGGTAGATCAGCCTGACCTGGAGTCCTGATGTTGGCTATGTGTTGAAATGATAACATATGCTCAGTTAAAACTGACATTATCTTCTATTGATTGGCAGATGTAAAAACAATGTAGATCCATCCTCAGGATGCACTGGATCTGGGTATTGTTGTTGTCAATGGTGATTTACCAGTGGGGCTAAGTTTACATTGGCAAGAATTCTCTTAAATAATTCTTAACATTCCTATTCAAAACCATGTAACAGGATCACCTTGTCTTTCACACACTGTTCACTCTCTTCTCTTTAATGCATTTAATTGTCACACAATTTAATGCCTTGAATAGTCCACATTTGACTTTTCACCAACCTTTTCTTAATGTCTCTACTCTACGATCCTGTCATTGATTCTCTCCAATGAGTTAGTGCTTCTGGCATCAGGGTGACTCTTCTTTGAACTCTGCAGGTGCTGAACCCTTTTCCCTCCTGACTGGTCCCATGTCAGCCCAAAATGACAGTGATGATGGCTGTTGTTATCGATTTTAAAACTTGTCTACGCATAGCAGGTTGTTTCGAATTTATGTCTTGAGAAATTGAGCATATTTATTCCCTTGATGGCATCAGTTTGATTATTTCCTGTTTGTAATATTAATTTCTATCATAACATCTTCTATATAGGTATTTTTGTATAGGTATATTTATACTTTTAAATGCAGGAGTTAAACATTATGGCATTTTGCCATGTGAAAAACCTAACTTTGGTCATTAAATAACTTGGATATAAAAATGTACTTATGTTTAAAGTTTTAACTGGAAATGTGAGGTAATGTAGTGATAGGCATGGACGTAGTTTCATCAAAGTAAAGTGATGTAATTCTTCATCATCGGTCAACAATCCAAGGATTGCTTTGATGCAGCCCTCCACTAAGAACACTAATTTGCGGGTGAGAATCAAAATCATAATGTTTGGGGCCATTATTCTTCATCCCATCAGCTCTCAACCTAGGCACTGATTTTTTAACAGACATTAATAGACCCTTATTTTCCATGGTGGAAGCTGTCATTGATTAGCCTTACCTCCATCAAAGGAGTCTTTCAATGATTGATCTGCAGGATTATATGTTTGCTGTGGAAAATTAATGAATCTTTGTTGTATTTCATTATTATAATTTTTTTGTAAGTTGAGATAATGATTAATCTTATTTCTTCTATTTATGATGCTACAGTTTTATTTATTTATTTATTTATTGGTTCTCAAGGATCACTATGCTCTTATCATGGGGTAATTTTCCTGAGTGTATGCATGCACTAGGAATAAAAAAGAAATCATGGAAAACAATTATTATCCATGCGAATTTAAATTTAACTCTCTCCTTATTTTAATCAATTAATTTTTTCTTGTGTGATTGCTTTTCAATATTGCATGAGTATTTAATTGATATTTTCATATTACATTAACTGATGTGAAGAATTATATGATAATTGTAGTGCTTTTGTATATCTAATTTGTTTTATGTTTGGGAGATGCTTCATATATTTTTATTTGGCTTGTCTGTGTAAAATCATTCTCTTTGTTGTCTGAGGTGAATGTATAATTATATCATTAATATGAAATTTTAAGTAATGAATCATTTAATTGGTTTATATTTCGCCTGACTAAATGGATAACTCTTGAAAACAGCGAGAGTGTTACTTCATTGGTGTGCATACAAAACATGTTAGGTATTGGAAAATGGAATTTTAATGAAGAGAATCTGACTTTAAAATTATGAAACAAGCCAAAGTGTTCTAGTATGATTTTTATCTGCTTAAAATTATTATATTGGTGGAGTTGGTTCTTCAAATAGATGCTTTGATGAGGCATTATTACTAAATGTTTTTTTATATGCTAACAATATCTTTGGTGAGAATTGACTTGTTACCTATTTCATGGGAATTGCAATAATTCATCTTGCATGCTATTTGTATTTTGTAGAGCTGAAATAAAAATGTTTTGATCTGACATCAATGATAAATTTTATGAAGATTATTTTCGAAACCTAACCTATGTCTTGGTTTTCTCATTGTGCTTCCAATCAAGCAAGGGAGGCATTGATGTTTAGAGAAAAGTACCTGGTAATATTTTCCTGCTTGCCTTTGAAATACTTGATTAAACCCTCTAACACCTAAGGTATCATTTCCTGCATCAATTTGTAAGAAACTGCATTTTAATGGACAGGAAGGAAGGTTTGAAGTCACAAGACTAAAAAAGAGTTAAGTAGTGGTCCTGGCCTATTCTTTTTTACTGTATACCACTACCTTGGTTTTCTCTCTATTTTTTTTCTTCAGTTGATATCTGGCCGCTGTCTTTTCCATGTTAACTAGACTTCTTTAGTCTCTTTTGGAGATAAAGACTGAAGATGAAGACTGAATTGTTTACATAAAATGGAATTTGGTAGATATAGGGTTAAAATTATATAAGGAAGCAAGGAAAATTATACTTAATCATTTAAGTAAGCTGATAGAAAAGCAGTGCTAAATATATGGACAGGTAAGGTCATGGGAATTATCTACTCCTTGAGTGAATTTTAGTAATGTTTTATGGAGGTGTAGGGTACTTGTGATGCCTATGCGATAGTGATAGCATCTTGAAGTAAAAGTGGGCTAGAATCGAGTATATTTGTTAATGATGTATATTAGGAAATATTCTTAACATCAGTGAAGGATATAGGTGGAGGAATAAACTTTTTGGTAGCCTGCAGTAGGCTGAGACTGCCCAAGTAATGGAGAATATGGGTAGGCACCGTTTGATAGTAAAGTAAGGTAGTGTTTTCTGTGACCACCACTACTCTTAACCCTTTTACCGCCAGCCGCTTTAAGGTAGACTGTGCAAAAACTGCCAAGCCCATTTCCGTGAGAATTGTAAGATTATTAATTTAAGACATATTTGAAGCAATTAATTTTAATGCATGAATTTTTTATTTTTCTCGATGTTGATGATATATTTTACTTTTTATGAGGACGAAACAATTATTCATGCTGTCACTGTTTAGAAGGAAATATAATCAATACGTAGGTATAATGTAATGGTGTAATGTAAGTGGGCTGATATATTGGCCACTGGAAGTAAAAGGGTGAAAGGGTATGTATCAATTAAAATTAGGAAAATTCTGAAAAAATACAAGTATTTTATATAAAAATGTATAATATGTTTCATTTGGCAAATGGCTTATGCCCTTGTATGCAGCAACCTTGGTGAGATTTTTTGGTTCACATTTTAGACTATTATTAATGGTCCCCTGGAATAGGTATTTTAAATAATAGGTACTGGTATTTGGTGTTTGTTGCTCGTGCTAAAAAACTTTGGGTGCAGTTTGGAGCAGCATGAAAAAGGGAAAATTTACAAGAGATGTCAGGAGTTTAGAATATACTGTGTGGCTGGATTTGGCATTGTAGCTATGTGGTCTAGCATTAAAATGGCTGGACCCTGGAAACTTTACTTTTTTCTTTGCAGAGTAAGTATTGCATTTTTAAGTTAATGTGACGGAAGAAAGAGAAGACTCATTTGCATATTTTGCTGAAAGTTGTAAGTTTTGCATGCCCTGTTATTTTAAAGTGTCATTTTGTAAATGCTTGAATTTGATTGTTGCTATGCTTGTTGATATGATTGATATCTTGCATGGAGCATTTCCTGTCAAGGCTTGAGGTGGTTTAGTTACATTTTAAGCATGCTTATTCATTCCTATGGTACTTTGTAGTGAGCTTGCATGGTAGCTGGGACTTAATTTGTAGAGTTAACGTTGGCTGCAATTAGATGAAGTATTAGAGAGTGGGAAAAGAGTGAAAATACATTCTTTTAAAACCTGTTAGTTAGAGTCACATTGAGGGCAATTGAAACTTCTGTATACGATATGAGCTCATGATAATATTTACTTGAGTGAATCCTAATAAGGAATTTATACCTGGCGGAATTGAACTAATTAGGTACCAGTGCATTTTTAAGTTGAAATAAACTTTTTAGCATAATGTTGGAAAAGAACTGTGATGCATTGTGGTATTTATTCAAGAGAAAGACTCCATGCTCTTGATAGATTTTACATCTCTGCCTTTTATTCTTATAAGGCAATGAATGTTGTAATCAAAATCTTTCTTTCTTGGCAAACATATTTTAAGAAATTTCTTGTGCTTTCCTGGTGTATCTTTTAAGTGAATTCTTCTCAGGTCTTCATTCGGGTTAGGCTCTTCATCTCCACTAAAATTTCAATGAACAACCCTTACAGAAAATCATTACTGAAGAGCAGTAATTAATTATGGCTGTCTTACTAATATTTAGTAAAAGTTAATTACTGATATTCAGTAATAATTTTCTGTTAGGGAACTCACTCATCACCTTCAGCGCAAGAAGATTATGAACAAGTCGTTCATCAAAATGACCACAAGTTCATTCAAAATCATACCCATTTTAGTTAAATTGATGATTCATTTCCACAAATCATATGTAAAATATATGGTTCCAGATGAATGAATGTAAATAACCACTTTGTACATGACTGACTTATGCCAAGCTGCAATATTAGCAATATTTAAATGCTCAGCTCCTCAAAGATACTTTGCTAAGAATCTTATTGCTTCCACAGGATTCAGCATTGGAGCTTCCCCAGCAGCAAATGATTTCTCCAGGCCTCCCTCCTCCTCTTATCCAACCAAACTGCATAGAACTCCCAAAATCCTGCACCGGGAATGAACAGAGCTCAGTTTCATCAAACTACTCCCCAGCCCCTACTTTGATGATACAATCCAAAGACCTCCAAACGATGCAACCGAGTAACAGCCACCAAAATGCGGACCTAAATTCTGAAAGCAATGTTTCTCAAGCATTGGTACCTTATCATGCACCAAGTGAACCACAGGTAGTGGAGCCTGTGATTGCTCCAGTTTTAAAACCATCCAGGTCCAGGAAAGGTCTTCCTCAGAGGTCCAGGAATCACTGCCATCCGACCCGTAACACTTATCTCCAGCCTCCCCACTTCATTCATCAACTCTCGCATGACAATGAAAAACCATTCAATAATCAAGTTCCTGAGACATCACCACAGTCTCAAGAGAGCCAACTGCTTATACCTCAGTCTTTTCCACCCATGCCCAAAGGTCTTGCGCTTCAAACTGAAAAGGCAGAAGTGAATACTTCAAAGTACTCCCCTCAGTCCCGTTTCCCTTGCCCTCAACCAGGGAACCATGATGTACCCTTCATGAGGATGCCCCTAGGTTCTGGTGGAATACCGAATTTCCCTAATATGAGAATCGTTCCCATTCCAGGTGGTGGTTCAAATCCACATCAGATAAGCCCACCACATGCCAGTCCCTGCCTCGAAAGAAGCAGTTACTATTCGCCCTCTTTGCCTCACCAAGGGTATTCTAAGCAGGTTACACCTGAATTGAACCAGGACATGGCCCATTTTCAGGCCCTTAACTCTCAAGTACGGCCTTATAGCCAGTATCAAGCAAAGCCAAAACACATTGTGAGCACCAATAAGAGAGGGCCAGTGCTTCCGGACCAATTTTGCAGACCCTCTGGCGATAAAAATGCTGGCCCTAGCAATGCTAGTCTTTATCTCCCCAATTCCAATGCAGCATTCCTTGGGTCTGTGGCTCATTCCACAAGTGTGCCGCAGAATCCTGAAAATCCGGATCAATTTTGCAGACCCTCTGGCGATAAAAATGCTGGCCCTAGCAATGCTAATCTTCATCTCCCCAATTCCAATGCAACATACCTTGGGTCTGTGGCTCATTCCACAAGTGTGCCGCAGAATCCTGAAAATCCGGACCAATTTTGCAGACCCTCTGGTGATAAAAATGCTGGCCCTAGCAATGCTAGTCTTCATCTCCCCAATTCCAATGCAACATTCCTTGGGTCTGTGGCTCATTCCACAAGTGTGCCGCAGAATCATGAAAATCCGGACCAATTTTGCAGACCCTCTGGTGATAAAAATGCTGGCCCTAGCAATGCTAGTCTTCATCTCCCCAATTCCAATGCAGCATTCCTTGGGTCTGTGGCTCATCCCACAAGTGTGCCACAGAATCCTGAAAATCTGGCTGCTCTGCCCCCAAATTTTTATCCACAGACTGCAATGTCTCTCGGCAATACTCTGAGGTCTGACTCTCAGCCGACGCAAGCGAAACCATCATTCTTGAACTCACATCATAAATCTGCCAATGTGAAAAATTCCCCGGTGGTTTGTGATAACTATACCAATCGGCCGAACAGTAACTCGCATAATACTATCCCCTCAAGAACACAGAATCAAGTCGAGATTGGAGGTTGGGCGGTGAACTCACCATTTCAAGCCCAAGATTCAGGGCCCCAACCACCCATTAGTGATCTCACCACAAGAAAATATGATAATGATGTCCCGAAAAATTATACAAAGATGCCCACTTCTGTGGATCAGCTCCCTAACTTCAGTGCAGCGTTCCTCAATCAAGGTATGCAGCAGCCTGATATCACCCCTCGGCCACCACACTTATCGCAGGTTACAAGCCAGATGACACCTCCCAAAAATGTTAAACATGCCCGGAAAGGTGTGAAGAAACAGACAGAGCGATCTACTGGAGAGACTTCAAAACCACACCTTGCTACAGTGCATGATGGGCCTCAACCAACATTCAAGGTCCAGCCAGAGAATACCCCCTCTGTCGCCCATTTCTGCACACAGCTCAACTGCTCACAAATCGGCGGCTCTCGGGTCCATCCCAGTCTCCCCACCCATCCAGTCCCTCCATCTCACTACCAAGAGAGTGGTTATCCACAGCCCAGGAATCTATATCCCATGCCCAGATACAATGCCCTGATGCATGGAGACCAAGGATCTTCCCACCGTCAAATCCCAGCTGGATCCCAGCAGAACAACCATCCCTATGGTCCAGTTCGTGGCTCCTGCATGGCCATTCTGTCAGCCACTTCGATCATAATGCCGCCACCTCCACCGAACCCACCGAATTTCCTCTTCCCTCCTCCATTTGATGTGGAAGCATTGGCCCGGCATCAGCTTCACCGGCAGCAAATGGCATCGGGCATGAACATATTCGCAGAAACCCGGAGAAACTCAATGGATGGTACTTGCAAGCAGTAAATACTGCCATGGTAGTAATGAAAAAAAAATCATGCGTAAAATTAGTAACCAGCCCAGGTTTGCACCATTACTTAGCCATTGACCTTCTCTACAGCTAATTTTGGTCATGAAAAAGTGAAAGGTGTCACTTGGATTGAAAGAAAAATGTGAAGCTAGGGGAAAAAAAGCACATGGAAATCAATTTTATCGATGTCTTTCCATTATTATTTAAAAACAATTGAACAATCGTAAAATAATTGTTCGATTTTTAAGTTATACAATTATTGCACATCAATTTTAGCCTTATTGTAAGGTACTATTGTTATTTTTTTACAAAATATATCTTTTGTCTATGCAAGAAATTATATATTGGTCCATGGTGCTTTTGGCTATAGGAATGAAAGCCTAATTATTGACTCCCTTGGCTCAGAGAGCTAACTACACAGAAGCCTGTATAATGACTACAGAGCAGTTATAACTTGGGTTTGGTATAAATTTTGTGTATGCAAAGTTTTTTATTACATTGATGATTCAGTTCTGCATTGTAACTCCTGAGACTGACAAGTTGATTCATGATGTGAATGATGGGTCAAATTTGTCAGTCCAGGAAGTTCCCATGTGTGTGTATAAATATATATAGGTACTATTCTCTTTTGGATGACAGTTGTTGTTTTTAAGTACGTATAGTTTTTTGATTCTGGTAGATTTAATTAAATACCTATAATCAGATATCCCCTTAATCTAAAAACATAAGAAAATACTTCAAATGAAATTAATCTCTTGGGTGTGAATATTTGAATATTTTCTTTTGCTTTCATCAATCACAAATTATTGCTTTAATATTCAAATTTAATCATAAAAAAAGTCAGTGAATTATTTTGGAGTTTTACATAATGAATTAGCTAGAGATACCAGTTATGCCAGTAACATGATTAATATCCTGTTTGTCTTGTAAACTGTTAGTAATAATTCTAAAGTTTTGCCTAAATGTGATTATCATTATTCATTTATTGATGCTTGCTTTTATATGTCTCAGTAAATCATTACTGTTTACTAACATCATTAAGTGAGGATATCTGAAAAACTGTTATTCAGAAGGTAATACTCTAAATGTGTGTTCATTGATGTTGATATTTAAACTCTAAAGTTTACTTTTTTTATCTTTCCAAAGTATATTTCTGTAAATATGTTGATTCTTTTGGTGTGGGTTTTTCATTTTCTGTCGACCATTAACCTTTAAATGCCAAAAGTGCCAATATTGGCACACCGTTTGGTGCTTCTCAGTGTGGAAAATGTCATTTTTGGCATTTAAATCAATCAGGGATGGACTTTGAAGGACATTTAAATCTGGTGTTTAAAGGTTAAAGTCTCTCTAACATATGCTCACTGGGCATAGCTGTGTGGATGTATTACTTAAGTAATATTAAATGAAGGCAAAAATCTTCTAAGAAAGTAACTCCATGTCAATTATTTTCCTGGCATGCTGAGATGCCGCAGATAAGGAAAATATTGTCATGAAAGTTGAAAAAAGGTGCTTAATTATGACTTTGGGTGCTAGTGGCTGTTTGGCCTAAGAGTCAGTTCCTGAGTTTTGGGAAAATTGTGGTTTCCTAAGTGTTGATACATCCGAGCCATATGTTGATTCCATAGGTGAGTGATAGGCCAGCTCAAAATACACCTGTTGGCATTCTGATAGTTTTATGTGTAGTGAATGGGAAAGAAAAGAGCTCGTCTCTTTGATGTGATGACATTTCTTGCATGTAGTGATTAAGTAAAATCCTTATTATGACAGAGAAACCCCTCTGTCAATCTACTCCATCAAATGAAATGGTGGATTCGTGCTTATCTGAAGTTCAATTAATTTGAATAACTGGTGTGTGTTTCTTGTTTACCTTTTACCTATGATACTGATAAAAGTTTGCTATTTGATGGTCCTTTAATGTGACAGTAAAACTGTGGGTGCTAAACTGCATGGGCCCTGTGTGCATATTACCATGTCATTTGTTGTACATATTTTTCTTGCTGTTTAATTGGATTCACTGGTATTGGAGTTATTGGAGTGCACCCTACAACAAATTAATCTATTCTTCTTAGACTTATATGGGAAATAGTGTCTTGAAATTCGTTCATCTCACAATTTGACAGTTTTGCAATTTGTAACATCTTTGGTGATGGGTTGGTGTGGAATTATGAGGCACCACTATACTAACCCTAAAGGTTAGTTCAAAATTAGCTGGAGAATAATGATGCTCTTCTGGGATCTACAGGAGGTGTTATTCCTGTGAATAACATCCCAAATGTCAAGCAAGGGAGGCAGTACAGTCTATGATATTGTTTTCATATTTCGTGCCCCATATTTTATTGCAGTGTATTATGGATGTAGGTGACTGTAGGAATAATGCTTGATGGAAAGGATTATGAATGACCAGTTGTTGAGTATTCCGGGGTCATGAAAAGGTTGTTTGTAGGCATTGGGAGGAGACAGAGATGGTATGTGGAACAGGCAGTTCGGGACAGTTAAAAGGAAGTTGTAGATGGTAAAATGTTGGGCAAGCAAGGTAGATGAAGAAAAAGATAAGGTATTCTGTATAGTTTGAAGAGGGAGGTAGGGAATGTTGATGAAAGATGGAGAAGGATCCATTAGTTACAAGCAATGAAACGAAGAGTTGGAACACTCCAAAAAACCTAAAATAATTAGTAGGAAACTCAATAAAAATTAATACTGTGATAGCATAAATTTTAACCATCAATAATGGTACAAAAAAGGTCATACCATTATTCGATATCAGAATTCTGTTCCTCAGCTTGTCAGAAAAAAATGCAATGAGCTCTAATTTTTTTAATAATGCATTTAAAAATTGTATATTTATTCAAATATAGTCCAACATATACATAAAAATTTCACCAATTTCTATCAGTGGGTATGATAATTACTTGATTGAAAAAAATCTTTAAAAACCCTTTCCTTATGAAATTTTGGTTTTTATGGTCATTTATTAGGTGGTGACTAGAGGTAATGCTGTTGGAAATGAATTAACAGAGAGATATATACTGTGTAAATAGCATAATAGCGTAGCTACTAATATAGGTGTAAGTAAATATGTAGGTTTTCTAATTTTTAATTGCAGAGTTTATGTATAGACAATGACTTCACATTACTTGTCAAGTCAAAAGTGGAAGGGGTAATTGAAGAAAAAAGTGTAAATGTAAAACATTTGAATGTCTTACATATAAGTGGAATTATAGGTGTGGTATAGAAAGGTGCTAAATTGGTTTGAACAATTTTAGTAATTTTGAGTCGTTCACTACCCAAAAAATTTTTAACGTTTAACGTTTTAATTTTGTTCAGATTAATTTTATCATGTGCTATCCTATACCATGTATCCATCCTTGCTACTAAACAGCAACTTAGAGTGGATATGTCATGAAGTCTTTTTGCAAGTTTACTGGATGAAAACGGGGACATCCAGAGGGAATCATTGAGCAAATTGTGTTGCTCATATTATTTCGAAGGGAAAAGGAAGGAATTGGAATTTGATATATCTTCAAATTCAGCAGATTGTTTTCTTGCTAGTAAATACTCTATTGAGTCATTCAAGATATAACAATATCTAACTGTAAAAGAAGAAGAAATGAGATGCAAGAGTTACAATTTTTTGATTGTGTGAGTAAGAGAGGGGTTTAATCATTACTTGTGTGGGGGCTTTGCAACCCTTGATGAAAATGGTAAACTTGTTGGTGCAATACTAAAGTATATCAGATGGTGACCTTTAGGTCAAAGTATATGATCTTAAGAGTGTAATAATGATGCTCAATAGGAGCGAAACTACAATGGTAGCTTTCCACGAGCCTCTAGAGAATGAGTAGGAAAGAATTTTGAGGATTCTTATTAAAATGAAATATGTAGTTTTATGGCTGATATACTGTACATGACTTTTTCAGATGCTGTGTGATAATTTAGAGGAGGAAGGGGTGCATTTATTGCTAGGAAAATAAAAAGGCAGCAATTGTGAGTGCTACTGTTGGAGAGGAAACTTTGGAATAGTATTACATTTTTCACCTTTGATGTTTAGAGTAGAAATAGTTCTCTCCTAAATAAGTGAAATTGTTGCTATTCAAGTGCTGTAACTGTCACAAAATTTTAGATTTTATCATTTAAAATTTACATATTATCCTTTCAAGCACATTGAAAATGCACGCCTCCAATATATCTTGGCATTAGTCTAAAACAGCTCATTGCTACAGCCAAAGCTAATGGTTCCTTTTTACATTATTAAAAATAAATTTTTATACTTGAATTATTTTATTTTTTAAAATCATTTTAAATTTTGACACTCTTTATCTAAAGATTTACTTATTTATATTGACTGAGTTGTTTTGTGTCAGTGAACTATTTTAATGTTATTTTCATGATGTCTTGTTGTGATAGTTGTTGGATTTAGTCTTATAATTAACATACAACTAAGTCGCTACCAATTTCATGTAATCATGTTTTTTTCTTCAAATGGCAAGAGTAATTTATGTTGACATTCGTTCATATATGCTCAATTCGTGTGTTTAATTAGACAAGTCTCTTCATAAACCATAAACCAGCCAACTCAAGTCGGGCATTAGGTGATCCCCTAATCACATGGCTGCATTAATGATTTATTAATTTGAAGGCTGTTGGTGATGCATGGTCTATTATACACCAGTGAAGTACCTCATGCAGAATTCTGATGTCCACTCAGGACATTACTCAGAGATGACGTAGCTATCATTCTCTTAATTCAACTAGTGCAGTAGACCTACAAAGTAATGTTTAGTGAGACTACATTGCTTCTGTAACGATCCTCTTATTTGTAGAACAGAATAATTGTGTTTAAAAATTGCATCCCTCTCTTAACTAAGTCCTATGTTGTTGAAAGACAAGGTGCTGAATTGGTACTACCATCCACTTTGTCTGCAAAGCTGTGGCCTTGGATTGGGAGTCTTTAAATTATGCCTGTGGTCTTTCCTGCAAGTGATAGGCTTTGCACCACAATAGTCTGTCACCTAAAATCCAGAACCTAGATGATTTATTGACAGGGAGAAACACTTTTTTACTTCATAAACTGTCGGACATGGCAATAATAATGAGTAGTGAATAAATCCATTTTCTAGACACTTCATTTTCTGGTTGTGGTCGCTGGCAAAATTGAGATGACCATGGCAGTGTATGTTTATCTACATTGGAGGCAATAAATATAATATAGGTATTGGCCATCTATGAGGCAATAAGTGTTATCTAAGAATCAATGAAGCTCAGTATTTTGCCTTATGATATGATGGAGATTTCAAAATATAGAAGCAACCAAACCTCATGACAGAAGTACATGCAATTAGCCTCAGCTGCCATAGAAGAAAGCTGAAATCGCACATTATGGAATTAGGAACCCCTAAGGAATTTATACAATTCTGATTGGCTTATCATAGGCTTGATGTTTTTACTAAAGATTATTTAAGTAATGAAAATGGCGCTAATCTATTCAGTTTCAGAATTAAGGCCTAATCATGGTTCTCATATTTGTTTCTATGAAAGAATGACATTTTATGGAGCTAGAAATGTTCTATTTGGAGTATATCATCTATTTTTCCATTTTATTGGTAATTTTAGCTTTTATATGATCATCCAGCATATTGCATGCTGAAATATCTAGTGATCCTTTATCACCATAGATTTCAGCATTTACAAGTAAGAAAGTGACAATTCATATAGTAAACTTGCTTTATATTTAAGAGAAAGATTCTAATGGGGATAACTCTTACCTTGCCATTTCATTTGCCCTCATGGCATTTCCATGTTGTTCTCTTTGTAGTCATTTTTGTAATAATGCTAATTTTAAGGGCATATTTTTTATTGATGCATTGAGGGTTTTAAAGTAGACTTTATCATATGGAGGCTATTATTTCAGAGAGTATAGTTTTGGGCACAATTATCCCTTGAAAAATATGTAATGAAGTTATTTACTTCTCCCTTAAATCGTTTTAGGAGACCAGTATTGTGAAAAAAATGCCCCAACTTTTCGTTTGAAAATTAATATCCTGAAGTTTTGCCAAAAGTAAATTGTCATTGTATTTACCATAGCAAAGAATAATTGATAATGGCCTTGCCTGAATTTGTTTGCTGTCTACAATGTTTAAAGACAAAGCTTGAGTTATCATTGAATTCTATGTTGTGGGACATACAATCTATGTAATAAAGTCCTTTCCATTGATGAGGCATGCATTAATTATTTTGATACTATTATGCTCGTTATGAATAATGCTTAACCAGGAACTAACTCATCTTTCAAAATATTGCATTGCAATAATTATTGCATTTTAATAGGTGTGCATAATTTGATTTTTTATTAATATATTGTGACGATAAGCTTTTTATTATGGCTATTAGCTGCTATGTGCGTTTAATTGTGATAGCATCATTCTCATAATGTTTTTTTTCTCAAATTTGAATTTTATTTGCTCATGAAGTTTGATAGATAATAATAGTTAAATGTGTCCACTATTTTACTATTTTCTAATTGATCCAAGGCAAAGCATTAATTATATTTCCAGGATTTGCCTATTTTTCAGTACTTGACTCAGGCAAGCACACTCTTACAGACTGAAAATAACCACTTTATCAAGGAGTAATGCACATTTTTTTCATGCTCAGCTATGTTTTATGCAGTAATTTATGCCAATATCATCATTGTTTCTACATGACTAGAATTACTTTTTTTGGCCTAATGTAAAATTGAATGTAGAGGTTTCCAATGTATAAAGAGTTGATCCTTTGAATGGAAAGAATGAATCATTATGAGATAGCATATATTGAATACATTTATTTTCGTCTGCCATACATGATTTCCATTTATGGGAAGCATGTCTAAAAGAACTTATTGTTACTATGTTACTATTCATAAAATTATGAAAGGCCATATTTTAAAGTATAAAGTTTGAAGTGCTTACGTTATTTCAAACTGGAAACATTCTAGCATTTTGAGAAAAGGGCATATGATTTTTTTTATAAACTCTTTGTTGTTATTTCTCCTTGCCTATCACGATCTTGTGATTTTGTTAACTTAGGCCATTTTTTTAATATATCATAGTTTTTCACAAAATATTTTGAGTTTTTTTTATTCTGTTTGTGTTTAGAGAAATTTTAACAGAATACCATAGTGTTTTTTTATGAACTCTTATAATGATGTAGATTTATCCTTTGCACATGTAAGCCATTTGTAAAGGATGAATATAAGTCTTAAACTCACATTGCAAGATGATTGTTGAAGGTCCCCTTCACCCACTGTCCATCATGGCAAATGACTTTGAAGAAGACCTTCAACACATGCTTTTTTGGTTCATGACCTTATTTGTAATGTTAAGTTTCTCTAATATATTTTTTGTGAGTGCTTTTATAATTAATTAAATAATTAGATGATAACTTACTTGTTAAATCAGTATTAATTTTTCTCAATTTTCAGAATTGTATTATTAATTTTCTTTCAATGTTCAATGGATGTTTATACATTGGTGTCAATTGTAATGATGTCTGATTCTATGTTTGCCAGAAGAGAATGGTATTTTTCTGTGTCTACAGTCAAAAATTCATTTGTATTTTCACCCTTAAAATTTGATATTCAGAAAGTACTGATGAAATGGTGTGATGTTTCAGATAGACTGTGATTTGTAATTGGGGTTTGATGAAATAATACCCCAAGTTACTCTAGATATGAAGTTCCATCCATCTTTGATTATTACAGAGAATAGTGCTGGTGCATGCTCGAATGTATTAGAAGAAATTGTAAAGAACTTGTTAATTTCCTATTTTTCTATTTTTTTTATATTCAGAAAGGCTTTCTTAAAGCCACTTATGATATAAACAACTCTTTTAGTGGCACATTGCCAAAATATTTATTCCATTGTTTAAAACTGCTAATGTGCGGAATAAATACCTTTCTCATGGATTGAAAGATATGATTTTCTTTAACTCCCAGCATTTATCCTGCTACTAATCCCCCGTCCCCCTCTGGCTGTGCTTCAAAAAATAAAATCATTCATTCTTGGCCTGCTTTTGGCATTTTTGTTTATTTAGGTTACACACTATAGTCACTTTGTGAACGTACTCAATTTGAATTCTTATGCATTCAATAATCACTATTTTTCTTTTTGTATAGAAAATTATTGTTGATCAGTACATTTTCTTAACGAAACCTTTAAGTATGAGTATAGAATCATACAATGAGGAAAAAGGATTGTTTTCCCATAATTTTTACTCAGCAAAAAGTGACATTTGTTATCTTTCTCTGGATCCGAGAAAAATGCAAGCACATGCCAAAATATACATATATAAATTGTGGAGTAAATGAGTAGTTGTTTAATGTGATTGTAGCGAAGTATGAAATAGTGAGGCAGGAGTTAAAGTGTGTGGGAATTGTGTGACCGACATGAAACAAGTCCTAGCTTAATTAGCAGTGATGCATGTGTTATGCCACTTGCAATTGCATGTTTTTATTCATAAGAGAGATATCAGAGTCAGGTGTGGAAGCTTCAATTATGAATAGGAAATTAGGTAGGAGAGTGGTCAGTGCAGGATAGTTGTGTGGCTAAATGGTGACAGTAGAAGTTAAGGAGGACTGACAAGGGGAAACTGAATTCAGGTGTGCATATGCCAATTTTTAGCTGTATGGAGGAAGAGGCAAATTGCTCATTTGACCAGCTGGACAGTAGGACATGTGGAGGACCAAGGAAATAAACTTGCCATGGGTGATTGGGATTAGTGGTTGGTGAATATAGGTTAACAACAAGTAACAGCAGCATTGTTTGTGTTTGCAATTGTTTTATGAGAGGGTTGGGCTAGCAATCACAAAAAATTGCTTCAATTCATCAATAAATGATATGGTAAAAAATTGACACCGACTGATGACTTCTGTCTCTCTGGTTTGGTGCCATTACCATTATGTTAGGTTTTACTACTCATCTGTGGTTACATGCCTGTACTGCAATTACCGCCCTTGCTAATAATATTACTGAAGAGCAGTAGTTATAATTACTAAATATTAGTAATTCTAGCAATATTAAATTACCTACAAATATTCGGTAAATTAGTTATGAATCTTTAGTCATTACTTCTATTCAGTAATATTTATCTAAGGAAGGCGCCTCAGACGGGGAGAAAAGGCACAAGGATAAGAATTCTTATCGTCCGTCGGCTGGGACGCATGTGTCCCAAACGACGGACGAAGTACTGAACAGAATCACTTAACACTTACAAATGAATTACACTTAAAAATGAGCCTATTTTACGAAGAAAAATATCTGCTTCAGCTGAGGATTGAACCCGGGCTCTCGGGATGGGAGGTAGATAGGTACTCTATCCATCACACCAACCCCACTCCCGGGCTTCTCGAAACAATGTTTTGTGTGCAACTCGAATGACGTCATAGAAACAATTGAGTGAATAGTAAGGGATAGTTTGCGAAGTATCTGGGTTAATTTATGGAGGTTTGGTCGTCTTTTTTAAGAAATTCAACTCAAAAGTTAATCCTTGAGCCCTGATGAAGCCTCAATTAAAAGGCGAAACGTTGGCAAGAAAAGGAAGTTGAATTTTTTAAAAAAGACGACCAAACCTCCATAAATTAACCCAGATATTATAAAAGTGGTCAATAACCATCCAAAGAAGTTTGCGAAGTGTTTGTTCGAGACCGTGAGCAGCTGATCGAAATCAAGATGTGCTCTGCGAAGCGAAGCACATCTTGATCTGAAGCGAAGCACGAAGCATCTTGAAGCGAAGCACATCATCTGCGAAGCGTGCACTGGAGCGAGCAGTTGTTCTTGAAAGTAACAGTTGACTTACGTTTACAACTCTTAAATTGTGGGTAATTACTGAGGAAAGAAAAAAACAACCTGTACGAGGTAAACTACGGTTTCCAGCTCTTCAGTCCTGAGAAGGTAATGCATTTCATATTTTGTGTGTTAGTTCAGCATAAATTCGAATTTATTTAGTATTTTAGCTCTAGGAATTAACTTTAATCGATGAATGTAACCGTCTGATAAAATTTCCGTGATTTTTTCCTTTGGTGTACCTAGTTCTGGATGATATCTTTACCGATACTTATTGTGGTTTGACTTTTAAGACAGCTTTACACGATTCAATTTTTTTGTACTAACGCTTATGTGAAGAAATTGTACCGTGTAAAGCGGCCAATTGTGTGAACGCTTGTGCGAATGACTTAACGGAAAATAGAACCTGTTCTAATTCCATTCAGACAAACATACAAGTTCGTTCAGTTTCATACGTTCGTTTGTACAAGAAATTGTATCGTGTAAAACGGCCTTTACTACATATATTTAATATCTTGAGCAATGGTGAACTCTACTTGCTTCCACCTCCTCGTATTTTACAGCGGGAATGGCCGATTGGTGTTGGTTGAACGTATAAGTGAGATAACTCTTATTAAGCTCGTCATTATCTTTTCGTTTATTGAGCTGCTACTATGGACGATTTAGCTATCGCGCTATAAAGCCAAATTAGTGACTCTGGTCAGTTTTTAGCCAGCATTGCGTCGTTATTTTGGCTTGTATAAAGCGCGCGGTAGCACGAGCGCCAATTCATTCAGAATAACAGCCTTGACAATCACGATGGCGTGATGCAGAGGATGGAGCGTTTGGCCTGGGACTGGAGAATTCTGGTTAAAACCTGATAGAGGCCTACTAGGTTGCGTCCTACTAATAGTACGCATTAATTAATGCGTCTACTATTCTTTTTTTATTTTCAACTCTTCGGACCACTTTGGAAGTTTTGAGATTCAGTTTTTGGAAGTCTAGCCGAGTTTTGAAATAAAAATGATCATGTATGTAGTAATAGGTATGCATTTTTACATTAAAATCCAAAATTTTAGGGGATGCGACTAAGAGCCAGGACAATTTTCTTCGTTTGGGATACGTGTGTCAAGAGTATAACAGCTGACGGTAGCTGATGAAGGGAGGAGAGAAATCTGGCGTCGGCATTATCCTACTTGGGCCGAGGGGAGCCGCGGGGACTAACGCGCCGAGGGTTATCATTCAACGGGCGGAGTACCTCACACAACTAGAGATGGGCAACTTGGTAAATTACCGCGGTAATTTTCTTAAATTACCGTTGTATTTTTCGTAAATTACCAACACCCCTGAAAATTACCGTAATAAACGGTAATTTTCAGAAAAGTTCTTTTTCAGAAAATTTCATCCTCATGAAGAAACCATTGGAATTGGTAATATTATAATTTAAGAAGTTAAAACGATTTTTTTACATTGTGTCCATGATTAATTCCAATTAATTCAGAGTAAAATAACAAATGTACATTGCGCAGAGGTATGTCTTTGGAACGAAAATTTCTCATAGCGTGACAAAAGAGAGGCAAATCGCGTGTTGCTTCCAACTTTGTTTTAATTTTTTAATGAGTTATTATTGATAAACGTCGTGATATGTTTGATATAAACGTCGGCATTTATATCTCAATGCTATTTGATTTCATTTGGAGTCGTCTGATAAGGATTTGCAGCTCAAAACTTAAAATTACCGGAAAATTACGGTAATTTTCGAAAATTACCGTAATTTACCACGGTAATTTACCTCGATTGAAAATTACAGTAATTTACCCATCTCTACACACAACTCTCAAGTAAGAGCCGGCATTCTACAGAAAACCTGGAATTTCCGGTATTCCAAACAGAGTACTCCAGATGTGAGGTTTCATTTGATCACTTCTTTCGAAATTTCAATGGAAGTTAAATATGCCGCTGGTAGACTACCCCCAGTAGCCACCCAATATTCACCAGTGTTGGCTATTCATTGGCACCCCATATTGGCTATATGTTGGCAATGAGATGAGAACCAATGAATAGCCAATATTTCTCAATATGGGCTACCCTGATTGCTCAATATGGGCTACCCTGTAGTCTCTCTGTGACTCTGGATATTTATTATAGTACACATAGACATATGAAAACATTGGTGTGTCTGGACTCAAATAAGTGGGCCTTGAAAATGTATGTGGGAATACAATCATGAAAATGTGTGTGCTGAGGCATAAAATATTAGTGAACTCTATGATTAACCATTATAAATATAATGGGGTATAAGCCGATATTTAGTTTCATGGGGTAACCAATGTAACCACATGGGGTAGCCCATATTGAGTTTCATGGGGAGCCAATGTGGTGTTACGTGGGGTAGCCAATATTGGGCCAATATGGGCTTTCATTGGCAGTCCATGGCCAATGAAAGCCGGCATTGCCATCTTGGTCCAACATTGGCCCAATGTGGTAGGCTACTGGGGTACGCGCTGGCAACCCAAGGACCGTGGATTCGAATCCCACCAATGTCATGGATGTTGTAGGTAATTAAGAACTTGGTGTGCACGGTGCGGTACCGCAGTTTGAGCGCTTGAAACCATAATCTACTATCTCTCTGTATTTGTGTTGATGTGTATGAATCGGCATAAAAATGGACGCCAATGCCAATCGTTTTTCGTGCTCTAAATGCAACATTTTTGTTTAATTCGGAACTCTCACATTTCGACAATACGTTATGAGGATTTCGCTCGCTCGGTCTCCCTATGATTCCTCGAAGAACTGTGTCTTTCTAGATGCTAATGCTGCACTGAACCATTCTATTCCGAAATTTACTTCATCATCATCGGTCTACAATCCTAGGATTGGTTTGACGGAACCTTCCACTCGATTCTTCTATCGGCCAACCTCTTCATATTAACGTACCTAGTTCCTCTCTTTCACGTCCTTTACGACCTGTTCTATATAACTCATACGAGGCCTGCCTCTTCCAATTTTCCCGTTCACTTTTCCTTCGACGATTGTTTTCATCAGGCCATCGTGTCTTAAGATATGGCCGATTAGGTTGTCCCGTCTTCTTTTTAAGGTTTTCAGTACACATCTCTTCACTCCCACTCTTCTTTAAGACTTCTTCGTTTGTCACTCGATTGATCCATTTTATCTTCATCATTCTTCGGCACCACATTTCAAATGCTTCTAGCCTGGACTTCTCTGCTGCTGTTATTTTCCATGCTTCGCTGCCATATAGTAAAATAGGTACTCCAGATGTATGTTCTTATGAAATGTTTCTCACTTCCATCCTTGTGTTTGCAGTAGTAAGCAGAATCTTCTTTTGGTTAAATGACCTTTTCGCCTAGGCAATTATACCTGGCAATTTCTCTTTTACTTCGTCCATTGCTGGTTAATCGGCATCCCAGGTAACATAACTCTTCCACGTCTTCGATTTTTCGTTTTCCTAGTTTAACATTTGTCATGACTTCTTTTCTCCTACTGCATACCAATATCTTAGTCTTCTTTTTATTGATCTTCAGGTGATATCTGGTGAACCTTTCCATATTTCCTAGTGTCTTCTTTAAATCTCCTTCCGTTTCTGCTATGACTGCTGTGTCATGGCAGAAACTATGAAATTTACTAAAAATATCAGAGCCTGATGAATATTTCTTATGTATTCCTATCACACCCCATCCAGATATTTGGAATGCAATATCTTAGTGTCTTACCCTTATATGTAGAACGCCTACAACGATCATGCATGTCAGTCCATGTCATACACAATTGTGCCGCCGCTATAACCTTATTTCCTGGCTTCTTTAAGGAATAAGAATTGCGTATGTGCCAACACGACGTGGTATATAGCCGTATCATGGCGAATTCATGCTTGGATACCGGAAACAATCGTTGAATATGAACTTTTCAACTCTCAAATTATTTAATACTAACTACCAAACTATACCTAATTTAGAATATTTCGAAGAAATATGAATGAAGCAATGAAATAAATCTTTGAACGTAAACCCTCCAAGAGGTTCTTCTCATTTCTCCCCATGGTCATCCTCGCGAAAATTCTCTCCTTGAGGATACGGTTCTCTATACCGGAGAGGAGAATTTATAACTTTTGTTCAGCGTGAAACGATGCAAAACTCCTCGTCCTCCCTTGGGAATTCTTGAGGCGTCGACAAATATTGCTGTGCAATTTAGACTTCATTATTTTCAGCAAGAATGGCCTCTTCAGCTACTCATGAATTGATGTCGCTAACGCTAGGCACCCTATTCTCTTGTACAACTCTTTTATCCTATCCTTCAATGGGTTCTTCCTGAGTAACCTCTTGGTATCTCCCTAACTCAATTTTCGTCTTCTTCAGATCTTGGCTGGAAAATTTCGTTCCTTTTCCCCTCTACCGACGCTCCCTCTTCTTCCTACGCATCCATCGTACATTGAATTCAATGTTGAAGTATTCTTATTGACCACTTTATTTATGTAGTGATAGAAATGTGTTTACATGGGGTTGTTTGGCCGTTTCACCAAAGGTATGTAGCAAGATATTAATATTGTTCTGTAAATTTTTTTCCTTCTGTTCTATTCTAAGTCTGTTCAAAAGTAATTGAAATTTAAAAACTTACATTGTGTACTAAATAGCCCTGAAGAAGCCGAAATAAAGAGGCGAAACGTTGGCACAAATTGGTGTTTATCAAAAGCGACCAAACGACTCCATAAAAACACATTTCTATTACTATATTGAAGTCAATATTTAGAACAGCAATGAATAAAGAAGAAGAGGAAGAAGATCAAGGATGGAGGAGTAAAAAGGACTGATGATGAAAGATTGGAAAACGAGATTAATTTTGTAGGGTGATGGCCCACACTGCCGGGGAAATACTTATTGCCTGCCATCTTCTCTCGTCAGGAAACAACATTTTATTAATGCTTGCGAATGTTTCTGAGGTACGGTGACAGTGAAAACGGCTTTTCCTAGTTTTACCGTGGCTAACTCTAATATTTGAAAGCAGTTTTGTCCGAGTTTCAGTGGTTTCAAGAATGCATAGCTGATGTGAAACCAAGAAATGCAGCCTTCAAATTTATATTTTCCTAGAGCATTAATTATGAGATCACGTTTATTAATACATTTTAGGCTGTTTTTTTGCCTGCAGGTTGAATTTGGTCTTTTTCAAAGTTATATTATGGCCACATCCTTATTTCGAAAAGGCTTCAGGATTTTTTCTACTTGACGAAAATTTCATCGCTTGTTTCACTTTTCCGATAATGAAATGAATGATCGGATGGATATAAGTTTGTGGGTATAGTGAGTGTTTAGAAAAAGTTTTAGTATTTTGTCTATAGGAATTTGGAAATTATAGACTGACTCTGAATGAATGGAATTTACCCTTCTACATAGGTTTGTTGCATTAGAATATTTTCGATATTCCATTAGAAATGCATGCATATCCATTCTTTTCAGCCATTAATCCAAGACTGACGCAAGCAGGAGGCAGCGCATATAAAAGCAGTGAAAATCGTTATTTCTTGACTATGTCCTGAAGACGTCGAATGGAATACCGTCTAAACCGTTGTTTGTATGTACCATGAATAGCACGGCAAAACCCGCCACGATTCAAAATTTAGCTCGTCGGCACCGTGAAAACTTACGTTTTAACATTTTTTAAGACGCTCCTAGGACGAGGGTGGAAACTGTTATCTTAGAAATAACAAACGCGAGGCAGATTCGAGGAAGTTATTCGACGCGCATGATTGGTGTGACGCCGCTCTCCGCTACATTCTCATGTCCGACAACCTCTTTATATTCGCATAATTCCCCCCCTTCACATCCAAAGCCTGATTTTTCCATTCTTCCCATTCATTTCTGCCTCGACAATTGTCTTCATTAGGTCGTCACGTCTCAAGATATGACCGATTAAGTCGTCCCGTCTTCTTTTCAAAGTTTTCATGAGGCTTTCCTTTTCTCAGAACTTCTTTGTTAGTCACTCGGTCGATCTGTTTAATCTTCATCATTGTTTTGCAGCACTATTTCGAATGCTTCCAACCTCTACTTTTCTGTTGCCGTTATCCTCCATGCCTCACTGCTAGAAGAGCGCACCAGACGTTCTAAATGAAATTAAATGTTTCCTTATTGCTCCCACGCTTGTATTCCCAGCTGTCAGTAGACTTTTCTTTTTATAAAATGCCCTTTTCGCCTGGACTATTCTACTAACAATTTCTCTCTTGCTTCGTCCATCTCTGGTTACTCAGCTCCCCACATTACAATACCCTTTCACCTCCTCAAGCTTTCTTTTTCTTAGTTTAACGTTAGCCTTATCCTCTTTTCCTCATACTGGATTCCAATATCTATGTGAAGCTATCGATTATAGTACGTCGCGGAAGCCTAAAGAGTAACACATCTGCATGTTGAGATATATGTACGTGATTCTCGGCGGAAATCTTAGATGTAATGCTGCCAGTTTTCCTCGAGCTAAGTGGTGATCTCAATTTATCACTCGCAGATGACGCACTTAATGTATGAGAATTTCGTTGAAGCTGCTATTGGACCTCGACGTGCATTTCGCCCGCTCCAGAACGATAAGTGCGTCCATATCTCCGCAAGCGATTCGACCCACTGCGACACATATATAATTTTTTGTTTTTTAATTCCAAACTCCCAGTCGCAATACTCACAATGAGAGGGCGAGGAAGGTTGTTGACACCGCAAAGAGCCTGCCATCAGTCGTGATCTGGAAGCGTTGGGCGTAGGAATAATACCCATCTTCTGCCTCAGTCGTTGTATTCCTAACGCCGAACAAGTTCCAGCGAAGGTCTTTTTTTGTTTGGTCTTGCCGAAATGTTATCGTTCAAATTGAAAAGTGTCATCTTCCTGTGCATCCTTTTGGTTTCCCATACGGATCTCCTGTTATTGGAGTACTACTTCCTTCAGGGCCTGGCGTGGTACTTCTTTCCGCAAGGGGCGAGGGAGAGGGCCGGTCGAAGGATTATTTTCGCCCCGAACAGGGGTGCCGACGGGGGCAAGAACCCCTGTCTCCCGGGTCAAAGACTGACCGGTGGAAGATGCCGAAACAGTGTTTGAATCTGGATCGATAATGGAGTTGTTTCATGTGGACCAATCATTTGTGCGTCCGGAGCAAGCCTCCGATAAATCCAGTGTAAAGTGGCCGGAGGTCAGGAGTACTAGGACACATGATAAACATACCGGATGGATAACGTTCTTTGAATTATCATTACCGGGTTGCTTTCGTTCCTAATGAAACTTGTGTTTACGTGAGGCGTTGTGCAGATTGGCAATAAATGGAGCGTGTGCTGGTGTGATCTCTTCACTTTTATTTGAAGAATTCTCATTTAATAAAAGTCATTGTTCATTTTTAAAATGATGGTTTGAATGGTGGTTAGCGTACTCATCTTTTACTTGAATGGCCCTGAAATGGGATCCGCAGTACAGCGCGCTTTCTAGTGTTGATGTGGCAGTTAGAACTGAAACTGACAAATCTGAGGGAGTAAAATTTTGGAAAAATAATAATTCACTCGAGCGCTATCATTTCTGCATCAACGGATCTAAAATTTCCAGCTTCAAATCTGTTAAATACTTCGGTACCTGCGATTGCCAAGGACCTATCTTGGGGAAAACGCACCTGGGATATACGCGAGCTAGGATTTACGAAAAGAGAAGTAAGGAAATGCGTTAATATAGAGCGGTATTGCTTGGAATTAGTTGGGACTACACCTTGGATGTGAAGTTAGAATAAGGGATTCGGAAAATATAGATTTGACCAATGATTGCGTTCCGTAGAAGGTAGCAATTTTTGTAAAAAAATATTTATGGGCTTTGCATTGTGTAATAGTGTTTTTAAGTAATTCAGATCTTTGTTAGCAATACCGACTCGACCCCCAATTAAAATACAATACAATATGGATACCTTTCTGAAGATTTAAAACTTTATTGAAAAATCCAGCTTGCTGTAGTAGGTATGATCAAAAGATAAAATTATCGAAGGTCGTAAGCGAGAAACCATTAATCACGTGAGGTGATGAAAGGGGCAGAGGGGGAAGGTGAAACGTCACGAAGCGTAACCCAGTGGTAGAGATTTGTGGGAGGGGGAGGGAGTCATCTGGTGAATCAATGATATTTTTATCTTCTAGACGAAACCGCTGAGTTCAAGTTATATTTATGCAAAGTTCAAGTGGGAATCAACTTGTGTAATTGTTTGTTTTCATCACGCCTCGTTATAGTACGCCTCGTTCACGCCTACGCCTCGAAATATAGTCAGCTCGCGTACAAAAGAAAATACCAGGTAACGCCCTTAAAATATTTTTTAAATTGCTATAGATCGATGAAAATGTAGCTATTAATCCTCTTCAAGCTTGATTGGTGGCCAAGTCTTCTTCCTATGACAATTTTGTTGTAATTGACTTGAACCGTATGATATCAAGAGTGTGGCAGTCTTGAAGGGCGGAGCCAATAGGTCCTGCAAACAAATTTTGACCCTTAGTTTGCCCGTCTAATGTTTCTACCAAATGCAGCAGCGTTAAATCAATCAAGTGTAACTGGAAAATAGACCACTGTACTTGCTTCCTGCAACCGTATGATGCTTCCTTTCTGACCTGTATTCACACTGGTGTTGTAGCATCCAATCACTTTGAAATTTGAAAGTTCAATATTTTCTTTCGCAAAAAAATCAAAAATTGCAGATTTGATGTTTCTTACAGATCCTTCTGTGGGAGAGACAAACCCAAAAATTGGGAGCCTGGCTCTTTTGCCCGAATAAAACGATTTTTTACGGACTAGTTCAGGGATAGCGTCAACGATAGCTTAAATGATAGCTGGGAAATAAACATCCCAAATGATTACTGAGAGATTAGAGTGCTGACCTCTCACCCTGAGGGTCCGGGTTCAAATCCCAGAAGTGTACAATATTTTTCATTGGTAAGCCGGTCCATACTCGAGTTCTTTATGGAGAGCATTGGAGTTGAGTACTCCGTCCGAGAAGAACTTCTATTACTATTTCTAAGAACAGAAGGGAGTTGAATTCACTTGAGATTTGAAAAGCATTGAATGACCCGAAGGTTTCAGTTATAAATGAATATTTGTACCAGGCCTCCTACCCTGTCCTCGACACAGTCGCTGCCTATGCTCCCCCCATTCTACCCAAGGTCTACCACCAGCCCTGTTAAGCACCGCTTATCTCTCCAATCTCCACCACTTCCTACAATACTCTCCTTGTCCACCTCTTAATTACCTCCCCCCTTCCCCTTCCCCCCCCCCCCCCCCATCCAATCCCGTTTGTGGTATATATACAGGGGTTTCGCCGTGTGACTTCACCAGATGATGGTGCTTAGCGCCGGAACCTGGGTCGTGTTTTTTTCAATTTTAAAATCGTAGTTTGTAAAAGGTCGGAAAAAATCGACAAAAATGATGGCTTGAATTATCATTTCTCATGTATCTGGAAGACGTGTGATTCGTGCTTAAAGAGCCAAGCTGGCAATCAAAGAGCCACGGGTTCGAATCACGCCTCAAGTATGGATGTGGTCTTAGGATTAATATCTTAGGTTAAACGGTGCGATAAAACCTAAGCCGTTGGGGCATCGAAAAACCCAAATCTACTTCGAATGGGGAAGGGCAGGAATCATTGAAATTAAACCCAGTTAGGGGAACTAAGTCGCACATCGATCTCGCGTGGTATTTAATTAAAATGTTCGGAAACGCAAATGAAAAAACATCTGTTTTGGCGATGAACTGGTGGCCCAGTTCCGATGTTCAGGAGCCTATATATATGCAGTAAAATGTATAAAAGTAAAGTCATCATGCGACAAATACCAGGTGACGTTGCGTCATGCGTCTCCGTCGGAAAAAAAATTAGCTCTCTTGCGATCCGTTCGTATTCTCCATATGAAAAGCGTGTGCTCATTGGTTTGTTACAAAATATCACCTCATTTCCGCTCGTGTCGAGCGGTAATCGTGAAAAAAGTGATTATATTCAGTGGTGGAATAAAATTATAAAACGACCGCGCGCGTTTGAAATTTAATGAAAATTCAAGCCGAAGGCATCCCAGGTGAGTTGTTTCCCTGCATAGGAGCGTGGTTATCGTGGCTCAGAACGGCAAAATTATGAAACTTTTAAAGGGATGGGAGGTGGAGATCATGACATGATGTCCTGAGGCAAAAACATAATTTTTTCGCACTCTGCGCTTTGCGGTCGAAAGTCCTGAATGCACTCGTGAGGTCTCCGACAAAATTAGCTGCCTGTGGATGAGGGCTCATAGAAAATTAAAATGGAATCGTAAAATTATTTTCGCGGGATATGTTAATTTCCTGCTGCTTATTTGATGGTGACTGAATTTCAATTTTGGATCAGTTGAGGTTTTGAATTCTATGATGGAATTTTTGACGATGGTATGAATTACCATTAGTGGCCAATTAGCACACGTTTGTATTGTTGAACTCGACATAAACAAAAGGGCAAAGATCGTGGATGGACCGGCAGCAGTAGTTAAGATGGTATGGTGGAATGGCGATGATAATATATCTGCTGCGCGGTAGCTGAACATTTTTTTCCCATTGTCAAAATTCTAAGGTCTTTACAAATAGTCTTTTGGACTTAACCCCTTTCACTCCGGCACCATCTGCAACGCAAATCTTTCTATTAATTTTATCCGGAAATGATAAGCACGAGACAGGGCGGTAAAAATAGTAACTTAAGAGGGTTGGGCCACTGATTGAAAGTCCCAGGTTTGAATCAGGGAGCCTTCTTAGGCATGTTATTTGAAAGGTACCAGATCTAGCTGTGACATTGCAGGAAAAGAAAATGTTTGAATTTCCTTCCCTCTGCTCTGATGTTTGAATTTTGCCATTTGTTGGCATTTAGTGAGTTCTGTCCTCACTAACCTATTGAACTCTGAACCAAGTATGTTAGAATATATAATGGAGGAGGCATTGGCATTTTACTTATGGGTGATAATGAAGCCAGAATGGTTGGGGTTTTTGGGGAGAGTTATGCCCCACCTAAGCCAGCCGTCTTCAGGTCTGAAGTGAAGCATTGTCACTTAAGCCACAGATTGGTGGAGAAGCTGTTGTCGCTCAAAGATACCCTAACGTGGAGGAACGCCTGAAGGCGTGAATATGACTTATGGGTAACAATTCGGCACGTTACGAACCTGATCACCGCGGTTGCTCTTGAAAACCGAATTCAACTCAACCAATTCACTGGCGTCGTGAACAATAAATTAGTAGTACGGAACTAGAAAAAAAATATTATGGGGGTTGGAATTAACCCTCTGCTGTTTCGACCTGACATGTTTAAATGAAATTTAATTAATCATTTCATTAGGGATTTCATTTTTATTCGAACGCAAGTGAAGTCTGTTAATGGAGAACAGACTTGATCATTTTGTTTTTTTCTCAGCTTGATGTTCCGATCAAGGATTACTACCGCCTGTAGATGGCAGATATGTGACCACTACTCTCAAACCTTTATCCATTTCATAGCGGTTCTGTTTACCTTGGATTGATAGCGCGACAAGGATGATTTTGTAGCATAAAATCTCGATCGGAGAGTGGGAAAATGAGAAGGAAGCCGTTTCTATCTTCCTCATCGAGGTCTTTTTTATGGTTGGCCGCTCAAAAGTATTCTTCTGTTCACCTCATTCGCCCAAGCATTTATCGGCCAGATTACGCGGGGGCATATATACCTTCCGATTTGGTTGAATGTGCCGTAAATTCATCTACATGGAAATATACCTATGATAGCATTATCAATAGGTCTTTGGAGGCAGAGGTGGTGGATGAAAAAGGTAAATAGAGAAAATGGGACACTGAAGGCCGTTAGGGAGAGATTAGAAGGAAAATTGGGAGTTCAAGAAATGTGGGTTGGAGAATTTACCCTAGTGGTACCCAAATAGTTTTATCATCATCATCATCAGATACTTAAAATACTTTTTGCGAGTAATATCTTCAAGAGAAGTACTTTGAATTGTGGAGGAAGAAACGGCGCGAGGATACGAAGTAATTAAAACGAGTAGATAAAATTCTGAGGTTCTGGCGTGATTGAGTGGAAACGTAACATAATAGTAACTGAAAAATGAGCAACTTCCACAGAGAAAAACGTTTATTGCCAATGGGTTTCGCTTTTTACGGCCCGAAGATGTTGTAGAAAGCGAAACCCGGTCGCAATAAAGATTTTTCTCCGTGAAAGTTGCTCATTTTTCAGTTACTATTATCAGTAGGTAAAGCAGACACTGTACAATATTGCCAGGAGGTAGAAAACCGAGTACAATACGAATTATCAGGGTGAAAGGAGGAAAACTGTCGAAAAAAGACTACCTAACAGTTCATTCATCGGTCATGTTTTTTGGTATTGTTTACTTACATTTTCCCATAAAAAATTAAATCCAACATTGCTCTGCAGAATATATTTGAGGAGGGTGTACAAAAAAGAAGTTTTTCGGCATCACGTGATACCAAAGGGAACCCCAATTGCAATTTGCTTGCTCATTTAATCGTAATTAACTCCTACTAATCAGTATTTTCCAAATCAATTTACGGAATTTTATGATCGCATGCCGGAATAATGAAGATTTTTTATTTAAACAGTTCTCGTTGACAAAATAGTATTCCACGTTTAATTAGCATTTTTTTTATATTTTTGCATTTGTGTCTCTCAAGTGTCGCTTTTAGGTTTGATGAATGTTTTAACAGATAATAAATACTTTTTACGAACCTCGAGATTTTGTTAAGAAACGGGAAATTCAATAATTTTATCGTTTATAGTCTGTCAGCAAAATACCATCGTCAAAGAATATTGGGTTTTCGGGTGTCTTGACAGCCTAATTGGAAACTTAATTGGATGAGTGAAAAAACTTGAGCACTTTTTCACAATACCTTAAAAAAACCATTTGTAGAAAAGTGCTTAAGTTTCTTTACTCATCCAATATGTCTCACTTCCACTACGTGACGCCTGATACTGTGAACTGTATTGGAAACTTAATGGTGGGGAAACACCGGTTTGTCCTGGCGAAGCATCCGTTGACCAAATTGGTACCTACTCGTTGAACAAACCTGAATTTCCATATGCCCATTTGTAACTGATCTAAATCCAAGCCTTGACTGATCGACCATTCTACCTAAATCCAACCTTGTGAGCCAACGCCAAGGTGTATGGCAGGAGGGGACTCTTAACAAGGAAATAATCACCGTCGAGTAAGTCTTTTGTTAGTGACTACAAGAACTTGTTAGGTCTCCACTAGAGTATGCATCAAACTTATTTTTAATGGTACCAATATTTAAATACAGATCAATATTTTTAAAGAAATGCCTGACTAATCAATAATCACTTCAATACCATGAGGATACTAGCGATTTTGCTGCACGTCGTGTTTACATATTTAATATTTTTTCATGAATTAGTAGCATTGTACCTCTTAGTTGTATGTAAGTAGTGTATGCACGGAGATTTTTCACCCCCTGGCACACACCCTGGCGGTGGCTCGCAGAGTATTACGTACATAGTAGTAGATCATTTCTCAGGATATGGCCGGTTCAGTTGACCTGTTTTATTTTTTCACTGAGCTCTGACCATTTTTTCTCAGAAAGTCTTCGTTTGTCTTTCGTTCTATCCATTTTATCTGGTAAATTTACCTACTTAACTGTTAGAATCAGGAGTATTGAGGAATTATATTTGACATATTAAGGCTTTATGCTGTCGGTGGGGTTTAGTTGGGGTTAATGGAGAATATAATAAGGTTAGAGGGTAACCAAGGTTTAGTATTATTCTACCCTTGGCTACGAAGTGCCCAAGACTTGGAAGTACTCATAACACTTGATCTATTAGATAGAGGCGTATTATTGAAAAATCTGTGCCGAGATTCGAACCTCTGAACTGTAGGAATGGGCGATCAGTAGTCAATTTACCTATCCAACGTGATCCTAATTGAAACATACCACAAGTACTAACGACTACTTGTACATGACAACATATAATGATTCGCTGCAACATCAAACGCCTCACATTGCACTCTCCTTCAATTATTACTATTTTTTATTCACATTATTAGTATGTCTGAGGATCTGGTCATAACTCTTATGTTTGAAAACTCATGCATTAATTTGCGCTGTTGAAAGTTCTCAAGTGGTACATAGCTCCTCGGCAGTCATGGTTGCGTGCGGGTAAACAATGACGATATCAAATTTTTGTGTTGACGGCCATGATTCGGTGATATTTTCTCTTCCGAAGGCCTGAGAAGCATCTTTTCGTTCACACATCACCATAGCTGTGTGGTTGAAAACACAGTTCCTCTCAGGGCATGGATGGATATCGTAACAACGTTTGATTTCAAATTCGTAGAGCCCGGAGGCACTTCGGTTGATGCAGGAGAGATGGCATCAGTGTCTGCTTCTCGCCAGAGTCCTCTGGATTACCAAATAATAACTATATAGTGGAGTTTTTTTAGACTCAAATTTTTAAGTTGATGCCCTCCTCCACCCATTTTTAGATATTTATATGACGTGATTTTTTAAAATTTCAAATGTTAGTTCTGTAGTGAAAGGACAAAATGAACTGTATCAGTTATCTGCCAATAGCTATTTGCCAATATTAATAAGAAACCAAAAGCCTCAGACTAGTTTGCAGTAATTTACTGATTTCTTGCCTTAGCAGTAGGGGACGGGAAGATTGGAAAAGGCAGGCCTCGTATGAGATACATGGAACAGGTTGTGAAGGATGTAAAAGAGAAGAATTACGTCACTTTGAAAAGGTTGGCCGATAGAAGAATCGAGTGGAAAGCTGCGTCAAACCAATCCTAGGATGATGATGATGATGATGAGCAGTAGGGGTTGTGAGGTAAGTGGAGGGGAAGGCAACCTTTCTGGACCCATGAAATTATCACGACATAAACATTTGTACTTACTTAGCTCACTGTTGAACTATCCTTAGAGTAAGAATTTACTCTAAGGAACTATCAGTCTCTTATCTATCTCATGCTCTTTTTACTCTAAGGAACTATAATCAGTCTCTTATCCATCTCATGCTCTTTCCAACCTTTTTTTATCTGCAAGGCACACTTTACTCAAAAGTCACAAAATAAAGTACTTTTCCCAAAAGGACGATGGAAGGTGGGAACTTAGGAACAGTTTTCACCCGAAGTATTTAATGAAACCTAACTCTAAATATGCAAACTAAAATGCAATAACTCCACCTGCTAACCACTAATTGCCTCTACACAAATATAGATAGCCACTAGCAGGTGCAGTGATTGCATTTATAGTTTAATTGCCTATGTAAATGTTGTAAATTGACCAATGGCACGATTAATATCCTCTTATCCACTTACTTGAGTAAGACCCGTCAGTGCTGCTGTCTTACTGGGTGGTAAACTCCAAGACAGATAGCCTCTAGCAGGTGGAGTTTATCTTCGTTAATTTCCTCGTACCTCCGTTTACTTTCCTTAATTTCCTATTTCGAAAGATACTATAGTGTACGAATTTTGAGTAAATACTTCCTTTTAGATATTTATAAGCCGTAAGAGCTCACCACTTTTATTCGACCATTTAATTTGTGCATATTTTTTCTTGTTTAGTTTTTTTAATAAAGATATCTTAAGTGCAAAATTACTTGCAAGTCAAAAGAAAACCTTGCGTGATGGAGAAAAGTTGTTATCATTTTTTGATTCCGTACAGAAAAATCCGAAATTATTAGCAAATAAGACCTCTTGGGACAGAAATGTTTCATACTTTTGCAACGTAGTGTTATCACTTTTTCGTCAAAATTAGAATGGTTTGTAGGTTTTCTTTGGATTGATGAAAGCTATAGGGTGACAAAAATATTGACTCACCGTTAGAACCCGAGTGTGAATCCTTACAGGTTTCACATAGGTATCTTCACTTGAATGCCGTGTGGATAGCGTTCAACAGTAGTTGTGTGCCGTGGTTGGAGAGGGACATCTGGAAAGGTTAAGACCTCTGGCCGAAAAAGAATCCTTTCGAGAAGTTCTGTAATTGTTATTATGGGAGGCGTCGGATAACTAAGGTTATTTGCATTATGGGCGGTTAGAATATGCACATATGATAGATAATAAACCCTTATAATATACGGGTTATTCTGGAGGGATACGAATTTTCATAGGAACGATGATGGAGTGGAGAGTTATACAGCGTCAACATTAGCCTACTATTAAAGAAAGTCACCTAGGGGTCATCAGTTCAACGTCCGATGCGACAGACTGAGTACTGCACTCGAAGTGCTCTCCACGAGGCACTCAGGTGGGGACTGGTAGACCAATGAGAAATCTCTCCTGTAGCCGGGATTCGAATCCGGTCCCTTAGGATGGGAGATCAGTATTTGAGCTACTACAGCTACATAAACGTAATGCTTGCGAGCCACCGTGAGGGTATGTGGCAGGAACGAAAGAATACCATCCACAACTACTTACACGCTACTACTTAGCTATAATATGATCCCCTAGATTCATGACTCATTCCGTCAGATAGAACTTGAAATTATGGACCCCTGGCCATCTTTCGTCACGAGGAGGTCAGTACTGACGCCGGGTTTCTCTCCGTAATTCTTCTATCCCCTTTCAGTATCATTTTCACCGGTCGGACACCATAAATGCGAGGCAAACTGGTGACCACTGATGATAACGATACGTAAAAACATATTTTTATTCGTTTAGTTCAACAAGTGCATGGCCAAAGGTCAATGAGAATAAGCAAATTAAATGAAGAATAACCAGATTGTAAGGGATGTAACCATAAATAAAAAAAGATGGAACACTGGAGTTCCACACTCAGGATTGTTTCACTACAAAGGATTCACGTATATGTGATCAAATTAAATATTTGATTCAATGAATGCCAATTTCTTAATTGGTATTTATTGCGATATAAAATCTTCGAGCAGGTATATGGTGACGAAAATAGTTTTTCGAATAAACTTTTATTTGAAAGGAATATTCCTAGGACATTTTAAAGTCCATTAGAAAAGTTCGAAACATTCGAAAAGTGTCTTCCATTCTGCTCTGTCTGCTCCTTGCAGTGGTGGCTTATGTGTTTTTAATGAAACAAAAAGGAATCCCTCCTGTGACAAGGTATGTTTGATTTAATAGTGTGAGAAATGTTGACTTATCCATGTGACTGTTGACGCTAGGTAAAAGCATATCGCACTATTGTAATAAAATAACAAAAAAACAATAGCATATGTTATGTGCCGCTTAAGTCTATTGGAATAACGAAAGCAAAGAAAGCGATATATATTTTTTGTGATGTAACGCGAAAAATTCTTCCCTCGCCATCTATGGAAACCTTCCAGTACTTCATCCAAAACGTATAACAGTTTTTACCTATAATGTAATGAGCCCTCTACTCACTGGTATTATACTTACTCTATGATAATATTTAAAAAGAAATTTTCAATATCTTTGCTTAACTTGTATCTTTAGATGCCCTCCGAATTTCAGGTTTAGCTTGCCCTCCCTTCTACATGTCAAGGCCGTTGCTGTCCAGAGAGGAGGTGGGGGAAGGAAGGGGCAAAAATGATGAGGAGAGGGAAGTACAAATACTCGGGAAGCATCTTGCCTACCATTATCCTCCCATCAAAATGCCCACCCTTACGTTCCTCCCTCTCGTCCTCTCCGCGAGCTCGGCATTCCTCAATTCGGCCACACCCATTGACATCCTTCTGACCCGGATCACCCCCTCCATCCACCTTATCGTGTATGCTCACTATTATTCTCATTCCCTCCAGCTACTTCTCTCCAGACCGCGACTAACACTTCTTACACCCTCTGTACCCCTCTCCTTCTTACTTGGCCTTGGCCTTACTCACGGAAAAATGTCATCTTGGAGTTGTCTCTGTGACAGAGAAGAATAGGCTTTGCGCATCAAGGATGTTAAGATATACTGGAGTCGCTATGGCGGGTGATTCGAGAATCAAGTTCCGCCACCTTGGTAGGCACGGACACACGGGCTTACTGTTCGCGATACTCACGAATAAGGTCGTTTTTTTTGCAGTAAAACTTAGAGTAGTAATATAATTACTGGTATGAGGTGTCAATTAGTGAAAATGATGAGTTATATTCATGTTGAGCAATAAACAAAGAACTAGTTACCATTTTCACACTTAATCGCTTTTATAAACAAACCTACGGACTGACTTTGGGATCTCCTAGGCCTCTCTTTCTGGCTGAAAATTTCATTGCCCATTAGTAAACCATTTAATTAGGACCAGCCTGTTCTAGAAAACGTATTTTACTGGTACCGCAAAAAAATTCAGTGTGAAAATATAGTTCTTTGTTTATCCCTTAACATGGATGAAAGTATTAAGATGAATAACAGAATATATTTAAAACATTCGTCAATTAAATGGTGAAAAGCGCACATACACGGAAACAAACGCCTCATATGTAGTGTAAATAGGCTAATTTTGAACCAGTTCTAAGAAATGGAAATAACCCCCTATGGAATAAAATTCATCAATTACAATCTTGCAAATATCCATAAGGATATAAACTGACGCAACTGCGTTGAATTTTGGGTAAGATTTAATTATTATTTGTGCTTTACTATACATGCAGTCACCATAAGAGGCAATAGAAAATGTAACGTTTTTTGCCGGGGAGGTGGGCCTAATATTTCCCAAGCACCCATACACTGGCTCATTGCTACCCATAGACCATAAGTGCCCGTATCATGCCAATGCATCATCCAGTGCATTCCAAGTGTAGACAGTGTACTCCTTGTAGTAGATAGGTAATCATCATCATTAAAAGGCCTCAACCCTAAGATTTGTTTGACGCTGCTCTCCACTCGATTCTTCTATCTGCCAATCTATTCACATTGACATAATTCTTCTCTTTCACGTCATTGACTATTTACTCCATAACTCATACTACCTACTAGGTTTTACTTTTCCATACTTCCCATTCATATTAGCCCCCGACGATTGTCTTCACCAGACCATCATCTCTCAAGATGTGGCCAATTTGCTTTGCTCCGTCTATTTTTAGTGAACAGTGGACTTTCTTTTCTTCCACTCTACTGATAACACCATTTGTCACTCGGCCAATCAATTTTTTCTTCATCAATCTTCCATAACACCACATTTCGAACCCTTCCATTCTCGACATCTCTGATGTTATTATCGTTCGTACCTCACTTCCATAAAGGCGCATGCTCCAGATGTTCATCCCAATCGATTGAGACACACAATAGATGTGAAAATCAAAGATAAGATCCCACGAGGATCATTAAGGAGATATGTCATAGAATTAAGCAAATTAAATGAAGGAAGAATAATCAGATTGTAAGGGATGAAACCATTAATAAAAAGATGAAATGCTCGAGTTCCACACTCTCAAGATAGGTAAACTGCAAAAGATTCACGTATATGTGATCAGATTTAATCTTTGATTCAACAAATGGCAATTTTTTAATTGGCATTTATCGCGTTGTGACATCTTTGGGTACCTATGTGGTGACGAAAATAGTTTTTCTAATAAGCTTTTATTGGAAACAAATATGCCTAAGACATTTTAAAGTCCATGCTTCCTCCTATAGATCCTTCTAAAAATTGTCATTGGGATCTGTAGCATTTGGGAGGCACGATGCTCTGCGCATTGGTCCGGTCCGTGGTTCGAGCCCCGGCCCAGGAAACTTTTCTCCTCTGGTAATTTTTAACTCACGGGCTTGCGGTGTATAATGGAAAAATAAACTTATCTTTACCGAGGGTTCTTGTCAAATGTTCTTTCCTGTCAGCGAAAGCTTATTACGCCAACGCAATTCTTCTATACGAATGTCTTTGAATCTTCGTCCTCATTCGTACGAAACGCTATCCAAACAACTAAAGTAAAGTATAATACATTTGTTGCCTTGCTTCCTCCAGAATATATCAATGATTGGGTATAGCCAACAGCGTAACTAAAATAGCAATATTCATAAATTTTTATCATATTTAAAAAATACTTTATTTATATGTAGATTGTATTCCCAGATCGTTGGATTTATATCGTATATGTTTTCCTCCATGGTTGGTTTTCGGTTTTTCGTTTGTTATTCAAATCCCCAACCCGTATGTAATGTGGCAAAACTGTAGTTATCGTTGAAAAAAGGTACAAATATAATGTGTACTAATTCATATTCTTATAACTTTTCATCTATGTACGTCGCGGGGTTAACCACCTCAAAATTGATCCCTAAATACTCCAATAACTCCGAATATTGAAGTATTAGCATTTCTATAGGCAAGTCCGTTAGTGGCGTAATTTTCGTCATTGTGACGGTGTTTGTGTGGAGGTCGGAATTTTTCCGGGAGCGAAGAGAAAGGCTTCGGCATTAGTATTAGTCATAAAGATAGGCGCATCAAGGGGTAAAAATTTAACGCCTCTTTTGACGTACGGAGTACTTGAAGTGCTCGCCAAACAGAATTCAAGTGGGTCCGGTATGCTTCTGAAAAAATCAATGTCACTGCCAAGAATTGGACCCAGACCCTTGAGACGAGAGAGTTACTAAAGGCACCACACTAAAAAAATCTCAGAAAACTTATCTCCTTCATTAAAATAAGCTGTGACTTCCTCTTTACTTACTCGGTCGATCCATTTAATCTTCATCATTCTTCTGTAGCACCACATTTCGAATGCTTCCACCCTTTTCTTCTCCGCTGCTGTCATCGTACATGCCTCACTGCCGTAAAGAAATATGCTCCAGATGTACGTCCTGATGAATTGTTTCCTTACTTCTACGCTTGTATTTTCAGATGTAAGTAGGTTCTTTTGGTAGAATGCCCTCTTTGCCTGAGCTATGATTGCTCTCATATCACGAAAAAGGCGGCAGAATTACATGGGAATCGACGGTCTCTAGGAATGAATGTCGTGATTGCTTAGTGCCTTGGTATCAACCACACCACTATACCAATCCGATCTATCACCACATCTCTAAGAAGATCCGATGTTCCTGACATCTCTGTACGTGTATATTTTTGTTATCTTTAAACTATACGAGACCCGGGTGGATTGAGGCTAAATCTAGAATGCCTTATTGGGATGGATGTGTGGGTATCATTCACCGTTTTGTTTTGAACGATGGACAGGTTCCAGCGACCTAATCTATCCATGTACCCTCGTGGATTGGTGGACTCCTTGGCCCCAGAAAGGCGTTCATCTCGGCCGCAGACACCCCCGAGGGCCGACCGCAGAAAAGTCTCTGAATCGACCGCCCGTCGACGCCGACGTCGTCAACAGCGAACCCAGCCTCAAAACCGCAAGCCCACAGAAATATTTGAAGAACACGGCGGTCGCATCGTATTTTTTGGTCGTCATCGCCCACGTGCGGCTATTTTCGCATGCCCTCTGGCCAACCGCAGAAATTGCTGGGATAACGAGAGCAACCTCGCGATGATTGAGACGGGTGGAATAAATAAAAAAAACAACTGACAATGCTCTCATGATTTGAATTTAGGTTTTCGAATGAGGACGAAAAAAAATGGAATCATGATAGTGCTGCTCTTTGCAATGCATGTGAAATTATAGCCCGTAATACCACAATTTTATAAATCCCTAGCTGAAGTAAATAATTTTTGAAATGATATTTGCTTCCCTTGAATCAAGCGAAGGCTCAAAGTTCCTCCATGAATTTAAAATTCGCCTTTCTCTCCAAAAATTCTAGCGAAAGTTGAAATTAGTCACATTAAATCCAGTGCTTTCTGCAGTACGGAATTTTTACTTCATTTTCTGCTGAAATCATGAGGACTAGCGGGTGGAAGGACAGTGGATAGAGCGTTGAGCTGCAAATTCATGGCCCCAGGCTCGAATCCGGGCCGTCTAGTTAAACAACATCTGCGTGATTTCTTGCTTCCAGATTTTTCTAAAAAATCACAGTTGGTTCAAGTGAAAGGAACTGGTCTCCTGCGGCTATTGAGTGAATTTATAACGCAGTTCGACCATGCACTAGTGTCAGTGGCATACGCAGGATTTCCTTCCGGTGGGGGGGTTTCATTAATATTTATGTGCATCATCATAAAATAATAATTAGAATATTATTCACTAACACAATAAATTAAATTAACATTCTCTTGTCGTTAATGCAATTAAACTTTGTTTTTCAGCCCAATAAGCAAAATTCTAAACGCTACCTAGTGCAAAATATACACACTTCGGTAAATTATGGGAAACAGTAACTGAATATTAATAATCGATCAGTGTGCGGAGAGCCTAATGATTTAATGATACAGGAGAAAGAGTCTGGTTGCGGGTAGAGCGTAGGACATTTTGACAAGTGAAGAACTTGATCATAATTTAAACGTGCTCGGGTGAAGTGTGGGTGGAGCATTAAACATATACCAAGCGATAGTAGTGATAATTTACGAATTCAGGTAAACATGTTTTTTTGGGGGAGGGGGGGGTTGAACCCTAACCCCCCACCTTCCCCGTCTGTACTACAGCAAAATTAATATCATGCGGTTCATACAGCTTAAATACTTTGCATATTATTACACGTGTACGTCACAGTAATGCGTGATTACATTCAGAATATCTGAGCAGATGTCCAAAAAAACTACACTCATTCGTTTGTACTGTGAACTCGCAGGAAAAACCTTGTAAGGAAACAAATCTGTGTGATTTTCTTGATACAAAATCTTACTGCGAAGCCACTATCTGCACAGCGAGAGGAACAAGATCATACACTTAGAGTTGATGATTTAGCACGGCACTAGTGCTTACGAATAGTGATCCTAACCTACAACGGTTGCCATTTTTAAGGGTTTCAGAACTGGAAACTTTTACTTTGGAATCATCAAAAAACCGGAGATTGTGACCTTGACAGGATTGCGAAAGATGGGTGGGGGTATTTCGTCTTATATATCTACATCTACGTAACCCCTGGAAGCCACCATGAGGGTGTGTGGCAGGGGGTGAAGATCACCAAACATGCACATTGACATGCAATTAGGCTACTACATGGAGACATGCTAGATAAAACACATGTTTGTTCAAATTAACTGACAATATTTTGGGAACCATAAGATAATTTTGAGAGAGGAGAGGGGGTGGGTAGGTCAAACATCCCGAAAAGAGTTGACACCATTTAAAGAAGATATCCATGTGCATAAACGTACATACATGCAATGTACGCACATGGTGTATTTTTATCTACCATTGAACGGATTCAGGCGTAAAATAGTTAAAGGAACACTTGTTCAACACACTTTTCCTCAGGTTTTTTAAAATGTCATAAAAAATTTAAAAAGTCATCTTCTGTAGTGTCTTGCACCAACCATAAATTAAACATAAGCGTGTGAGTTGGCTCTGTCAGTTGAAACGCGTAGTGATTTAAAATTATTTGCAAAAGAGCAAGAGCTGCTTGATTGAATATTTTTCATCCAATGTACAATGCGCCATCCGTATTTATATGAAGTTCGTTCCACTGATTTTAAAAGGATACTTGCCGACTCATGTAACTGTGAAAAAAACTTCCAAAAACCGGATATTGGTTGAATAAAAAAGGAGACCTGAAATGAACCACGAAACCATATTATCTGGGCGAAAACCGGAGCGGTGGCAACCCTGTTACCTGTGAGGCCAACTTTTGGGTTGAATACTGCGGTTTTCTCTCGTTTACCAGCCTTTTTTCATGCGATCAAATCAATATCTTTCCTCATGTGCTGTCATTTTATATCATTTTCCTAATGATCTAATTTTTTTCTATGCTGTAACGTTTTCCTCTCTTCGAGAGGAAATTAAGAGCCAATTCGACGTTTCTCTGTGAAAAAAGTGAAGAGATCGCAGCTCGCTGCAAATGTGTGTCATAACGTAGGATTAATGTCTTTCAAAACATATAATTGGTATTTTGGCGCGCATTTCGTTCCCAAACGAGCTTTTGATCGTCTTCGAAAATCACCGGTTAAAATGCCCGGCAGTTTGGGTAGAGGAAAACTTAGACGTGGGTGTTCATTGTTCGTTCCGCATATATATGTTCAGTAGATAAAAAATATTTATGATGTAAAACGCTCCAATATATATATATATATACATGTATACTTCATATGAGCCTGTGAACGAATTAGATGACAGCGTTATATTTCATTGGCGATGATGCTAATTGTCTACTGTCCGCAGGTACCGGGTTCGAATTCGGGGGATGCCTTTTTGAATAAGGCTTGTGAAATGTTAGCTTTGTGATTTTTTGTGCGCTAGAAACGAAATTACGGATATAATTAACGACCTCGCTTGCATCATCGTTATGTTTTTTCATCGGGTAATGGGGGGGTGAGCACGTGAAATCGGATCCAAATTTCTTTCTTATGGAATTCCCAGTCACCAGTTTTAACTTTCTTATGGAATTCCAAGTCACCTGTTTTAACCCGCCGAAGGTGTTGCATCACAGAGGAATCGCAAAATTTAACGTCCCATCCGACGGACGGAGTATTGAACTTTAAGGTATGGGACCGACAAATAAGGCCATTTGCACTATTTAGGATTAGTAAGATATGTTTTATGTAGGGGTAGGAATATTTTGGAGAGCGGAATAAGAAGGAGAGAAACCCGGAGTCGGCATCAGACCCTCAAGAAAAAAATCTCTGAAGGGGTCTAAGGTATAGCGTCCTATCCGAAGGATGGTGCACTGTACTCGAAGCCACTATACTATCCACACAGTGTTCAAATGGAGATCGGTATGTCATTGAAATTCTTTGCTACAGTTAACAGTCAAATCTAGGCTCTCTGGGTGTGAAGCAATTAGTCCAATGCACTCAATACTTTGCGGCGTAAGTATGTGGAAATTCATGGGATCTTTGAGATTGTCGGGTCTCGAATACGGGTCATCGGGATGGAAAGCAGGCACTGAGAACCACCCAGCCTATCTGATCACCCCTAAATTTGAATTCAGTGGTGCCCATACCAGAAATATGTTTCAGATTGGAGGACTCTACATGTGCCCCATTGTTCATCGATTGTGGCGAATCTGTATGTAGTTTTCAAATCTGTGCCGGTTCTAATGAATGCTTCATACCGGAAGGAAAGTTACAATGATGGGAATGGAAGGGTAAGGATTTAGGGTGGAGAGGAACCCAACGGCGTCGGCATTAGCCTGCTCTTAACAAAAGGGGACCACGGTTTAGTGTCCTGTCTGACGGTCGGAGTATTGAACTCGAATGCTCTCCTCAAATCACTTAATTAGAGGTAAGTTTACCAATGAAATATATCTTCCACTACTGGTATTCGAACCCAGGCTCTCTGGGTGAGAGACCAGTACCATAAGCACTATGTCAACCCGATCCCCTGTGAAGGCACGAAGTGTTTCCATACGGGTAAACTTCAGATCTCCCGAACGCTTTGATAATTAATAATGTGCAGCATTAAAAAAATACTATTTTGTGATTTGTGGTTGTGTGTGCGTATTGCGTGAAAGAAAAGCGTAACTACCAATGGCCGTTCGGAGGGGTCGACTAATCTAAAATTAGATAATGCGGCTAATATATTAATCACCTATCTTCAGGATACAACCTTTTTTTAATGAATGAAAGGCAATTAAATTAAAATGATAAAAAGAAAACATTTTTGGTAGATTACCCCGTTTTATCGCTTTAATTTTTTTGGTACTGTGTAGTACTTTGTAATATATTTCCGTTTCTTTCGGGGGTTTCTTATTGCTTTCACTCGCTCAGTGATTCAACCCGAAGGTTGGTTTTGATAGGTGAGAGTACATCTCACCTGGTACTAAGACAATGGCGTGTGAAATTCACACATTCAGGGTAGGGGGGCCAGTTCCTTTTCCCTGGGCCACCTGCGATTTCCTACGAAGTTGTGACACGCAGAAAATCGAATCGCGAGGAGTTTAGATGGGGGTGTCCAGAAAGGCTCTTGCCCGGGATTTGAACCCGGGACCCTCCGGTCAGTAGCTCAGTGCTCTACCCAATAGGCCACCACGACCCCTTTTTATTGCTATATATTATTAATGCGAGAAAATACTTTACAGGCATTATAATCAAAATTCGGGAGCCACGATCTTCTAGATGCCAGAATTTAGCGAGGACTGCATCTAAAGGGGGAAGGGAGCTTTCCCGTCTACTTTCAGCGTGGATTTCAAGTGTACCTACTTAATCAATTCAACAGGTGAGTACTGATGATTTCCATTGGATCAATATGACTATAGTTTAAGGATGAATATATGATTTTCGTGTGGGGTTATTGTGCGATTTGATAGGTCTTTAAGGTGCCTAAGTGATTGTTTATCTTTTTGAAATATCACGACATTGGTTAATCAGACGACGTGATAATGCATCAGTTAGAGTGCTATGCCACCAACTGTATGTAGCACATTTAAAGCGTGACAAGTATTGTTGAAATTACCACGGGAAAAAGTTTACCTTTGCCGGGAATCAAACCACGAACCTGTGGGTTTTATTTCCTATGCGCAGAGTACTACACTATGCAGGATTGCTGATCTAAAAGGAACTTTTGTTGGAGTATCTATGGGAACTGGCTCTTGTTCTAGGAATGTGTGATTCTATGTGTGGCAGATCTTCGTGGAAAACCGCAGGTCGTGGAGGAAAAGAATCCGGGCACACCCCTACTGTAATTTGTGAGCGTCGCAATCATTGGCACTTAATTCTTGGTGAACTCTATGCGTATAAGGTATTATCAGGCACATCTTTAGGCATGCTGGTCACATGAAGACAGTCGTTGAGGTAATGGTGAATGCGAGGAATGACAAAGGAAGACCTTGCACGAAATGTATAGAGCAATTTGGTTAGGATGTGTGAATAAGAATAATGATAATGTCCTGTCATATTTGGTGTGATATTGAGTCTACATAGCCCTTTCTGCAGCTTAACCCCTCGTCAATAATGATAGCCATATTTTAAGAAGAAGAGTAACTTTATCATTAAATACATGGTTGCAATATAAATGAGGACGGAGAAGAATTTCAATATTTACATTTGAAAGACAATACATATAAGACTATCTAACTGCAAATGTGGTAAGGCGAATGAAGAGGCTAGCCGAGTCGTGAGCTTCGTTAAACTAACCTTAATAGTAACTGTAGGTAATAGGGGAAGGCGACTGATAGCTAAAGTATTTTGTATTATTTAGATTAGGTGGGTAATTGGGTAGATTTTTCAGGGGACGGAGGAAGGGTGATGTGAAATCCGGCGTTGGCATAAGGTTTGTCGTAACGAAAGCCGCCAAGAGGTCCACGGTTTAATGTCCCATCCGACGGACGGTGTACTGAACTCGGAGTGCTATCCTTACAACACTCACGAGAGGATCGGTATAACAAAAATCTACCCCTGCCGAGATTGGAACCCAAGCCGTCTGGATGGGAGGCCTGTGCTCTAACCAACATAGCAACTCGATCTCCGGCGCTAACTTCAAGGATTGATGACAAACGGTGATGATATTGATGTGCGTGTTGCTACAGTGACTCTTGGCTGTCGACTCAACGCTCCCACCCAATGGATCGAAACCTACCTTCCGACCGTACAGCGCGTAGCGAGTCATGGGGCCAAAATGCGCCGGCGTCTCTTCCGACTCGGGGCCACTGACCCAAGGTGTTATCTCTCCGCACCACCACCTATAATCGCCCACAGCACGCGGGAGTCGGGGTTCGGAGGGCAGAGGCACCCGCTCACAATACTCGCCTGCACACACACGTACCTACTAATCGGCCGCCCGCAAAATGGCTTAGGACCATATTCCATCTTGTACATACTTGAAATCCTTTAAGGTCGTTGCACACGGTAAATTTTTTTTTTTAAGATCTTGTAGCGGCGAGGTTTGACCAGAAAACTGTAGGTATGGCAAGTTGATTGAGTCGTGCATGAACTCAAATGTTCATTCAAATTGTGCTCCGAGTAGGTATATGCGTAGATACCCTTTTCTGTCCAACAGGTGAACTACGATATTAACCAATGCTCTTTATAGTATAATTCCGAAGTGAGACACATTCTCTGAAGGAGTATACAATAATATTTTTCTAGTATTCTAGCATATTCTTTGGACAAAAGTGAATTTTAGCGATGGTGACGATAATATTGCGAAGATTACGGCCACCGTAAGTAATTGGGTTACAGAATATTTGCAAGCATAGATCCTGACATTGTAAAATGAAATTAAAAAATTGTGTAATTACACTGTTTATTGGTCCATATTATCAAAATAAGGCATTTTATTTAATTCATTGAAATTGAAGAAATGTATTAAATGTTAAAGTTAACTCCATTATTTCAACCGATCATTCATCACCTTAAGATTAAGGTTTACATAATCTGCATCTTTTTTAACTGAAGTGTTGTTTATTGGGGACTCATAGTCAATGGTAAAACTCATAATTTCAAGTTCCCAATCACAATTGTCACAATTCCAGATTACTCAAACTATATTAGAAATTTATATAAGTTGCAACATTTCCATCATCATTAAAATTTGAAGTGTCATAAACTTCTAAGCAATATTTTTAATTTTTCAATGTATTTTATTACTCATCATTTATCCTACAAAGACCATGTAAATGCTCATTGCTCATTTCTTATTTCCTACAGTAATTTACCGCTTGCAAAAACAATTTTATTCGTGCATGTATCGCGAGTGGCACTTGTGTGCCCTTGCCGACCAAGATGGCCGCTGCGCTGTAGGATCAATTGCTATGTCCCTTCCAGTACATTCTAACTTGCTTTGTTGGAATCGTACCTCGCTGTCCTCAATCTTGCCGAATATTTTCCATCAATAACCTACTGTTGCCGAGATTGAAAGTGATTTCCTTCTTAGGCATTTAGAACAATATTTTCACTTAATTGAGCACCGAGCACCGTTAACATAGTCATATTAGGTGTGAAGTTTGCGTTGAAGGTAAGGTTTTTAAGTGTTCGTGCGATAAATTACTTTAATTTTACATTTTGAGCAACTATACAAGCAGCATAAATTATCACTTCAAATATAAGGATGTCAGTAGGTGGCGCACGTTCCATTAAATCAATTGTAATATAGTGCAAACTTGTAAGCAATCGGGTCTGGTGTCTTATGTATTGTTTAAATCGTTTAGATTTGAAAATTTATCTGTAAAAAATATGGATCCAAGGTTACCTACTACATTGATACTATTGCTCGAGTAGGGAATCATTAGTAATATGCGTTTAAATGCGTTTATGTGTTAAGTTCATTAAACTGTGTTCAATTAATAACATGGCGTAAAAAACAGATTGCAATATTTCCTCAAGCATTATCCTGTTAGACCCATTTCTAACATTATTTCGTAAAGTTCCTGTGATCTACTTGTAACTAGTCGCTTCAAAGAAAAATGTAATGGTTACTGATTATAAATTTAGAAAAGTAGCTGAAACCTACGCCAAATTGCTTTCTTCTGTTCTTTTCCCATCTCTGGAAATGAATACTAGATGCAAAATGAATCATGTTTTCAAGTTACTTTCGAACAGAACCAAGTTTAGGAATATATTTTAGTCTCATATTATAGCTATTTAGACCATCCGTGCTTTTTTATCATTTTGATTGAATCCCTAAGGTATCCCTAAGGTAAGGTAAACAGTACTCTGCTGATAGATGGTGGTTACGATTTCTGTTTCTATATGTGGTGCAAAAGAATGAGTGCTTGGATGATAATAACCCTTGCTTCATTGACTAGGTCCTCGATAAACCTTATGAAGGATTCTATTTCATGTTGAGTGAATTTTTACTGTGGTTGATTACTCCGAGGAATCGATGTTATCCGAAATGAACAAAGATTCCGTGATTGATTATAGCATTTGGTTTTCTCCGCTGCGGTAATTTTTTCCGGCGTCTTAAGGGGCCGTGATACATGATTATTTTTTCGCTTTCGAGTGCTGAGATGATGGAGATAGTTTTTCCGTCCACCGGTAGAGTTACCAGAGTCGGCGCCTACCCAACCAGCCATATTTTTGTTCAGTGTCTCCTCTACGCTTTAATTCTTTGCGCAGAGGTGATGAGGCAATAACGACCCTTCCCTCTCATCCCCTCCGTCCGCGGAGTTTTCCATTGCTGACCACTAGACGCAATGTTGCCATTTCAACATACGATGGGACCAAACTGTCTGGCAGACTCCACATTATACCATGTGGCAACGTGGAATTCGCGGAAATGCGTTCGCTACGTTTTTCTAAGAACCGAGCCGGTCTGGTCCTAGTGGGGTTCGTAGCTGCAGGAGAACGCGTCCGTGGTCCAAGTCAAGAATAGACTTCATTTTTCAGGGTAGACGCGTTGATTGGTTGTTGTGACAACAGTTTAGCCGTAAGAACTGCAACAAATAGGAGGTGGTCTCAGCTGGTAGCTTGGCTTGCACGTGTTAATGTCTAAATGTGGTAATTTGAAAGTAATATACGTTTGTGACTACTACAGACCACCCCATTCCGATGTACACTCAGTATTAGAACTCGAGAAACAGATCAGGCACATTAATTCTCATAACAACGAACGACAGATTATTGAAAGGTGGAGATTTCAATACAACATCGATAGATTGGAAAACATGTAGTCATTAGTCTGGGGGTAGGGACAAAGAAATCTGCTCGTCATTTTTTAACCTGTTCGCATAATACGCAGTACATCAAATAGTAAATTTGCATAATAGAAGGGAGAATGTTCTCGATTTACTTGCCTCAAACATCCATGAAAAAGTTATTGAAGTTAAAAATGTCCATGGAATAAGTGACCACAAGGTAGTACACGTTAAATTATCCCTCAATACTGACAAAAATGTAAAATTAAGAAGAAAGATTCGCCTTTTAAGTAAAGCAGATTTTAACGGATTTAGGCGTGACTTACAGACTTCTTTTGAAAAATTCTAAACATCAGAAATAATAGTGATGCAGACATGGAAAGAGTTCCTCCAAATTACACGGTGAGTGAGTATAAGAGTGAGAATAGGGAACCAAGGTGGTCCAACGCGGAGGTTAAAAAAATGTTTAAAACGACAACGAGTTATCCACGCGAAACTAAGAAAAATGTAGCTAATAGCGATCTAAAAAATTATCGAACGTTACATATAAAGCAGCCGCAAAAACAGCCCTTAGAAAAGCGTAAAGTGATTTCAAGAGAAAAGTACTTGGAGAATAACTAGAGGGGAATCCGAAAGCATTTTGATCATATGTTAGGGAAGTACAGTGAACTAAAATTTCAACTGTTAATTCCTTGAAAGGGTATAGGGGCGAAATAATTAGATAAGGCTAATTTGTTGAATTATTTTTCCAGAGAGTTTTTAATCAATCTAAGCGTAGTTTGCTCGAAACCATTCCAGACCGATTTCAGCAAATAATGCCCCCGATCGATAAATGTATCTTATAGCGGAATCGTATCCTTACTAAAATACGATAGCCCGAACAAGTCCTCAGGTCCTGATGAAATTCCTGCTCGTGTGTATAAAGAAATAGCTCTCGAAATGGCACCGTATCTTAAAGTAATATTTAACAAATCCCTCGAAGAACACGCGGTTCCCAAAGACTGGAAGATAGCAAACGTGATCCCAATTTTTAGAAGTGGCGATAGGGAACATCCATCGAATTAAAAACCAATATCAATAACGTCACTGTAGTTCAAAATTATACAGCATATGATTGTTACATCAATAAGGGGACACCTCGATAGCCAGGATTTATTGATAACAAATAAGCATGGGTCCAGAAAGGGACGATCTTGCGAAAATCAAATAGGTCTTTTTGTTCATGATATTTTAATTTCCGGAGAAGGTAACGTACAGGTAGACGCAGCGTTTTTAAATTTAGAAAAGGTTTGATAAGGTTCCCCACTGTAATTTACTCGCGAAGTTAGCATCACACGGGAGACAGTAATATGGTAGGCTGGATAGGAGATTTCCTACATGAACGCGTTCAAAGGGTGGTATTAGATGGTGTCACCTCAGGCGAAGTAAAAGTTACATCGGGTGTTCCCCAGCGTGATAGGCCCAATTTTATTTCCTCTCTCCGTAAATGACTTGAATACAGTAGCTAAAAATAGCAAGCTCCGTCTTTTTGCCGATGATGCTGCAGTCATCATTGGTCATCAATCCTCAGATCGGTTTGACGCAGCTCTCCACTGAGTCCTGTCGGCTAATCTCTTCATATTTACGTATTTATTCTGATGCAGTAGTGTATAAGGAAATAAGAAATTAAGAGGATAGTCATTCTTTAGCTAAGGATTTATATGCGATTGATGATTGGTGTGATAGTTGGCAGCTAGAATTAAATTTGAAGATATGCGCGATAAAGAACTTTGGGAAAAAGAATAACTTTCCCCAGAAAAATTATTGCATCAAAGAAAAGAAAATATCTAACGTAGAATAATCTAACGTACTTAGGCGTCACCAACATTGAAGACATGCTGTGGGGGAAACACATCAGGGAAATAACTAGTGTAGCAAACCATATATCAGGATTCGTAAAAAGAGTTCTAGGCAAATGCGATGAGAGAGTACTAGAAGCTATTTTACACTTGTCAGGCCTCATTTAGAATATGCCGCTAGTATATGGGATCCGTACGAGGAAGGTATGATAAAAGAATTAGAGCGTGTGCAAAGAAGATCCACTAGATTTGTTAAAGGCCGCTATGATAATTGTATAAGTGTTACGAGTTTAATAGAAAAACTAGGCTGGGAATTACTATCAGAACGCAGGTTGAAATTTAGGTTAAACTTTTCAGTAAATTGGAAACCGATTTGTCGAATATTTTAAGTCGATAATTCTTCTTCCCGTTACTCCACCGGATATGCCTTTGTTTTTCCCTTCTTCGGCAATTGCCATATCACCAAATGAATCATGCAAAATTTCATCAGCTACCGAATCGTCAATATTGGATGGGATTTCTTCAATAGCGCAAGAAGTTCCTCCTACATGCGACTCTGTTCCCATTATTTTGAGACGCCTGTCTCGGATAATAGAAATTTGCATACTTACACATGAATATATCACTACATTAAGATAGTGTTTTCACAAAAAATGACAATATTTACCTTTTTTCTTCCCTCCGCTTGGCCAAAAATTCACCCTTTCTTTTTTTCCTCGCCATCGAAAATGTCAAGCGACTGCCTACTTTAATTTTCCGATGACATTTTGAGACTTGACTATTAGTCAGTTTGACTATTACTAGACACCCCGAGAGCGACAACCTATACAGAGACTCAAGAAACAGCCCGTCAGTAAATCAGACACTCCGTCTCACTCGCCTCTGCTTCCCGCCCGCCTGCACTTTCCCTTCCCCCAAGCTCCAACACCTCAAGGATACCGTTTTAGGATATAGGGTAGAGGGACCGTGCCACTTTTTGAGTAGCGCAGTAGGCGGAGAATGTGTGAACTGTTTAGTGATTTGCACGACGCTCGAGGCGTATCCCTGGGCTGGAGTTGGCGAAAAACATAAATTACTTTCAGAATATCTCAACAGCGTGTCTTTTAATAAAAATCAATAATTTTCAAGGATCCAACAGACTAAGCTTGAATCTTGTACTCTATAATAACGAAAGTTAAAAAAATAGCCCCTCTGTCTCCCAATATTTGCAACAAAAAGGTCTATTTTTACATCGATATATATTTTTAACAAGGCTTACTACGTAAAATCTAGGATTATAGAGTAATAGTTTGATACTTTCTCTTTTAAATACTGAAAACCGCATTCCGTTATCTGGCTTCCTGTTGGAGCAATCTTCCTTGAAAAATAGGTCTGAAAAACAGCTATGTCCCAGGGCCCCTTAAAATCCCTGGCATGTGATAAATTCCAAGCAAGTATTTATGCATCGCCTTTTCAGATGTGGTGCAAAAACTCTGTTATTCCATTGGAGTTGTTATTAGTTGTGGGAGGCGACCGATAACTGAAGTAATTTATGTAACATGTTCCCATTTAATGCTTGGTGATCTTCAACCCCTGCCACACACCCTCGCGGTGGCTTGCAGCGTATCGCGTAGATGTAGATGAAGTCATTTGCGCACGAAGTAATTTATGTAACATGTTTCCATTTAGTAGCTTGTTTGCATGTCAATGGTGCATACTTGGTGATCTTCACCCCCTGCCACACACCCTCGTGGTGGCCTGCAGGGTATCGCATATATGTAAATGAAGTCATTTGCGCCTGCCGGAATAGGTGGGTAATTGGGTATAGGTAAGGTTTTTTTGGAAATGAAAGTAGGGTGAAGAGAGACCCGGCGTCAGCATTTGCCTGCTCTTTACGACAGGAGCAAGAAGACCACAGTTCAACGTCCCATCGTACGGACGGAGTACTGGTCTTGAAGTGTTCTCCATAAGGTTCACAAGCGCGAACCTGTTCACCAATGAAAAATCCTCCTTGTCTGTGATTCGAACTCGGGCCAACGGAATGGGAGGCCAGTACTCTACCGATCCGATCCGAGTTTTTTTAAATCTATTGTTTTATGGGAGTATCAATATTCTCATGGTGGGATTCGAACCTGTGACCCCTCGGTTGGCCCGCCTTCGGCTCTGACCTACCTAATTACCGAGATCAAGGATTATCAAGCCAGGGTAGCCAGATTGTTGACGCGCCAAACTCGTAATCTGAAGGTCGTGAGTTCAAATCCCGCATCCGGCGTAGGGGGATAGAGTTGGTGCTCATCTCGAAGGCCCGGATTTGGAACCGGGAACTAAGAGACTTGTTGGGCGTTAAAATCTAATTGCTGACGAATGAAGGCGAATTCAGAGGTAAACCTTTTTGCAGCTTGAAATTTGTGTGGAGTACACGTAAACTTTCAGTACTTCGTCCGTCGAATGGGATATGAAACATTGTTTTCCTTGGAGTCTTTCTCTAAGAGCAGACTAATAACAACGCCAGGTTATACTCCATCCTCTCTACATTTCCTTGAAATATTCCTTCCTCTACCTGAATGGCTTAGCGGGTAGAGCATCGAGCTACCGACCGGATGGTCCCGCGTTCAAATCCCAGGTAAGAGCCTTTATGGGCGCCTCCCCCCTAAAATCCTCGCGTATCCATTTTCTACCTGTCGGAACTTCGTAGGAAATCTCAAGTGGTCCAGGGAAAGGAACTGGCCCCCCTACTTTGAATGAGTGAATCTCGCATCTCAATGGCTTAGTACGGGGTGAGCTCTAGCCTCACCTTTTAAAAACCAACCTTCGAGTTGAACACACCTATGCTATAGGTATATTCATCTGACTACGCTACTATCCGAAATAGCTTAAATGACCTGAGCTGTGGGTCATCTCCTTTACGTAACTACTACATATTAATACTTGGGCATAAGGGCTGTAGTCGTCTTGAAATAAGCTTCAGGATTACGTCACGTTAGCCGGTGCCGCGTAACCTAAGCGGTTCGAGTGCCCTATAACCTAATAACGCTAATGAGCGTAGAAACTCCGGGTGCGACCTCTCCCCTAATTTCGCCCACCTAGTTAGGGGGCCCATTTCCGCCCTCTCGTGTGCGTCCACTCCGGCGCTCCAGTCGAAAATTGCCGCCCTCTGAGTGCGTGTACGTCCGTGGTACCTCTCCCGCTCCAAGTGATTCTGCGCAGAAGCCCGGCCAATGAGGGTTTTCCCAAGGGAGGGAGGAGGGAGGTAGGGGGGAGAGAGAGAGAGAGAGAGGGAGGGAAAGGGGGGAGGAGTGCAACAATCCACCCCCTTGCCCCAAATCTACTCCACTCTCCCCCACCCTCCACACCCAACAGACACACACACACACACACACACACACACACACACACACACACACACACACACACACACACACACACACACACACACCAATTTTCGCCCCACCTCACCCCTTTCTCTCTCGCCACTTTTCCGCTATACGGAGGGGGGAGGGAGGAGGAGGAATGAGAGTGTGGGAGGGGGAGTGGGTGCCCACGAGCGTCTCTATGCGGGGGCGGCGGTGGGGGTGGTGAAGTGGGGGAGGGGAGGAATGAGGGAGGAAGAGAGGGGGAGTATCTTTCCGCCTCGCCACCGCGACCTCACTCTCTCGGTCGGGGGGAAGGGATAGGCAGTCTACAGGGCGCAGACCGCGGGTTGCTCACAGCCTGTGCTGGGCCTCCCATACCTTCTGACTTCGCCACGCATTTCGCACGCCTCGCGACCGGCCTTCTTCCCTCCCCCCCCCATCCGCGGTGTCCAGGGGAACGGGCGAATGAAAAAAGAGAGCGGTCGAAAGGGGAAGTACTTTTGAGAATTTTCCTCATTTTTTTTCTCCCACTCTCTCTGTCCCTCCCATCCACTCTTCGTGTTTCCCCGGCACGAGTTCAACATAAAAAAAATACACGCGTCATCCAGGTTCCCACTTTTCAGCTGTCAATCCACTTGCACAATCTTTCCTAATTTTTCTAGAGAATGAAAAGTGCGGAATTCTATTAGTTAGCCGAGAAAATTCGCTGACAAAAAGTTTCCTCTCCGCATTTTCCCGATCTTTGGAGTTCCGGCGGTTAAACATTCCTCTGTTTGAGCGTCGCTGGAAAGGGAGGACGGAAGACGTTGGGTGGAAGAACTGGAGAGGGAGTGATTGAAGTGGGAGAGAAGAAACTTCACCCCAGCCTTCCCGAGCCGCATTCGACCCTCTCTACGCATCGCAATCGTCTTTTGTTTGCCGTCCTCCTCCGTGTTCAGTCGACCAACTCCGGCTGACGTGAAACCCTTTGCTCGAAAGTGAAGGAGGCGACCCTTTTCGACAGCCACTCCAGTCTTCCTCCAGACGCACACCCCACACGAAAGATCGCAGCCACGTGTGGAAGCGGAGTTAGAGAGAAGCCGTTTTGTTCGTCTTATCCTCTTGGTGCCGCAGTCCGTCGCGCAAGAAGACCTTGCGGTGACGGGGATGTCGGACAGACCATCCCCTCACCATTGTGTGTAATCCGGCAGAGTGTTGGAGGAACTGACGGACACGTCGAGCGTGTGAAAATCGGTTTCCTCCCAGGATAGTGAAAAAAAAGCCATCACCGCGAATCTTGCGGAACTACAAAGTGTGTTCAACTCTTGCGAGGGACTCGTCAAATTCATTCAGTGGAGTGATCTCCGCCCATCAGAGAGTTTTTTTAAATCTCTTGCTTTGAGTCTCTTCGTGATTTTCGTGCGTGCGAAGGAAGAGGAGCAAGAAGACATCCGACTGGTGGTTTCCTCCTCTAACATCATCATCAGAGGTTGAAGGAGAGACAGAAAAAAGCGGAAGGTTGCTATTCTTTTTTTTTTACTAGCCCACATAATTTCCAATTCACCACTTAGGGTGATTCCCCCCCAAAAAAATAACTGCTCCGTGTGCTCTGAGGTGGATCCATTTATTTTTATCCATTTTTTTCGTTTCCCCACCGGAGAGATTAATAAAAATTAACGTTACCCCGCCATATAGGTAACAAGGGGGAACAAAGAGGTGGATGGAGATAAGAGCATAAGGGTCTGCGGGGGGGAGAGAGAGAGGAAATCAGGAAGATTACTGAGCGAGGTGTTTGTTGTCGTCGCGAGCCAGCTGTTCCGCGAGCCTTTTTTTCAACGCGGGACGTACTGAAGTGTTTTATTCGCTCTAGGCTATTGAGCTCCGAATAGTGGGACGCCGCCACCTGTTACGACCTTGAGAACGCGTGGACTTGGCTCTCCCGGCGAGATTGCCCGGGACGGATTTAATATTTCCAGCGTTGCCGGAATCCGCGGAAGACTGAGAGGTGTAAAACGTATATTCCGGTTTTCCTGCCCACCGCAGTGGAATCCTGGAGTGCCCCAGGCTAATCGAAGTCTCAGGTGATATTCAATCATTCGTTTTTCGTTCCCCATTTCTCCCGAGGGGTGACCTCTTCCGCATCACACAGCGGGAGACGTGAGTGTGGGGGTGAAGCCGGGTCCTAAAAACCCAAGGCTTTGTTTCACTCTTTTTTCCCTATCTCGAATTCGCTCCGAAGAAGTTCTTGGCGAACTTAATCGTCAGTTTCTCACCCGTCCGCCATGTGATTCGCCCATCTAGCGTGAGATAAGTGAGTTCCCGGCTCTTCGCTTAGAGGAGCGTCTCGGAGTTTGCCCTCGACGAGGCAGTCAGCGGATGAGAGCTCGCAGCGGCATTTTTTATAAAAGAAAACAGAAAGGAGGAACGCCTCGTGTCATTTGTCCGTCAGAGGTGCAACAGCGCGTCTCAAATCCTATTTCCACGATCTAGCCGATGTAGGAAAAGACAACAGACGAGGGGAACTGAGCAAAAAAGGAGAAAGGATAATCTAATTAAAAGTGCGCCTCCTTGAAGGTACAAGTGCATCACTTGGGGGTCGTGCGCTCTTCGGAGAGTGTTTTTCTTCTTGACGTGAATAATCAGTCTTCTTTTTTTAGCGTGACTGACGCCGTCGCAATTAATTTTTCAATACCAATCCTCCGCCTGCCTCACCAGCCCATGCGGGATACTTGAACTTCGATCAAATGATCGAAATTTTTGATCGCGAGTGAAAGGGTGGTTGGTTGAAGGTGACGTGACAATAGAGGACGTCAAGAGGAAATCATTTAGTTCGAGGTGTTGGAATTTGCTGCATCTGAATTCTTTCGTGTCGGCCATTGGATCAACTCATCTACGTGTCTCGTGAATTTTCCCGAAAATTAGGACCTTCAACGATTTATAATTTTACTCTGCATGTCACCCGCAGATTTTCGGAGATACAAGTAATTTCCAACTCTTATTTCATCCTCCACCACACCACTTACTCCTTCGAATTCCTCATCCTCCTCCGACTACGTTCCTCCTAATTCCATCCTTACGCTGTGGGAGAAACATTTGAAGTTGGGACGTTTACGTCTTGGTTTAGTGAACTCGAAATCGTAACATCGTCATCGAGGGGAAAGGGAAGACCTCAAAAGCCTCTTGAAAGTGAGAGTGAAGACGCCGGCTCTTAATACGTACTGATTCTTATTTTCGGTTCAAGGTTTGCGAAACCTCATTTGTTTCCACAGAAGCCCGCTCCCTTTCGCTATATCTGATAAATTTCCGGACGAAGGTGCCGTCAGAGCATTCAACCGAACCGGAGTGGAATACCGTTCTAATTATTTCGGTGGAAATAACAACGTTGCAAAACAAAAAAAAATTGGCTACAGAGTTGCATCTGGAACAGTTGATGGGGTTTGTATTTTTATTTGAAAACTTGGAGAAATTGTCATATTAAGACTGTCCAAAAAGGGAAAAAAATCAAGCCCCTAATCCCAAGTTATAACGTATATTTGGATCACGTTATTGTCAAAATTAGTCTTTGATCGTTTATTTATTTTTTCAATTTTTTTTTTCAAAGTTCCTCTGGATGTTAGAGGATATTCTCAGTGCATTTGTCTAGGTTTAGGGACCTTCCTGCGTCTTAGGTGAACGAGGAACAGTGACCACGAATGAGCGTAAACGATTTCGAACGAGCTGGCAACGAGTGTGGCGTCGGTCGTAGATGTTGGTTGTGCATCATGGGATCGGAGTGCGACCATTGGTCCGCCGGAATCGGGAACGGAAGGGGGGAGGACTCGGGGCACGAACGGGGAGCTGCCTGAACTGGAGCGGGCCTGAGCCGAGGGTCGGGAGACAAGTTCACTGTCACGAACAATCGATTGGTTCGGACCCGGAGCGACGGAGAGGGACACTCGATCACTTCGGGAGCGGAGGGAACGATAGGCACTCGGGTCCTCTCTCCGCCTCTCAGATCTCAAACCCCGTTCCGCTGCGTCGGAAGAGATCTCCTCTTCCCCAGGGCGAATTATCGAAGCGCTAGCCAGTCAATCGACTCGAGGGATATACAGGGAGGGTAATAATTTAATTTACATTTTTCCTTTCTTTAGAGTTTAGTGTGGTTGCCTCCATAATATACATCCAACCTCTCGGTGTGGCTTAATTTTAAATTCCGCGATAATATTTTTTTTAACCTTTCACTTTGTAACTTCGTCCTTAAAAATAAGGACGCAAGTGAGATTTAAAAAAATTGCAATATTTCCCTTCGCATAACAGTAGTATAATTTCTTCAGTAGGTAGTATCTTGTTTCAATTTTTATTTCTAATTTTTCAGTTTTTAGCATTCCTAATTCGCGCTCGCGGTATTTTTTCTCAGCGACGTCTTCCGCTTGTATTCCCAGGTAACAATCTTTCAGTAATTTCCCGTTTTTCTGCGGAAAAAGTGGAGAAAATAGCTGAAGCTGTGATTGAACTCGGAATTAATTGCGAAGTTTTCATTCGAGGTAGCATTTTTCGCATGAGAAAAATGGCCGATTTTTCCCGTTAAGTACTTGAATGTAACATTTTTTTCCTTGATGTACCGATAGTTTCGATCAGTTCGTTATAATCGTGCAACCGTGGCCACGCCGACAGCTTTTTGCGCCGTGCATCACAGAGCGCGAGTGGTCGTACAAAGCCCGACCCGTCTGCCGCCGCCCTTCGCCTGTCAAGTGTTGGCTCCAGCCTCTGAATCTCCGCGCACGGGAGAGATCTTCCGCTCGGGAGGGACTGGCTGGCCCTTCCCGCGAGAGATACCCTTTGCCACGACGCCGCTTCAAGAGTCCCCTTGGAGTCACCCGACCTCTCCGTACCCTTTGGGGGAAGGGAGCTAGAAGCGACCCAGACAACCCCCCCCGTTTCGGCTTCCCTAACTTTCCCCTGTCACCTCCTCCTCCCACCCTTCCTCTTTCTTCCCAGATCATTTTTCATCCGCCGTCTCCTCCCCCTTGTCTCTCTTTTAAAAGCTTCCTCGCCTTTGCTGCGATCTCCTTCCACCCTCTCCCTCTCACCCAACTTCCACCCTTCTCTCCCTTACACAGCCACCCTGCTCATATCTCTGGCTATATCTTCCACTCTTTCACGTTCTCGCCGCTATTTTTCCTTTGTCTTCTGCCTCTCTCTGCGTACCTCACGTCTCCACTCCCCCCAAAGGACCTCTCTCTCTCCCACTCTCCACTTCTCTTCCCCTTCTGACATTATTTCATCAGCTCCTTGTGTTACTCCATATCACCCCCCTCCTCCGGAAGCGAACTCGCATCTCTCTCACCCCCTCTTGTTTTCCCGACCTTTATTTATATCCTGTCTTAAATCTCCTCCTGTTTTTGTCCGAGTTTGTTAACCTTTACTCTCCCACCTTCACCTCTCTGTTAAAGTCTTTCACATCCTGTCTACGTAGTCCACTTCATTTTGAGGGTCATCCCTGTTTTGTTTCCGAAATTGTTTTCTGTTCCTCTCCTTTTCTCAAAACTCCTTCTTTTGTCTCGCAATATCGCCAATATAAATATATTACTGCGTTGTTCTTTATTTTATCGAACTCAAAGAGTGAGCTTCCCTCCGAACGAGTATCGTTATCTTAACTCCCCTTGGTTCTTCACTCGTTCAAAAAACCGCATTCACTTACTGAACCCTGCTCAAGACATCCGTGATTGAAACTTCCGTTCAATTTCTACGAGATTTATACATACATCCTTTCCTCTTCCATTCTTACACTTTTCTCTCTCCCGTCTCTCTCTTTGTCTTCCTTGTCCGGTCCTCAAGAAGTGTATATTTCTTTGTGAACCTTCTTGAACCAGGGCAGTTAGCCCTCTTTTTAAGTGTCACACTTCAGCCTGAAAGCAAGCGCGCTGTTCTTTTTAAAGGAGAGAATTTTTTTCTCCTCACATCACGGTCCAAGCGTCCTGGGATTTGTTCTCAAGTCCCAACCGTAGCTTCAGTTCTTCCTTTCTCGCTCTTGACTTTATCTTTGTTTCTCTTACTGCCTTCAAGAGAGGAAAACAAAACAGAAAAGAGACATAAATACAGCCTTCTTCCATTGCACGTCGCTTTCAGCCTTTCCCTTTCCCTCCTCCTCTCTGTTCCGAAGTTCCCTTCCCAGCATTCTCTAAGCGTCGCACTTTATTTACATACCCCGACTCTCCTATCCTACTCCATCTCTCTTTCTGCTCCCCGGGAGTATCATATTTCCAGGGTGGTTCCTCTGAGCGAAGTGATCCGGTCACGTAGGGCCCAGAAACCCCCTTTTTCCAATCTCTTCCCTCTCCCCTGCAGTTTCGATCCTTCCATCCTCCGATCATCAACCAACTCACATCCAATCGCGGAAACACGTGCGGAAGAATCTTTTTCTTTTTTTCGTTCGTAAACCTATCATTTGTGCTCATTCCCCTCCCCATTTTGTCCTTCTCCCAAGCGAGTATTTTTCTTAATTACGGCTCCTTCGATCGTCCTCCCTGGCTGAGGGAAAACTGCCCCGTTTCCCACCCTCTCCTTTTGTACGATCCAGTTTCTCACATCCCCCCCCCCTTACATCAGTCGTCTCACTCTCAAGATTTTTCACACCCACACCTCTCCTTCCCGGCTGTCTTAACCTCGGCTTTCCTCGCTCTTGTATTTTTTGTTGTGAAATCTCCGCCTCAGATAACCACTCATCAGCGGGAGAAAAATACTCCATCTCACGCCCTCTCCTCACCGAGACTTCTCTTCCTTTTCTCTCCATTCGTAATTTCTTCATTCTCTCGACGGAGGATTGAATCTTGGCCGATTTTGTCCTCGTAACTCCCCCGTTTCTTTAACTGTAGGCATAATTTCTCCGATCTTTCCACCTCATCCTCCTTCTGTTCATCGTGAAGAGCCGGGCACTCCTTTACCAACGCTCGTTCGTTCGGGACATTTTGGCACAATATCCTATTCGTCCTCGTGTTGGATTTTAGCTAGCCATCTCTCCTTAATCTCATCCTTTCAATATTTTTTCCAATTGTCAATATACCTCTACATCATTTCATCTCTTGTCTCCGTTTTCTCCTCTTTCCCTTGGCCCTTTCTCCTCGTTTCCGAGATAAGTCGTAGTCATTTCCACTCGCTTTGATTACGCTAACTCTCTTCGCACCTTTATCGATTGCGGTTTCGAGACTAAATCCTGATCCTAAACCTCTTACCCCTCCCCCGCTTCATGGTGAAATTCTCACATAATTTTTCCTCATACCTCCCAGAGTTCTCTCCCTAATAGAACGAAATCCCTTTTTCACTGCGCCAGTTTACCCGCTCAATCAAAAAACCATTCACCCCGTGGCGCTAAAAGATCAGAGGGTCGGAGATTGGTTTGTATGAAAATTAAATTCGTATTTATCCTTGTATTTCAAAGGGGTCACTGTTAATCTCCATGGACTTGAGGGGATTTTAGTATTGTGTTCGCAAGCGAGATAGTTCTGATATTAAGGGGCTCGGAAACCAGTAAACTCGAAATTTGGGTAAGTTGTGCGCAGTGGATAATCGAAAACCAAGGTAAAGCGAGGGTGTAAGAAGAAAGTAATTCTGTAATATCGTCGAGTGTGGCTGGCATACAAGGTATCTTAGAAACCAGGAAGCTCAGGAAGTGGTGGAAAGTGGGTTGACGAAAACTGAGATAAAGCGAAGGGACTAGCGGAAAATAATACTTGTATACTCACGAGTGTCGCTTCGATGCGAGGAAGCTCAGAAACCAGGGTAGTGGTGCATTACTGAGGTATCGAAACTCGAAGTCAATTTTGCAAGCAGAGGTAGAGTGAAGGGGCGAGAGGAAATTTATACTGTCAAGTTTTAGTTTGAGACGAGGGAGAAGTCAGAAGCCAGTCAGCTCGGAGACCAAGAAATCAGAGCAAAAGTGGGTTAAGGTGGAGTGAAAGTAATACTGCATTACTATCGAGTGTTGAGGGAAGGGGCTGTGCCTTCCTGAACGCGTGTGATCGGACTCCTGCCGGCCCTTATTCAGAGGCCGTCTCGTGTGCGAGGGAAGCGAACGCAACGGTGGCCGTGGTGTCTTCGGGAACCTCAGGGGCGCCGCCGGAAGGGCCCTCCGCGGCGATGTGTGAGGGAGGCGGCGTGGGAAAGGGGCAAGAGGCGCCCGCGGGCGACGTGGTGGTGGCGCCGGCGCCTCCGCCCGTGATCGTCCGCTGCGTGTCTCCGCCGCCAGCTGTCGAAACGTCGTCGGCGCCGGCGTCCCCGGCGCTCGCGACTCCCTCTTCGGCGAAGGCGAGTCCTGCCCTGCGACCGCCATCTGCAAAATGGTGAGTGAACCCTTTTGCATTTGTTTTCTTCGTCGTCCAGTGTAAGCTATGAATGAGGTTGTATTAAGCGGTTTTAACACACCAAATTTGCAAACCATTCGTGTTTGTAGCACGTGACTCCTTGGTTACCTATTCGAGATAACCCCAACGGTTTCAAACGCAACACTCCAGATCACTGACACGTATCGAATCATTTCAAAATTCAGCGGGATCTATCCGTGATGTAACAGAACAAAGGTTAACCCTTCCGTATTTAATTTGATGGCGTGATGCTTTTCTGCCGTTTGTCCCTCTTCAGACACATTGGAAATGCGGAAAAAGTGTACTTCAGTTTGTCCGAACGGTTGAAGTAGTCGATTGCGATTCAAATTACTCCAAAATTTATGTAATTGCGGTTATCATTGTTATATTTGGCCACACTTCATGATGGATTTATGATTTATAGTTGTAATTTTAACTTGCGGTTGAAATATACGAGAAATGAAGACAACTCTGGATTAAATATTATGCCTTCATGTATAAACAACTGTGGCTCATCAAACAATTTTAACAATTTTCTCTCTGTTTTGAATTGACATAGATTAAATAGGGGTTATGCAAAAGTTTTCTAGGTAGCTAGTGAAATGCATTAGTGAAATAACCCGAGGCATATTATCCTTAAAATTAAGACCAGTTGTTTCGGCATTCTCCTCTTTCTCGTCTTGGACATTAATTTTCTCCTCCTTCCCAAACCCTGGTATTAATGTGACCTCATCTCGCGAGAGGGAACGGAGTCATCCATTTTTTTCGTTGGTTGATGGGCACCAAGTGCGGCTATTAAATTTAGATTTTTATCTTGGTCGGTATATATTTTTTTCCTTGGGTTAATCAACGTATTTGAGTACTTGCCATTAACTTTCCCGACCCTCATAATGAGACCACCCCCGAGAACCCTTCCTCTCACTTTTTTTATCGGTCGTCGAAATGCAATCAGAATTTTGACTTTATTTCCTTGACTTATGATTTGACATTGTTTATTTAACTCACGTTTGGGAACCTAGCACTAAATGCGCTCTCCAATGAAAACATATCTTGTCATTTTTTTCATTTTCATGCATGGGTGAAAAATCAATTTAATTTCTACAGTGGAAAAATCCAAAGAAGTAAGTGAATTAAGTAGCTTAGGCGGTTCCAGGTTAAAAAAATATTGGCATAAATAAAACGAAGCTTGTATGATAGCTTGTCTGGATTATTGCTGAAGACATTAGCCTTAATTGGTGTTCCATTATCTTTTGGTGTGAGGACCCAAAGTCTCAATTAATTAATGGGATCTGTTATCTTTATTATTTGAAACTGAATGCGAGTCGGAAAAGAACGAATCATTGTGTAAAAATCACTTTGCTTTCAGAATAGAGAGAGCAACTCGGATGCAACTGTATTTTAGAGAAATTTAACTCAAAAGAATAAAGAATGCGGTCTGGGTGCTTATGTATACTTCGCTGTCTTTAAGAAAGTGTATAGAAAATAAAAAGCTGTGTACGTTGACGGGAAATAACAGGTAGAGCCCATCAACAAACCAACTAAGTTTCTTGGAATATTTATAATCATGATCGTTTGATCTCGTCATAAATTCAAAATCAGAAATGTTCCTATGAATAAAACTTCGCATATTTATTTATCTGCTGGAACATTTTATCATTATCCCCGGAGGGGGACATACATTTCCACCGCTGTTGATAATTGATATTGAATTTAATGTGTAAAGAAATTCCTGATCAATCTATGATTATTATATCACTGCACAGGTACCAGGTATTGCATAGATGTGGATGAAGAGAGCTGGGTTGGGAGAAGAGGAGTCAAATTTCCCCATCCAGCCCCGGGGTAAATACAGCAATGTCTATGTCCTCCTTCCTCAAAGACCAGGGGTAGGATCACTGATCCGTCTTTCAAGTTACCGCTGTGACTATGAACAAAATTCGAACCTCTCTAGAAATTACTGCTCTTAGAAACGTCATAAACACTTTTACTACCAGTAGAGATGGTTATTGGAAGCAACAGACAACAATTAAAGAGTTGCTATTGCATTTTTTTCTCTCGTAAGGGTTATTGAGAGATAACGATGACGCGATTTGAACATCCGTTATCGGACCCATGGCTTCTATATCACACAACTCCGCATTATATGTTAAAGTACTCACAAAAATTTTCCTCTTATCTTCAATTAGAGTATCTTTCGCTAATTTCATCTACATCTACATCTACATAATGCCCTGCAAGCCACCACAAGGGTGGGTGGCAGGGGGTGATTTCTCACAAACATGCACTACATATCATGCATAAAAAAGGAATAATATTAATATAGTAGTCAGAACTACACTATTTAAAAAAGATAGATATTGCAAAGCAAACATGCAAAAACATTCTGTTAGTAGGGTTAGCTTTAAGTACTCATACCAACATGCTGCTACCAATGCTATTCATTGCTACTCTCCGATAGGACATATTTACCGTTATTCGTATCTCTAATTGTACGAGGGAAAAAGGACATTTTGAATCGGTCAGTTCGGCAATCAATTTCTCTAATTTTATGATTATGGTCCAGTCTACCATAGTAAGTTGGGGCTCGTAAAATATTTTTAACATCATCACTGAGATCTCCTAAAGATTAATTCTCTAATTAAATTCTACCCATATTCTTGCTAACCCGTTATGCATAGCCGAACCTTCCTAGCTACGGAGAACCTCATAAATATTTCAGATTGTGACTCGGAGAATTCGAAATGTGGTGCTATAGGAGAACGACGAAGTTCAAATGGAAAGACCGAGAGACTGACAAAGAAGTTTTTAGAAGAGTGGGGGAAAAGACAAGTATTCTGTAAACTTTAAAAATAAGACGGAACAATCTAATTGGCCTTATGCTGAGACATGATAATCTGATAAAGACAACATTCATGAGAAAAAGTGAATGGGGAGAATGGCAAAGGAAGATCGCGTGTGAGATATATGGAGCAAATAGTGAAATATGTGAAAGACAATAATTATGTGAATATGAACAGGCTAGCTGGTAAGAGTAGTGATTTGAGAGTTTCATCAAATCAATCTTATCATTGCTGACGTATGATAATTAAATAACAAGCAGATCCTTTTTTTTCACCTTTTTCCCAATCGGATATGCTCCCGAAAGGTTAAATACTACCACTGACCATCGCTTGGAAAATATTAGGTCTCAAAAGCTTTCCATTTCAAATTTCTCACGCGCAAAATTTTTCAATGGAGTCGTAAAATAGTATTTGTATCCAAGTTTTTAGGTGGCCCGTGTTTTTTTCTCAAGTAATAAATTTTTATCCGCCTCAACTCGCGGTTTTCCTAATGGAAAATTTTCTTAGAATGCGGTCATCGACCAGCGTCGAAATACGCCATTACGGCTCTCCTATCGGAGGCAGTTGGATTGGGGGAGGGGGAGAGAGAGGAGTGGAGGGGAGGGTGGTCTGTGTAATTTTCGCGGTGATTATAGTCTTCTTGTGCCTGAGACACGCGTTAATTCCAATTCCCATTTCGCACGAACATTCTTGCGTCACTTCCATTAGCCGAAGGTAGCTCTTTGCTTTTCGGCCTCGCTACTGACTCCGCATCAACTTATTAGGTGAGAGTACTTACTTCCACGGAAATACACGGGATGTGGACGACTGCAATTTCTCCATAGTCGAACTTCATCTGAGTCCTTTGGATTAAAATAATCTCTTTAGGGTTTATGTACCAACTGAATTGCCTTTAAAAATTCATCGTCCCTTTTTATCCATCTTTATACTTCGTTCGTCACTTAATGTAGCCATTTCATAACTATCATTTTTCCATAAAACCGAATTTAAAAATAAGTCTTCCAGTAATGCCATTATTGAGACTTTTATCGCCCCCGCGCGTCCTGTCTTAAATTAACATGTTCGATTTGCATGTTCTAATTAAGTGTTTCCAGGATCCTATTATTTTATCTCCACCATAAAATAGATTCTACTCAGAGTGGAATACCCCTACCTCCCTGAGTAGACTTTTCAGTGAGCATGAATTACCTGATTTTGAAATTGAAGTGTTTCCTTATTTCGCACGGCCGTTCATGCAATTGGAAAGTTTTCTATACAATTCGGTGCTTAACAGTATATATTTTCCACTCCACTTCATGCATCAGCCTGTATAATGATAAGCCTCGTGTGAAAGCCTGCATTGAGGCAGCATCAGGCACGTTCTAGTATCCCAGGAGTTTTATAACGCCAGAGAAGCTTAACCCTTGAGGGCTACGAAGGGCGGAAGTTGGAAATGGTGGCTAAGCGAAGCAGTTTAGTAAAGGCATGGATGCAGTAATCCGCATCCTGGCGGATATGGAGTGGGAGGTCAGCAGCGGGAGAGGTACCGTCACCGACTACCTAATTAAGTGTCGATGCAGATATGGCCCGGATTTACATAGCTACTCAGTCAGGTGAGCTGCGACGTGATTGGTCCATTCGGTTGAATATTCCTTTCCACGTGCTAGCGAGCGTTTGGCAATCCTCTCGGTTGATGTTATTTGGTATTTTGGCTATTTTTATAGCTTCTCTTATAATTTTCGGCAAATAGCCGCTCTCTTTTGCTCTCATTACTTTGGTTTCGCCGATCTCCATGTTGTGAGAGCTGCACTGATGTTCTGCGACTTTTGAAAGGCGGAATTGTCTGTTTCTAACGGCCCTACGAAGCTCCTAGATTCGGAATTTCAGGGCTCTCGAGGCCTGGCTGTTATAGGTGTGGCAGCATCTGCATTTGACCTGAAAGAATCCTCCAAGATTGTCGTCTGGGAGGCCATCCTTGGAGTTCAGTAGGAGCTGCACTGATTTCTGTGACTTTTGACAGGCGGAATTGTCTGTTTTTAACGGCCCTACGAAGCTCCTGGAGCCGTCATGTCTGGGCTATCGTGATCTGGCTGATGTAGGAGTGGCACAATCTGCACTTGACCTGAAAGTTTGTCTTCTGGGAGGCGATCCTTGGCGTTCAGGAGGATGTGCGCTATCTTGGTCACACATTTAAACCTGGTCACCACTTTGTGTCTGCGAACTGCTCTCGCAATCATGTCTGTGGCTCTGGAGACGTATGGCAGGATAGCACATGCTTGGGGTTTCTCAATAGGGCTTTTCTCGGCGGTCCTTTTAAGTCCAATTAATTCGTTCGTTCCTTCTTTTGTGATATCTTCAGTACGTCTTCTCTTAGGAAGTCATTTTCCTGGAAGGTTCTTAAAGTTGTTGAATCTCTTTGCTCCTGGAAACAGCGACCGATATAGAAAGAGCTCGGTGGAACAATGTCCTGATGACTCCGGACTTTTGCAGATGGTGATGATGGGAGCCAGCATGAAGATATGTCTGTATCGGTGGTTATTTCGAATGCACAGTATCCGAAGGACTCATAGTCTTTCCTTCCATGCACGACATCCAGGAAAGGAAGGCAATTGTTCTTTTTCACTTCCATTGTGAAGGCGATGGAGGTGTTTTACACTTTGGGGTGTCGAAGGAAATTCTGTAGCTCATCCAGTTCATGGTGCTATATGACGAAGGTGTCATCGACGTACCTCACGAATAAATGTTTTTTTTAATGGTGTGATTGTAGGGATTTGCGACTAAAAAACTTCCACGAAGAGGTTTGCAATTACCAGAGATGGAGGGGACCCTGTTACGGCACCTTCGGCTTGTCTGCAGAACTTCTCGTTCCTTAGAAAAAAGTATTTTTTAAATTTATCTCCACAATCTTTGGCACGTGACCTGGAAAGCCTTCACTTATGAGTATCCTCGTAATTTCTATTGCTTCTCCGATCGGAATATTGGTGAAGAGTGAAATTACTAAAACTAACCAAAATGTCTTCCGGGTTTAGTTTCACGTTCAAGATGATCTCAATGAAGAGGATGAAATTCTTCACACATATCGCTGTCCTTCCGGAGAACGGCATCAGTTCACAAACCAAATATTTGGCCAGTTTAAGGGTTAGAGAGTCTATGGCGCTTACGATGGGACGTAATGAAATACTTTCCTGTTGGGTATTTGGGACCCCATATCTCTTGGTGGTTTTGGAGCGGACTGGATGATCCATCGTCTCTCTTCTGGTAATATTGATGACTGGCTGGTGATATGCTTGGTTTTCCGTTGTATCTTGGTAGTGGGGTCCTCTTTTAACTCTAAATATGTAAATGGCGTCGTCTAAAAGGTAGCGCAAGAGTCCTCTAGATGGCATTCTCAACTCTACTACTTTATAGTTAGTATTTGGCAGTCCAGAGGACTCTGGGTAGCGCCAGACTACTGTACACAGCGGCTACTCAACTTGTATTTAGGTACTCGCTATGTAGAGAACTCTGGATAGCGCATTTTGCTGACGTTAACTTCTCTTTTCATCACGACCGTTGCATTCCCCTTGTCAGCAGGTGTAATTAGAAGTTCGTTGTTTCCCCGGAGTTCCTTCATGGCTTTCCTCTCGTCTTGGGTGATGTTGGTTTTGGGAGGCGTTGCCTTGGTCAAGATGCGGCTCACTTCTCTCCAGTGTCATCGGTGTATTTTCCAAGTGACTGAATTTCGCCGTGGCACCGTACACTTATCAAATGAAGAATTAGTGACTAAAGAGGAGGACCTCTTTCATAAGCTCCCCAAATAGGAGGCAGATGAAATCCGACCTCTTATGGAGACTTCATGTGCCGAAAAAAACTTAGCGTTCAACCATAAGGTTGGTTTTTGAAAGGTGAGGGTAGAGTTCACCCACCCCGTACTAAGCCATTGGCGTGTGAAATTCATAGGGTATGGGGGCCAATTCTTTTCCCTGGGGGGTGTTTGAAACCATCGGAAAATCTCGAATAGGTAACCAAGGAGTCACGTGATACAAACACTAATGCTACTCAAATTTTGATGCGTTTGAAAAACTCGTAACGAACTCACTCATTGTTTTCCCGCGTTTTTCTCACACTCCTCTAGAATAAGAACCCCCGGAGAAATACTCTACAATCAACAGTAAAGTGATATTGTAATGAGTCGTGCAAACACACCAATTTTGCGCACCGTTCGTGTTTCTATCGCGTGACTCCTTTGTTACCTATTTGAGATATTGCCGGCGGTTTCAAGTTATAAAATTTACTCTGATGAGGGCTAATTGCCCAAAGACATACATCCCTTAAATAGCGCGGTTTCAAGCACACCCACCCTGGGCCACCTGCGTTTTCCTAAGTTGTGACAGCGAAAATTGAATCGCGAGGATTTTTAGGTGGGGGTTTCTAGAAAGCTTCTTCCCGGGATTCGAACCCGGGACTCATCAATCTGTAGCCCATTACTCTACCCACTAGACCAACTTGACCCCTACTTCATGTGTATAAGGGCATAAATAATGTTGTTCTACCCACATTTTATCATAGCGGTGTCTGTTAATCTTGCTAAAGCTATTTAAGGAATGTATGTCTTTGGGCAGCCCTCATCAGAGTAAATTTTGTAACTAAAACTGGTTCGAATTCAACCTATATAAACGGCATATTTGGCGATTGTTTGTGTGTTTGGGTACTTTCCACAGGCGAATTTTAAAATGACGACAAAAATTTGACGCATTTGAAAAATTCATTCCCTTTTGCATCTTTCTATTTTATTGGAAGGAAAACAATACAAACTATGTGAATTCCACAAATTTAATTCTTATAACGATCTGGGTTTCGATTAGAATATCATGATATCATCTTCAGGACCCGAAAGCGATGCCATGCCATGCCCGAAACACAGGTCGATTTAAATATAAAATTTGTGGAATTTACATTGTATGTTTTCTTTCCCTTCCATGATGGAGAAATTCCACTTAGTTAAGCCTGAATAAGTTAATTTTGATACTACTTTTAGTGTTACCACGTGAAAAAGAACTTCATCCGTACGAGTATCGCTATTAACAGGCCCGCATGTCCTTAATTTTCGATATGACCGAGGGATTTTTCAGTTGGATGCGATACCTCTTCCGGTACATTCTAATCCTCTTGGTACTGCCTGCCATTTTCGCTGAAAGCCCCCGGCTGAGTAGGGAGTGTACGTAGAGGAACCTGTTGATCGCTGGCGTTCTTGTGTGTAACGTCGTGACGTGTAACGTGTAACGTGTGTAACGCTTCCTTCATTAATTCAGTCACTACCCGACCTCCTCTCTGTGCTGTACACCCGACTCCTTTCGTTCCGGCACCATTTGCAACCCTCCCTTCCCAAAGTGCACCTCCGCCCTGTTCCCATCATCCTCTTTTTATCCTATTTTTTTTAAATTTCGCCTGGCGACGATCGTTGTCAGTCGGGGTTTTAAACAGAGGGGTCTGTCGCTTTCCTTGCTTACCCTCGGAGTTTCCGGTCATTCACTCAGGGTCCTGTCCACGTGTTATCCTACTTTACCCGTCGCTTTTGGTATCCAGTTCAAGTCCTTGCATCTGCATCAACAGAGTACCATGCAAGCGTCCTCTAAAGCTGTGCCGCAGTGGGTGAATTATCGCGAAACGTACAATATGTGTATGCGGATAAAAGATATCTTTCATATACACAATGGGAGAATGTATTAATGTATTATAATGATAAATGTAGTGGTAGTTGTGAATTACGAAAGAATTTTTCTCATCATATTTTTCGCTCTCGTGTTGCGGTCTTAAATTACGTAAATATTGTAAAGCTAATATCGTGAATATTAAGAATTGTATAAATTGAAGATTTAGCTGAAAGAAGAATCGAGTGGAGAGCTTTCTCAAACTAATATAAGGATTGCTGACACAAACGGATGATTGTGAATTCATTATAACCTGTGTAGATGGTTTGCACCAATGATATTTTGATAATTTTCAATGATTGTAATGATATTTTTTTTAATTGGGACAGCCACCTCACAAATTACGTTTCCCCTTTTGTGCTCGTTAACTATGAATCAAACGGCACATTTCAATCATTTTAGAGAGGAATATAGGGAAAATGTACGAAAAATGTATTTAAAATTTATTTTTTAAAATTATTATATGTTGTATTTTAATATTTTCTACCGGCTAAGGTATTTTTTGTGTAGTGTCCATTCTCTGCATGTATGTCGTCTGGCTCAATTTCTAAATCTATTAATCTCTTTAAATTGGTGCAATTCCTACCCTAATCATATAATAAATTTTTACAAATTCATAAAAATATTTTTACAAACCAGTTTCTCAGGAACATTCGACAGAGAGAATGCGTAGTTGGTTAAATATTAAAATGCAAACGAGTTTATTCAGAATTTTGTTGCTGCATTGAATCATTCTGTTTTTTTTTAGTTTGAGTGGTAATGAATGAACTTAAATTGAAATTATAAGAAGTTCCACAGAGAAAAAAATCATGCACCTCACCGGGATTCGAACCAGGATTGCCTAATTTCCGGCCAGGTGCTTTAATCAATTTATCTACCGAGGCGTCATTTTTTCATGCGGAATATTAGAGAAACTTCTACTATTAAGCAAATTTCTGTTGGTAACGCCGTTAAGGTTCTTGCGGCCAGTTCCCGATACTTCAATTTGTTAATTGACATTATCGATAGTGCCAGGGACAAAGAAATATTGATGCACCTATATTTAGAAAGTAATATTTTCGATTTCTATATTGTTAGTTGGTGACTGCTAGTGTTTAATGACAATCACAGTCTCACCAAGAATCTAAATAGTATTAACCATGTGATTATGAGGTAGCTTTGTAAAACGTATGCCGATAGACCAGCGAGGCACTGAATTTTTAAATCTCAGCGTGACGTGGACTTTGTTAAAAACGACGACTCTCAATGTCTATCGAATTTAAAATGTAAATGAACTACGGTATCGATTCTTATTGGTTATTTACCTCAAACCTGGGCGGGCTGACTTCTTATACGAGACGCCGATACTCCCTTTTCTCCTATTTGTCTCTTTGTGAAATATATCGATTTGAGTTGCGGTTCTATCGACGTAGTGAAGGAATAGGCAAGAGGTAATTGATTGAAATTCTGTTGTTGTACCTATACTTAACTTTTTACCGATTTGAGTTCCTTGGGCGTTATTTCAAACAAATATATCTATACTGCGTGCTCAATACTTTTTATCTGGAGAGTCATTATTCAGTATGGCTCATTATTACTTTAAGAAACCAAGTGGAATAAGAAAAAAATGTAAGAATCATTAAAAATATTTTTCAAATTCACCAATGTATCGATTTATACAATTTAGGGTCGGCAAGATTTTGATACGGAAAAGACAGCTGACCTTGACGGGAGTTGGATTGGTATTGTGGTTGGAGTACCTGGCCTTTCACCTCGAGGGCTCGGTTTCGAATCCCTGCTGTGGAAGGTATTTTCAACGATAACCCGGACCCCAATTCGAGTGCTATGTGGATACCCCTTCGAGTTCAGTATTCCGTCCGTCGGATGGGATGCTAAGCCCAGTGGCGGATTCAGGGGGGGGGTCACAGGGGTCATGACCCCCCCCCAAATTTTATCGAAAACTTTTAATTTTTATTAGTTTAATAGTTTTTGTAACCTTGTAAAGGATTAAAGTGAGTGTTCATGGGTGTTTTCAAGTCTGTTTCCGCACTAATAGGCGCTTCAGACCGGGAGGAAAGGTATAAGGATAGGAATGGAAGGGAGGTTTCCCTTCTTCTAAAGTGAGTGTATATGCAACTGCCTGGCTACAAGTCCCAAACGTGAGAGAAGTTTAAGTTGCATTTATCGTAGAGCGTAGCACTCCCTACTGTAAAAACAAGCTCAAAAATAAAATAAGCTGTGTCCCAACTCGTTAGGCATTAGGAAGCATGGATTTGGGTGCCTAAAATTTAGCTGGCTAACCCAAAAGGGGGCACGAATTGGGACATATTCGTGAATTGGGATATCCTTACTCAGGTATTGCCATCTGCTGGGATTGAAACCGATGAAAAACAAGAGAATGTGAAAGGGATGACAAATTATGTACAAAATCTAACACAATCCATATTGTTAAATTTCTCATGCCATTGTGTACAGACAGAATTTAATTTGAGTTTAGAGTACCGTAGATTAGCATCTTCTCATCTTTTCCGAAATTTAGATAATACATTTATTTTAATGTAGAACAATTCGGCCTTCTCCTACTTCTGAATGAATCTCTCCGTCAGGTCACTACTCCCTATAACGATATTTTATTGTGATAAACGAATCAACACGACTAATTATAAAAATATCAACAAACTTTCAGCCAAAATACTTTCCCTCGTCGGTAGCTATCTTCATCGAGTCCACTGTTCTCGCGGTTCTCGCTTTCCATCATGGGAAAAGGATGAACCCGTCGATGCCCAAATCTAGCGGCTGAAAAAGGTACCTAAATCTGCTCCCTTATGATGCCTAGGGGGCCCAGGAGAGGATGTACGCGGCAACACTGCACGGCTTAAACCAAGGTCCCTATAAAATAATGTAATATAAGGACCATGGCTTAAACAATGCCAGTCGCTTTCTGAGGGACTCGCTTTCGCCAATATAAATACCATTCGATATAAATTAAACAAATGTGTTGAAATATTAGACAATTACATATTGGATACGTTCAGGACATGCGGATTTTAACGCCATCAAGAACGAAATTCTACGACACCCCAGTTTCGAATTGCTAACTTTTTATAAAATTGATAACAGCTCTTTTTATTTTAATGTCATCTACTGGAAACTTACAGTATGCATAGAAAACATGTATACCTAAAACTATTTAAACTTTGGTTACAATTGAACGACTTAGTATTGATTTACGGGTCATCAAAGTCGGTGCTTTGCTCGAACACCGTCAAAAACAGGCACTTTTTAAATCACAACCGTTGTAAAAAATATGCAAATACGTTTTAAAAATTTAAATTTGCCACTCAATAACGCAAAATGAAGTAAGAAAAGCACCGGTGTGATTAGTTTTTCTGTAAGCCTAGTTGTAAACTTGTTATTTGTATTCAAACTCGAGTGCATATAATTTCTGCGCCGACAGTAGTACCTTGAACCTCCGTGAATTTGCCATGCGAATTAGGGATCCTGGGTAGCGTAGTGGTCTCCGCAGCCAAAGGTCCGTGGTTCTATTCCCGGTCCATGTGATTTTTTTCGCATGTGAATTAATGTGAACATATTCGGTATTATAATATTGGGTTATAACTCCAATAACTTCAACAGAAAACGAATCTGAAATATTTCACTATAGTGATAACGCTTAAAGTTACGCATCTTTCACTGAGGGACGTTGGGTCAGCAGTAAAGTAGTTATCTCATTATTATAATGAATCCTTATAATCCTTATAATTATTTTATTAGGAGAGTTGGGTAAGGGGTACAGTGCAGGGTTTTTAGTGTGAACATTCCTAGATCGAAACCGACTCTCTCCATTTCTTTTTCCATCGTATTTTTATTGTACGATCGTCCCTGATTATAAATATTTGTAACATGTTTATCCAGGATACATTTTAGCTATCTTACTTTTTAAATCATCCCAATATCATGTTAATGAAAAATCAGTCCATGGTAATATCAAACATACGTCGGCCCAATATCATTTTTATGCCACTGTATAGTGGTGACTGATGTCTTTTTATCATAAAATTAATATCGGCCCAATATCGTCAGCAAATGTTATCACTTTTGACATTTGCCGACATTGGTAGCCAATATCGGATTGACCAATAAGTGATATGTGACGGTGTAAAAATGATATTGGACCGATATCATGATGCTGCTTGGGGAAGGCTACGTTGTTGCAGAAACCGTGAACTTCTCTACTACAAGTTCCCTCAGTTAGACTACCAGTTCCCTCATAACGAAGTAATGAAGAAAGGAAAGCCTACAAAAAATATGCACGGAGATCACATCTTGACAATGTCCACTGGCTTGTGGTGTCTCATAAAGACAGGGGACTGTACTGTAAATATTGTTTACTTTTTTCATCTGGCTTAGGAAGTGTCCACCACAACGTGACTCCACTTAGGAAATTAGTTAAGGAACCCATTAAAAAGTTTGATAATCTTAGGAGAAAAAGGTGATCTTACCACTGACGAGTAAAACCGATTCCATGTATGTGTAATTGATAATAGAAAAGACTTTTTACTAACATACAATGAACCATCTTTAGAAATAAACAACCGATCGGGTTGGTGTGGTGGCTAGAGCCTCCCATCTCGAGGGCCCGGGTTCGATTCCTGGCAGCGGCAGATTTTTCATTGGAAAACCGGTCCCCACTTGAGTGCCTAGTGGAGGGCATTTTAAGTCCAGTACTCCGTCCGTCGGATGGGACGTTAAACCGTGGTCCCCTTGGCGCCTTTCGTTAAGAGAAGGCTAATGCTGACACCGGGTTTCTCTCCACACTTCCTCCGTTACCTGAAAACGCCTACCATTACCCAATTACCTACCTATCCTAAATGGCGTAAATGACCTCAGCTGTCGGTTTTTTAAAAACATTTTGCATGCAATTATTTTCAAGATTTTCCCACTATCGTAATTTGAAAAACTGATCATGAGTTGGCTTTCTATAAATTCTTTTGTTACATGATACTGATGATACCGTACAGCAATATTAGCACCCAACTCAAACTTTTTAGTAATCCCCTAATTAAACAGATAGTTTTTAACTTTTATGTATGTGCTTATCATCACTGTAAACCTTTTCCAATGAAATTAGTTCACATTGACTGTTGTATGAAACAATATATTATAATTATTTTAAACTTCAAGTTGGCTATTTATTTATTCTCCATTGTTAAACTTGTTAAACTTAAATGTCTAAAATTGTTCAATTTCATTAGTTGTTAAGAATGCAAATGAAATGTTAGGCTCCAAAATGCGTAAAAAATGGGTATTTAAAAAAAATTTAAACGGGAGAACGCCCCTCTCCCTCGGGGGGGGGATACTCCCCGGACCCAGGTCATGACCCCCCCCCAAATTTGATGCTGAATCCGCCCCTGGCTAAGCCTGGGTCCCCTTGCCGCCTTTCGTTAACAACAGGATAATGTCGACACCGGGTTTCCCTTCGCAGCTCCTCCTCCTCACCCTTCCCATTCTTGTACCTTTCTTTCCGGTCTAAAGTTCCCTCAAGGTGACTGGAGTGGCAATCGCGTGTCACTGAGTGAATGTACTACGTTGTAATAATTTTCAAGTACCCGAAAAAATACTAGGACCATCTTTCATCATAAGTACAACAACAATACGGTGGTTATACTCACCGCACATACCACCGTGAAATATTGCAAGAATTTTATATTTTATTTTTGCCGTAATTAAATCAAGATATATGTGACTTATTAGAACAAGAAATATCGTGGTTACTACTGACATTTTTTTGCACGGTATTCGAAATTAATACGAATGGTACTTTTTTGTATCTTTCATCTACATCTACATGTACGCAATACCCTGTAAGCCACTCGCGATGGTGTGTGGCAGGGGGTGTAGATCACTAAACTAGCATTATTGACATGCAACTACGCTACTACATGGAAACATGCTAGAGGGTTAGTATCTAATTTGTAGTAATAGAAATTATTCGTTATAACGGAATTTATCTAAATATATTTATCTTTGCTTACCAATCATGCATGGATTAGTATTGTTAATACATGCACCATGCACTACATACTGTTCTAATAATATTTCACCTACGTACCTATCTCGTTGCTCTGCTGCCTATTTTGCTCCCTTACGGTACGTGGGAAAAATGACATTTTAAATCTATCGATGTGTCAATCTATCTCTCTAGCCTTATTTGTCGGTTCAAATCTGACGTAATACGCAAGTGCTCTTGAATATATATCTAACATCTATAGTAAACACAACCGTCTTAAATTTCTACAGGTAATTTAATCGGTACTTTAACCTACGATTTGACAATGATTCCCAACCTAATTCGTCCATTAATGCTGATACAGTACTAAACCTATCGTAAAACCTTTTAGTCGATGTGAAACCGTGAAGTTTGTTAGTTGTCAGTACAATCATGTGATATTTATTATTTTACGTTTACGTAGAAGAAAATCGAAAATGTGTTAGCGAATTATAACGAAATATATCTCATATACTTTAAGATTATGTGTCATAAAAGTGTCGAATTAAAGAACAATGAAATCGGTAAAATGCGTTTTTGTACACTTTAACCCATGGCTATCACTAATGTGGAAAGGTGTACAAAGTTTCACGCAAATCTATACGTAGGTGAAAATCCATTCAGCCACCTCAACCGACTTGTAAACCACAAATGCCTTTAAATGTAAATGTAAAATGCTAAATGTAAAATGTTAAATGTAAACTCTCTGCAACAATCATATCATACTAATATATAAAAATGGAGTGGTGTCTGTCTGTTCGCCGGTTCTATGTTCGTTACTCATCTCCTCAAAAACTACAGAACCGAAATAGCTGAAATTTTGTTGGATTATAGCGTTTACACTAGGTGTTATATGCTATATAAAAAAAGGCTCAGGACCCAGATTCGATTCCTGGCGCCAATGACATATTTAAATAGGTTTAAATGGACTTTTTCTATTTATGGTAGTTCAAGATTTTTTTCTTTCGCTCAGTAAAATAACTAAATATAAATCGATTTCTTGCATTATTTCCGTATTCAATGGGAAAATATTTAAACTTTCTTATTCTTGTAACCGATTTACATTTAATCCCCGAGGTTTCTGGACAATGTGTAATTTACGATGAAATTTAGTGTTTTTTTCGGTTCTTCTCCGAGCGTTGCTAAGGCATTTGCCATTGTCGTCTCCGAAATGGAAACATAGTTGATGCTTAAACAGTTCATCCTAGAGGCATGCCGTAAAGGGCATTGTGCTTTTCGTGAGGTTATAGAAAGGTACTAACAGTATTGTAGGCTATTCGTGAAGCAAGGTCAGCCATATTTTTCCGTACAAAGATACGTGCTGACTGCTAGCGCTACTCGCGGATTTAGAAGGCTTGCATTCGGTTATAATTAGGAGTATTTAAATGAATACATCAGCGGTGTTCAAATGATGAATGTTTTATTTTAAAATTCTTTGCGGGTTTGTGCATTTGAAACGACCTGGGACATGAAGAGAAGATATAGAACAATTTCTAAATCGTCGTCGGTGAAGATAGCTTGAGATTTGAGGTAGTTTAACAAAAACCAGGGAGTAAAATTCAAATCCCAATGGAGCATAATGTCTCATTACGTATCCGTGGGATGTTCATTGATGCCATTACAATGATACTAAAAACGTTCGTCCAAAAGCGATGCCATAAATAGAGTTGTTCTTTTCGTGAAGATATTGAAAGGTACTAAAAGAGGTATCGCAGCTAATTCTTGAATCTTGATCGGCCATTTCATTAGGAAAAATCATACGGGCTTACTTTTCGTGCTACTCCCAGATCGAGTAGGTTTGCATTCGGTAAAACTAAAAGTATTTAAATGAAAGTTTCTGCGGGGTTCAAAAGGTGAATATTTTATTGATTTAGACCGTATTCCGACGTGGTCTGCTTTCAAAATTGCTGTCTTTTGAGACATAAGATCGTGATAAGAAACTTAATTGAATTGAAGGAGCGCGAACTGGCCGCGAGATCCTTACCAGTGTTACCCGCTGAATTGCACAATAGCAAGATTTCACAGAGAAAAAAATCATTCGGTCAAGGCGAATGATTTTTTCCCTGTGGAATTTTGCTATTGAACTTAATTAAAGTCTAATAAAAAATGAGAATAGCAAGGTGAAAAAAAATTGTAATATAGTTATGCGTCAAAATACAGTAGTAGGTGTGAATATACGCAACTGAGCGACAAGTACCTGGTTTAAGTAGGCTAAATCTGTACTAGGTTAAAAGAATATATTTTATTCTAATTGGAAAAAAAATCCTTTAATAAGTATCCTTAGGAAGTTCATTGACGCCACTGTCATGAATTTGGAGAATTGAGACAAACATAACATACATATCCTAATGCTAATCCTTTTTTATGCATGATATGTAGTGCATGTTTGGTGAGAATTCACCCCCTGCCACACACCTTTATGGTGGCTTGCAGGGTATTATGTAGATGTAGATACATAAAAGGCCAGAGAAAACTTTTTTTGCGGAAGAAGTGGGTCGTACCATTCCCAAAAACCCGAATCTGGCCTCATTGTCAATAACAGACAGACATTCGTATGCACCCCCCTTCCAATGTCCTTCGTTTCTTCTGGCTTGAAAATTTATAGATAATATTCTTATTTTTGCAAAGGCCCAGGTATGAGTCCATACAGTAATTATATGTTACATTGGTTTAAATTATATTAATGGTTCCGATAAGGACTTGGAGCCGTAGCTAACTCCATAACACAAATATATGATTTTGCTCATTCTCGGCGAATGAGATTTATAAAACATTCTCGGGTTTCTAGCCGAGTAAGATTTTTTTGTTGCTGACGTTTCGACGGAATACTCCTCCATCGTCTTCAGAGCAATTAAGCTTGCCGGGCATTCCCCCACGTAGAAACGCTGTGTATTGAGACCAGGGGAACGGCAATGAAAATTCTCACATTGAAGCATAAATGATTGCTATTTCTTTTAAAACGATGACCACACAGACCAAATGTCACAATAGATCTCTGCCATTGGCACGTACAAGATGGTCAAAGAGAGACCAGGAGTGGAAGCCACAAAATAGAAGAAAAAAAGAAAGACAAAGAGCAGAATGGATGAAGCCACAAACTCTCTAGTTTGGAACCTCTTCGTGAACTCTATACGTTGTCCAGTCGAGTCCAAATATTTTCTTCTTTATTACCTACCAGGTTGGAACCAAGAACCTATTAAACCGGTGGAAAAAATGTTCGAAAAGTCCCGATTTTTCTATCACACTAATGTGCCATGCATCTAACATGTCTATACCACTCCAACCTGCGGGTTTTTATTTCCATAACACAAGTTTGTTTTCGTCCCTTCATGAAAGATATTAAAATTGCTTCATAAAATTTGTAATTATTATATTTCTCCCTCCGGTTGAATTTCAACGACCACCTTCAGCTAGTATACATATAACTTCTGCTGTTAACACCCCTGTTTTTCAACTAACACAGATGAATAAGGTACTACGGGAAAGGATTTTTTTAACTAATGTCTGACCTGCCAATCTCAGTTAATGTTAAACTGAACATTACGTTAAAATATGTTTGTTTACAGTTTAAATAAAAGAAAACTCTTTTACCGCGATGATACAATAATTGTAATACAATTCCAAGTGACGTTTCTCGCACTTCAACAACATAGCCACCACCGTAAGCTCTTTTCTTTCCATGTCTTTTCATGTTTGCTTCATCCATTCTGCTCTTGGTCTTTCTTTTTTTCTTCTATTTTGTGGCTTTCACTCCTGGTCTCTCTTTGATCATCTTGTACGTGCCAATGGCAGAGATCCATTGTGACATTTGGTCTGTGCGGTCATCGTTTTAAAGGAAATATCAATCATTTATACTTCAATATGAGAATTTTCATTGCTGTTCCCCTGGTCTCAATGCACAGCGTTTCTACGTGCCACCAAGAAGATCAAAAACTTCTTTTTTACCCCTTCTCGTGCCGCAACCACCATCGGGCGAAGACGTCATTGGTGCCTACCACTCCTGGAACCCTGTTGACTCATCTTTCGAGTGAAACACCCACGCACCCGACCGACAGGTCCTTTAGAAGTTGGAGAAATATGTGTATTTGAAGGTAGATCTTTATTTTTTCACATTTGGATTCTCTTCGTGTACTCTATACGTTGTTCAGTCGAGTCCAAATATTTTCTTCTTTATTACCTACCAGATTGGAACCAAGAACCGATTAAACCGGTGGAAAAAATGTTCAAAAAGCCCCGATTTTTCTATCACACTAATGTGCCATACATCTAACATGTCTATGCCACGAAAGAAAAATACTGGCAATTTTCCACAAGAATAAAGACATTTACTTTTGACCGGTTTCGGTGTACAACACCATCTTCAGGTCTGACACCAACTTGACCTGAAGATGGTGTTGTACACCGAAACCGGTCAAAAGTAAATGTCTTTATTCTTGTGGAAAATTGCCAGTATTTTTCTTTCGGTATGATATTCCACCAAATCAAGCCTGAAACAATTACCTTTATGTATATACCACTCCAACCTGTTTTTATTTCGTCAACCAGAGTCCGTTCTAAACTATCTCTGAACTCCTTAAATACATTCTTTAAAAAAATTTGGGAAACTTGTTCTCAGCTAGTTGAGGTGTAGTCAGATAATCATCATAATATCGAGTCTGATATCCTCCGTTAAGCTGCTTCCCCCGATACGATGCTGGAGAATATGGCTGTCTGTCTGATCACAGTGTTTTCGTACATCACGTAATTGGTTTCCGATTTTTGCAATTTATGACTTACGAAAGAGCTCAAGTCTCGGGATTCCTTTTCATTGCACAATCGCACGGTTTCTGTCGGTCGAATTGAATGCGTAAAATTGCACACTCCCTTTCCAAAAAAGCGTCGAGTCAGAAAAGTGAAGCGAAAATTTATATTTGAAAAATTTGGCGTGAGGAGAAATTTTTGGGCGGCGATGTTTTTTTTTTCAACGATAGCTGTTTCCGCCTCTGGATTAAAATGATTATTGCACCGGTCGGCAAATCGACCAGCGGAATATGGATGGCGGCGGGTCATTTTAATTGGGAATTCCGAGAACGAGCTCTCTCTGGACCAAAATTATGTGTCAAATTACCCAACACATCCATTTGAATTTTAGCAATTTTCACCCCCTCCCCAAAACATGGTTTTGGTGCCTTTTTCCATTTTCTGTACGACGTGAATGCTTGAATGCGACATGAACGCTTGAATGAACTTTTTTTTGCGGTAATATTTTACCTGGGGAAAAATATATTAATTTGCAACAGATGATGATGTATTCTATGAGGTCTTTGCGTAAATGAATCGGTATTACCATAGTGTAAATATAACATATAGGGCTCACCGCATAGAGCAAAACTGCTTTGAGTTTTGGACGTAGTACTGGAAGGTTTCCATAGATGGCGTTGTAAGAATTTTTTCCCTTACGTCACAAACGATAATCATTGCTTTCGTTTTCGTATTCGACTTAAGCGACACACAAAAAAATGTTATTGTTGTTGTTTTGTTATTTTATTATAATGGTGCGAAATGCCTTTACCTAACGTCAACAGTCATATGGATAAGTTAACATTTCTATCACTATTAAAGCACACATATCTTGTCACAGGAGGAATTCCTTGTTGTTTCATCAAAAACACAATCCACCGCTGCAAGGAGCAGACGGAGTAGACTACCGGACACTTCTCTATTGTGCTGCTTAAGCCGATTAAAAAAACGAAAGAGATGGAAGCGATATATATCGTTTGTGATGTAACGCGAAAAAATATTCCCTCTCCTTCTATGGAAACCTTCCGGTACTACATCCAAAACATGCCACAATTTTGCCCTATGCGGCGAACCCTCTATATTTTACTTATTGGGATTGTCAGGGGACAAAACATTGGATAAATAACTTCCCAGCATGCTAATTTCAGATTCTGTACATCTGTGTAATCCCTCTGAACAGCCACAAGAGTGTTTGGACGGGGGTGAGATATTAGGAAAAGATTGTCGTTTATAAGAATTTCAAACATTTAACATTTTCTCATGAATCGCAATGAAAACATTTTATCATCATCACACAGCTTCATATGATATATTTCTTCTGTGCATCTACATTTACATAATACCCTGCAAGCCACCATAAAAGTGTGTGGCAGGGGGTGAATTCTCATCAAACATGCACTACATATCATGCATAAAAAAGGATTAGCATTTATATAGGTACTTTCCAAAACTACACTATTTAAAAACAAGATAAAAATAGCAAAGTATACATGCAAAAACATGCTGTTAGTTGGGTTTGCTTTAAGTCCTTATACCAGCATGCAGCTACCAGTGTTATCCATTGCCACACTCATACTGGATATATTTACCTCTATTCATATCCCTAATAGTACGAGGAATAAAGGACATTTTGAATCTGTCAGTTCGGCAATCAATTTCTCTAATTTTGTGATTATGGTCCAGTCTACCATAGTAAGTTGGGGTCCTCAAAATATTTTTAACATCATCACTGAAAATATGTTCTTGGAATTTGTTTAAGATATTAGGTCTTAATTTCAACCTGCGATCTGACAATGATTCCCAATTTAATTCATTCAATAGACTGGTTACGCTAATAAGGTTAACATACCGTCCCTTTACAAATCTTGCCGATCTTCGCTGCACACGTTCAAGTTCGTTATTTAGACGATTTCGTAGGGATCCCATACACTGGCAGCATATTCCAAATGAGGTCAATGGAATTAGAACACCGTCTCATAATTCCACACCTCTAAATTTTGAAAGTGTGTAGGACCGCACCAGTTGGTATTTAGGATCCGAATTTCAATTTTCCCCACTGCGTGATAACCTCGAGCATTTATTTATGTTCCTAACCTATCGATCTCTGTAGAAAAAAAGTGTCTTCCCTCCAATCTCATGCCTTCTCCATTACCAAAATCAACTCCTTGTAGGAAATTAAAACGATAATAGAATATAAAAAAGTGAGGATAGTAACAACAGGCAAAACAAAATTCAGTACATGACACTTAATCATCTTTAATTTTAGTCATTAAAATAATTACTCTATGCAAAAGCTATATATAGGTTTCGTATATTTATGACTGAGTAATCCTGTTTTATTTTATTTAAGTAAGGATAGAATGACATTAATTGATTCATAACTGGTTTAGAATTGACGATTTTGCTATTTAAGAATAGTATTGACTATAACGGGAAGATAACTTTGTTGCTTAGGTAGTTTTAAATCGAGGTAGACTTCATACACCGGCAGAAGAACTGGTTGAAATAAACATGTGCTTACCAACAGAAAAGAGAACTTCTTACCTGAACCTTAAGTTTTAAGAGAGGTTGGCTAAGAGTTCATATGCAGTGTAACATTTATTGAACCGGGAACTGGACTCCAGGGAATGACACCAAATAAGATTTAGAAAAGCGCGTGTGAAAGAGAACGGAAAAGTTCGATGGACAGAAAAGAGGACGCATACAGAGGTGTTATATTATCAGGTGGCAGAGAAAAGGAGATTGTTAGCACAAGTTAGGAGAGGTAGAGTAAGAGGTTGGAACAGATAGTTGAGGAAAAAGGATACGAAAGCCGTTATGGACAAATAATGAAAATAAAGCGAAGGATAGGACGGAAAAGACAAGTTATTGTAAAATAATATAAATAGAGATAAGAATGCACTGATCCGAATACACATTAAGCATAGATAAGGGAGAAGCTATCAGGAATACGTAATTTTAAGAGGAATGCTGCAAGTCTAGCTAAATTTATCCTAATCTGTAGGTAACTCAATTAAGAAATGAGGTTCCACGATACACTGCTGAGCAGTAGTAGGTTTACCGATTATTTATGTAATTCCATAGAGTAAGTAAAATATAGAGGGTTCGCCGCATAGGGCAAAATTGTGGCATGTTTTGGATGTAGTACCGGAAGGTTTCCATAGAAGGAGAGGGAATATTTTTTCGCGTTACATCACAAACGATATATATCGCTTCCATCTCTTTCGTTTTTTTAATCGGCTTAAGCAGCACAATAGAGAAGTGTCCGGTAGTCTACTCCGTCTGCTCCTTGCAGCGGTGGATTGTGTTTTTGATGAAACAACAAGGAATTCCTCCTGTGACAAGATATGTGTGCTTTAATAGTGATAGAAATGTTAACTTATCCATATGACTGTTGACGTTAGGTAAAGGCATTTCGCACCATTATAATAAAATAACAAAACAACAACAATAACATTTTTTTGTGTGTCGCTTAAGTCGAATACGAAAACGAAAGCAATGATTATCGTATTATTTTTTTTCAAAGAAAGGAGAAAGTGTGGAGTGAAACTCTGGGTCGGCATAAGAGTGCTCTTAACGAAGACACCAAGGGGTCCACGGTTTAACTTCCCATCCGGCGGACTGTGTACTGAACTCGGAGCGCTCCTCCCTCCTCATGCCTCCTAAGTGTAGAGCGGTATAATGATGAAACTTCTCTCACTCAGTCGGGATTCAAACCCGGGCAATGAGTATGGAATGTCCATACTCCATCCACCTCACCAACGCGATACCTCTTATGTTATATAGGTCCGCGAGTAGAATTGCTCTGATAAACGCAGTTTTTACTCGTAGGCTTGAACTAATGACAGAACGTTGAGTATGGAAGTAAAGGATAGACTAGGTATAAGTATAATGCGGAGTATGGCACTATACTGTGGTGCGGAAACATGGGATTTAAGGATAAATAACAATGGACTTACCTAGGGCTTTTGAGGTGTAGGTGTGGAGGAGGATGGAGAAAGTAAAGTGGGTTGAAAAGATGATAATCGAGGGAAGAATGTTGGTTAAGGAGGGTAGAGGGAGGAGAAGAACGGGTGGTTTGGACATGATGACAGGTAATAATAATAATAATTTTTATTGTTCTAGGACCATGTCCTATGGAACATAAATCATTTAACAAAATTTGACTCTGCAGGAAAAAACATAATTAAGTACTTGCCTAACTAAATATATAATACAAGTATACAATATAAATACAATGCAAGTATACAATATAAATACAATACAAGAAATATACAGTATACAATACAAGTATGCAATCAAAAGAGAATGATACAGAACAATAAAAGACATCATAATTTCCCATTTCAAATATCAACAACAGTGGAAAGATGAAGTACCTAATAACAAAATAAATGTATAAAGTAACTCAATAAAATAAGTCAGTGAAGTGATTGTACAATTTTACAAAATTAAAGATTACCTTATATTGAATTTTACAAAATATTTGACAGTATTAAAGAGAAAAGGAAAAACCTCGATTTGAATAATAATATTAAGTAGTAGATAATTATATTTATAGATTTCAATGTAACAATGCAATGTTGTCTTATTATTATATGATATAACAATAAATTTTAATTACAATTGTATTTTTCAAACAAATATGAATACATTTTAATTTTGAACTGATTTAAAGTATCACAGTTAATAATGTCGTCCGGTATATTATTCCAAATTCTTATAGCAGAATTTAGGGTTGACAATTGGTACACCGTAGTTCTGCAATTTGGAATTTTGAATCGTCTTCTAGCTCTTACTGTTCTGCAAGCTTCACTCTGGTTACGTATGATCATTTCATATAGATAATCGGGTGTTTTACATGACAAAATTTTGTATACAAACACAGATAATTGAAAATTCGTTTTCTGTTGAGGTTTCAACCACTGCAACTTGGTGTAAAAAGGAGTGACATGATCCTGGATATGTATATCATATATGTATCTAATCATAGAATTTAACAGTGCTTGCAGCTTCTTATATAAATAACAGGTAGGAAGTATGTGAAGATAAAGAGGGACATCTTGTGAATCGTGGTAAGAATTATATGTCCATTTAGAACTACCTTCCACCAGTATGAAAACTAATAACAATAATACTTTCCCCAACTTACTATGGTAGACTGGACCATAATCACAAAATTAGAGAAATAGATTGCCGAACTGACAGATTCAAAATGTCCTTTTTTCCTCGTACAATTAGGGATATGAAAATCGGTAAATATATCCAATACGAGTGTGGCAATGGATAACATTGGTAGCTGCATGTTGGTGCAATTACTTGAAGCTAACCCAACTAACAGCATGTTCTTGCATGTTTGCTTAGCTATTTTTATCTTTTTTTAAATAGTGAAGTTTAGAACAGCATATAAATACTAATCCTTTTTTATGCATGATATGTAGTGCATGTTTGGTAAGAATTCACCCCCAGCCACACATCTTTATGGTGGCTTGCAGGGTATTATGCAGATGTAGATGAATACCCTACCTCGCATCTCTCGAATAAAACAGCTAATTTGACTCCTCACATGGCGCCACTTGTCTAAATCCTCCCCCTCTATCAATACCTTATTTTATGTTAAATTTTTCCGGATTCTATTGACAGTTCGAAGCTGGTTGAGAAGAGGTAACTATGTGAAATTTCTCCATGGCGGAAAAGGATGAAACTTTGCGGATTTCACTAAACATTTTCATTCACGACCCGGGTTTCATCACTTTATACCATCTTCACGCGAGGTTTTCCTCCTGGAGATGACAAAAAGTGTTGAAATCCGGGTGGTGACTAAAACTCTTTTAGTGAAATCCGCAAAGTTTCTTCCTTTTCCACCATGGAGGAATCTCATATAGTTACCTCTGACACCGTAGAGTTTGTACATCTCGTTGTTTTTCTTATTAAAGGACAGCGTTGTAGCCCAGTACGCAGAGAGCTGGGCTCTCTAACAGTCCCGGTTTCGAATCCCGCGAGTGGCCTTTGGGGATGCCCAACCAAACCCGAGCTGTTTCGTTTTCTGGGCGCCAAATAGTTCTGAAAAACCCCTAGCGACTCCGGAAAAGGAACTGCCCCCTCCCACCCTAATTTCTTAATATCAAATGCCGTTGAGCTTAGTATTTGTTTAGCCCTACCCTCGCCCACCTGATAAGGCGGTTTGAACTCGATTTAGAATAGGAAACTGACAATTGAGGTTATTTGTGCCTTGGAAAATAAGTTTTCGCATTGTGTTGTTGGGAGGTAAGAATTTAGGGAGAGTGGAAAGGTTGGAGAGAAAACCGGCTCCAGCATTGAAGTATTTTCCAGGGAAAGCGAATATAGTTCAACATCCCATTCGACGGACACATTTCTGAACTTCAAGTGAACTCCAGAAGGCAAGTAAGTAAGGACCTCAAGTAAGGACCAGGATTACCAAGAATGAAAACCGTGCCACAGCCGAGATCTGAATCAGGGTGAAAATTTTCAATTTAGGATGCTAATAATGGATCTGCATTTCGACGAAAATGTTAATTTCTCTCTGTAGTATGACAACTCCACATGATGACAAAATTTAACGCTCAAAACGGACAACCCGTTAAAATAATTTTGTTTTAGTAATTTAGTAATTATAATTAATAGTAATTTAGTAATTTTAGGATGCTAATAATGGATCAGCATTTCGACGAAAATGTTGATTTCTCTCTGTAATATGACAACTCCACATGATGACAAAATTTAACGCTCAAAACAGACAACCCGTTAAAATAATTTTGAAGTCATACCCTGAGAAATATATAAAAACCCTTTTTAATTTAATTTTCAAATTTTTTAAATTTAAGTTTCAAATTTTTTTAATTTTTATTTTTTTTAACTTTTTATCTCTTACTTCTTCAATAGAATAAATTTGCAGTGGATTCAAAAGTAAAAAAAGTAAAGGCTCACCTCGGGTGAGCAGAATTTATGACAGTTTCGGCGGTGGCAGTATCGATGCCTATAGCTTTTAAAATAGGTACAATACGAGGAGGTGTGGACTTTGAGACACTGCAAGTTTCCGACAAGCACGGAAGTATTCACGCTCATGGGCATGAACTTGAGCATCATCGTGCCACAAATCCGTATTTTGTTTGTGCTCTGTAAATGAAGGTTTGGTTTTGCGAATATTTTAAACATTCTGAGAAGCTGACTCTGCAGGCTTGTCTTGCTCATCATATTCTGGTAAATTATCCTTGTATGGTGTACGGCTTGAAATTAGCAGATAGAGCCGTGGAATGAAAATAAATTGGCAAATTGCCGATGGACGTGCAAGTTTTTGCCTCGTGTGTTGAAAATTGCAAGATTAGATGGGCATTGTCGGTGCAAAGGGGAGCGTTTTAACTGCGATTTTTTGTCTTCATGAAAAATTCCCTATCACTATGAGATAAGCAAATGTCAGAGAGTTGTGACGCAACGCTCCCCCTGTTTATTGAATGTTAATTTAGTGAGGATGTCAATTCATGAGATAACGACGAGCTGCAAATTCATCTGCCACTCATGAATCAATCAACTTGAAAATTCGAGGCACCAGAGAAAGGGAGAGGATATGATTTGATATGCAATTTTCATTATTTTTTCAACACCGAAGATTCTTTTTCTCTCTCTCTGCAGTTTATTATCTGACGTGAATAATTTGCGAGACGTACATGCGTCACATTTGCTTTTTTTTTGATCATTTGATGCGAGCCTAGTTGAATTGAGTGTTGAACATTCTTCTGTAGCACCACATTTCGAATGTGTTCACCCTTGAATTCTCTGCTACTGTCATAGTTCATGCCTTACTGCCATAAAATAGGGTACTCCTGATGCAATGCATGAATGCTTAGCGAATTGAAAAATTATCTGCAAAAAGTAGAATAATCCTACATGGGAATGTGTATATAGTGAACTCCCAATTATCCGTGCGCGCGTTATCCGGGCTGCGTATTAACTGTGCTTCGATAATCTATTTAGTGTATCGTCAATGGTCTCAAAGGGAAGTAAACTTTTGTTATTTTTTCCAATCGTGATTTTCACTGCCGACTGGTCCGATATCATACGCCAGGCTTCGCGCCGCCACCCGAGGCTTGCGAACATTTAATGGCGGCCGTGACTTCTCTACTCTATTATTTTCTGTCATGAAATGCTATTATGTACAGCGTGGATCTTTTCAGAGGCAGACTGCGTTATTTTCCTACGGAGTTTATTTATTTTGGCGGCGCTCCGTAGAGAAATGAATCCGGAAAGATCCGAACCGCGGATTATCCGTGTTTCCCGATTATCCGTGCACCCTTTACCAGTCATTAGCACGGATAATCGGAAGTTTATCGTAACTATTAAGGAGATATTATAGTCGTCTTAATCAGATGTGCGCGGGTTCGTAAAAGGCTGATTAAAGTGTGGTGGATGGAAAAAAAAGCAAACTAGGAAGTTCTTGATATAGAAAGAGGAAGAGAGGAAATATTTTAGGAATAGGGTACTTACCTTTATCAAAGAAAACAGAATTCATTAATTGCGATTCGTGCCCTATCATAGATGTATTCATTTTACGCAAAAAGTTTGGATTTAGAAATCCCAGTTTACCAGAGAATCAAATGTTCATTTTACGACCATTTGAAAAATCTCAGATATGGCGGGGTGCGCTGCCTTGTTACTTACAGGTCTGTTGTTTACGTTGCGAGGCATAGGAAATATTCGTCTCCTGAACTTACCATTGTATTTCAGAGCCCCTCAGATCTAGTGAATACGTATTAATAATAGCCTATGAACACTATCAAATTTCTAAAGGTCCCCTCCGTTAAACATTGATTAATACTCGTTTTTTAGGCTCCAGGACATTCTGCTTGTGGAGTCCTCTACTACTGACTGAGAAGCATTACGTGAAGTTCGCGCGGCTATAGGCCAACTTTACGGTGTGCTTAGTAAAATGAATGCTGTTTTTAAATGAGTCAACTGCATCAATAATTTCAAATAAATAAATAAAAGTTAATCACAATAAATTAACTGAATAAATATACCTCCGACACTAGTTATTAAACTTTAACGGAGTGCACCGTCTGCTTGGAAGTTTCCGCAGCACCACCTAGTGGCAGGTAGAGGAAAGCGTGTCACGTCACACGTATTATTTACCGGCATGCAATAGTTTGCCGTCGCGTTTTCGCCCCGTTGATTTTTTCACTTTTTAATCAACGAGGAAAAATACTTGACCTAATTTCAACATCGAAGGGCTTAAAATACGTACTCAACAGGTTATAAACTTTCGATCTAGACGATAAAAAATAATAGGAAACTACTCTATTAAGGTCGCTTTACACGATACAATTTTTTGTACAATTTCTTGTACAAACTCTTGCATGAGGAAATTGTACCGTGTAAAGCGGCAAATTGTACGAAAACTTGTGCGATTGTCTGAATGACTGAACGGGAAATAGAACGTGTTCTAATTCCATTCAGACAAACATACAATTTCGTTCAGTCTATACAAGAGTTTGTACAAGAAATTGTGCAAAAAATTGTATCGTGTAAAGCGGCCTTTAGAAAACAGAATGAAAGAATGCAAAGGGCATAAGGGGCGAGAGACTTTTGAAGGTCATGACAGGAAAGAATACTGGATAAACGTGGTAGGAGGCGAAGAGTATGTTTGGAAGTAATCATGAAAGGTAGAAAGCATATGGCAAGAACAAATGTAAGATCTTCGTTGGCGATCAAAAGAACTTTTTATTATCCCATTCAGTTTTCTTAAACGTATTTTTGGAAAAATTGTTGTGGTTTGTTTGAACGCTTCTCAGTTTCTTCTTAGCAGAGGAATGGCGAAGAGATGAGACGATGATTCCTACTTCCCCCATTAATCAATCAATCGGCGTGGACCATACCCGGCATCAAATCGAAGTCTTCCGTCCAGATGGGACGTTGTTGCTTCCAAGACGATTGGCTGGAGGACTAGTTGAAGTTCTGAAATGAAGGAAAGGTGCCACAAAGTGAGGAAGTTCGTAATTGACGTCCACATTTCGGATAGCTTGGATAGGTGGGCAGGTGGCGCCCTGATATCGGGAGTCGTTTAGCTGGGGAACTACTTAAATCCCCACCGGGCGAGCACTCACCTCAAGTGGCTTAGGATGGAAAGAAGGGCTAGGTCGCCCGAAAATTTCGCTTCTCTTTTTTTTCTGATTCGTCCGTAGCGCCTCCGTTATGGCGCACCTACCTACCGATAATCCTCCCCTTTTGGATTCCACGAATCCCATTGTTACCATCGCCTTAAAGAAAACGCCCTAATGGGGGAAAAAAGAGTTCTTGGCCCAATTTTATCTCCTTATCCCAAGCGCCAAAACTTCCAATCTGCTGATTGTTTCATCTCCCCCTTTTCTTAAGTTAATTTCTCCATTTCATCCCCCTTTATGAAGCAGGCCCAGTTGATGACGTAATACTATTTAGGTGACGTAATAATGTTTTCGTGAATTATTGTTGTGGAGATCAGGCGCTTTTTTATTGATCTGAAAATATCGTAGTACAACAAGAACGTCATTTTACCAATAACGTAACCATATTGTGTTCATAGGCAAATGAGATACGGGTAATCAGTCATCACGTTAATTTATCTTATTAATGAATAAGTTCCATTATCAGAGGAAGGCTGATGAAATATATAGTTAGCTTGCGATGTATTCATCAGCTTAGACGCACCCCCATTAATAAACTATCACAGGAGGATAAATGAGTCTTTACAGAAATTGTTCGGAAAAATCTGTAGATTAACACTGAAGATAGTTTTTCTTGTTGCGAGTAAATTCGAACATGAGATTCCAAAGCTCCTTGTACGCATTTATATGGCATGTAAGAATATAAAGAAGATAGGGTTCATTTATTTACATTTCATTGATAAATACTGCGTATATTGCATCATTTTTTCTCAGTAATAGATTATGTTTGATAGATTTAGGATTAATATAAATCGCAGAACTAATAAATAAATACGTTCTTGAGGAAAAATAAGACAACTGATTATAGAAGTAGGATGACTTCGGTTATAATATTTGAGACAGTTTTTTTGCCTGAGTTTTATTGTTTGCGTGTATTGTGTGTAACGAAGGTGGGTGTAGTATTGTAATGAAGTAGGGACACAAATTGCTTTGACTAAGAATGCGTTTGTCCGCAAAAGTGAATTGAAATATGGACTTTGGAAACATAAAGAAAAAAGACTGAAGTATTTAGAAACTTGTAAGTGGAAGAGGATAAAAATGTGCGATGGTGGTAGAAAATAACGAATTGTGAAGTATTTGCCAGGATGAGGGAGGAAATAAGGTTTTCGGAAGAATTTAGGAGGTAGAATTGGTGGATGGAATAGAAAATTTAACTGGTTGCTGCATTGAAAGCTGTTATAAATATACAATACTGGTTAAGGAAATGTTTAGAGGAATGAAAATAAAAGGCATTTGGAGAGTAGGCGAGGGAGAAGGAAGTAAGTACGATAATGTGAAGAGATAAATGGCATCTACATCTACATAATACCCTGCAAGCCACCATAAAGGTGCGTGGCAGGGGGTGAATTCTCACCAAACATACACTACACATCATGCATAAAAAAGGATTAGTTTTCTATTATAGTTCTAGTATATTCTAATATAGTAATATATTTCTAGTATATTCTAGTATATACTGTTCTAAATTTCACTATTTAAAAAAAGATATAAATAGCAAAGCGAACATGCAAAAACATGCTGTTATTTGGGTTAGCTTCAAGTCCTTATAACAACATGCAGCTGCCAATGTTATCCATTGCTACACTCGTATTGGATATATTTACCGTTATTCATATCCCTAATTGTAGGAGGAATAAAGGACATTTTGAATCTTTCAGTTCGGCAATCAATTTCTCTAATTTTGTGACTATGGTCCAGTCTACCATAGTAAGTTGGGGTTCGCAAAATATTTTTAATATCATCACTGAAAATATGGTCTTGGAATTTGTTTAAGAGATTAAGTCTAAATTTCAACCTGCGATCTGACAAAGATTCCCACTTTAATTCATTTAATAGACTGCATCATCATCATCATCATTGGTCAACAATCCTAGGATTGGTTTGACGCAGCTTTCCACTCGATTCTTCTATCGGCCAACCTTTTGGTTACGCTAATAAGGTTATCGTACCGTCCCTTTACAAATCTTGACGATCTTCGCTGCACACGTTCAAATGATGGCGTAGGGAAATAGACATTAGGTGAAAGCAATGCATGGAAAAGTAGCTAAAACCTAACCTTGCACTCAGAAAACCAATTAATCTACCTCTAACTATTGTTTCTCATTGCTCAGAATAAAGCTTAATCAACGTAATACTAGTGCCAAATATTATGCATTTTTTAAGATAAGGAGATTGGTAATAAGTTGTGCGGTAACTGACATAGCATCCTCCTGAAAAATGGTATTAGGGACACACCTGCTTCGACCTGCCTGTCGAAATCGACCCTTAGATTTCATCTCTCAAGCCTCTAGGGGTCACAGCAACACGCACGTCTGTCCAACCTTGTCAAGGTCATATTTAATCCATGGGTAGGATTACCGGTTACAGCCGGGCCGAACTGTGCTCGCGTTTTGTCCCGAAAAAATGCTACCCTCATTTTTACCCCTCGGTTGGCTGGTTACATTACAGGAGGAGAAATTTTTATCGGCGTCCGGTTTTATTTCCACCAACTTTTAAGCTTGCTTTTTTTAAATATATGTATCATTGCTTCGGTATTGTATTTTCTCCCTGTCTGAAATCGACAGCACACCCCAATTTTGTACCCGGCGATTTTCTGCCATAATCGTCTGCCCGAGGCGTACGTGCTCGCATAACCTGCGTTTTTGGGTTTGCGGTTTCCGCGATGGGGAAATATATTCCTACAATCTGACGAACCGCTCGTCATCCTTGATAAGGGATAATCCACATGATGTCCAATCATGACGGTTGTTCGAAATGACATACTTCTACCCACTGCTGGAAAGAAATAACTTGGTTAATCAGAAATAAATATTTATTTTGCGGAAAATAATCACCGGATTGATATAGCTGTTAAAAAATTGTGTTGAGCCTTTGATTCCGTTATTCTTTTGCCTCACGCCACTTATTATTGGTTACATTTATTTCTCCAAGTTAGTTATCTAAGTAAAAAAAAATCATTTTATACTTATCATCATCAACGGTCAACATTCCTAGGATTGGTTTGACGCAGCCCTCCACTCGATTCTTCTATCGGCCAACGTCTTCATATTGACGCAACTCCTCTCTTTTACATCCTTCACAACCCGTACCATGTATCTCATACGAGGCCTATTCTTCCCGTTCACTTTTCCCTCGACGTTTTTCTTCATCAGACCACCTTGTCTTAAAATGTGGCCGATTGAGTTGTCCCGTCTTCTTTTTGGGTCTTCAGTAGACATATCTTTTCTCCCACTCTTCTTAATTTAATATTAAGGAGGGGATCGGGTTGGTGTGGTGGCTAGAGTACTGGCTTCCCATCCCGAGGACCCGGGTTCGATTCCCGACAGTGGCGGATTTTTCAGTGGAAAACCGGTCCCCACTTCAGTGCCTAGTGGAGGGCATTTCAAGAACAGTACTCCGTCCGTCAGATGGGACATGAAGCCGTGGTATCCTTGGCGCCTTTCGTTAAGAGTAGGCTAATGCCGGCGCCAGGTTTCTCTCCACCCTTCCTCCGTTCCCTAAAAATTCCTACCATTTCCCAATTACCCACCTGTTCTATATGGCGCAAATGACCTCAGCTGTCGGTCGCCTCCCCTAAATAACCAACCAACTTAATATTAAGGATGCGTCGACGGCAGAGTTCATTTCGCACTCGTCTTAAGACTTCTTCATTTGTCACTCGGTCGATCCATTTTATCTTCATCATTCTTCGGTAGCACCACATTTCAAATGCTTCCAGCCTTGATTTCTCTACTGCTGTTATTGTCCATGCTTCGCTGCCATATAGTAGATTGTTCCAGATGCATGTTCTAATGAAATATTTCCTCATTTCCACGCTTGTATTTGCAGCTGTAAGCAGAATATTATTTTGGTAAAATGCCCTTTTCGCTTGGGCAATTCTAGTAGAAATTTCTCTTTTACTTCGTCCATTGCTGGTTATTCGGCTTCTTAGGTAACAGAACTCTTCCAATTCCTGGATTTTCACCATTATCCGAGAATTATCGGCTGGCAGGAATTGTTTAAAAGTGCCTTCGATTACAGCTCATTGATAGAATTTAACATGATGTATTTAATATTTTTATAAAGTGGAGTCGAGCGGTTCTCCATCTGCCGGAATATGGGCGGTGATTATAGTTTTTGAAAGATTGCTGGCCAATTATGACTCCTCACGGCTACCTAATGAGATCGGGTATGCTTAATATACCTCTCTTAGCCCATCTGCTCCCTGGTAGGAGATCACTATCTTCCTAGTCAGTGCAAATGGATATCTAGCCTGTTCGTGCAGGAATAAAATTCAATTTCCTGGCTTAGCTTTGCTTTTAATTTAAATTTAAATTGGCACAAATTAAATTTAAAAAATACATCCTTCTTTAGTGGTAGGCCGAGTTGCAGTTGCTTTCACCATTGTCAGCTCCGATGAGCGATGTGCAGTGGCGAGAGCTGTTAGAAGTCTGCTGGCCAGCCTCGTATCACGACGGCTAGCACGAAAAACAGCCGATAGCTGCGCATACGCGGAACCGGCTATTCACGGCGTCAAGCCAGCGACGGACGTGCTCGTGGCCCCTGGTTGACGATCGTATATTTTACACTCTCGTAAAATTTGATATCATGAATATTCGAATGTATTTTTATCCATTTTGTTACAATGATAAAACATTGCTTCCGCAAGAAAACTCGTCGGTATAAACCAGTCGTTAAACCATACTAATTTCGGGAACCCGACTGCTTGTTGCGAGCGTAAACAGCGTTTTTGATAGGAATAATGTACAAAATTCCCTGGCTGTGGTAACATTGTTCGATGATCAGACCGTTTACTTCGCCCTAGGCGTGACTTGCTCTGCCAGCAAAGACAACGTACATTTTCAACTGCTCAAAATGAAACCGTTCCACCGGGTGTGACATTAATACACCTTGAAAGAACAATCCGCAGCTCGCTCATATGATGAAATTGGGTTTGTGGGATAATGGCGATATATCATGCGTGATATGGAAATTTAAACGCTTCGGGCAATGGGGAAGGTTTCTGACACGATGCACCAGTTCACGAAATTGCGAGATATGAGACATCACGCGATATGCAATATACTTTTCTACCGATAAAGTCTAAATGAACCCCTTTTCAATTCTTCCACTACGACTACATTTCAAATTGGAAGTGTCATAATTGGAACATGCCATTATTTTGATGGCATGATTCCTTGAATGAATTTTCATTCGAAGAATTTTTCGATGTACAAGGAGCATGCACGTCATGCGCATGTTATCATTCGCACGATCATATTTTCCGGGTTAAACGGCATTAGGTTTATTTTCATCTTCTTCACATAAAGCCCGTTTCACACGATACTTAATCCAGCACAAGACCTAGTGTGCTAGCCGCTACTTGATATTGAGGACGGAATCTAGTATGATTGGAACCCTGCTGGGATGTTTCACACGATCATCGACCTTGTGCTTGCTATGAATCGGTTATTCCATATGATTCCATACTAATTTAAAAAAAGAGAAGTTCGCACAGCGTCTGTAACGTGACTTGATTGGTCGATGGCTACTGGGCTACTAGGTCCTACTAGAAATCTAGTACCGAATCAAGTATGAAATCCAGTAGCTCAGCCAGTAAACTAGCTAGCATGTTTTCCAGCCAGTATACTGGTTCTGTTCACACGACACTGGAAAGCTAGCATACTAGCGAGTATACTAGACCTTGTACTGGATCAAGTATCGTGTGAAACGGGCTTAAGTCTATGTTTCTGCGTTATATATTTCCCCGTTACATGTGGGACCTTTCACCAGTATTTTCCTTTCGTCCCCAATCAACGACGTTATCGTTAGTTCTCGCCCACGAGACCCAACTTATTTCGCAAACGCAATTCCCCTTCTGATTTCAATACTGCTATACCCTTGTACCCTACTCCATGGGTGTACCTTTGTTAAAGTATCTTTTCCTCTTCTAACATCCTCCCCTTGTATATAAATTGCTTTACCTGCACTAAATTGTGAAATATCATGTCCTAGGCATAAAACGGAGATCTGGAGTAGGTATGCAAGTTATGCGATGAGATGAAAACCTGGAAGCGATAAAAAGTTGGACTACTCAAAAATTCTACTGTTGATAGGATTGAAATTCGGAAATCGTCGTTCGCTTTTCTAATGAACGATGACTTTTATCACCGCAATTGTCGCCACTGGTGTGTTTTGTTAGCCATTGAGGATTTCAGGTCTCTGTGTTTGCTAATTGTGGAAATAGCTATTTGTTTCTCTTCTAATGATTAGACACGCTTGTAATTTTGGTTTTAGTGATAAATGAAAGATAATGGAAATAGTCAGTAGAATGGGTCTGGTGATGAGGTAATGAAACCAAAAGAAGAATATTTCTCTGGCTGAAACGTTCTTATTTTGGTAGGATGGATGGAAAAGCTAAGAAAATAAATCATCAAAACTGCCGTGTGCAGAACGATTCTGTGTAACACTAAGGGTACGTGACTGCAGCAGATAAATATGGAATAATTCAAAATGCGACGCTACAGAGGAATTATAAAGCTAAAATGGATCGCTCGAGTTACTAACGAAGATGTCCTAAGAAGATTCGGTGGAGAGACAAGTCTTATGAAAACCTTAAAAAGAAGACGGAACGACTTACTCAGACATAGACGCGATAGTCTGATGAAGACTATCTTCGAGAGACAGTTGAATGGGAAAAATGGCAAAGGAAGGTATGAGATACATAGAGCCATATTCAGAATCTGAACTACAATCACGCTTTCACTGACTAGCTCCTTCAGTCCATACGAGTCAAATAGGTGCTCAGATTCTACCAGCAAAGGTAATATTATTTCTTAGCGTGACGCTGAGAACTGAGTTGAGATTGTGAATATGGTCCAGAATAAAATTGACTTGGATTGAATTGAAATTGGCAAGCGAGATGTAGTGGAAAGTATAAATGTTTGTAATAAAACAATATAGCACTTTTTCCACAATTTTTATGTCGGTACGACGTTCAACCGTCTGGTCATCATCAGGTACATACATCTGTGAAAGGTCTGTGAGCCGTATATATACTCAGAGGGGAAAGTGGGGGGTGGGGAAGGAATAAATCGGATGGGGGAGGGGTGAAGTGGTTATTGAAAGGACGGACGCTAGGGAAATGGAATGGCGAGGAGTGGGGAGTGACACGGAAACGTTTGTTCACTCAACAGGGTACTGCTTTCTCCATGCACAACTTCCAACATTTCTAACAAGTCCAGTCTTTGGCCTTTCCTCTCCACGTAGAGTATCTCCGGGTCAAATGCACAAGTGTGGCGTTCTTCGAGGAAGTGTTTCGCTACGAGAGAGGTGGAGTCTCCTTTCTCCCAACATTTCTTATGCTCCAACATGTGGGTGGCGAAGCTTCGGCCCGTCTGGCCAATATATATTTTCTTGCAATCACAGCACTTGATTTTGTACACTCCTGATTGGAGGGAGGGAAGTAGTTTGTCTTTAGTTAGTCACAATAACCATTCTAAAGTGATTGGATTGTAAAAAAAAGTTCTTAGTTTGTCTTTCAGGATCCACTTAGCAATTTTATACGAATGGTCACAAATAAACTGTAATTTGCACCACTTTATGGGTTTAGTTGGGGGGACTAAGAGTGTACTCAAATTTCTTAAAGCTACGTTCTGTTGTTTCTTATTCTGAATCCTGTCGAAAGCATTGTCTTTATAACCGTTGGATGAAGCAATGTGTTTTATTATTCTGAGAGATGTATGTACCTGATGATGACCTTACGGTTGAAACGCGTCGTACCGACATAATAATTGTAGAAAAAATGCTGTCTTTTTTTATTACAAAAATGGTCCAGAATCTCAACTACGGTTCACCTATGTTGCTTACGTCATAAATTCTCTAATACGAGTCCAAAAGGGCGTAGAGTCTCCCGCGATATGATTCGAAGCGGTATACAGAGTGGCGGTTAGAAGTAATACCAACGTTGCAGGTTGAATCTGTGTACCAATTTGAATAATAGTAGATTTTTAGGACGTAAACATTGATAGCCAGACTAGATGAAATTATGAATATGACCCTAAGTATTGAAGGATGTGAGAGAGAATGATTATGTGAATATGAGGAGGTTATCCGACATTAGAGTAGAGTGGAGAGCTCCAACATACCCCTCTTAGGGTTCAATACCTACTATAACAATGATAATCACGAGGGTTTCGGTCCAAATATACTTTATTAGCCGTAGCTAATTAGAAGTCAAATTACCGCCGTTATCTTAGATACGTCATTTAGCCTCCTAAATGGGATAAATATAAAACAAATTTTGAGGGGCCTGACTGGGGAATAACAAGGAAAGAAATGGAATTTTAACATGTGGGGAGGTTTTGGGGAAGGGAGAAAAGCTTGATTCCGTCGAATGTAGCGTGTTCCTGTGGGACCTTCGAATTATTCAGGAACTGTTGCATTTACATATTTCAGCAACGGCGGTGACGCAAGGGTAGGTATTTCTATTTGATGATAGTTCCGCCTCTGAATTACTAAAGAGAATTTGCGTGGAGGATTATGTTTACGCGGATGTCGGTGTACGTTTTTTTAAAGGTCTCATCGCGTCTCTTCTTGGGGCCCGAAATTGAAGTCTGCGTGAATTTTGGGAGGACTGCGTTCCAGAGACGGCGGAATTAAATAACTACGTGTAGTCAGCCGAGGGCTTCCTTTGGGGGAGTATAAATATTTTCGTTGCATTCTTCGCTCCAAAATTGGTTCATATATTTCTTGTCCATTATTCATTGCTTGAATTTCGAGTTCGTAAGGCCACTTTGGCCCGCATCTAATGAGGTTTTGTCCCATTTTTTCGAAAATTCTGAATTTGGCGCATCGTATGTTCAAAGTCCGGTTTGTAGGAGGAGAATTAACACCTACTTGACAGTATGGTTGAAGAAAAATCCATGACATCCTCAGTTGTTGTACGCGTCACCAACCTGGTTCACACGCCTCAAGAACATACTTTAAAAAGACCCGAGAGGGGTCTTTTGATAACTATTATATAAGCATTTTAATGATAAATTTTGTTTTGTTGTCTTAGTGTATGTATAATTTATCTGATGTTAACCACAACAAAAGTTTTCCTTCGAGGCTAAATAAAGCTCCCCATTGGATTAATTCTATTTCTTTATGTACCTAATTTGGCAGAAAATTATAAACTTAATAAAATTTATTATATTTTATCATATATAAAAATAATTTGTTAACCAACATTTGAAAATTTTCAAAATGGGAGAGAAGAAATAAAAACTTGAGCAAAATTAAAGATCTTTCAAATACTTTTTTTTTGCAATCAACCGATAAAATTAATGTAAAGAATTGTTAACAACCATTGAAGTATTTAAAATATCTTTACCCTAACAATTTTATTTTTTCATTCCAAATTTGAAAATGTACAGAAATATCGTTGAGACAAAAATTGTTTTTAACTTTTTATTGAACTTCCACAGTAAAATAGAAGTTATAAAAAGGATTATTTTATAAAATTTATTTCTGGCTTTTTAGTCTTCGGAAGACGGTTCAACTTAATCGGCCAAAACTTGAAATGTAATGGACTCATGAAGACAATCATCCAGGGACAAGAGAACGGGAAGTATTGCAAGAAATGGCCTCGTATGAGATATATGAATCAAATTGTTAAGGATGTGAAAGAGAAGAGCTATTTGAATGTAATGAGGTTAGCCGGTAGGAGACTCCAGCGGAGAGTTGCGTCACACCAATATTAGGATTGTTGGCTGATAATGATGATGATGTATGTTTAAGTATAAATGTGTTCTGATTCCTTTTTGAAACATTTTCTTGCATGTTGTACTTGATGCTAGTGACTTTTACCCAGTAACGATTTAACTGAGGAAACCAAATACGTTATGCACTACGATCGTAAGTGGTTTGGTGGGTACTAAAATTAAGTTACCCTCATATTCTGCGTAATCTATGATATGGCTAAAGATATTAGAAGTACTACAATAAATATAGGGAGGAAAGGTTTCTGCCAGATATTTCCTTTTGTTTTTAAATATGTTTCAAATTTTGAGATAATGATTACGTTTTTTTTCTGGCATTGCGGGATCATTATATATTTATGTCCGCAGTCCACATGGATCATCTGAATGATTCGCAGCTTTTCAGATTCGTGAAGTCTCCAGGAGAGTGGATTTTTTAAATCTTGATAACTTACTCTGAAAAGAAATGCGTGGCTCCAGATCTGGAAAACGATGTAAACCACAGATTACGGACAAAGAGAGCTCAGCTTCGTCCGTCAACTTTGACTGCAACGTGAAGAAACAAACGACTTCCGCTTTGAAAAAACATTGTTTAGTTAACAATTTGACCTATTGCGTGTCAAAGGTCATGGATTACGGATCAGCAAACGCAAGAGTTTTAAAACTTATGTCGTTTCTCGGTGCCTTTAAGTTTTAATTTAAATTTCAAAAGTACGGATTTTGCTCGAAGAAAGGGTTCTCGTGGGACGAGATGAAAGCGTGACAAAAATTATTTTTTTTTTCGGTTTTACTTTTATATGCACGATTTGATCACACACCGTTTATATCTATCTCTAATAAGATTACATCTCCAAGGTTAGTAGCTATGGCCTTCAAAGAAAAGCGCCGCTAAGATTACAAATATGAAAATTTAAATTGACCTGACTACTTGATACACTGCTTAACCCTTTTGACATACCTAGCTGCTCTACGCTGCACACTGTCTAGTTCTCTGATTAAACCTAATTCATTCCAACACCAATATACTGGCTGTATAATAACCAATGGCTATATTATAACCAATGCACTGGCTCCATTGTGGTGGGGCCTAACTAATGAAAAGTAATGTCACTCTTTTTTCTTTTCGTCACGTTTTCTTAGTACCCTTTTGATAAATCCTAGCTTTCTCTTGTCTTGGCCGCATATTTTCCGGTGTAGTAAAGAAAGAAGAAACCATATATTCTGTATTAAACTGTATTACTCATGACCGGTTTTAATTCTTTCGGTCAATCGCAGTGGAATTAATGTTTCATGGGCACTAATGCTACTGCTAAATATTTTCCCTCTATTTCCAACATCTATTGCGCTAAGTCTCTTTATTTACGAAATCGGACTTACAGCAAGTTCAGTAATGTGTCTGGCGAGGTGGGATTGGGTCCGATTCCCTTACTGAAAACTTCTCCTGAGCTCCTCCGCTCTTGAAAGATATCTCTCTTTCCATGAGTGATAAGAATTCCTGACCCCCAGCAGTATGCCCTCCCCACTGTCCCATTAACACTCGCACCCCTCTCCCGCCCACCTTTTGGCTTCCCCCAAAAACAGCGCCTTCCCTCCCCCGACCTACCTCTCCTCACCATCTCTCTCCCCTGCCTCACTTGTGTACTTGGTGTGATAAAAAAATAACGGGAATTTTTTACTTTTATTAAAGAATATTTATCAATTTTGTCCCCTTCGAAGTAATCCCCCAGATAAAAAACACTTGTGCCAGCGTTGATTCCAATCTTGGAAGCACTTCTAGAAATCTCACTTTTTGCTATAGAGTTCGGCTCCTTCAGCGATTCTGTTTTCATCTCATCAGTGGTGGCAAAACGTCGTCCTTTCATGGTTCTGTTCAGCCTCGGGAATAGAAAGAAGTCACGGGGGACATGTCCGGCGAATACGGTGGCTGAGGAGAAATATAGGTTCGTTTTTAATTAAAAAAACACGAACAAGCAGTGAGGTGTTAGCGGAAGCATTATCATGGCTCAATTTCCACGAGTTGTTTTTCCACAATTCTGGGCGTTTTCGTCGGATCGCTTCACGCAAACGGCGCATAACTTCCAGGTAGTATTTCTTATTGACCGTACGATTATATGGCAGGAACTAAGGAATGCACTACGCTATTTTAGGAGGTTGATCCGAAGAGTGAAGGTCATCTCATTTTTTTTTAATTTTCAGCACTTATAGAACAAAAGTTCCTCTATCTAATAAGGTAAAGATGATTACACCAACCCATACTCCTTTTTCCACAAATTGCATTTGAAATTACATACGATTAACGGCGAGAATGGCCATCACATGGGAATATAACGTTTAAAAATACCATAGTGTCATGTCATTTTTGCAAACAACTGATATTTTATGCGTAATATCACAAGAAATAAAACGACACGGAAAAAAGGCATCAACCCACCGTATTTTTCGCTAAATCCACCAATTTCTGCGCTAATAGCAGACGAAATGCGTTAGTTGTCTTCAAGTGGCGCTGCGGTCGCTCTAGCCAAAATGCATGGCGTATGAATAATATCATTACTAATAAGATATTAAAGCATATTTCAGAAAAATATTATTACATAACGTTCGATAGTAATATTCTGGTGTTATACATTAGTAAATTCATTGAGTACATGAATTTATTTCTTTAAAGTGAATGCTGAATTGACTCCATCGTCGAGCTGATTGAAATTATCATAAACAAATAAATCCTTCGACTTTACATCGTATTTCTTGTGATACTTATGACTTTCAATAGCTTAGGTAATTTTCTTTGTGAAGTAAGGATCACTTAGCAGGCATATACTCGTACTTAAATTAATAAGATTCCTCAGACAACTTGACTCAAGCAGTCGCGAGCCAACCTCCTTAATTCAAAGAAAGCAGTGATAAGTTATTTCCGTTATTTTTTTATCACACCACGTATTTATACAGCAGATTCCGAACTCATAACTTTGTACCAGAATTCCGAAGCACTGAAGACGATGACCGAGTTAGGAATCAAAACGTCGGCGGACATGGACGCAATAACCCGGTGGAGGACCCGAGAAACCTTCACGCAGCAGATACACCGGGAAAGCACCAGATCTTTCTTTGTGCCAGAAAATGACGCCTATGCGTTGAAACTAGCCGTACCTAATAAAAGTTAAGTGAAAATATATACTTAGTGGCTTGTTTCTTTATGTATAAATAATAATAGTAAAATATTTACTATAATCTTGTCAGAGTCCATCTTCCAGATATCTTATCGCATTGGTTGGCCTTTGAAGAGAACAGTTTTGCATCCTGTCGTGGCTACGTCATAAGTACGACCTGAGGACTCTTTCAGGACAGAAGGTAACACTATCTTCAAATGTCAATCAAATCGACGGGTTATCCTGAAGCTCGACTTTGATAGCAGAATTCGCGACAACATGAAGTATAAAATTCTAATGTGGTGGCACTCGGTGGCATCTTCAATTCACAAATTAATTCTACAGTTAAAAAAAAAAACCTTAACCTACACCATATAGAAAAATAAATTACTCCCGACCCAGTATTTAATGAGTAATCACCATCACCAGGTTTATGAAAAAGTTGATTCTTTTAGTTTGTGACTCGTCATCTGTCAAGAATCCTGTCAAGCGAAGTCAAATGGCTCGGCTCCGCTCAATTCTCCTGTCAGCTAACCTCTTCATATTTCAACAATACTTCTCTTTCATATCCTTCCTCACTATACTATATATTTCTCATACGAGGCCTGAATTTCACTATTCTTCCCATACTCTTTTCCATCGGCGATTGCATTCATCAACCTACCATGTCTCTAGATATGACTGATTAAGTTGTCCTCGTCTTCTTTTTAATGTTTACGGAAGACTTCCCTTTCTCCCACTCTTCTGAGGACTTCATCGATATTAGCTCGGTCGATCAATTAAATATTCGTCATTCTTTTGTGGCACACATTTTGAATGTTTACATCCTTGACTTTTCTGCCTCTGTTATCGTATATATTCCTCACTGTCGTAAATAAACATTTTCCATTTGATAGTTTTGATGAATAGCTTCCTTACCTCTACGTTTGTATTTCCAGCCGCAAGTAGATTGATTCCTCTTTCGGTAGAATGCCCTCTTTGACTGGGGTATTTTACTATTTTCCCCGTGATTCGTCCATCTCTGGTTACTAGCCTTCCGAGATCAGGTATCGGGTGGGTCGAGGATGTCTGAAACCCCCCCCCAAGCAAATAAGAAATGCTAGTATAAAATAAGAATTTAAATGAATAACTAGTAAGTCTGTAAATCTTTATTATCCGCAATTCCATATTATCCGTTAGCATGATATCATACGATAATTTTAAGATCAAAAAGGGTTACACGGACAACAATGCTCTTAAAAATCCAACAGCATTCAATTATACTAAAAGATATTCTTATACTTCATTGTGGACTGAACCCTCCTCGTCCCCCCCAGAGAAAAAAATTATGTACGCCACTGTCCGAGAGAACAATATTCTTTCCCACTCTCACGTTTTTACTTTCCTAGTTTAACCTTGGTTTTAGCCTCCTCTCCTTTGCTGCATACCATGACCTTAATTTTCTTTTTATTTACCTTCAGTTGATATCTGGCCAGTGCCTTATCCATTATATCTAAAATTTTATCCATGTCAACTTATATCGTAATAAAAAAATTTGAAACATAACCTTTTTGTATGGCGGTTCACTAGTTACTGGGTCGTTCATTAACCCATCACCCACGTTGCTCTTCAGTTTGATCCTAACGCGTTCGAAAGGAATATTTTACTTTATCCACTCAGTTCGAAAGGAGGGAATATGGGGGGTTATGTTGGGTCGCCGAGTTTCCTCTTTAACCTGATCAACGTGTGAGGGTTTATTTTCATTTCGGCGAAAAAGTTGAGGGGTTAAGGGATGCCCCTGGTACAAAATTAGAAATGGGACCGAGGAAAAAAGGCAAGTGACGCTTTCATTTGTTATCTTCCTCTCTCTCTGGCTCTCTCGAGAGGTGAAGATTAGGGATAGTTTGGTGCGTGAGTGTGTGTTTGGCGCATTAGCCTGATGCCAGGCTGGCACTGCGGAGTCTCCATCCGCAAGAGAGGATTAGCGTTCCATTAAGAGCGGGATTTTCGTCGTTGACACGTCAAAGGTGGAGTGCGGGGATGGTGGGAGGCGTGAAATGAAAAGGGGATAGGTAAGGGAAGAGGGTAGCGAGTTGGGGCCGAGCGATGCTGCAACATATCGTCTGCGATATGAACCTGATATCGCGACGCGATAAGAAAATCGGAGCAGACGAGATATTTCGCAATGCGATATAATGTGATGAACGATATAATGCGATATACGAGCTAATTCAATAAATTAACAACAAAAATGATAAATAAAATACCAAAAAACTTGAAGGTAATGTAATATGGAAACGTCTTTACTTATTTTTCTTTTTAATAATTGTTTATTGTAATTTTAATCCACATTGTTTTCAAAAATGGATTGTTAAAGGTTCTTAATCATCATACAATCCTTACAGCCCTAAAGATGGATATATAAGTGTCCGAAACGTTGGCAAAAGTTTTGATCTTTTTATTCTATTGACCTAAACTCCTGATTATAAAAAAATTTCAACCACACCATGCGATGCACAATATCATGTACCATACACGATATCATGCGATATATTATATCATGCTCCGTGATTTATAATGATCCGTATCCAGAAGACCATACATCTACATAAAACCCTGCAAGTCACCATAAAAGTAGGTGTGTGGTTGGGGGGTGAATTCACACCAAACATGCATTACATATCATACATGAAAAAGATTGGTGATTTAATCCTATAGTCTGCACCTCAAAATTAAAAAAATGTTAAAAATAGCAAAGCAAGTATGCAATAACATGCTGTTAGTTGGATTAGCTTAATGTCGTTATACCAACATGCAACTACACATGCTATCCATTGGTACAATAGGGTAGTTTTCCATTATTTTTTTATTGTCTTGATCGAAAGTTTATAACCTCTGGAGTACGTGTTTTAAGCCGCTCGATTTTTAAATAACGTTAAGTATTTTTCCTCATTAATTAAAAAGTGAAAAAAATCAATGGCGCGAAAACGCGACGGCAAACTATTGTATGCCGGTTAATCCTACGTGTGACGTCAAAACTATTACCTATACCTGCCACCAGGTAGTGCTGCGGACGCTTCCAAGTAGACGCTACACCCCGATAAAGCTTATTAACTAGTATCGGAGGTGTATTTATTCCGTTAATTTATTATAATTAACTTTTATTTATTTATTTAATATTATCTATGCAGTTGATTAATTTAAAATCAGTTGGTATTCCTTTTACAAGCATACCGTGAAGTTCGCCCATCGCCGCACGACATTCACCCCAATGCTTCGCCGTAGCAGACGTCTCCACGAGCAGGATGTCCTTGAGCCTATAAAACGACTATAAATACAATGTTTAACAGAGAAGTCTTTTCGAGCGTTGATAGTTTTCACAGGCTATTACTAATACATATTCACTAGAGCTGAGGGGTCCTGAAATACAATGGTAAGTTCAGGAGACGAATTCTCCCATGCCTCGCAACGTAAACTACCTACCTGTTACGTCAGCAAGAAGGCAGCGCACCCCGCCATTTCAGAGCCTTTTCAAATGGCCTTAAAATTAACAGTTAATTCTCTAGTAAACTGGGATTTCTCAATACTTTTTGCGTAAATTAAATACATTTGTGGCAGGGCACAAATCGCAATTAATGAAGTCTTTTTTCTTTGATGTAGGAAACTACCCTATTGTCTATTGGAATATTTACAGCTTATCATATCCCTAATTGTAATTGCCATACCCGTCGATATCACGCAGCATGAGAATTCATACGATACACAATATCATACTGTATAGTTAACGATCCACGTGCACAATGCCATAAGTGCGATAAATTTAAATATACAAATATTTACTTGAGTTACTTGCAGGTTACCATATTGAAGTGAACGATCTGAAAATCTGACACGTAGACAATACATAAAAATATCGGTATACCGGCTCTTGGCAGGTTCATATTCTTCGCCTCAGTAAGGGGATAGCTAAGCATACATGCTTCTCAGATCTCCATTTGGTTTTTTCATCCTCCTCCGTTTTGTTTTGCTTTAGATTAAGGGAAATGTCATTTAGTAATTAGTTTTCCACCGGTGACGGTGGGTCTAAATGGAAATTAAATGCTTCCTTACATTTCACACGATGTCCCTCTTCAGCCCCTCATACCTCCTGCCTCCCATCATTATATCCAAGCTACCCGTTCTTCTCCTCCCTATTCCCCTCTTACCCAACGTTCTTTTGTCAATCGCTTCATCCAAAACGCGAATCCCCTTTAATTACCTTTTCCATCCACACCTTCTGCCTCCTCCTAATTTCATCTATCAAATTTCTTTCCTCTCCTACCAATTCTAGCACCTCATCGTTCGTACCTCTTTCGACCCACCTTACAGTCTCCATTCTTCTATATATCCACTTCACAAAAGCTCTGTCTCTTTTCATATTTTTTCCCCAAAGCCTACGTTCCCGCATCATAGATGCCGCGATCCATATAAGAACTTTCAGTAGACTTTTCTTTACGTCCCATAAGAATGAACAACATAGCAACACCTACCTCGCATCATTCTGTCCAAACTAATAATGTTTGCCCCTATCACATATGCTAGTATTTACGCCAAAAAGCATAACTATTGTCGTTTTTACCTAAAATGTATTTAACCTGATATTATAAAGCTGTGCCTAAGTGAGTTAATTAGCTTTTCCAAAAATATATTCATATCTGTTGAGGCGTAAAATATAATACTTTATGTATCTTAACATAGTCAACGAACATAATTTTTTTGTAAATATAGCATAAATGAAAATAGTATAATGGTAATGTTATAAGTAGCAATTTATTATATAAATTTTGGTCCACTCCGTTGGCACCTTTCGAATATCCTGATTTAATTTTTCCCGGAAACTGTCCCTCTACTAGTGTTTGATAGCTTTGTGAGTTGAGGGTTCCCGTTCCCACCTAAACGTTTTTCGCTCGCGTTGGCACTATTTACGTACGATAGTCCGTACAAAAGCAAATTATTGGTCAAAATGGGACAAAGGGGTGCTCTCTTTTCGGCTCCCCCTATTGCCACGTCGCAGCAACGCGCTTGTTCGTACTGCCCTTTTCAAATCATTCCGATCACGCGTGAACTTCACCTTTGTTCAGTGACCTTGTGCTTGAATGGCTGGACTCTGTCCTCCTCAACTTCGCCTCTCGTCAACGGGAATAATCATTTATTTTGTACGCTCAGAGATATCATCTGGGTGGGAAGAAGGTAGTTTATTTGATATTTTTATACCGGTTGTGTAGGTATTGATGGAGAATCCTTATTGTTTTCTTTACAATTCATCCATCTTTTGCACATTCTTTTGCTACAGTATTTTTCCCTTCGAGAAAAAAATAGAGATCGGTACTGTTCACTGCCTTATTTAACAACTTAACCTGTTTCAATCCAATATGGTGTAGTATCAGGTATCTGTTCAGGATAAAAGGTAAAGAGCGAGAAGAGGCTAGCAGAGCCTCTATCACTAAGTCACTCCCACCCCCTCTTATTCATTCTTTCCATTTAGTTAGGTTTGTACCTTTGAATTGATCTCCCTGATACCCTATTCATAGCACCATTTTTACATAAAATCTAGTTAATTCGCCATACATTAACATAGTGAAATAGAAGTGGGATTATCATCGAAACATTGCACCTTTAAATGGTCACTGCCATCTTTAAATTAGTCACCCGTTCGGAGTACTACTATTATTACTGCTGTTGAACAATATTACCATACTATTGGGTACATGCGCAGTGCGTTTTTTGGTGATTCAACCCCTGCCGCTCACCGTAGAGGTTACTTGCCGGGGATATTCTGCGGATGTAGATGTGCAGCCTCGGTCACTTCGAGGGAATACATTAAGAAACGCGAGTTGAAGAAATGTATTCATGTCCAAGATAAGGGAAGCTTGCACACACTTCCCCAAGCAAGCACTCGCAGTGGAACCCTCCCCTTCCCTCGTGGTCACCGATAAAAATCCTTACCGCTTTATCTACCTCTCCCCCCTCTCCCAGGGTCTCCAGTGACGCATGCGGCCGCCCACGACCGCATCCCTAATCCCCCTCCCCCTGTTCTTTATTCCCCTCTCTGTGTTTTCGCCCCTCTCTCTCTTTATTTCCGAGGTGACGTAGTTTGCGCGTGGCCGGCCGCATACATAATGCGCTGAGACATACGAGGGATCTTCACTTCGAGTCGATTATCGGGAGAGAAACAAGATCGTGACTCACATTTCGGACCTTCTTGGTTGCGATGGGAAGCACACTGTGCACTTCAAGGAACATCCTTATTGAAATAACCACGTCATATTTTTATGGAATGAGAGAGGAACAGACAATTTAGATGGAGTTATAGAAAATAGATTTATTCACAACTTTTACAAACCAATTTACAACTAATTGTGGTTCGTAAATAAATTTTTGGTTGTACATAAATCGATTTTCTACAAGGAATTCCACTAATTTAACAGTTTATTATATTTATACAGGAGTTGTAAAAAATAGAATGAGACTGACAAATAGATTTTATCTGGATGGCACGACTAGTTTCGACGCTTCTGCATCATTATGGGGTACCTTGATTATGACGCGTACCTGATGATGAAGCAAGGGCGTCGAAACTAGTCGTGCCAATCCAAATAAAATCTGAAAGTGTCACTAAGTGAAATCCAAATAAACCTGAAGATGTCACTAAGTGAACGAAACCCAGGTCGTAATATTAAACATTTATAGTGGACCCTTACAAAGTGTAGTTATTTAATTCTCGATTTCATCAAATAAAATCTAGTGGAAAGATACAAGTTTTCTGTTCCATCCTATTTGAAATGAATTTCCACATTGTTAAGCCTGAAACCATCGAACTAAGAAACTATAGACCTATGAAGTTATCATCACCATCATCAGTCAACAACTTTAGATTGGTTTGACGCAGATTCACACTCGATTCTCCTATATAATAAACTTCATGTTTTCATAATCATGCTATTTTGCATCCTTAACAACTTTCTCCATATATATCACGTACGAGGCCTGTTTTTGCCCTTCTCCCAATCACTTATCGCTTGACAATTGTCTTCATCAGGCCATCATGTCTCAAGATATGGCTTTTTGAGTTGTCCCATCTTTTTTTTTTAAGGCTTCTGAAAACTTATTTTCGTCTTTTGATTTATTCGTTGGTAACTTGGTCCATTCTGTCTTCTTCATTCTCCTGCAACATCACATTTCAAGTGCTTCCAGCCTTGACTTCTGTGCTGTTGTTGATATTGACCATGCCTCATTGCTGTAGAACAGTGCATTATTTCCTTACTTCCAGTCTTGAATTGAAAACACAAAAAAATACGGGATTGAGGCGGAAATAGAAGGCAGAACCTAATTAATTAGAGTTGGAGGGCAACGTCTAGATTTGGTTTAACAGTTCTGTTATACTTGGTGAGCTTATTGGAACGATGTGAGCGTTGGTGCTACTAATGGTGTTAGGAGAAGAATCACTCTGGCCAGGCCAGCGTTTACCAGCAAAAGAGAGCATATGGAGAGAGAGAGAGGGAAAGGCAAGGTTGGTGAAGAAGTTGATATGGAACGTGGCATTGCATAGATCTGAGAACTTGATTCAAGAAAGGATGACTATAGAAGATTGGAAGACTTGGGTATGTGAGTGTGGAGTAGAAGGAAGAGAGTGTGATTCATCTTTTATATTCTTTAACGAACATGGAAAAGTTGTCAAAAATAGCGTATTTATTCGTCGTAAGGAGGACGAATGAAGAGGTTTAGGCGTGGTAGGTGCGAGAAGAAGGCTTGCATTGGAAATAAGGAGACAGAATAAGTAGTTGAAAGAGTATTATACACAATCGTGACACTAAACGTTATCATAGAGTATTGACTGCTGGGTTACTGAGGAACATACAGGAAAAGAAGTTGTTAGCACGATTGAGCTGTTTAAATATATTTACTCCCATAACTGCCCTTAAATCTATTTCTCTACTCTTTAAAGGTTTTTAAGGGTTTCTATTTCGCGTTCCCTTCCACGGAAGAAACACCAGGTGCATAAGTAAACACCTTTTTGATGCTGTTATTATCGTTGTTTCTCCATTTCCTTCCGATGTGATTTATGGCATCTGGTTTAATTCTCTGGACTTCGCGAAAAGTCGCATGCGAGATGAATTACGAGGTCCCGGTGAAAATTTAACCCAGGGAAGATCCCATTTGATCGGGCCAAATGTCCCTCTCACCGTTAATGCCGGCATTGTGGCAATTTAAACCTAATGAAGTCATTACGTAAATATAGCTTGGATTCTTACTCTTACGTCATTCACGCAATCAGATTATTCTCGCTAGCGTTCTGCGGCCGGATGAACAGCTCGGTTCAATTAGTAGGTATAGAGTGACCGTACTTAAATTTCACAAATACAAAAACTATTAATCGTGAATTCTTATATACTCAAGTGTGAGCAGCTCAATATTTTAAAGCATTAAGTAAAGTGTCATCGATGATAGTGAATCAACTTAATTGGAACCACTTTTGTAACCTGTGAGGAAATCGTATCGAACATCTATCATCCCTGAATACAGTTTTTCTTATAATAGTCTCAGGAAACTCAATCGTTTCGGCAGTTACTCTGTGGTATTTGCTAATCATATTGAAATAAAAGGCATAACTTTGCAAAAACCACATAAATTTATTTGCACGACCTAGGTTTCGACTACACAGTCACCTGAAGATGACTATGTGTTAATTTGTGTGGTTTTACAAAGTTAACCTTTTTATTTCAATAGTCTCAGGGAGATTAAATGACACCACTGCTATTAATCAAAGATTTGAATGTTTTTAATGTTTAAATATGTGACACCTTTTTATGAGGCCTTAGAAAAAGTAGTGTTTAGAGCTGAGGGGTGGGGCATATTACTTCCCCTGCAACCCGATTCTGGCTTTATGAAGCATGAATCGGGTTGCAGGGTGTACGACTTACATAGGCTCCATTTCCACTTCTGACCCTTCTTGTCAGGCTTGCAAACCTTATAAATTTGGAACAGCTACCAACCTGCAGCAACCTTAAGCCCGTTTGACGCTTTCCAACTTACTGGCCAATCCATTGGAAATTGGTTTGAGTACCGCTTGACCCATACCAATTTCCCGCCCAATCCCACAGACTAATCGACAATTTCTAATCGAATATTGGATTATAGAACACGTTCTATTTGCTCTTGGCCAATCTCCAATCAGAGGCTAGCTTTGCCGTATCCTAGTGACAAAAATAACAACATATATTAATGCTGCTTACTCGTCATTAATTTCTGGGCGGTTTTAAGATTCAAATTTTTATTACAGGCTCTTCTCAAGGTTATAAAGTTAAAAAAATACTTCTATTATCATCTTCTATCTCGTATTCAATAAACCAGTGTCTCACGATGTTCTGATGTGGCGTACTCATGCGTACCCATGGTCCAGTTTATTGACTAATAAATTGCACCGTGTGAAACGGGCTTAAGAAAGACTAATAACCGCCGCTACCATGAAATTTGGGTACGATTTTCTTGTTACTTGTGTTTTATCACAAAAGTAGTATCCATAAGAGGCATTAGAAAACGCTATGTTTTTATAATAATAATGAGTTATTCTTCCAATTCAATTACATAATACAATTACCTTACAATTAGGAAATTTTGAAGTTAGGCACCCTACAAAGCAATAGGCCTGTTCTTTAGGGTGCCTTCACTTGTGTTTCACATAAATAGCTCGGAAATGATGATGAAGATGATGTAAAAAGATTTTTGACAAAGGAAAAACTTGACAAAAATAACAAATTATGTTAGTGAAGCACAATTTCTTTGTTATCACAAGATATAAACAATTTTTTTACAGATCTAAAGAAAAGCTTACTATTAGTTTCCTCTTTAATTTTGTTTGATAATTTATTATATAATTTCGGTACCATGTACAAAAATGATCTTTTGAATATCGTTAAAAATACATTAGGTGCAGGGACCCAGTGGTCGGTACGAAGATTAAACGTCTTATGACTGTCCATAAATATTGGCCCATTGCCGCTTCTTACATAAAATAATTTCAGTACCTTGTAACAATATATAGGAGGAGGAGGAGGTAGGAGGTTTTACCAAGGTGGTTGGGTCTATTCCTTCTTAATCATCCCCATTGTGGCTTCATTGTTACCCATTATGGAGCAAGAATACTGTTGCCTCCTCCAGTATATCCAGACTCCTTGGTTGATACACCAGAGCATGATACACAGGGATGCTCTCGTGTTAATACTCACCACAAAACGTGCGCATTGAGCGGTAAATTCTGACAGAGGCACTTCCTGCAGTCTATTGAAAGTATAGGTAGGAATACAATTGCTGGAATTACTTGCGTTCAGAACATACTCAACCCTCTCCATCTCCCTGGGTACCCATGATTTCATATTATAGGTACTAGAGGTATGCCGTCCGCAGTTCAATTGAGTTGCTCTTTTTTTGCACCCCGAGTCAAAACTTTTCTAATTTGAAGGACTTATTGCGACTTCAAAATATTGGTTCAGCGGAAGAGGAGTTGAAAAAAATTCTTTACCCTCCGGTAATTGGTTTCCAGGATCATTCCATCATTGATTTCCAACTTTGATTTATTTTTTTCATTTCCCGTCTTTCCTTGTGAAACTTATGTCATTCAATACTTCACTTGAAGCACTCCAAGAGCCAGCGCATTCTTTCCGTTATAAGTTCGGGTTCATGTCTTCCGCTCTGTTTTGCAGACTTCCGTCAAAAAAATTATTTCTCATCGATCGGGAGCATGGTGGGCCGGCGCGAATATACGAGCATGCCATTTGAAAAAAAAGGTATACAAAGCTACTTCCTTCTGTTAAACGAGCCCGAGAATCATTGAGAGTATTACATTGTTTGGATTAATTTTGAAAGTAAAAATTATGGACTTCGATATGTCTGGATCTAAGGAGTGCATCAGGTGAAAATGTAGGAGTGCCACTGCACATTCCAGTGGCGATTCAAATACCTACCTTTCTCAATCGTGTCCACGCATTTCACGCAACTCAGGTTTTCCTGTCTATATTGCCACGCTATATGAGTAAAATTTTCGGACATAAAGAATGCACTGCGTAAGGTCCACACAACAGACGTAATGCGCACGATCCGGGTTTCAATACATGATATCCTCTTCAAGTTTCGACACATAATATCTTCAGGTGAATGAAGGTGATATTGTGTATCGAAACCCGGATGTCATACGCATTAAATCTGTTCTGTGGACCTTACGAAGTGCATTCCTAATGTCCGATATAGAGAGGCTCCATATGATAAAGCCTGTCATAATTAGCTATATTTTGAGTTCGATTTTGTTGAAAGATAGTGAGGACTGTACCAATTACCTCGTTTTACTTGATGGTGTTAAAATAATAGTAATAGGCCTACGAATTCTACGAATATTTGTAGGTGTGTAGAGTCAGTAAGGACTTGGTACTTCATCTCCGAACCTCTTTATATTGCCCATATTCCTCTCTTTTACATCCTCCAATGAATGCTTCGTGTATCTCATACGAGGCCTTTATCTCCAAATCCTCCCGTTCACAGCCCTCGGCAACCCACATCATCCGACCATCATGACTGCAGATATGGCCCTCGCTGCTCCTTATGGTGTATACCAGAGTATTATGTCGATTTAGATAAATTATATTTCGTCGCCCCGACTTATCTTTACTTTTTAACAGGCTTGTCTTTCTTCCCGATCTTTTTTTTAACTCTGTGTGTCCAGAAGAACGTTAGTTAAGCGGGGAAGAGGGAGGAGAAGAACGGGTAGCTTGGATAGAATGATGGGAGGCATGAGGGGCTGAAGAGGGACATCGTGTGAAACGTAGGAGGTGGGAAGAATTGAATGCCCATTTAAACCTGTCTTCACTGGTAGAAAACTAATAAGTAATAATAATAGTTTAAATCATCTTCATGTTTTCCCTGAAAAACTACATGTTAAACACTCCCAGTGTCTTTATTTTTTACGATTATTGTTTCTTATTTCCTTCATGATATAAAGAAGTATAATCCAGCCACAAGTTTTGATGGTTTGTTCTCTTTTTCAAGCTTGAATTCCCAGCTGTGAGTGAATTCTTCTAGCGATGGAGTCGGTCTTTGCTATTCTACTATATAAATGTCCTAAGTCGTGCGTCGCTGGTTATTTCCCTTCCCTGATATTCTCTTCATGATATTATTCTCCGGGTGAAGCATTAGCCTTGCTGATTTAAAAATTTCTAGTGAGAAAGCTGTAATGTTTTGAATAATATCAAAGTAAAACTCTGTAATTCCACATTCAAGTCTGTTTTTTCTATGTAGAATTAGAAAGTTTTATTTTAATGTTATTCATAAAGAAGATTTTCACAAATTAAGCTGGAAGAATCTGAAACAATTAGCTGTGATGTATTTTTTTCATTATTTACTTTTATCCTATATTTAATTTCTGCGTACATAAAACATGATATACACTCTTTATTTATAAATGATCTTCCGCTAAAATTACATTCGTTGATAAACATGTTCTGTGAATAAAAAAACAACCCTTGTAAATCCAAGGTGGTAGGGGAATTTGAATGCGTTAAATATCCCTAACGCGTCTAATTTTCTTGACACATATGACTGTGGAAAAGAATTCCCAATGAATACGTGGAATTCCTGGATTTGAACAATTCAATCCCTGGATTTTCAACTTCAGAAAAAACCCTGGGAGGAGTAGTTTTTAATCCCTTTTCGGAGGCAAAATGAAGATTCGTACGGGGGTCGTGCGTGATGCGAGATGTTTTTAAGCCGGACACATTTGCCTAATGGAGGAAGAATTAAATGGAGGGCCGCCATAAAAAAAGAGAAGGCGTGCGACGCGCGCTGAAAATGAGGGAGGGCTTGGGGGAAAGAGGGAGGAGGAGTCACGCAAGTCGGGAGCGTTATATATTTCTTCAAGGGAAGCGTCTGAATGGGAACATCGAAATCGCCGCGAACTAAAGGATGTGTTCTTTTCTAATTATACCGAATGGATCCATTATTTTACATTAATATTGCTTATGGTATGCAGTTTTTTTATTTAGTTTAGTTAATCCCCGCATGGACTGAATTTGTTGTGAAAACTTAAAACTTTTAGAAAAATAAATATTAAATATGATTTTTGATATGCATAATTCAGCCTGTGCCCATGACATATCTTATGCTGACGTTCACCTCATTAGCAAGATTTTGCTCGCCTGTATGCAAATTGCGAGTCCTCGACTTCGAGCTAGAAGGGTGACGAAAATGATTGAACTCTGGCTTGAACGAATTAATTAAGAATAATGTTTAATGTTTTTTTGTACGAAATAGCTTATATTTTTATAATTTAACTGTTTGATTTAATAAAACCTGCCTCTTTTTCATAATTTTAAGGTTAAAATTTATGATGTTTTTCTTATGAGAGAATTTTAGAACTTCTGAGGATTCACGTGATTTGCCTTTCAAGCTTTTTTATAGCTGTATTCTACACGGGCGTATTTCCTAGAAAACTCTAATTATCTGATTTTAATATGAACGGGTTTGTGGAGAAAATACGATGCTGGTCGGAGAAATTAGAAGTGAACTGAAGTGGAAGTAGGAGGTATTGTAGATATAAGATAGAATTATTGAAGACATTACCTGATAATAGGTATTATCAGGTAATAGTATTACCTATTGATGCTGTTGTGTAATGAAACTATTTGAAAATTTGATAGCATGGACGCGCCACGAGCGTTCTTGGGATGGAGACTAATTTCCTTGTCGAAGTTCGAGGAAAAATTGACGTTTTCTTGACCCAAGGGATTCTTCATGTATTAATTAATAAAAGGAATAGCTAATGCTATGCTTTCCTTTTTCACATGACGGAGAAAACTCTAATTATCTGATTTTAATAATCGATTTTTACTGTACGATCTATTTTTAAGGAAATGTACGTATCTATTGTTCCTTGTTTTGCGATGTTGTTTTATTTAGCGTTGTTAAATTCAAGTCCATCTCTGCCGATATAGTGTTTAAAAACATGGAGACGTACTAGACCTGTTATTATTCCCAATTCAAACTGCTTTCGATATGATTATCAAGGGTGCCAATGCGGAAAAGAAATAGAAAAAGGTAAAAATAAAGAATTGAATTTGAAGAAACACGTTTAAATTTAAGTTTATCAAAATTGCCACCTATTGAAAAGCATTTCATTTGGTAAAATAATGATTTTTGGCTGTTACGCGCAACTAATATAATTAGATAGCTTGATAGAGATTTTTCATTGTTTTATGCATAGCAAGATATTGTATGGCCAGATACCTCTGGCTCTTGCGGAAAGAGGATATTTAGGATTCAAAGGCTTCTAGGAAATAGCAGGGGAAAAGAAAAAGTTAACAGATTGAAAAGAAGGAATATTTAAGTATTGAATGCGTTTGTAGAGAAAAAAAGATGAATAGAAGTGAACAAAAGTGGAAGTAGGACGCTTTGAAGATATAAGATAGAATTATTGAATGCATAAACCTGATAATAGGTATTATCAGGTAATGGTAATACCCGTTGTTGCTGTTTGTGTAATGAAACTATTTGAAAATTGGTTTCAAAACTTTTGAGAAGGGTTGAATGCCTAAGTCTTTTACTTACTCCTTCAAGTCGATTTCCACAAATTATGGGCCCCATTCACCAAGTACGTGGGTTCCGTAATATTATATGGTACCTGCATGTTAAATATGCAGGTACCATGCATTTTTATCACGCTGGTATGATATCTACAAATATCACAACAATCATCCTAATCACAGGATAAAATTCTATGGATATTATCCCGCGTTATTACTGTCATCGTTTGCACCCACATTTAGGAGTTCCTTTTCTTGTTAGTGAGTTATGAATATGATCTTCTCAAACTTTTCTTGGAAATTTTTTTATTTTGCAGTACATCTTGTATAACAGTTGAAGTTATTCGGGCGAATTGACTGAGAGCTTCTGTCAATTGCGCCGTTTTGAGATAAGTGGGTTATTGAGTAGGGGTAGGATTTATTCAGGAATAGGAGGAAGTGTGAAGTGTAACCTGACGTTGCCGTTAGACCACTATTAACGAAAGGCGTCAAGGGGTCCACGATTTAACGTCCCGTTCGGCGGACGGAATTATGAACTTGAATTATCCTCCTTCAGGAACTCAAGTGGGGACCTGTATACTAATGAAAATACCCCCGCCACTGCCGGGATTTGAACCCGGACCACCGTGATGGTAAGGGCGTTCTCTAGCCATCACTTCAACCCTATTCCCCACGATTTTGCAACTTACGGGCGATGATTAAGATATAGTGTTTCTGTAGAAAACTGAATAGGCCTTTCCAAATCAATTGAAACAATTAAATGGATATAAAACATTCTGATTGTATTCACTGAAAAAAGAGTTTCTTATTATAAGTTTTTAAAAAAACTACCGTTTACTGATCTTATCTTTTTAAGGTGTTTTACTCAATTAGTTTCTCAAGTATTATGATTTTTGTAATAGAAGTTGCTTATAATATCATATCCAACCAACTCTCTCGTTTCTGTTGAATTTCAGCTATGGATTCTAAACGGTTTAGTTGCCAATATAATGTCTGTAACACCACTTGCAAAAACAGTGGCATTGATTGGCGGGAAAAATAAAAAATAAAATCTTATGGTGTAAAAGAGTTTGGATATGCAGTGGTAATCTCCTCATGGCCTCTTCGGAGAAAATAAGTCTAAAACATTTAATCCAGGGTGAGAAATTTCATCAATTCGATAGCCTAATTGCAAATATAATTACACGTGATTATACATAATAATGGGAATTTTAAGAAATAGAATATTTCATTCCATTTTGGAAATTTAATTCTTGACAGTCTGAAATTTTGTTTTTTTTAAACGAAATCTAATAGATATCTCAGCTTTTCCCACTTTTAAGGGAAAGGCTACTTTAATCCAACCAAGTGATATAATTGCCGAGAGTTCTCTAAATTAAGGTCTGAATCAAAAAATTGCGCAACAAGATTTTCTTGTTTTGTCCCGAACGCTTTCACGTAATTATATTTTTTTTCCGTCTTCTTTCTCGCATCAGCATTTAGAGTAATCTCATTCTTAATCCTGTGTTTTTTTGTTGAATGCGTTTCTCGAACTCCCATTTAAGATTTTCTCTACCATTTCCCCTCTCGCTACCCGAAATTTCTGCTTTTTTTCTCAAAAATTCATTTTCATTTCGGCTTGATTTTTTCCCTCCTCGGATAATGAAGAAAAATATTAACAATCCCCTCTATATTCTACAATATAAGAGCGAACTCATAATACTCATAATGGTTTATTCAAATTGGGTGGAGCGAATTCAACAACAAAACACTGTGGACATTTTCTCAGCGGAGTCTGAGTTTCTTCTGTTATCCTGCACCCTCGTATTATCCTGCTAATGAAATGTTTTGCTGTAGCACTCGCGCGGGTATCTATCTTTTCTTCTCGCCGTTTTAATTATACTCAGAATATATCCGTTCCACTCATTGGATACTATTTCGTAATTTATCGAGTTGGTCTCTGCCTTCAAAGTGGATATTTACTATTTTTACACTTTATGTCCAAGGAGGCAATATGCTAAAATAGTTCATTTTAAATTTAATGCGGTGCTTGAATAGCCAAAATAACTTTTTGTCATTATCACCTTGCCTTACTTCTTAGCTGAATCACAAGACCTAGGGAAGACGACTATCGCTATCAGCTACAGACCCGGTCTCTTTCCGATGTTTTAAAGCTAATATAATAACCCCTCAATTCTCCAAAAATACCACGTGCTTAATTGAAAGAAAAATTCCCTCACTCATAACATTGGTCATAGCTGATAAAGCTATTGAGAATTAAGAGGGCTATTAAAACAAAATGTTTTTTTTTCTTCAGGACGGTCAAGTGTTCGTTTCACTGTTTTCTGGGCCACTTGAAAAGCTCCGGCTCTGCTGCCGTTCTTCTCGGTGAAGTGGAAGAGTGCGCTTAATTGGCGCAGGCGTGTTTGCCTTCCCCCCTTTTCGGAGTTTACGTTACGGTCTTCGCTTCGTCCCATGTTTCGACGGCCGAAGGGAGCGCCGGCACACACTCTCGCTCATTTGCATACATATCTCGACGACGGACACGCGGAGTGAAACGCCAACGATTCCGTCAGTGGAAGGGAAGGTGGTACTTCGGCACAGTGTCGGCGGAAGCCGTTTTGGGTTCGTTCGCATCCCCGTTGCAACGGTCGTCCGTTACAGTTCGTCTGTTTTTTAAAATCCTAGTCGATCCTAGGATGACATAACTAATCTACATAAACATTTATATGATAGACACACTGCAAGCCACCATAAAGGGTGTAGCAAGAGGTTAAACTTCGTCATCATAGATATACCAACCAAGAATTGGTTGGTTGGTTATTCAGGGGAGGCGACCGACAGCTGAGGTCATTTGCGCCATTTAGGATAGGTGGATAATTGGGTAATGGTAGGAGTTTTCAGGGAACGGAGGAAGGGTGGAGAGAAACCCGGCGTCGGCATTAGCCTACTCTTAACGAAAGGCGCCAAGGGGACCACGGCTTAACGTCCCATCCGACGGACGGAGTACTGAACTTGAAATGCCCTCCACTAGGCACTCAAGTGGGGACCGGTTTTCCTCTGAAAAATCTGCCACTGCCGGGAAAAGAACCCGGGCCCTCGAGATGGGAGGCCAGTAGGTACTCTAGCCACCACACCAACCCGATCCCCACCAACCAAGAATGCTTCGGCAAAGCATTCATTGTGATGACGTATTGCTGATGTACAATGAAGCATGCTTGGGAATGAATACTTCATATTCGGACGGTCTACGGTAAGGAGCGACGTTAAGCGGTAATGGCAACAAAAAAAACCACTAGGAATAGTGAAACACGATAGAGGGCAGCATCTATAAAATATTTATATCGGAAGAAAAAGAGCGATTACATGTATATTAATCTTATTATTAATATGTATATTAATAATTACGCAAATGTAACATACTGAGTTAAAAAATAGATATTACACTCATTTTTAAGGAGCCAACGTCTCTACCATATTTTGTTATTCTCGTCAACAATGCTTCGAAGCCTACATGGAAGCGTGCTTCTGTGCTTTGGCTTCGTAGCATGCTTCCCCCAGAGTACTTCGCGTTCGGACATACTTCGAGTGTTTCCGACGATTCCCCATCCACCTGGAAGCAAGCATGGTAGTATACTTAGCGCTAGAAGCACACGTTTCGAACAGGGCTATAGTATTCTCGGGCTTTGGGCTTCAACGGTTCGGCTTTCCATGACCGACATTTCGATAATCATACCACTCGTCTTTCTCAGTGTTCAGTGCGAGGGTAAAAAAAAAAACAAAAACTATGATACTAAAAAATAACTAAATTAACTATTAGCCATAAAACTACCTATTTTGGTTGGCGAGGGTCAGTAATTATATTTTAGTCGAGTTATATCAATTTAAAAAAGATTCAAAAAGCAAAGAGAGCATGAATTAACGTGCTTTTAGTTGGGTTACCTTAAAAACTTTATACCGACTGGGGTAAATATCGAAACCGATTGTGCTAAAATTAAAAAAATAAATTGTGTGGAAATCACTTTATATCTACGTCCAATATATCCCACAAAGTGAATTCGGTTTTATTCTATTTGTATCCTTCAGAAGATTTATGACCTTAAAAAAATACGAAATAGGATGGCATTTTAATGGCCTCAATAAAAACGGTAACCTATTTTGCTGTGCTACTGACTTCTTTTCCATCACATGGCATCCGAAATGCTTATAGTTCTTTCCCCAGTCTTTCAATACATTATCCCCACCCGTAGGAGTCATTTTACATTCGAGCGTGATGAAACCGAATAATAATGCATATAGAGTAAAAGAAGGCTAGATGGGAGGTGAAGGTTGGGGTAGGAAAAGCGTTGTTTTGTGCAAACTTATAAACTACGCCACCCCTCACCCTAACCTATCCCCCATCCCATTCCTTGGAATCCCCTACCCTTATAACCCTCTCTCCCTTCGTCATCATCATCGGTCAACAATCCTATGATTGGTTTGAAACAGCCCTCCACTCGAATCTTCTATCGGCCAACCCTCCCCCTTCATCCTATTTTTTTATCCAAAAACTAAAAAAAAAAACAAAAAAAAACCTTTATACTAGCTTATATGTACCGCCAACGCTGAACTCATAACTCGTACCTGAGGATGACGCCTACGCATTGACACTAATTGTGCCGAAATAAATTTGAGTGTGATATACCTGTAAACAAACCAGATTCAGGTGTCATGTGGTGGAAACGTTCCATATTAATAGGAAGATATTGCAGTTTTCCACAGAAGTAAAAATTTATTTCGACTAGTTTCAATGTTACTACATTATTATCAAGCGAGTTTACTTGTCAATAATGTAGTAATATTGAAACTAGTGGAAATAAATTTTTACTTCTATGGAAAATTGCAATATCTTTCCATTGGAATAGTAACATGCCTAGTTTGTTTTTGTAAGTGATCATGAATGTCCACAGGGTTTCGCAACAAATCATTGATGACGAGTCTAGCTGATACTGAGCGGAGATCAGATACAAACGAGTCTTTGAATTGTTGACTTATGATGATGCTGATCAGGAGTGCTCCCGAGATCAGTTACAAGGGCATTCGTGGTCCATGTTATTTCATCGCATTGTTGGTACGGATAACTCCATTCCAGTGGCGAGGGCATTTTTCGCTTCGTAAACAAAGCGTTCACAGTGTTTTCCGTTAGCTAATGGCCGATTGCCCATGTTCATTCGTCCAACCGCGAACTTACACACGGTATTACTTGATGCATCCTTCTCTGTGTTGCGGGCTGCCCTGTAGCTCTTATTGTTAGCGTTGCCAACGTGTTGGTGTTATCTGCCAATTGCATACTCGATACGTGCGGAAGCTTGCCTGGGAAGTATCGACTAGTACTTCCCTTCCTCAAGCTCAGCCTTCAGAGTAGTGTATCACGTAGTGATTTACGATCTTCGATCTCTTCAAGAGTAACTGTACATGTTCAGTCTCATCACACATAATAAATATCACTCAGTAACCCGCATCGTTTCTGCTCCTTCGGGAGTAACTGTCTCGAAGTTCAAATTCATCACATGTACACGTTATAAAAATAAAAAAATCATCGGTAGTCATCAAACCTTGGACGATTTGACTCATCTCTACTTTAAAAAAATTGTTACGTAACATTCGAGCCGCCAACATCAACAATGCAATGTGCAAAAATGGAGGTAAACATATGTTTCTAGGTTACGCCGGAGTCAGTAGGCAGAAGCGTCCTCGTACTTCCTCGTACTATTAGGGATATGAATAACGGTAAATGTATTTAGTACGAGTGTAGCAATTGATAATATTGGTAGCTGCATGTTGGTATAAGGACTTAAAGCTAACCCAACTAACAGCATGTTTTTGCATGTATGCTTTGTTATTTTAATTTTTAATTACAAATTTCATGCATGATATGTAGTGCATGTTTGGTGAGAGTTCACCCCCTGCCACACACCTTTATGGTGGCTTGCAGGGTATTGTGTAGATGTAGATGTAGATGAAGCGTGGGTAATTTAGGAAACAATAGTAAGAGAGCGAGAATTGGGGTGTTGTGTGTTAGACGCGGTGGTGTGGAGACGCAAAAGTGACGCGTGCTTAAGAAAGGGCATCATTTGTGAGCTAGTTGGTGCCTGTGTGGGTGATTAAGCATTCGTGAGGGAAGAGATATTATTGTGGTAGTTGTGTTGAGTCTTATTTGAATTGAAAAATGGCTTAAAAAAAAGAAAGTGAAAAAAAAGTGTATGGCCTCTTAAGTACGAGCCTGAAGAGAAGTGTATATTTGTTTTTGTTTGATCAATTTTTAAGTGCATTTCGCTAGGGAAATTTTATTTTCTGTGCATGTTTTATGTAATAAATGTGTGATATATAGTGAATATATGTTACAAAATCCACTCTTAACTAATTACTCATCTGTTTCAAATTATATTAAATCAAATGGCTTTAGTATATTGGTCACCTAATAACACCAGAAACAATAGAAATCCTCTCTTGTGAGGCGTTTGTTGCTGAGACGTGTAATATTTGTCGCGGGATCTGAATTATATAGCTACTTTCTCGCTCTACCCTCTACTGCAGTATATTTTATTGTGTAATCCTCTCTAAGACTTTATTAAAAACTGAGAATAAATTGAAATGATTGCGAACAGGCTTCGTTTGTTTTAGAAGACATATTTTTGTAAATATAGACAAGGTATACTTCGCGCTATTAAAAAAATCCACCTCGTAAAAAGTGTCCAGTTTGAAAGAATGTGTTACGCATTTATGAGAAAACTAGCACAGCTGGCTAGGTACGAATTGATCAAGCCAAAGGTGAATTAGATTCCATTTTCACATCCAGGAAAACTTACCTTACTATAAAACCGGCTCAAAAGAAACTATTGTTTGCAAATTTTGAACGCAATGAGTTTCTCGCGGTAGCGCGCTGAATCTTCTTTGATGCATTGCAGTTTTTTTGTAGTGGAAAAGGGTTAATATTTGTGCAGAATCCTGGTTCCTGTTTCACTCACCCTTTGAATTTTGAGAACTCAATCTTGGTTTTGGTCGGGCGAAACACAAAGGGATTCCGTCCAATTGCAATCTAGAAACAAAGGAAACAGAGTCCGAAGAACCATTTTGGCCCGGTTCCAATGGAGGAAAGGTGAAAAGAAGCGAGAAGGAGAAGTTTTATCGGTTGTGGTGGTGTGTTCCGCCTTTGAAAGCGGAATAAAGAGAGTGATGTCACGTGTTCAACGCGAGTGTATACAACTAGGCCAAATTTCTTTTCCTCCTGCGGATTAAAGTCGAATAATAAAACTTCCATTCCCTTTTCACTTATAAGCCCCTGAATAACTTCCCTCGAGTGAGCACTGTCTTCTTCACTCTTCCCACCCAGAGGGTCCGTTTCGAATTCCTTAGTTATATTTCATCTATGTACATACTATCAATCCATTAAATATCTTGGAATAAGACTGACATATGATCTTTCCTGGGGTAAAAACATACGTGAAATAACCGGTCAAGCTAATCGTAAACTGGGATTCATCAATAGAGTACTGGATAAATGTGAAGAACTTGTACGAGAAATTAGCCACTTTTCCCTTGTTAGACCTCATTTGGAATATGCTGCCAGTGTATGGAATCCGTACGAAATCATCGGTCTAAATAACGAACTTGACCGTGTGCAGCGAAGATCGGCAAGATTTGTAAAGGGCCGGTATGAAAACCTTATAAGCGTAACCAGTCTATTAAATGAATTAAATTGGGAATCATTGTCAGATCGCAGGTTGAAATTTAGACTTAATCTCTTAAATAAATTCCAAGACCATATTTTCAGTGATGATGTTAAAAATATTTTGCGAACTCCAACTTACTGTGGTAGACTGGACCATAATCACAAAATTAGAAAAATTGATTGCCGAACTGACAGATTCAAAATGTCCTTTATTCCTCGTACAATTAGGGATATGAATAACGGTAAATATATCTTCTTTTCTTATTATACGGTCTTTTTTTCCTCGTACAATTACACACCTTTATGGTAGCTTTCAGGGTATTATTTTGATGTAGATACGTTTATGCTGATCCCCTCGTGGGTGGTATGTGGGAACAGAGAGCACTTCGAATTCAGTACTTGATTCATCAGATGGAACGCTAAACCGTGGGCACCTGTGCTGCTTCCGATAAGACCAGGGTTAAAGCCAACACAGGGCTTTACTCCACCCTTCCCCCGTTCCCAGCAGTATTCCTACCACAGGAAGTGTTGCGGTAAGGCTCGAGACGATACCGTGTCCGGAATATCGGAACAAGATTCGAGACGAGACCGCCGTTTTACGAGAAGAGGCGAGATCACCGTCACAAGACTCTCGAAAGGTAGAAAGAGTTGAGAGAATAATAATACATATACATAATACCCTGCAAGCCACCACAAAGGTGTGTGGCAGGGTGTGATCTCTCACAAAACATGCACTACACATCATGCATAAAAAAGGAATAGTATTAATATACTAGTCAGAACTTCACTGCTTAAAAAAGATAGAAATTGCAAAGCAAACATGCAAAAACATTCTGTTAGTAGGGTTAGCTTTAAGTACTCATACCAACATGCAGCTACCAATGCTATCCATTGCTGCTCTCCGATTGGACATATTTACCGTTATTCGTATCTCTAATTGTGCGGGGGAAAAACGAGATTTTGAATCTATCAGTTCGGCAATCAATTTCTCTAATTTTATGATTATGGTCCAGTCTGCCATAGTAAGGTGGGGTTCACAAAATATTTTTAACATCATCACTGAAAATATTGTCTTTGATAATAAAAGAGGTATCAACGAAAAAAGATCCTTTGAATAACCGTTTATTGTCATTTGAAAAATACAGTGTTTTTCAAGTTGTAGAAGAGCGTAGCGAAAGACCAATTTCGTGCTAAAGAAAATTCTTAGAAAGGTGGAAGTATTGTCTTTTAGGAAGATAAACAGTCAGAAATGGTTGTTTTTGCTATTTGGGGAGGGGGAGACCGAAAACTGAGACTATTTGGCTATTATGGCGCCATGGTGACCACGGCTTGACGTCCCGTCCGACGAACGGAGTACTGGACTAGAATTATTATCCGCAAAGCACGCAAGTAGTCAATGAAACAAATCCACCTTGGCCTGGATTCGAACTTGGGTTCTCAAGACGGGAAGTAGGTACTCTAGCCCACACACCAACCCATCAACCCGCGATATCAATGATAAAGGATCTCCAACCATATCGTGCTTTTGTAAACAAAGATAATTCTCCGGATTTTCCAGGAACCGGGAGCAATCTGAGAAAGAACGATAGTCACTTGAACATTTCATGCCTCCACTTTTGCAGGAAAGAGCGAGCTACCTTCCTTCGAGTCTTTTCGTAATATTACTTTTTCAACGACTGGCGGAGCAGTGGTGGAGATTCAGGGTAAACCTCATGGAGATGTCTCACTCGCATTATTTCTGTTCCGGGGATTTGCTGACTCTGATGCGAAGAAGTCTTTGTGATACTTTTGTCTCCGTAAGCGATTTGGTGATGTTGTTTTAACGAGATAGTCCACCTCGGGAGAAGCCGTCTGGGGCCTCCATTTGTTCGAGCGGTCGATAATCGTGACTACGCACGGAGCGGTCACAGCACAGACGGTGGTAAGTGCCCCAAAATAGCCAGCTGCGGATTCACGGTCGGAAAGCAGAGGTCTGAGTCAGACCCCCTTTTGCGACCGAGTCCGTTTTTAAGAGCATCTCACGGATTCGTATCGTAGAATAATATTCTCTCAGAAACATTCGTTGCAGATTTTGAGTGAAAGATTGAGCCTTAGTTTTTTTTTTAATCTACTCATCGGTTTTGTGACTACCATTGAAAGAGACGACTTTATGGCCGTAGGAAAAGAGCGTTAGGGCTCTGAAAGGCAGACCCAGGTACGATTCCGGAAAAGACCTTTCGGTATATGTTTTGGCATACATAATTATGACTAATTGGGGGGAATGAGATCCTTACATCTACATCTACGTAATACGCTGCGAGCCAATTCGAGGGTGTGTGGCAGGGGATAAAGATCATCATACATGCACTGCTGACATGCAATCAAGAGCTACAATGATACTACTCTAGATAGATGTCGTACCGATAGATTTAAAATATCATTTTTCACACGCACCGTAAGAGAGCGCAATAGGCAGCATAGCAAAGGGAAATGTAGGGAAAAAATTGTTGGAATAGTATGTAGTGCATGAAGCATGTTTTAATATTACTAATCAATGCATGATATGGAAAAACAGATAAATATATTTAGGAAAATGTTTTTCTAACCAGGAATCAATTTATTAATATGTAGTTATTAACCACCTGGCTGCACGTGACCCTTATTTCTAATATGTGCCCATGTCCATGGTTCGCAGGGTATTAGGTAGACGTAATACATGGAAACAAGTTAGGTTTAAGAGTGACGTGCAACCAGAAGGCTAGTGACTAATACGGTAATGAAGTGATTACTGGTTAGAAAGATTTTCACTAAATATATTTATCTGTATTTCCCTAGCATGCATTGACTTGTAAGATTATAACATGCTTCATACACTGCATACTACTCCAACATTATCGACCTATCCCTTTGATATGCTACCTACTGTGTTCTCTGTTATGGTACGCGGGAAAAATGACATTATATATATATATATATATATATAACGTCATCTGGGATCTTGTTATATTCGTATTTACTTAAAAGGTTTAACCTAAATTTTGACCTGCGTGCTGATAGAGATTCCCATCCTAGTTCTTCTATTAAACTCTTAATAGCCACACAATTGTCAAAACGGCCTTCAACATTTCTTGCTGATCTCCTTTGAACACGCTCTTCCTTTATCGTAACTTTCTCGTACGGATTCTATATACAAGCGGCACATTGTAAATGAGACCTGGTAAGTGTAAAATAGCATATTTCTCGTATTCTCTCATCGCATTTGCTCGTTTTACGAATCCTAATGTACGGTACATACGGGTAACTGCAGAATAAACAGGAAAAGGAGCTGCCATCTATCTCTACGTTGATTTATGAAATCCACCAGCCGTTAGTGTATTATTATGAGCTTTGATGGATTAATTTAGTTAGTGGGGTAGAGTACGTGGCAGGAAAAGGAGGTTGCACGTTAATCTACGTCTAACATCCCCGAAATCTCTCTGAAACGGCGGACGGCTTAGAGAAAGAGGAGTTACGGAACGCTACGCTCTTCCTCTCTCCATATTTTACTAGGTCTTCATATTTTCCCTTGCCGTGCCAATTTAAAAATCTCTTCTAGGAGTCTCTGCTCTCCTGTCATTCTTTGCGCATTTCCGAACCAGCTTAACTGTTTTGTCATCGTGTCCTCTGCTAAGCTATGGCTGATTCTCATAATTTGGAGTATTATTTCGTTCTTGACTCTCACGTTCTTTGATCATTAGCCAACCCTCCTCCACTGCTTTGGCTCCTGAATTCTTATTGGTTCGTCTTAGCATTGACGTCACTAATTTATAATTTCCTGCTGTATTGAACCAGTAAATAAATTCTTGAATAAACGTAGGCAGTTAATACAACCAATCAATTTCGCAAAAAAATGTACTCGTACTTGTCATCATCATGAGTCAACAATCCTATGATTGGTTAGACACATCTCTTCACTCGATTTTCTTATCAGCTAACCTCTTCATGTAATTCTTCGCTTTCTCATCCTTAACAACCTGCTCCATATATTTCATGCGGAGCCTTCTTTCTCCATTATTACAGTTCAATTGTACCGCGACGTTTGTCTCCATCGGGCCATCATGAGTGACACATGGCCGAAAAGTGGTCCTGTCATCTTTTTAGTGTTTTCAGAAGAGCCTTTTCAGAAAGACATGTTTTCTCCCACTCTTCTCAGGACTTCTTTGTTTGTCACTCGGTCGATCCATTTTAACTTCGTAATTCTTTTTTGTCACAACAAAATTGAATGCTCCCTGACTTGACTACTCTGCTGCCGTTGTATTCTATGCAGAAAACGTACTCCAGATTTATGTTCATCTGAATTGTTTCCTTCCTATCTTTTATTTCCAGCAGTATGTTCTTCTTTTGGTAGAATGCTTTCTTCGCTTGGGCTATTAAACTATTTCCTACTTGGTTCCCATATCGCAGATTAGTCGGCTTTTTAGATGGTAATAATCGTTCTCCTTTTTTAGCATTTGCTTGCAAGTTTGACTTTGGTCCTGTCGTCCTTTCGTCTATAGCATAAAAATACCTTTTTTAATAATCTCCAACTGATACTTAGCCGATGTTTTTTTCCATTTTAACTGAAGTAAAAAGAAATCAAAAGGTTAAATAGGCGATATATTTTTCATTTTGTGCCTGGGCAAATACTGGGAAGTTGTCTCCAGCGTCATCTGACTCAGTATAAATACATAAAAATTAAAAATCAAGTTTTTTCACTTATAGCAAAACTGTAACGTTCTGCCTGAATCTTCTCGATCTCTTTTAATGGCTCACCAAACACTAAAAGTACAACTACGTGCAAAATTTACACATTCATGAGTACGAAGGCGAAGTTGCGTTCTCAGAAAGACATGGATCGGAGAAAATAACACTGTAACGTTCTGCCTGAATCTTCTCGATCTCTTTTAATGGCTCACCAAACACTAAAAGTACAACTACGTGCAAAATTTACACATTCATGAGTACGAAGGCGAAGTTGCGTTCTCAGAAAGACATGGATCGGAGAAAATAACACTGCTTGTATTTTATCGAAAATTTATTGATGATAACTCGTTTAATCGAAAGTGAACAAAAGCTAATTCCGGAATTTAAATGCAGCCCACGTTCGGAAGCTCACCGCGCTACTTCTTGGAGAACGTTGCCGTTATTATCCTTATACCTGAGGGTAAATATAATTTTCAATGCTTTATTTCACTTATAAACGTAGCTATCGAAAATGCCTATGAGTTCTCAAACGATTCGGCAACTTTTGCGTTTTTGCATCTCACCGCTACTCACTATAACTTCTCTCACACACCATTTGATATGTAATATTGATATATTGTGTGTAAATATTTCTTTTGTATTAATTTATCATTCTTTAATTCCTATAAGTATATTCTTTACTGATTTTGTTTTTTAACCTCAGATTGTAATTGTTTTAGGTATTGACCACTATTTTATTTATATATTTATTTTGACGAGGGGTTAGATGGCAGAAGGGACAGTTTTGTCTCAATCTCGCCCCAATAAATACCTTTTATTACTATTATTCACGCTGTTCCTAAATCGAGGCCTGAATACGTCCTGGCAGGTCGACTACTATTCGGAACGAGCTCTCGACTGGATCAACGCATGCGAAACCATTATCGTCGATCGAGAATCGATTGGAAATCAAGCGGAAGTCTTTCGAAGATTGGAAGGTGGAAAAAAACGGACTTTATTCTCCAAGGGATATTTCATTCGCGAGATTTGACCTTCGGCTGCGAGACGCTTAGCGGGTATCGAGCGGCCCGTTGCAACTCAGGCCTCGGCCGGGGGGTGAGCGAGGCCTTCCCTTGGGGTCAGAAGGGCCCCGCGGGCATACGAAACGAAGTTGTTAAGGATGTAACAGAGAAGAATTATGTTAATATGAAGAGGTTACCTGAAAGGAGATTGGAGTAGAGAGCTGCGTCAAACCAATCTTATGATTATTATCTGATGATGCAGATGAACCTAGCTAATGACGCAGAAGCATTAAAATGCATTGAAGCGATGATTTAAGTGATATTTGAAAGCCACTTCAATATCAGTATCATTAACCATTGCCCTGTTGGATAGGTTTGACTTGACCTCTTGGTACCGTAATGCCTATTTTTTCTCCGCCCTCTGAAAGAGTATTATTCACACAATTTTTTTAAATCTTATATTTCACATAAACTTTTGAAATAGTATTATTCGCAATATTTTAACCACAGGTTTCAACCAATCACCGTCATTTAAAAGGTGCCTCACACCCTTAAAAATACCAAAAATTGAAAATGACTATCTTCCTCCACTCCCTCCCCTTCATCCCCTTCATCCCCCCCCCCCTGCCACACACCCTCGAGTTGGCTTGCAGGGTATGTCGTAGATATAAATATAATATAGGAATATATGTATATGCACATTGCTAATGTTCGACACCTTATAAATGACGGTGATCCGTTTAAACCTTGGCTGTTGGTGGATATAAATTGTGCGGATAATACTATTTCAAAATTTTACTTCTTTTTCAGTATCCTAAATGGTTTAAATAAATGGCTTCACCTGTCGGAAATTTCTCTTTATGGCCACAAGAATAGTAATATCAATCAAAAAACAATTGCAATTTCCGATGGTGAAATACATATCATTTACTGTGGATGAGGGTTGGATCGCAGGATAGCTTCCCCATCACGTCACTAGAACATAAGGGCGGAAAAAGTTACCGACCATCCCTTCTGGACACTCCCTTACGTCCCGGAGGGTCATCAGCGGCGTCTCTTCCGACCGGATGCATCGAATTCGTGCGGCTAGGCGGTTCGGAGGACCTTGGGATGGGAGGAAGGAAGCGGAAGTGGATGGAAAGGGAGTGTTGGGGGCTGGGGGAGGGAGGAATCTCCCTTGGGAGCCAAGAAAAAAAAAGACGAACGAAATGAAATTGGCCGCTACGTTCCATCCCCCTCCCTCCCCCACGGGAGATGCGAGAATATCGTCAGGGGAACGGCGACTCGCTCCCTTGCAATCAGGGGGACATTGTCCCGTGATGTGAGTCGGAGACGGAGACTCCTTCACTGCTTCTGGACTTTCTTCCTCTCGCGACGAGTCTGCAGTCGGAGGGTTGGGAAGGGCGAGGGGAGGGTTAGGGGCCAGGCGATGACCCTACCTCGTGTGGGGAGACTACGTGTGGTATGGGGGTTAGGGTTTGGTGCCTGAGGAGGGGATTAAATGGGAACCGGAGGCATGAAATGGTGCAGGAAGGGCAGGAGTGCAATAAAAATCAAAGGATTGAAAGGATCTTGTCTGGAGTCGTAAGAGGAGGGGGTGTGTGTCTGGAAGATCATGGGAGGGGACTGAATTTCGGATCCCGAAAGGGGGTAGTTCTCTTGCGAGTATCGTGATGGTTTTTTGAACTGCCTTACGTAAAAGTGTCTCGACGTGGTTATAGCATCACAAGCGGACGACTCGGCCATCGTCGATTTTTGTGATCTGACGGTCATTCTCGTCTTTTTCATTCCCCACATCTGTTCTACCCCAACTGTTCCCTATTCTTTTAACTCTCAAAGGAGGACGGATTAAGTTGACCACGGTAGTTAAATAGATAAATACCGGCTCGGAGTTCAAAGGTTTGAATTGCGCCTTTATCTTTGGTGTTATGTTTGTATTAAAGTTTAACTTTAGATTGGTGCAATGCAACTGAGCAGTTAGAGCATGTAAAAAAAAACATTTTCAGCCACTTTGGAATACATTTAAAAAAATAAGGATACAGAGAATATGGGGTGAAAGTTAGAATACATGTGGGTTATATAGGAGAAAAATGGGTGAAGAAGCATCAACAAAGCTTGAATGGGAATTACTTTGGCGAAATAGATGCTTACCCATGATGAATATTAGTTGAATACCAGTGATTGTAATGGAACCAAAAGGACATTTAATTTTTCCCGCGTCTTCAAAATTAAAGTGATTCCCTATTCTTCCCCTCAACATCCAATCTTCCATTATTCTCTCCAAAATACTCGTTCTTCTCCTCCCTCATCCCCGTCTACCCAACATTCTTCCCTCAATCATGGCCTTCAAAACACCCTCGCCCTTTATTACCTTCTACAACCTCTGCCTTCTCCTCATTTCCTGTATCTTTTCTTAGACATTTACAAGTTCTGCCTTCTCCTCATTTCCTAAATCCTTTCCTCTCCTTTTAACTCTAGCATTTTATCGTTCATCCTTCTTTCGGCCCCATTTACTTCCGATATCCTTCTCCATGCCCGCATTTCTTAAGCCCTAAGTCTAATTTCAACGTTTTTCTGTCGTCCATGTTACCGAACCCATGTTTACATCCCTAATTAATGCCCTTATGATTAGTTCACGCCTGCGAGTAAAAGCTTCCATTGCCAATGCGATTCTCCTTCTGACTTCAAAGCTTATCGTTGTGTTTGCATATGGACTTTGAAATAAGAAAATATAAATAGAATGTCGGATTTTTAGATGAGGGTGTGGAGGAGGATGGAGAAGGTGAGGTGGGTGGATTGTAGAGGCGAAGTAAGAAGTGCTGGATAATATAAATCTAAGAAATATACCCTGCGAGCCACCGGGTATTTGTGCAGAGGAGATGAGGTCAATGAAATAAACGAAGACGCTAAGTGAGATTGGATTGAGCGCGTAGTAAGAAGGGAAGATGTCAGCAATGACCATGAAAAGAGGTTAGAATGTTAAGTTAGCAGTGAAGGGGAAGGAGCAGAAAGGGAAATTTGGATTGCAAAATGAAGGATGTATGGTTAGGAAAGCGTGTGCGTTTTTCGATATTTTTGTAGAAACTTTTGGGGAATACCTTCCTTTAATTTCTCAACGCTCTCAGCATTCAGATTGTATTCCAATCATTCCTTCTTATATCGCACAGTATTTTATTTATTCTCATATGTGGGTTATCTTCATTCTGTAGGCTTTTTCTTATGGATATAAATATTTTATCCTTACAGTTTTCCCACACCTGTATATTGTATCTTTTCATAGACATTTTACTGCAGTGTGCCATGTCAGTGCACTCGTCATTTTCTATTACCTCATTTTTCGTTAGATTATCTTATATTTACTGTCTTTCAAGTGTTTATTTATGTCCTTATTCTGCTTCTTAAAATATTCTAATTATTCCTGACGAGCGGTTAGGTGAAAAAAGGGAATATTTTGTCTCAATCTCGCTCAAAATAAATAAAGTTAATTATTATTTTGGCACATTGTGTATATACGCGTCTATCATCCCCATTTCTTGACAATTTTAAAATTTCCGTAGCAAAATTTCACTTCTCGGATAGCATATTTAACAGTTTTTGCTTACTTTTCCTCTCCAAACAGGTTATTACTTACCCCGCTTGATGAGACGTTGTTAAACCGTCAACAGTTTTCCGACTTTTTTTTAGGAGCAGCCAAATCCAACGACGTTGAGTTTTTTCCCACCTTTCCTCCTCTCACTAAGAATCCCTACTACTGCCGAATTATAAACCAATTATTAAGGCCGTTTTTCACGGCCATTAATATTGCGGAGGCTGTTGCCAAAACACTTTCACAAGAAAAAATAAACGAGTGAGGAAAATTGCACAAATCCGCGAACGCTAATTGAAGTTGTTCAAATTTGGTACAAAAATTCCCGCAATGTTCTCGTTTTTCTCTCTTTTTTTTGATGGTGCAGAGGAAACGGCCACGAGCTACACCGTGTTGATAACGATAAAATAAGATATTGACGACTGAGAGGGGTGCTTCCTTTCCGCATAAATCTTTCGTTATGCATTACGTGAAATTACCATGAATTTAGCCATTAATCATATGGATGCTTTAAATTTCGTCGTATGTGAGAGTCCCCAATCTGGTTAGTTTGACCCACAGACTTGTGTTCACTGTGTGGCATGTGAACCAAGTTAATGGGACTGGAGACCCACCTAATTTGTTCTCTTTAGTCTCTCGAGCTATTGTTCAACTATTATTCAAAACATGATTTCTGTGGTCAGTATCCCTTTCTCTCAAGTTAAACAAAGCCTATAGTGAAGAATCAAGTATTAGAGGATAGGATTTTTTTACCGACTTCTCGCATTAGATACTTAGTTTACGTTAGAATATTTTATTTTTTTTGTAATTTAAGTCAAAAGAAAAACTTTTTGCGCAACGAATATCCCCGGGGAAACGTCGTAAATAACCAACAGGGATGAAAGGATCATTGCCGGTTCGACACATGCATGTTGCTATTTAACAAGGAGATTAGAATGTCCTGGAGGTGGAATCGCCGGTGATGTGAAAAGCCAGCGGCCACATTAGTAGGTATGAGAACGCCATCTTTCCAATCGCGACGGATAAAGTTGTTTTGGCACGGAGGGAAATTTATAGTATTAAGATCAATAATGTAATGGAGTATTTAATTTCGCCTAAGAAAAAGAGAAAAAAATACGCAAATAATTGCCAAATATGTAATTTATATATATCTTAATTTCAAGACAGTTTTAATAATAAAACTAACCCCTAGGGGGATAAAATGCATAATACCTTCTTTTCATAGCTTTAGAAACTTTAACAGACGCCGCTATTTTGTAAGCAGGATACTATTTCTTTGTTATTTATGTTTTAATTCCCATCCAATCTACATAAGAGGTCGTGTAAAAAGTAATGTTTTGTACGGAGGAGGCGGGGCCTAATCGTTCCCAAGCACCGTCATTATGGCTTCATTGCCTCCCATAAGGCCGTATCACACTAGTTGATGCCGTTTACGGTTGCCAGTCGACCAATCAGCGCCAACCAGCTCTCAACGGTTGGATTATAGGAGCGCGCCTATTTCCAACGGTTGCTCAACCGTGGCCAATAGGAGCTCACCTCGCGGTCACGTGCTGTGTGTGCTTACATATCGCGATAATTTCATTGTTATCATTTCAAATACGTCCTAAACTTTAAAAATATTCAGGACACAATTTAAACAGCATCTTTTTCTCTTGCATCAATTTGTATTGTATGTACTTAATTCATTTGTATCTGAGGCATTTATTTGAAGGATTTATTTGAGGCATAAATCCTGCATTTGAGGCACCATAGGAACAAAATGTAAACAGAAACAGCACGACCGTGAGGCGAGATTCTATTGGCTGCGATTGCACAACCGGCCGGTTATATAAGCGGTCAGTGTGATTGAAACTTAAAAACTGCTATTTGCAACTCAAAAAAGAGAGAGAGAGAGATGCCTCCTCTAAAACCATTAAAAAATACATGTTTTGCATTGTAATTATGCTCCCATGCTACTTGCATACGATCTTATCCATAATTTCTTTTAATTTTCTTTTTAAATCTCCAAATATGTTCCTTTATTTTTTCTTTGCTTCTATAAACTTCTATATTTTTTTAACTGCCTTTTTTTTCTTTTTCTTTTACTGTTGCTTGCATTTCTAAATGCACTGATATGAAAATCTAGTCTGTAAATTTCCACTTCACACGAATAATACTCACACATTACAACATAATCCCCCGATATGTGCGCATTTAGTGGTGAGTTTTGCTCACCGGAACGGGGCTTCTGTGCGCCTTCGGCGCAGCTACTGCAGGAACGATTGAAACTGTTTACACCAACCATAACCAGCAACGGCAACCGTAACCGGCAACCGCTAGTGTGATACGGCCTTGCTTTTAATGGTGCAAATAAATAACTAATAAGTGGTATTGTAAATGCGCTCACTTTAATAAACAGTCATTTTCATTATTTTATACACTTCCATGAATTTTCATTCCAACAATTCGATAAAAGGGTGAGTTATTAATTTTTGGGGTAGAAGTTGAACGTGCCAAGTTTTGGCACAGGTTTACTAATAGTTCAGTGATATTGAACAGAATATCGATTGCAATACACTTAATTCACATCGTATGCCATGTTGATACATCGACACATCTATATCTTAAGTCGATATCTCGGACCCCCCCCCCCATCCCCCTAATACCCTTAGCGTCTCACCGGGAAGCCATCTGAAAGAATAGGGGAGGGACTATGTTGGCTCTTTGGAAGGGCAGCGGAAGGTCGGCAATTAGGTGAGACCTCCTGATTGGTCAGAGCGTGGGTGGGTGGGAACGAAACCCCCATTCTGCCCTTCTTTCCCAAGGGACGGGCCCTTCCTCACGTTTCTTTCGGAGAGTCCTTTCCAAAGTACGTGCGCGCCATTAGGATTCATGAGTACGCACGCGTGTACTGGCAGTGACGCGTGAAAAAATCACGCTGGGAACTCATAAAACACTATTTTTGAATATGTCACAAAGTATTCCCGTAATCAATGTTTTGAGATGTCCTCTGTCATTAAGAATTGGCGACCATGCAGGAAACACCTACATTATCATTATATTATTATCACATGAATTATTTTTGTTGCAAGCATCCTTTTTTCTCAACTATTTCAGTCTTAAATTACGAGTAAGATATCAATTGATAGAGTTTTTACAGGATTCTGACATAACATATTCAGTTTGCATTAAAAATATAGCTTGTTTTTCGTTCAAGTCAAAATAAAAATCTCTTAGAGAAAAGCGCAACGAAATAAGGAAAATTATACATGGAGACGACGTAAGTGAACAACGAATATGAAAGGATTAAAATTGACATTAAAAGTAACATAATACATAGAAATGTTACTTTTAATGTTGCTGATAAATATATATGAGGTATTGCAAATTTGAAATACGCAACGATGCATTAAATGATATTTGGGCCACAGCGTGCGGGTAAATGTTTATCAGGTAACAATCAGGTAACGTTTAATCGGGTAACGTATGGGTAGAACGAAACCCGGTGTGGACATAAGACCGTTTTACACGGTCTTGGATATTGCGTTAGTTGATGCGACGTCAGTTGAGTAATCGTCCTGTAAAGTCCATGACGCAGAGAATCCTGTAAACGGTTGTTTGATAGCATTAAACGGGGCAATATTCGGGGCAATTTTACACTCTAAATAATTCGCCAAAAGATGGTGTACTGGCAAAATGGATCGATTAGCAATAAAATGGACGCGAACGACGCCGATTTTATTACCATTGTAATAATATAATTTGGTGTCAATTGGTGGGGTCTCCAGAGTTTAGTACCTAATATTATTATCTGTGGTTTTAAAGTCTGTGCCCGCTCTTATAGCCGCTTCAAACAGGGACGAAAAGTACAAGGATGAAAATACAAGGGTAGAGAGGAAGGGTGGAGAGAAACCTGGTCTCGGCATTAGCCTTTTCTTATTGAAAGGCGCCAAGGGGACCACGGCTTAACGTTCCATCCGACGGACGGAGGACTGAACTCGAATACTCTCCACAATTCACTGAAGTAGGGTCCACTTTAAAGATATAAAACATTTTCCAGGATTCGAACCCTGGTCATCCATGTGAGATGCCAGTACTCTTAACTACTGCACCAACCCGATCCCCCTTAACCTAAGACTATTATCACTCACTTTGGGTTAAGTAACGAGATTAGTGCGTCGTCCTTATGAGGGAAATTAAAGCTACGCACATGGTAAATCGCTGAGCTCATAGTAACTGCACTTAATGAACTACCGTAAGATTTATGTGCCAAGAAAACACCCTCTCAACTGTCAACAACCAATTTCAAGCTAAAACCCTGGTGGCAGATTGTGGCCGCTTCCCTGGCGCCATCTAAAAGGGAAAAGAAACGATAAAATCGTTCATACGTCCCTACCACAGATATAGAGATATAGAGCTCTATTCGGGACGCAAGCGTTCACGTATCTGCGCATTTTTCCTCGTTAATAGTTGCTTTACTCAGCTAAGTTTTTCCTGTGCAAGTTGGTCTCGCTGGATACAGGATAGTGAGGTGGACAATGCCTTGCGAGAAATGAAGGCGCGTATAGCGGTGGGGATAGATAACATCACAGCTGAATTTTTTAAGAACCTCGGAAGAGGGGGAAGGGAGAGATTTTATGGGTTTGTTCGTAGAATATACGAGGGGGGGAGGGGCTTGGCTGGAGGATTTAGTAAAAACAGTACTGATACCTATTCCGAAAAATGTGATTGAGGGACGAATATTGGATGTGCAGGGAAGAGGTAGAAGAAGAACTGGTAGTTTGGATACAATTATGGGAAAGAAGAAGTATGAGGGCCCGGATAGAGTCCGAATTGATTGAAATTTTGAGGTGCGGAAGAATTAAATGTCCATTTGGACCTACCTTCACCGGTAGAAAACTAATAACAATAGTCTCACAACTGCCTAGGCAGTTTCAACTACCGTGAAAAACGACCTTTAACGAAACGCGCCAAGGGGAACATGGCTTAACGTCCCATTCGGTGGACGGAACACAAATTGAAGCGGTCTATGGTTTTAGGTGCTCCAACGGCTGACATGATACCGCAACATTTAACCTAAGATCTTAGGGCAAACACGACATCCATATTTTGGGCAGGATTCGAACCCACGACCTTTGTGTTGCCAGACCTGACTACTACGGCTTGCCTGCACTTGAAGTGCTGTCAACACAAAATTGAAATGGGCACCCGGTATACCCCTGAAAAATCGGCTGCTCTCGAAACTGGCCATTTTGGGTGTGGGGAGAAGGGAGCAATTCTCTAGCTACGTCACCAATGGACGAGTGGGTGTAAAAAGTCATGAGATCACGTGATTTAAACAAACTAGGCGGGTTGTGGATGGAGTTGCTAGAGTATTGTGGTAAACTCTGTAACTGATCTGTTTACCGACAGTATGCTGTATCTGAGGAATTATTCATTTGTTTCAGGTTATTGTTCCTAATTTTTTCGAATCATTTTACAAATTTTAGAGACATGCAGATAGATTTCACTTCTGATATTAGATAACATTAGATGTGATACTGAAAGCTTCCGTCAAGTGGAATTACCGTGATAGGGATACTGGAAAAACATTCGCTAATAAAATATATTAGCAATAAGAATGAAACACCAATATGTTTCCGTTTTCCTTAGTCTTGTCATCCTCAAAATACGTATAAGAAACATGAAATTGTGTAAATTGTCATGTTTATTCTTGGAGAATATTTGTAAAAATTAATTCCATAATTAGAGAGGTAAGGGAAGTGGATAGAGAAATTTAAAGGAGACATTAAAAATGGATGAGGACGTTCAAAAATAAGCTTGTTGAAGAGGTGTGCATGGATAGAATATGCTGTGAGCATTGGTGAGGTAGGAGAAGAATAGGCGTTTTGGATCAAAAACTGTGCTGAATTGTGTAAAAATTTGTGAAACATGCTTTTGTCATAAGTGTAAATGTTTAGTATTACTATAATTTCTAAAATAGCATTATTTATCCCGCAAGAAGACTAGAGATTTCTGGCGATAGGCTAGTAAATTATTAGACCACGTCTATTTTCTCCTCGTCGATTTGGTCTTATTATGTGTCCTTCTATCTCCCCTCTTCATCCTTTATCCTGCCTTCGAGGGTGGAGGCTTGTACGTGCGAGAAGGGTGGAGGAGGGAAGTCCACCCTCCTTAACCCCCCCCTTCGATAACTTCCGGGAAACTGGGCGCCCTCCTTTTGCCTTCGGAGGAAATTGGCAGTGAATAGAGTGACCTAAACCAAAGCTTGTGAGAGTCCGGGGAAGGAGCCTGAGTTGACGAAGAAAGAGGGGAACCTATTTAAAAGTGTAGCCAGGGTCCGAGAGAAAGACCTACCCCCACTTTCTTTCATCCCCTGGTAGTCCTCTCGCACAACGGAGGGAAAGTGTGTAGAGGAGAGCCTCCCAGGGCGGAAGTTGCGTTATTACGGAGAAGCTACAATACATACTTGGATAATTGGAAGGAGTCGCAGATTCATCCCTTCGTGCTCCTCTATACGAGCCTCAAGCCCTTTTCACACTATCTATGGTGGTGAAGTTGTTCACACACACATATAGGCGCTTCAGACCGGGAGTAAAGTTATGTACAGTCACTTCCAAAAAAAGTTAACACTTCAGAGCCGAAATTTTTCTAAGTCCAGAGTTGACGGTGATTTGACAACGCTGCGTCACGGCTTCCCTCTGGCGGAGCCTTGCGAATTTGTAACCGAAAACAAACTCCCTTCCCTCCTCCCCTGTCCTGACGCAGCCGTGATGCAGCGTTGTCAAATCACCGTCAACTCGGGACAAAAATTTCGGCTCTGAAGTGTTAACTTTTTTTTGGAAGTGACTGTACAAGGGCAGGAACTTAAGATTAAGGAGAAGGAAGTGTGGAGAAAAACTCTGAGCCGGCATTAGCCTGCTCTTAACGAAATGCGCCAAGGGAACGGCGGTTTAACGTCCCATTCAACGGACGGAGTACTGAACTCGAATGCTCTCCGCGAAACACTCAAGTAGGGACCATTTTACCTATGAATAACATCTTCTGCTCCTGGGATTCGATCCAGGAGATTCTATTCGAGAGGCCAGTACTGTAATCCCTAAAACAACCTGATCTCCCAGTTTCACACGATGTACTTGATCCAGCACATGACCCAGTGTGCTAGCCGATACTTGAATTTCAGGACGGAATCTAGCATGATTAGAACCGTCCTAGAAGGTTTCATACGAACGATGAACTTGCCTCATTACGAGATAGCGGAGATTGTATCCTCTTTTGCAGACTGTGAATGCAAAATTTCTATGATAGAAGGTACTTGACGGATTTAAATTCGTTCTGACGTCAAACGGTGCAATGCTCGGTGTTAAGGCCGTTTCACCCGGTCAATGAAACTACGCAGGCTGCATCGGGAATACTTGCGTTGGAATAAATGCACCGAGTGAAGGCCGTTTTACACGGTCATAGAAACTGCGCAAGTTGATGTCCCTTCCGTTTGAGCAGTCGACCGCGAAAGTCCGTGACATCGAGGACCCTTGCTGGACAGCTTTACGCGGTGCAATCGTCGGTGAAGTGTTTCATTGACCATATATACCCCATAAAGTAGTGGTAGTACCATCAATGTACAGCATGACGTAAACGTCTGTCAAGTAGCAATCCACTGGACATGAACGAAAGTACTATTACCACCACTATAAAATATTTCTAAACCATATTCTAAATAAAGTACTGGACCCTGTTCTCGTCTACTTACTTAGACAACACCTTGCACAGCGAACACATGGCTGTGGGACAAGTTAACAAGATAGGGTAAAGTTAACCAGATGAAGTTAACCTCTCCGTTGCGAGGGAAATTTTTTACGCTTCCACATGTTCAATTGTCCATCTCATTAGACTTAATTGACCATCAAAGGATATAAGTTCTATCGATCTATTAAGTTCTAACAGACTAATTGTTCTCTGACTGAGTGACTATTGGAATCGGTTTTTAATAACAAATAAATATTGCTAATCATTTGTATATTTGTCTTTATGTCTGTTATGATAGGTTTAAGGTATGATTTGTAATATTCGTTTGGCTTATATCCCGTTTTGAATTTTCTCTAAATTTGCTAAATCTGCTTACATTTTTTTATAATAAATGGAACTTATGTAATGATTTATTTTATGTAAAACTGTAACAATTATTCAGTTTACTGTACGATTTGCATTTTTTTTCTTCAGTAACAAAATGTTTTAATGTAGACTTCTTTCCCAAAGCAGCTATTGCTCCTAGGAAAATAAATGTTTTTCTATTCTATTTGATTTGAAAATAAAATAGAGAACTCCATGAAACTAATCTTAGTATTTTAAGCTCGTAGTGATGCAGAAACAATCACACACCGCTTTCCGTAATGAAATAAAGTCATCCATGGCTCAGTTAAAGTATGCAATCAAATTGTTGATGTTCGTTGGACTTATATCCCGTTTTGAATTTTCTCTAAACTTGCTAAATCTGCTAATTTTTTTATAATCACCTTAAATGGATTTTATGTACTGATTTATAATGTGTAAAACTGAAACAAATATTCTGTATACTGTACGGATTGCATTTTTTTTCTTCGCTAACAAAATATGTTTTAATGTAAACTTTTGCCCCATAGCAGCTATTGCTTCTAGGGAAATACATGTACTCTTTTATACTCGTTAGTGTTCCGAGTTCTCAATGGCCAGGAAGGAAGGCAAAGAGAAGCGCTAGGTGGAAGATGAATTTTCCGTTGCGAAGTAGGGTACAGGACAGACTTAAGCAGGGAGCGCCGCCCGAAATGAGTTTGCCGACGAGGAGGCATGCTTTGGGAGAGAAAGGGTTCAAGGGTTTGTGTCCCCCCCTCCCCGAAGGTGAAGTGCAGGTGGTAGGTAATAGGTGGGCGTTGACGGGAAGGGAGTGGGGAAGTAATCAGCTGACCGAGGGGTGTGAGTGACTGATGTTTACTTTAGACCGCCCCCCCTGTGCGGTGGCTGGGAGGAATCGAGACGGGTCGGAAATTGAGAATTCTGCGATTATTTGCGTTGCGTCCCGACCTTGTTCTCCGGCCAATTTCGGTCCACTCGGAGGAAATTTAACTCGTGACTCGGAACCGCTTTGATTTCCGTTCGAGCGGATGTTTATTTTTTGGTCCATCCTTGTGGGAACGTCCATTCGTGGGAACGTAATTAACTCCTCAATAAACGGTGGAGTAGCCTTTCCGGACGGCTCGCTTTCTTGACTTGGATATAATCGCTGAATATACGTTTTTCGTTATTTGGTACCGGTGGAGATAAATCCCTTCCGAATATCGTTACTTGTTGGTTCTTTCCTTGATCTGATTTTCATGGTTTCGCGGCAAGAATGGTTGATTATTTGCTTTATCACTAGACACCAGTTCTATTATTGGTTTTGCCGCAGCTCTCCACTCCATTCTGCTATCTGCTAACTTCCTCACACTGACAATATGTCAGTATGAGGAACGAGGAAACAATTCCTCCATTTGCCATCTTTCACAACTTCCTCCGTGTGTCTTACGCTAGGTTTTCCTTTTCTTCTCCCCGTTTGCTTTTGCTACGGTGACTGCTTTCAGGAGACTATTATGTTTATAGGTCATTTTGATATGGCTGTTACCCTTTCTTTCCAGAAGATTTATCAGATTTCTCTCATCTCCCATTTCTTTCTTAGGTACTCTTCGCTAATAAAACGATTCGTACTTTTTATCTTTCTTTTGAGATACCACATTTAAATTGCTTCTAGCATCGAATTTTCTGCCAATGTATCGCCAATACTTCATCACCGTAAAGGATGATGCAAATAAAAATTCTATTGCGGTATTTCCTTATCTTCAAGATAGCATTTCTAACCTTAAGAAGATTATTCTTTCGTTAGACGGCCGTCTTCACCTGAACTATTCCAATGATTCTTTCTTTCTTGCTTCACCCATTTATGCCCATTCTCATGAGCAAATAGGAACCCTCCACCATTAACCCATGTTAATTCAGTGCAATGCTTTTAAGAGCTGCTGATTAGCTTTGACCATTGAGCCTGAACTGCAATACGGTCACGGCATCATTAATCTCATTATGCGATTGGTGATTTTTGGGTGCACGTAAAAGTGATGCTTTGATTATGATGAATCATTGCTTTATTTATGGAAGTGCCCGATAAATCAGCATAGTGGTTTTACCATGGAAATAGGAAGTAATATATTGGTTTAGCGTCGTTCAAAATATCACCTCCATCCGATGATCAAAAAGGAGACAATGAATGTAATTTAAAGCTTTTAATAACCTCATTTTAAGAAAATGTAGTTTTTTTTCTTCTCCGGGTGCTTTAATCGTTCCGATAAAACATTCATTTTCTTCCTATGGTTGCTGTAAACCATTATATTGTGCTCTTATCCTGCTTGTCAGATTATGTAAATCCGTCCTTTATGAGCGGTCGAAATACAATACGTCCCACGCCCTAACTTTGTGCAAGCAAATATTTCTTCGTTAGATCTGTCTCGACTCCGAGAGGAGTATCGCCTGATCGATTTATGAGCAAAGGAGAGTTGTAATTCTCCATTAAATCATCGGTTAGGTACATGGCGTCTCTGTGAATGGCACGGTGATATATATAGTGTCCTATAAAAGGGAGCGATGAGAAGGTTCTCGGACAAAAGATTTTGGCTTCACTTCAAAGAGGAGTTTTCGTGGCATGAGGAATATCGACGAAAGTAAATTAAGGCACGGAGATCCTTTTTGATGTGAAATCTCATGGACGCGAGCTAGCCTTGGATGTTGGGCTCTTTGAAATCTTTAGTTGTCTGCACATGTCCTCTTCAATTTATTTATATTAAGTTTAAACAAAGAATGCAATCGTTCGTCCTCTTATTTCAAGTAGATATGCAAGAGGCACTAACGTTGGAATTGTGTCATATGCCGTTCGAATTACTAGCATGGAGGAAAATATAAAAAAACAATGACAAAGTAAATTCATTGTCATTGCCCTTAACTTATGTTAGTGTAATCTCATTGGTCTGAAAAACTTTGTTTCGTTTGTGAAATTATTACCTCTAATGGAAATCTATAGAGTTGTTTTTTCATTATCATCATCGGTCAACAATCCTAGGATTGGTTTGACGAAGCCCTCCACTCGATTCTTCTATCGGCCAACCTCTTCATATTGACGTAACTCCTCTCTTTTACATCCTTCACAACTTGCTCCATAACCTCATACGAGGCCTGCCTTTTCCATTCTTCCCGTTCACTTTACCCTCGACGATTGTCTTCATCAGGTCATCGTGTCTTAAGATGTGGCCTATTAAGTTGACCCGTCTTTTTTTTAAGGTTTTCAGCAGACACCTCTTTTCTCACACTCTTCTTTTGTCAATCGATAGATCCATTTTATCTTCATCATTCTTTGGTAGCACCACATTTCAATAGCTTCCAGCCTGGACTTCTCTGCTGCTGTTATTGTCCATGCTTCGCTGCCATATAGTTTATTTTATTCGTGACAATGAAAATTTACTACATGTACTAAATATTAACATTTTACAGATATGTACCTTAAGATTCATGGGCATGGAAAGGTACAATGCTAGGTCAAATTTTTGTTTCAAATATTTCAAAAGGTTTGAAGAGATAAATTATAATAAACGCGGAATTGATTCATTGAAACTCCAAATATTATTCTATCCTCTCTAATCTGAATTTCAGTCAGTTTGCTCAGGTTACGTAGCTTCTGGCAAAATAAGAGATCCTCCGTATGCAGATTATAGAATCGAAGTAGTAAGTAGACACATGCTAACGTTTCTGTGCCTCCCACATATAATTTTTCCTTCCTGCACTTACAATTATTACGGTGCTTGTACTCCTACACAGTGTATGAGATGATAATAGGCGTCACCTAGTAGGTAATTTACCACCTTAACGCCGGCTTTATCTAGCATTCATATGGGATAGATAATGTTAATTTACCGAATAAGATGTGAAAGAGAAGAAGAAAGAGGTTAGCTGATTGAAGAACCGAATGATGAGCTGACTGAAACCTATCTTAGATTGTTGACTGATGATGACGATAGGATACCTGAAAAATTCAAAGAAAATAAATATAAACCTGGCTTTTCAGACACATTTCTACCCTCGCATCAGGAGGTCAGGCACAGGCGAGGAATTAAGAGGCATCGTGTCTGGCTGATAGACGAAAGAATTCGTTATGTTGTCGTACACTGAGTGACGACATCAAAAACTGGAGTCCAACACCTAAAAAATATTATATTTAACTTTTGGTTAGAATGTCCGATATTGTTTATCTCTTTTTTCGTCAGCATGTCATTTCCATGGCTCGTCTGCGACACGGTGGCGGATCGCAAGGCTTCATGTAAATTCAAATGAATGTCTCCACCGAAAAACTTTCGTCGAGGAACGAGAAATTAACGGTGTACAAATGAGTGGAATATTTTTCGTTCATGTAAAATAGAGAGACGTAATAAAAAGCGAACAACACATCGAAAGCAACTTATCTAGGTTTTGTACCAAGTCTATCAAATCCATTGACGCGATCATAATAACAGGCCACAAAATATCGAGTATTGCAGAGGATTTGTCAGTCTCAAATGGGTATAATTTAGAACGTTAGAATGCACTGAAGGAGGCATTGGCATGCTAGTCTATGGGTGACAATGAAGCCAGAATGTTAGTGCTTGGGAATGATTAAGGCCCACCTACTCCGTACAAAACATTGAGTTTTATTCCTCCTGTTATGGAAACTGCATGCATATTATAACATAATAAAAACTATGGATTTGTGGCCAAGCTTCAACGTAGAGGCGTCAATTAATCTTCCTAAGCCTATTTCAGGGAGGTATTAGTGCATTTGGTTCCCTTGGGAGTCAATTTTATTGATAAAACTAGTTCGAATTAAACCTATTTAAATACATATTTCGCGCATGTTTGTGCACCTTCCTCTATTTTCATTCCATTATTTATATCACTACGAGGTTCAACACGCTCTGCGCGCGTTGAACCTTTAAGGGTACCCCCGGAATTTACCGGGAGGTTTTAATATAGTCATAAAAATAGTTTAGGTGTAATATTTGGTAAATTTGGTAATATTGCTCCCAAACCGATGTAAAGGTTGGCGTAATATTTTTCTCGAATCGTCAGGGTTGCTAAAAAATAATTGGTCCTTTGAGCTTTTGGATATATTTTAGATGGGGATGTAAGTGCATGTCTTATTTGAAATTGATAAAAAACGGAATGGTTTGGGTGTAGGATAGCTACGGTTAGTTTAATGATGGTGTACCTATATCATGGTGTATATGCTTTCAAATAGATATGCTGATTTAGCAACAAACATTTATACATTACCGAAAATAAATTAATATCTAAATAAGTTAAAATAAAAAAAACAAATTAAAGTACAATTCACAGTACATCATTAAAAAAATAAATTTTATTGATAAACGATTTATTAACTTGTCTCAAATGTTAGAAAAGAATTTAAAAAAGAATAGCTTCGAAATTCTCATTTCATGCACGAGATCGAGGCCCCCGGTAGGCAAAACTTGTTATATTTCACTATCGGCACAGAGAAACTGTCAATTAATATTTTAATTCTTACACAATTGATTAATGAAACTAACTCTATTTTCTTCAACTTCTTCCACTTCGTCAATTAAAATTTGCCAAAAACATAAACAAATTTACTTAGTACGTAAACAAATTTGCTTAGCAACTCATTCCCCACGTTAAAAATTGGGGAAAAAACAATTTTTCATACTAATCTTTTCACTTTTTTTGATCGGTAGGCGAAAATAAAAATTAACCTTAGCATTGTATCCATCTTTCTTCTTTTGAACGACACCACTCTCGCTTAGATCCAACCGGTACCTTAGGAGATTACGTCAAATTGATGTGCCAACCTCGAGAGAGAAAACGCACTTAGGTACGGACTAAATACCATGAATCAATATATTGATTCTAGTTTTACCGCGTGCCAAAGCAACTTCATCCGTTCTAGCATCGCGAATAGCTAGTCCGTGTGTGCTTACCTACCAAGATGGCTGCTGGCTCTCCAATCAGCTGTGATGCCTCCTTCATGAGGTTATAACCTCATTGGTTGAACCACAATTCAAACTACCAATATGAATTCCAACCATCAATGAAGAAGGGAGGATATTTAGTGACGCTCGAAGAGCAGAATGCCTGGCTTCGGAACAGAGCGACCTTGCATCTCATATGGGGCGTGATGAAAGGGAGACTTGAGTATTCGGAGATCCTGGTGCATGTCGCGGGAGAGGGTGTTGAAAAATAAAATGGCCTCCCGATAATGAAATCGGCATAATGCCCCGCTCGACTCAGCTGCGGGGACGAATTCCAATTTTCCCCATAATGACTCCGACGAAATAGGCCTTCAAAATGCCTCGCTGCGCCGAAATTAATTCTTTGATGTCGCCGTCGGATGCGTTCAAATCCACGTCCAATATCTCCGCAAATCCTCACTATTCCTACTTTTCCCCCCTCTTTGTCTCTTATAATCTACGTCCAAACCACTATTGGTATTCATTGGACCTCAATTCCAAAGATTTCCATGTCCCTCTCTCAGCGTATAGTCTCTCTCTCTCTCTCTCAGAGATCCTTTCTTTCCGCGTATAGTCAGTCACCAAACATAAGAGACCGAGACACAGGTATATGTGCCTCATTCTATCTGTGCGGTATTAGTGCAATGGACGTGTAGATAATAGGCGTGGCTAAGAAAGTTAAAATGTACTGGAGGAGATATTGGCATTGAATTCAATGGGTGACAATGAAGTCAACATGGGGGTGCATGGGAAGGATTGGACCACGCCTCTTCGGCACAAAACATAGCGTTTTCGTATGCTTCTTTTCGTATGCAAAAAGAGAAAGAGGTGAATGAGTTCTGTTACCTGGAAAGCCGAGTAACTAACGATGGACAAAGCAAGAAAGAAATAGTCAGCATAAAAATCCAGGCAAAGAGGGCTTTCTATCAAAAGAAGAATCTACTTACCGCTGGAAATACAAGCTTGGAAGCAATGAAGTAAGGAAGTTATGCATCAGAACATATCGTACATCGGAAGCATGTTTATTTATGGTTGTGAGGCATGGACGATGACAACAGCGGATAAGAAAAGGGTGGATGCATTCGAAATGTGATGCTACCAAAGAATGACGAAGAGTAAATGGATCGACCGAATAAGTAACAAGGAAGTCCTAAGAAGAGTTGGAGAAAAGCGAAGTCTGCTAAATACTCTAAAAAGAAGACGGGACAACCTAATTGGCCACATTTTAAGACAAGATGGCCTGATGAAGACAATCGTCGAGAGAAAAGTGAACGGGAAGAATGGAAAAGGCAGGCCTCGTATATGTTATATGGAACAGGTCGTGAAGGATGTGGAAGAGAGGAATTACGTTAATAAGAAGAGGTTGGCTGATAGAAGAATCGAGTGGAGGGCTGCGTCAAACCAATCGTAGGATTGTTGACCAATGATGATGATGATACCTCCTTTGGAGACTTCATGTCTATTTTAACGCATGTAGCAAAGAAATATCATCAAAATTTCATCGCAGCGATGTCATTTAACGTTTATTTACGTCATTTAAATAACCTTAATTAACAATTTTTTTATTTATCAATAAACTTGGAGCCCTCAAGAAAATATCAGTACAAATGTTATAAAATGACTTAACGAATAAGAAAGCTTAAATTGTTTCTTTTATAAAATATTTGGGATGACCTAGTTTATATGAAACTTATTACATACCATTTGTTGCTAAAACATTTAAGGTGAAAGTTCATAAAGATCGTTCCTGCTTAAACCGATAGCCTTAGGTCAAATTTTGATGCAATTTTTTGGTCCAAAATTTTATCCAAAGCGTCAAACTGTGTAAACTAAACTCAATAATGTTTCCAACACTGGGCTATGTAAGCAAACGGATATGACTGCTGATATCAATAGTTCAATATCGATATTTTCAGACCGTGTTGTTAAACCAGGCGATCTGAGTGAGCTTGCTTCTAATCTTTCAGATCAGTCTGTGGTCAAATCGATCTGAGTCTGATTGGTAAACGTAGTGTATGATACATTCGATGAATGTATCGTAAATCATATATTTAATTCACTCAATAAGTACATTGCCTGAGGGCTCCAAAATCATGGGCGCCGTTATCGCAACACTGCCATCTAAAGTTTTTGGAAGTATCTGATTTTTTTTGGTTTGACATAATTTAATTGGATGGAAACTTAGAGCAAATTCTATTTGATTGGTTCTATAGAATTTATACAATAAGTTTGAACCAAAAGCAATTTAGATACAGTTTATCCATGCCGTACGGTCCAGAGCAGCTGAATTCAATTTGTACAGAATAATAGTATCTAATTCTCATCGTGGAATACCGGCTTTACGATACTTCCTTGCGTCCCCCTACTAGGTCCAGCCTGCTTGTAATGGGCCATCCGTATTACAAGAGTAATTTACTTAGTGACGTTTGGCTTGAATTGACTCATCGATTATGTACGGACATGTGTATGAGAGATTTAGGATCGGCATGTAATTCAACATGATTGTGTACAAAATGTTTTCATGGGGATACTTCCATGTCTCAAAATAGATGAAAATTTGGTTCGCATGTTATCACAGCTCATTTATAGCTTTTAGCTATAGCTGTAGCGTCTGGGTTTTTCAAGCTCACCATGTTTTCCTCAGCGATGCGTGGACTCGTATTATTTTATTATGAGTTAGTTGAATATAAATCACACGCATGGTAGAACTCTCATTCGAAGTAACAGAGACCAAAAATGAAAACATCTTTACGATTGTGGTAACTTCAAGTCGATTAAAACTGTTGTCCAGCTTTTAGATGGTTTGTTCACGCAATGGAAATTATATTCAATCTTCCTCGATAGATGAATTCAGTGTTGTTTTTCATAGTAAATCCCTTTTTTCCGTTAACGCAGAATGGACGGGTTCATAGAATTGGAGTCAGTTTAATACAATACTAAACGTTTAATCTCGATAATGTACAGCATAGAAAGATAAATGTATTGGTTTTCGGGTTTATTTTAATTCGAAGTTACCTACTTCTATTCCAGCTTCTTCGTGAAGGTCTTCGCGTATTATCAACTTTGGTTTCGGCACTGGCGCTATGATTTCCTCAACTAAGCTTGTTTTATGGACTATAGTAAACGTAGTGGGTGTATAAATATACACACAGTAATTATACAGTTAATATAAATCTTTATATATTAGATTGTATTGTTCTCAACTCCCATTTTCTCAACTAATACAAAACCTATAGCGACAGATAGGATATACATAATTAAGCATGCATACAAATGAACTAAGCATGCGCAGTTTACGTTAAAACACATTAGCTGTTTTTAATTTAAGCTAAAAGAAATCATTTAGTATAAAATCGGTGAGGAAACAAGAGCGTCCCCATGGTGACTACGTAAATAAACAACGAAGAAGAAAGGACTATTGCTTGCAGGTGACAGGTTGCTTTCGACCATGCAGATAAATAACTCATGAAAGGAATTGCAACTTTTAAATGTAATTTTCCGGTAACATAACATGCCATGGGTTCTAGACAAATCTGTTCAGGATAGATTGTATTATAGAATTCTTATAGGAAAAGGTGTGGATTTCGAAACAAGTACAACCCTTGAGCGTAATTCACATGGCACCTGACGGGCGGAATAGAATGTATTTGGTCTTCGTTGCCTGATATACATGCTTCAAAAAATGTCCCCCGGACTTTCTCATCCGATATGATACCCACTTTACGGCCCCACCTTTGAAGGTCCTCTCTTTTCGGTGGTAAAGGATGGGAAGGAAAGGTCGTCGTCGTCGCTTCTTTTTTTTTTTGGGGTCAAGAGCTGACAATGTCGAGATTCCAGGTCCTCCTCTCGGCCACTCTTGCAAACGGACCCATTGAGATCCAACTCCGCATTCCTGGGGTAAAAAGACGGAGGAACAGGACACAGGACAGATGTGCACCTTTCACGCGGAAATCACCTCGGAGAGCGTGAAAAATGTGCCTTTATGCCGGGATGGGAATAGGTTAAGCCTTTTTGACTGACTAAAAGAGGAGAGAGCAGTTTTTCTCTAAGGTGTGAAGATTGTGAAAATATATCGATTCCACAGTATCTCGGCTGAAACTTACGTAGTTATAGATTAAGTCCTTTTCCTCGTAAGATGGATAATTAATGGTTTCTCGTAATTGTGATTAGTGAGAAGAAGAATTTGACAAAATATTTAGTTTAATTTCCGATGTTGGAAAAGAAATAAGGCCGAGATTTTTCATTTGATCGTGGTGCCCAGAGATGAGAAAAAACATCTATAATTTATTAGCAATCTGCTAACAATAAATGGTAACCACGGTAAATATTGAGGTAAACGGTTATGTACATAAATAATGTAAAATACTCATCAATGATAATTTAAAAAATTAACACAAAAAAGAGCAAAATATATATGGTTGAAGTTACCGGCATGATGATTTATTAAGATGGGTAATTTTGAATTTAGGCTTTTTTTAGGCATGTGTTATGAGACTTAATATGCACCTACAAGCATCTAATCCGTCCCAATTTAAAATATCTAATTTAAAATATGAGATACGTTCAAACCGTAGGTTTATTGGGTAGATGAGGATAGACTTAACTAAAACCTCAAAAAGCAACGCTCAACTTCATCTGCATAATGCCATGTAGATCCCTGAATAGGTGTGTGGCTGGCGCAATAAACCATAATCAAGCATGCATTTTAAATTAGGGACAACTACATTTGCACTCAATATAATGAAAGTATTCAAAAATACTAGTCGGTACGTGAACTACTTACGTGCAACTGAGGGCCGCATTCAGATGTCTCCACTACATCGCCAAGTTGCAGCTTCACTCCATGAAGATTAGTGCTCCTTCTCCTGCAAATTGGCATTCAGCGCCACTACTTCCACTCCTTCTTCTGGAGTGTTGATGGTCGCTATGTTGCCAACTCGACTCAAGTGTAAACAGCGACATTTACGTAATCCTGGATACGGTTATATACGGAACAAGGTGTAAAATAGAGGGAGTTTTGAACATCAATCCCATGGTCTCCTTGGGATTGTATAAATATTATTCTGATATACATGATCAATAATTTAAATATTATTAGAATATCAGTCTCTTATTCGTAAAATAGCTATTCTCAGCACAAAATATATGCAATAAAAATAAGGATGGCACATTTTTCACACAGTTATAATATTGAATAGGTAACATTGGTTTTTATTAACAATCCATACTCTTACGTACATACACTCCACATTACTATGATATTTAATCATATGCATTCTAACATGCTCCTGTAAATGTGCAAAACATTAATTCTTCAAAATTATTTGTTACCGCTGGTATTTTATCAGTTTCCAAGCGACGTCCCTGGTTCGAAACTCTCTCCCACCAGAACATTTCGCCCGATCACCCGAACATTTCGGTAGATACTTACAATTATATGATTGCAGAGCTTAAGTTCTTTTTTCTCTTGCGATTAGTTTTTCCGAAAAAGCACAGCGCTGGAAAATCACGGCACCAGGTAAATTAGAACAAATGTTGTATGTGCGTCGGGACTGCGTGGCCAGAGATACGGAAATTAGAAATCACGATCACACTTCATGCTCTTCCGATAATTTCGTACACAAAAAACGACAGGGCGTGCGGACGTATTTCCGCCACGTGCTAATTACTTACGTGATTTAAGTAAATAACGTAATTAAATATTTTACGTAAAAATTACGCAATTTTAGCAAATTACGTAATTAGTACGTGAAATAGTTAAAATGCATCCCGGGTAAACAGATTAAAAATATGTAAAACCAGGGACAGTCGTACAACGAAACTGCGACGAAAAAAAATTGGAGGAAGAGAGTCACGAACAAGGGGCGTCGTCATTGTGAAGCAAGCACGTAACCCCTAACCCAAACTGCCGTTCATACCGATAACTTACAAATTTTGGTTCATTACCCAGAATCCGTAATCAAGATAATCCTGCCAAACAGTTTCATTGATCGCATACAAGTTGATATCAGTGTACTCTTGCTATGTTGCTTGATATTACAAAACGTAACAATGACGCTTAATAACCTTATATCGTATGAAAACAGCGTTTATATTTGCGAAGCGTCGACCATTATACGCCGTCGGCCATGTTGATATTCTATGTAGTGGTGATTTTAGGGTGGGTATGGGTACCCTACCATTTTAGGCCAGCTGTTACTACAACCGCAGTGAGACCGCCACTCCATAGAGCTTCTGAATACCATGTAGTGTTGATTTACGTCATAAGGAGTAGAAGCTTCACTCCATACGAGGTTGTGAATACGGCCCTGAGACTGATACACTCACGAGACGCGTGCATCTAAATTGTTAGTGCCTAAAAAGCAATATGATGGTTATTGATTAGTCAAGAATTTCTATTAGAAAATAAATTAATTCATTGATATTTCCCTCAGCATGCATATGTTAGTATTAAAGCATGAGCATGCTGAAAAATGACTAAAGACCTTCCCGCATTAATATTTACGGTAGGTACCTTTTCTTATTTCCCCATGTGTCATTGTTCTAATCTATTATTGTTCTCATGCGTTAGAAAATGAGTTTTTGGACATGCCTGTCTTACTATGTATCTCTCTAATTTATCCTCATTATCTTCCCTGCTCTGGTATGCTGGAGTTTTTAGTATATGCACTTGAAACATCATCAGAAAACATGTCCAGCTTAAATTCATGCAGGAGATAGATTCTGTACTTTAACCTTACATCTGATATTGATTCCCTACCTAATTCTTCTAAAATTTTTGATACACTGCTAAACCTGTTGGGACACCTTTTAACAAACCTAGCTGCTCCTTGCTGCTCACTGTCTAGTTCTGAAATCAATACCAATTCATTTGGATCCAATGTACTCGCTGTATATTCAAGGTGGGGCGTAACAAGTGGAAAATAACATCGCTCTTACTTCTTCTCATTGCATTTCCCAAATATTGATTTCAAGAATCGCAGGTTTCATTTTATTGGCTTGTTACAGCATATTTCCCAAATGTGTTGTCCCCGCAGTATATTTTTGTAGTGCTAATTACCTAAGCCTATTTATAAAATTATTTTAATTTTTTAAAAATTTGATTAATTTTCACTATCGATAATTATGTACTTCAATGTACATCTATTGTGTTTACTATCTCCACTGATATTTTGGACCTTTTTCAATATATCATAATCATTTTACTGTTTTTATGCTATCAACAGCAAACATCATTTCCTATTATTGTTGCATCCGCCTTCCTTATTTTTCAGCCCCAGAAACTTCGGAATATTTGTGGAAAGTTTAAGCCAGGTCGATGTAGGTGTGGCAACGCCTATTTAAGTCTTTTACTAAGTCCGAGCTGGCAGTATACACTTTGTTCGATGTGGTAATATCGCTCGGGTCGCATAAAAAAAATGAGACGGGGAGCGAATGAAAATAAGCACGGGTGGTTTTGAAAGCGGTCGCGGATGGACCCTGGGCTCCCTCTCTGGGAACATATCGGAGAGCATGGGTGTTGATGCAAGGACTTTGGGTCAAGTGGCAGGGTTGAAGGGGGTAGGGAAGGGTGGTGAGAGATGTAGGAAGGGGATGGTGGATAAAGGGCGGGTGGGGTGTAGCCGCCCCTGGTCATCTTGTCATTCGCCTTGACCGCCTCCCCCAAAAGGCTCGCCCTTCCTCCCTTTACGGGGTGTCCAGTGGAATAAAGGACCCTCCCTCTCTCTTTCTCGCCCCCACCCCCTAAACCTTCCGGTCCCTAACATCACCACCAAACCCTTCCTCGATCCCTTCACACACGCCAGGACTAGAACAAGGGGGGATCGCACCCCTTCTGGACCCTTATCCTCTTCTTCTTCCTCCCAACCCCTATTTTCGCCCATCCCTTCCTCCCCTGCAATATTTTTTTACCGCGGAATTTTTTGTCTCCTCTCACCCCTTCCACCTTCCCTTATTCCTTTTTTTATGCGTATATTTTTTACGAGCCACAAAGGAAATTGCGTCTGCTCCTTTCCCATCACGAATCCTTCCTTTTAAAGGCCATTCTCCTCTTATTCTCTATCTATCACCTTCTTGCTTTTTTCTCGCACGAATTTCATATCCTCGTTCTCCTACATCCAATGAAGGGAAGGCATGGAAATAATTTTTGATAAGCATCGAAGTAATTTCGATTATTAATTGTTACGTTTTCCCTTTAAACTGCGAGGATTTAGTCAGTTGATTTCAAAGAGGTTAGAATGTACTGGTGGCTTACGCATTCTAGCCTACGCCTGACAATGAAACCAGAATGGGGGTGTTTGGGAAGGGTTAGGCCGCACCTACTCGGCTTAAAATAAACCTGGGTGTTGTAGAGTCTCTTAAGGAGACTGATTGTGTATCAAAAAATAAGTTACAATTAAATCGTACACATACGTAATCACAGCGGCGTATGTTAATATTTATTAAGGCTATGTAAGGAGGGTATTAATACATATGACTGGGAGTCTAATTCTATTTATAGAATTTGGTTTGCATCTAATCTTTACCGCATAACAAATAAAACCGAGACTTCTTTGTCTCTCTTCAGACCAGTATCAGGTACAAATACTTATATTATAGCGCTAAAATTAGTATTTGTACCTGATGATGGTCTGATGTCCGAAATCGGCTGTACCACTGGTACAATGTACCAGTAAATCAACCCTTGGAACTCACAAAGAGTTTTATTGTCAAATCTGTTGTAAGTGTCATAAAAGGATTTCACAAATTAAGAACCAAGTCACTAAGGTCTTTGCTACATATTTGGCATTTGTTTTCGTCTATGGACAGTTTTGTTCGTTTATTAATCGATTAAAAATTCATTCCATAATTCATCTTGCTACTCTGTTTTTACGGCTTGCAAAAACAACTTCATCCATTATGATCGCGCGTAACGATAATAATAATGTGTTTATTACTCCCAAACAATTTATATTTAATACAATATTAAAAATAGCGAGCTTTAGATAACCTCGAAAGAAAGCCTGTATTGAGGTTACAATCACACACATAAATAAATAAACGAGCAAACTGCCAACATGTTTTTTAACAAAATATGTTTTCAATATTTTGATAGCTCTATAGCCAATATCCAACGTTTTTTAAAAAAGAAGTTAGAGTTATTGCATTTTTGCAAACAGAAGGTAGTAGGTTATGCACTTTTGGCTCAATGTATAAAAAACTTCGCCTGAACAAGGACAATTTGGGCTTTGGCAAAGGTTGCAAAACACTGAGTAGGTTCCACAAGTATGGCCTATTTGACACTGTCATTTTTGAACCACTCCTCAAGAAAAAGTCTGAGCACTTTATAAATGTACAAATACCTAAGTGGGAGCAACCTTAAATTTTTAAATAGCACAAAGAAAGGTTCGTAACGTTTCTTTTTAACTACAACCCTGATAATCCTATTTTGCAGGATGACAGCTGGTTTAATCGAGTTATCATATGCTCCTCCCCGTGCAATTATTCCATAATTCTATTTACAGTTTACTAATGCATTATAAAGTATCCTCAGACTTTTTAATGGGCATTTGTTGCGAAGAAGAAACATAGCAAGCTCATATGTCTGTTCCGTGCAAGATGGCTAACCTAGCTTTACCAATCAGTTTCGTTGCATTCTCCAGTATATTCACACCTCTCTGGTGTCATCAGTGTTCAAAATATGATATCCTATGAAGATATTTGAATCATGTTGATTGTTTAAATTATTGATGTGAACTCATGGTGTTTTCAAGTCTGTTTCCGCACTAATAGGCGCTTCAGACCGGGAGGAAAGGTATAAGGATAGGGATGGAAGGGATAGAAGGGATAGGGATATGTGGTCTGAAGCTCATTGCCTTTTATTGATGTAGATTAATTAGTATTGTCTTAAAGAATGGCATTTGTTTGGATTACCTGCGATGTGTTTTAAATTAGAAATACGGGTGAATGATACAGAAATAAGTATTTTTAAAGAAATATTAAGTGCTTGAATGCATTAACAAGCTAGTAGATTCCCACAAAATTAATAATTAAATACCAGGATTGTGTACGTACCAATTATTAAATACCAGAATTTTATCAGGTTTCGGTAGCTACTCCATCTCTCGGTAGAATTTGAAGATGCATTGTACATGAAGATGGCATAACTGTTGAAACCGGATGTACAATCATGGTAGTTCGTAATTGTGCAGAAATTAACTTTTACATCGTATCATGAAAAAACCATATCGGTAAATCAACGTCATTTATTTATAACTTTTCGATGTGTATTAGAAGATAAGCTACCTACATTACAAATATCTGTTCAGTTATACTTTTTCCTGTAATATTGCTATATTTTTCGAGGGGATAGTGATATTTTAATTGATAATAGTTCTAGTATTTCACCACCCTTCTATTCCCATTCTTGAAAACTACGGATAAAATTCTTTAATTCTTTCCACGCAGTAATAAATCTCTCAAGCCTTGTTTTCTTCATTGGATCGGGCGAAACATGCCGGAGTTCTCAAAATGTTTCCGACGTCACCTGCAGGTGGCCCATGCCTCTTAGTAGAGATAAAACTTAGTCAGTAAACTGCCTCATTTCCCTCTTGGGAAGTGAGGAAACCATCTTGAGGGGTATTTCAGGCATCAATTGGGTTCAAGAACAGAATTTGATAAGTTATCGTTGCCGACAGCAAACGGAGTGGCGGGCGTATCTGTCAAAAGCAATGATGATGTTTGGGTAGGGAATTATTAGCTTAGATCTTCTTCTTACTCTTATATGTTATTATTTATTGAGTGGTGAAAAATAATGAATGGTTAACTAATGCTTTGAAAGCAAAGGAGGCAAATATAAAATGGAAAATGTATATCAGATTATAAGCTTTCCTGGGCAACTTTCGGCCAAAAAATTATCTTGGGTTCTTCCCCGGGTCAATTTGTATATATTGGTCAAGTTTTCGATGCTGGACGTGAGGACTGCCCTGAGAATGATACACAAGTCGAGCATCAAAACGTTGTCCAGTATGGAACTGATCCATTGGAAAACTCAGGACGGTTTCATGCGTAAAATGCTAACCTTGGATGAGAGAATTACGATTGTGAATTGGAGTGCCGTTTTTTTCTGTAATTAATGAAAATAAGATGCTGGTAAAAGAGCATGAACTGAAGTTTGGCACTTTATGACGAGGAATCGTGTGCTTTATGGAGATAAAGAGTGAAAACAGACTGTAAGCTTTTGGAATGTGTGTTTGGAGATGGACAGAAATGGGAGAAGTCTAAAGACGGTAAAGTGGATGAAATAAATGAAAGGGAGGAAGTGAGTGGAATGGTAAGGGGAGGAATGTAATCTGATTGAGTAAAATAAAACATTGAGTGGGTGGGATGGTTTGATAGAGAAAGGGAGCTTTGGTTTTGGTATCATGCGAAGCCATACTCCACATCTTTCTCTTTCTAATAACTTTATTCTTGCTGTCATTTCTCTGCCAGAAGGAAATATTTTTTAATGTATTAACTATCAGGAAATTGTTATTTTATTGAATTATAAATGAAATAGAGGTCTATCGTATCTATGCGTATGAAGAAACGAATAAATAATACGAAGAAAGCACTTTTAAATGAAAGAATGGATAGAAAATTTAGTAATGCAGAGAAATATTTATCATCACTTTTTAGCCTGATTATATTCAGGCTAAAATTACCTGTTTTACGATAAAATGATTCAAACAAGCTACTATTACACGCTTACTGATGAATGTGCATAGTTAATTGATAAGAAAAATGCCTTAATCGATAAATGGGAGCTGAAAATATTTAAGCGAGTTTAGGAGAATCTGAAACTATCTAGGGCTTAATTAGGGCATCCTGAAAATATTTTTCGAGACACCAAAGTAGAGATGATCGGAATTCGGGATAAATCCCGGAAAGCCGGGGTGTTTGAACACCCTAGCTAAGGGGAATACATATATTGCGTATCAACGCGGATTTGCCAACTTTTGCATCCCCCATCCCCCCGTAACGCTATGTAACATTCTATAAATAACACAAAACTGCCAGTCTTTCTTTTGTTAGTGATAAAACAGACAAACCGTAAATGCCTTTTTATTTCTCAATACTATTATTTATTTAACAAATTGCTAGGCTTTATTTCGTGGAACCACATATAGATAATGTAAATAAATTCACTTTGTAAAATTCCACAGATTTATTAACACCGACCCAGGTTAAGGACCAAGACCTTGATAATGACTGTGTAAGTCAATTAAAAGCGGCCAGTAAGCATATGGATGAGGCCATTAATGACTTTCAATAACTTATTATAAGTGCCGCCAGTGAGTCGAGAGAGTTGGTTGAGTACACAGTGTTGCTGTTGAAAAATTTTGATAATCATAAAGGGTTTAGTCATTATCAAGACCTTGATATCAAGATCTTTGATCATAATGTGTATCACCAATATTATTGGAACAATAACTCTCTTTATAATGTATCTTTCTCACAAAGTGACGGAATGCTGTATGGGCTCCCCCATTCCTACCAATAGGTAGAGCATCGTAAATGTGTGCCCACATCATGACGATTTGCTTTATGGCGTGGCAAAGGGCATCGGCCTCACAGGATCGGTACAAGTTTACACTAAACATTGTCTTCTATCCGATTCTTTTTATTTATTTTGTCCTTATCGACAGCAAATTAAACACTTATCTCCACAAAGGATCACGTCAAGTGACGTTCATTTATGTCCATTAGTGATCTGTCTGCCGGCTGTTACGCTGAACTGGACGCTCGAGGAACATATCGTGAAGCGTTGGAATGTCTTTATATCACTTTATTCTATCTCTATAGAATGAAGAAAGAAAGAAAACAACAGAATTATTTTTAACAAAAGAGAATACGCGAGAGCAAAGAGGATGATTATGTTTATAGAGCTAAATTTCCCAATTTCCGACGGGGTTTGAGAACATAAGTGTCAACACTACCAGGAGGCTGCGGAAGCAGCCATCTTCTTCGGTACAGTGCCGAAGCGCACGGCTGGAGCATCACCGACTCGGCCTTGCCGAACGTCGTTGCCGATCGGGAATAGTGTGAACGTACCTAGCTGCGTGTACACGGAGCCACTAGTGACAGCCAGTTGTGGCGTCCAGAAGTGGACGCCACTAAATTTACTGGTCAGTAAGCATGTAACATGCATGCATGAGAATGACTTTCAATAACTTATTTTAAGTGCCGCCAGTGAGTCGAGAGAGTTGGTTGAGTACACAGTGTTGCTTTTGAAAAAAATTATGATAATGAGAAAGAGTTTAGTGGTAATGAGTCCGAGGAGGGATTTAACGAAGCAATAGGTGAAATTGACGTTAGTTTTAAAAAAGAACTTCCCTTTTTCGTTGGAAAAATCAACATGGTGCACTTTTCAGAGCGGTTCATAGTTTTGGAAAGTTTCCAAAAAGGTTTCGATACTTTCCATTTATTTTCCATGTCCTCATTTAATGTCATTCTTGGCTTCTTTATTCACTTTGGAACAAGGTATTGATACACACAAAACAGCCACAACAACAGGACGCAACCTCACACCACGACTGCAGGAGTTCTACTGGCGGCCACTGCACTTTGGAGCCGTTCAGTAATGACCGCCAGTAGGTCACGTGACCTGCTACTGGCCGCCGCTTCATCGGCCAAAAAACTCAAACATGTTTGACTTAAGTGGGCGTCAGTTGTTAATGGACCTGGAAGATGCCAGTATCCTTATACAGGTAGCCAGTAGGAGGATAATTGGTGGGGAACATTACTGGCCAGTTATAATGGACGCCAGTACTGGCCTGTGTACGCGCAGCTCGGTTACCCCGACGACCCCCTCCCTCCTTTTAAGCGTTACGTATATATGGGTGACCCCCAATATATACGTGAACCCCAAACCTTTTCTTCCCTGCCCAAGTTCTCTTATGTAGATAAATACCTACTAAAATATCTGCTATTATTCTCTGAACGTCTTTACGACTGCGTACACATTTTTTCAGCATGCTATTCACGTAGAAAAAGTTGTACAACTTATTTCAAGCCATTTTTATCCTGTTCCATTTTAATCTAGCCTTCTTTTTCCCCTAAAAATCTCATACTTTTTATATTTTTTGTGCTTCTCGTAAGAAAATTGATGACGACCAAGATAGGCGGAAAATGGTGTAGTTTAGAGGAAAGTTGTAAAAGTATAGAGTTGCTCTAGAAGAAGATGGTAAAAATACGGGGCGTGATGAAAGAATGGCGCCTTAGAAAGTACGGGAAAGCCGCTGAGAATTTTACTCTCCAGTTTCTCTCACGCCATTTTGTTATCTACACCACCATCCTCCTCCTCCCTCTGCTTCTGGAAGCGTTTCCGACTTTTTTCCACTCATTTCTTCTTCTCTCCCTTCCTCTCTCTCCGTCCTGCTCTCCTCACAAGCTCTCGCCTTGGACGTGAATGCGCTTTTACGGCTCAAAAAGGATTACCACCGCCACCACCAATTCTTTCTCTCCCCCTAACCTCCACCAGGGTACGCTCCCATCGCCCGGAAACATTCAATTAAAGCGGGGGAAGGATGGTCTTTTTTTTTCCTTTCCCTGCGCTCACGACCCTGCCCGCACCCTTATACCAATGCGTTCGCTCGTAGTTTGTGTGAGTGTGTGTGAACAGGAGAGGCGAGGGAGGAAAGAGGAAGAACTTGCTTTAACCCCGCACACGTGTGTGTTCCGGAAAAATCCTATCAGCAAGGGATTGGGGGAACGGTTAGAGCGAACGAGGAGCATCTGCGGGGAACGATTTGCATCACGATATCGAATGCGAGTCATCGCGTACCGTTCGTATTTTTATATATTTTTTGACAGAAAAAAGGAGATGCGGGAAGAGATCGTCTTCTTTTTTTCCCGGTGGAAAAAAAGACGTCCGCGTCCCGAAAGTTTCATATCATTTTTTTTCCTGCATGGAAGGGGTTTGGTTTGGAGAGAGGAGTCTGGTGAAGCGGTGTGGATGCGAGGGCTTTAAATCAGATGACTCGAGGCATTTCTGCAATCCTCTGAAAAAATCTCCGCATTCTTCTCTCTCTCTCTCCAGGCGCGGAATTTATTCGAGCAGGCGTGTTGAGGTTAGATCGCATTCCCCCGCATAAGTTCGTCTCTTCGAACTCATTATGCGAAGTTTCACGTCAGCCGAGACCGCTGCATTAATCGCAGAAATGTGGGACGAGGTATAAAAGAGGTATAAAAACAGGAATCCACGTACTGTTTTGTACCTTTTAATATTTTAGGATTCAAGCTTTGTTCTTCGCAGGAAATGGAGTAGTGTCGCAATTTGGTTTCTATAAAAGGGAGGAATTGAATAGCCCTAGGATACATTGGACTTTCATTGAAGTCGAACACATTATTTCTACCGGTTGTATAGCCCGAAAAAGTCATAATATTTTGGAATATGACATTGTTCAATATTATTTATTATAAATAACATTGAATATCGATGAATTTGACAAATAAATAAATATTCTGGAGATACGATAAGATTTTCTCATTTATGATTATTCATCACTAATGAAATTCACAAGTTAACTTTCACAAGAACTTAGCATTTGAATTCGTGAATTTAATGTGAAGATTCAATCAAATATTTAAATTCTGGATATGTACTATTATTCTATTTTGAATTAATTCAACTTTGAATATTTTTTGCCTATTGTAAACATGTCAGAGGATATCTACTTAAAAGCTCAAAATGTCCTTCGTAATTTTTATAATGCAATCTATACGACATATTGTTGCATGCTACTAATCTGTTCCAGAGTAATATAGTCTGCTAAATAATTGCGTTATCTAAAAACAAATATAGTTTTCATATTTATGTATGTATAGTTTAAATATAGTTATTTTTAAATAAAATATCTTTGGAAAGGAATGGAAGCATGAGTATTTTTTATCCCTTTTTTGTCTTTATTATCATAGCTAAAAGATAAATGTCTTAATTGGTGTTGTATGATTCAAAATTAGTATCCGTATTTCTAAATATAATTATTTCTATTTGTTTTGTTTCCCAGTTTGGGGAGTAAAGAAACTTAACTTGAGGTTAAAAATTCAAATGGCGAAAGTGAAATACTTTTTTAAATCTTGTCGAATAAAAAACCTGGAAATGAATAAAGAATATTTCTAGAGAAGAAATAAGCGATGTGACTGAATCCATCGTGTGGGGTTTGGTTGGGTTATTGACAAAATTTTGTGAAGGGTAGCTGACCGTAACCGCGTAAACAAACAAACCTCTGTCATTGTTGAACGTTAAGGGGACACTTTAATTGCAAGGCTCTTGATTTATTGTATTTGTTTTAATGCACGGACGTGACGATCCTGCACTGTTGAACTAGCATAGAAAATGAGGTCGTGCGAAAAATTGCTCTTACAGTTTAAACGTGCCCTATCATCGCAATTCTGTTACGGGTATTGAGGTTTAAAGTTTGACAATGCTTTAGCGAGGCCATCCTCGTCCTATTTGAAGGTGTTGACTCTGTGACGTCAGGAGATTGTTATTTTTAGATATCTTGGATCACGGTAACGGGAGTGATGCATCGTGAAACCAAAATCAAATCGAGGTCGTGCGTTTTTTTATGGTAACAAAACTTAAATCTAAATATTGCGGCAGATCTTAAGTGAAAAAACTTGCAATGAGCTCTTTTTAACTTGACATTAAGTGTAAGACGATGTAGAAAAGGATATCAAAATTATGTATGACGTCATTGAATTCTAGGTTTTCAAAACATTGGAACTTGCAAAGTATATACTTTGCTGAGCGATGGTCAGTTGCAGTGCCAATTGCTTGAACTTTAAACCTACGTGATGGCTGCATGCCACAATGATTGATAGCGAATAATTTGGTGCTTATTAGTAAGTTATTGAACTTTATCATCTGATGCAAAACCAGGATATCGGATATCTTCTATGGCCGATATTCAGGTTACGAGAATTCTCGATTTTATCATCAAGAAAATACAAAATCGGGAAAATTTAAAAAAACAACTTGACAATGATAGCAGATGCATTTTCTTAGAAGTTCATGTTTCCTAATACACTCTTTGTTTTGCAGCTGAAGAGTGACATCAGCCAAAATTAAGGACATTAAAATGTCTTTTATAATATTCACAAATAATTCATTGTGCCAGTGTAAATGAACAATTCCTCAGAAGCGGAGATCTTACTCTTTGAAGAGTAAGAGAAGCGGAGATCTTACTCTCTTAATTTATCGATATTGGTTGCGTATTAAGGGAGAGAAAGGGATATATACAAAAATCACCTCTTAGAAAAAGCATGTGTATAATGGTTCTGCGATGAAATTTACATACCAACTTTTGTTATTATATACAACCACATTGTTATTTATTTTTCCAGGGGGGGTCGGAATTGTTGTTTTAAGTTCTGCTCTTGTGCCATTTTGTTGTTTGAATATACCTACGTTGTTATTTAATATAAGGTCCGGCTTTCCAGTGATTTATCGCCCTAGGCGGATACCCAGCAGTTTCAGTTCCATCATTGGTGAAATCCCCTCGTCTTTCCTCTTTCCCTCTTATATTTTTCGGTGCGTATCCTTCCTCGCTGCATCTCCCGACGGGGGCGCCATCTTCCCGGTTTTCTCGCGAAAGGCGTCCTCACCCTTGTCGACCATTAACTCGCCAATATGAGACGGTAAATTGATTAACGCTCCCTTTTATGTCTCCTCGCCTTTTCCCCATTAGAATGACTTCCCTCCCCTCAGGGAACCTAAATCGGTAATGCCCTTCCCTCGGAGCCTTGATTTTCCGATTACCTCTCACCAGTCTTAGTTCACCATCCTTTCTACCAGCACACTCACCTCAAATTCCCTTGCCTGCCATATCCTTACGAGTCTTTCAAGATGCCCTACCGACTTTCATTGACCTTTTATTCCGCCATGTGGAGCCTCGTTTTCAGTTTCTGCTCGTCCCTGAGGATAAACGTATATATACTTAAGAATTCCTCCGTGTTTGGCGATATCAAAACTCAATATCAAACCACTCGCATGAACCGGTGTAAAGATTTCATCCGTCACGAAAATGTAAACTTTCTCTACTTTTACGAAATAAGATGATGGCAAATTTTCCTAACATTTGGGAATGAAACGCGGGCATTATTATTGTCTACCGGATAAAATAGCGTCATCATCATTAGTCATCAATCCTCAGATTGGTTTGACGCAGCTCTCCACTGAGTTATTTTATCGGCTAATCTCTTCAAATTTACGTATTTCTTCTCTTTCACAACCTTCATCACTTGTACCATATATTTCACTCGAGGCCTCCCTTTGCCATTCTTCCCATCTATTTATCTTCAACGATTGTCTTCATCAGGCCATCATGTCTTAAGATATTGCCGATTCAGTTATCCCGCCTTCTCCTTAGAGTTATCAGCAGGCTTCTCTTTTCTCCCACTCTTCTTAAGACTTCGTCGTTTGTCACTCGGTCAATTCATTTTATCTTCATCATCCTCCTGTAGCACCATATTTCGAATGCTACCACCCTTTTCCTCTCCGCTGTTGTCAACGTCCATGCCTCATTGCCATAAAGAAATATGCTCCAGATGTACGCCCTGATAAATTGTTTCCTTACTTCTACGCTTGTTTCCAGATAACAGAACTCTTTCACCTCTTCCAGTTTTTGCTTCCCTAGTTTAACGTTGTTTTTGGTCTCTTCTCATTTGCTGCACACCTATATCTTAGTTTTATTGTTGTTGACCTTCAGATGATATCACACACCTCTTGATACCTTATTAGATGATTTATTTAACCTATTATTGCGACGGAAAAAATTTAAAAAAACATTATTATTCACAAATATGAAATAATAATAAATAATTAAAGGATTTGACAATTTTGTCATAATAGGGTAGTTTCCTTCATCAAAGAAAACGGACTTCATTAATTGCGATTTGTGCCCTGCCATAAATGTATTTAATTTACGCAAAAAGTTTGTATTGAGAAATCCCAGTTTACTAGAGAATTAAATGTTAATTTTAAGGTCATTTGAAAAGGCTCTGAAATGGCGGGGTGCGCTGCCTTCATGCTGACGTAACAGGAAGGTAGTTTACGTTGCGAAGCATAGGAAAATTCGTCTCCTGAACTTACCGTTGTATTTCAGGGCCCCTCAGCTCTAGTGAATATTTATTAGTATTAACCTGTAAAAACTATCAATGTTGGAAAAGAATTCTCAGTTAAACATGGTATTATTAGTCATTTTATAGGCTCAAGGACGTCCTGCTCGCTGTGTCTTCTGCTACGACGAAGCATGGCGTGAAGGTCGTGCGGCGATAGGCGAACTACATGATATGCTTGTGAAAGGAATACTGACTGATTTTAAATGAATCAACTGCATAAGTCATGTTAATTAAATAAATAAAAGTTAATTATAATTAATTAACGGAATAAATATGCCTCCAATACTTGTTCATAAGCTTTAACGGAGTGCGGCGTCTATTTGGAAGCGTCCGCAGCACCACCTGGTGGCAGGTAGAGGAAATAGTTTAACGTCACACGTAGGATTAACCGGCATGCAATAGTTTGCCGTCGCGTTTTCGCGCCATTGATTTTTTTCACTTTTTAATTAATGAGGAAAAATACTTAACGTCATTTAAAAATCGAACGGCTTAAAACACGTACTCCAGAGGTTATAAACTTTCGATCAAGACAATAAAAAAATAATAGGAAACTACCCTATTATTCAGGTTGTATTACGTTTCCCCGTATCAGAAATCCCCTCATAAGATATCCCAGAAAACTAAATTGCGAAATATTATAACTGTTATAACAACTAGTTAATTTATTAAATCAATGTTACATTAATAGTTATTCATCAGAGAGTTTATCACAGAAATTGTTTTGTATTGTTATCATTGAAAATAATATTACGAAATAGTACGAAAAATAAATGTCCATTCTTGCGCTCAATTTTAAATGGCTAGTTTCCTACGCATTATTCTTTATGACAGTCATTTGCTGTTGCGTAGTGTTTCTTTTTTGGTTGTTTTTGATCCAATTCATACATGACGTCACTTGAGACGATATATTGCCGAAGATAACCGAACCGTATCGTACGATACCAACGGCGAAACCATAATTACCTAGCAACGTATCGTACGATATCTGGGAGCAGTGGCATCGTGCGATATCACATAGCGACGAAGGAACCGTAATAGGCACCCTGGTCATTGTCCTTTCCATGGTTATTAGAGCCTTATTCAGATCCTTCTCTGTCTCTGCTACGAGTGCTATGTCGTCAGCGAATCGCAGCCTGCTAATTTACTCTCCGTGGATGTGTACTCCAGAAGACTTCGACCCACCATCCGCAACCCGTTGGACGTACTCGGTGGCTTTAAGCTTAGCCGCGAAATAAAAGAGCTTATGATGAGCATAAAAAATCTTCTCTAGCAACATATTACATAGCATTTCTATTGTTCAATCGCTTCATTAAATCCTACATTCTTAATGCAACTCATTTCTCGGTGTCATAAAATAGTGAAATTTCTCACCGCAACATATTTCGGTAGACAATGCAATATTCAATTTTCACTTTCATAACTTTCTTATATATTTATGTATTTGATATATGTATGATGTCTATAAATAGGGTAAACAAATTATTGCGTTTTGTTTTAGGGTGCGTTTCATTGTGCCCTGTTTCCTGTAAAACAATTAGTGGGAAAGTTTTCTAGACTTTTGATGCAGGTCAATAAGTAGGCCTGAAATTTGGGGCTGGACCCTTTTTTGGGTCAAAAAAGCATATTTAACGGAAGAGTTATCCATCGAAACGTCGGCAGCAACCGAATACTTGACCTGGTGGAAGACCCGTGAAAACTTCATCCATATTTAACGTTTGTTTTAACTTAAAGTTTTATTCTCCTAATGTCCTTTTTTAGTTCCGCCTACTTCCTACCTCTAATTGCTGTGTGCAAACTATCCGTTCTTCTCCTTTCCCTACACTACCCTTAATAAATATTCTTCCCTCAAAACACCCTCGCCCCTAATTGTAGGACCTATCCAGTCCCTCGGCCTGCCATAAATTCCTCAATCAACTCTGCTCCCTCTCATTTCATTTCCAGAACTCCCTTTTGAGAAAATCGTTAATCAATAAGTCACTGTCCATAACAGAGGAGCTTATCATGGTTTCAGGGTTTGAAAATAGTGCATGAAATATTAAAAAGTGAGTGTTAATTAGCTACCAGTTTTTATACCTTTGCATTCGACAATATTTCGAATACTAAGCATCGAATACAATTTGTATTCGATGGCGAATGGAGAAAACTACGTTGGCTCCTCGGTACGCCATTTAATGCGTACATTGCATTAAATGGATCATGAATCGAGAAATGTCATGTATCTATGTGAAATTAACTTCATGAGACCTTCGCATATGCATGAAGTAATAAATAAATAGTCATCGATTAAAGGCCATTTGCTCTATTAACGATCAGTTCAAATATAACTGTCAAGAATATCAGAAGTAGACGCCAGTTAAATAAACATCATCATGTGAGATGTATCAAGCAAGTAGTGAAAGATCTAAAAGAGAAAAATTATGTGAATATGAAAATGGTAGTCGATAGAAGTATTGAGTGGAAGGCTGTACAAAATAAAAAGGAAGTCCTCAGGCTTTACTTGGTGGGACCGCATGATTGTAGCAAGGAGAAAAACCACTTTGTAGGATTCCACAAGTTTATTCAGACACCGAAACGACACAATCGAAACCGAGGTGTCTGAATAAGGTTGTGGAATCTTATAAAGTGGTTTTTCTCCTTGCTACAAGACTGCACAAAACTTTCGATTGCCGACTAATTAAGTAATTTTCAGATACATTTCAGGAGCGCAAAGCCACGGTCCAGGGCCACGGTCATGGATCTTCATAAGGCGTGCGCTAGCGTTATTGTTATTTTTTGATTTAACTTACGTCAGAGAGAACTTTATCTCCATTCTTAATTTTTCCCACAGCACTTCTTATCATTGTGATAAGCAAATTGCTTATCAAAATTAGTGGAGCGAATTTTATAGACGGTTATTGTTAGCCCTGCGCTACTCTAGGGGGTAAGCGTTAACGATAAAGATTGCGATAACGCGAAAGATGCATCCGTGATTCCACACCAGGAATGGTCCGGTTTGCGTTAATATAGCAACAAACGTGCCTTGTTTCGCGACGATTGTAATTACTGTTCCTAGAAAAAAAACGTCGCAGAATGAGCACTCAGGAGCACTGGGATACATCGCTCAGATGACTTGCATTGATGCCACCATCATTGGTTCTGCGAAAAGAGCGCCATTTTTTGTAGTCCTCTTGACGCTCGACTGCGAGAAATGTTCGCGTCAGGGATTCGCGAAGCATTTGGATATCGTGCCTAGAATAGCTCAGGATTTCTGCTGCTCTGGAGCGAGCGGTCGGAGAAAAAAAACACCTTCACTGGATACTCTTTCGAACTGTTTTCTTTTCTTTAAAGAGATAGAGAGTTTCATTCGATAAAGCACCGTGATCAGTGTGATTTCATACAATTTTGTGAAATTTAGCCCATGCTGTATCTTTGCTAAGTACACTAATGGCAAGTGTCATTCTTAATCAGTTTCAATTATGATGGATTTTTCTAGGAAAAATGTTATCACTCACTCAGCGATTCAACCCGAAGGTTGGTTTTTAAAAGGTGAGGGTAGAGCCCACCCTGGGCCATTCCCTGGAGCCATGTAAGGTTCATAACATGGTCGTATTACAATAAAGAATTACGTTAACTTGAATTTTTTGATCTCAAAAATATATCGACATTTATTCTCACTAAGGACATAATTTAAGAAGTAACTAGGCTTAGTATCGTTACACTCCACGTAAAAAGGAACCAAATATTTGAGAAGGGTACTACAAGCAGTAGAATTCGTTTAAAATCACAATAATAGAAATCATATTCACACTCACACTCAGTGATTCAACCCGAAGGTTGGTTTGGATAGGTGATGGTAGAGCTCACCCCAGACTAAGCCACAGGCGTGAGAATTTCACACATTCAGGGTAGGGGGGCCAGTTCCTTTCCCTGGGCCACCTCGCACTTCGAGGATTTTTCGATTTACGAATGTAAAATGTACGAAATATTATGTTCTCCAGAATTGCTTTTTTGATTAATTGAATATTCGTACAGTTCGCACATCGGAAAAAATCGCTTATCTTTGCCACCGTATATTTTAGGGAGATATTACCCATGAATGGACTTTATACCCTTGTAACATATTTGAACATATTAATTTGTGTGAAGATTTCTCGGGTTTCACACCGGGTCAGGTTCTCCGACGTTTCGATGCGCGACTCGCCCATCATCTTCAGGGATCCAGGAATCCAAGTGACATTACTTCCAAAATTGCCCGCTTATATATCCTCCGTTGGCGGATGAAGTGGCTGCTGATTGGTTGGTTGTGTATTTCTCTCTCCGCGTCTCCTGATTGGTTCTCCGTTCTCTCCAATGTTTAGAAATCTTCACACATATTATTCGCCGGGAAAACACCAGATCTAACATATTAATTTATTTATATATTTATTGATGTCATTATTATAGTGTAAAATACTCTCAATTTTACTATAGCTTTTACAGCATTTATCATTTGTAATGTGTATAAAAACAACTTCATCCGTGCAAATATCGCTGGCTCCTCCAATCAGCTGAAAGTTTTCCTATAGCATATTCTAACCTCCTTGTAAGTAGGCAATTCGACAACCATGACAATGCCTGTTCGCGTGTGTAAAACTAGACCGCAGATTTACACATTTTTTTCCTTCACCCCTTTCACCCTCCTACGGATGCAGATAAGGTTGCCTCGACGTCGCACCCCTGGCGAAAATGTGAGAAGATAGGATACGCCGAGGCGTCGCCATGAATCCTGAATTCACTCGGGTGGGGACATCATCTTAGGGTCCATTCCCTCTTTCCGCTGCCTATATCTCTCCCTTGCCGTAACCAGAGGGGTGGAAAAAAATAAATATAGCTCTCCACACTCGTACACTGCCCTTCCTTTCCCCTGAGAATCCACACACACGGGCGGCGAACGATGGAAGTCAGGTCTTTTGGAGACCTCCAAAATTTCTTGATGTCTCCGAAGCGGAGTGTCTGGGGGAGAAAAGTCCGCGAAAGTGGATATGCAAAAAAAAGTGGGAGGATATACGTACGTTCGGACGTCAGCGAATGGTAGGATCACTCCATATGGAATAAATTTTGGAATAGAGCTGGGGCCTTCTCTGTTCGGTGTGGAACTCGAGTTTTTCACTCGAAAACTATTTGTTTTGGGAAGGATGTTATTTTCGGTCACCTGCAAATTCCGGGTGTTTTTTCGAATTCTCTTGTAACTGAAGTTGTAGAGGCCCGGTGGAACACTATTAGATCTGTTTCTATGCGGGGAAAAGTTTTGTGATATCATGTTTTCCATGTAAATCGATATAATTTCGAAATAAATCTAGAAAGGCATATTGTTTATTGTGGAGGGGCTATGTCGAATGTGGTCTTTGGCCCACCTTGTCAAAGTCAACTCGTCCACCTCGTTGACAATTTGCCTCCTCCGAATATCCGCAACTGAAGTAAAATGAACTGTGTCTAAAACAACTTCATCTGTGCGAGCATCCGTGTGTCCGAACTGTCGAAACCTACTATGATGGCTGCTGGATTCTCAAATCAGCTGCTATGCCTTGTCAAGTATAATTCGGATCTTATTGGCAGAAAGATCCCTGTCAAACGATCTCATTGGTTCTCTTGTTATTAATATGCTCCGTCAAATACCAGATCTTCCCACTCTACATTTTCTTTGGTATTTTTTTTTCTCCAGCCATGGCCAGCAACTTATCTGTCATCTTAGTAGAACAAAGAATAAGGTAACTTTGTGTACTTTCGACACGATTAACTTTGTATGCGACAGTTTTTCTCAAATTCACATGGGGCACAGAAATCGTCAAACATTCAATAAAAGCTGTTCAAATAAATGTTATGAATATTCACAAAGTTACTTTCTTCTGCATCGGAGGTCCCGCGTATGAACCGATATAGCCGCCGAACCACTTCATTATGACCCTTACAAATATAAACTGATATAAAAAATTTGCTATTGTTATGTTATTTATGTTAATATATTTTAACATTCGGATATCCAAGTGAGGATTACAACGCGGTTAAGAAATCATTTGTTCGACCACTCAGAGCCGAGAAAAACGCTTCAGATAAGAATTATAGCAGTATATTTTCTCGGACTGATAAAATTCTGTAATTTATGAAAAACGTATAATACATTCCTATTGAATCTGTATTACGAGTTGGATTGGATCAAGGGGCAGTTGTTTGAGAAATAAATTTTTTAATTAGACGTAATGATTGAACACATAAAAAACAATCACTCTTTGTATTACTGCCGTAAGTTAAATACTAATATGTAATTAAAACACTCGTGGATTAACGTTAAATTATACGAAATAAATATGATGTAATTGGATTTTCTGTTGATTTCTTGGTTTTTTCATAAACGCTCTTCATACTCGAGTTCATATAATATATTGTTCAACAGTAGATGCTCAAAAACTACTCAATGAAACATATATAAGTTTGGAACTATGGTTGATTTTAATATATAGATGGTTTTTTCAGGAGTTTAGGTCCTTGCAAAAATGAAGAAATTGAACATTGAAATATGGTTGAGTTTAATAATTTATTTTATCAACGTCACAAGAAAAGGAGGCCGTGGTTAAAATTTTTCTATCTCCCTTTTGAAGTGCACTTTTTTGTGAACCCTTTCAAATCCGCACGACACATACCCTTACGGCGGGTCGTATCGTAGGGTAAAATAAAGATTAAATCCTCGGCCTATGTACTTTAAAAGGATAGCCCGAGCTTAATTCTACTTCCCTTCCGTATATTTAACGCCCATTTAAAAATTTTCTTCAAATCCCTGCTTGTGACACCACGGCACGAAGGGTGCGGAAATGGAAAATTAATTTCTCATTAGAAGATGATCCCTTCCATCAACAAGAGCGTTAGTCCGATAGGAAGGGCCCAAATCGGATGGCTACAGCACTTATTCACGGAGAAAGACAGGAGGTGGAAAAATTCCCGCTGGAAATTCCGAAAATAAAGAGGACCGAAGGTGAGGTGATTGTGAATGAAATCGGTTGGAAACTCGGCAAATGAGCAGATTAAGAGTTGCTGAGTCAAAATTTTTTGCATGCGAGAGAACTCAGGGTGTGAAAATGAACTCTGTTGAATTCTGCTTCAAGAAAGAGAGGACGAGCAAGGGGGAAAACGCCGGGAGAATACATTTGACGAAACGTGTTCTTCCTTCCCGGCAGGACCTTGGTGTTTTTTGTAACGAGCTCGTGAATGAGGGATTGAAAGATAAAACTTACCCCATCACAGAAAAAATCAACCTTTTTTTTCGTTGAATACATGTCTCTTGTACATGCATATCATTTTACAGTATAAAATAAATGCAACAAAAATTAGTGAAAATATTGCCACATCTACTCTTTAGGTCACCATTTGTACTAATTGTAATATTTCCGAAATACCTTTAATAAGGTTTGAAAAAAGAGAGTAAATAAATATTGAAATATCACAAAAAATACCTGTTTTTGAATTCAGCATGACTGGGGGAGGGAATATTGTTAGACGATATAAGGAGATGGCAGAGTCGTGATATGGAGTAGGTACTTGGGGTATGGTAGTATATAGTAGTTACTTTTAGTTCAAATTGCTCCAATGGATCAACAATTATCGTACTAGCTATCCTAAAGTATGAATCCTTACAACGTAAGCTAAAACAACGTAATGGAATGTGTGCAGCAAGTATCGGCAAGATTCATTAAGGTACGTTACGATAATCTTTGAAGCGTAACCAGTCTATTTGAAGAATTAAAATAGGAATTATCCGTCATCATCATCATTATCCTCTGATTGGTTTGACGCAGCCCTCCACTCGATTCTTCTATCGGCTAATCTATTCATATTTACGTATTTCTTCTCTTTCACATCCTTTGTCTCTTGTTCCATATATCTCACACGAGATCTTCCTTCTCCATTCTTCACGTTCACTTATCCTTCAACGATTATCTTCATCAGGTCATCATGTCTCATAATGTGACCGACAAGGTTGTCCCGTCTTCTTCTTAGGATAAACAGAAGACTTCTCTTTTCTCCCACTCTTCTTAGGACTTCCTCGTTACTTACTCGGTCGATCCATTTAATCTTCCTCATTATTCTGTAGCACTACATTTCAAAAGCTTCCACCCTTTTCTTTTCCGCTGCTGTCATTTTCCATGCCTCACAGCCATAAAGAAACATGCGTCCAGATGTATGTACGTTCTGATGAATTGTTTCCTTACTTATACGCTTGTACTTCGAGTGGTAGGTAGATTCCTCTTATGATAGAATGCTCACTTTGCGTGGGCTATTCTGCTGATTATAGAAATTATCCATCAGTATAAATATTGACCTAGAACTTCGTGAGTAAATTCAAATATTTAACTTTTACTGATTACGTTGAAAACATCTTCCGAAATCAGACTTATTACAATAGACTGGATCAGGAAGATAAAAACTAGGGAAATAGATTCCTAAACCGAGATATTTAAGATGTATTTTTTTCCTCGTATGATTTGGGATCTGAAAGGCAGTGAATATATTCAGTAAAATAAACTCAAATTTATCGATTGGCAGCTTACATAATTGGTACGAAGGTTTTTAGCTAACGCCATTAACAGCAAGTTTATTCATGCTTGCTTTGTTATTTAAATCTTTTTAAATGGTTATAATTTGACTAAAACATAGCTACTCCAACGTCAGACTACTTTTAATTTTATTTCTGCAATCCTTTGTGCATCAACTTATTTATTTCTTTAAATTAAAGGACAATTTCTTACAGGAGTCAGATTCACACCACTCTTTGGCCGTCATCAATCAGCCCTAAAAACAAATCCCTCAGAATAAATCAACAGAAACAGATACTATGATGGTGAGCAAAACAGGTACACATCTAAAGTTATAAAAAAACCATAAGAAAGATAGGAAATACAAATAAATAGCGCTAAATCGCCAAGCGTTAGAATTCTAATCCTTTTTACGTATGTGGCTGGGATAAAAATTGTGTGTGAAGGGGGTGGACACTCTGCCTCACATCTTCATGGTGGTTTAAATGGGATTGTTGATGTAGATGAAAATTTTAATCCTAGGATATGCCCGGCATCAGTACCGTGGACGGGGTTTAAATCAGGGACATTCATTTGCCAGACCAGCACGTTAGTCTCGACGGTTTCCACGGGCGGCAGTTACTCTGGAGAAATGGACTTCTAAAAGTCGTCGTCGGAGTTGGAGTGCAGATAGAGTAAGGGTGAGAAAAAAAGGAAAGAGGTAGTATGAATAGAACGATGAGTAGTAAGAACTATGGAGACTTTAAGAGAGAAATAGATTAGGGATGGAGCCATCAGATGTGTGAAATGCGGTGTATAGTGGAGACACACCATGGAAACATGGCAGAAAACCTTACCTGGCAGAAGACTATTAATTAGACATTCATAGTTAAAACATGGTTTAAAAAATAAAATTTTACTGCACTTAGTTACTAATTATGCCTTCAGCATAAAAGAATATCTTGTGCTGAGACCGCAAACTATTATTTCTATATTAATAGGACATTTTTGCGCTTTGTATTTGTTGAATGCATATACATAAGTATCGGTATTCTATGCGTGTTTGTGGTTATTATTATATATATCTGTGTTAGAATGTCCAACGTCGATTCATGAGTGGACATGCTCACCCAGCCTGTTTTGCACCTGCCTTAAAATTGAACATGGTACCCCAAAACAGATTTATCCTGTGGATTACCTATGACCTATGATTATTATGGTAGGGGGATGAATTAAGCTCTTTTAATGGAATAATAAGATGTGAGGATAATACGTAACTAAAGTAGAACTTGGTAAAAACATGAAGGCGGCAAAGAAAAAAGCCTAGTCAAGTTTTATGAATTGCCAGTGTCCACTCACATTTGACTATGATATTTTATTTATTTTGAATCGTAAAATACAGAGATTGCATATAAACCTTTTCAATGAACCTAATTTTAGAATTTTGTTTAGGGAAATTTTCTTGACTATATATCTTTGTTTAACTTTTGATACTCTCTTACCAATATAAAGTTATAAACATAGAAATATTGGTTCACATTACGTTTCAGAACTAGGGCTCAGGCAATGCTAAATACGTTGGTCAGATTTGAGGACAAACATGCTGCTTATTGAAGCAGCTATTCGCTTTGACATTGACTGCTGGTAAACACCGGTCTTCCACGTGAAATATCTGTGTTTTTGAATGAGTACGGTTGATACATTTTTTTCAACTCCAGGGCGGAAGGAGTGATTTTGGCACTCCATCACAACATTGAAAAAAAATCATGAGAAAATATCTTCCTACCCAGCATCGGTGAGGATTTTTTCGCAAGTTTTTGTTGCTTTTAAACTCTAGCCGAGTAATGAGTGGCGTATTTTGTGACAGTAGTTGGAGAATTTCCTTCTTTTTAATTCAGATTCACTCACAAGACCCCTTGGATGGAGAAAATTTTCGGAGAAAGACGGAAATTTAAAGTAGGACTAACTTTAATTGAAATTGTCACTAACCAACTCCATAAAATTCATTAGCATGTGATGAAAAAATAATATCAAGAGCGCTGAAAGTCACTTGGTAGGCTCGAGTGAAAATGGTGTTGCTCGCTTTTGAAATACTTCATTAAAACACTAGTTTCTTAGAAATATGTAGGGTTACAAGCATCAGGGTTCTTAACGCTCGAAGAAAAATATATCACCAAGAAAGTTACTTCTAGATGGCAACAAAATATCTTTAATCAGCTTCCTCCCATGAAATAATGAACATCACCGTCAAATATGAATACGTGCTTCATTCGCAATTGGATACTTTTACCTATAGTACAAAAAATATACTAAATATGTGAATATTTTTTTTTTTACCTCTATAAAGATTTTCCGTATCATTGTTGTAAATAAGGTGGGAATGGAGTATTTGCAGATTTTTGGGAAGCGGCGTTAAAAAAATGCATACGTATCAATTAAGCATAATTCCAAGTTTTAGATTCGTGAGATAAATTTTAATCAGGTAATCATTATATTAAATCTGCAAAATTAATGTTGCGCTGAAACACTGTCCACCATGTTCCCCGGGGCTGTGACGTCATCCCCCTCGCACTCGTCTAGCTATTTCATGGCGCAGTGTAAGAGTAGCCGCGGGATAGTAAGTTTTTTTGCTTTTGTATCCTGGGGAGTTCATTCTTCGAGTTCTCGCCTTTGAACTTGTTTCCCATGGAGGGACAAACGTCGAGCAAGGAAATCCCTGCCAAAAAGCGATGGAGAGAATACTGTTTCGTTCCAAAGTGCACAAATACCCGTGTGTCAACGCCGGAGAAGACTTTCGTGAACGTTCCGGACAACCCAGTCTTGAGGAGGAAATGGCTAATTGCAGCAAGGAGAGACATGATGACAATGCCGTTATCTGTATCAACTCACTCACACTTTTCAGGGGTGGCGGAGTCAGGTCTGGTGGAAGTCGGGGTGAGGGAGGAATGGAGTCGCAGAGAGGGTGGGAAAGGGAAAGTGACCGAGGATTGACTTATATCACCACCCTCACCCGACCTGTCAATCCTCGGTCACTGCATGTTGCATTTTATGATAGTCATGCAATGACTATCATAAAATGCAACTGAAGAATTGGGCGGGAAATATACAGATCCAATTAAAAATTTTAAGCCAGCAGAAAAGATACTTACAAACACTTGTTCAACATTATTATTGGGCAAAATTAGTTCGTAACAATTAAACGAAGATTTTACCACGATTAAAACGCCACCACCTCGTCTTTTCTTGGAATGTGTGGAGTCACGATCTCTTCTGAATATGTGATAGTTCGGCCATATGTATGGTGAAAGTCGGCGGTGGGGGGGGGGGGGGAACGGGGTCGGAGTGCGGGGAAAAGAGAGGATATGACCACGGATTGGCCAGTCGGGTGAGCGTGGTGATGCATTAGGGTGTTTTCAGGGGTGGCGGAGGTCAGGTCTGGTGGAAGTCGGGGTGAGGGAGGAATGGAGTCGCAGAGAGGGTGGGAAAGGGAAAGTGACCGAGGATTGACAGGTCGGGTGAGGGTGGTGATATAAGTCAATCCTCGGTCACTTTCCCTTTCCCACCCTCTCTGCGACTCCATTCCTCCCTCACCCCGACTTCCACCAGACCTGACCTCCGCCACCCCTGAAAACACCCTAATGCATCACCACGCTCACCCGACTGGCCAATCCGTGGTCATATCCTCTCTTTTCCCCGCACTCCGACCCCGTTCCCCCCCCCCCCCCCCCCACCTCCGACTTTCACCATACATATGGCCGAACTATCACATATTCAGAAGAGATCGTGACTCCACACATTCCAAGAAAAGACGAGGTGGTGGCGTTTTAATCGTGGTAAAATCTTCGTTTAATTGTTACGAACTAATTTTGCCCAATAATAATGTTGAACAAGTGTTTGTAAGTATCTTTTCTGCTGGCTTAAAATTTTTAATTGGATCTGTATATTTCCCGCCCAATTCTTCAGTTGCATTTTATGATAGTCATTGCATTGATGTTGAAAATTTGCTAACTAAAGACTAGGATGAAATTCTAATGTTAGGAGACTACAATTTACCTTCCATAGATTGGAATATTCCATCTGAAAACGAGGTAGTCCCTATTGACTGTGATCTCTCACCTAAAGCAAAAATTGTAGTTGACAATTATTCATTCCTGGGTCTAGTTCAAATCAATACTATAGAAAATAAATATAATAAATTGTTGGACCTTGTATTTCCTTACTCAACAAATGTTATATGCTCTATGGCTGATGACCCTTTAACAATATGTGATTCTTATCATCCGCCCATTGAACTAGTGATACACATACTCAAGAAAGTAGATAGTATCAAGAAAGATGAATTTATATTTGACTATAAAAACTGTGACTTCCATGGCTTAAATAACTACCTCAATGAAGTAAACTGGCCTGCGGTATTATGTAATTATTAGAATTATTTACTCCTGTCATATCATGTCATCACTGCAGTTACCCGAAATGGTTTACCCCTTTTATAAAGGCTTTTTATAAAGTGCTAACAACTGACCTTGCAATGTGTAACAACCTAGCAAAAAATAAAAGGAAGTCAAGTCTACTGTTTACAAAGTTCTTAAATTTTGCTGTACTTGCTGCAGCCAGAATGTCCCACAATGACGTGATTGCAACTCTTATACACCCTGACTCTACCTCCAATTTCATCCTGTTGCATTTTGAAAGGTAATGTCACATCCTTGTACCATGTAAGATATGAAGACCTGGATAAATTTAAATTTCAAAAAAATTAATTTTTTTCAAAAAAATTATTTTTCTTGGCTACTATCATGAAGATGCTCAAAGTGAAGCAGTAATGTAAGAACAAAAAATTACTAGTTAGTAACCTTTCCTATATCAGCTATGCAAATATTGAATTGAAACCCTTGGAGGTGGCCCTTACTGGGAATATAAGCAATTTCAACCATAAAACAGTACTGTTGCTGAAGAGCCCCATCTGTAGTTTGTAATATGAATATCATGCATTACCCAGAAGGCATATTGCTTTAAAGGTTCTACTCTGTAAAATAGTACTTCTACCAACAATCAACTCACTGTTTAAAAATGTTAAATAATGTCAGCTTCATGATGGTTGAGTTATTAGAAGCTGACACCCCTACCCTACCAAAGGAATGCTGAAACAAAAAATAAAATGAAGGCACATAAAATAATGAGACGCAAGGAATTATAATTTCATTATATGGTAGAAATTAGCACCCAAACCCAATAATATATAACATTAAAACCGATTCTAAAATTCTGAGCCAAATTGCGACCGGGTTCTATCAACACTTAAGTGCAATTTTTTGGGGCATATGTTAACATTGTGCTTTCCATGAAAGCAATGCAATTAATCATACCCCCCAAGTATCAGGGCCATTTAGGATCATAGTAAAGTAGTGTGCTCAAGGTTTAAAAGAGGGATATTGGCTCAAAAAATCACAACACACCTGAGTATCCGATTATGTGACTGGTGTAATGACTAGACCCAAGTAACATCCTTGATTCCTCATTGCATTGGCAGACATCAACATGTGAAAGTTCACTCTTTTTTCCTTTGACAATACATACATAAGTAACTATAATGGGAATAGAAGTGAAACTTGTGGAATGAAAAGAGGAATTAATTCAATTTGGTTATTATCTTCATCAAGCTTAGAAAAAATTGTATTACACCAAAATTCTTTTGTATCTTTCACAATTTTTTTTGAAAATTCATCATTGAATTCAATAACGCATGTGGTAATTATTTTATTGCTCTCAAATTGAGGATCAGCCACAGCAAATAGGCACTTCTTCTTCCTCATCAACAGCTAAAATAGATCTTCCTCATCAATAGAGCTTCCTCATCAAGACCTAAAATAGACAGGAAATCGCATGAAACAACATTATCATCAACGATTTTTAATAATAACCAGAAGATTTTATTTACATATTAAATTGCTATTTTACAGATACATTACAGTGATCCCATAAATAATTTCACTTAATGCGTAAACACGACGATAAGAAATCCGCAGAGAAACCAATAGAGTACCTACAATTACTTTCGCCTAACAAAGCCAAGGTAAGGTACTTCCACTTCATACTCAAAGCAAAACGTTACTGTTTAAGTGAAAATGTCTAGCTAGGTTCAGGTTCCCGGTTATAAGGTAGATTAAAATAACAATGGAATTGTACTTATTGAACACATGCCACTTAATTAGCTAACAGACAACAAATTTTACAATGTTATTAATTCTGAAACTTATGATCAGTACATGTAAGATCAGTCTAGTGTTGCAACATTAATTTACAAGATGACACGCTCCGCCGAATATTTAACCAGGGAATCACCTTAAACAAATTAATTCGTACACCACCCACGTTTGTACCGCAGGCCAGAAATCCAGTTCATTATTTGAGTCGAGATCAAAGTCACCACACGGTCAAGCGTCGTTAACAACAATGATAATTCACTAAATGCAAACATAAAATAATGACAAACTTTTAAGGCAACTCACCGAGACAGTTTCACCCCTCGCTGCTCCGGTCCAACGTAGTCCGCATGTCCACTAAGAAAATTTCCGATCATCAAGGCATCAACCGTCGGGAGATTATTGTAACATGCCTTATTAAACCCTGGTTCCATTGCAAATACGTTCTTTCCACCATACCCTATCGCAAGGTAAAAATTAAGAATTACTTTTATTCGCCAACACCACTACTAGTCCGTTCGGCCGGTTCCACTACGGCTCAGCTGGGCTCAGCTTCAACTGTAAGGGGATTGACGTCACGCGGGGAAGAGCCAATGACTGGACGTTTTCGCCTGCATAATATCGATGCTAAAACAATGCGTAATAAATCTTAATTATTAAACAAATTAAGCAACAGATTCAGCTGGTAACGGATATGCCGATTTCTGAAGATAATATTTACCGAATACAAGAGAAACAATCGGTATTCCTCACTAATGCAAACACTCCATTCTTCCAATGAATAATGCTAGTGGTTTGAATGCAAAAAAATACTTTTCACATTTGTGGGAAATCTATGTAAAAAGAAACAGAGTCTACGTATGTCTACTCGATGGTATTAACCGTCACTTGATGGAAGCGATCCATTTTCAATGAACAAATGCTTTGTTTTTCCATATATTTATGCTGAAGAAACACAGTATTCGTTGATTGATACGAAATCTTCTTAATTTTTGGCGAAGTTTGAATATTTCCTTTCAGGCCAGGTCCAGAAAATCAGGCGTTAAGTTTTCATGTAATGTTTTAAATTGAAATTTCTTCTAAATAATAAAAGCTTCTAAGTCACACGTTGTATTATATGAAAAGCGAAGGAGAAAAGGCTGTAAATTGAACAATAGAAGCACTAAGTGGCATCAGCGAGCGCGGGGAATGTGGGGTTAGAAATAAGGCACGTTTCACGGTTCTCGGGGTAGGCTACAATTAGTAGGTATATCTCAGGTCTCCGTTGTGATTAAACGTTAAGATAAGTGTTGCTAAAATTATCAAATCGAGTATTAGCTAGGTAGTGTACAATAATAGTACATACTGTATAGCCTTTTTAGCAATAATATTGCCAAATCTTGACTAGCAATAATATTGCAAAACCTCAATATTGTTGGGATTAGAAGACAGAGAAAATAAATTCTGAATTTCACAAATATTTCTTAATTTAACTTGGCTGAGTTGGGGCAACATTACTGATATTAGAAGATTCAGAGCGTGAATAAATGCTGAAATACCACAAAAATATGTTCGAATTCAACAGTGGTGAAAACTGTATTTAGACGAACTGCATCGGTATATGTAAATGTGCTAAACGCGTTTGTAAGTATTGGTGAAAGCGTACGTTGTAGTGAATAAAACCAAGGATAATCCAAGCTTAAATTTGTATTCGTTATTTTTATTTCATAGCACATTAAATAACCCCGCAGCGTAAGTGACGTATTTTATGCTCTAAAGATTAGCGGCGTCGCTCTATCACTAGGGGGGTGTATTTGAAACTGTAAGGATTATCTCGGAAGGGTAATCAAGACGTCGCGTGGTAGAAGCATGAATAGTTTACAAATGAAGTATGTCTGAATCGCTCGTTACAATATCATTGATTGTTATCACTTGAGTTTTTTTAATCTAAAGCTTCTTCTTGGGAGGCGTGTTTGAAACCATCGGGATAATCTCGATTGGGTAATTACAATCCTTGAATAGTTGAATAGTTTACAATTGTGTCTGCATCGATCGTTACAATATCATTAATTGTTTTCACTTGAGTTTTCTCGTCTGTATCGCCTATAGGGTCTCCAGGTGAGATAAAACACGAGTGTAAACAATGAATGAGGTTGTAATCAGAGGTTTTTAGCCCACCAAATTTGCGAACCATTTTTTACCATGTTTATACCACGTGACTCCTTGGTTACGTATTCGAGATAAACCCAATGGTTTGAAACACAACCCTCGTAGTCAATTTTTTAGATCATATCCTCGCTAAATATTTCATTTCGATGTGTGAAGCGTATTTGTATCTTTTTCTTTATGTGTAAACAGGGCTCTCTCATATTCGCGTCCGTGACAAAAGTTCTCTCTGCCATTATTCCTCTCTTTCATTCTCTTTCTCCCCAGAGATAAAGGGGAACCACTTGTGAATGGCGAAAAGATAACTCCACGGTGATTCAAAATGAGAACAGTCTCCGAACGAGTCGTCGTCTTTGGCTTCTTCCAGATTAATTCCCCAAATTGGTGAATTATGCGCCTGGCTAGTCGGCCTGCCATCAGCCGGAGCCAATTAAAAGAATGAAAGGCGTCGGCGTTGGCTGAGAAAGTGGGAACTAGACCTTGAATCACTGAAATGATGAATAATGTAACGGGACCGAGGACTACATTATTGATCCCAACGTGCTTTACGTGACGGTTTAGGAAATTTCGCCAAGTAGAATAAAATCCAATGGGAAGATTTATGGGCTCGGCACTAATCCATGAAAGTTTTCTTCGCTTTTCATGCCGACCATCATCGCCTAAAGCTGCTGGAAATTGGAATTAACTGCGAAAATTTGCGACGAATTTTATATCGAATCATTTCTTTGAGATGAAAAAAATTCTAAACATATCACATCACTCAGTTACTAGAGGTATAATAATTATTAAATTATCAGGTCGACTTTGCTCATTTTGACAGGAACTATTTTAGCCCTAATTACAATAATTTTTGTCATTTTTGACGGAATCATTTACTTATAGTGGTGCAGATACGATTAAAACTTGTTTATTGAACGTGCATAATCATTTTTATAAACCGGGGCATATTTTTAAGCCTCTTTTTGCTTGAGTTTTCTTAATTTTTTTTAACATCTACATTTTTCTGAGATTTACTTTTAAGAACGTGGGCAACGTGAGCACAATAAAAGCATTTTTACTCTTATTCCAGGGTTAATTGAATTTGTTTTACTAACTAATTCCAAAAATTATGTAGTTTAAAATGATTCACCAGTTCATCATCTATGCGATTATGAGTTCTAACCTCAATGTGTTAAAAATCACACTATATGTATCACTTTCTACTCTTTTGAGTACCTAATTAATAGCATTGAAATTCTTCTACATTTATAATTCATTCTGTATGCCACGAAGTATCTTCTCCTGCTGTATAAGTTACTTTGGTTTTCTCTTAATTTTCCTTGTGATATTTAGTCTATTCCTCTTCCGTATTAACTAGTGTCCATGTTAAATCTCTATATTCCTCTACCCCGACCTCTATGTCATAGGTAAAATGCAGTGAGGTAATTTTTTTCCGTTAACTTTTACAGCCTTGCGGCAGCATCAGTGCAGAACCTTATCTTTATCCTCTCTTTATTCTTGCCTTTCCCCTGCTGGTTGCAGATTTGATCATAACTAACAATTCGCGCCGACTATTAGGCATGTTGATCTGTATAACCGTTGCCTCGTCAGTGACATAAATTGAATCAAACGTGAACCTCTATCCATTGTGAATGTCTCCCTCTTAAAATATAGTGTATTTGTCAAAATTTGTTCTAAAATTATTTTATGTCCCAAAGTGATAAGTTAAAACAAATTGCTTTGAAGTGGAATTGTCGTAACCGTTCCCAACTTATTGTACCATAGGTAAGAACTCCACTTTTGCTTTATTCCACTATATTAATAGTTGGTAAACGTAAAAATACAGAAAGATATGTTGTTCGATAAAGAAAAGAGTAATATTTTGTGATCCCCTTTTTCAGCCATTTAATCGAGAAATAAGTTGAGGATGATACGGTGAATTAGAAGAGAATGTTTTTACCTTCCGAGACCCGGTATCAAGTAAAACGTTAACAACGTTTCTTGGGTAAACTTGGTACAGTTTTATCAGCGTGTGTAATTTAGACAGGGTGATTGGAGAAGTTAGAAATCGGGAAATATTTAGGAAAGCAAAAACAGATTTAACTACTGAAAATACGAGTACATTAAAATGTCGTACAATATTGTTGGGTCAAGTAATGAACTTAAAGAAAGTTCTGTTGCTTTCCCAACGTATCTTATGAATGAATTGTCCATGGGTCTCCATCCAAGTTCGGCTCTTCATCTCGGCCGACTTTTCCATGAACTACTTGCTAACCATCTTTATGGCATTGGAGAATATTACACTAAAGTTGATGGGAGAATTTTTCATTGAAACGTTGGATGAGATGGTGAGCCTAAGCCGAATGAAGACCCGTGAATAATTCATTCATAATGGATTTGGAACACCAGTAGGAACGAGGAACCACGAGTAGGAACAGTTATGTCGATGTAAATCCCTATAGAATAGAATAGGTTTTATTTATGCTCTGGGCAAAACACCCCTTAGGGTAATACAAACGTTACAAAAAGTGGTGTGCATTCATATTTATATCGAAAGGTGACGAAGTAAAACGTAAAGCATATAAGTAAGTAGATCCCCATCATCATCAATAGGCCCCACGCTCCGGTCTCTATTTTTCGTTTAATATAATAACAGGCCTCTTTATGAGAAACCAAAGTACAATTGTAAAAATGTCAACAATCCATACCCAGTTACAGTATACATGGAAGTGAAGGTAACCTGGGGGGTTATTTTGTAATCTCACCTTTTTAATGACTCTTTGCGGGAAGGCGGGAGATCCGTTTCGCTCTCTTAATGATCAGCTCACGAACGGTTCGTGAATTGTTGAAGCTTCTGTCGTTGAATAAATAAACGAGTGCCTGACAACGGCGACCGCTTTCTTCAAAAATGGAGGAATACGGTGAAAGTGAGTGAAAAATTGTTTGTCCCTATCATTTTAATTATTCGGATGGCCTGTCAAGATAATTCATGACCGATAATTTCCTTTATACCAATATTGGAATTGCAAATGTTTCTCGCTACATTTTACGTTAATAGTGTTTCATCATTTTTCATTTTCTCAATAGTGTTTCATTCAAGAAATCATTTGTTGATAATATACAATTCGTGATTCAAGAAAGTTTAACTTCTTCACGTTGTTCAAATTCCAAAAATACAATAAAAAATCGATTGTATATTTCCCGCTCTTGCTTTTTTTCCAACTCAAGCTTCAAGTGGAAACGATGGTGGCTCCATGTCACGTTTTTTATGTAGATGAGATGGGAACTAATGGCAGGCGGAGATAATGAAACGGATCAAGAGTCGAAAGATACGGATCGAGTGGATGAATCGTCTAAAAGACCAGCACATGACCGGTAGTTCACCGCTTGAGATCCGAAGATGGTCACGCCGCCTGGGTGGCGGAGTTTAACTACGAAAAAGTGACATTTTATGACGTATTCTCACTAAAGTGAGATTACAAAATAACCCCCCTGACATGACAATAACAAATGAATGTGGGAGAGTGTTACAAAGGATAAAATTATGTACTCGATGCAGAAATACCATGAAGGAAATATGTCAACGATGGCCAAACTGTGACTGGTAATTTTTCGAAGCAAAGAGTTATGTAATAGTGTTTTAAGTACAGACGAAGATTTTCGAGATTTTAATGAGTTTGGTAAGGAATTCCATGTTACTGTAGACCTGACTACGAATGATTCGTGATGTTTCGATGCGTCGATGTGATGGACAGTTGAGGTTATAAGGGTCGCTTCAGGTGGAAATGTTTCGAGATATAGCTGGGGTATTGAAAAGGTCCTATAGGTAACTTGGCTCTCTCCTGGAGAGTAAAGAGAAGAGAAATGTGCCAAGCATGATACTGACGTCTAGCTTCTACGCTTAGCCAGGCTATTATTTCTCTGTACGGAGATATGTGTGCATCACGTCAAATATTAAAAATAAATCGAATACATGAGTTGGCGCTGCAATTTCTCTTCTTGTTCGTAAATCATGTCATACGAGAAGATTAAAAATGTCGAGTATCACCTATCGCCGCCGAGATTCAAACCCGGGCTCTCAGAATGGAAAAGCAGTATCCTAGTCGTGATATTTATTATCCAGACGCCCAAAATGTTCATAGGTGAGTCCTAGATAAAAGGGATTTCTTTCTATCTAATGACCTTCCACTCCCCTCCTTGCCTTTTGGAGTTTCCCTTTTTGTTCGTAAGTTATGTCAATACCTATCACCGCCGAGATTCAAACCCGGGCTCTCGGAATGGGAAACCAGTATCCTACTCGCGATATTTAGTATTCAGAAACCCCAGAATTTTCATAGATGAGTCTTGCATAAGAGGGATTTCCATCTTATGACTTTCCACTCCCCGCCTTCCTTTTTTTCTCCGTAGAATGCCCGGCTAGGCTCTCTTTTATATTTCAAGTTTATTTTCCCACGGCATCCCACGAAGTTTCCTTGCATGACACGTGTCTCGCTGTTGCGTGGAACGGACACGTCGAGAGTGACGGGATGCATGGGAGAGAGCGGTGGTGAGAATAGGGGGGGTAAAAATTTCGAGGAGCTGCCTTTTATGCTAGGGGAAACTCATGAACTGCGATGGACTGGGGAGTGGAAATAGGGGTCAAAAGAGAGGGTTGCATATAAAAAAGTAAAGGGGCAACGGCTTTTTAGAAAGGAACTCTTGCGCGCATATAAAATATACAGAGAAGAAGAAAGAAATTTTTCATGGTTCTGACCACGGAGGGGAGAAGAGTAAGAGAGAGGGGATAAAATTGAGGGAGGAATTTTTCTGAGAAGTGCATGGAGTGGAGGAAAAAGAAACGCTACGCTAGAATAGTAGAAAAAAAAAGTGTAAGGTAGGAATGGAAGAAGTCCTATTTACTTTTTGGTTGTCAAATAAATCACGAAGCATCATGAAAATAACGATGACCTCCTACACAAATTAACATTTCGACCATCACGTTTTCTCCCCCGTTTCAAAATATATTTTGCTTTTTTAATATTATTCTGCTTAAGAAACTGACGGAATAAATTATGAGGAAGTGGAGTTGACATATGAAACGAGTGAATGCGAGCACTGAAAAGGTTTACTTATTGAAGTTCGAATGTTTGGAAAGCCAATAATGGAGTTAGGAAATTAGGAATGATAAATAATAATTGGGAATAGAAGGAATAAAAGAGAAAAAGTATATGTTGATGTGAAGATATACAGTGTAGGAAAGAGATCAGTCGAGAAGGCAATAGGAGGAGTGATATAAGTTGTGATTATTCCGTCAATAGCGCGAAATCTTCTGGAGTCTCCCACCGGTTTAAGGCGTCTATTATGGAGACGTTTCGACACTAAAACCTAAGCATCATCTTCGAGCATCATCTTCCAGGAAGTTGATTGCTCAATATCTGCATTTTGGCCGTATTATGCACATATAATCTCGGGTCAAGCGATTCGAGCAAAATATTCGGACCAAAATATTCAAATATTACTTGTGTTTACCTCGCACTCCCCTCTCCTCGGGGTGGCAAAACGCATTGGCCTCAGTTCGGAGGTACCAACCCCTTTGGCGCACAACTCTGCCTCCTCCTCCCTCCCCTCCAGCCCCAACAACCCAAAAGGCTGACAATGACGGTGTCATACCCCTCCTCTAACCCCCAACCGCTCCACTCCCAATAACTGACCCTCCACCACAAGTCAACCTGTATACCTATATATATGTCTGTTGGATGTAATTTTGTTTGCCTGATGATGCTGAACTGCAGTGAAACCTAGGTTGCATTAGAGCCTCTTTTTATTTGTGGAATCACAAACTTTTGTTTTGTTGCTACCTATCATAAAATAATTTCATCAAGTTACGCCTGAAAATCTTGATTATTTGATATCCTACCCAACCGTTAGTTAACCAAATAATAATTATTATTATTTGATATCTTTGCTCTGCGTCTCTCATTGAAAGTACTAAAAGTCGGCTTTACCAGTCTTTGGAAGGAGGTATACTTGGATCCACCCCGAGTATCAACTCGGGGTGAGACTACTGTACGTGAGGTGGATATTCAGATCCCCAGAGACCCCTCTTAAAATGTTACACTGGCGTAGGTTTCCCTTCAAAGCTAAAATAGGATATATTTTGAATGCAAAGGGCTAAATTTACGCCGACTTTTGATGTATTAAATCAAGAATTGAATCTGTCAGCGCTTTGAGGGCAGGGTCGTTAAAATACGCTACGAAAGGCAGATTCGAGTAAAGAAGAGCATTCCACTTTCGGAATGTAAAGGGAAAGTTGAATACCTGAAGTAGATGAGTGCAGCAAGAAGCCACTACGGTACTTTCGGTGGAGAAGTGATGTATATTTAAAGTGCAAATGTATCATCCTTGAAGTCAAATGAATGCATTATATTATGGCATACAATAGATCTTAGGAAGAGAAAATATATATGGGGTGTCAGCGTTATCCTTACTCTGTGTTCTTAGAAAAGTCCAGCACTCATACTTGCCTCCTTTCATTCCTCAAAATCAAAGGCCAAATTTCAAGACTGATGCGGAACCATGGAAATCCTTTCAAATTCAGTGAAAAATAGTGTTGTTTCTGCGAACACCGAAATAGGTTTTTACTCTGGTATATCGATAAGTTTTTACTATGAGAGAAGAGCTGTTCATACATCAAATAACACTGTACATTGAACCGAAAATATTTAATTAGCGTATGAAGAAAATAGGGGTTAACCATAAGCCTGTGTTTCTTTTGTACGGTGGTTGATGATTTTGAAAAATCACCAAAAATCTTGGGGTCAAAACGTGATCGGTACTTTTGGATGTAAACAGCGTATAATTGCAAGGTAATATCAATGCATATGCAGTGATGAAAAACCAAAGTCATTCTATACGCTGGGAGAAATAATAATGAGGAAATTATGTGAGACATTGTGTAGAATAGATAAATTAATTACCAAGTTGCTTAGGGACACTCCACCAAAACCTACCCTATCGAATTAAATCGATGGTCGACTAGTTTACTTGGTGGAATTTAGACATAGTAAGATAAAAATACTTGGCTGATTCCACAATTTATTTAGATAGACTCTACCGGTTTCAACCTTTACAGGTCATCATCAGGAGAATGTAAGATTTTATTTTTCTACATCTTCTACCTGACTCCTAAAAATTTTCATTTTTATCTGAAATCCTGGGTTGTGTGGTAGTCTGGCAAGCCAAAGGTCTGTGGTTCTATTCCCAATCCACGCAACATTTCCTCTGGCAGTTTTCACCGCACTTCATTCCGTGCACAACAAAAAAAATAAAATCTTACGGTTCTAACTCTCGGTCTTGAATCCCTTTTCCATCCCCTTCCTCTCAATAGCTCTCTCGGAACATTCTCCCTCCAACCATTACCTAATACATCTCATTACTTCTCGATGTTTCCACCGTCAAATTTCACTGGTAATGTCTTTCGCCATCATCATCATCCTCTCAGTTCCAATCTCCTTTCACATCCTTCCCCTCCTCACAAGATTCGCTTACTATGCGGATGAGTGCAATGGACCCTTGCTGTCGGTGCTTCATATAAGGGTTACGACCTAAGGAAGCAGTCAGTGATTGAAGGGAACGAGTCACATCCCGGAACTTTTGAGTTCGGTTGGCGCCGTAACTGTAGTGGAGTGTCGCAAGGGGTCGTCTCAGTGGGACCTTTGTGGGCTAAGAGAGGCTATGTGGGCAGCATGCATCTCTTCTTATTTTTTGCGCATAAATTATCGCTTGGTTCTTTTTTTAGAGGGCTATGGTTTCTTTTTTACGCCACACCATCCGGATTCCTTCGAGAAAACGGTATAGGGGGATCGGAGGAAACGAGTCTTGCACCATCTTAAAGAATGGAGTATTACATTCTCCGATAAAGGAAGCCGCCTTCGATTTGATGGAGCTCCCCTCCTAGCTTCTATAGAAGGCTCAAACCAGAATTGAAGAGAATGACACTGGTGCTTCGAAATATTTAATACCCTTTCCGCGTGTAGAGTGTATTAACAATTTTTTTTATGGACCCGAAAAACGCGGCTTTTTAGATTGAGCAGTTTAACCGATAAGAAATACTAATACACACACACCCAGCGATGCCCTGGGTGGTGAAAATTAGACCCTTTAGATTGCGCAGTTTAACCAATAGGATATACGTATACACACGCACACATCCGGGGCGGGAAAAATCAGACCCAGACGGTACTCGATCACGCGAACGCAGGATATTTTTTACAATAGGCCCATGCTATGTGTGGAGAGTACATATAATTCAGTATATCGTCCGTCGGATGGGACGTTAAACCAATGATCTCTTGGTGCCTTTCTTTAGAATCAGGCTGATTCCGATTATGGAATTTACTCCACCCTTCCTCCATTCCTTGAAACATTCCTACCATATCCTGTACCCACCTATTCTAAATGGTCTCAGATGCCGCTCATTTCCCCACAGATTACTAATTCTGTAGAATATACATGTTCTAAGGGCTACTCTACTTATGCTTTAAATTAAGGAAAAGTATTTATTGCTAAACGTGCATAGAAATGGAAAATTTTTGTTTCACTGGCATCTTCGAATCCTTCGCATCTGCTTCAGATAGGACGATGTAATTTTTATTATGCATAAGAGAATCTCAATGTTGAGTTCGTGAAATTATGTAATTATCCTCTTAATGAAATGTCATCTTTAAATTCAATATTGGTTTTTATAATCAACCTGTGGCTGAAGCCTCAAATACATTCTAAATCATATTTTCGTGAGCGAAATGGACAAATCAGTGTGTTTATTTGCAATATTGTATACATTGGTATTAACTAAATGTACGGTGGTATTTTTATGGAGAACGGGTATGGTGGGTGCAAAATAGGCATTGGGTAAAATAATCACAGTAATCACAACGAAAGGTGTGAAGGGTTCCTCAGTTAAATTATTCATCTTTTGGCCATCAATACTGATGCCCTTGACCTTGGGGTGATATGTGTGGTGCATAGGTATCGTGATATCGCCGGATAACTCCAAAAATTGTCACCTGATACAATTCCAATCCTCCGATATATAAGGCTAATGTTCAAAATCTTTACGCAAACCAATTACAGAGCTTCGGGTATAGTGCTTGTATTTGGTGTGAACTGCGGTAATTTGTTTTCCGCATGGAATTCGGAATAGCTCTTTCAACTAATAGAAAGGGATATTAAAAAAGGGATGTACCGGTTAAATATTTTCTGTTTATCGTTTCTACAATTAGTGGTGAATGATTGCTTCAGACTGGTATTTTTATTGCCTACATAAACGAGCACCAGTAAATTTCATAGTTTATCCTATACCTCTAGATAGTTTTACGAGTCTGCGAAGCCTTTCTTCCTAAGGCTATGCGTCAGTGATGAAAAGGAGTGATTATGATGCGGAGATTAACCACGGGGTTGTTTTTCAGGATTGTGTCATCACGTTTATTTTTATAAGTAACTAACGGAAGGTGCCCGTTGATTCTCAACGGAAGGGATAAAAGTAGGAAATAATACTGAAGTTTTGATTTTACAGGAGAGAATATTATACCTTACATCTTAAATTAATTTATCTTACAAATTTGAATTTTCGCGTACCGTCACTTTATTCTAAGTCTGAAAGATGTTTTTGCTGAAACTTGCCAATTATTTTTACACATTTTAATCAAGGGTATACGATCTTAACCTTCTTTGATCCATTACGTCAGTCTTTATGAGGAAGAATAGTTATGGCTGTATCGTTAACAACCTTTTTAGTTTCCCGTAAACTGGAATATCGTATTCTGCATTTTGCACTTATCAAAAGAAAGGGGTCCGTTTAACCTTTTCCGGTCACCTTTGACGTAGAAAATAAGAGGAAATGAAATGAACAATTATTCACCAATACAGACTAATAGAAGTAGCGAAGAATTAAATTCAGGTATGCAGACGAACAGCATTAGCGATAAATCAGCACAAATAATTCAAAGTAATAAGTGTAGAGAGGAACACAAATGAACGTCTCAATCGGCGAAACATATCAAACTTATTTGTAAACAAAGTCTTCGGTCGCCATGGTAAATGGCTGTTTTAACAGAGAAATTTAAGAAGGTTCCGCAGAAATCTTCAAAGTTTTCCGTTCCGGTAATTTTAACCAGCCAGTATTTGACGATAATAGTAATAATTGTTTTTGAAATATATTTCGGCAGGTGTGCGTCTCAAGTTTGTCAGTGAATATTTCTAATTAAAATTAACAAATGAAATAATTGCCTCAAGCAATAAAAATCTTACCTGTACGTCGTGTGGGTACGCTTTGACGCGTATGGGGCCGAACCGGGGACTATTATTTAAACGAAAAGTAATCTATTAATCGCGCAAGAAAGAAATGTATTTTACTTCAAAGTTTGAATGGCATACTACGTTTGGTTCCTGAGTTTTACGTGAATCAATATTCGTGCAAAAATGCCTACATTTTATACAGCCGATCTATTTTATTTTGCAACAATCCCTTTGGTCGTCAAGGGGATAGGGCTGTTTTAACTGGAAAAAATTCACCAAAAATCGTCACATTTTACTGTAGTACCAAAAATTTTGATCCGAAATCAGAATTTGACGATTATATTACGAATATTCATTAAAATATCTTTCAGCTGGTGTGCGTCTCTAGTTTGTGCAATACGTATTACTAATTAAAATTTTCAAATGAAAAAATGACTGCAAGCTGTAAGAAAGCCCTTTACATGTATTTATTGGGGATTTTTTTGACTCAACTGGGGTCGAACTAAGGACAATTAGTTACGAGAAAAGTAGTCTATTGTGCGTCCGAGTATGACATTAATTAAACCAAAGTTTTAAAGCTGTGCTACATTTGGTTCTGGAGTTTTAGGTGAATTATCAACATATTTACATACATACATTCGTATCTTTATATAAGATTATTGGTGGATTTCAAATTCATATTTTTTTTCTTCAAAATTTAGTATTTTTTTCGCTATCGAGTACGGTCAAGTGTAAGACACAGTGTTTTAATGCTTCAAGAATGCATCACAACCAAACGCGTCTTTCTTTAGTGATATGTATTGGGTCTGCTGAGGACTAAAGCTTTCATGCATATAGTTGTACAAAGCTAGCGTGAAGTGATCAATAAAACAGCTCTATCAAAAACGACGTTTTGTCAGAAGGAGAGAATATAATAACAATAGGCAATACAAAAATGGAAGTTAACAACTCTTAAAAGTTACCACAAAAATATTTCAATTTTTTGAAATAATTTATTTGCGACGATTTTCACTGCAATGCAAAAGTTTCAAGTCTGAATTTTTATGTTGGAATACATTATGTGTACCTACGTTGAAAGATTTGCTTAAAATGTGTAATGAAAACTCATAGTCAGAAATACTCATAAATACTTTTTTCTGGTGCTTTTCCCTGTAGGGAAGTGAAACATAGGCCCTTAGAAAGGAAAACAAATGGAGAATAGATGCGTTTGGCATGTGGTAGTATGGGCGGATATTTAAATATCGTAGTTTGAAAGAACAATGAATGCATATATCCTGTGAAGACCAGAGGAGGTATCCTGTCTATGGTGCACCATTTGGAAATCACAATAGTCCAACCCAATAGCCCAAATAGTCAACAATGAGACATATTTTTAAATATTTGGTATCCGTGACCACCACGCTAGAAGGTTCTCAGGAGGGAAAAAGTGCAAGAGGAAGACCTAGAATGGAATGCATCACTCAGGTTGCATAGAACATAAGCTGTCATTCCTACACATACCTGAAGAGATTGGCGGAAGACCGTATGACGCATAAAGAATTGCTTCAAACCCACCTCCCGGGGCTGAATACTAATATGTACTCGTAGATAAGCAGGGGTAAATAAATAAAAAATATAATACTATAATTAATTAATGGAGCAGTTCCATTATCATTAGTCCGACAGATTATAACATGTTAGGACTGGCTTAAGAAAAATTACGTCAATATGAAGAAGTCTGCTTGTAAATGAATTTAGTGTACATCACCTCAAATCAACGTAAGGATTGTGATAACTTGTGATGATTATGATAGTGGCATTGTTTTATAGCTCTTATTTGAGTTTATTAATGAATATTTTTAAAATCCTTTATCATTTCTAGAAAGTCAATTTGCTTCAGCGATGGAATGGTTTTCATGAGAATATGAACGCTCTTTTCATCCCTATGTGTTAAAAATATCATTCATCCCTGCGTCCATTTTCCAAACATATTAAAGAATATTCCCATTTTACTCCCTGACCCTCGGTGGGTGGTGAAAATCTGCAAGCCTAATATTTTTGCCAATCTTTGATTTTTAATGGAAGTGGGAAAGTTTGACGGGGACTCGAGCAATTCATTTTTTTTCTAGTTGTCAAAGTGAATGCTCAGCGAGTAAAGTTGGCCGTTTGTCATGCTATTTTTTCCGCTCTGTTTCGTGCGAATATTTGTGCTCTCTTTTTATTGTGGGACCGCTCGTGATGAATGCCGGGCAACGCGCCCCTGAAGTAATTCAGAGAGGGGGCGAAAGGGGTGAATATTTCGAGGAAGAGCTAGGGAGGGTTCGCTGCAGGAATGGAAATATATTATGCTCGGGGAAAGAGGAAGCGAAGAGAGTTATGAATATTATTTATTATTACGCCAATTGCGAGAGAATAGTGAATGGAAAGTATGACAAAGAAATACCTCGAATGATATAGATTCGTCAAGCAGTAAAGGATTTGAAAAAGAAGAATTATTGTCTGTTCTCGGTGAAGAAAAAAAATATTTAAGCATGAAGAGGATAGCTGACATACGACTGGAATTGAGAGCTGCGTCAACACACAATTTGGATTGTTAAACAATGAAGGCGATGATGTCGAATAGCGTAGTTTTTTAATAAAGTACTCAAATTTATGTTCTACTCTTTCAACACCATTTCGTATTTTCTCTCTCAACTCCTCTAACAATTTTCCTCTTACATTTGCTTGTGCTTTGTTGGGATGCTTTTGGATGAACAAAATTTTCCAACGCTAAGTAGGGAAGGAAGAGGAACCCTAACAAAAGGTGTTTTTGATACTAAGGGGAGAGATGGAATATACACATAGAGAAAGGAAGAAGTAGTGTTGGGAAGGAAACAAAGTTAAATCTAAGCATAAAAGAGTAGAGGCACTCCGTCAAAGGCTATCCTAACGGTTAGAAAACTATCAATTGATACAAGTTACGTTCACACACACATTACTATTTCTGTGATATCATTAAATTCCCCTATCTTCCTCGTTTTCCTAGAATCCTTTTCTATTATATCCTGCGTTAGAATTGCACCGTCCATAAGTTCTCTGAATGTCTTTATATTAATTCACTTTCAGCTGAAAACCTCGTAATTTCGATAAATACTATATAAGTCAACAGTTCATAGATAATATTAATAAACGTCTGAAATGCATAGCGTCGAAATTATCAAAAATTCAAAATCACTCAAGCATTTCTTATAAGTCCTGATGAACTTCCTAAATCAGCTTTCGTAATAACTGGTAATTAATTTCTGTTGTGAAAGTTCATTAATGCTTAATCACTACTTTGGCTTTTGCATTCACGTGGGAGTGTAAATTGCCGCCCACTGCTCGCGGGAAATAGCCATTAATATTTGATTGTGATCCACAAGGATCGCGTAAATATTTTATCGAGTGTGGGAGATGCTCTACGAGTGACTGTCATCATGAGGAGAGACATTCATGGGTGTGTTCAAGTCTGTTTCCGCACTAATAAGCGCTTCAGACCGGGAGGAAAGGTATAAGGATAGGAATGGAAGGATGGAAGGACGTTTTGAGGAGGAGCAACATGTCTTCTACTCTGATGTTCTTGTTGCTGTTACAAGTGGAGGAAACTGGCGCGTTCTAAGAAGTATCTTGCAAGAATTTTCATGAGTCTGAAATCGAAAACCTAGCAAACGAACCTACCTTTAATACACTTAAATATGGCTGATTGAAGATTCAGAAAGAGGCTCAATTTTACTTTATTGCTATTTTATTCATGATCCTCCTTATTTTAGAGCATTTCGAGTTCAGCACGCCTTCCGATGGATGGAATGTTAAACCATTGTCCCCTTTGTGCCTAATGTGCCTTTTTGACTAATGCCGACGCCGAAATTCTCACCTTCTTTCCTCTATCCCATGCCGAATCCCTACCTCTTTACAACTACCCGCCTATCCTAGCACGAATGACTCATTTTTCGGTCTCCCTCCCCGAATATCTAATTCTAGCACCATCAACCTTGATTGTAACACTTAGAGAAGAAACAAATATTGGTTAATAACATGTGGATGAAAAACTAGCATTAGTAATACTTTTTAGTGATTTGATTGATAGTTTTATGCCGATTAGGTTTGATTTCGATGAAGAGCCGATTATATTCCTCGCCTTATTTTGACTAATAATTCCTTCCCTACGCTATTTATCTCTCCAGATCAGCATATTCCAATTTTTTTAAGGAATAGGAACATATACTTATTTCTCCAATACACTACTCCTTTTATTCATCGTCATCGCTTACCCCCATCGGTAACGATCTACGGTATCCCACTATTTCCTATAACTTTCTTCATCCACTTTTTCAGCCTCTCCCCAATTGCGACCAGTAACCGTCTTTCTACCCCCGCGTTGCTAAGCAGTTCTTAATTTGTCATCCTCTCCGACCAAAGCACTCCTTACATTCCCCTCCACAAACATCTCATATGCTTTTAATCTTTTCTTCTCATCTTTGTCCCGAGTCTAAGTCTCGGATCCATCAACATCACACTCCATATCAAGCTTTTCCCTAAACCTTTTATTTACATCCCTGCTCAAGGTTTTGTTGTAAGTAGTCTTTTATCAATATATTATTTCCAAGCAAAATCTATCCTTCTCCTAGCAACATTGGTACTGAATCACCAAGGACTGTATTGAAAGATTTTTGACAAATATGCATGAAATATAGATCGTACGGATAGAAACAAGAACAAGTCCCTAGAAATTTCTGTATCATCCTTGAGAAATCTCTTCCATCACATTTAGTATTTTCAAATATAAACAATGATAGAAATCGGCCATAATTTTGAAATTAATAGTGATAAACTGTGGGTAAGAGATATATAAGAATTTCTTTTACGCTCGCAGCACACGTTTACAGCACAAACAAAAGGTAATTCTATCAAAAATTTCCCCACAGCCTATTTCCCCATTATTAATTAATTCAATTATGTTTTCTGCAAAATGTCATCTTTACGACTGGTGACCGATCACATTCCCTCGCGGTGGTTCGCTGGGTAAAATGTGGTTGTACATAAAGATAAAAGCATTATAATTTGTTTTATATTACCATATTAGACGTTATGTTAAGCTTCTGCCTCTCATTGAGGGATATGCTTTCGCCAATGCACATTAACGAAGGGCCTCGGATGTACCCTGCTTTGTTTTTTCTTATAACTTCCTTGGAAGGAAACAATATAAAATCCCTGAAGTATCCACATGTGCAGTAAAAGTCCCCTGTTCCGAATGCTTGTCTTAAATTGTTTCTTTTCCTTCGGGTGAATACTACTCAGTCTCTCAGTACTCCCGTTTGTAGGAGCTTTTACGGAAGGGGCGAGTTGAATGGTGGTGTGAAGGAGGTTAAACTTAGGGAGCTCTGTCTTTAATACTACTTCAGAGTTCCTTTTGTTCCAGTAGCTCGCGCTCTCTATTATTTTTACTCTTCCTGTGGGCTTTGGTGACTGAAAAAAGGGCACTAAGGAGCCGATGGTGTCTTGTTTTTTTTTTATCTTTTTTCCCGCGTCGTAAAGAGTGGGCTACGAACTCCATCCCAGGAACGTGGGGCCTTTGTATGGCGAGCTATATATATGTGTATACGAAGGTGTATTGTTCCTAGGTACCATAATATTAAAGTACTGCTTGTACTGACATTTTGTTTTCTCGACGTACTGCTGAAGAGAAGACGAGACCAAATGTTTAAATGAATTCCCTTCTTGTACTTAGTGGAAGCGCTAAAATGTCAGACTTGAAAACAATTTTTTTAAAGAATAAGAAAAAATATGACGTAACACTCACTAAAGTTTAAATTAAAATGTTTTAACTGTTTAAATATTTACATACAACGATTTTTACACAAAGAACCGCACTGACGGTGTTTTTTGTGGTCATGATAGATTTTGTGTAGAAGCACATAACGGGGTATTTTGGGGATCAGGTTAATTTGGTGAGTAGGGTACTAACTTAAAATACCATGGGTCTTGGTTCGATTCTCGGCCGTGGCAAAAATGTTCATAGCTATATCGTTAATTGCATACTGCGTGGACAACGCAAGTCGAGTACTTCGACCATCGGATGGGATGCTAAACTTTTGGCGCATTTTCTTGCCAATTACCTTTCAGCTGTCAGTCGCTTCTCCGGAATAAATGCTTCTACCACCTGTTTCAAGCGGGATGAATTTTTAAACTGGTTAGATGATGTCAGGAATTCTATCTGCTCAGTACATAGAAATCCAGTGCGTAAGTGTGTGGCAGTGGGTGATTCCACGGCATATATGTATTTCCGTCGTGAAAGCCCTATTGTTTGTAAAAATATAATAATTTTTTAATGATCAAGTGAACTAAGTTAAGTGACTTTGCGACATTAAGTGAAGTTTTATATATCAATGCACTGCACCACTCTAATACAAATACGAATAATGCTTTTATGCTAAAAAGAAAAGAAATATAGAAAATATTTGCTCTTATACGTCGTATATTGAACAGTTCTTAATGCCAAAATGTAATGACATAACCTATAAAAATACAATTTTAAAACTGTCCTAATATCTATCTCTAATTTTATGTTTATGATACGAGCTTTCGTTATATGCTGGAGATTTTCAAGTATACTTTTTACGTCTTTAGCAAAGCAGCTTGGTTAAAATTTTCCTATGTATTTATGCAAGTATTTTAAACCATGATCTATACTAATTATGATACCTTATCTATTTATTATAACTTCTTGAGCTCATAGCTAGATCTATCACGGAATCATTTAGAATATAACATCTAAATCAACGGAATCATATGGATGCTCTTCGATCCACCCTATGTGATTTAAAATTCAAGTATTTTGGAATTATTTTACTTATTGTAGGTTTACGTATTGTAGGTTAAATCTTAGTAAGGGAGGGCGACGTATGAAGTTCTGTCAATGTGTACTGAGTATTAAGGTAACTATTGATAGAACACGCTGAGTAGCCAATATTCCGGGGGTGACTGTGTATCATTTGCACAATCAGTTAACCAACTTCTTATTTTAGTTTTCCAACTAAGGAGGCGAAAGCAAACATTTCTGCAATCGGAATTAGTTATTTTAAAAGTCAGAAAAATGCTCGCCCCTATTCCTATAGTTGCAAGATGAGTGATGAGCCACTGAATTTAGTTGTTATATTTTATTTTCGTGAATAGGGTGGATATTTTGATGTAAATTGATCATTTTTTTCTTCTTTCCAGGTGAGTGGAGTTTTGCGGACAATCATACAACGGCATTGTTTCCTGTGTAGCACAGTAGTGGCCCCTTTCTGGTTTCACATCGCATAGTAAGTGCGCAGCGCAACTGTTTCGCGAAGCACCCTCCCAGCATATCGGGGAGGACCTTATATGGTACCTCCGTTTGAAGCACAATTTCATTTTCCTGTGGTGATATTCCCAAAATTGATAGTTCTCAGTTAAATATACTCTTGTGTCTAATGGTATTTAATGATTGACGTTGATGCAGCATGAAATGAAGAGTGGCATACGACTATGTCAGTTGTAGTTTCCCAATTTTTTTTACTGAAGTATACTGGAATTCATTGTTCACATGCTTTGGAGAAATTAATTTGTCGAAATACCATCACGACATTGTTATTGATTTTAATGATAATGAGAAGATGTTATTTAAGTATTTTAATGCATGTGGTAACATAGCACCACTCAGCACGATTTAATCAAAGTAGCAAACTTTAAACTACCCCGTGGATAACATTAAGTCAACCACTTGATACTCTCACCGATAAGTGTTTACTTCAGAGAATTACAAAATGATTTAATCATTGTCTAACTTCGCCAATCGACCTGCAAGAAATGAAAATCGACAGTAATCCCTTACTTGCATTGACGACGAAATACACATTGACTTGACGATAAAGTTTTTAGCCAAAATTTTCTAAATTTAATATTAAACTTCAAATTGAGCATATGGCGTCCCTCGGAGTATTTCACGGTGTAATGAGACGCAAAAGTAATGCGATTTATCTCATTTGGAGTATCTCCTGCCACTTAATTGACGGATTTCCTATGAGTCATTATAAATGTAAATATGCCGGATGTAACGAATATCATTTAGATTACACTCTTTCTTGCGTGATAAATGCCTACCCAGACCATTGAAATAATCTTCTTAGGATGGAATCGTAATGATTAATTATGAGTTTGGATCATGATTATTCATTATGATCAAGTTAACACTAATTTCCATAAAAATGCCAGTGATTATTATTCACGATTGAACATACGGATTCAAATGATCCCGTTGATTTGTACATACGTGAGTGAATACAGTAATTAACATTATAAATCCGCAAATCAACTGAAAATATGAAAGGCCAACAATTAAATGGGGTTAATTCACGAACGGAATCAGGTATTTATGAAATATGTTGAATTTTTGCAAGTTTGTTTATCACCATACATGTTGCCTGTTCAATGCGCTCTATAAGCATAGATATGGTTAGGCCTACAGAGATGAAGTATTTATATTTTTTATGGTTGCTAAGTGTGGCTGAGAAAACAGTTTTTTTTAAAGGTCGGGTTCCATTAATTATGGAATATTTTATACTTTCATTGCTTTAATATTGATTTTATAGTTTCCTAAGTCCAACGACTCCTAATTTCATTCGGTGAAATACGTATGAATCTCAGTCAACGTTGTTAATTTTTTCTTTAACTGATGCGCAAAACTCTATATTTCTAATTATAGCCATTTTAATTTTGCTTCATTGCTTAAAGAGCATGCATAACTAGCGGAAAAATTCACGGAATTCCCAAATCTCTTAACGTGTATTCCCAAGTTAACCGTTGTTTTCTTCCGAACTAATTGCAGCCATTTTAGCTTTCAACAGTCGAAAGTCATTAAAAATGTAGTTATTTTCAAAAAGGGGTATAAACACGGATTATTTTTTTCGTAATTTTTCTCTAGATTAATCGAAATATCTTCTAGGAATGAACAGCTTAGAGTATCCGTAGTCAAAACTCGGTATTAAAATTTAGATTAGTGATCTTCAGACAGAATTTGAACCAGGGCCCCGAACGATTTGGGCAAAGACGAAAAAATCATCCCAGAGACGAAGAATTTACTGGAGACGAACAGGTTGAAAATTTTGGGACGGACAGTAGTATTGGGACGATACGGCACGAATTTTTAAGGACAAAAAAATGCCGCGGCAAGAGTGGTCGAAAATTTTGGGACGGAGAGAATTGTTGGAACGAGATGAGACGAAATTTTCGGGACGAAAAAAATGTCGGGATGAGAAGACGAAAATCATTGAACGAAGCAATTGTGCAGGATGTAAGGACATGAAAATAACGGAAGACATATGCTGAAGAACGGTAGAATACGAACATTTCAGGAGGAAGAAACATTTAATGAGAAAAAATCAGCACAAAGTCCCTTTAAATTTTTTCGTATATGCTGACAAAAAGAAAAAGAGAACCCCTTGGGTGTTCTTTAGACAAACAGCGGTAACATCCACGGTATCTAAAGGATAAATTACTTTTTTCGCAGTTGTTACTGTCATGATTGGAAAGGGCTTTATTTTATTTGCATTTATTTAATAAGATCTTTAATAATTCAATGTATAATATAATATTTATATTTAATTTACAATTTATTTAAAATCTCATATAATCATATATATTAAAAGTTGTCATTTTTTATTATATATTTATTTTTCTTATTGAAAATTATATATTTTCTATATATATATAAATACCATTTGAAATATAATACAATTTTATATTTAATATAGGCATATTTTTGTACCCCAAAATAATTATAAATTAAAGCATGAGACATAAAAAGGAAGATTGATTGCTTTGAATAACGATCACAATAAAACTTATTCCGTTAATTGTGAAAATTTGACCAAGTGTTTCTACCTAAATTAATGGAAAGAAAAACCGAGTAATTTTAGTAAAACAGTGAAAACAAGTGAAACTCGATTATCAGTAGTTTGGGTTAGCCTAAGCCAAAATACGTCTCTGACATGGAAAACATCTGCAAAGGGAAGTGCTACAGCTAAAAAGACGCTTTTAGAGTCAAACATAATGCTTCTACGATACACGCGGTTGGCTACAACAATGATCTTGCTATGTGTTTGTTATAAAGTTGAAAAAATCAATCGTGATAAATAATATGTTGAATACCGAAATAAAAACCAAAATATAATAATTTCGGAATAAAAAAAACTTTTGCTAGTCGTGATGAAAAACGAAAGGTGATACGAAAAACATTTCGGGACGAGGTGAGACAAGCATTTCGGAACTAGAAGAGAAGAACAGTTCGAGAGACACGAAAAACTTTTCGGAAGGAGATGGGATGAAAATTTCTGGAAGGGAAACTTTTCGAGACGAGAAGAAACGACGAAAGGTTGGTTCACTTCCGTTCCAAGCCCTGATTTGAAGTATACCATTTTCGCTCCTCTTTGCTCATTTAATAATTTTACGACAGTGCCAGGGCGGGCGTTATCATGATCCGCGTTCGAGCCCTTGAATTTATCATTTATGTATATGTACAGGCACGCGTATGTTAACGAATAATTTCATCAGAATATCGGTCGTATATTATATCATATTTCCTTCATTTATCATTATAAAGTCATTTTCAAATATCCCATTTACAAGGCAATTCATAAAACTGGTATTGAGATTTAATAGGGCACATTTACAGTTTTTACAATTCATAGAGACAGCTATATTCGATTTTTCAACACGACCCGCCACGGTTTACCGATAGATATTAAATTCATAAAGCAAAATTATCGATGCATGGACTTCGTAATGTAAATTGGCAGTTCTGTTTGTTCTTGCATAAAACCTCGTACCACTAATGGTATGTCTCATTGCATGACATCGCACATCGCTCGTTATTGTGTGATATCGCATATGGCGTGATATCGTTTGATATCGCGTAGTATCTCCTGTATATTTTTCGTGCTAACTTTCGTCTGCTCTTTAAAACGGCAGATCGAATGAAAACGCGTATCATATTGCGAGATATCGCATATCGTTCGGCATCACATCACATTATATTTCGTACAGATGCATAACTTCCACTGCTGTCTCCGTTTCGCATTTGTTGTATCGCGATGATTGTGCATATCGTGTAACTTAATATCGCACGGTACTAGTTTGAACGTAAATGCATTTCTCTCGGATGATTCTCTCTCTTCGACGGAACAAAGCTCTAGCTTTCTCGTCCTTCGCGATTGACCGTTTTTTCCGGGGGCAAACAGTGCAGCGGTGAGTCGTTCTGGAACCCTACACTCCCATCTCGCAACTCAATTACCGGACCCTCCTTCCTCGTGCTTTTGAGTATTGCTGGGTACACAGAGGTTTAGCAGCTTGTATTTCCTCCCCTTCCAGAATTCGTTAATGCCTCACCCATTCGGTGTCCATTATTTTTACCCATGCTATTGGACGTGTCGCTGCGTCGACGGACTCAAACGTTCCCCTTATTATCGAAAGACTTGCGGAGCTGGGTGGTTTGGACAAAAAGAGAAAAAGGGATAACAGAAAGGTAACGTTCACCGCTGTACTGTACGTTTACTTAGGGGTGTGGCAGGTTCGAGTCGGTCGCAGACAGAGGATCTTTTATGCGTTTAACACAAGGTGTCCATTTACTCACCCTCTCTATACATCCCTGCTCAAATTTATCCTCATTTAATCTCTTTTGGTTAACGCCTACGTGGTGAAAGTAATTCTATTCTTAAAATAGTCACTTATACGCCCACCGCCCATTGCATATGATTCGACGAACAAAATGCTAGGCGATAGGAGAAACCATTAGCAGTGCAGGGGATGAGGGAAATGGTTGGATGGAGGAACTAATTACTGAAGATTAAAAGAGGTCGTGCAAAGTTGCGGTGCCGAGGCAGTACGTAGATGAGCATTAACGATGCTGTTAGGAAGGAGGAAGTGTACTCAGAGGAGAGCAGGGTTTTCTCAGGACATACAAATAGGCTCCATACATGAGTCTTTTTTTTATTTCTTCATCTGATAACTCGCTTACAACCATTTATAATAAATATGAAAACTAATCATCCAAGATCATTAAGGAAGGACGAATTCCAACCACAGAGAAGTAGCACTTTATTAAATTCACAACACACGCCCTCGAATCGATGGGCATGGGTCAGAAATGTACGGTTGGCGATCCACATGTGGGTGGGAGTTGTGGCTTGGAAGTAAAATTGAAATTGAAAATGAAATTTAGTTTTAGTCGTAGTTACACAGGACAAATATATATTGGATTTTGTGAATTAAACTAACATAGATTCCACGACTGATTAGAAATGAATGACGGAAATTAATTAAAAACTCTATTTACAAATGAGTGTTAATAAATTTTTCGGGAAATGCCAGTTTACTGCTCACATAAAGCCAAGAAGAGAAATTTTTAAGTGGTTTTTTTATTTTAGTAGAGATGTAATTAATATTATTACTTGTTATTATTTTACCTTAAATATATCATGGCTCTCGAAAATTTTTTAATTCATTGCAAGGGACAGGTTTGGGAGTTGCATCTTAAAAGTTTGCTGGCCTCTGCGATAGAACAAGAAATCGGAGTCTGCGTTATGGCAGTGAATATGGAAAGCAATGAACAAGGAAAGGTGAAAAATATACGTATTTTGTTTAAAAAATTTCATCTTGCCAAGATATAGGTACTAATACCTACCGGATTTATAACTCCAAAAATCCTGTTTTTCATCTTACCAAAAGATCCATAAATATGGAATATCGAACGATATCGATATGCATTACTTGCCCAAATTTTTGGAAGATTTCCAAAAGTTTTACTTTTTAAGTAAAAAACATGAGTTAACTCTAATTTTTCATTAAAAAAAACACCGCATACGACATCTACGAGATTTATTTATGGAAGTGGAATATTGTTATTAAAATTTAATGCTTGGACCCCATTAACCGCTGGCGGACACCACTACTGAAATCAAGATCCCACTAACCACTATAATGCTTTTACAATTTATTTGGGTTACCAGCACCTAATATTAATGAACCTGGGGAGCCATTACAACTGTTTATTTTAATTTAGGAACATACGGATCGGAGTCGGGCCATGCCTGTACCTGCTATTTTGCTCCATTCCACCGTTAACTTTGTCACAGAAAAACTTAGTACTTTGTGCTGCGTCAACTTTGAACAATTTTTTGCTATTATTAAGACGTTACTTATGAAGCATGTCAGAGAAAAGTGTTCCAACACGTTGAAAAGAAGCATTGCCTCATTTTCAAAAGATGCATTTATTTTATAGAGAGAAGTACTGGCAGATACACTGAATTTTAAGACGCTATGAAAATGATAATTGTAGAAAGGCTTGATACATAGCGTAGAATAGCAGATAGCAAATGGATTGCTGAAGCATAAACCCTTAAGAAAGGATAATGAAGAATAACGATAGGCTTCTGAGAAATATGGGTGCGGAGAAGATGGAGAAGATAAGGTGAGGAGCTAGTAGGACGAACACGGTAGTGCTAAGGGAAGTAATTGAGGAAAGTATGTTGTTTGAAGAGACAGAAGGTGCAGTGAAACATGATTTGGGGTGTGTTTTGAACAAATAGGTTAGGATGAAATGGAGGAGGCAAAGTGGTTGATTCGATGGCAGACATCTTGTTAGGCATGGACGAACGGGATTGATACTCGCGATGATGGTGCGGATGAAGTTTTTTTTTGTGCGCGGTGAAACAGAATAATAAGGTGAATAATAGAATACATTTTTAGTTGATTAGTTATTCAGGGGAAGTGACCGACGCTCTGATCATTTGTTGAGGTTACTTGCGCCATTTAGGATAGGTAATGGTAGGAGTTTTCAGGGAGAGGAATAAGGGTGGAGAGAAACCCGAAGTCGGCATTAGCCTACTCTTAACGGGAGACGCCAAGGGGACCACGGCTTAATGTCCCATCCGACGGACGGAGTGCTGAACCTGAAATGCCCTCCACTAGGCACTGAAGTAGGGAAGTAGCGGTTTGCCACTGAAAAATCAGCCACTGCCGGGAATTGAACCCGGGACCTCGGGATGGGTGGCCAGTACTATAGCCAACACACTAACCCGATCCCTTATACATTTTTATATCCGTCACATAAATAGAAGTAAAAATGCAATAAAGTGTGAAATATGTAGTTTCTTTTGGATGATTTGTGATCAGTTTAAGCAATTAAAAAAATTTCCATAGGAAAAATGACTTAATACCTTTACTAAATAGCCTTAAATAGATTTCAAGACACCGCTGCGATGAAATATGGGTACGGCTTTATTGTTATTAATGTTTTTATGCACATGGTATCTCCATAAGACGCCGTAGTGCTTTGTACGGAGGAGGCGGGGCTTAATGGTTCGATTCTGACTTCATTGTCACCCATAGTCTAACATAACAATGCCTCCTCCAGTACATTCTAATCTCCTTGGTTTCGACATAAAAGGTTGAGGGAAGAATATTGGTTTGGTGGGGTTGAACGGATTAAAACGGGTAGTTTGTACAGAAAAATGAGAGAGTGAGGAACTGTGTCGAGCCGAAGAAAGAAATCACATAGGGATAATGTAATGATGTCTATATCCATCTAATGGAACAATAACCAATATAACGGTAGTAATTGTCTGGCACATCAGGTTAAAGCTCCGTTTGACTTCTCTTATTGTAAATTTTAATTTTTGCGCTATATCTGAAAAGAACGTGGTGCACCGTGAAAACAATTACTTTACGTTGAAGGCTTGGTTGTTGAGGTGTCAAGAGTGCTGGTCTCCCTACCCAAAGGCTCATGGTTCAATCCCCGGCTGAGTGGTAGAAATTTTTCTTTGCTCAACCGATCTCTACTAAGTGCTTTGTGGAGCGCGATTTATGTTCAAAACTCCGTCCGTCGCATGGGACGTTGAAACCACAGACACCTTGGTGCCTTACGTTAGGTGCGGGTTTCCACTACGTGGATTTCCTGGCTTCTGGAGCCCAGCCTCCCCTCCTCCCCCTCCCCCCCCCCACCCCCCCAGAAATATTTTCCGATAATTTTGTTGTTCTGATTTCAACTGGGCATGATAACCCGGATTATACTTCGTTAATTCAAGTGTTAAGTGTCTTTAAACGTGATCACTAGTTTGATGCATGTGTGTGGTTAATAATTGTTCTTTTCAACCTGATATGTAGGTATGCGTTGAACTTCTGTTCAGAGGACTATAAAATTAACTGCTTCATAACAAGGTAAGCAGTGAACTTTACTAGTGAAAAGAGATAAGAATGGGCACTGTGAAAGTAAATACCAAGCACTGAAAATTAAGGGTTTTAATTTTTAAGGGTGAAAATTAAAAAAAGAGATTTGTAACTTGTCGGCATAGAACGGGCACGACTGGTTTGTTTCAAGTTACATTGGACTAGACTTAGCCCCATCTCCCCCCCGAATCAAATCTCTGGGTACGTGCCTGGATAGTATTTTCTTCCTTACAAGCTGCCTTACTTTTCGTAGCACTTAATGTCAGTAAGGAACGAAAAACTTAATTTTTTTATCTGGTACGATTCAGGAGACTGTCTCAGGTTGGATTTCGTGAAATTTTTTCATTGTGAAGACCGGGAAAAAAAACGACTCTGCAATTCCACTTTTAGATTCATTTACATCATCCAAGTTTTACGCTGCTCAAGGCTTAAATCAGCGTTGTGAGGATAAAATTTAATGTGAAATTAGCACGAACAACTCAAAAATGACTTCTTTGAAAGTGCTTGTAGCTCAAGTGGAGTGGTCGAGAAGTAAATGGATTTGTGGCACGCCTCACGACAGCAGAGCAAATAACGAGAAGGGTTAAGTCCATTTGAATCGTCTTGTTCCTCAACTTGCTTGTTATCACTGCACTCACTGCAGGAGGAAGGGCTTGACCAAGGGTCTGAGGGGAATCACCCTAAAAGGTTTCCGCGCAACCCTAAGTCCCTTGTGTTTGCTGTTGAATTGTGTTGCCACACTAAGATCGTTTCGACTTCCATTCTCATGAGATTCCCTAGGATAACTAATTAATGATATGAGACCTTAATCAGTACATAGCAAATATTTGTTATAAGCACATAAAAATTTAGTTTATATATATTTACATAAAAATAAGATCTCTTTATTAATTAATCTCTTTATTATTTGGAGCGAATAGGTGGGGAAACTGAACTGTTAGGACATTATTTAATAGACAGACATGGAAAATAGTAATTGATGATTAAAAATACGGTATTCTATACTGATTGAAATTTAGGGAATTAAAATTTTCAGATTACTTTTGGGGATCAAATTTTTGTGCGGAATAGGGCCATGGTTTCCCTTTCTGAGGGCTCGGGTTTGAATTCCAGCTGTGGCAGAGAATTTTAATTGTTATATTGGACACTAATTCAGTGTCATTTGGAGGGTGCTTTAAGTTCAGTACTCCGTCCTTTGAGTGAGACGTAAAAATTGAGACATTGGCTTGTTAGCTGTAGGCCAATGCTGAACCTAGGTTGTTTTCTTTTTTTCCTTCTTTGCTTAAATTCCTACATCTTTGTACAAATACACCTATTCTTAATAGCGCAAATGGCCTTAGTTATCGGCAACTTCTGCCTATTAATTACGAAATTTTGTCCCATCTCAAGTAAACACAATAGTTTATAATCAGCACAGCAATAGAATATTATTCGAAACGGAAATTATATTTATATGGGAAGATCAATTTCGCCAAGAATAGGGATTAATTGAAAGATTATAATACCTTACATTCATAAGTGAATTCTTTGAAAAATACACCAAAGATGGATGGACATCACTATTTAATATTCTACGCAGTGTAATAACAAAGCACATGCTCATTCAATACAAACACGCAATGAATACTCATTGGTAGTACAATAATGAGGGGAGGTGGGAACTGAAAAAACCAAATAAATAATTTAAAAATACCACTAATAGGGAGGCAAGGTAATAGGCATGAGAAAAGAGTATCGACGAACACTCAATATCAAAGAGGATTTAACGGAATGCTCTGCATGATTTTAATGAAAACGTACTGGGTAAATTACTGGAAAAAATACTATAGGTGTCTATCATACGTAAGAAGAAAGTGTATTTCACGAGGACGTGACAAAGAGATGGTTCTCTCCGTAATTAATGAACCTATGAGTGACGTTGAAATCAAACGCAAAGGACTATTAAAGGTACTTAACTCAAAAACGATACATCCCCAGGTGCAGATGACACACTAACGAGAACACTTAAAGAGATGGGATCAGAATTTTCAGCGTACTTAGAAGTTGATTTAATAAGTTATTAAAGAAGGCAGAGTTCCTAATGACGGGAAAGTTGTGCATTTGATTCCTCCATTCAAACACTGAGACAAGCAGGATCCAGAAAATTGCAAACCACTGTCACTGAGCTCCACTGCCTGTAAAATTATAGAGCACGCATGTAATGTAGTGTAGGTATTACTTGCACATTGAAAAATTCCTCGGTAAATATGAACGCGATTTCCGGGGAAGTAAATCTTGTTAATCTCAGCTGGGATTATTACTTCGCGGCATACGTAAATCACGTGAAATGAAAAGGCGGTGGATGATATTTTTCCGGATTTCAGGGAGGTATTTTACAAGTTTCTTTGTTGGTTTGTAATGAATAAAATGTTGCAATTGCAACTTTCTCACTTATTGTGAACAGAAAGTAGTGCCTAATCGACGGAAGCAGCTCTGATATGGTAAAAGTGACCTCTGACCAAAAGGAACGGAAAGTTCCGTTCCAAATGGAACGGAAGTGCCTCTACTCATTTACATCAGCTAAATCACTGTTTCCTGTAACTTATGACTATTTGCTGATAATGAGTCGTCTATCGAGAAGTAAGTACAAAAACAGATTATTATTCCGTGTATTCTTGATATCAAGACCGTGGTGCAGGACTAAATTTTAAAAAAATCACCAAATTCACTTTTAGCGGGACAAAATCAAGAGAGTCTCAAAATTATAACGTTACTTGAGTAGCCATAAATTGGGGGAAGAGGAATTACTTATCTGGGCATCACTCTTGTTTCAAATGTATACCATGGAGGGATCATATTTGATATATTTGTGGCAGAACGCTAAAAAGACGTATTTACTATTGAACGAAATATGGGGAAAGTGTTGAAATGAAAGTGCGAAAGAAACATGTTATTTCGTACTTGTAAGGCTCCAACTGGAATCGCGTAGTTGTGGTATCTAGAGTGCTGTCCTTCCTTCCAGAGGGCTCGAGGGTCGTACCCCGGCAGAATGGCAGAAATTTTCATTGCTCAACCGTTCGCTACTCCGTCCGTCGGATGGGACGTTAAAACCGCAGACACCATGGTGCGTTTAGTTAAGTGCAGGCTAATGCCGACCCCGGGTTTCTCCTCTCTGTTCCTTAAGAAATTCCCACCTCTTCACAAATTATCCGTCTATCCAAAATGGCGCAAAAGACATAAGTTCGCCTCCTCTAACGAAAAAGTACTACTACTATCAAGCAGTCTTAAACGAAGAAAAAACTGAAATTAATGCCACACCGTATCACTCCACACCACAAACGCATACCCCGCATGTCTAGGGAACCATTTTCTCTACACCGCTGTAGTTGCCCAGCAATATCATTTAGCCACAGTGCCGTGACTATAGAGAGGGGTATTCGATTCAAGCGACGGATATTCAGCGACACGTGGCAGTGGACTACGGGATATGAGGAACTAGGGAAACGTGTCACAGGGATCACGTGTGTGTGTGTGTGTGTGTGTGTGTTTGAGAGCGAGAATATATTGGCAGGGGACTGGAACTTCATGGTGGGAGATCCTGGCTCTTCAAGGGATTTTCTTTCGCCATGGCGACATCAGGGTGTTAGGGCAGGGAAAGGAAGGGATAGTCAGGGGGGGATGTGGGAATAGGGGGGACGGATGAACCCTGAGAACGAGGGGGGTGATGAAGAGGGTGTGAGATGAGGAGGGAGGGATATTGGCAATAAGGTGGAGGAAGATATGAAAAATTTCCCGCTCTTGCACATCTGTTATTTTTTCTCTATCTCTTTCCGCCCGCGGCATTATGTCAGCTGCGAGGGAAACCCCTCAGCCGACGCTCTCGGTTAGTGTGGGCATGTTATTTGCCGTACGGAAGGGAGGAACTGGCTTTGGAACGACTTTTGCGGCCGGGTTGAGCAGTTTGGGAAGATTTCTGCCTATTAAACGTAGTGGGAGGGGCGGGGCTGGGCGGGAAGGGACGTAGATTGAAGGATGGGAGATTTCGGCCGGGAAAATGGATGTGTGGTGTTGAAGAAGATGTTTCGGAACGACTAGCGGGTCTTTAAGGCGATCCTAGAGGTGCTCAGGGAGTAGGGGGGTTAATGAAATGTCTTTGCATTATCTTCATCAAGAGAGTCTGTCGATTAAAGTTAGGCTTGAGAAGACGAGCAAGAAGCTCTTATATCACTCCGTTACACTTATAAGTCACCGTTTGCCTTCTCACGTTAATTATGAATAATTTTACTGATAAAAAATGTCTCAGCGATGAAATTAAGCTTATTAAGTATTCACAAATGAGTCATATCATTTTAAGAAAATAAAACTGGTAAGTTGAATTTCAGACATCTTTTTTTTTAATATATGGATGATTCTTTGAGAGTTTAGGTCCTTAGGTTCTATGAGGTGAATTTGAAAACAAATTCACCTTATAGAACTTAAGGATCTAAACTCCCGAAAAATCATCTGTATAAAATTGCCATCGAATTTAAGGCATGACGTTAGTGAGCAGTTACATTATTTTCCTCATTCGCTAGTTCCACTCTGCAGGAATCTGATTCATTCAGTATGGTGCTAAGCCCATTTGTCACACATTTCCAATATACGTTGAATAGTTTTAACCGCAATGAGGCCAGGTTAACTGTAATAAGGTTGGTCATCTCTTACTGTGTGCAGTTTTTCTAGCTGGTGTTCAAAATTGGACTATTTGTTTCGTTTTAGAGAAATATGGACATATTGGATTTTGAGAGAATAATATATTCGTCTTTACAAGTGAGAATCCACAAAACTCGGCTAAAAAATATCTACTGAGTCATTAAAAATTTGAAAAGAATATGAGAGCTACACCGAGGCACCAAGGGTAGTTAGTGTCTCCTTTCTAAAGTTACTTGTCATTTATATTTTGCATTGTAAGAATATTGCTGTGCGGATTGGCTTTTTCAAACTTATCATTCCACACTACAACCTAACTCCTAAAATCCGCTTTACACCCGTTTCTTATCATCCCGCTTTAGCTATCTTTTCCCTTTCTTCTCCTGCATTGCAATCTGATCTCTACGAATGTCTCCAATGTCTGATTCTGCATCGCGTATCAAAGACAATTCTTCTTTAGCTTATCAAGTGGCATCATGCGCTTAGAATATATCTTTAAAATTTCCTCGGTTTACATGTTGAGTTTCTGGGGTTTTCTTTCTTTCATTTTTTTCAAGGATCATTATTATTTCCTTACCCTCATTCATTTCCCGCATTGCTTTTTTAATATCACAATCTTATATTTCTGGGACAAGATTAGCTTTTCTCGGCCAAAAAGCTTTCCTTTTTCCAAGTCTGTAGAGTTAAACCTAATTTAATTGCTTGATATCTATTCCTAATACCTCCTTGGCTATGAATTACATCTGGCATTCTACTTAAGGATTCTTTTGGGTGTAAGTTATTGATTCAATCTAAAAAATGGTCATTATTTCCACGAATTAATTTTCACAATGGTGAATGCTCTGCTTAACGAGGTTGCAGTATGCAATGTACCTTTTCAGTATTATGAATTTATTTTCTTCTGCTTTTTGGTGAAGTTGTAGAATTCAGTAAATAATGAATCCTGGAACATAATTTATTTGAAAAGCAGAAGACATTTTTACTTATGAGCATGCTAATCCAGTGCAATATTCATTTCTGTCCTGCGATATGTGAAAAAATGATGAATTTTGGCAAAGATTTATAAAAGCGTGATAATTTTACATACGAAAAAGGGTTCTATTTTTTGGTTTATAGCTACACACCTCCGCAATAGCTTAGCCAATGTTTCGCGACATTTTCATTCCAACGGAAATAAAATAACTTTCATCACTTCGTCGTTTGCGTAGAATATTTTCCACTTGAACTTTGGTGATGGAGATTATGTGACAAAAGCAATATTCCTTCGGATATTCTGGATTCACCGACCGCATATAAGCAGAGATGATATCTACTGAATGATGGCCTCGTACGTCACTGAATTTGATGGATACCTACGGCCGACGGGTGACTCAGAATGTCGTCAGTAAAAAGACGTGTTTTGAAACTTAGGTGTGGTCGTAAAAGTTAAGTTCTCTTCTATAAAAGGTCGGGTAAGTGTGGTGGCGAGAATATTGACTTCCCATTCCGAGCGCCCAGGTTCGATATCCGGCAGCGGTTGAAAAGTTTCAATTGCGTAACGGTCCCCAGATGACTGTTTTGCGGAAAGCAAGGAGGTTAGAATGTACTGGAGTCGCCATGTTGACTGATCATACAGGCAAGGTCGGAATGTTGGTTAGCACAAACATACGAGCTTCCTACTGGTAATACTCACGTATGAAGTAATTTTTTAGGCAAATCTTCGATTAGTAATATAAATATTCTGATATACATTAAAATTTAGTTGAATAATATGTGGTTAATGTGCAAGCAGGCAAACAAGCACCATATACACTCAATACTTTGCGGCGTAACTATGTGGAAATTTATGCTCAAATAAAGAATCCAACACCTAAATTTAAGTGGAAATGTACATAGGTGTTGGATTCTTTATTTAAGCTCCATATAAGTAATTTAAATAGATGAAATTCGAAATATTTTTTAGATGCCTTTATAATTAACTGCCGGTTGAATAAAATGCATCAAAACTTCCTTATAATAGTCTCAGGAAGATTAAAATACATCGATTTTGCGAAATTTGTGTATGATATCATTATTATTTATGTTTCAGTGCGTATGCAGTCTCCATGAGAGGCAACACGCATTATGTTTTATTCCGACTAGGTGAGACCAAGCCTTTCCAAGTAACCCTATTCTGGCTTCATTGCCACCCGTAAACTACCGTGCGTATGCCGTCTACAGTACATTTTAACTTCCTTGTTGGAGGACACTTCAAACTCACTATTTCGCCCATCAGATTGGACGTGGAACAGTAGACCTCTAACATTTTTTTGTCTTGAATAAGCTATGACTACGCTGGGTTCCTCTTCACCCGTTTCCGCTAGCTGCTAGTTCCTGCCAAATTCCAAATGTGCATCTATCCTCCGTGACGCAAATAGGTTTCACATGTCGTTTATCTTCTCTATCTACAATACCAACTAAAAGGATGATCACAAACGTAACAAACTCAACGCAGGAAACTCAAAAAGCTCAAAACTAAAACGTAACTTAAGTGCTTTAAAGCAGTGTTTTCCAACTGGTGGTACGAATATCACTCGTGAGAATTCTAAAATGGCTGGGAAAAACTCGGGTCTAAATAAAAAAAAACTTTTCAGAGTATTACGTACATAGATACGTCAGCATCGTACGCATTCAACTACAGATGTGCAATAATAAAAAACTGAAATTCTCTCATTTCCTTGGTTGAAGCTCCTGGTAATCTAATGCTGGACTGCAGGAAAAAGTAGATACCCCTCTTTTAGGGCTCTGCTTTATTTAGACGACCCTTCCTATCATATAACTACCGCGTTGCCAGATGTGATGTGAGAGCGGTATCATTATAGCAGAGGTCTTTGAATAAGCCATTTCCTGCTTAAGCGTTGCGAAGTGACCAAGATGGGGGAAGGTTTATGACATGCAGGGGTCCGCCGGCTGATTTTATGCTTCAGGTGGAATGTCCCTGGGAAATGATTCCACATTGGAAACGTTTGACGTTAACGTATATGGACTGTAAACTAGAGGAAGTTCCAGGTTCCGATATAATATATTTCTTTATATTTTACTTATATTATCCACGGAGAAAAGATAAGCATGCTGCGATTCACTGATGCCATATCACTCATAGCAGAGACAGACGGATCTGAACAAGATTCTAGTAACCATGGAAAGGACAAAGACCAGATATCAACTAAAGATAAATAAGAAGAAGACTAAGATGTTGGTGTGCAGCAAGAAAGAAGAGGCCAAAACCAATGTCAAACTAGGAAAACAAAAACTTGATTAGATGAAAGAGTTCTGTTACCTAGGAAGCCGAGTAACCAACGATGGACGAAGGAAGAAATAAATAGTAAGTAGAATAGCACAGGCAAAGAGGGCGCTCTATCAAAAGAAGAATCCACTAACAGCTGGAAATACACGCGTGGAAGTAAGGAAACAGTTCATCAGAGCATACATCTGGAGCATGTTTCTTTACGGCAGTGAGACATGGACGATGTCGGCAGCGGAGAAGAAAAGTGTAGAAGCATTCGAAATATGGTGCTACAGAAGAATGATGAAGATTAAATGGATGGACGGAGTAAGTAACGAGGAAGTGCGTAGAAGAGTGGGAGAAAAGAGAAGTCTGCTGACAAGTCTAAAAAGAAGAAGGGACAACTTAATCGGCCATATCTTAAGGCACCATGGCCTGATGAAGACAATCGACGAGTTAAAAGTGAACGGGAAGATTGAAAAAGGCAGGACTCGTATGAGATACATGGAACAGGTAGTGAGGGATGTATTAGAGAAGAATTACGTCACATTGAAAAGGTTGGCCGACAGAAGAATCGAGTGGAAAGCTGCGTCAAACCAATCCTAGGATTTTTGGCCGATGATGATGATGATTTACTGATATATCACAGAATTTAGAAGAGTAACTAAAATTATAGCTCTTCTTCGAGTGCTTCCAGAATTTATAGATATTTTTCATACCCCGACGTCACGATAGCCCAGTGGTTAAACCGTTATGCGGCTACCCGATGGTCCACGGATTTTGGCCCGATACTTCTCCTCCCGCGTCTACACCCGTCTTGCTAAAAACCAAGCTGATTAGTTTTATGTTTACCATCCCTGTATAGGAAATCAGAGGCCGCACAGGAAAAGGGGCTAGATTCCGTATCCTTTTGTGTGAAACCCAATTGCCATTCTGCAGTTGTGTTCTTTAAATTGGGCAATCGGGGCTTCTGCCTCCCACTCCGCTCCCCCATATGCCATCCATATCGGAGAACCTTGAGGTACAGGAAGAAAAAATGTTGCGCTAATTATTCTTCATTTTAATGCATACAATAATTAATCTATGAAATAATATGTAGGTAATACTAATATTTCATGTTCTAAATCATGGCTCGTATGGTCATATTTTTCTGAGCCACGCAAACCATAGTTACCCAGGGTACTGAGTGTCCTTAGGAATGCTACCGCTATTATGCTTAGTACTTAGTGATCCTAACCATCTTCAAGCGGGCCGACTCCCAGATTTAAAGAGGTGGTTTACTTGAAAATAATCTAACCCAAATCATAAACCTGACTGAACGCCGAAATCATAAAAATAACATCAGGCAACCTTTGTATCAAAAAAAATTACAGTACTTTTATTTTATGCTTGAGACAAAGGAAATCAAAGGAAATATCGTACTCATCAATATGATACCCTTTTTCTGATACATTGATTTAATTTTACTCTGTTTTTAATATTTACTTAAAAATGCGTAGATATATTGTGTTATAAGAATTAACCGATTTAGAATTTATAAAATAGTCTTTGATTTTGAGCTATACTTGCAGCCAGAACAGCCAGCAAACGTAGAAATAATTTAGTAATTGCCAAAGTATTTTCTAATGTGACAATTATTTTTGCATGCAGTTTAAATGCTTGTTACGTACAGGAGATGCATAGACCGAAGCGGTAGAAAAATAATAACTAAGACCAAAGAATATTGGAAAAGTTTTGGCAAATACTAACTTCCCCTAAATTTTTCCTTTCATCTTTCAAAACGAAGCCAACCTTGATAGATACTTTGTAAGTTTTTTAATATCCGATTTTTATTGGGGGAATGATTCTGAAGTTGTAAATTCAAAAAGTAAAATAATGTATCGTAATAAGAAATTTATAACGAGTACCGAATAGTACCAAAGAACTGGATGAAATGTTACCATTCTCCCAGATGAAACATTCGAATGCGGCGTAGAGAGTGGCATTTGATTATTATCAGTTACACTCTACACCCCTCCCGCTGTGACAAGTGAGTAGCTCGGGCGCATTCAAACGAAAAAATTGCAGGCGAGCAGCAGCTCAGTCAGTAGTCTACTCTTTTTATCCCCCGCCCCCCTCACCAAAGAAGTCCTTTTACCTTTCCCCACTTCATCGGACCTCCATCAATTCCATTATGGCAGATTGACACGTGGATGGCGAGATTTATTTATGTGCTTTTCATTCGCGTCCAGGCATCTCGTCCGTCATTAGATGCCATTAACTGGTGCACGGCTGACTTCCATCGATGCCCTCTAGGCTGGTAGGTGGGGAAAAACTGGGTATGGGTCGGGATAAAATTGTGGGAGAAATTTCTGCAGGGTACTGTGGGGAGTTGATATAGGGTGAGCAGATCCCGTTGAAAGGGACAGGAGGATATAAAAAAATGCTGCACGTGTCGATATGCTGCGTGTGAATTATTCAGTCTACCTTTCGCGCGGTACTCTATAAAATAAAGATTTCTCCAGCAAATCATGGGCTGGATGTAGCTGTTTTTCAATTCGTTCACCAAAAAAATTAAATTTTTACTTTTATCATTGATCATTTTTTATTGCTAGCGTGCACTTCAAGATGACATCAAAACTAATAATCCACCTCTGAATAAATATCATGGAGTGCATTTCACCTTGTGTTACGCCATAAAATGTATATGGAATTAAATCAGGGGTAAATATATGGTATATATTTCAGTATATATTCGGTGGATATATTTCGGTCAAACCTGATTGAGATTTTAAATACCGAGAATACTGACGATGGAACGAATAATCAATATGACACTGGGTAGCATTTTTTAGGCCAACAATAATAATTTGGTACCATTGCTATTTAGGCGAAAAAACCTCGCTTATAAACAAAACAGTTTCAAATTCAATGGTAGCTATTTATCACATTTAGTTTCATTGGCTATACTTGTTTAATTATTAATCAAACTTTGTAACGGATAGGATTCAAACATATTTCATTCCCAAATAATTTTGTATTTCTATAGGCTGTGTCGAAGACAGATATCATTTGCATGATATCATCAATTGGCTCGGAAGGGTTGTTGGGAATAATAAGATCAACGTTTCTACCAAGGAAGTCTTTAGAAATCCTGATTCTTATTGTGCGGTGCTGAATCTCCGAAGACAAGAAGGCTACGCTCTATAGTTCTTGGATCTTTAGTGGGAGGCAATGTCATAATATTCAAAATAACAAGGTGCGTTACAATTACGTGAGATACAATTAAAAGCGATGGCCATCTGCTGTCAGGATCACTGTAAGGGAAGACGTTTCCATGGCGCCTCTAGTAAAACCTACTGTTTCTTGACCCAAACTAATGCCTTCAAGCAATAAAAGATATTGTGTGGTGTGTAGGATCAGCCTAAGCATGGAACATATCTGACGGAATGTCATATATTGAGATCTATTCAATCAGGTGATCACTGGGAGTACCTAAAACCTGTAATAATTAATGACCCTGACATCGACAGATTGATAGTGACTCTTCATTAAAATTAACTAACTTTTATATCGGGTATAAAATATCAGATTCCTATATGATTTATCAAATTCCAACAAATTTTTAGGATGAAGTAGACAATTTTCTCGAGTGTATATTTTAAAAATCACCTAGTAATCTTTCTTTTACTCTCTTTACGCTTTACGAACGAAAATGATGGTTACTCAATGTACTGTTACAGATGTTAAGTATTCTGTGTTAAATTTTTATGAAGGTTGATTCCGTTTGGCATTTTCAGTTTTGCACGAAGATGAGCATAAGTTAACTAAATAGCGGAAAAAACAGGAAAGAATTGTGAACAGGAATATGTTCTAGGAAGAAAATTATAACCCACTATAGACGAACAAAACTATCGGAAAACGTCCACATACATTTTTAGGGTAAAATACCTTTTGATGAACATGAATAGATTTGATAGATTATTTTAGGGTTTCACATAGGATTCATCATTAAGTCGATTCCGAAGCATAATTTTGTTGAAACCATAATGATCTCAAAATATCCTAAATTCACCGAAGGCTTATCAGGGCTTTGTTTCGCTTAAATTTTGGCTAACGTGATACAATACGTAATGATTGCGCTTATGTATAGAATGTATAGAGAAAAGATTCAGCCCCGTGAATACACGTAACCCTCATAACGTAACTCACACTTTATGCTGCATAAGTTTCAGGCGCGAGACTAAATACTTTCATCTGCTATTGAGACCAACGGATTTGTGATCTAGTAACCCAGCTTTTAAGTACTAGTAATGATGTTTTAAATTTTTGTAGTTTAATGCTATTTTAAGCTTTTAAGTACTAGTAATGGTGTTTTAAATTTTTGTAGTTTCATGCTATTTTAAACAGCGTGATAGTTTTGCGAGTTTGCTGTCTCTGAGGTCATGTTGGAAAGGAATTAAAAGCCTTTTATATTCCGCACTTTTCTTGTGTATAAAATCGGTCGTGTTTTACGAGTGAAGTTTGGAATATATTTATTAATTAATTTAAGTTTTAAATTACGCTCTAGATGAATTTCCAAAGTTAAGCACGACATCATAGTGTTGATCATATTGGAAAACAAACAGTTCCTTAAATTATGGGCCTTTTTCTCACTATCTCTGTCAGAAAAGGTCTTATCTGTCCAAAGTCTCGGCATAGATTTTGAAAAGTAAATTTTTGTGTAAAATTTTAAATGTACATACCTACAATGGAAAGGCATGATATACTGTCACCATTATATCAGGTTCATTTATTTCGAGGTATTTTATATTGTTTTGAATAATGTTGAATGAAATTTTGTTATCATTCTATCAGCGATCTACTCAGATCAATAGATAATCAAAAATACCTTTTAAAATTTAACTGGAAAACATTTATATATAAACATTGAAAATGATTTTTGGGCATGATCAAAAGTTAACATTATAAGTATCCTAAGCATGAGGGAGAAATATATTTATTTATTTACCTTGAACTCAGTGCTGCATAACTTTCAGTTACGAGACAAAATCATGTACTCTGCTGGGTTATTTTTCAGATTTTAAGTTAGAAATAATATTAAATATACATATAATGGGATTAAAATCATCCTTTGAATGAGCATTTTTAGGCATGTGCAGGAAAATTAAAAATTAATGATCTGGTGTGATTATTTTTAATCAAAACCCCTTCAGTACAAGGGAAAAGCTTGGGTTGTAAGGTGATCCATTTGCAAGGTCAGATTTGCAATTTGATTTAAATGAAAGCTAAAGTGAAAAGAAAAAAATGTGGGATACCAGCCAACCTTTGTGTTACTTGATTTAACTTTAGATTTCACTTGATTTTATCATCAAATTCAACCTTGTGTTATTTGGTTGACGAGTTAATGACTTGGCTACCTTGGACGATATATGCTTTTGCAGTACGGATATTTGTTATGGTATTTGAACTATTTTTCGAAGAAATTTCTGTGAATATTTTTAAAATTTCTGTTTCCGTGAACATCAATTAAATTATTATTTTTCTGAATAAAGTTACCATGAAATCAACCGAGACGAAACGTTATGTTTTTTTAATTAATAAGTCCACTTATTTGTTTGATTTTTACCGTGTTATAACAGAAATTAGCAACTTTGTGGTCGGGCTAGTGTTTAGCAGGCTATGTGGCCGTACTGTTATCGGCCTGGCCGTCTCAGACAGGTGTGGAGGCTTAATTTTATAGCCGAATGAAACTTGCTTGGGCGCCTGGAGATAATCCCAAGCTATATGAAATTCCAGGAACCAGATTATATGACCACTAAGTTACCGTTGGTGACGGGGATAGGTGAACCTGCAACGTTAAAATTATGTTTGGTATTCTGCCCTGATTTAGTATGAAGTGAAGAATACTTAGGTATATCTATGTACCTCAATTTTCTTATTTTTAAATTATTCTGGTAAGGCGTTATGATTCATTATTAATAATTCAAATTGTGGTACTTGTTTGATTTTCTTGGTTTTATTTAAAAATTCGTTATAAGAAAAAAGTAGTTAATAGAACGCCACTGCGATTCATTTTCTTCATCACTTTTAGCATTCCTGTACAAGGTTTTCGTCTAAAGTTTCTATCTATTGTAAAACGACTGATTATAGAAAATAATTATGGGGATCTGTGGTATGGAAACTCCAGAAAAAATGACTAGAACAGATGAGAACCCTCAGAAATTTGTGTATGGAGGAGAATGGGGCAAACTTTGATTGATGGAAAGGCGGACGAATAAAAATGGCAGAACATGGTTGGGGAGGACAAGAGATAGTAGTTACAAATTACTAGGCACAATGAGTGGGTGAAATAGGTAACTAGGAACAATTGAATACTGAAGACCGTTACTAGAGTATTAGTTATTAGAAGGTTAGAATGCTGGGTAAGTGAGGAAGAGAAGATAGTAAAATATTTATCTCACAATATGAACATAGAGAGGAAATACATTGATATGAAGAGAGAAATTGTGCCGAGAAGGAACCGTTAGGTATATGCAATACAAAGCAGAACTGCAGCATTCCACCAAAACAAAAACAACCTGGCAGAGAAGAACCTATCTGTCATATTATGTTTCGAAGTGTTGATATGGTGTATTAACTAAGGTATCTCAAACCAAATAACTCTGAGAAAGTTACCGTCCTGGAAATGACTGATATCGCCAGAAAAAGTATTTTATTTAGGACCTAGCATAAAAAGCAAAAGAACCTTCTACATAAAATTTTAATTCATGGTACGTTTTGAAATGTTGCTTTATTTTGAATAAAATTGGTGAATAGGTTACCAAGCTTTGAAACACATTTTCCAGGCAATTTTGGACAAGCAAAAGTGGCTTTGATATTTCTTCTTGATTAAGGTATATCTATTAAAAGTGTATTCAAAACATTTCCTAAGTTTTCCTAAATCCTTCAAAACAAGAAATTCCGATATAAAATACCGTCAAAATCTTTAAATATACCCCAGTATCATAGTTTAATGTATCCTTATAGTTGCTTTGGCATTTTATCTTCTAAGAGAGAAAGTTCAGTTACGTCGTTGTGTCATATTTGTTTATTCGAATGTTTTATTTTTACTTTGTGGTCAATTTAGTTCGGGACTATTTTCAGTTAAGGCAGTCAACAAAAGGAGGATTTGAATAACAATAGCGAAATTTGTGGTCATAAATGAAGTTGAAAATGGAAATTGAAAGCATTCCCATAAGGGAAACAAGAGATGGAAGCTTTGATTGGGGCTACGCTACAGTTAATAGGCCGTTGGGTGACATGGGACAGATATTGAAATTTCTGGATATTTTCCCTAACTGCATAAGTTTGCGGTACTAAATTACGTCACTGATTTCGTTTATTCACTGTATGCTCTGTTGTTGACTCCTTATTTTTGCATTTCCATGTAATGGACTTTGCATTCAATGTAGTATCGTTTTAATTTGATTGGGTTTGCCACAGCAGAAACCTATTCGTAGAATGATATCAAAGACTTTCTCTTGGGCGACAACCAAGGCTTTTATCTCGAGCTGATATTCTAGTGTTTTTTATCGATAGTAGTTTTCACGTAGAACATGCGACTACCTTATGGAACCTAAAAGAATCATTTTGATATCGCAAGCGAAGAGCAAATAGGTTTGTAAAAAGTACTGTGACTGGTTTAGCAGTGTGTTTTTTTAAACGATTAATTAATTAATTGCATAAAGAGACTTCACAAGAGCTCCCGAGTCTATGGATTTTCCTTAGCTGCTTACATATAATCAACACGTTCAATAAGTACCTAGGGTCAAAAAATCTGTACTGCGTTTATATTTTCATACGTCATACAATTTTCTCATACTTAATACAGTACATGAATGTACATTTGTAATAGTATATACTAATTAAACGTATATCATGCACATAACAATCTCCTCACCAATTGTCAAATGCATTGCAACTTTGCTGGGTGTGTCCATTAGATCTTAGGTTCAAATATGGGCTAAATATGCCAGTGAAATTTTAAAAAGGTGCCTTTCCTAAGTATGGTAAATATATATTGAAAACTTCAGCTTACTATAATAGCGTTAGTCATAAAGGGATTGGGATTGAGAGGCTTGGAATGTCATTTCAAGCCCTTCTATCCTAATGCTCTCTATAAAAATAAATAAATCATAGTAATCTAATAAAAATAAAAATTTAATGCAACCTATAGGAAGATCACTAGTATTGGTGACGGAACTTTTGGGCTTCTTTATTCGTCTGCGGGAAGTGATTAAAGTATGATGAATAAGTGTAATTGTTTTAGACATATCCTTACATGTATATTTAAGGAACGCTCATGTAGTGTTGCCGGACATTGTGGTCGTTACAGGTAGAAGGCTATGCTATAATTAAAATTGTCATGCTACCTTGGTAAATTATGTTGTTGGTGAAATCGTTGCGGTGTTCACTGGCAATATTATTGTTCTCTCTTCTATTATGTTTGCCTAGAGTAGGAGTTATATATTATGCCCTTGCGGTGGCTTGCAGCACTAGCTCATTACTTGCTTGTACAGTGTAAACGTTGATGGACATTTACCCTTCCAATCGATTTAAAACAGGACATATTTCGTGGATTCTCATCACGGGTTATTCATATCCAGACGTCGTTTCAGGACTCCATTGAATTTCCCGACTGGTGTATGGTGGCCTTACGGTGAAGAGAGCTTCGTGCCGGGAATTAAGCGAACGGATTTAACGGACTAACCCGCCACCTTCACATACAGCCTGCTACTCACTTTAATTCACTCAACAAGTCATCAAGCATCGGGACGAGAAACCATGAACTCACACATCCAGGCAAATTGTTTCTGCCTTCGTGTCGTCGGCTCCTATTTTCCTAGTATTTGAGCTGAGAGTTCCTGAGTGGCGTTCGACATTCATGATGTCCTTTGGCTGGTGATGGCCAAAGCAAAATGGGAATGGAAGCCTACAGAGGTTTAAATTCTCATTTCAAACGAATCATTTCTCAACTAGCCGTAATAGTTGCACATTTGAATTAAGTTCAGTGATATATAACCCAGAAACAGTATAATTGCGTTAGTGCTTGTGCCTACACTTATAGCCATATGTCATGCTGTAGTGTAACGCTTGAATTAGTTCAAATACTCGGATTGTACGAGGCGACGGCATATTGAGAATAACACAGTGAACTGTGAACTCGTATCTTTGATTAGCAGTTGCCTCAACTTTTGGGGAATAATGCTGACTAATGTTGACTGAATAATGTTGCCTTATCTTTGTGGATTGGGTTTGCAACCGAGCAATTTTAGTAGCCAGAGTAGTGGCCTTCCACATCGATGATCTGTGCTTGAATCCAGCCATTAGTAGGGATTTTTCATTGGTAAATCAGTACTTACTTGAGTGCCATGTGGAGTGCACTTCGAATTTAGTTCTCCGTCCGTCAGATAGGACGTTAAACCGTGGATTCTTTGACTTTTATTGCTAAGAGTTGGCTAATGCCGACGCCTGGTTTTTATCCACCCTTCTTTCGTATCTATAAGTTTCCAAGCATCTACAAATGTCCACCTATCCTAATTGGCGCAAATAAACTAAGCTTTCGGCACGACTTCCATGCATTATAATTATTTATGTTTCTTAATCCACCTTTAAAAGTTGCGCGTAAGTTGATAGAAAACCGTTAAAAGTTAAAGTTACTACATTTTTTATTTGCACCAGTATGGCAGTGGTTTTTTTAAAAATTCATTTTAGTTTGCTATGCATATTAAGCGAGGAGAAAAATTCACAGAACGTCAAAATTACTTAGATACCGATGCATTGATACATATTTGCATACATACTGTCACTTTAAGGGGATTTTGCGTCATTCATTACAATTTCATATCTAATAACTGACTTACCATTTATAATAAATTGTTGTAATCGATATATGCGTTGCTAAGAAACAGTATGGCCGCCGTCTAAACATGTTTCGTTTGTTGGAAAAATTAATTGACAAGTCATAATACAATCCATGTTTCTAAGCGTTGTGCTACTAAAAGTAGCTATATTAACCTAGTAATCCTTACAAGTTGCTAACTGTTGAAAAGGTTACCAGCTGTTACTAAATATAGCTAAATTTAGCAAAAGTTTGCTAAAATGACAACTCTATCTATCCTTCACCTTCCTTAAAATAACTATGGTTACAACTCGGTAGAACTATCATTGAAATTCATACTTGAGTGTAGTATGAAGAGCATTTCGACTTCAGTACCCAGTCCGTCGGATGGGAAGTTAAGCTATTGTTCTCTTCATAATTTCATCATAAATTGGCTAATATCCCTGCTGGGATTCTCTCCTACTTCTCCCTACCTTTCCATTCCTGTCACTGCTTTTTTCCACCCGGTCGGTCGCACCTTTAAGACTCAAACAGATTTAATACTGCTGATAACATTGAAAATAAGACGAACTTCGCATCTTTGGTTAGAAAAAATGAAACTCGTGTATAAAGAGTGACTCTTCATTTTATGAACTCTTATTGATAGAGGATTACAATTTCTTTCTTGAGTGATTGACAGAATTTAGTGGTGATTTGTAAGGTGCCTTGGGAGGCTGTCTGCATCGTTAGAGTACCCCGAAACTCACAAGTAGGGAGTGTGGCATGGGGTGACTGTACACCGGGAAGAGATTTATCGAATAGCAATCAATCATATTGCTACTGATTGCTCTACCACATCAGTACGAACAAATAACGTGAAAGGAACGATGATTTAACAGTGTATCGGACATGTACTCCTAAAAAATTTCTCATTACGTGGAAAATTCAAAAGAGATCTAAAACAGTAACATTCGTGAGTTTTATGCTCATAATTTTAATTAACTCATGTGAAAAGCTAACATATATAAACCACCTGCCATACTAGGCGAGTAGTCTTAAAACTTCACGAGATCACGTGATGAAATAAACCAGGTGGATTTTGGGATATAGCCGGTAGAATTGCTCTAAACACCTTGTATGATCTGTTTAACTTTTATTGAATATTTATTGACAGTTCTTAATTTATGAATTGTACTGATGTTACTAACTTAAAATGGTGTATTTAAAGACCAATTTTAAGGTTCTATTAGGTAAAGATAGCATAAAAGAAATACCTGAAGGAAGAGTTGTGAACTAGAGTAATCATAAGAATTAAAATATATTTCCCTTTTTTCCCTTCTCTCACTCTCCGCATTCTCCGTAATCTTAAACGGTTATCAAAACATTCATTCAGACGACGAATGTAAACCCTTGCATTGGTGTTGTGCGTAAACCAACATTACTTATCCCACGTTGTCAGTAGAGATACCTGGCGTCTATCAGGTAAACTTCTAAGCCACGCCTATTATGTATACATCCATCGTATCCTAACTTATTAGCCTAGATTTCATTTATTGCTGTCCTTCATTGTACGCAGAAAAAAATAACTTTTTAAACGCCTCTGTTCTACCATCAGTGATTAATTCCATCTTTTTGGTCTACAATACCGTAGTGAGTGGCTGTTTTAATGATTTTTAACATTTAAAAAAAAGGTATGTACGGCTATGCTTAACCGGGCTTTAATTGAAATCTTCCTCCTCTAGGCTGAATCAAAAGACTCCACTAGAAGCTTTTAGCTGATTAGTTTTTCTATTTCTGAGGATGAATAGTCTGTCAGTTAAGTATTTTCTTTCACAGCGTTTTTCAGTAGAGATTGCTGCCTATTTATTTAGTTAAATTATTCTAGTTGTTACTTTAATTTTATTAATCCGTGAATTACATTCGTAGAATTATGTTGGTTTTCTATTTTTGGGCAATTCAATGCCGAATATGCATTTTAATTGCCTAATCTTGTGCTAATGTTTGCGCAATACTTTACTTACGAGAGTTCACTCTGTGGATAGTAAAACGTTGCAACTGAGGAATGTGTGAAAAATTATTTCTGCTGAAACGAATTCATGCTTGATATCTTTTCTTCATTCTTTTTCGGCGAGATAGTCTATCGTTCTTTTGGCGTATGAAGAATGGGGAAAAGTGGAAAGGGGAGGGCGTTAAAGAAAGATTTATAGCTATGGTGGTGTGAGGGATCTTGGTCAATTTGTTAAAGGGAAAGGGGTTTTCCAACCAATTCGTTTTCCTTCCTTTTCCGTCTCCAAAGACACATTCATTTTAGTGTCCTTGTTGAGGTGACTGATCCTTTTGGTTCGAGTGGTTTCAGGAAAGCCTCCAAAAGTTTTCCCCTTCCAAAAATCTCTTCCGCGTCCATCAGAACGTCGGCTTTGACTTGTAAGCTCTCGCGAGGGACTTCCAGAGATGAGGCAGTTCCTACCGAATCCATTTTGGGTTTGATTTCATGAGGACACGAGAGACAGGCTTATAGATTAAATGCACACTTCTTCGTCCGGTGTCCTATCGATATTGAAAATAGTGTTTTGCTACTACCTATGTTAAAAGTAAAACAAAATTTAAATAGTTAGTAATGCGGATAAAAATATACGTACTTTTTTGCTTTATATATCTTGTGTATATAAGGCATATTAACTTAGACAAAATTTCATTAAATTTGCATAAAATGCATTAATTTTAATTTTTATTCATAAAAACTAATTTTTCTCGGTAGAAATCAAAATGGTCATGGTATGTAAACACAGGTACTGAGTGACCACAATTGAGGCCATAATGGCAACCAGCCGATTATAAAATAGATGCCATATATATCTTTAAGCTGCTTCCATAACCACATAGATTGATTTGAGAATTATTCCATGAACTTCAACCGTTTTGATCAGCCTATTGTATGATCCGGCGTTATTTACTTCTCTTTTTATTGACGCTGAAAGTATTTTTTTTCCATCATTCAACTCGGAAGGAATTTTACCCGGGAGTTATTCAGTATGATTTGTCCACAGAAGTCAAGTAGAAGTTGCGGTCTGATTTGTTTAACTCAGCTTTCGCCGCTTCGGGAGAGGAATAATAGGAATTTAAAAAACAAAACAATTTATCATGCGGTGGTGAACTCAGTCGTAAAAAAGGCTCACTCATTTTCCGAGAAGAACTCAAATCATATTATCAAGTATGCTGCTTTCCGAGAGGTCATTTGAGTTGGCCGTTTAAAGTATTTTGTTAATTTTGTGGAGTTAAACCAACTTGGGGAGCAAATGCTTTGGGAAGAAGTATTGTTATGTGAGAGGCCGATTTCCTAGCGATGGATATTGCAAAAAGAAAAAAAGTACAAATGCCCGGACGGAGGGGACCTTCTACCAAAAGAGGAAACTAGTTGCAACTGAAAATACAGGTTCGGAACTAAGGAAACACATGTAGAGCATGTGACATTACATGTCGAAAAATCACCATCCTGGCTTTTGAGCGTCATTTTCTCCTGCGACAAACAAAAGCTGATCGGCGATATTTTCTCCAGTTAACAATGAATTTTTTCTCGGAGCAATAAATAATTTGAAAGAATGAGAAACGGAGTATTTACCAGAGAAACGGAGCTGTGAAACAGGATTTGCACGAATTAAAAGAAGATATTTTTCTCACATCCATTATCCTAGCCTGAAATGCTGAAGCAAAACTAGAAATTCTTGAATCATCATTTTACTTAGTGATGTTGGATAAAAACCAACTAACGTGTTCTCACTACTTGTTCGTTTGTTACTGTCTCCTTCAACCTGAATGTTCACGCTTTTTTCAGGCCATGAGCTAATTTTCTTAGTAATTTGCGTAACCAATTGTTTGAGCCCTGGACAAACATGGGACGAACGGGTGCCTTCTAAAAAAACTCCGTCTCTTGTCTCCCTGCTACTTCCCACTTTGTCAAAAGCCAATTACGGGATTAAAAAAATGCTCTCTCTCTCGCTTTCTGTGGCCTTTTGCGCTACTGTGAGGGCACTCGTGAATATTTCATGAACTTGACACTGTGCGCAACGCTCCAAAGTGAGTTCTGATCGAACACTGCCCGTCATCCCCACAAAAAATTCGGTAACCCCGTGCAAGTAGATTTTTGTTAGAAATATTAGTAGGTAGTAATTTAGTAGTATTTAATCAAACAAGAAGTATCTAATCAAGGTTGCCTACATATATTATACCATATACTTTTAATTGTATGCCTAGGCAATTGAGAATTTTAAAAAGAATGGCAGAAATAAAAAAAGTATCAAGGAGTGGTTAATTAATGATATTGTGAATTTGCAATCCTTTAAAACTAAGCACTATATTTATGAATATGTTATATTTCTGTGATCATTTGTGAATTTATTTTTTTTACTTAAATCATTGCAATGAGATGTGTTCAGTTCTGTTTTTATGTATATTAATATTATTTTCCACTATGTAACATGCCGCTGGTATGAATTACTGCGGTACCTTCTGACAAGCCTTGTGGCTTAGAAGGTCCTGATTTAAAAATGCAATAAAGGCAATATATTAAAGGGAACCTTAGTCTGGTTTAAGGCAGACGCTAGTGACGGAATTTTCACGGAGAAGAACAGAATTTATCTTTACCAGACTCAAACATGGAACAACCTGATGCTTTGACCAGTTAAAGTACTAAGGTCTTCTGCCAGAAATTCCCGGGGAGCTTGTATCCATTGAGAAGAATATATCCACTCGGAAGAAGAATTCTTCTCTGTCGATGTTTTGAAGGACGCCTTAATAACTTAGCTAGTTAAATAATCTGATAAAAACATCAGAGTTCCAGGTTAGTTTCTCGGTCGGGGTGAGCGAATTATTTCTCAATGAAAATCTGCTATTTTGTATTTTAGCGGTTAACTCTCTTCAGGTAGTTCACCATTCGCGAATTTGAGGTACCAATAATGCTGATAGCATTTCTTAGACTCGAATCTTCTTGAGATTACTCCTTTATGATCCTTTATTCCTCCTGATGTACTTCTTTGCTTTGCATTCTTATCGGGGCTTACTTTGTCATTCCACCCATTCGTATTTTTCAGAGAATTGCCTGCTCCTAAACTACTGTATTACTTGGAGCACTGCGTCTCGAGGTGTGCCACATAAGGTACATCTACCTTATTTTTGAAGTTTTCATTCTGAGTTTCATCTTTTCTTTTTTTCTCGGAACTTCCTCCTTATCCACTCGATCCGTCATATATTCTACAAAAAAATCGATCTTTTCATAACTATTTAAATCTTTTGGGCCATATCTCCCTTTCACAATGAAATCTGACCAGTTGTACGTTTGAATGAAGTATTTTATTGTCTTTACGGTTGAGTTTTGCCTTAAAGATTATTTTTATGTTGATGGAATTCAGTTTTGTAGGGCTATTTAATATGCCGTTAACTTTTTCCTTCCTTCATTTCTGTTTATACTGCATTCCTAATGATAAACCTCTTCAACCTTCACCTCACTTTGTTATCCTAAATGATAATTACTCCCTTTTTTCAAGTGGTTTTTTTTGAACCTCTTCTCTTTGAATGAAGCCAATGTGACCAATATTTGTGGAAATTAACTTAATAAAGGTCGAGAAAAATGTGCAAAACTTATACGTGAACATAGCTATCTCACTTGCTAGTAAACACAAAGATAAATGTGTCCATCAAATATAATTAGAGATTATTACATGACGATTTTACGATGGATATTGCTGGCGGGAAACAAAACTTATCAGTATACCTATTGACGTGTTTGTATTTATCAATTTTTTATTCGAAAGACGACGGCCGTTATTATTGTTCATATTAGATAAATTATACGGCATGGATTTGGAGGTTGGATGTTGGATTTAGTCATCAAGCAATGACGGATCAAGTTGATTTTATGAACATAATGGAGGCAAACTTTGAAGTTTAATTTTCATCGACATAATAATTTTTATGCGGAAGAAGAAAAAAAAATTGAGAATGTACCCACAAGGGGATCAGCTTTTATCATATCTGCGTGTTTATTGAAATTTCTATTTCATGTTTCAACAACGATAAGTTTTTATCGATGGAGCAGGAAAACAGTCATTTATCGAATGATATGCCTTTCAGTGATTAATCAGTTGGAGAGCATTTTATGGCTCTCACTGGCTCGTGGATCAGAGGGATATTCCTGAAAAATAATTTTTTATTGCCATAGCTACGATCGCTATTAAAATCCCTTATATTTTTGTACATACTAACAAGATATTAATGACTTCGTAAAATTTATTTGAAGTAACCGGAATGGGGAGAAAAATCTTCAGAGCCGTAACGTTTTAAATGACCTTCATAGGGACAGAAACCTAAAATATTTCCAGCGTATATGAAATTGGAAAAGTGGGTATCATATTTTTAATTTTGTTTTCGTCAAAAAAGAAAGTTTCGCAATTTGAACTGGAGATAAATTAGGTGAGATCGTAATTCAGCATTCGCCAACAGCTGTCGCGAAACAAATTGGAAGTTGGCCACAAAATAAACCGCCTGAGTCCAAAATCACACGGACCTTAATTCATATTTTCTTAGTTTTTTGAATGTTTTATGCTCACTCTCGTAATGTAGTTCGGATTCAATCAAGGAAGACGCCTTGGGCTAACTGCCATTAATCTCTGCTCTTGACATACCTTTATATCCCTGGATATTAATCAACGGGCACGAGTGAGTTGATGGGAAATTTTATAAATTTTTTTGTCGGAAGCCGCAATGGGAGAAAACATTTCATACGAAACGTATGTTACAAGTTCTCAAGTTACATGCTCGAATCCAGTTCCTCAGTGCTCTTCTAATTTTCTAAAACAGATTTTTTCCTCTACCTCCAACTTTATCATTTCCTCCCTACCATTTCTATTTTCTCCTTCCTCCTCTATAGTCACTTTCCTAAATTCCTGAGACTATTTACATCTTCTTTCCTTTATGTCCATGTTTCCGCGCCATACAGTGCCACACTCCGTATCGTAATTTTCTCTAGCCCATTTATTTTCGTCTCCACGCAACGATTCCTGTCATACAACTTCTCCTTCTACTTTCATTGCTACCTTACCCTTTTCTGTCAATATATTACCTAGGTAGAAACATTGTATAACCTTTATAGCTTGTGACTAACTGATATAAATTTAAATTGGCTTTTTTGTTCTCGAAAACCTCGTTATGCTCGTATTATCTGTGGTAAACGTATTATATTTTTGTACTCTATAAAGTAGGTATAGTGTTGCATTTCCTCATACTTTCTCATCAATTTTACAAAAACTATTTTTCTACGAGTACAGTGTTGAATCCATCGGAGTGATGTGATGGACTCTCTCTTTTCATGGGTGTTTTCAAGCCTGTTTCCGCACTAATAGGCGCTTCAGACCGGCAGGATAGGTGAAAGGATAGGAATGGAAGGGATTTGGAATCTAGGATACCAGTCTTCTTCGGTGATGGAAATACCGAATGGGAAACAGACGTACTCGTACTTATCAGTCCGATATTCTTGATGCAGTGTCTAGTAGCGATTTTGCCCCCTTTCCCATTCGTGTATTGCGCTGATGAACAGCCATTGTCCGTGGAATAGGAGTCAAATTCAGAGAATTTGCGATCCCTTAGGCCCTTTTGCCTCCTAGTGACGACCTCCGGGTCAAGGTCGACGATGATGCCCTCTCGTGTCGCGCCAATTAAGAGATCGATCGATCGAAAACGGCGTCAGTCGCGAGGGCGGGAACATACCCCCCCCCCCCCCCCCCCCCCCCACCCTCCAAGCACGGTGACATCGTCGGCCGCACCTCTTCGCGGGTCGGAAGTGTTTTGTTTGCGATATGCCTGTGACGTGCGATGCTCAGTTCACGCCATAGTAGCCCAACCCACGGCCACCGGGCCGGATACGACCCCTCCGGGTGTAGAGCGTAAAGCAAAGGCCTCGCAAGTTCCTGTTTCTGTTGTATTTCAGTCGACAAAGCATTGGTTGGCTGATTCAGTATTTATATCAAAGGTGAAGCGATAAATACTCCGCTTACTCGGCCATTAGATGTCTCTGCAGCTGATGTAACAAGGAGGAGGCAGTTGAACTAGAAAAAAATCAAGGAAATTGGAAGTAATGACAACAGTAAAACACATGTAATTGCCTGCGATCATTTGTGTGCGTTGATTTTCTTAAAATTGATGTAATGGTACCACGGTACCACCACCGGGTTGTCTAAATCTTACGGGTAAAGCATCAGAGCTCTGAAAGTAAAACGCGATCACGTTGTTGGGTGACTGCAGTTCGAGGAAAGTTACCATTTAAGCAACTTTGTTGCTTACTTTGGAAACTTGTAGTAACAGTCATCAACACTTTTTTTTTTAAGTAAGCGACTTTTCAGGATTACCTGCTAAATAGATAGTTGTAGTTAGGAACGGAAGATTATCTTCATCAGACAATCATATCTCAGGATATGGATGATTAACTCGTCCCGTTTTCTTTTCAAGGTTTCCAGAAGATTATCTTTTCTTCCATTCTTCTTAAGACCTTTTCGTTAGTCTCTCGGTCAACCATTTCATCATCACTCTTCCGTAGCATCACATTTTGAACGCATGCAGCCTTCATCTCTCTGATGTTGTTATCGACCATGCTTCACTCCATGAAACAACATGCTCCAGATATAAATTCTGATTAAGGGGTTCCTTACTTCCAAGCTTGTATTTTCAACTGTAAGTAGATTCTTCTTTTGTTAGTTTTTCCTTTTCGCATAGGCTACTCTTCTAACTATTTCCTTATACCTTCACCCATCGATAAAAATGTGATGAACATGCCATGATTAATAGAATAGAAGCATCATTGATATTTCTATGTGGTACAGAAGGAGGAAGTCAGGGTATTATATGGATGTACAATAGCAAGAGAGGTTGGAAAAGAACTGCATAGGTGAGGGTTAATTATAATTATATTAGTTGAACATGGAAATGCACTTTTGATGATAATGTTCTCAAAGAAATATTGATATTAGAAAGTAGGATTGAACATTTCATTAGCTCAAGATCTTTATTGCACAGAAAAAACATTCATGATGTCAATTTTTTACGATGAGCTAAGTGCGCTACTTAGAGTACTTTTAATTCGTGTATCTTATGCATCCAAATCCGCAGTCCTCACTTGAACGCGTTTGGTTGCGACCTTGAGTCCAGAAAATAAAACCTTGATTTTTGAGTAAGTAAGATAAGTAGGGCTGTAATTAAGTTCATTTATAAAACTGGAAGCCATATCAGATTGACATTTGGGGATTGGGGGAAAATGTAAAACGAAGGTTTTTTAAGAAATTATTCGAAGAATTCTAAAAAAATCAAGATTAAATTTCAGAAGTAGAAATTAATCACCAAAGGACGGTCGTGCCGTAATTTTTTCTGAAAAGTGGAGCGAGGGAGGGAGAAAGACAGCCATTGATCAATCGCAGACGTGGAACTATCTGTCGAAGGTAAATAGATCTGTCAGAAACGAAATAACTTCATCTTGTTCGTGAAAAATTGATCAATTCTTTAATTGAATTTAGCTCAGAAGGCATATGCGTATAACTCCGTAACTCCAGATTTTAGAATGTTTATGGAAGTAATTAATCGCATGCTTGCGTGAAAACGCGGTTTGAATTAAGTCGGCAAATACCGCAGTGGTTACTTGATCGCGATATTATACTTTTGCAAACGAAACTGCTAAGAAGAGGGGAAGGGAAATTTTAACCTTTGATTTGGCCTTAAATTTTTTTGGCATTTAAGCATACGGTGCCTGCTGTCTCTTTTCTTCGTTAACATGTTCATTTGGATTTGGTTGTCATTTCCCGAGGAATTTTTTTTTCTGGTTTGAGAGGAGAATCTTGATATGAGATAAAGTTATACAGATCGATTTAATGAGAATATTACGTTCACTATATTTAAAATATGACACTCCAACAGCTATTGGGATACAGCATCTCGTGTCCTTAAGGAAGGTGTACAAATCAGGTTGGAGAGAATCTCCGTTGTCTCAACAGAGACAACGGCTACCACTTGAGCTAGGTGAAGCCGATTCGCAACAAAAACTGGCATCCAATGGAATCAACCAGTCAGAGCCCACTTGAACTTGAACATGATATGCACATTTATCCGGCAAATCCTGCCTCTAGCATTAACCCTGAAGACGATGGTGGACCTAGCCTTCGAAAAGTCTATGCAAAAGTAGACTACTAGCCAAAGGGAAATCCGAAGGTTCTCCCTCCAGTTAATTAAAAATGACTGTTGGATAAAGTTGTAAAACAGAAACTTGATATTGTTGGTATGAACGTCTCAGTTCTGGGTCCGTTCATCTACATTAAACTTATGAAGAATTTGAAAGTAATGTCCAAAATGCAGTAACTGCTTTTATAATTTAATTGGTATAATATGCCTGGCAAATGCTTCTATAATAATTATTATTATTGGTTTTCTACCGGTGATGGTAGGTCTGAATGGACATTTAATTTCCCCCTTCCTCCCCCCGTAATTTCACACGACGTCCCTCTTCAGCCCCTCACACCTCCAACAACATGAAACTATCACACTTATGCTACGTTCGGTATTTATACATTTTGTCGTCATGTCCATCTCTCGTCATCGAAATCTAAGGACGGAAACTGGTCTTCATGGAAATTAATTTTATAGTACAAGATAATGTACATTAAGATAACAGGTAAATGTATGAAAATAATAATTTATGTAGGCATTGTGTAGATCACGGGCTCCATCTATCCCAGGATTTTCGGTACTATTTGAGAAACTATGTGATGAATAAAGTCTTTCATCGTGAATTAATACGTATGGAAATAATGCTTTTTTGTCGACTGATGAATCCAGAACTTCAATCCAAATAAATAGAATAGCAAAGAAGAAGTTTTTAGATTAAAAAATTTCGAAGTACCTACTGATATAATTTTCAACCTTTGGCTCAGCTCACAGGTATCTGCGTTCAAAATATCATGTTTCTCCGTTTTGGTTACAATCTATGTGCAGGAGGCATTAGCATAGAAGTTGACAAGGAGGAATCACAAGTTTATTCTTATTGATGATATAATGAATAATGCCTCCCATTATATGCCCTCCAGTTCCTCTGGCTTCTTTGTAAATGACGCTATTTTGGGACCAACAACGACTGTTCTCGCCTTGCGGTGATTATTTACTGTTTTCAAGTAAAATTAAAGCATCTAGCCACATGATCAGTAACACTATTGCCATCATTAACGACAAAGCCCGTCCGCGCGCGACAAATTTGGCCAAAAAAACTCCTAGGTGACCTGGGATGTTTTTTCCCTTCCAGCCCATATCTTAAGCCTAGAGATTTTCATTCCCTTTATTAAAAATATTCGTTTCCTCCTGGACAGCGGTTCAGTGAAGTTGATGATGACACTAAATTAACTGCCACAACGTGTTTTGATTTGCTGGCGTCATCATTCATTGAAAATAGGATTTAAAAAATTGTTACTCACCCTTAAATATGCCTAAAAGAAAAATACTAGGAACAGTAGTGGAAGGTTTGCATTCAATGACAAGAAAATAAACAAAAAATTTATTTTATATTTTTTTTACCTCTCGAAACTTTTTCTGGAAGCACCTAGTATTAAACGGTCAAGTTCAGTTATGCGTTGTGATATCACTTCGTATACATTTCGTCAATTTTCTATCAACCACAATTCAATGGTCCCAGTTCCATTCTTCCACTCGACTGTCACGTAGTACACTATGTATACGTAGTTTACTAAGCACTAGTGGCATGCTGATTGATATAAAGTAGCAAATAACCACACTATGGTACTAACCGACTACTAAGTCCAATTCTTTCTGCCAGGTTCTGCAAAGTAGAAGTTCGGGAAGACGACGCTGTTTTATAATCCCTTGTTCTGTCACGCACACTTCACAGAGACTGAAATTTGAGCTAGACCAAATTCTTGCAGGGTCAACATGACTACTTCATGTGCTGTCGTTTCCTGCATAACAGTAAGGACAAAGAGAAATATATTAATAGTCTATTCAAAAAAGAAGGCAATATAACCTTTTCATTAATATCGTTAAACAGAAGTTTAAAAAACGTTAAATTCTGATGATAATTTATGAGTTTATAAAATAATTTACAGTTTATTCACAGTGACATCCCTAAATCCAAAGTAAACAACAGTAGAAAAGATTTTAACTAGGGATGGGACACGCGATTCCTTGATACCTCGATACTTATCGAGTACCGAGCGAGTACTAGCAAAATTTCCGTAGTATCGAGAAAATGAATACTTGGACAAAAAAGATTTATTTTTCAAAATCTAACGAATCTTTTTCAGTTTCATTAACTACCAAATGCAATTTCCGTATTCCTCCAAATATAGTCCCCCATTTTTGGTCTAAAACTTAGCGTTGTCGCTGAACTTAGAATCTTGAAGCTTATCTTGAAGACAAAGAATCTTAGTATCTTGAAGCTTATCAATGTCAAAAATATATTTTGAAGTTGGTTATATTAATTAATTATTCGCCCGAAACAGCTAAAAAGGCAGGATTTTTTTTCAAGTTCCGGGAAGCAAGTTCAACTTTGACGCCCACCTGAACATAAACAAGAAAAGCCACTTCTCTTTTCTTCGCATTGGATATGGAAGATGTGGATGGTTCCTTTTTCTTCCTCAGTTCCCATCTCCTTTTTAACTCAAGTGGACTTCGCATTTCCGTTCGTTCTATTTAATGTTTTCCGAGAAGCGACTCCGGTGATCCTTGTAGGTTAAACTTTCCTGAGCATTCATCAACGCAGGGCGCATAGAGAGGAAAAAAAAAGAATGAAGAATTGCGGCCCCTCGAGTTCGAGAGTTCTGGAACTCAATCTCGAGCGAGATGAGGCTCTCGTTCGGCGATGGAAAACTCGCATTATTCCGGCCCGCTCGGCTTGATTCCGAAGATTCACTCACTCCACTCGAAAGCGACATCTCTCCCTCTCGCATTTTCTCCCTCTCATCCAATTAGTGACGAATATCCCAATCAGTCTCGCTGCCCACATCATCATGTCCTCCTCTCACTAAAGAGGAGATTCCTTCCGAAATCTCCGGAGTTGAGGTCTCAGGCTCACCCCACACATCCTCTACCTCAATCTCAGCTGCTACTTTTACAGGTTTCATCCTTATCTAAAACGACTAAGACACCTTCGCCGGCTAGGGTAAAGTCAAAGAGATGAGGGCCAAGTAATAAAGAAAGAAAAAACCTGAAAAAGAGACAAGACCCCAAGATGACGAAGAGTGCGTCATGATAGTGTAGGCTATCTACACATCCAACTTTAGGGGAAAGATTTTTGGTTAAAATGTAAAATAATATACAAAAAGTAATTTATTAAAATAAACTTATACAAAAATACCAATAATATACACATTTCTCTCTCGACCCGGGTTCCAAACGATTTATCGTCATCATCACCTGATGACGACGATACCCGGGTCTTGAGAGAAGTGGTTATATAGTTGGCATTTTTGTAAACGTTTGTATTAATAACTGTCTTGTGGAATGCCACCATGTTACAGAGGATTGAGTTTTATTTATTTATTGTTTCCAAAATTTATTAGCATTGGAAAATATTAAAAAACAAACAAGTATATTCAAGGGAGTTATTTTTACTTTATGAATTCAAAGTTAAATCTGGAAAAGACATCATTGTGAAGCTAAGTTGCCAGGAGTTTTTGGTTATCCGTAAGATCGAATTTCCAATAAATTGAACATTTTAAACAATATTTTATTTAATATTTTACTCGAGAGTGTTTCACTTGAAAAGGGGAAAGATCTCTTTCACCTGGGAAGTAGAGTAACCAAAGGATGAACGAAGCAAGAAAGAAAGAGTCAGAAGAATAGCCCAAGCAAAGAGGGCACTCTGTCGAAAGAAGAATCTACTTACAGCTGGAAATACAAGCGTAGAAATAAGGAAACAGTTCATCAGGAAATATGTGTAGCATGTTACTTTACGGCAGTGAGTTTATAAAATAATTTACAGTTTATTCACAGTTGCGTCCCTAAATCCAAAGTAAACAACAGTAGAAAAGATTTTAACTAGGGATGGGACACGCGATTCCTTGATACCTCGGTACTTCAGGTATCGAGTATCGAGCGAGTACTAGCAAAATTTCCGTAGTATCGAGAAAATGAATACTTTGATGAAAAAGATTTATGTTTCAACATTTAACGATTCTATTTCAGTTTCATTAACTGACTAATGCAATGTGTGACAAAATATGTGTAGCATGTTACTTTACAGCTGTGAGGTCTGGACAATGATAGCTGCGAAGAAGTAAAGGGTAGAAGCATTGGAAAAGCTGTGTTACAGAAGAATGATGAAGATTTAACGGATCGACCGAGTAAGTAACAAGAAAGTCCTAAGAAGAGTGGGAGAAAAGAGAAGTCTGATGATAACCCTAAATAGAAGACGGGACAACTTAATCGGCCATATCTTAAGACAGGATGGCCTCTTGAAGGCAAGGGAAAAGTGAACGGGAAGATTGGAAAATGTAGACCTCGTATGATATATATGGAACAGGTTGTGAAGGATGTAAAAGAGGGGGATTACGTTAATATGAAGAGGTTGGCCGATAGAGGAATTGAGTGGAGTGCTGCGTCAAACCACTCCTAGGATTGTTCACCGATGATGTTGACGATATTATTTAAATTACTATGGTATGGGATATAGATGCATCACAAAAATATATCTTTAAGATTAAGAAACATTAGAAATTGTTTTACCTTTTTTTTGCCCATCTCTCTCTTCCGTACGATGTGGTCCCATCTTGAATAGTCTCTCCTTCCGTCCCTCCTCACTCACTCTGCGGGTGTAATCCACTTCCATTAATCTCCCATCACAGCTCTTCTCTCTTCCATTGCGACTCGTGTCTTTACCATGTGTAACACCATGTTTTTATTTCAAATAATGCTTGACTCAAAAATGTAATAAATATTCCTAATATGCCTTGGGTCCTTATTCTCTTTCTGAAACTCTCGTGGTATCCAAGGGATAACATAGGTTTTCGGGACTCGCGTTAACTTTTTGTAAACATTCTAATGAGGAAATCAATGAAACGCAACCTCGGTTTCGTTGCTGGGGAGATAACCGAGGTTGCGTTTCAAACGAGAATACGGGCCTTGGGCGGCAGGTGGAGAGGATGGTAACGTCCTATCCCACCCAGGTAAAATAAACCACAAGTTAAGTCGTGTTGGAGAATCACTTTTTTCCGTCACAATTCTTCTTCTCTCTATCCACGTAATTTCCTCAGCAAACCAACATGTGCCATTGACAACTTTTTTGATGTACTTTTTCTTCTAAATTCTTCCCTCTCTAGTTGTTCATATTGTGTGCTATGTTACTAGCGCTTGTTTTATTAGTGGTACTCTGTCAACAAGATTCAAGAAGGTTAGAATATTGGTACATACAGGAGGGGGCATTGCAGACGATGCTAATCAAGCTTGATTATCATCGTCTGAATCTTGGTAGCTCCGAATTTACGAGCTTGCTATTCACGATACTCGTACTGACGAAGTAGGAAACTATGCGGTTTACATTAGAGTAGTCATTTGAATGGCGGGATAAAATTTTTAAGGTTCCTCAAGATAGAAAAAAACACGCAGGCACGTGTCAAACATGTAGTTTAAATAGGCTAAACTCAAACTAGTTTTAGTTATCAAATTACTCCCGGGGTAATCAGATGCAATGACGTCTCCTTTAAATAGCCTTAGGAAGATTACCTCACGCCACTGCCCTGAAATTTGGGTACGACTTAATTGCAATTTATTTTTCAATAAACATGAAGTCTTCATGAGAGGCCGTTTAAAACAAAATGTAATGGACACAGTAGGTGGAGCCTATTCATTCCCGTGCACCCCGATTCTGGGTCTACTGTCACCCGTAGGATATCCTACTGATGCCTCCTCCAGTATATTCTAACCTCATTGACAGCATTCATCACAAATAGTGCGCAACCGCTAGATAAATTTTATCATCGTCATGTGTCAACGAAGTGCTTGCAGAACTACGGTGGAAGACCCGAACAGACTTCACAACAGCGATTCTCCGGGGAGCATCAAGTCGTACTGTGACAGAAATGCCTTACGAACTCCCTCATTATTACAAACCTGACTAGGCACCTGTAAGTACTAAGGGCCATGTTCAGAATCTCTAACAAAGTCTCGCTTCTACTATTTATGTCCTAAAATATCTACTTCGAGTAGAATTGGTGTGCAGATTCACCCTGCAAAGTTGGTAATACTTCTTAGCACCACGCTGTTTACCGCTTCGAACCATATCGAGAAGAACCTGTTCATCCCTTTGAACTCGTAATGGAGATTTATGACGTAAGCAGCAGAAGTCAGACTGTAGTTGACTTTCTGAATGTGGCCCAGCCATATTCAGAATCTCAACTCAGTTTTGAATGCTACGCTGAGAAGTAATACCACCTTTGCAGATAAACTATTTACCTCAGTTTGACTCTTAGGTGAGAGTTTTAGGAGTTAAGCAGTAGAAGCGTGACTGTATTTCAGATTCTGAATATGACCCTAAGTGTCAGACCTTGAAAATTAAGATTTTTCATTTCTGGTAGAGTTTCGTAATCAGAATAAAAGGAGATTACCATATTTTATTGCATGGACCTCTGGTCTGTTTGTCTATTGGATTAACTTCAGCAGACAAACAGTCACGCTTTCCCAGTTGCAATACATGCCTTCCCCAGTTTTAGTAATATATCCTCTCTCTTTAGTAACATATTCGCTCTCTATTCGCAAACGCTGGATTGGTCCTCATTGGAATGTTCTGTAGTGACATCTCTTAAGTTCAATAACCTGCCCGTCGGACGGGACGTTGGAAACCTAGACTCCTTGGCGCCATTATTTAATGCACAGCAAATACCAAGACTCTTGACCAACATATTTCCTTCCACCCCTCCTCCATTCACTAAATACGGTAGTTTCCTTCATCCAAGGAATTATATTATTACAGGTCTGCCACTGCCTTGTTGATGACGCAACCCGCGTATGTTAAAATTGCAAGAGAAAAGGAATATTCCTCACCTGAACCTATCAGTCTATCACCAATATATATCAATGATCACATGTGAATACCATCATAAATCCGAGAGTCTCCTCCGTCGACAATGATATTAATATGTAATAATTTTTTAACCTCCTACGCTCCTTGCTCTACGCTGCTGGTAATCGTCTACTTTGGAAAGTCTCTATTCCTGAACAACGATTTAATAGTCGTTTTTATAGACTACTGCGATTTTCTTGAGGAGCGCGGTTGGCCTAGTGGGTAGAGCGCTTGGCTACAGATCGAAGGGTCCCGGGTTGAAATCCGGGTGAAGCCTTTGGACGCCTCCGAATCCGAAATATCCTCGGAGTGCGGAGTGGCCCAAGGAAAGGAACTGGCCCCCCTACCCTGAATGTGTGAAATTCACACGCCGCGCCGGTGGCTTAGTCCGGGGTGAGCTCTACCTTCACCTATCAAAACCAAACTTCGGGTTGAATCAGTGAGTGAGAGAGTGAGTGTGATTTTCTTCTAGTGGTCTCGTTTTGCAAAACCAGGATCTCTTCGCGGTTAAAAGTTGTATGAGTGGCGTAACATGCGTATTAAAATTAAAAACTGTTGTTAAATGAAAGAATAATTATAAATCAAACAGTTCATAACAGTTAATGAACTGAATAAATGTTCCTTAGACAGGTGGTAATGTGCTTTTACGGCTTGCATCGTCTAAAGCGACCTTCGCAGATCTCATGGAGAGGAATGAGTGCATGTATTATTGGCGTCGAACTTGGAATTCACCGGCATGAAACAGTTTCCCATCGCGTTTTCACGCCGCTGAAAAGTTTTACTTTTTAATTAGTTAGAAAAAACGATTAAATTCATTTTTAAATCAAACGGTTTCAAACACGTCCTCCAGAGGTTATACACTTTTAATCAAGACTATTAAATAAAATAGGAAAATACCCTATTACCCTCACCTCATCACCTGTTCACCCACCCATCCTAAGTGACACAAATGCACTTAAATGTCGTAAGGCTCTCTGGAATAGCTGCTAAAACTACTACCACTGCTCCTGTTGCTGCTGGAGAGGTAACTCTACCTGTCACATGAAGTCCTCGCAAGTGAAAATGTAGACGGAAAGTGTCCAACTCTCCTAAAGCTGCCCCCCATCCAGGAGCATAATTTGTGAAGTTCTTGGGGCAAGGGGGCTCTAGGTATTCCGCCTCTCCCCAAGGGGTGTGTGGTGGCGCTGTGGGGGGGGGGGTGAAAGGGGATGCTCGTAGGGGGTAGGTGAGTGGAGGCTGAATCGGGTATGACGGAGATCGGTGGAAGGAGCTCGACGTTTGCGAAGAACTTTGCCCCGGGTAAATCCTCCGGAACCGTTTAACGCCATCCCCTGCGGCGACCGTCGAGAACTCCTCCTCAAGTCTTCCATTCCCCCTCGTTTATCACCTCGTCTCCATACCCATTTGGAACACTCTCTTTTCCTACGTTCGCGCCGCCTTAGCTGCAATAAGGTCGCAAAATTATATCCAGACATAATGTTTCTAAGCTGCTGAATTACTCGCGTGAGGAAGTTTTGACAATTGGAAGTTTATTTAGAACACTATTTGCATAGTGGTCTGATGGGGAGATCCACAGCTGAGGTCACTTTTCGCCATTTAGGAAAGAAGGGCATTTGACAAGTGGACGTAAAACGTCATGTGATTGCGTGATACTTCAAGAAATATAATCTATGAGGAAATCAGAATAGATGTCCTGGATTTTAAGCATGTCTTAAAACTACTAATTCATGCATTTTAAGTCAATAACATCTTTGAGTTAAGACCTGTTGGAGAGTTATTCGTAAAAATTAAAAAATGCAACAGCCTAGAATAAAGGAATATTTCCTCTGATACTTAAAATAGACACTAGGTAAGCAGATCAGTTCCGTAATTTACAACAATAGTTCAGCGGCTAAATATCACGTATTAATATCTAGGAAATATAAGCTAGTAATTTAATTTATTCATGGAAATACCTTACTAATCCACCACTTTTACATTACTTTGTATGAACTAAGCATTTGAATATCATAACACAGAAAGAAAAAACGAGCTAAATCCACAAAAGTAAACTTTACTACGACCCGGGTTTCACCGTATTACACTAATATAGATCGCACCAGACGATGCTGGAATACAAACCCGGGTCGTAGTAAAGTTTGTTTTTTGTGGATATGGCAGGTTTTTTCTTTCTGTGTTATCATGTTTCACTTCCCTTCCATATCGCCTGAATCTTCAGAATGAGTTCATTTGAATATCATTTACAGCCAACATTTCACGTGTCCCTTAATAGCATGCCTATTATTTTCCTTCGGGTGGTAACATTGTGCCTCTATTGTAAGTTACATGAATGTATTTTATGCACGGAGTGGTTATTTTTTGCATTATTGTACGGTAGTTAGTGTAACCTTATTCTCTCTATAAAAACTTGATTAGAGAAAATTATATATCTCTCTATTGATTAAAATAATTGATTGATATATTTATAATTGATAATTCATGCCTGGTGATGTTTCACCCCCTGCCACTCACCCTCGCGGTGGCTTGCAGGATATTATGAAGATGTAGTTGATGCAAACACAATAGGTGGGTTGTGGGATTTAGCCGCTGAACTATTGCTGCAAACCACGGCACTGATCTCCTTACTGTATGTGCAATTTGAGCATCGGATGATAAAATTATTTGTTCTAGGCTGTTGCTCTTTCTAATTTGTACGAATAACTCTTCAACAGTTATTAACTTAAAGATGTTATTGCCAATATTAGCTTAAGGCTCCATTGGGTGAAATTAAAGGTAATGGATGGGAAACCACAAAACAACAGTCGATAATGAAATAGAGTAGCAATAAAGGATTAAACTATAATATGTCTCCCTGTTTTTTTTCTACTCTTCTTATCCTCAACACTGAATGAATTCCAAAAAATTCTGCAACCGTTGGTTACCAGACCGGTGCGCTACCTCCAGGCTACTGCAACAGTTAAGCAGAGAATGGAGAATCTTATCAAATATTTGCGTTTGACGTAAAATCAGACTCAACGGATCAGATGCATTTTTAAATGCAAATGGTGCAATATGGCCCACAGAGACAACAGGGAAAGAGGGAGAGGTAGTTGAAGAAACATGTGCCTTACTCGTACATATGCGCATTTAAATACAGATTGTGCATGAAGTATCATCATCATCGGTCAACAATCCTAGGATTGGTTTGACGCAGCTCTCCACTCCATTCTTCTATCGGCCATCCTCTACATATTGACGTAGCTCCTCTCTTTTACATCCTTCACAACCTATTCCATATACCTCTTACAAGGCCTGCATTTTCCATTCTTCCCGATCACTTTTCCCTCGACGATTGTCTTCATCAGGCCATCGTGTCTTAAGATGTGGCCCATTAAGTTGTCCCGTCTTCTTTTTAAGATTTTCAGTAGACATCTCTTATCTCCCACTCTTCTTAAGACTTCATTTGTCACTCGATCGATCCATTTTATCTTCATCATTCTTCAGTAGCACCGCATTTCAAATGCTTCCAGCCTGGACTTCTCTGCTGCTGTTATTGTCCGTGCTTCGCTGCCATATAGTAAATTTGGTACTCCAGATGTAAGTTCTTATGAAATGTTTCTCATTTCCATCCCGTTGTTTGCAGTAGTAAGCAGAATCTTCTTTTGGTGAAATGCCCTTTTCGCCTAGGCAATTCTACTGGCAATTTCTCTTTTACTTCGTACATCACTGGTTACTCGGCTTCCCTGGTAACAGAACTCTTCCACCTCCTCAATTTTTCGTTTTCCTAGTTTAACATTTGTTATGGCTTCCTTTCTCGTACTGCATACCAATACCTTAGTTTTCTTTTTTATAGATTTTCAGATGATATCGGGTCATTGTTCTTTTCATATTTCCTAGTGACTTCTTTAAATCTCCTTCTGATTCTGCCATGACTGCTAAGTCATCGGCGAATCGTAGCATGCTAATTTTCTCCCCGTAGATATTCACTCCCTTTTCTTCGACTTCTTGGATGGCTATCTCGATGTAGACATTGAATAATACGGAAGACAGTGCACATCCTTGCCTCACTTCTTTCTTTATGCTTGATTCTGTACTGTTGGGTCCAGATTTGATTATGGCGCATGAGTTATATGATGGTGATAATAGGACTAGACGCTTGGACATGGAAGAAGATTATCACGTGGATTGAGATTAAATAGGAAAAGATGCCAACTAGAAAATAGTAGTGCAATGGGGAAAGTACGAACGAGGAAGTCAGGAATAATAACGTCCAATTACTGCTTCTGAAGTGACCATGATATTACTGGAGGGAAGAATTTTATCCATAACGACGACGAGTGGATATTTTATCGGTTGGGATTGTAGTGTAAACAGATATCAGCAAATGTTCCTTGATTTCTCACAGGTGAAGCTGACTATGAGTAAAACGATAACCACTAATGCCGGAAAACATTCGATGACGTAACTCACTTTAATTTCCAGGCGTGTGCATCCAATCTAACGTGGGAGTACGAACGTGATAACCTCTTGGTGTAATTTAAAGCATACGACTATCACCGAAAATTAGCGCACCCTTAGCTCGTTTCTGCACCATTGAAATTTTCAGCACGTGTAGCAACTCGGTAACACTTTCTTCGTAGGCGAAGACGGCCACTCGGTACCTTTAAAGGGAGGAGATAACTTTGTTCCCACAATATTAAACCCCAAGCGACGGTAGAGGTTAACATGTCCAAGAACTCTTTGGTTTTGGAAAGCATCTGACGTTAGAATAAAATCTGGGAGTAACATATTACCCCAAACAATGAAAAAAATAACCAAGGCCTATAGAAAAAATACAATCAATGTCATGTTTGCCCTAATATGCCCCAGGATATTTGATATTTTAGGATGCACAAAATATAAGCTGTACGATTCCGAATCGATGGCGATTGAACTATTTTTAAGTGGACTGTATTGCTGCGTCAACCTTAATCCAATTTACCAAATTATTATGGGAGCCTCACGAGCGAAAGTCATCACTCACCTCATGTAGTGTTGGCCCCTCCACAGAACAGGTCGGCTGGTCGAAAAACTCCCTTCAGCATACTTCTCCCCGACACGAACACCTTCGGAATACTATAACTACTACATCCATTCAAACCACACACAGCACACGTACACAGCGCACCACGCGGCCGCGTGAGCAAAAAAAACAAAACACAAACAAAAGGCGAGCGACACCCTCGCTCCCTGTGAGGCTCCCGGCCAATCAAATTACTGGCGCAAACATAAGCCTTACCGCAAATATGAGTGAACGGTCTGCCTGTGCTAAACTTTTTAACATTCAACCTCCGCCCCCTCCCCTCTCACAAAAAGTAACGAGTAAGTCTTTAGTTGGGTTGGTTTATTTAAATTATTAGGAAAGTGCACACAGAAAATAGCAAAGTTTATTAATGTGAACATATTAAAAATTAAAATCTTATTAGTTATTTATTTTCTCTATTATAACATCATACATGTTCACAATTTCTCCGAATATATGCATGTTTTGCTTAGTTTTGTTAAAAGTTATTTGCCCTTAATATTCACCATTTCTTTCTCAGTGTATCAATCATGGATTAGTGACATGGATAAAAGCCATGGAAGCAGATTTACGCTGTTAATCTTTTAGACTGCTATTGACGTTTATGCTTAAATAATCTACACGTGACTTCATACGTTGGAGACTCTTCTGGTTGTATGTCTGTACTAAACATAAGCATTGGTTATGGGCCAAAAGGTTCGATTTTCCATTGAACCAGCTTTACGCTGTGAATCTTTTAGATTGCTATTGACGTTTATGCTTAAATAATCTACACGTGACTTAATATGCCATCACTATAATCCGTTATATCTCCAAATCCCGCTAATTTCTTTAACTTTACCTGCAATTCAGTAAGTGCTTGCACGTTTCTATGTCACCGAAAGGGATTTGCATGTAAATACCAAGTAACATTCAATACATTGTAATTACAATCTATAAATTTCATTTTCGACGTGAGTTTGAATGGCTTCCTTGCTTGATTTCCTAGACAAACTCATTACTTTCCTTTGTCTATATAATTGGAAAATAGCCACGGATTCGGCTATGATATTTGGTTTGGTTTATTTGTGCATCCATACTCTCTCCATACATATGCTGTTGCTTCAGTGAATTGCGTATCCCGTCGTGTTGATATTTGCACCCGTCATGACCGATCGCACGCCAGTCGTACAGAGACGCATGCAACTCATCGGAAGGCAAATACCACGGGGCATAATTTCAGGCCTCGGTTCACCAGCGGCAATCTGTGATTGATCGACCGGTCCTATGTTATGTACCCACCGTTTACCTTCCCCGGTATTAAGGCAATAAAAATCGAAGATTTATGTTTCTCGATAATGTGGAAAATTGGTATTGAATGTAGAATCAATTCAGAAATATAGGATTCTGTGGTTTGATTCTTCAGATCATAAACATTAAGTGATTATGAATAATTTTTTAATAGTCAGCAGTCCAAAATGTTCAATGATGGTACTAAGTTTATTCCTGCCGTAACTTCATGATTAAGAGACATTGTGTGTGAAATATGTAAATGTTAACTAGAAATAATTTATTCATCCGTCCCAAACTTTGATTAAATTCATATATTTTGGAGGAGTTATGACCTCGGTGTTCATTTGTCTTGATATCTACCCAAGCGGCATATGTAAAAAAATAAGTTCTCTGAATAATTAAATAAAAAATAAAATTAATAAACCGAAATCCTTTCCAAGCATAACAAATTTGCGAGCCATTCGTGTTGGTATCACGTGACTCCTTGGTTACCTATTCGAGTCAATTCCGACGGTTTTAAAACAAACACAACTAGATCTTCTCCATTGTTTTGTATATAATTCTTTCTTTGGCTCTTCTGTTTAGCTATTCGTTTTTCATTTCATCCCTTCATTTAATCTACAGTCACTGCGCTATTACCAACTCTCCAAGGCTTCCATTCTTTTCTGATCCGATTTTATGAAAATGGTGATTGTTATGGCGAAAAATGGTAAAGGTCAAGCAAAAGAGACTCCGCATTTAATTGTCACGCGACTGCTCGAGGGTTTACAACAGTCTGGCGAACTTGACCTCAATATGAAGGAACGCGAGTGTGAGCAAGGTTAACGTATTTAGCTGGTTTATTATGCAAATACTGCCATATTGGGATAATACCCTGGTGTAGTATTACCTCCTGGCCCGTGTTTCCTGTGGACGTATGACGAGTTAAATATTGAAGCGTCAGTCAACAATGAACGGCAGATGCAAGGCGTCATGAGATCACATGATGTTGAACGTACTGAAGGTGACATCGTGGTTGATTTGGGTTGGCCATATTGGTCTGCACGGACTAACGGGCTTGCTACTATCGATACTCGCGAATGAAGAATTGTTATTGTAATCCGTACAATCACAGCGTAAGTATGATATAGGGGGTTCACCACATAGGGCTAACCTGTGGCACGTTTTCGATCTAGTACTGGAAGGTTTCCATAGATGGCGAGGGAAGAATTTTCGTCACAAATGTCACAAACTATATTTATCACTTCCATCGCGAAAAATTCTTCCCTCGCCATCTACGGAAATCTTCCAGTACTACACCCAAAACATAACATTTTTGCCCTATGTGGTGAGCCCTTTATATTATACGTACTCTATGATCTTACTAAGTGTTACTGCGTGTAACACAAAACTGCATCCTTAAGAGTTTCAGGAGTAGTAAGCTCGTAAACCTGTTCTTACCAAGATGGCCGCTGGCTTCTCTAATTAGCTGCGATGCCTCCTCCAGCTCTGTCTATCTTCCTTGATTCAATTCATCGGAATGCTACAGGAACCTGGCAGCTAGCTGGCAGAATATTATATTCGTCCATTGACTCACATGGTGGAAAAACCGTGACGGCTTCACCCATTGGTGTCTGATTATCTACCTCGTGTTACCCTGTCGACCTTATGAAGTTCTCACCATCCATGCATTTACGATGTTACAAGTCTTAGTGAAGTTTTTATTTTTTTGTCGTTAATCATATGATTGTCATTTACGTGGTATGTTTATATCTCCTCGACTTTTCATTTTGGGCCACCTGATATCCCAGGGAGAAAAAAAAAGATCTAAGACGCCAATGGTACAAAGTCTCGTGTGGGCCTATGAGTCTGTTTTCTTGTTTTTATCTCGTGGGGTAATAAATGTTATGCCCCAAAGTTCAGTGCTTACGTCAACTGCTTTCAGAAGCTGAGAGGAGGTTTTAGGTCGTGTTACGGTCGGCCGGGATGCGGTGCTTTACTCTGCGCGGAGCAAAGCTATCTCATTCCTTTGTAGGAAGAGCTTGCTTGCGTCAGAGTTTGGGTTAGCCTTACCAGACGTGCTAAACATTTCAATGGCGCACAAATGAGCCATTGTTGCGCCTTCTCGACGGAAGCCTTGGCTTTAGATTCTGCCGACATTTTTCAGCGTCAAATAGGATGACTACGCCAGAATATTCAAGCTAGTATACTTCGTATATTCCTTTTATTTTGACGTAACAGCTCATCGTTTTTATCCTATTTACTATCTAATCTTCGCAAACATGGAACATTTTTCAAAACTCTTTATTTGTTCCACCACTTAATTATCCATCATATTCTATATCTTCGTTTGCGTGAAAATGAAATGCATATTCAGATTTACATTTTGAGTATCAAATTCTTTCACGTAGTATTTCATTCCTACCTTTCTTTGTTTTTGTCTCAGACCAGTTTCGAAATCAACATTTTTATACGACCATATACTTTTGTACCTAACCAATGTACCTCAATCTCAAGGGATATGGATTTAATGTTTCAATATTATTTTTAATTGATTTTTTAAATAACTTGCTTCATCGCGTACTCGTACAATGAACGCTAACTTTGGCGTAAGAAAATAAATAGGGAAACTAACTGATGTAGAATTTGAAGTTTATTTTTATTCTAAAAATCCACTTATAAGGCTTTCGTTATGATTGCTGGATCTGTTCTGGCATTAAAAAACATGAAATTTGAGACATTTATGAAACAAGTTGTATTTTTCCAAACAGATATTTATTAATAAAACACAACCAAAGTTTCAACGCTTTAGCGTCATTATCGTGAGTCTTACTGAGAAATTTCACCGTGAACCAGCCTTAAATATGAGAGATTGGGGAAGGTGGGAGAAGGGGGTTGGGTAAAAGAAAGGATCTGGGGGTTAACTTTTTATAGTTCAGGTTTGGGATTGGGTTAGGTGGAACATGTACGGGGATTGGTGCGGTTGGGTATTGAGCTGAGAAAGGAGGCAAACGGTGTGATTAAAAATTATCATTAAAGAATTTTTGTGGAAAAGTATAACTTTTTTCATTAATATTTTAGGATTATCCTCCACAAACGTACGCCGAAAGAAGTAGAAACAATTGTATTTGAGCATTGATGATTTGAAGTACCCTTTTTTGCTATCTTAAATTCTTCGGCTGTCCTATTTTCTTGTTAAACCTTGAAGTAACACTCCTTTTGCTTCCTTTGCTTGTATGAATTTTCCCACGCAGGTACTACAGTCTCGCAGATACTACAGTGTATTCGCACTACTCATATCTTGAGTCGTAAAAAAATAGCGTTAGCCATTAATTAGCTCTCTTATATATTCCTTCACGTAAATGTCCTTATTAATCGTTAATTTTTTATCTCATATATACCGCTGCTTCCACTCTTCACTTGTGCTTTTTTAAATGAAGGTGCCGGTTTCAACTCTTTTTTGATAAATTTATATGTTAACAGACCGACCTTGAAGCGAGGGCTATAATTTTTAACGACTATGAAAATAAACTTACAAAATTATTAAATAGCTCTTTAGGGAACACTAATTTTGAAATGGCATTTTTGATTTGTTTTTCACCGTATTTTTGAACTTTCTCTCATCTCATTGGAAAAGAATGGCATTTCCTGTTAGCTTCCCCAAGCAGAAAGAGATCAATGATTTAAAGGTCGAATGGAAAAAGTACTTAAGTACATGTAATTTCTTCAAATGTCTCTTCATTTCATTAAAACTTCACAATGACTCAAACAAAATATGATTCACTATTTTCTACACAATTAATTCCCTACTTTAGTTAAAACAGCTTCTAGTCACTCACTACTACTACAGTGGCACTGCTAGCTTTAAACAATATTTTACATTTATTTTTAATGTAAAAATCCTAAATTCAGCTAATTAAAAATACCCGAAGTCCACCAAGCCTTGATACGAAACATACTCCCGGAAAATACTTAATCGTTCTTTAACCTCCCTCATTTACATCTATAGAGTACTTACAATTTATGTGCATCCATATATATCGTTCCTTACATTTTATTCCATGTGTTTATATCAACATATTTCTATCGATATAAAGTGAGCGTCAATAATTCGTCAAAGAATACGTCACAAGTGCGGAACTTCGATAATCCGAATAAAATTCGGATGAAAAAAATCTCGTGAGCAATATTGAAAATAGAATGCAGTATTTTTTCTTCAATTTAAACACAAAAATTACTACATTTAGCGGTTTTATTCATCTGCTCTACTTCTGTAACCATCAGAGTGATCTATGACCGATTTCAGAAAGTTTATTTTGCATTGAAGACGTCAACCGGCTTTTTTATTGGCTCATTAAAAAAAATGGCAGTTTTGATAATCAGGAAGACCTATCGACTTCCTACTGTATTTGCAGCCATATTGTATTTAACTACTTTTGTCGAGCCAGATTTTTATTTAACTTTGTTGTATAACTTGCTCCAAGGGTGATAATTTAATAAGGCCTAGGGAATAATAAATAAAAATTCTGTTCTATTCATTTAAAACTATCTGGAAATGAGCATATTTCTTTCGCCTATCAAAAATTTCCTCTTTTAATTCACATAAAACGAGTTTTAATGACTTAAAATAGTTTTGGGCTGGGGTAGTGAGCCTAGCACCGGAGTTCCATTCCAAGCCGGGATTTGATTTCGGAATTGGCAGATGTTTTTTATGTGGTGTACTGTTTCCTACTTGGGCACATGCATTGACGGCAGTTGAATAGGCCAATGTAGGATTGATTGAATTTGGTGTTGTAGACGAACAATGAAGATAAATGTGGCATATTAAGTAGGTAATAGAGAGTCTCTGAGAAGAAAATAAGTGGGGAGATAAGTCTGATAGGAACTCTGCAAAGTAAACGGGACACTCTTACCATCCTTAAATTTGACTGTCGTATGAAGACGTCAAGGAAAAGTGAATGGTAAGAATGGTTATGGAAGATTTCACAAGGGATACCTATGTGGAGAAAGTAGTGAAGGATGTAAATGAGGAGAATTGTGTAATTATGAAGAGGTTAACGAATCGAGTGGAGAGCGACAAGAAATACATTTAAGGAGTTAGAGAAATTAGAGGAATTAGATTGGTGTTAAAGAAATTGAGTATTAATGAAAAAATATGCCAGTAATTTTTTAGGCTTGCAATACATTAAAATTTCTTTAAAAACCAGTGCGATGTCACTATAGAATTGTAATCCGACCAATATGCAAACCAAACAAATGGAGAGTGGCAAGAAATACATTTAAGGAGTTAGAGAAATTAGAGGAGAGAAATTTAGCATTAATGAAAAAATATGCCAGTTATTTTTTAGGCTTTAGTTTATTTTAGGCTCTCGATGTTAGAGAAATTTAGCATTAATGACAAAATATGCCAGTTATTTTTTAGGCTTGCAATAAATATTAAAATTTCGTTATAAAAATACCAGTGCAGTGTCACTATAGAATTGTAATGTGACCAATATGCAAACCAGGGCAGATACTCAAGAGATAACTCAATGGAATTACCCTATCATATTTAACGAGTTAATTTTCGCTAGGTGAAAAAAAATCGCTACCCAACTCCATGACCTTCCATAGGTTCTCATCCAGGTCACTGACACGAGGCGCCATCACGGTTCGTCTCGCTTGAAGAGGCATTGCGAATTGAGGGGTGGCGGTGATTACTTCGGGTCTAAGGGCTCCTCTCGTGTGACTCAATTCGTGCGGTTCCCTTAGAAGTGACAAATTTCCCGTGCCAACGGCAAGGCTGGTCTCAGAGGGAACGATCCCTCCATCACCCGGATCGATTGCCCGTTTCTAGTGAACCGGAAGTGATCGGAAGAGTTGTCGATCGAGAGCGTAAAGTTGGACGAATTCGCTTGGCAGTTTTGAAGCACCATTAACCTAAAAGGGAGTTGGCAGAAATTCCTCAGCGCCTGTGATTCATGTTACTGCGATGCCATGGAATCTGTCGGATTGATGAGGGATTTCAAAAAAGATATCGCGGTTGAAGCTCTAGAACAGTGGTTCCCAAACTTTTTATCACCAGCGCATCCCTCGGTAGCCCATTTCCCTAATTCGTACCCCTTAATGCACGAGCCATCCCTTGACATAAAAATGCTTTTAACTTACATTGGTAGCTTCCATTTAATTACTGTTGAATCGGTAGTGTATGAATGCACAGTTTAATCGGTAACAATATGATTGCGAACCAGTCGTTCATGTAATGCCGTTCGCTCGCTTCCTCCTGGATTAAAATTGCAGACAAAATAATGCGTTTATTGTTACTTCCACCATAATTAAACTTTCTCCACGTACCCCTATATCATCAAGTACGTATCACTCAGGGTAGGCGTACCACAGGTTAGGAACTGATTGTATGGGTTTGATTAATTCATGTATTATCTGTTTTACTAATGACATTATTTGCAGTACTTTTACGTTCTGGATAGTTCAAATCGATTAACCAGAATTTTTTTTTAGATTTTCTGATGCATCATATATCTTGTGGAGTATAATTATTACTTAGAACCAATTAATTTAAATTATTGACGAAAAAAGTATTTTAATGATTGTAAAAATAATTATGAGATTTTCTTTTTCGAGGTTGAATATGTAATTTAAGCCCCCTCAGACTAGACCTATATCAGGATAATTTTCACGTATTCTGTGTGGTTAATGTGATATTTTAGTCTTTTGGTATCGAACGATAAAAGAGAAATTGAAAATCTGTGTTCAACTTGTCCACTTTCTTCTGGTTGGCTTCGGTAAAGCTCACTAAGCAATAAGACCAACGGTTTTAGAAATTGAAGCATCAGCGTATGGAGGCCAGTTCCTTTCCCTGTCTCGCCCGAGGATTTACAGAAAGACTTGGTCCCCAGAAAATATCGCAGCTTGGATTTTTTTGGGCATGAACATAGATTTCTGCTAGGATTTGAACTCCGGTCAGCAGCACACGTTCTATATAATTGGTATAACTACACTATTTAGAAGTTTTTGACCCAAAAGAAAGAAATTAAATTCTCTATAGTTTGGTGTATACTTAGCCTTGTATTTGAAGAACTCGAGTTGGAGCTTAAAGGGGCAACGAATGCGCCTGGGGCACATGTGTGATGAAACCGTGTCTGTGGCAAGAACACAGGATAAAGTAGGTATTTTTCAAAAAGAGAATATTAAATCAGGGACATGAAGTGTATGTGCAAAGAAAAATATCATGAATGCTTCAGCATACTGCAAAGCTTCATTAGTGCGCAAAACTTGGCCTTCGTTGAAGAAGGATTAGCTTAGATAAAGGCTTTAGAGATAAGGCTTAAAAACAGGAAAAATAAGGTGAGCTATATAGAGAGGAAAGACGAATGAGCGTTAGATTATTTATGGCTGGAAAAGTATTTATGGGAGAGTGTGGGAAATTATTGGGTTGTTGTGGTGGCTAGAGAGCTGGCCTTCTACCCCGAGGGCCTGGTTTCAGATACCGATAGTGGCAGAAGTTTTCAGCAGCATAATGGCTCCTACTCGAGTGCTACGTGGAGAGCAACTCAAATTTAGTACGTTTGTCCGTCGCATGGGACGTTTACCCTTGAACCCCTGATATGCTAATTAATAAAGTTTGCTGTGATGAGTGGACTAGCGGCTTTCGTTTCACCATTTCTAATTTACCTTAAAGATTCCAACCCCAACAGAATTACCCACCTTTCCTAAATGGTACAAATGACGACCTGTCAGTCACCTCCTCTTTACAATAAGCTATATTTGCGCTGTATGTTCAATGCTATTTTACCCTTTGATTTTTATTTTCATCTGTGGAAAGTCTTTTAGTACCTTTAGCTTGGGAAATCTGTTATTTTTTTCCATCATCATCAGTCAACAATCCTAGGATTAGTTTGACGCAGCCCTCCACTCGTTTCTTCTATTGGCTAATCTTTTCATATCGACGCAATTCTCTTTTAAATCCTTCACAAACTGTTCTCTGCATCTCATTTGAGGCCTACCATATCCATTCTTCCCATGCACGTTTCCCTCGACGATTGTCTTTATCAGGCCATCGCGTCTTAAGATATGGCCGATTAGGTTGTCCCGTCTTTTTCTTAGTTTTTAGCGGACTTCTTTTTTCTCCCACTCTTCTTAAGAGTTCTTCGTTTGTCACTCAGTCGATCCAATTTATCTTTATTCTATCTGCCAACCTCTTCATATCTACGTAATTTTTCTTTTTTTACACCCTTCACAACTTACTCCATACGTATATATATATACGTATATCTCGTACGAGGTCTGCCTTTTACATTCTTACCATTTACTTTTCCCTCCACAATTTTCTCCATCGGGCCATCAGGTCTTGGGAATGGGCCGTTTAAGTTGTCCGGTCTTCTTTTCATATCAGACTTCTAATTTTTCCCCTCTCTTATCAGGGTTTCTTAGTTTGTTCCTCGGTAGATCCATTTGATCTTCATCTTTCTTCTATGACTCCACATCTCGGATGCTTCCAAACTTGATTCCTCTTACTCTACTCCAGAACGATACTCCAGATATAAATCTGATGAATTGTTTCCTTACTTCCAGGCTACATCTTCTTCCAGTTGGATGCCCTGTTTAACTGAGCAACTCAGTTACCTTCTCGGTTTTTTCCCATGTATCATTTGCCTGACAGATTTGGGCTTGAAATTTTTCTGACATAATCATAAAACGGATCAGCTTCAAATGTTTATAAAGGATTCAGTATGTATATTTCAACGCAAAGTATGATAGTGATTTCAATCCAAGATCTTGATTAAGCCCTCAAGCTTTACTCAATGACACAATATCATGGTGAGATTTCACTCAACTTACCGATCACCTATTTAAATATTATAATTCTATAAGTATTCCCATAGAATAGCCCAGGCAAAGATGACATTATTTTAAAAGAAGAATCAACTTGCAGCTGGAAATTCAAGAGTAGAAATAAGGAAACAATTCAAAGAACATAATCTGGAGTATGTATCTTTACGGCAGTGAGATATGGACGAAGACAGCTGCGGAGAATAAAAAGGTGGAAGCATTCGAAATGTGGCGCTACAGAAGAATGATTAAGATAAAATGGATCGACCAAGTAACGAGGAATTCCTAAGAAAAGTGGGAGAAAAGAGAAGTCCGTTGTAAACTCTAAAAAGAAGACGGAACAACTTAATCGGGCATATCTTAAGACACGATGGCCTAATGAAGGCAATTGTTGAGGGAAAAGTGAACGGGAATAATAGAAAAGGCAGCCCTCGTATGCGATATATAGAACAGGTTGTGAAGGATCTAAAAGAGAGGAGTTACGTCAATATGAAGAGACTGGCCGATAAAAGAATCGAGTGGAGGGCTGCGTCAAACCAATGCTAGGATTGTTGACCGGTGATGATGATTTCTATCCTTCTCGCTCGGGTCCCGTTTCCTGGCAAACTATTCTAAAGGGGTCCCTTGTGGGAGCTGTGTTATCTCTCTCATAGTTAATAATCATATTTTCCGGGAAACGTTATCAGGAATTGTGACCGACATTTCCATTGTCCATTTTTTTTTGGACCTTGTTTCTCACACGGATAACATTCAAAAATGTGTTAATTTTTTCGCAATTCCCGTATGTATTATCAATATAGGCACAATTCCGTGTGTTTCAGTCACAAAATCACAGTGGATACGATTTCTTCACCCCTATTAGCAACATGGAAACAACCTTTTGGTGGGAGTGACACCTATTGACCAAGCGCGTCCTTGTCGAGAAATCGTTGGCTAAGGGTTCATGGATGAGTGGATATTCAGACTGCTCCTTCCCCTCCACTTGACCCAAGTTCTCCGTAACAGCAAAAAACTACTCCTTGGCTCCTTGATTTACGATCCAAATGTCGGTTGCAAATTGAAATCCCAAAAATATAAATCACCTATGGATTTATTGCCATCAGAGACTATTTCAAAATTATTGATGTTTCTATAACATTTATTATTTGCGGTTATCGAACGATAAAGGTATGCTGAGACGAATAAGAATTATTCTGCATCTTTATCCCTTTAACTTTAAAATATCCACTGGTTTCTTATTTCGTCTGCGTATTTTCTTATTCGAGTGCATTTCAAAGAAAAACGCAAACGAAATTATTTCGTCTGAGTAGAGATTCAGTGATTATATTTTATTATTTTAAATGAAAGAAAGATAAAAAAAATTGCTATTAAAATAACAGAAAAGATGTTATCGTTGTCTCAGTGATGTATGTACATTCGGATCGGAAGTTTTTGTTTTTTCAGGCTTTGAGGAATGAATCCCGCTCTTGAAGTCTCTTCGAGATGAAAGAATGTGGGTCTTTTTGTACGGGCAGAGAAACACTTAAATTAGGATAAATAATTCATTAAATACTTTATGAGGAGGAAGTTTTTGAATTTCTCTCCGAGTTGATTTAGGTCTGAATAACAAGGACGTAGTTTCTTGATGAAAAATACATTCTATGGGCACACGAAAGGAAGAAAGGAGATTGAGGAAATCTCATGCAGTTTAATATGCCTAGAAAAATAAAGGCAACAGAATGAGAACTTTAAAAATTAATCCAATATCGGAAATATTAAGGAACGTACCCAAATTTATTAAGAACAGGGCTGATGGAAAATTAGTTCAGAACCTAATTAGTGGATAGATGCCAAGCAGGTTCTGATCTACAACTATACGTGTAGACGAGGATCTTCTTGATTCAATTTACACTGCCTGATTCGTCCACTTTCGCCTATTCCTCTGGCCGGACCAGCAGAATAGACAGAAGTCTCTTTCAGAATACCGGGACTATCTTTCAGGGTATTAAGAACAAAGGAAGCGTTGGGAAAAATGCCCGGAAATCACAAAAAAATTCAAGGATTTCTTACAACAGTTTAGCCAGTATTTCGTAGATACCTAGGGTATGTTAGCCCAGTGTTGAATCGAAGACCGTAGATCCTGTGTTTGAATCCGGGAGTGCTCTTCTGACACGTCTAGCCAAACCTACAGTTTATGAGTGTCAGATTTATTTACAGATTTTATTACAGTTTATTTTCTGAGTGTCAGATCCTCCTAGAAAATCTCTGGTGGTGCAGGAAAAGGAGTGGACTGTCAGTGACTGACAGCCCAAATCTCGCTAGATAGAATTTCGCCTACGAAATTGTTGGCTGCGATAATCTCAGACTTGGGACTACGTGCAATTTAGATTAACCTTGGTTAGTCGGTGCGTCATAACCCGATAAACTTAAATGCTAATCGTATCTTAGACCGCCCAACCCTAATGAGTGGTTTTATTACAGGTTTGGGCATAGTACTTGGTGACTCTACCCTCATCAGTCTAGTCGTCTAATGGATAGTAGTAATGTTTTTTTCGGCAGAGGTCAGCGGCAGCTATAATCATATGCGATTGAGGATGAATGGGAATTTAGGTTGATGCAAGAATAATTCATTCTGCGGAGGATGGGTGAGGAGGAACTCTTTATCGGCATTCGTACACTGTCGAACGCAGTAAGAAATGCGCCGAGGAGTCCGCGTTTTAATATCCGATCTGACGGACGGAGTACTGAACGTGAGGTGATCACGACATGGTACAAAAATAGGCGCCGACATTCCTCTGAAATATCCCCTGTACTCCCTGGATTCAAACCTTCGCGCTTAGAACCCAGCAATATGGCCACCATACCAACCCGGTTCGCTAATCTCTTTGAGTTGAACGATGTGGTACCCCTAGAGCTCACAGTGTTTAATAGAATGATTCTGGACTATTGAGGCCATATTATCATTATCGATAGCCACCAATTTTAAAATGGTTTGATGTGGCACTCCACTCGACTCTCTCAGCGACTTACCCACTAAAGGCTGGGACACAATCAACGTAAACGGGTGACGTGAGCCGTTCACGGGAAACGTGAGACGGGAACTTTTTCTCCAGCGGAAACAATCGACGTACGTGACCCTCAGGAAAAAAAATGACGAAGGTGCAAAAGGGAATCCACAGCGAATAGGAGCTAACAATCAACGTTCAAGACTGTTGAGGTACTTATGCATTCCATGCCGTTGATGAAGTTATCAGATCGCTTAAGTTTCTCATAATGGGTGCGTTTACTCGGAACCAAAATTGCAATTTTGTACACGAAATTGTTAGATGGAAACGAAAAACGAATTTTAGTGAAAAAATTAATCTTCTAACCACAACCACTCACTAATAAATCAAAAATTAAAATAAGCAAAAGGTGACGCCCACCGAAAAAGCTGCTTTGATAACATTGACGTGTTTTTCCTCCCATCCTTGACTGCTTTTATGGGAAGGGAAGGGAGTGGAGGGGGTTCTCGGAAGGTCTGCATGCACATATCCTGTCGCAATCGCTCCTATTGGCAGAGTCAGCTGTGTTCCCCCTTTGCGATAAGGCGATGTAGCTTCGCGGCCCAGTTGTGATTGGACGAAGTCGATATACGTCAGAGGTTGCATCACGCCCACTTTTCCGAAAGGGTTAAAAACATCAGTGTTTCGCCGCTTATAACTGGAGAAATAAGTGACGGATCAAAAAACGGAAAAATACGGGTCTTTTTATTTTACAAACTCTATCAGATCCGGCAATAAAAAAATTTGGCAAACGACCCCATTCACGAGAATTTATTCGTAAAACCTATTCGCAGTCCTTCCAAAACAATAGTTCACGATCTAACCAATGGCAAACTTTGTAAACAAGCTCTCTCGTGTCATTATTTACCATGTAAAATCCCACCAAAACGCAACAACTTCAAATACCTATTCATTCATTGTTTCTTCATAAAAAAAGGCAGGAAATTCTCTATGCTAAAACCAAAGACTGAAATAAGTTTTACGATATTTGAGACTAAAATTTTGGTTTGAACTTACCCCCTGTCACACACCTTTATAGTGGCTTGCAGGGTATTATGTATATGTGAATACCCTGCTAGCTACCGCGAGGGTGTGTGGTAGGAGGTGAAGTTCACCAGACATGCACCACTTACATGAAACTAATTGTAAGAGCTACCAAGACCTACTCGCCACAACTGCCAATTATACCGATGAACCACTCACTGCGTTGGAAATATTCATCCCGACCTGAAGCGCACGATCGCTCCCAATTCTTGGGAACTGCAAGTCCGTCCGCAGTGTCCGTGCGCACGCATTGTGCTACGTAAATACTGTGATCAGTCCCCCCGACGACGGTGTTTGCTCTGGATACGTGGGCGGACAGGTCACGCTTCGCCAAAGGCGCGTTTAAACATCATATAACGGTTTGCGATCGGGTAATTGGGAATCGACGGACGTAATAGGAATGGAGGAAGACGTGAAGAGAGGGGGGGGGGGTGAGTGGGACGTGTACTTTGTCCATGCACGCGTGATTTATGCACGTCCGGGTAACTCTCCCGTAAGCGGAGCGGCCTCTGTTACGCCACGGACGTAGGGAGTGGAGAAGAGAGGAGAGAATGTAATGGGAGAGGTGGAATCTTTAACAAGAAGAGTTTGGATCAGCGAATACAAAGGAGGTTAGAATGTACCAGAGTACTCTGGATTGCCAATAAAGAACTATGAAATGGAGTCGTAGCAGTCCACCATTTCTAGACCTACCATATCGGGCTGGCTGTGTGGTGGCAAAGGCGCGAGGATGACGAGTAGCAGTTTTTTCCACTATTTACACTTATAGAAAAGCGTAATGGGTTATTGTTGTGCACATAATTGTGACAATAGATCCAGTAAGGGATTTTGTGTTTCCCTAGAGATTACAAAAAATATTGCGTAGTGGCAGAATTACTCAAGAAGGTCTAGTGGAAACCAACATTGTATTCTAGTTTCTGTGTGGTAAGTTATATTATACTGAGCATCTGGGTTATTCGGCTTCTCACATGAAACTTCTAATTCATCGTTCATCTTAATCGTCAGTATTCCGAGCGAAGGCATAAAATTTAATGTATTTGTGACAATTTTTGGTGAAAGCATTAGAAATAAGGGAAAAGGTTAGTCGAGTAAAGATGTAACGACGATGTGTTGCACGAAAAAATAACGTAAAAACCAGAAAATATGCTCAATACAAAAAAAGATAGATGCATGCATGCGTGAATGGCGTAATGTTTTGCCCTACTCCCAGGGGCGAGAAAGGATAGCTTGAGGTCGAGGTTAGCTTGGAAGACCCCGACCAAAGGATGGTTTGGGATGAAGCCATTAGGGTCAACAGGATACGCCAAAGGGTTCGGGATTTGTGAATTTCAGCGGGAGTGGGAGAGTTGAAATATCGGCTTTGCATCCGTCTCCCGTAAGGCTGCAGTTGCATTTACGCCGCGGATCTGGAGGCATATTTACCCTTGCCACCGCTTCTAGCCCTCAAAGGATAAGCTGAGTATTTGTGTGTGCCTCTGGGAAGGCATTAAGAAGCGGTCGGGAAGCCTGGATAACAGCACGGAGGGAATATGCTCTGACATAACCCAAAAGGCATAGACTCGTCATAATTACATGATTTAATTGATGCGCGCTTCTGCTCTATTCATCTCTTCAATTTCCAAAGCATTTCAAGTAATTTGTTCATTTAAGCCACAACGCTCCTTCGGAGAGTTAATTGCCCAGTGTTCTCATTTCCCATGTTTAAACAAGAAACATGTACCTTTGTCTGGGCAAATTTTCCAGCTAATCAATACTTTCACAGAAAGAAAGGAAGCCTAAATGTATTTGCAGGCCTCGATGGCGACGCGGTTTAAAGTCATCACCTGCTATTCCTGGGGTCGCGGGAACAGGTTCCTCCTGGGTCGGATTTTCAAAACCCAAGGCGTGGTTGAGTGTTGCTTTTTTATTATTGGTTATTATTTCGGATGAAAAACATAAAGGAAAAAAACAAAAACAAAGAAAAAAAAACAAATATACAATATAAAAAATAGCAAATAAACAAATGAATAATTGAACAATTGAAAAAATTTTAATCAATATAAACAAATAAACAAGTAGCTCATGCACCAAAAAAAACAAAAAAATAGTTAATGCACAAATCAATACATTAATAAATAAGTGTATAAAATGAGGATTTAATTTGTTTCCCAAATCATGATCATATGGCATGTTGAACAATCATTATAGTTCAGGGGTATGATGGTTACCACTCTTGTTGATGGTGTGTGCTTAATTGGAATCTGCATCCATCGTCATTGCTCATTATTCTAAGCTGTGCTTGATGCAGCTCTCCACTTAGTTCTCCTAACAGAGAACCTCTTCATGCTTTTCCATTTATTCCCTTTTACATAATTGACTACTTGCTCCATACATAGCAGGTGAGGCCTTACCTTGAATTCCTCCTGATCACTTTCCTTCGATGACTGTCTTCATGAGGCCATAATGTGTCAAGATATGAACAATTAGGTTGAACCGTGTATTGACTATATCGTTTCTGCTTCGTCCATTGCCGGATACTCGGCTTCTGAGATAACATTACTTTTTAACGTCTAAACTCGAACTATCCGTTTCCTTTTTGTCAGTATTTTGAGATACCAAAGCTTTAAGCATTTCATTTGCTGAGATACCACTGAAAAACGTGCAGATACAAAAAGATAAGTTTAAGCCGTCTTGTTATGGAATACAAACATGATGAAAATTGAATCCCTGTTTATTCATCACGTGCAGAAACGTTCAAATCAAGGAGTGGAAAAGGGGGTCAGTGATCTGTACCTAAGGTCATTCCTCTCATTATGTGACTTCCTGACGCGCTGTACCCTATCTCATCCGAACCTTCCAATGTGCGTCTGCTCTTCACGCTTCATGTGACCCGTGATCAATCTTCTAACTCCCTGAAGGAACAGCATTCCTCCTTCCCCTAGCAACTGCCCTCACCCCTATTCTGTCGCCTTCAGTTAGTTCACTCACTGTCACAGAGTATACACAGAGAGGACAGAGGGAGTTGAAAACTATAATCACCCCGTTGCGCCTCGGCCATGTTCCAAACAAGTTTAGCGTGCTTACACAGCATAAGGCGAGCGTTCTGTTTTGTGTCTTGCATCCGGAATTAAAGGAATTTAACGTTTATTATTGTTTTTACTCACCGAAATGTCCTTCATTAGCGCGTAACATGTTACAGGATACAGGAGAAGAAGACACCAAGAAAAATCGGTTTACGTGGTGTTCAGCAATAAATTGCGGGTACAACTCGGGATTGCAAGAAAAAGTCAGTTTCCCAAAAGACCTGAGAAGATACATTATTTGATGAATTATTATATATTTTTAAGTGTTAACTTAATAAGGTGGTCATGACTTCGAAGTTAAGTAGCTCTGGTACGTTGAATATCTGAAAATAAAAATCGCGAACACTTACTCATGACTCAGGTGTAGGAAATGGGTCATTCGTTCCCGTAGTTTGGACTTGGAAAACAAGAGCCCCAATTATGTACTCAGCAACTGTCGGCTGTGCTGCGTTCATTTTTGACACGTTATGTTTCTCAGTTGTTTTGAAAAACCGACAGCATAGCCACGCGATTTCAAGTTTATTTGACGCATCAATTCCTCCCTTACTGCGACGAGCCAAAGGCAATCTCCGTAACCCCGGAATTGTGATTACGTAGAATCTTCTCTGAATGATTACTCTGACGGCGATTTACATTTATAGGAATATATTTTGATATGTTTTATTTAAGTATAAGTGAGTTATAGGGACAACCTATGTGTACCCAAAGCTGTCACTATAGAGTAAAATGATTTCAACATGTGATCCACTGGGCGATCAATGAGAGTATTCCCAGTTTTCCAGTGAAATATCTTTCTCGAATGCACACTCGTTTGGTATAAATGCATGCATACATAGTTTCTTTACACAGGTGACGACTCCATAAGCCTACATCATTAATCTCATCATTAACATCTTTCGTGATTGCCTTATATGCTTTCTTTTCTCTGCAATACATCTTCTGGACAAATTAACTATTCCTTATTATTGTGATTATAACAACTAATTTAGGAATGCTATACATTCTAATATTGAATACATTAATGACAACTAGTCCATTTTTTTAGGAAAGGAGATAAAATATGACATGAGTGAAGATCATCTCAAATCGGAGATTATACTCGATTCCAGTAATCCGTATACCCCAAATAACGCTAAATACGTAGCCAAATTAAATACGGTAATAAACAAGCTGAGGGTGGAAATATATCGATTGCTATATGTGCTTCCTAACTAACAATGTTTTGACGAGTTTGAATATATCTATGTTTTTTATGTGCCTCATCAACTAAAATTAATTAGATTAATTTAATGGTTCACAATTACCATTTATATTCTTGTTAAATTACGGTTATCATGTGATATGTCCACTGCTTCTCATTATCCTGAAAATTAATACGTAAGAAATCCTAATTTATTTTGGGTATCATGAAATGAATGGCTTATTTTATTACTAGGTACTTGTTCCAAATTCTCCAGTTTTGTACATAATGAAACAGTTTCCTGGTATTAGTTAATATACAATTTACACGTAGAATATTTATTTTCTCCCGCACCGAAGAGGACGGCAGGAATGGGACTTCCCTTCCACTGAACTATGAATTAAATTGGATTTGTTAAAAATAATGACATCCAATTACTGCATTTTTCCTTGAGATCCCATTTCCGCGAATAAAAATTTAAGCAATAATTTCTGCCACGTATTAGTTACTTGATTGCGTGTTTCAGATGATGATATCCTTGGGATGTACGTCCATGTATACTGGAAACAGAAAGATTCTTGAACTTTCCGGACATATTTTATTCTTTTCAATATGGCCACCGTGCTTATTCCTTATTTCAAGACATGAAAGGCGCCAACGCTTCTTATCCTCTCAATATATACTTAGTGTCACTGTCTTGAAGGCATAAATGACTTTCCCTCCGACAGCTGAATACTTGCCCCGGTGGATAACACGCGAAAAATTTACTTCATTAGTTCGCCGGGAAAGAACTAAATTCTATACTGGTGGAAGGTTTTCTTGAAAGTTCTCATGAATCGAATTGAGCCACTATTATAATTCATGCAATTCCACGTATTTATTTTTTTTCAGCAACATCGATTCGGGGCTTTTAGGGTAGTTGAGTGGGGAAGTAAAGAAAATACTGCTGAAAATATAAACGGAAACTTCGCAGGGAAACATGGGCGTGAAGGAGATAAGGTGAAAATAGACCTAAGGCTTTTGAGATATGGACACTGATAATAGATATAGGTAGTGCGGTGGTTTGAAAGGAGAGGACGATCGATGAGTAACTGGAGTCAGTGGAAGGGGAATGAAAATTAATCGAGGAAATTAGGAGAAGGAAGAAAGTGTGGAAGAAGAAGGCAATAAATGGTGAGAGTGTTTTGAAGGACGTGATTGAGGGAACAATTTTTGCTAAGCGAAGAAGAGGGAGGGGAAGAACTGGTGGTTCGGATATATTGATGGGAGGATAGGTAGTATGACGGGCTGAAGAGGGACATCGTGAGAAATGTGGGGTTCGTGAAAAGAATAAAATATTCATTTAGACCTACCGTTATCGATGGAAAGCAAACAAACTATCATTAGTTCGAGCCTAAATTCTTAATGTTAAACGGAGAAAAAACCATAGAGTGATAGATAACTATTATAAGATTCACCTTGCATTCATTGAGGTAAACTCCATGACTTTTTTGTGCGATACGGTGGGAAAGAATGTCTTCTTTATTCCATCGTATCTTGCCTCTCAAGGTAGCAGATCTCATCCTGGGTTATCGCAAACTCTACTCCTTTCTCCATCTCTTCCCATCATTGGATTCCTGTGAGAGTGGAGCTGCACCCCCTTAAAAGGCCGCGGTAGAAACGGTGCCTGCACCACGTTAATCCAATTGATGGCAACCATTCAACCTCCCCTACACTTACCCCTTATCCCATCCACTTTCACCTCTCCCCTCCCCTTCCCATGAATCCCCTTTCCAATCTCTCGGATACGCCTTCCGTGCTCCCACCAATTTGATCTCGTGGATGCCTCTGCCGACATGCCATAAATAAGACCGGGGCGCAACGTTTTTATGGGAGCAGATGTGATTGTGTTTCCGTGATATGATATGCTCTCTCCTATAAGGTCGTGTTATACTCGGGTGCGCTATTAAGTCCGTTATGTCGCTCATATCTCGTCGCATGCAACAGATAAAAAAAGGTCTCTGGGTGCCTGGCGCCGATAAATAAGATTGAATGACGGGAAATTAATAGGAATACTGAATTTTGGCATCCGAATTCCCCATGCCACATGGCATAACGGAATACAGAGCCCAGATCCAGCCCAATCCCAGAGCCCAATCAAGCCCAGAAAGTTATTTCCAGTAAATACATGTCTATTTAATTTCGTTTAAAGTTAAGAAATATGCACTTGTTCCCAATGTACTCTTAGTGATACAGCTTGTAGCCAATGATAAGCATTTGGCTGGGATTGGTGCAGTGATTAGAGTAAGGTGCTCTCATCCTGAGGGCCCAGCCTCTAATACAGCCAGTGGAAGGTATATGTTATTGGTAAACCAGCCACTCCCTTGAGTGTTTTGTGGAGATCCTTCGAGTTCAGTACCCCGTCCGTTGGATGGGACGTCAAGCCGTCGTCCCCTTGGCACTTTTCGTTAAAAACCGTCTAATACCGACCCTGGGTTTCTCTCCACTAATTCTTCTTACCCTGCCATCCCCATCCATGAACCTTTCCTCTCGATCTGATTTGTATGTAAGTGCGGCCACAGACTTGAATTCACAGAGGAGATGATACATATTTCTGTACTTCAGATCCAATTTAAACGTATGATAAATTTTTTTAAATGGTAAGTACCTAATATGATATGATGATATTTGTGAAGTGAGAATTGTAATTACCCTCTCATTCTATTCTCATAACAATCCCATTGGTTTTGCTGGAGAGTTCTTACTCTCCTTTGACTTCTACATTAGGTTCTTTAGTATCCAATACATCTTCAGTATCCAATTGTCCCAAAGTACTTACGTCTTTATTCGCATACTCCGCCGCGCCGTCTCCAAATTTCTACCAACAACCTCATATCCTTTCCCATTACGCTCGACCTTTCTCCATTCAACGTCTTTTCCGCACATCAAACTCTCTCAATTCTCGTCCACACCCACATTTTTAAGGCTTGCAATCTTTTTTCATCATATGTATGTGCTTCTGATTCACACAAGGCCATGGTCCATATCACGCTCTTCTCCATTCTCCTATTTACATCTTAACTGAAGTTTCTCGTCCCAAGTTGTGTCGTTCCAACTCCATCTCTTGGAAAACGCCTATTTGGAGAAAGTAATTCTTCTTACATCACTACTTCGTCCAATATCCAACTATCCAATATGCTCTAATTTTTCAAGTCAGTGTATCCCTAATCTTAAAGCCGTTTTACACGGTGAATGATTATGTGAATGAATTCATTCGCGAATGAATTTAAATGATGACCTGAAATTGCTTCCGCTTAGGGTGCTTTACACGGTGAATGATCATCATCAAGGGTCAACAATCCTAAGATTGGTTTGACGCAGCCCTCCACTCGATTCTTCTATCGGCCAACCTCTTCACACCAACGTAGTTCCTCTCTTTCACGTCCTTTACGACCTGCTCCATGTAACTCATACGAGGCCTGCCTCTTCCATTTTTCCCGTTCACTTTTCCCTCGACGATTGTCTTCATCAGGCCATCGTGTCTTAAGATATGGCCGATTAGGTTGTCCCGTCTTCTTTTTATAGTTTTCAGTAGACTTCTCTTTTCTCCCACTCTTCTTAGGACTTCTTCATTTGTCACTCGGTCGATCCATTTTATCTTCATCATTCGTCGATAGCACCATACTTCGAATGCTTCTACCCTTTTCTTCTCCGCTGCTGTCATCGTCCATGCCTCACTGCCATAAAGGAACATGCTCCAGACATACGTTTTAATGAATTGCTTCCTTACTTCCAAGCTTGTATTTCCAGCTGTTAGTAGATTCTTCTTTTGATAGAATGCCCTCTTTGCCTGGGCTATTCTACTCACTATTTCTTTCTTGCTTCGTCCATCGTTGGTTACTCTGCTTCCCAGGTAACAGAACTCTTTCACCTCTTCCAGTTTCTGTTTTCCTAGTTTAACGTTGGTTTTGGCCTCTTCTCTTTTGCTGCACACCAATATCTTAGTTTTCTTCTTATTGATCTTTAGCTGATGTCTGGTCATTGTCCTTTCCATGGTTGTTAGCATCTTATTCAGCTCCTTCTCTGTCTCTGCTATGAGAGCTATGTCATCAGCGAATCGTAGCATGCTGATTGTTTCTCCGTGGATGTTCACTCCAGAACACTTCTCCTTGACTTCATTGATGGCTCTCTCAATGTAAACATTAAAAATTACGGGAGACAGTGCACAGCCTTGTCTCACTCCTTTCTTTATTCTTGCTTCTTCACAGCTGGGTCCAGATTTAATCACAGCAACTTGGTTTTTATACAAACTGTGGATAATTCTTCGATCATTGTAGGAAACTCCAATTCCTTTCAGAATATCAAGCATTGAATTCCAGTCCACGTTGTCGAAAGCCTTCTCTAAATCCACAAATGCAATGAAGGTCGGTTTGTTCTTCTCCATTCGCTTCTCTATAAGCAGCCTAAGGGCCAATATTGCTTCTCTTGTACCCTTGCCTTTCCTGAATCCGAATTGATCTTCATCCAGGAACTCCTCTGCTTTTCGTTCTATTCTTCTGTAGATGATCCTTGTCAATATCTTCGATGCATGTGTCGTCAGGCTTATAGTCCTAAAATTTTCGCATTTCTCTGCTCTCTTCTTTTTGGGAATAGGAATGATGATGTTTTTCTCGAAGTCCCTGGGTATTTCTCCTGTTGAGTACATGTCGCAGATGGCATTATAAAGTTGGGTCAATGTCCTCTCTCCTGCATTCCTTATCAGTTCTGCGGGTATATCATCAATTCCAGAAGCCTTATTCATCCGAAGGTCCCTTACTGCTGCGTCGAATTCCGATCTCAATATTGATGCTCCCATATCATCCTTCTCGACTTCGCTTTCCTCTTCAATCACTTTCGTGCTGAGGTCGTTCCCGTTGTATAACTCTTCGAGATATTCTTTCCATCTCTTCACTTTGTCTTCATTTTCAATCAAAAGTTCTCCATTCTTGTCCCTTATAGCATTGCATCTTGCGCTCCGTTCCTTGAAGTGGTTCCTCACTATCCTATAGGCAGCTTCCACCTTTCCAATGGTAAGGTTGTTTTGTACATCTTCGCACAGATTGTTCATCCACATTTCTCTAGCTTTCCTGGCTTTGCGACTTACTTCGTTCCTTATTCTTTTGTAGCAAAGCTGCCCTTCTTCAGTTTTCGCATTCTTGTACTTTCTTCTTTCTTCAATCAGCACTAAGACTTCTTCCGTGATCCATGGTTTCTTCTTAACAACCTTTCTTCTTCCAAGAACTTCTTTTGCGGCTTTTTGTAGTCCACATTTAATGTTTTCCCAACGCTCTTCTACTGGTTTCTCAGTCAGGTCCTCTCCTATGTTGTTTTCTACTGCTTTTTGAAATTCCAGCTGATTTTGAGTCTCCTTTAGTTTTTCTACTTGCCAAATGTTCTTTACTGTTTTCTTCAATCTCTTGAATTTTAGATGGCATTTCATCATCACTAAATTATGGTCGCTGTCGATGTCTGCACCCGGGTAGCTTTTGCAGTCCTTCACCTGATTCCTGAACCTCTGCTTCACTAAAATGTAGTCTATTTGAAATCTTCCTCTGTCTCCTGGCATCTTCCATGTGTATTTTCTTCGGTTGTGATTTTTAAACAATGTGTTAGTAACCACTAACTTATGTTGTGCGCAGAACTCCAGCAGTCTTTCTCCTCTTTCGTTTCGGTTTCCCAATCCATATTTTCCAGTTATTCTTCCTTCTTGTCCTTCACCGACGACAGCGTTCCAGTCTCCTAAAATAATTAGGTTTTCTTCTCCTCTTACCTGTTTTATTACTTCAGTGATATCTTCGTAGACGTCTTCCACTTCTTCATCTTCGTAGTCTGACGTAGGCATGTAAACTTGCACCACAATGGTATCTGTAGGCTTAGTTTCAATTTTAACCATTATAATCCTTTCACTGTATTGCAGGAAGCTCTTCACACGCAGTCCCGCACTCTTCCTGAGCATTATGCCTACTCCAGCGTTACCATTCAGTGATCCGGTGTGAATAATTCTATAACTTCCACTCCAAAAGTCTCCTTCTTCGGGCCATCTCATTTCACTGATTCCCAATACATCGAGGTCCATTCTCCGCATTTCCACCTTCAGGTTCTCCAGTCTTCCGCAGGTCCGAAGTGATCGCACGTTCCACGTTCCTACCCTAAAATGAGTATCACACTTGACTGATGTACTCTCTCGGGTAGTCCCCGCCCGGAGATCCGAATGGGGGACTATTTTACCTCCGGAATATTTTACTCGAGAGGGTGCCATCACGTCTTCATAATAAAGGAAAGAGTGGAGTAGCTGCGACTCCTCGGGATAATAATGTGGTGGTTTCCCCTTGCCTTCCACATCGCAGTACTACAGCCGTTAAAGTAAATGTTACCACGCCTGTAGTGAAATGAGTGTCGCTGTACCGACCACTGTGGTCTCCACCTTCACTCATGTGAAGAAGAGCTGCTGCCCTCTCCTCCGGGTGACGGAAAGCGTAATTGTTGGCGGCCTCCATCGCCAAGTCCCGGCATCTTCACAGGTTCTGTATTATTTAAGGCCTACCTTACCCAAGGATAGACCAATACGCCCTCAGAATGCCGTCGCTTTTTGTCCACGACTGCTTATTCGACGAGTAAACTCGCTTATCTCGCAGCTAACCTCTATATCTAGAGGTCGACCCACCATCCGCAACCCAGTGGACGCACTCGGTGGCTTTAAGCTCAGCCGCGAGGTGAATGATCATTCGAATTAATTTCTTGAATGTTATGTGCAGTGGTAGGCCTATCGATAGTACATATCGATTCACGGGAGATTTTCGACCAACGCAGATGTATCGATGTTCGAAATTGGTTGGAATGGTTTTTTTTACGTCGTCTGCGTCGTCGAATATACGTGATAGATTAAATAAAGTATGGTGTATATTTAGTAATTATAATATTCAGTAAACGAAGCTTTCTAGATACAGAGGTTCAAGTTGATATGAAATAAAGTAGAGCTCTAAATGATGGATCGGTATGGTTTAATTTTCGCATCTACTGCTATAAGTCCCAATTGAAATGGTGGCGGTCACAATTTCTCCGGAGAAAGCTAGAAAGAGAGAGGAGAAAATGAGGTTAAGGTATGCTAGGCCTGATTCAAAATGAACTGTTATTATAGGACTGTCAGGTCGATCGTAATTTATTAAGAAAGACGCTGGAGTAATTTCATACTGTACCGGTCCCGTCCTTCTGGCCGTGCAGACGGGACACGACACACTCCACCCACGCGTACCCCTCCGCCCCAGAGACGCGCGGGCCAAAAAAGACAAACTCCGTCACCTTTCAGATATAAACGGAAGACCTTCTCTGAGCAGGTCTCAATCGCCAGGTTCCTGACCTCGTTCAAAACTAACAATTCCCTGGCCTTACCGCCGGGGTCGGGTGAAGAAAGGTCGCAGGTAATGGGTTTTTGAGTAATTCGGATCGTCGGGAAGGAAGTCGAGCAAAAATAGGTGTCGTTCACTTCACGTAACAAACCAATATATTCTGTTGCAGACACAATCAATACAAAAAAACCCTTCTTACAACTAATGATGAATGGATGAGGGATGAGACATGAGAATATCTTTTTGTATGAGATGATTAATGAATTAATGAAACAAAAAATGGAGCAAAAACGATCATGATCAGATAACATAAATGATGAATTAAGAGCCAATCAGCCAACACATAAAAGAAGGCTCATTTCCGCGAGCATGCGGGTAAATGGATTGCACTATTGAATTACAATACACGTGAACTAATCTTGAGTTCTCTTCTGGCTCATTTCCGTGAGCATGCGGATGAATGGATTGCACTATTCAATTACAATACACGTGAACTAATATGGAGTTCTCTTCTTCCCAACAAACCAGGGAATGTGGGGGGTAATTATAAGTGCTTCCCAAGGGAGAAAATACTTCTCACGGAGCTACCCACGTTAGGGCATTAATTACACAGATCGAGGAGCACACCGCCACTGTAGCCGGGCCCAATCGTAACTCGATGGCAATGAGGCTACTTAACAAGGGGGGGGGGGGGAGATTTGGTCGGACAGCAATCTTACGTGACCGAAAATTACGGGGCTGGACTCTGGCTCGGGACCCTGGATAACTCGACTCGACTCTTGCTGTATCCGCCAGGCCTGGACACGTCACCCGTGGTCTCCGCGTATGCCGTGCAGACTTCTCCTCCTCCGGTAATCTCAATCACTCCTCAATCCGGCAGCGCTTCCGCTCCGTGATTTTCTTTGTGGATTCTCCTCTTGCTTCCTCCCGGCGATCGCCTCTTTATACCTCGTTTGGAGGGGAAGGGGACGTGGAAGGAGGAGGAAAACTGATGGAGGGGGGGCACACCAAGGGAATACTCGCACTTTCTGTGATCCTCACTATTCAACCATCCCCTATGATTCATGCAACGTCCCACTTGATCCGTACCTCTTTCACACACACACATACACACCAAAATCACTCACTCATATTTCCTCCCACCCCAACGATCCGAACTGAGGAAGGAAAAAAGGAGATGGGGAAGGGGGGATGAAGGAATGGTGTGGGTGGAGGAAGGAAAAGGTGTAACGGCCTGTACCGTTACAGTACTATATTAAATCTAACCAGACATGGTTATGAAAGGTAGGACACGACGACGAGAGAAGCAATTACTGTGACAAGAGATCATTATTCTGCCTTTGATATGAATGTTTATAATTATATTGACATTTTGCAATTCGTTTCCGGCTGCAACAAGGAAAATTGACCAATGTGCAAATGGCGTATAGGCCGAAATGGCAGTGCAAAACTTCGTTTTAAATAAATCTTTGGAAATTTTCTTGACGCATTTAAATCATAAAATCTTATCTATAATAGATTTTGTCTTGCATGTTTGGCATGTACTACCGAATATATTCAAAACTATGGCTCCATTTAATTGTTTTTAGCCATTATATTTTAAAAAGTGAGGCGGATTATAGGGCCTATATCCATGAAATGTTATGTTTATGGGCAGTAAACTTCTTTATAGGCATTAAATAACTTCTATTACCGTAGGAGTTATATTAGAGGACTTTATTGCGGGCTTTTAATTATCAGCGAATCGATATAGCCATTTTGTGGGGGGTCGAAATTTGAAACACATTTAGGATATATCATAGGATCATGAATACTTCCGGATGGAGGCAATTTGTACAAATGCCAGAGCATATAGGTTTTTAAGGGTACGCTTCGATTGTTTCACCATGCCCCGAAGCTGTTTGCCAAGGATATCATCACGTTGAATGATAGAATTTATTCACGCTCACGTCGTCAAATCTATATGGGCTATAGTAAGAATGGTATATATATTTTTTCAAACTTGAACCTTGTGGCTATTCCATATGAACAGAGCATTTTCTCGAATAAAATACCTTCCAATATCGTGCTGTGGGATAATGCTCCAGATCTGGAGCGGCATTCGCTATGCCCCAGAAACCATTGGGGGAATTCGTCTCAGATACTATTATATATATTATAGATGTAAGGTTTTTACAAAGACTTTCAAATGTGCCTATCCATGCCCTTGTATTCTCTTGAAAAATTCATGAATTGAAGAAAGATTTGGTGCTTTCTCGGAGTATTATCTGGGAGAAGGACTCTCGTATTCTCCATAGGTTTAGGGTCCTTCAGGGCTGATGTTTCAAAGGAAAACTCGTCTATCGTCTTTTGGGCGTTAGTGAACTAGAGAGACTTGGGATAGAATTCACAAATTGCTTGTCAGCTTGGAGGGAACTATGACAAAATGCGGCAGTATGTTTATAGGATCATGCATACTTAGTATGGGAGACAAAAGGAGTTGAAATGAGTGGACAATAAAGCTATCCTTCCTAACAGAATGTAATCGGTGCAAAAGTTTGAAGGAATTTAGAAACTGAAAAAACTAAGGAGTAAAAAAATGAGTGAAGATGTCAATAACACTTTTCAATGTATATTTTTGGAATGGTAAGTAATAAAGTGGAGAAAATAATAAAAAAGGAAATAAAAATAAACGGTGAAGAAATTGATGTGTAGTGCAGTAAGGTTTTGAATGAAGAACTATTACAGGAAGTTAAAAGTATTGCGGTTCCCAAACAATCCATGACTACAGTTTTGACAAATTAAAAATGATTCATCCAATTACCAGAAGATATAGCTTTAATTTTGTATACAACTCATTATACCAATCTAGAAGTAAAGATTGTATATATCAAGAGAGGGTTGCTTGAACATTAATGATTTTAATAACTGCCAATGTTAGCATTAGATGTTGAGGAAACGTGAACGTGAAAACGTGAAACCTTTGAGACTGGAAGAGACGTCAAGTACGAAACTTTAACTACAATAGAGCCAGAATAGTTGGATTATCCTAATAATACCTTGTATGATTAAATCGGTTTCAGTTATATCGAGATATCAAGCGAAGAACCGGTATGGTCAAGCAAACGTTAGCGGAGAGAGGGGTATTAAATTAGGGGTTTTCTTAGGAGAAATAGGAGGAATAGATCAGTCATTGCTCACATATGGAGTTATTCAGGCCAGGAAACCTGTTGGATAGAGGAAATAGATTATATTGGGGGCCTCAGAGATGTGGATTTGGGTAGAAATAAAGAAATATAGCTTGATGGAAATGCAAAAAATGAGTAATAAGGTAAAAGAGGAAAGAATGTTGTCCTGAGATTTTAAAGGAAGCAACAGTGTTGGATGGGAGACGTTTTAAGAGGTAGCATGAGGATTACTGAGGTGAGAATGATAAGTGAATGCAGAGGCCAGAGGAAAATAATATAAGGTCTGGATGGCATTAAGATTGGCAGAAGATCTGAATTACTGATTCAATGTAGGGAATGGGGATTGGTTGGGACGCAAGGTAAAAGAGAGCCGATACGGGTAGCGAATGGAAAGCTGGGTCATCCAGAAACTTATTAGTGTTGATGTGATCCTTATGATAATGAAATTGACTCTAATAATTGATGTTTATATTCATGTCTAACTCATTTTATCTAATTTATCACTGACAGTTGATGTAATTGAACAATTCTGGCCCTTATGTAGGCGTGAAAATCCTTTGTCGGATCATACTAATGAACAAAGAAATTAATTCTCTTTCTAATATGGCTTATTTGACCGAAGTTATTTAAGGAGGAACCTGCGCTTCGAAATACTGTATTCTTATGATTTATATCATTTGCGGTAATGAGTGAATGTAGGATTTGTGATGCCTTTTGTATTTTAAAATATGTATTAGAAAGATCCACAGGGTACAATATCATGCAACAATATGTTAAACAAAAGTTTTAGGTACGTAATGAAAACTAAATATTGTATTGACTCCAGCATTCGTTGCTATGTAGTCATAATTTGATTACAATATTTATTAATGAACTGAGGAAAAGATATAATTATTTTTTGTTGTAAAACGTTTGAAAATGTGCCTTAACTGTTTATTTTCGTGATAAATTGCATTATGAATGTATAATAGAAGCACATGGCAACACCGAGATTGCATAAACAGTTGAGGGGTACCCAACGGTATCTTGTTGACAGCGGTAGAAATGTGCAGCCTTTGTATTTTCAAGTATTCAGTAGGTTTCTTCACGCAATAGATATTGCATTCATCATTTACCTTTTCATCACCCATTATTTTTTTACTTCAATCATTTTTTCGTGGCATCATTCATGTATCAAATTCAGCATCACTTTTTCGCCATCTCATTTTTGGTGGAATCGTATTGATCTCTGATTAATACGATTGTATTGATCGTATTAATCAAACCTATTGAATCCAAATTTCTTAAAATAGGCAGCCTTACTCAACATAAGGGCAGGTTTATGAAAAAAGAAAGTTCAATGTTTTAATAACTTACGGACTGGACTTAGAACATTAACTTCCAATACGCCTTGAGTTCGCTATGACTATCAATTCCTGCACAAGGGCTATCTTTGCGAGTGTGCGGTTTGAATCTGGAAAACGACTAATTATCTCATGGGCAATTATGCGTCTCAGGCTCCAGAGTCTGATCTTTATGTTTATGCAGAAAACGGACAAAAAAATGTAGTCAATCCATTAGCTTTACAATAAAAAAATGAATTTCTGTGAAAAACATCATTTTTCTTCCTTTCCTTTCATTCCACAGCATATCCACAGCAACACACGGTAGGCTATTGAATTGAAATATGTCTTTTCTCGGTTAATCTAAGTTTGCTAAAATACTTTTATTTACTTTCCAATTCATTTCATATCAGACTGATCCACAGCAAAGAGTGGCCGAGTTTAGCTAGTACTCACAATAATCTGGCCAATATTCAATAAATGTTATTACTATTGTTAATTGCTATTCAAATGTGACCAAGAAATGATCAAATAACTGAATTATGAAATTAGTCAGCTTTCGTTTGAGTCCGTAAACAATGTTTGAGGCAAACTTTACTTTCTAAGATTATGGAAAAATGACATACTAAAGAGGAAATGAAAAAAGGTACAGTATATACGGAGGGCGAACCTTCCACATGCGATGTACTTACGTGCATAAAAGCCGGTATAATAATTATGCTTGTACTAATACTGTTGTTTTATCTGAACTCATACGGTCAAATTATGCATTCTAATTTTAAAATTGAGGTTAATGAACAGGTTTGCTTCCTATTCTCGCTAATGGCAAGGTACCTTAATAAAAACTTTAGATGCTTTCAGGGATTTCTGATATTCTAAGTTTTCGCTACTGCCTGAGACCCGATTTCTTGTGACTCCCGTTCGTCGATCATTCTCCGGTTTTAGTAGACTGCAGACTCTTTATGTTTATCTGAATCTGGTCGAAATGCTAAACACGTGATTGCATGAATATGTACGTACATACATATATAGGTTCATTTACATTACTGTATACAGATACCTTTACATTTCGAAAAACGTCTACCGCAAGTGAGATCGATTAAGAAGTGGTGCTGCTAAACTCCAAATATTCTGAACACATAGGTTTGAACATTCTGATTTGACGTAAGTTGGCAACCGTAAAAAAGTAACCAACGTAGTATGTGCAAAGTAATCAATTTCACGAAAGATGTTGGAAATGTTTGCTATGAGTACCCCCTTATACGTATCCCATATACATAGGCATTATGAAGATTGAAATTCAAGTCGTCTCCTTAATTTCTATACCCCATTTCATATTTTATTTATTTAACTCTAGAAACAGCACTAAAGCCTTTACATTGAGTTATATAAAATATAAATTATGAAAACAATTTCTAATAATAGCAAAAATGATAAGAAACAGAATTTGAACAAGAGTAATTAAATTGAAAGAGCTCCTTAGCAACGTTGCCATGTTCATCGCAGCTTGCCGGCTCCTTCCTCGGAAGAAAACCGGAAGTATGTTCTTTGAACTTAAATACTAACGTTAAACATCCGATGACCTAGGCTGGAAAAAATATATTATGTGCTTTAATATCTCTTGCACGTTCTCTTCACATAAAAAAATTTTTATGTGAAGGAAGGTCATCATGCTCCCATAAGGACAATGCATTTCAACGTGAAAAACCTTCATTTTCAAATCCATATATATTCGTCAAATGGCCGATGACATATCAATATTTTTACACCATTCGATAGTGAAAGCGATGGACTATAATATATGTTAAAATCAGGGGAAGTTTTCGGGCATGCCTAAAATGATGGTTCCTCCTTAAGGAGAGTACAATGTACGAGAGCAGTTTGAATTTTTGGATGTTCGTAGCTACTGCAGTCGTTATTATCTACTTGCTCAAAAGAGACTTGAGGAAAAAGGACTCATTTAGTAATCTGCTGATTGGAATCGGGTCCTCTGACCTCCATCGTCATCGCAAGAGATTGGATTTTTGATATTCTTTTTTGGGAGACGAAGCATGGACCCTAATCAGTATGTTAAACATAATATATTTACAATTTCTATCCCTATCTTCTTTAAGCAGAAATAAATATCAAGCTTCTTCTTGGGAAATATTTGTGAGATGATATGAAAGAGCATCTTTAAGATGACCATTAAAAAAACAGAATCATTCTTCTGAATGAGGTACTGAAATCCGAGGAAACGTACCTTGCGGTATGTGTATTCATGAATGAGGAAGACCAAGCCACTTCGAAAGAGAGACTCTAAACGCGTCAGTGCATTCGATTCTGGAGAAATGGTCGCACCCGCATATATCCAGAGATAAGGATTTGGGTGGCGAAAGCCTTTCTTCCGAGATTTCCCATCGCTTGAGCCTTGTGTGGGATATCATATGCATTTGACTGCATTATTGGTTGGCAGATCGGGTGCTATCCATTTCTCCTCCATGCCATGAACGCAAAAAAAAGACAGTCACGTCATAGACTTCACATTTTCCTTCTACCCATTGAAAGCCGGCCTAGCGTGTCTTTAAGTCAATTCTTACTTCATGGAGCGCCGTTGAATTCTTGCCTGTTTCTGAAAAGGAAAGAAGAGCTGTTTAAGGAAAGAAAAAATTTAACCGTCGGTATTAGTCAGACATGTTTATCATGCTGGTATTCTTGACATCAAAGATGCTATATCCCCATTTTGTCTTTACATGTTTACCTTTCGTGCAGATATTATCCTGCAGTGTTTTTTTTCTCGTCTAAAACTTCTTGTGAAATGTCTTTCAGGAATAAGTATTATCCACACTATATCTAGTGGAAATATTATATAATAAATTCCGTCATCAGTACCCCTAAGATTGGTTTGACGAAGCTTTCAGCTCAAGTCACTTATCAACTACCTCCTTCAAATTGTTAAAATTCTTCTCTTTTACATCCTTCAATTCCATTAACATTCTTCCAATTTTCTTTCCTTTCACACCAGTCTTCCTCTTTCCTTTCGGGAGTTAAGTCTTCATGAAGCCTCCATCTCTCAAGATATGGTTGATTTTGTTATCCCGCCTGCTTTTTAAAATTTAATTAGACTTAATTCTTTTCTCCCACTCCTTCATTTGACACTCGATCGATCCATTTTATCTTCATAATTATTCGTTTCGCACCACATTTCTAATGTTTCCAGCCTTGACCTCTTTACTGCTGTCATCCTCCATTCCTCGCTACCATATAAAGAACTGCATTCTCTTGATGTGAGTTCTAACGCAGCGTTCCTTTACTTCCACGCTTGTATTTCAAGCTGTAAAAAGAGACATTTTTTTCTTTCGGTAGAATGCTCTCTTCGCCTGAGCTATTTTACTGGCTCTTTGCCACTTTCTTTACCCATCGATGGTTTGTCGATTTCCCAGATTACTATCGTCTTTCACCTCTTCTCGCTTTTACTTCCCGAGCTCAATATTGGTTTTGACGCCTTCTTTCCTCCTGCACTTTGCTACCCAAGAAGCAGTAATATTCGGCAGTTATTATTCGGCATCATATTATGGTCATGATATAGGGATAGTTTTATTCATTTTATTTAAAGATAACTCTCACCGCCTTACCGCACCAGCATTCGACACCTGTGGGTTTTGTTTTTTATCTTGTGGATTTTAGGAAGCGACAATGACTACTGAGATATGAATAATATTCAATAAAAATAACTGTTTTGAGAACCTGGGATCTATGTCCCCTAGGTTCTAATGGAATGCATATTAATTTTGAATTACAATGTGATTCATTATATTATATCGTACAGAACTTTGGCCAGGAGTAGAGCATTTAAAATGTTTACAAAAAAACCCGAGGGGCAACAGTACAGCAATATCGATTTGTAAAGCATAATATCATATGTCAGAACTCTTTAAAAATTTCAGAAATTTTAAGAGAAATCCGTCGGGGTGTATATGTAACTACGCTGACAAAAAAGAACAAAAGATTAATGAAACAGACAAAAAAATCTTAATTTTTTTCCTCTAGGTTGAGGTTAAAACATTTTGCATTTGAAACTAAAGTACCTAAATATTCCTAGTAAATAAAACATTTAGAAAGGGGCACTTGAACAATCGATGCTCATAATATGTATCGCCTTTCTATCCGAAAATAATAAACAGCAACCCAACTCTACCCTAACTCTTTCAACCCACAAAACCTAGAATAATAAATATCATCCCACACCCACCGTACGCTACCATATCCTGAGAAAGGGTTATTGCGAAGGCGCAAGCACTGGCTTCCAACCCCGAGGGTGCCGGTTCGTTTCTTGGCAGTGGCAGATAGTTTTTATACTTACAAGTTAGTAATCGGTGTCACACCACACAAAGGGAGAAAACGAATGATTACACGCTGTTCTTGTGATGAATACGCCGCCATTTTAAGTCTTCAAAACCGCCCTACTAGTAACTCTCACCGCTGCCACTAGCGTTCTGTGTGCCGTAAAATGCTGCCATATCTGTCCCACATTTACAACGAGTGCGCGCGAATTTTAAAACAATCATCATATTTCTATATGTTTCCAGCCCCGAGAAAAAATATCGGAGGTGTAATAACTTGAATGCATCTCGTATACCAGTCTCTACTAGCGTATAGTATGGAGGGCGTTTCGAGTTCAGTCCTCCATCCGTCGTATGGGACGTTAAACCGTAGACACCCTAAGGCGTCTTTCGTTTGAAAATGATCATATATAACGCCGGGTTTCTCTTCACCCTTCCCCCATTCTCAATATTTTTTCCTATTGCCAAACTAAAACCATACTCAACCGACGTAACAGTCATTTTCTTCCCTTAAAACAATTACATATGCAAATTTTATCCGTACATGTGCATCACAATTTTTTCCTGTTTGAAAATATTTTCATCGAATCGGGTTTCTCTCCACCTTTCTTCCATCGTCTAAAAATTGCTACCTCTACCCAATCATCCACCAGTCCTCAATGACCCAATCCGTCAGTCCACTTACTTGAATGTCTATTAACGTATGCTAAACCCGCATAACGGAGCCAAAACCTTAATAATAAATCCGTACTTAATCAAACACGCAATTATTTGCATATAAAATTCCAAAAATGTAGGAGAGTTGATAGCCAATCATAATAAATCATTGTAGTTATGAAGCTGTTTTTAAATACAGTTTGAAATAAAAAAATAGCTGAGATTAAAAATGAAAAATCGCGAATTTGATTGGATATCTCCTCACGTTGAATATTCGATAGCTAACAGGAAGATACACAGAATAATAGGTCTCACCTAGGCTACAGCTACTCTGTGAAGGATGCATTCATGAGATCTGATGGAAGGAGATAAGAGCAATTACTGTTAGCATTTTTAAGGTAATTATTAACGAGTAACCAAAGCTGTAAAAGACTTTTTGAATGAATTATGGCCCAGCCTATGTACAGAGGAAGTGAAAAGAAACAATGGAGTAAATATTGCTCATTGTTTGAGCCCAACAAAAACGCATCGTGACTGAACAAAAGCATGACTGATTTTTTTAACAACGCTCTTTTCATTTTTATTGTTCATTCGCCCGTATAAGGAGGTGGAACCGAGGTTTGTATTTGCATTCTTGGAGCTGAGGTAAAAAATAATTCTTTTGAATCTGCGTTGGTGGACCTGTAAAATTTTTCTTTCCACATGGCTGGTCAGAATACTTTTACAGGCATAAATTGTGGTAGACTATTCCACGTTTTGTTTTCATCCATACAATTCATACCCATTTTTAAAAGATTGAAAGAATCGATTCTGATCGAAAGAATGCTTATGGTTGCTTGCTGTGCCACTGCATAACAGCGTAGATTTATTTTCTAAAATTTTCATCGATTTTAAAGGGAAGAGGGTGTTTTGAAAGACGTGATAGAGGTTAAAAGTTGGGTATGAGGGGTACAGGGAGAAGCACGGGTAGTTTGGACTAAGTGATAGCGGCTTGGAAATATGCGGGACTGCAGAAGATCGAGGTGTGGGAGGTGGTAGAGGAATTTATTGTTCATCAAAATCCACCTAAGTAGATTAGAATACTAATAATAATCGTCTTTTACGTATTATGTCCTCTCGATTCAATGAAGAATCACGATCACAAGGTCACACTTTTCTGTCTTCAGCAATTTTTACAAGTTCTTCAAATTCCAGACCTGTCCAGTGTCTAATATTTATCAGCTATTAAAGCTCCCCTCTATCTCAATCAGACTTGTTATTTCCTGCCATTATCTACATCTACATAATCCCCTGAAAACCACCCTAAATATGTGTGGCAGGGGGTGAAATTCACTACAAAAATACATTACATATCATCCTTAAAAAAAGATTTATATTCATTATGGGGAGTAAAGGATTAGTACTAATTATTAAAAGGATTAATTATGATCCGAGTCGGTTGATAATTGTCATTTATTAAAAAAATGACATCATAGAATTTTTTCCCGATTTCAAAGATTCGCAATTTCCATTGTTCTAGATCTTCAAATTATCTCTTTGTTCATGGTATATGATGTCCAAATTATCTTTAGCATCCTGAAATACGTACCAAACGTCACAAGTTTCTTCGTCCCGTTATTTTTCAATCTCCATGATTTTCATCGGTGCAAAGTTTATCAAATTCGACCTTAAGATATTGGTGAAGTTGACAATGTCCGGCTTAACTACGTGGAAATACTTCATGATGAGGGTATTGCAGTGATTTGGAAGTGAAAGTGAAGACGGAATTGCAGAGTTTATCTTACCCCCATCATATAGGTATTTGAATAAAGTACAGAGGTTATAACTTGTTTATTATGTAAAAAACAGTTTCGTTTAAAAAATTTGCATGTGAAATTTAATAAACAGGTTAAATTTTACTGGGCATTTTATATTTCACTATATGCTTAAGAAGGACGAGAAGCAGTCAACACTCACTCATATAGAGTGATTAAAATAAAAAAATGCGAAACATTGGTGTTTAAACCAAGTGAATCCTTGATATAATGTTGACGATTTCAAACACATTCTCTAAGGATTATTAATCTACATTGATGTCTCCACATAGGGTTAGGTAGGGAAAGGCTCATAAAATGTAGTACTCATATAGCTTCAATGTCACTTAAAGTTCGATGCTTGCGGTTGCATTATCGGACTGTTTATTTAGCATGCTATAAGAAGAATAAATTATTGTGTTGTGATCTCCTGCAAGGGGGCTCGCTCGTCTATTGGTGCTATAGCTGTTTTAGGAAATGAATCAGCAACTTTTAAGGATCTGTGCGAGGGACAATTCGCAATGCAGTAAATTTCTCAAGGGTGCCCTTAATTTTTCCTGGTCAATGCTAAATCGCTTAATAACTTAGGTAAGAGTTAAGAAGGTTTACGATAAGTGGGACTTTAGTGGGAGAAAATGTACGCTCAGGTCCACTTAAGAGGTAGATAACTCATGGGGAGGATAGCTCTGTTTTCCTCCTCTAGAAAGCAGCAGGCTTTAAAACTCGTCGGAACGGCTGTGAGAGTAGTCGTTTCCCACGCTCGAGAATTGCTTCGGCAGTAAACTGGTTACACGTGAACTGCGTCTTGAAGGTGAAGATTTGCGGTGAGGTAGGTGCGCAAATTGGTGACTAGTCCGGGGTCTCTTCGAAGTTTGGGGTTGGTGAAACGAGAATATTCCACGGCGTGAATGACAGTGTGTCTCGCTGCAACTATTGCTACCTTATAGAATTTCTATCCGCAAAGAAAATTAAATAGCAAGATTTTTCGTGGAGAAAAAATGACGCGTGTATGACAGCGTATCAACTATTGCTACCTTATAAAATTAATATTCGCAAAGAAAATTAAATAGCAAGATTTTTCGCAGAGAAAAAATCATCCATCTTGACCGGGATTGGAACCCAGATCGCCAACATTTTTCACAAGTGCTTTAGCTAGTTAAGCTGTCATGGCGTCCGTATGACCTATTGTATTTGCTTTGGTGAATTTCACTATTGTGTACGTAAGCTGGTAACTCCGTTAAGGTGTCTCACGGCTAGTTCGCAACCCTTTAGTTTGCCAAAGGAAAGTGATTGAATCTTGAAAAAAATCGATCACATAAATGAGAGAGGTGAATCCTATCAATTATTAATTTTTTCTTGAAAGTGTGGAAATGATAAAAGCGGTATTCAAAATAAAACTTTGTCACCAAATTAAATTTTTTTTAAGCTAGAGAACTTATGGGAACTACCTGAGGTAAGGCTGTAGAGAATATATTAATGTATGGATACCATATTGTTGCATGTGAAAGTTGGAGATTTTATAGAAATGAAGAGAAAAAAACTAGAGGTTTGTTTTAATTGGATTTGGAGGAGATAGAATAAAATACGGAGGCCTGAGCAAAGACAAATGAGGAGGTAATGGGCGAAGTCAGGGAGGAATATAGTACGCATGAGATAACTGGAAGAAAGGGAGTTTTAGGATGTATATAGATGAGAAACGCAGCAGTGAAAAGCATGAAGTGTACATTAGTCCTAGAATAGCAAGGATGGGGATAAAAAGGATATAAAAATGGAACAATGCCTTTCTGAGCAAGATACCTTACGTCACTATAAAGCTTATTCAGGATTGGATGATCCATTGTATTGTGACGTGGATTGGAGGAATTTAAACCGGCTAGACCTGTTCAAAAGGTCTCGGATAATCCATCAAGGAGGGTTCCATATTGCTGCTATGAGTAATGAGTGCAATCATTTTATCGACAGCCATTAGTTCGGAATTTTCTGCAGACGTACCATCCGAGCTACCAAGCGTTCGTTTGAACATAATTTTTGCTGCAAAATTTTACTTACCGGTTATGACCAGAATAATTATAGCTAAGGAGAGTTTGGAAATGAAGCCTGACGAGAATTAGTTAGCTTTAATAATGAGACAAAGAAAAGGTTATGTATTACCTTTTTGGTTTCCTGGATTCAACAGCAGTATAGGGGAATTTTAACAACAATCATCGGTAAGAAAGAGGGGCAAGAATCTGTGGGTACATTAAAAAATATTATGTGGAATTAAGTTGACATAAAAAATGTTAATTTAATGTTATGGACTTGAAAACATATTCTATTACATCCAGAATACTTTGAGACCAGTTGTTACAGTACATGAAGTAATATTCGTGATTTTTGCGAAAATTAACACAAGAAGTGAAATTTGAATATATTAGGCGAATACCGTCTCAGAGATTGTAGTTTAGAGACAGAAAGAATGCATTCGTAATATATGTAGAGCAAAATCATGCCTCAAAAAGTCGAGTGAAAGCCATGCAAGATACGGTAGTGAAAGGCATACAACATACGGTACGCAGCGATAAATTATCACGAGAGAGAATTCTAATTGATTTCGAGTCCTGAATCTGAAGAGGGATAGAAAAAAGTAGGATGAATTTTAGAAGAGACGAACGGAATGTTTGGCATGCATATGTAGGAGGGAAAACTGCTGAGGTTAATTCAAAGGACGAAGAGAATGAGAATGAAAAAAGCAATTCGGGTTAATGGGATATTGAAGGTCATTATTGACGTAAGAATGCTGTGTAGGCGATGAGCAGCGGGAGATGAGGATGAGTATTTTGTTAATAGATTTAATCGTCAGAGGTAGTGCCGTTGTGATAGCTCATTAGGTTCCTTATTTATATCCAATTACAATAACTTTTCGATTATAAGAAATGTTCCAAATATATGTTCTGTCAATTGGATCACTATATTGATAACTAACAAAGAGGTCATTAGTGAACCCGAAGTTTAAAAGGTCTAGGGGAGACGATCATTTATTTACATCGTATCGAGTTGCTGGTGCTATGATGCTTTGAAGTATTAGCTAACTGTAGCAGATGAGCCAATAAATGCTATAAAGTGCCGGTTGTTAATCATGTAGTGCTAAATTGAGGGAAGATACTTCGGGCCAACTTTTACAATGGACTGTCGTTAGGGAAGGAGGTGGAAGCCAGCCTTTCCTTTAAATTTCATACTGACGTCTGCTCTTCTATTACATTCCATTACCTATTTTTCTGTTATACCTCCATTTGATTCTTTGTCAACTTCTTTTATAAGTTGACATGTGCTTTCTTAAATCGTTTTCTATCGTTGCTAGGACCGCTGTCATCAGCTCTTCATAGACGATTACGGTAATTTGTTGTTTTCTATGTGTCGTAATATGTAGAGCATTTTTTAACATGCAAGTTTGTATTTGCCACATTTTCACCAATAGCTTTCTGGATAGAATATTCATATCGGTGGCCCTAGTCACTTACAGGCACGTGCAGGAAAAACGTCGTTTGTCCTTCATTTTCCTGCACTTGCATGACGCATGGAGTTTCTGCTAAGCCGTCGAAGCTGTTATCTTTCGAAAAGCAACCCTCGACTAGAAAGCGCTTTTTGTGTGTGTTTTTTTTTCTGATGTGCCATGCCGATCAAAGGAGATAAGGTAGAAAGCTTCGGAAGGTTGTTCCTCGGTTTGTTTGCGGAAAACTTTGTTCCCTAATGCCAGCGGCAGGGAGATATCGAGTCACAATCATTGGCGTCGTTTAGACGATCGCAGGAAACTGCTTTACGCCGCGAAAACTGAAGAGCTATCAATTCCATTGTTGTAGGCGAGCTAATTTATGCCAAAGAAAATTATTTCAAAGACATCTTCGGAGTAATGAAGACTACTTATCAGTGGGTTTTCATGGATCTCTTCCAAAAAAAAAATATTAAGCCTTGTACATTTTCTTCAATTATGTATCTGAGCTCTTCCCTAGTCCAATTTCAGAAGCTTTTGCAGTTTTTTTCACTCTGCACCCTTTCTGCTCGTTCGTATTCCTGCAGTATATTTTTCGTATAATATTTAAGAATTTTATCCTTACGTATCTTTCACGATTTTACATAAAAAAACTCACGCTTTTCTTATTTTACTTTTTCTGTATTCTATACATCTCAAAGACTGTAGTTTAGTTTGTACATTCCATTTCAATCTCCTTAAAACATCAAAAATATCGTAACTATTTTTTAAACTTTTCAATTGAAATTATTTATTTAATAATCAGATTTTAAAGAATAATATTTACGATGGATTTGTTGCATCTAGTTTCAATCTTGCTTAAAAATTAATTTTCATAATTATTTTTCAACAGTATTCGAAAATCGAGGATGACGTGGGCCCCGGAATACCGCGGAAATACCCCGGAATACCGCACGTCCAAAGCGATCTCACGTTCCATGTTCCTACCCTAAAATGCCATTCACACACTGGTAGTTTCCGCCCGCAGATCTAAATTATTTTACTTCCAGAATATTATACTCGAATATAACGTCTTGAAAAGGAAAACGAGCAATAAAAAGGGAAAGGAAGAGGACTCCTCAGGATAAAAATACCGTATTTCGACCTTGCCTTCCACTTCGCTGTACTACAGCTGGTAAAGTAATTGCTAGAACGCCTGTAGTGAAATGAGTGTCGCTGTACCGACCACTGTGGCCTCCACCTTCACTCATATGGAGAAAAGCTACTGCTCTCTCCTCCGGGTGGGGGGGGGGCTTGAATCGCTTGGGATTGATTCCGGTACGTAACTAAGGACTCACTCGTATGTTTTTACATTGTGTTCGGGATTATTCCGTACCGGAATCAATCTCGATCGATTCAAGCGTAATTGTTGGCGGACTCCCGTCGTCAAGTCGCGGCATCTTCACAGGTTTCGATATCAATTAAAAGACCTACCTTACTAAAGAATAGTTCAATACCGCCTCGGAATGTGATCGATTTTTGTCAATGATTGCTTATTCGGTCAGCATTATTTCTCACTTACCAATAGCTAAGCTCAGTATCTAAAGGTCGTTCAACCATCCGCAACCCGGTGATAGCACTCGGTGGCTAAAGACTCACACCTCGATATACGTATAAATATGCAAGTGTTTGAATGAAATTATAAAAAAATAATTATAATTTTATTTTAGTAAGAAATATTAGAACAAGAAATTTCTCTCATTGGCAGTAATTCATAATAGATGATGGTATTTAACTACAGAGAAAGTTTCTTGTGATCGGTTGTAACTATTGGTTATTTATTTAATACACGATTCAAAAATGGCATGAGTGAATAAAAAGTTTTTTTCTTATTTTCAATTTTAATCATGACCCACATGTATCCATCCAAAGAGTCACATGTGGCTCGCAAAGGAGAAGAATTCCGTCTCATGCTCTTGCCATTTCCGTTCCCTCCAACCTTTTCTTTTTCTTTCTCTTCTTCCGTTCTACCCCTCTACTTGTCCACTCTTCGCTCAGGGAATAGACTTCAGACATCTAGTGCACCTGACACACGGCGCATTCATCGTCCAGCCAACAATAGTTCCTCTTGTTATTACTCTCCTGCGAAAAACGGACCATTTCATACAGCAGGGCCAAGCCGTCATCATGTCATTCCTGTAGCTTAGGCATCAGTCCGCTCCCTCTATATTTCCGCCCTCAGATTTATACCTTGCCGTTCTCTATTTCCTCCGTAAAGTAGACTTAGAACTCCTCGATCCAACTTTCATTTCAAGGGATTTCATTCCTGACGTTTTTGGATCGTATATCAATTCCGTCGGTACACAACCAGCTTCGCAGTATTTATAAAATTCTTTTGTCACTACCAGATTTGAAATTGATCAAGTAAGGAGAAATAGACGTGATAGACGTGTAACAACATCCAATGTGAGTTTGACTTGTAATTTGTTACCCAGTTTGTGAACGCCACTATTCCCTGAGAGGAAATGCCGATTTTTAAGAGAAACTAGCAATCAAATGATGATGAAATAATATAAATTTCAAGAGTTTTATTTTAATTTTCCACTTAGATTACACAACATTTTGCGAAGTTTTGTTGTTCACTGCTCGTAATGCATTTTCATCATTGCATTTCTTACTTTCCTAGAAGATAAAAAATTATTTTTAAAAGCACATTTGTTTTTATAAACACAACAATACAATCATTTGGAAAGCATGAAGTAACCCGTGTGTCTACTTTTTTTTGAAATATAAGAGGCATCTCTTAGTGATTCATCGTCTTGGAGTCTGTGTTAATTCTTGATATTTCCCTCCAATATTCGGCAGAATCAAGTTTTACAGAAGAAAGAACGAATAATAATTCTGAATAGCTATGTTAAGAATATATCGTGTATTCTACGGATTCCATTTCTGCAAATACACTTACTTTATAACCAATCCACTTAACCTATATCGAATATTTTCATATCTTCTGTCTGCCTTTAAGCATTCCAGAACAACATTTATCTTCTCCACCCCTTAAATCCTTACTGAAGATTCTCCCCTCTATCTCTCTCTCCAGCACTCCGTCGTCTCTCAAGGAGTACTCTAGCCTTCATTCTGGATGTCTTCCCATTTCACCGTCGATTTTACTTTCTCTCCTATACTATTAAATGCATACCACGTCGTTTTCTATTTCATTAGCTAAACTTCTGCTTTAAATTAGCTAGCTTTTATTTGATTCTATCTTTTCAAGTACCCGAGAGGTGAGACTTTCTCTTTTTTCGCGTCGTCGCAATCTATATCAATGACGAAAGTGCGTGCAGAAGATCACGGCAAACAGTGACCATTCTATTTATCCACCCTACCAGGTAATGTTACCAGCTCAAAGCATCAGATAAACCTTTTAGTATTGAGGTAACTTTTTGTGCAATTGAGGCATAACGATAATAAAAACGCACACTGTATGAACGTCCTTCATCAGGCCCCACTATCATATAACATCGCATTGCATATTAAAGTTTAGAATAATCTGTTTTCAGTATTTTTGAGAGGCTGCCTTCACTTTAAACTATTTGTGAGCATAGTTGTTCTGGGGAGACGATCGGCAGCTTTGCTCCTATTTTATTTTGATTCTATCAGGATTGGTAGGTGATAGGGTAGTACTAGGATTTCCGTCGGAACCGTAGGAAGCGTAAAGAAAAATCCGGTGTCAGCATTAGATTACTGTTCACGTAAGTGTCGAGGGGTTTAAGATCCTATCCACAAGTAGAGTACTGAACTTGAAGTGTTCTCCACACGGCACTCCAGCAGGAATCGACATGCCAAAGAAAAATCTCCATAATTTCGAATGATTCGAACACGATCCCATTTAATGGGTAGCCAACACTTTAGCCACCACACAGAGTCAGTCATGTTAGCACCATTTTACTCCTTCAGGTTATGGTAACCCGTGAATAACGTAATCTCACAATTTTTTTAAGATGACGACTGAGGTCCACTGGTATATCTTCATAATGAGGGCTTGGCATTTTGTAATTTTCAAAGCCAACTTGCGTAAAAGGAACCTTGAATAGCATTCTTCATGTTATCTGTGGTGTTTCAAAATGCCATTTTCAACATCCGCAGTCATTCATTAGTATGCCTTGTGTGAAAATTTCGCTTCTGTAGATGTCTGCGTTATTGAAAACGACAGCGAGAAAGAATGGTCCATGAGCGATTGCCATGAGAGAATCGCCATGGTTTATGGTGATTAAATGATAGTATTCTATCAGTTGAGGTAGGTATTGATTGAATGTACCTTCTCTGAATTCTCTCAGTGTGCCTTTTTGAATATATTTATCGATAGACTCATTCCCTACACTGTTTTTCTTATCTAATCGACGTGTTTTGCATCCATTTTTATTTCATCATCATAATTGGTCAACAATCCTACGATTGGTTTGATGCAGCTTTCCACTCGATTCTTCTATCGGCCAACCTTTTCATTGTGACGTAATTCTTTTACATCCTTCACTACCTATTCCATATATCTCATACGAGGCCTGCCTTTTCCAATCTTCCCGTTCACATTTTCCTCGACGTTAGTCGTCATCAGGCCATTTTGTCTCAAGATATGGCCGATTAAGTTGTACCTTCTTCTTTTCAGAGTCATTTTTATTTATTCTATCCATTAAACCTCTTATTTTATAATATTTTTCTCACTTACCAAGCATTCTACCTTCGATGAATACTTGAAAACATTCGTTGTTCCTGAGTATCTGCTCCGTTCAGTTACTCTGCCTTCTCCTGATTTAACCCAGCAATCTTCTTTCCTCCCCATACTAGCTAAAAACTTCTCCATTTGTCCTCCTTTCCGTCCATCGTACTTTTTTCTTTCTCCTCCACACCCACACTTTGAAAATTTCCAATCTTTCCTAGGGTCCAGGTATTAGATCTAAACGAAACCGTGCTCCATATCAAGATATTTTTCCACCCTCTCTTAATAAGCGTGCTAAAGTGTTTGTCATGAGTCCTCTTGTGTAGGAAATTATAGCTTAGCCAAAGATATTCTCCTCCTAGTGTCAATACTACCACGATCACCTTCGTCGCTGTCTACCAAAGTCGACAAACTGTTTCATCTCTTCTAATAGATCCCCTGATACTTTAATATTAATTTTTGTCTTATTTACCACAAGAAGTTTATAAATTTAGTTGTTTGTCAATTATCTCCATCCCATATCGATCACGCAGGTTTTATACATCTACATAATACCCTGCAAGTCATCATAAAGGTGTTATTCTTTCAGAGGATGGGGTGAATCTTCACCAAACATGCATTAATTATCATGCCCAAAGAGGATTAATGGCTAAATTTTAGTCGAGCCATATCAATTTAATTAAGCTTAAAAAGCAGAGCAAACATGCATAACTTACTAATAGTTCTTCTGTATACAGATAAGTTCTTTACACCAATATGTAGCTACCTAGGCTATTCTCTGATAAAGGTGTCTACGTATTATGGGATATACGAGCTCGTATATCCCATATTCAGCTCGTATTCACGGCTATTCAGATCGATAAATGTTCGAGAGAAGAGAGACGTCTTAAATCCTTCGGTTCGGCATCCTACTTTTTCGCGCTAATTTTCACGCTCATGGCTAAGTTTACCAAAGTAGCATAGAGTTCGTAAAATTTTGTGTACGTTATCAGTGAAAATATTATTTTGAACATTGCCTAAGGGGTAAAAGTTTCATTATTTCAAGCTACGGTTTGCGTATTTGAAAAGCGACTAAAAACGATTTTAATCCTTTAGGAGCCCCGCTCGTTAACGTAAGTAAGTAAATTTTAGTGAGTAAAGTAAATTTTTTATTGCTTTCAACAAAAACAATACAAAATACTGAATTTATTACCAGAACAAAATAGGAAAGTTGGGTTGCCTCAAAGGAGAACCTGTGCTGAGGCAACCTTCATAAATTGTATATTCATCACTAACGTTTCTATTTTTTATACAAAAGTGATAGTAGAGAGTGAGATTTTCATGAAAAAGTAACAATAAACAATAAAGGCCATTTACATCTGGATATTTACGTATATGAGTATGACTAGAAAACAACTACAAACAACGATTTATTTATTTTTTTTACGTTCGTCCATCTCACCGATTTAAGTACTCCTCCCACATTTACGCAACCTTCATGTTCCTTCCATACCTCCTTTAACCCTTCTTCCTACTTTCCCACTTGTGATGCAACATTTGCGGTCGTTTTGTGAGGGGATGAGCTTTTTTTACGCTCGGCTCATCTATATGCTCCGGCTATGCGACGTTCGAATTCAGAATTGAGCGTTGCGCGATTCGGCGATCTTCTCTGGCCGACGTTGATGATACGACTGTTGGGAGAGACGAGAGCTGGCTTTCTGGACGGAGGGAGGGTTGTTCTTGTTGGAGAGTGTCGGCGACGGTTGACGGGATATGCAGGGGTGCTCGTCAGAGACGCGATCGGGCGAGAAGATTGGTTCTCGAAGTTTGAGGCACTCCCAAGGAAAAGGGTGTGCGGAATCGATGGAGGAGGGTAGGGCAACCCCGCTAGGGGGAACACATCAGCTCTCTCGTCACGACACGGAAATTGATTGTCGACTGTTTTTGTTTTTTTCCTTCTCTTGGCCAACTTTGCCAACCAGAACTTTTGTGGGAAGCCACGAGGTGTCATAATAATTCACCGACGTATGTCGAGGAAATATTTCAAGCAGGAAATAAAAGGTTGGCATGGCAGAGAAAGGTGCATGGCAGGAGAAATAGGTTGCAGACGGGCATTTTCTACAGAGGAGGTCTCATGGCGAAAACCTTAGGCAGGGCTGTAAAGGCTGGTGAGGAGCTTGATATGGATCGAAGTGAGGTAATAATATGTCACTTTGACTACGCGAAAAGACAAGGAGGAAAGACTGTGAGTTTTAGGAATGTGGATGTAGAGGAGTGTGGAAATAGTGTGATATATGGACAAGAGATTTAACCAGATACTTAGGGATAGTACAATTCTGAATGTTGAGGAAATAATGATGGGTATGCGATGACAAGGAAGAAAGAGAAAATGTATGACAAAAAGTAAGTAGTGGAAGAAGGAAATAAGCCTAAGTGAAGTAGCATTAAGGATAGGGATGGAGTAAACGGAGGAATGGAAAGATGAACTCTTCTTCAAACTGTTAAACCCGGTGGAAGACTGTCTATGAAATGCGGAGCATCTTAATTTTTCACATGATATCTTTCTTCGACCTGTTATTGTAATACATATGTATATATTTATTGTCAGGAATTAAGGTGAATTAGAATTAAAATGCCAAAACTTTTGCCAACGTCTTCAGGGCTGTAATGATGAGCACAATGATGAAAAACTGTTTGCAATCCATTTTTAAAACAGTATGGTTTAAAACATAAAACAAACAGTCATTAAAAAGAAAGATAACTGATCATTTCTTTAAGATTATATTATCCTAAAGTTTGTTAATATTATTTCTTTAAATTTGCAATTTCGTTGCTTAGTTCATTTCATTGTTGGAGAATTGTTTCATTTATTAAATTAAAATAAATTTCACTTAAATTTCATGTCGGTCCTTTTATTACAACTTTTTTTTAGCTTTTGGAAATAGGGAACATTTCTTTGAATAGCCTTTTTGATAAATTTTGTTCAGAGTATATAATATTAACTTTTTCGAAATTAAATAATCGACTGTTGTTAATGGCATGATTTGCTAATGCGCTAAGTTTAATTTTATTTTTAATAGATGTTTTGTGTTGGGAAATCCTGTTTTTCAAATATGGATGATTAGCCTATATAGATATTGTCACAATTGTTGCACGGTATGGAATGCACTATATTACTTCTAAGTGGTATAGGGGTGACTTAAGATAGGATAAGACATAAGCTTAGGATATATGAGTTTATCTTCAGTTTTATGATTTTTTATGTGTTATTTCATCAACTGTTTTTTGGTAATTTGCTCAGATAATCCATTTATGTAAATGAATCCCCGATTTATCAGACACAACTACAACCCAATATCTTTTCGCCTTTTTTCCCTCAGCCAACCAGTCAACAGGTAAGAATGGCGTCGCGAATACGCTTTCATTTCGCTCAATGACCCCAATGACGCTCGGCAGTGAGCCTCGCGAAAGAAATAGGAGGAATCCATCCCCCTGCAGTAAAATTTGAGATTTGAAACGAAAAGGGAGAGGGGGAGGTGGAAGGAGAGGCAGTAGTAAGTGACGGAGGCAAATGAGAGGGGGAGGATGGATCTTCGGGGAAGGGAAGGAATTGAAAATCCTTGGCCCGTATGACATTTTGGCTGATTGAAGTGGGCCTTGTTCCGTCTCTGCCTCAGGGTTGGGGAGGCTGAAATCCATTACCTCGTCTGCTGCTGGGAATTTTGCCGGGGGAACTCGAATCACCAGTAATGATACGGAAAAGGGTTACGGTAAGGGGGGAGAAGGGAAAATCCAGATTCCTTTCCATCGCAAAAGGGGACTGGAGCTGTCGTTTCTTGATTGCCTTTGACTCGGGTAATCTGGTGAGAATTTGTTACGCGCGCTCGAGCATAAGCGTAAGTATGGCTTATATTAATATTGGGCTCATTTCAGGAATAATTGTTATCTATTTGGCAAAATTAACCCGATTGCTGTTTTACTCACTGTGATACAGTACCACCGTATAGAAGAAATATGAATGGGCGACTGAATCCAACAATCCATTAGTAGGTTAATATTTCACGTACCATATTGGCGTACCATATTGGCGTACCATATTAACGTTTGGGGGTTGAATTGGAGTGGTGGGTAGAACACCACCTTCCCTTCGTGAGGGACCGGGTTCGAAATCTGGCTGCGCAGGATATTTTCCGTTGGTACACGTATCTAATCTTAAGTGCATTGTGGTGAAATCACCAAGTTCAACACTCTCACCGTCGAATGGACCGTTAAACCCTGGCTACTTGGCGTCTTTCATCAAGAGCAGGATAATGCTGAATCTGGATTTCTCACATCCCCTCTTCCTCTCTATAATAATTCCTACTCCTTCCTAAATATAATCTATATCCCATATAAATGGCATAAAGAGCATTCAGTCACCCACTCCGAATTAAGTACCATTAAAATTACACGCTACCATTCCTAAGATTATATCGCACCGTCTAACGTAATGTACTCCGAAGACAAACACAATACCTAGACCCAATCTGGTATTAGAATCCAAGACCATTCACCGTTTCCGACCTGACTACAGCTTCTGATTCACATCACGTGAATTACATCTGATTATTATACCCGTAAATAGTAGCAACGATATCTCGATGTCAATAATATATGATGATATACTTACGCTCTATACGAATGAAATACGAAACCGTTAATGCCGTGTCTTTCGAGATAAATTTTAATTTATTGACAAACTTAAACCCATTAGCTTCAACTAAATGTAAGGAACCAAGTGTTTGGACTATGACCTGATAATATTTCGCCAGCAGTTGACTAAAATGAGTTTTTTGCATAATTTCTGCTCCACTTACTCTCCAAAAAAGCCGTACAATCCTAAGTTTTTATCCAATCGTGCTGGTCGTAATTATCAAGAACGTTTTTTTTAAGTAATTAAAGTAGTGAATAAGGAAATTAAAGTTTTGGCACGTTTTACTTAAATGTTAAGAACCTGTATACATGCGAGATGATTGGAGTCGGAATTATCCAGCAGTCAACGAAAGACGTCAAGGGGTCAACAGTTTAACGTCCCATCCGACGGACGGATTACTAAAATTGAGGTGTTCTCCCTACGTGAGTCTGAGGTATGGGAATATTAACTAGTAATCAATAGAAGATTGAATGCATACAAACCAAGTGGAACCAGTGTATAACTACTTCTAACAATAACTTTCGCAGCTACTGCCCATCTTAGTAAGGAACATCATGGCTGATAAAAGCCGTCAGAGCATTGAACCGTAATGACTCTGGATGAATTTGAAGAAGCCTTTCAGATCGTTTCAGAGAATGTGAGGAAGCAAACGATGGCATTGGCTGGGAAAAATATACCTTCTTGCTGCTTCCTTATTTTTATTCTCACTTCCGATAAAAAGCTATCACCAGAACCTTGCAACCACGCATTTTCTTTCGAGCAACGCAGCACAAAAGAAATTTTCAAGAGTCGAGGAGAATTGCTGAGGTTTCGTTGCGTGCCGAAAATCATACAAATAATACACCTCCGGTCTCAAGCCGAGTCGTACGTCTACACGTACATTTTTTTTAAAATCGTCTTTCTTTAGTTGCCGAGGGAAAAAATATTATTCAGGGTAATTTGTTTTCGTTAGCCTTTCAAACGGGGGAGAGAGAGTATTTTTTGCGCTTTCTGAATCTCAGTCATCACCTCCACATAGAATCATTTCTAAAATGCGGATGTTGAGGTGGATGATTTATCATTTTAGCAACTCTTTCGTAAACTTTGCTAATTTAGTAACATTTGGCGACCTGTTTTCAAAAGTTAGCAGCTTGGTAGAATCAGGTACTTGCTAAATTTAGGTACTTGTAGTTATAGATCTGTTCGAAGCAGATATTTCGTCAGACTACGTCGTAAAATTTTAAAGCCGGCTATACATATGGAGAGGATGATCAATGTATCTCGTATAAGTTACTTAGTATTAGGTAATTCTGCTTCCATAACAATTGATTGTCAAAATAAGTCAGTTTTTAGAAATTAAATTCAAATTATTAATGCAAAATATCTTGGAACTGATTATCACAGTAATAATTTAAAATTGCATCTCTGGTGGGTCATTGGAGTGATAGCATTCGATCGAGCTACAAATGAGTATATCAGACGAATGGCTGTGGACGGATATATCAGTAAAAAGGTCCAAGAAAGAAGATTATATTTTTAGAAAAGTTCTCATTCTATCTCTAAAATGGATAGTATAAAACTAAGTAAAAAACTTCAAAACTAATACATTAAAAAAATAGAAGTACTGTTAGAGGCCATATTTGAATAGTATTTTTAAACTTTTACGCCTTACATCTCGTGGCTGAGCTTCAAGCCACCGAGTGCGTCCACCGGGTTGCTGATGGTGGGTCGACCTCTAGACATAGAGGTTAGCTGCGAGATGAATGAGTTTACTCGTCGAATGAGCAGTCGTGGACCAAAAGCGGCTGTACTCCGAGGAGGTATCGGCCTATGCCTGGTTAAGGAAGGCCATTTCAGTGATGCAGAATCTTGTGAAGATGCAGAAAATTGTGAAGACTTTGCGACGGGAGGCCGACAACTCTTATGTATTCCATCTCCCGGAGGAGAGGGCAGCAGCTCTTCGTCATGTGAGTGAAGGTGGAGATAGGGTCGGTAGAGGGCGGTACCGCTGCAGCGGTACTCACTTCACTACTGGCGTGGTAACATTTACTTAAACGGTTGTAGTAATGCAATATGGAAGGTTAGGGAAACCACCGCATTATTATCCCGAGAAGTCACAGGTACTCCACCCTTTTCTTTTCATGAAGACGTAATGGAACCCTCTCGAACAAAATATTCCGGAGGTAAAATAGTCCCCCAATCGTATATCCTAGCGCGGACTACCCGAGAGAGTAGGTACATCAGTCAAGTGTGATAGACATTTTAGGGTAGGAACTTTGAATGTGCGATCACTTCGGACCTGCGGAAGACTGGAGAACCTGAACGTGAAAATGCGAAGAATTGACCTCGACGTACTAGGAATCGGCGAAATGATGTGCCTTCATAGATGAAGGTTATTGGAGCAGATACTACAGGATTGTACACGTTAGATATTTAAATGGTATTGCAATAATGCTGAAAAAGAGCGCCGTAATTCGTGTGAAGAGCCTTCTGAAGTACAATGAAGGGGTTTTAATGGTGGAGACCAAAACTGTAAATACCGTGATGGTGCAGGATTACTCGCCTGCAGTGGACTACGGAGACGAAGAAGTAAATGTCTTCGAAGATATCACGTAGGTAATAAAACGAGTCATAATGTGATTTCATTGGCTGTCAATATTGTATTTGTCCGGAGTTAAATAAAAAAAATCGTATTTCAATTTAAAGGGATAATAGAAATTGATTTAGCATATAATCATAGCTTATGCATCAATAAATATCTCTTTGTTTCAGCTGAATTGTTACTTTTAACACGGTAAGTACAGAATAAAAATGTTTTGTCAATTTCGGAATCCACTCCAACTAGTTCATTTGACAAATTGAGATTATAAATTTAATTTTTCCCTTTAGTGTTGGATTAAGTACTATGCTGAGTTCATGAACACTGTCACGGTCTTTTTCATTCCCATATGTTAGGTATTAAATTATTTATATTATGCATTAAACGTTTTTAACTGACCATAGTTGTGGAAATGTATGGTCACAGCTGAAGTATCGACCTATTATTTTTGTTTTAGGTGGGTAAAATATACATGTTACACGTATTAGTATTGACTCTTTACTTACAAAACTGAAACTTGTTTCAATAATTCGCAAACCCTACCCAAACCCTATTTTTCTAAGAAAATAATAACAGCACTTAAAACCTGCGTTAAGATAGGTGGAGGCAAGTGATATTATGAATATGGTAATGTCGTCATTGTCTTTTTAATTATAATATTAGGTAATTATATTTCAGCTAAGGTGACATATTATCTCAGCAAAAATATTAACGATTGATTTTATTGTTTCAGGTGAGTAAATAGCTGCCTGGGGCTTCATTTCGTTTTTCTGCCTGGAATACCTCTTTTACGTAAGTCTAAATTTCCCTAAAGGTGGTATCAGTATTTCTTAAAAGAGTTCTAAAAAATTTCCTTAAAAATTAGGAGGCCAGAGTCATTGTATGTTCTAATTCGCTGGATAATTCATATCTGATCAGTAATCCATAGATTGCTGACGTGAGCGAAGAGAGCAGTAATTTTATGTTTTCTTGCAGCCATTAGGAATCTTTATTAAAAGTTTTAAAACTGTGCAAAAAGCTATAGAGCACACAGTAAGTAAGTAAGTAAGTACAGTATGTTATGAGAAAAAAGGGACAATATCATTTACAGTTCGTATAAATTTTACCCTGTGTACCGCCACAAAGTCGTGTGGTAGGCAAGGTAGGTCACAAACCATGATGTAATGCTTAGCGGAAGAAAACTTTGTTAATTGATAATGAAACATGGTTTGGGGTATGTTTGGGAAAATAATATTAGCTTAGAAAAAGCTTATGCTGAAGTAAAAATAAGAAGAACTTTCTTTTTTAAAATTGTAGAATTGTAGCTGCCTAGTGAAATAAATAATCTTAAAAAATACGATAAGTTGGACATACGTTTGACGGACTTGTACATAAAGTTTGTAAGCACTAATAATAATAATAATAATAATAATAATTTCAACATTGGGTGCGAATTATTACTTCTAAAACTTAAATTTGATGGGCGCAATCTTTGAAACTGGTGACTTTTTTCTTAATCGACGATTTTAGATTCCTTAAAGGGATAATTGAACATGAATTTTGTCTATGTAATTAAATTGAGTACAGAGAAAGTTATTGGATAATATACGTTTCGTTGTTGTTTTCAGCAAGCTAATAATGAAAATAACAATACGAATTATAAATATCGATGCGGATGCAAACTTTAAGCTTTTAATTCTGATATTAATTTCAGTTCCGTAAAATTTCTCAACATAGTGTGAACTTATTTGTTTGAAAAATATTACATCGCGAAAACAGATAATTGAATGAGAACCTAACCCTATAAGAAAAATATTTTACAGGGGGAGCGGGACGTATTAAAAATGAAGCGATTTATTGATTGATCAATCATAGAATTTTAAATTTACCTATTGTGTAAATCTTTGATAGTGTTTTGTGGAAACTGTTTACATTATTTAAAAAATAATTGATATCATGAGTCGTGTATTAATTGTCCTTGTACATTTTGACAGCTCTTAATAGCTGACATATTTTACCTAAATGCTGAGTAACAAGGGCATGTAGACATTTTGAAGATGAAATTATTCTTCTTCAAATTTGATAATTTGGTCTTTATATGCGTAGTTATTTCACTACTCCACGGAGCGTGAGCTATCCTAGTGGATTGACATTTGTTTATTCTTCCGTGCCGTCGCCATATGCACTGATTTGCCCTCAATTCGTGCTCTCTCTCGTGGTGTTTTGTGTACTTGTTTGCGCGAGTTTCGAAGAAAATGAATCCTAATTTGGAACGAGCGTCTGACCGAGGGCCATTTTTACTTGTTTGGACGCCGATGTCACGTCTGCGAAAATCGTTCGGGTCAGCTTCGAAGGCCTTCATCTTCATCTCGCCTGTCCTTTTAAATTGGTCCTCACCCAAGAGAGCGAGAGAGAAATTACCAGCTTTGTTTTGTTCTCTACTCATCCAGTCCAGCCCATAGAAGAGAGTTTACAAAAAGCACACTATTGCAGAGACCTTATTGCATGTTGTGGGGCCGATGTTTTTACTGCAAAATCGTTTAGTCAGTTTCAAGCAGTCGAAAACGTTCTTTTTCCACGGAGAATAGATCTCGTATCAATGTAAGACCTGTAAGCCATTACGGTGAGGTTATTCTTCAATTGCGTACGGGCCTGAAAAATAAATTCGTTACATGTGATGTCCACTATTTAATTTTGTAATAAAATTCATTTCGTTAGAGTTATGGAAAAAGTACCTCCAGTAAAAATGACAGAATAAAGTCCTGGAATTCAGCCAGTTAATAATTGAACAGTGTCGTTGAACAGGGACTTGTGTTAGAAGGTGGTGTTTATTGTTACTTCTGAAGGTGATCGACAGTTAAGGGAATATGTACCATTAATGTACACACGATACGTAGTTAATTTATAAATCGGAAACGGTGGCCACCAAAAGGGAATTGATACCATTCAGGTTGGGTGGATTTTTTTGGAAAGAAACATAATTTTAGAAAGTGGAGGAAGAGTGGAGAGATAACCGGCATGAGCGATACCATTTTCATGAAAGGTGCCAACGAGTCTACTTTCTAACGTCCCATCTGACAGACATCATACTGGCCTTGCACTACCGTCTTCTTATAGAGATTTCTGGTATAATACCCTCTTCACCTGACCTGTTGTACAGGATATTTTCTATTCCCTTTGAGCATCACTGGTTATTCGGTCTCCTAGATCGCAATACCGTTTAATCTCTTTTAAATTTCGTTTGCGGTTTGTATAATATTAATCTTGGCTTCTGCTCTGTTCGGTTGACGGAATGACGTACTGTCCTCGGCCGCTTCGGAGACCTAGACCATGATGTAAGGCTATTAATCAGCGTAGCTCTTTCGATTGGGGGGGAAGTCTTCGAAGACATCCGTCCCCAGGCGGGGAGAAGCGAGCGACACTTCCTCCGCTGAGGAGTTCACCGCAAGATGATTTCACTGAAGAGATTCCTCCGCAGAGGGGTCGTGCGCCTGGAAAATGATGCCAAAGGGGAGTTTCATTCCACCCCAAAACTTTCAACGGCAATCAATCACCCGCGAGAGATATTTCCGCTTTATTCTCTCCCTCGGAAGAGAAAAACGAGACCCTCGAAGGATTTCCCCCTCCAGCTCCACCTCTTCAAAGGCGTTGGCGCCTCTGCTTAGCAGAACAGAAAACAGAGGAGCCGCGAAGTCACCAGCGCGAAGCAAGTTCATGCCGTGGAATGCCGTTGAGGGGGTTAATCATTGTGGGTGTCGCTTTCGGGATAAAGGACGATGAGAGGAGAGAAACGGAGGAGACAAATTGAAGTCTGGGGACCCCAAGGGATTTAAAAGGATTGAAAAAAATTGAAAAGTTTTCTTAAAGGGGTTGTTTTTCCTCCATCTAACCGAGACGTAGCTTCCTGGGAGAGCGAAAGAGGGTCGGAATCCAAGATAAGGGTCGCAGAATTAGAAATATGTTCATTTAAAGCTTGATTGATGTGCAAGTAGCAACATAAGTTGATTTTTGTACATGAACTAAATTCCTGCTCTTACTATCATGCAGATATAAAAACTAGTTCATGCATACACTACTTACGTTCAACTTACAAGATACAAGATATAAGGCTACTAGGTGATGAAAAATATTAGATATTTATCCATCAGGAAAGTAAAATGTTAGGCATAAATGTCGCTAAATAATTAGTATATAGAGAGTGATGGAATAGTTTTAGTTTTTTCAGGCATTTCAAAGGTACATCAATTGGTCAAATTATATTTTTCAAGAGCGTGTGAGTATTTGCGTGGGAGTGTAATGGAGAGCTGCGTTACCAAGGGATTACCTCGGGATTGCGCTAATGGGGGGATTTTTGATCTGGTTTCCCATCCTAAGGGCTCAGATTTGAATCCCAGAAGAGATAAAAGATTTATAAATATCTACACTGATTCCTCTTGAGGGCGCTGCGGCTGGTGTATTTCAAGTGCGGTACTATGTTCGTCGGATGGAATTATTACCGAAACCACTTAGCGTGTAAGTTAAGATTAGTCTAATACTGTCGTGGGGTTTCCCATCACCCTTCGTTTACTCAAAAAAATCTTATTTCCAACTACAAGCTTATTATCAATTACACAAATCATCTAAATTATCATTCCGTCTATCTAATCTAGCCTTCCATGATATCGAAAATAGCAGCAGATTAATGGCTCAAATTGGCAGGAAAATAGATTCCTAAGGTTTTCTCTCGACGAACAGATTTTGAAGTAGGACATTTTCTGGCCTTTACAACTTTTCAAGCCTTGTATAGCCATTGCACTCTTGCTGTGGACTTAATTCAGATGATGGTGGAAAATTATTTTAAGTAGGTACTTCACTGTAATTTAAACTGCACTGATCATCATCATCATTACTAGTTAATTAGGTTGAATTCCATACTTTCAAGTGTGTGTTTCCAGCTATTCGTTGATTTTTCTTGCTACAAACTGTCATCAATTCATGAGATACTCTATAACTACGATATTCCGTTCTAATAACGCTGGTTTCCTCAGTGGCTGGTTGCGATGATAGTAAATGACTGCAAAACGTAATCAAAATCCTCACAACAAATTATCTTCTTTCTGTGAATGTAACGAGAAGCTGCTGCCCAGCATTTGTCCATCAAGAGCCATATGTATGCCAGTTGAGACTTTGGTAACCATTTAGCATGGAAAATTATCCAGTTATCTATTCCCTTAGGGAAATTACAGTGATACAGTCCTGAATTTATTACCGGTGTGTAATTGGAGGCCAATTGTAATGCATTTAAAAATAATTTTAAAAAATACTGGCGTGACTTCATTGAAAATAACCCATAAAGCAGTTTTGCTGATTATAAATGCTGGTTATGGCGATGAACGCCTCAACGGATCGAAGGCTTAACACAGATTAATCGACTTTCAAATTATCGAAAAACTCTACGCCTCGATAATCACTGTCAGCTTCTATGATTTCTCGTCCTCTGTCGAAAAGTATACCTTCTTTTTTTTAAAAAAAAAAGTGGGTGCGTTTTCTGATAGGGGCTGAGAACAAAAATGCAGCCAGTATACCGATGAGTTATTCTGGAGGTCGATAATAGTTTGGGAAGGTGGTAGGGAGGGGGAGCAGTCTTAAGGCTCAAAGATGATTGATTCCTGGATTCTCCCCTTTACGTGACTAGGTTGTCCGATTTCTCGAACCCTTTCTCAGGGGAGGTTTTCCACCCTTCCCCGTTCCTTGCCTACGGTAACCCAGCCATTCATTCATTATTTTTCAATCCTCAGGTTGGTTAATTGCTGCCATCTATTTTCCCTTCAATTATATTATTGACAAATCTATTGCCTATCAAGTTGTATAATGTTGTATAAAGTTGTATAATTCGGAGTAGGACGATAGTATTTTTTCTTTTTATTACCTGCATGTTCAAATCAACGTGTGACTCGCATGCAATGCTTGTTTTTTTGCATGCATGAGTGTCTGTGGGATTGGTGTCGGGTTTCGAGGCATGCATGGTGTTCGTGGGTGTGTCCTGCATGATTGGGATTTGGTAGTTTTCTTCTTTTTCCCCCCCAATTGCTTTTGAAGGTATAGTGTTTGTTTTGTAGTGTTCATTTTTGTTTATTTTGTCATTGTTCCTGGTGTGGATGCACCCCCTGCCACACACCCTCGAGGTGGCTTGCAGGGTATGTCGTAGATATAGATAGATATAGATATAATCCACCTAGTTATGGACGTCTTTTGTCGCTAACATATAGCAAACGATAATTTTGACCAATTCTTTGAAAATACACAATTCCGGTTATGGTTGAATTTCCAACCGCTAAGGTACGGACAAATTCGGAAAATTAGCGATGAATGCTAACATTGAATTGATGCTGTTTGCAATGCATGTGGAGAAATAAAACGAACGTATTCCTATAACCTAGTTACTTTGAGAGTTGCGGAATAAACAACTGCGCGGAGGTGGCAATCATAAGACTAAAATAGCTTAGTATTTTACCATAGTTTTTAGATTATATTTTTGTCAATAAAAATTCAATATTTATAAATAATCCTCAATGTTTGCTGAGTGAAAATGGCGCAGAGAAAAGGAGGATGAACGTTTCCTCATCATGTATGTTTTAGAAATATGTTAACAAGTTAACAAGCAATCAAAATCAGTAATATTTGAAATATTATACTTTGTTTGTCGAAGTTAAGCGATATGTGAACGACGATCTTCTTACATTTTTCAAACCTGCATGGAATTTCTTTCTCGATCAATGAAGACTGAAGCATAATTATACAATACCGTATTCGCCGGCACACTAAATATGTATGTACAGTAAATTTGCCGGCACTATGGATTTGCTGGGTTCACACTCACTTTTAGATGAATTTTATGCCAAACTAAATGTAATAGAAAATATACGAAGGAACTAATTCTTCAATATATGGACAATGATAATTTTAGCACAAAACAGAATAAAACTCATGTCTGGACCAGGATAGATCTAAGAAAACTTCTAGAAAAAATCCAATGTCAAACTTATATCCGAAGGCATTTTGATCAGAATGAAAATACGGTATGATATATTCAATTAGGGAAGTAAGTTTTGGCAGGGTTAACTTTTAACATACCCACCTCCGAATCTGTACCACTGTCTCGGCTCTAAGACTAGGTAGTATATTTTACATGCCTTTATTTCTTACTTAGGAAATGGTAGCAATGGAAGGAACTCGTCTAGATTAGTCCATCCCGTCACGTCCGCAAGTTGTTCTCTCTCTTCCGGAGAAGGCTATGGAATTCTGCCATTCCAAAAATGCCTTCGTGTTTCGTCACCCGGATTCCATCACAAACGTGTTGTATCTCATTTTCCCAGCCGTGGCGTCTCACCATTCCATCGCGACCTTGACCTCTAAAAATGTTAAATAGCCCTTCCCCAGAGAACGTAACCTTGTAGAGTTTAGGATAGGACGATGGGTCACGTTCAAGGTTACAGCGAAGGAAGTTTTCTTTTCTTTATTTAAAAAAAAGCTCACAAAATGTGGAATATTTCGATGGCCAAAGTCACCTTTTTCAGCGAAAAGAGAGGAGCTACTGAAGAAGGGGAATAGCAAGAGACGGTAGGACTAAGTAGAGAGAGGAGAGGAGTAGGGAAGACGGTAGGGGGGCTTGTGCGTCACAATTAACCCGAGAGGTTTAAAAGCATCGAGCCAAACAGACGTGAGTTTAATGGCATGAAGATATGATACGGTGGGAGGGAGAGAGGACAGAATAGACACCTTGAAGTAACTATTGAAGGAAGAATCATTTGAGGAAGCATGTTTCGGGACAGAGAGAGGGACGAGGAGAAGAAGGTTGGTAGGAAGAACGGTGGTTATCGAATCGAAAATTTGAGGGCGTGATAAACGCCACACGTAAAAATAAGTGACGTAACGACGAGGGGTTGGTTAATGTAATGTTTAGAGTTTTGATCTCTCATTCCGGTGCTAATTTTTAATTGGCAGGATGTCCTCTATATGAGGGCTTGGTAGAGAACACACGGGTTTAGTTCTCAGTCCCTCGGAATGGTCGTTAAGCTGTGGTCCACGTGGTGCCTTTTTTTTAGTAGGCTACTACCGACGCCTGGTTTCTCTGCACCCTTTCTTCTTTCCCTTCCATTTCCAACCGTTGTACCTTTCCTCCCAGTATGAAGCGTTTTTAAGTTTAGGTACAGGCTTGAACACACAAATGAATATCAAGTATTGAAGCAAAAGTTATGTAACTACAGCAGAAAAGAAAACAAGTCACTCTGACACTTTAGACCGAATCAAGAGGCATGCTGTAGGTGGGATTGCTGGGAAATAAAAATCGTAGGCACATAGCTCCCCGCACGCCAGCTCCGATTGGTTGATTGACCCAATATTAGCACCTAAGCTCTAGATCGTACACAAATCCTATCTATTTCTAGCCAAACTCTAAGATTTCCAATCCATTACATTTCCTAAATTCCATTAAGGTCATATTTCACCGTGTAAATGCAATTTGGCATGCCTTTGGATTGGTTCCAATAGTGATCGCTCATAAATGTTACCCTATCCAAATGCAGCATTTTAATGTAGGGGATTGAAACAGAAGTTTAGGTTTAGTCATTAAGTAACGCTGAATATCCATTCTCCCCTCTCTCTCTATAGCACTCCGTAAATATTCTCATAGATCCTCCTCAGTTACGTAACTCTTACAGTAAACCTCTTTTTATGAATGATAATGGAGACATTCTTTATAAATTTTTGTTTATTTCTCAGCACTCTCTGTGGCTTTAAGTCTGCACCCACTCTTAAAGGCACTTCAAACCGAACCTGAGGAAAGGTATGAGGATGGAGGTGGTAGGGTGGATAGAAGCCCAGCGTTGGCATTAGCCTACCTTTAACGGAAGATGCCGAGGTCCTCGGGTTAATTTCCCATCTGACGGAAAGAATGCTGAACTCGAGGCTGCACTGCAAAGCTAACTAACTTTTAATATCTATTCCATAATTCAATTAACGCATTTAATTAATATGGATTGATCTTTATACTGATCGAAGGCGAACCCCTTCCTGGAAGGCGTACCGCGTGGGCTAAACGGTACGGTGTTTGCACGTTCAGCCACTCTGGGCCTTTGTTGGGTCGTTGGAATGATATAGCGTAGTGATTACTGTTGTATTTCACATAATTATAGATGTTGGCAGACCTGGTACGAACGGTAGATTATGTGACCTAGTCAATATGGCGTTGGCCTCTGTTGTATTCATGTATGTCTGAACCGTTTAATAAAACTGTTAAAAATGATATAGAACATGGCGCAGTCGTGAAAGTATCGTATCACTTACGCGCAAATTTTGTGAAGTTGTTAAGTATACAGCAACAGGACCCTACAAGTATGTCCACCGCGTCGGGTATAGTAAAATTGCAGATAAATTTTGAAATTCAGGTCAAAAATGCCTTAACGGAGTGTAAATATTGGAAACTGGAATTTGAAGACTATATTATTTCCACGGGGCAAGATGCTTCCCCGGATCGAGTGGAACTTGTACTTCTCAGGAATATGTTGGGCCATGAGACGTCTCGCATTGTTTCCGCCTTGCCCATGACCGGAAAAGGCATCCTACACAGAAACAGTGAAGGTAATTGAAAATTGTGTGTCACCAAGGGACACAATTGTTCAGGATCGCCACAAATTTAGCATGCGTTTTCAGAAAGAAGGTGAGACTTTTGAACATTATTTGATTGATTTGCGCGAAATTTTAAAAGCGTGTGACTATAAAGTTGAGCATGATGGTGCCAAAATTTCATTTGAACACCAAATGTTACGAGACAGAATCGTTACTGAAATATGTGATAACAATGTATGGGAAGGTCTGCTAAGAATTGATCGCTCAAATTTGACTCTTGACAAAACCATTCATTATTGTCGTTCTGCTGCACAAAGTAGGGAACATGCTAATCAAGTGTCTAAACAAAATCCTAAAGCGAATTCTCATTCTTCATTGTGTGTTGATTATGTGTTTAAGAAAAAGTCAAGTAAAAGTAGGGACAAAGCGAAGTCGAAGTTCATTAGTTCACGCCTACGAATAAAACCTTCTTTTGCCAATGCAATTCTCCTTCTCACTCCAATGCTGCTATGCCCTTTTTCTTCCAACACACTACCTCGATAGCTAAATTGCTCTACCTGCTCTAGCTTCTGACCTCCTACTTTAATCGTTATACTGGCCCTTTTTGTTCTCGAAAATCGCATTACTTTCGTTTCCTTCTGATTTATCTTCATCCTGTATCTTTCGCACAGTCCCTGCAATGCATCTAGCATTTTGTGTAAGCTCTTGATGAGTGGCTGACTAGCGCCTCACTGATTTTATCAATTTTCCCCCAACCTTTACTCCAGCCTCCAGTTCATCCCAAGCCTCTCTCACCATTTCCTCCAAGTATATGTTGAAAAGTACCGGCGATAACGGACAGCCCTGCCTAGCTCCCCTCCCTGTTGTGGCCCAATCCAATTCTCCATCGGCTACTCTCACCTGCATCTTCTGCGCCATGTATAAATTCCGGATTAGTCTCCTGTCTCTCCAGTCTACTCCTGTCTTCCGCAATATTTCCATTAACTTGTCCCACCTCACTCTGTCGAACGTCTTTTCGAAATCAAAAATGCACGCGAATACACCTGATTGTATTATAGATTCCATTTCACTAGTATTCTCATCACTGAAATCGCATCCGGAGTGGCCCTCCTCTTCCAAAATCCAATCTAATCCTCGCCTGGAAATTCATTTGCTCTCTTTTCCATTCTCCTATTGATGATTCTAAGCACTACCTTTGCCGCATGAGAAATCAAACTTATCGTTCTATAATCTTCACATTATTTTGTCACCCTCTTTTTCGGTATAGGTAACAGCACGGTTTTTACAAAATCCTCCGGCCAAACCCCCTCCTTGTATATACTACAAACAAGGTCATAAAATCTGTCCCTTCCCCCTTTTCCTAGGATTTTCAGAAGCTCAGAAAAAGAGGGAGACAAAAGAGGGTGACAAAATAATGTGAAGACTATAGAACGATAAATTTGATTTCTCATGCGGTAAGGTAGTGCTTAGAATCATCAATAGACCTATCTGGCATGGATAACATAACAGGAAAATCTATTATTCCTCCTCCCTCCTATTGCCTCATGCATCTATCCACAATCTCCTGGTATTCCCTCCTCTTCCCTCAAATAATTGCTCCTACATCCCATTTTTTTATTTTTCTTCCTATTTTCAACCTATTTAGTCTCATCTCACATATCATCACCACCAATTTATGGTCGGAGTTGGTATCTGCACCTGGGAAACAATGTGAATTCTTTACGCTGTTCCTGAATCTTTGCCTAATCATGATGTAGTCTAGTTGGTACCTTCCAGTATCCCCCAGCATTTTTCATGTGTACCTACTCCTAGGGTAATGTTTAAACCACGTATTTGTAATCACTTAATTAATCCTCTACAGAACTCCACTACTTTCTCGCCCCGGTCATTTCTTACACCCAGCCCATACTCCCCTACTTCACTTCCGTCCCTCCCTTCCCCTACTACAGCGTTCCATTCTCTCATAACCATTAGGTTCTTCCTACCCTTTGCTTTCCCAATTAATTCTTCCAACTGGTCAAATACTTCGTCTACTTCCTCTTCTTTATGTCCCCCTGTTGACATGTAAACCTGTACTGCGACTGCATTCGCCGGCTTCGCTTTGTTTTAGATAGCCAGTATTCTATCGCTTACCCGTTCCACATTCAATACCCTTTTTCCTAATGTTGCATTCATTACAACTGCTATTCCCCGCTGGCTCCCTTCCCCTCCACTGTATATAATCCTGCACTTTTCACTCCAGAAGTCCCCCTGGTCTCTCCATCTTACATCGCTTAATCCCAACAAATCGATCTTTCCCCTCTCCATTTCATGCTTAATGTTTTCTAGTTTTCCTGCCCTTAACATAGTCCTAACATTCCATGTCCCGATCCTTAGCATTGTTTCTCTCTTCTCTGGTTTCTTCTTCCCCGCCGCTGCTGCTGCCGTTGCTGCTGTCTTTCTTTTCGTGCAAGGATTTCGTGAGATGACGACCGCAGAATACTTGCTTACCCTGCTGCCGGGCACGACACCCGTCCCACTAATTTGGTCCCCGTTGTTGCCAGGATTCAGTTCTCTATTGTTCAAGTCCATTGTGTTCTTGGGAGAGTTTAATTGAGGTGGTTTCCCGTTGCCTGCCTCAATAGTGTTTTTAACCTGACACCATCACTTGATAGGCCGCCCCACTGTGGTCAGACGCCTTCTCACAGCCGCCTCCTTGAGGAACAGACGCTGCGAGCACGGTACGTGAACTACCTTTCGTCAGGCTCCTACCCTTCGACCTATCTGGCATGGGTGACCCTACCAGGAGCAATATTAGTTACTCCCGCCAGTGCAGCTCTAGGGGTCACGGGAGCACGTAAGCCCCAACCCCACCGCGACAAGGCGTAGTCCTGTGGGGAAGGGGATTGAGGATCGCAATCTCAAAAATTGAAAGGTTAAGTTGAACTAGCTATGCCAAAAAAACAAGGCAAGTGTCTCTTGTACTACGGTTGGAATCTGGTGGTAAGCTCTCACTGTGAATGGTGGGAATCTAAAATCCATGAAGTACATTGCGGTCAGCCCGATAAAAGTAGAACCTGCCTAGTTTTACGACCAAATCGCAAGTTCTCCGTCAGTCGCAAAGAGGAAGAATCCAATCCGCTTGTGTCCAATTCGTATCTCCAATTCCACATCGCGTTTATATGGGAGGGATCGAAAATCCAAGGATTACTCTAGCATGATGGAAAATGTCCTTTATCCTACGAATCCATTTCATTACTGCTGCTCCTCTTCATTTCGTTCGCCCTAAAAATAACACCTCTTTCCTTTCCACCTTCGTCTCTCAAAACCGCTGGAGGCCGTCAGAACGTTTCAACCCTTTTCCATCGTGCCGTCACCCATTGTCCATGTCCATCAACCCTCACACCCTACCCCTCTCCCCTTTTCCTTCTTCCCCTCCTCCCCGTACCACTTCGGTACGTCTTTACCCTTTAAGCCCCTCTCTCCCTTTCAATAGCCAATATTTTTCCCCACACATTTCCACATGAGGTAATGACACATCCCCTTAAGGATTTTATCATTTACTTAATATTATCAATGATTGCGCAGTTTTTACAATAAAAGAGAGAAATCAAGAGAAATTAGCTGCATAGTAGATGGATTAAAGGGCTCGTTTTGTCCATGGCCATCTCAATTTAAAGAATACCTATGGTATATATCTTTTCTTGGAGTGGCGAGTTTCATGTTCTCTCGTTAATCTTATCTCGCTGTTATCTTTCCCTCATCGTAACCCCTTAAATATCATTTTATCTACTCCTACACAATACCCTGCAACCCACCGCAAGGGTATGTGACGGGGTGAACCATCACCATGCATTTTAAGCCAGAGAGAAATAAATTTAATTGTTCTGGGAACAAAGTCCCTTGAAACATAATTTAAAATACATTCAACCATTCGGCAATAAATACAATATTTATAAACAAAACGATACGATTTATTTAAAAAAAAATTATCTTGGGCAAAAAAATTAAGCAATTATTATAAATGAAGAAAATGATCAGCTACGATACAGAAATAAAGAATAAAACAAAGAAATCAGAATATAGCTAATAATTATCATAAAAATAACAATAAATAATACTTTACACTATACACTTATTATTATGCAGGCATGGAAAAATACCAGTTCATGAAGCTAAAAGGTATGATGCTCTTACATTGAGAAAATGTTAGATGTGCGTTCACAAGACACGTGAAATGTGAGCTATGGATGACAAAATATTGTTTTTATATGCGAAGTAATTCAATACTATTTTGAAGTAGGATTTTCTAAAAATAAATTTATCAATTAATTTACATTTGCTTGAACATGAATAAATTAGTATTCTTAAGACATGTCAACGTTTAAAAAATCACTACATGTAACTCTTCTGCGTGAAAATCTACATGCCTATTCTAATTTCCTCGTGTATCTTCGATTCAATCCATTACTGTCTCAAATTCTGCACGAAAAAATAAATTTTTGAACCTCTATATCTCACGATCTATTTCTCTAGTTTTATCTTTATTCATTTATTATTTTACTCTGCGCTTCTTCAAATCATCTAAACGAATGCAATTTAGTTCTGCTGGATCGCTCGGTGTTCTGGTCCCCGGCAGCTCCGAACGCCAAATCCGACTGCCTTTTGGAGTGAGTGAGTGATGGATGGTCGAAAGAAAGTATCCGAAACCTTTCAAGACCTTGCCCTTAAGTGACGTCCTCTCGTTTTGTGGATATACTGGGATTCTCGGGTGGTGGACTGTATCCCAGCAATAGGGGCGTCAGGGGGAATAAATCAATCATCGTTTGTCTCCACATGACAATCCTGTGGTGGTAATTTACAGCTCATCTATATCTACGTTTCACATCCTGGTAGACCCCTCAAGAACGCTTGGCAGGGAGTAGAAGGTCACTATCCGTGAATTTGAGATTTAGCTGAAATTAAAACGGTGTTCATTGATAATGAAGGATGGCTGAGTAATGTAATTAGAAAGAATTATACCTTATTTCAGTTTCAATCGTGTAATGAATTGTAAACGATTCAAGTTAATTTTTTAATTACTACAAAAATGAACCAAAGGGCTCTGCCTCCTACCATCCTGCTGGCGTTTTCAGGTCTGCACACGCCATCAGGATGGTTGGAGACACTGTCAGCAATTTACAACACGTTGAGGAGCGCTCGAGAGCGATTACACATCCCACCACGACATTGTGAGTATTTGACTTTAGTAATAATGTTATCATGAAATTTAATCCTATGGCCCAAGTTTAAATCATGCCTGCATATATTTAAAATTTTTAATATGCCTATTTTTGTAAAGTATCAATTTATAAACCTAAATATAGCTCGTTGCAAATGATTACTTTCTGATACCTTTCGGTTTTATCTTAGCAAATAAATTAGTGGGAAACTTACTGTTGGTTTTCTTACATAAATAATTGAGATGGTTTCTTGATGACCGTTAGAGAGGCTGGAGGGGAAGAAAGAGGATAGGATTTTATGTACAGTCTAATGCAAGTAAGAGTGAGAGTAAATGTTCAGAGATATCAAAATAGGCAATATATAAATCGACTGACTACCCTGCAAGCCACCTCGAGGTCTGTGGCACGGGGTGAGTTGTCACTATGCACGTGCACTTAACATTACTTACTCTACCGACCTAAAGAGAAATTTCCTTGAATATCGTGCGGGACACCCACTAAATATTCCATCTTTTCATCCGAAATGCAAATGAATATTTGAAAAACATCACAAACATCTATTACACATATTTGTATTTCTTATAGACAAGTTCAAGCCCTATAAAATCAACCCTCTTAATTTCATCACTGTTTTTTTCATGAATCCCTGATGCTCTCGTGTGTGCAATTACATGTTCATCTCTAAGCAAATGTATTTTATGAATGCTTCATGGTTTGAGAAGTCTAAGGTTGTTACGGTCACGAATATTTTGAGGAAAGAACGAATATTTGAATCTATCTGTGATGCTATGTACTTCTCTTATCTTATCCTTGTGGTCTTGTCTACCATTGTATTTTAGGTCTAGTAGATCTAGTCCATAGATCTTCGAACGTACGAACACAATAGATCTACCATATCTATCGTGTTCGTTCGTTTATGATAGAACACAACCGATTACCTTTTCAAACGGGCATTAAATATAAGTTCAGAAGCAATGAATATGAATTACCACCAAATATAGCTTGCCAGTATTTAATCAGTTTGGGCACATCATTTGTGTCTCCCCTCTTTTGCTCTTCCATCGATATATTATTCCTACAAATAATTTTCCCTGGTTTTAAACGTTTCTGCAGATTTTCGCAACACCCAAGGTGATGGAATTTCATATTCCAAGGATTTTGTACTTTCACTTGCCCTTGCGTGAAAATTTCATTGGAGTAACTCACGTTAGAGTTGCATATCAAGGTATTCACCGTAGTGGCTCTTTCCAGCCAAGATTAATAATTTACTAAAATGCTTGTCATGTACAACAATTGTATATTCTGTTTACATTGCCTTCCATATCAGCGTGAAAATAAACATAGGTGGAATCCAGAAGTTTGTAATTCGCAGTACATTCTACAAAATTAGCTGAAAAATAAGTTTTGTCTTTTACCGCAAAGCAAGCTGTGTTCAAACGTAGTCGTATTTTTGCGAAGAACCAATGCGTAATTTTTGGGAGAACCGACTATGGAATGGTATGGTAGTCAGCCTAGTCTATACGTATGAATGAGTGTGAATTTAAGCCAAGGGAACACTAGGATGAATTAATTATGGCATTAAGAAACAAATGTTGAAAATTACATCTCAAGGTACACCTAATCTACAAATCATACACCTCAATTTTGGGAATGTTTTAGATTATGTAGGAACAAGTTGTCATCAACAGATATAAAGAGTATATTTACAAATTCCAAAGTACTATGGTAGGACAGATCACAGCAATGAATTTAAAAACTGTAGATAGTGAAACAGAGTTTTTAGGTGTCATTTTTTCTTTGCAATATTGGAGACAATAATGCGAGGCGCGTTTAAAAAGAAATTACATTTTAAAAATAAAAAAATCAAGTAAGTATTATATTTTTATTTGAATTTATATTTGCAATAAAGTATGTGCCAAAATATTTTTCGGCATAATTTTTGGAGTTGTTGAGGCAATTTTCGTACCTTGGGAAAAACTTGTTTATTCCATCTGCAAAAAACGGCGCCGCCAGAATGACAAACACTGCTGCAAGGCGCGGCATTAACACAACTTTTGATAGCCTGATTTGTCACAATGTCGTGTACGAGCCTTCTCACGGGAAATCTTTGCAGGTAAGCACAATGTGAAACACTAATTCCCTCGGATGTTGCCATGTTGTCATCAGTTGCCCTATGGAAATCCTCAAGAACGTCCACCCCTGGCTTCATGATGCACTATATTCCTGCCTATGTTGAACAATCGAAGCCATTTCATTTCCACGAAGTCACTTTTTACTATCACCATATCTCATATGTCATAAATCTCAACCATCTATCTAAGATTTTTTTAACGATTATTAGGTTTCGTGAATTAAAAAAACTCCGAAACAGAGTATTTTACAATTGGTGAGGTCATATTTTGAATTGAAAATTAAAAAAAATAAAACTTTAAAACGCTAATTTTTAGCAGGTTATAGGCTATTTTCATGACTGCATGAATCTCAAATTACATAACGAAGAATCTAATTGTAAGTTTAAAAATCTGCTTACATGTTGAGTAAAAAGTACCTACTTAATTTTGTAGTGTCTGCTCACAAGATGTTGATAGATGAGGCTGGTTGCTCAGTGGGGGTTAATGAATCTCTGAATGACATTTAGGAATTGATAAGGGATTATCCATTTACGAATACCTCACCCTTAACTTCTTGGAGACATATGTAGTTTCGAATTTATTAGCAGTAAATTATTGCCTTACTTGGTAAACTTGCAAATTGGGCTAACTTTGGTGCTGCGGATGAAAAATTAATGCTTGATTTTAATGAAATGGTAATACGAGGGTCGTTAAATAAACCCTTAGAAAATAGTAGAAAAAAAAAACATTTTTTTGGGTAGATTTTTAAATATTTTTCAACATAATCTCCCTTCAGCTCTATACATTTTTCTAGGCGTTTTTCCAAATTTTTTAAATCGTCAAAAAAGTAGGTTTTCGGAAGCTCCTCAAAATTGGCATTGGTTTGGGCAATGACCTCCTCATTAGACGTAAACCTTTGTCCACCTAGCCATTTCTTCCAGTTTGTAAAATTAGAAAAAGTCCCTGGGGCCAAATCTTGTGAATTCTGTGGATGTTGTAATAATTGGAACTATAATTCCGTAATTAGCAGACCTGGGGCAAGGTGGCAGCTTTGCAGGCAGTCTTTATGGTGTGCTCTTGAGGTGAACTTAGTGTTCTAGTGTCAAATGAGCTTTTAAAAAGTTTTTGGAAACTTCTGATGACACATTACCAATAGGTGGCAGTAGTGCTTGTGCTTCAGGCAGGCAGTTACTGCTTCTCTACTCAAAGTAGTCTTTGCATTTTTTTACTCTTTTGTGCACCAACATTTCAAGCATTTTGTATGCAGAGAGAAGGAAATGGCTACTTTATAAATAGAGAAATGTGATCCACTCTAATTATCCAGATATGTTTTTGTACTTTTTTCTACGCCATGTTTTCATTATATGTTGTCTCCCACTCTCAAAAACCACGTTTTTTGCATTTTTCTCTGCTCTACAAACTTATAATAATCCAAAATTACTACCAAATCACACAGACAGAGAATCCACACTCAACGCACCAAACCTCGCCCTTTTAGCTCAAAACTTGGGCGAGAACAAAACAAAACGGATACAGAATGACTGACTGGCTGATTGATACGCTACAAAATTACACCCAAACCGATGCAAAGGTGGCTGTGATATTTTTCTGGGATCGTCTGGGTGGTTTAAAAATAGAATTGCTCCTTTTAGCCTTTTCAAATATTTTAGGTGGGTGTAAGTGAATGTCTTTTTTAAAATTGATGAAAAATGGAATATTCTAGGTTTTAATATAGTCGATTGAATGGTTCTGACACAATATTTGGTAAACATAATACCCAAAGCGATGTAAAGGTTGGTGTAATATATTTCTGGGAATCGTTTTAGTAGATTTATGTTAGAATTGTTTTTTTCTGAGCTTTTGGAAATATTTTTGGCAAAACACTTGCTTTCTACTGTGTAAAATATAAGTTGGAACGCAAACACCACAAAATATTTGAGGATCTGAGCAAGGTATTGGGTGACAATTTCAAACGTGTCGATTGAGTTCTAAAATTTCTTCAAATTTACTACCCGAAATTTAAGACGCATTGTAATTTACCCAACAGCTCTAAATGCAACTCTTTTTCCATTTGACCAATACAGAGTTGATGTAGAATATTTCAATCCTGCCGCGTGAACGGTGGTGAAATTCACATTAATTGCCTTGCGAAGAAATTCGCCTGGACCGGGAACCGAACCACGGACCTTTGGCTTTCCGGGCCACTGCGCACACCACTACGCCACCCAGGATGCCTAATTCGCATGGCAATTTTACCGAGGTTCAAGGACTAGATGTGGAGCCCTCGCGGTCCATCAAGGATGGCAATGCAAGGGATAAAGGGCTTCAAAGAAGCCACGACTAAAGGTGAACCCCATCCAGCGCTAAAGCCACGCTTGGCGGTAAATGTAGGATTTTTGTAGCACCCGGTCCAGGTGAATTTTTTCGCATGGCAATTAATGTGAATACAGAGTTGAGCCTGTCGTGTCCACTCATAGTTTACACTATTTCTAAATAATACTCATATACTATTCTACATACTTAACAAGTATTGTTTTTCTAACACATGCTTTTAATCTGGTTTATTAAGTGTGCGAAATGACCTTAGTAGTCACAGGACCTTAAAATAAATATATATACTAATAGAGACGCTACAAAATTAATATATATAGATTTTGGCCATCGCAACTGCGCAGATTTGCACCCGTGCATTACTTGATGAGAGAGGATCTTTTTTCGCTTCAAATGAGGACGTTTTTCCTTGATTTCTTCGTTCAGTCGGTCCAATAACAACGGATAATACTCTCGTGTTATCGTTTTACCCCTTTTCAAGTAATCGATGTGAAGGATCGGCGTGCATCCCTTAAAACCGTGGCCATAACCTTGCCGGCCCATTTCACCGTCTTTGCCTTCTTCGGAGCCCGTTCGCCATTAAAAATCCATTGTTTTGACCGTTATTCTGTCTCTGGAGTGAAGTGAAGTATCCATTTTTCATCAGCAGTTATGTGTCGACGCAGGAACTCCTCAGGATTGCGACGGAAAAGCGCCAAAACAGCGTCAGAGTTGACCACACGATTGCGTTTATTCTCCACTGTGAGCAAACGCGGCACCCATCTTGCCGAGATTTTTTCACACCTAATTTTTCGCGCAAAATTGAAGCGACTGTGCCCTGCGATATGCCTGTGGCTTCAACTATTTCGCGCTCTTTGAATCGTCGATCAGTTAGAACTATATCGTGGATTTTGTCAATAATTTTTGGGGTAGACTCTTCCACAGAACTCTCTTCCGGAACGATGTTCATCTTTTGTGGATGTGCGGCCACGTTTAAACTCATTCACCCAATTGTAAACAGTCACAAACACAGAAGCAGATGTGCCATGAACTTCGTCCAACTTAGATTTGATTTCTTTCGGTGTTAGCCCTTTTAAATAAAACTGTTTTATCACCGCGTGAAACTCACTTTTTTCCATTTTTATAAATAAACAAAAGTTGTTGAATTCAATCGACTGCATCAGTAAATCTATGTGATGGATACAGCGGAAACCCTAACATCTGACTAGTTAGAGGTGCTGCTTAGTGGGAAAAATGCGAGAGCAATCTCTTGGATTTTCTAAGGACTTATTGAACGACCCTCGTACCAGACATCAGTTATCGCCGTGAATGGCATATTTTGTATCAAATCATTATACCAAATGAAATCAAACCGTGAAAAACGTTACCAACTGGATTATTAGTATACATTTATCAGAGAATGTGGTCGATGCTGTAAAAATCGTGAAATAAAAATGTGTAATTAGGAAAAATAATTGTAATAATTATTTAAGTATAATTAATTGTCGGACAAAATTGTTGGAGTAGTTGTTGTTGCTATCGAGGACTTAATGACTTTGTTGGCTATGAAAAGCGGAGATTAAGACCTCTCTTATGAAGATATTCCATCCCAACTTACTCGAGTCTCCCTCCTTCCTAAAAACCTCCTATCGTTGCCGTTTTCCGAATTAACAAGGTCAGAAGGAACAGAGGAGAATGCCGCCGTCACAGCGACCGGACGTGTTTTAATTTCGCCTCTTAAACATTTATGGCATGCAAACGGCCGACTTTATAGAAGGAGATTTAAAGGGATTTGGCGAGATGGAGGTGGGCTAGGGGGTCAGGGACGAAAAGGCATCCGAGTGAAATCACGCAGGCGCATTTATATTTCAAACAGACTCCCTCTTTTCTCTCTCTATTTCTATCTATCTCTTATTTTTCTCACTCCCTGAGAGCGAGGAGAAGGGAAAGATTCATGTTTTCGTGGTGGCCTTGCAAATGTTTGCCCTTCAAAGTTCCTCTCCCACCCGAAGGAAAATAAAAGCTATTTTCGAGAATTGAAGCCGTCGTATCGCCTAGCGGTGGGAAGGTTAGTCCTCGCTTCCTAAAGGGGAGAGGGAGAGAGAAGCGATACGGATGGCGAGTTTGTTCGTATTGATGTTGAAAGTTATTCGGTAGAGGCAAACGACGACTTTTATGGTTATTTCTGCCATTTTTTGGATTTGTGGGCAATCGGTTAGAATAGGTATTTTACAGTGAACGGAAAAATGGTGGGGGTAACCTCAGAAATTAGTATGGTATTTAATGAAAGACCCCAAGAAGATCAAGATACAACAGCCCATTTCACGGACTGAGACGCGCCCTCGTGTTACTTCCCATACCAAGAGCATTTCAAAGTCTAGTATGGAGAAAGTAAAGTGGATAGAAAGGAAGATGAACAATGAAGGTAGGAGAGGAGAGAAAGTTGATTGATGAAATTAGGAACAGGCAGAGTATGTACAATAGGAAGGTAATAAGAATGGGTGAGGGTGTTTTGAAGGAAGTGATTGAGGGAAGAATGTTGGGCAAACGTGGTAAATGGAGGAGAAGAACTAGTAGTTTTGATAGAATGATGGAAGGTAGTAGGTATGAAGAGTTTAAGAGTCACATCGTGTGAAATATAGGCGTCGTAGGAAGAATTGCCAACTAAATGAATTAAAATCCATATTAAATGAAACCAGTCTATTAAATCAATTAAATTGGGAATCATCGTAAGATGGTAGGTTGAAACTTAAATTTAATCTCATAAATAAATTCCAATATAATATTTTCACTGATCATCCGCAGCCCTCCACTCGATTCTTCTATCGGCCAAACTCTTCATATTAACGTAGTTACTCTCTTTCATGTCCTTTACGACCTGTACTATATAACTCATACGAGGCCTCCCTTTTCCATTCTTCCCGTTCACTTTTCTTTCGACGATTGTCTTCATCAGGCCATCGTGTCTTAAGATATGGCCGATTTGGTTGTCCGGTCTTCTTTTTAAAGTTTTCAGCAGACTTCTCTTTTCTCCCACTATTATTAGGACTTCTTCATCTGTCACTCGGTCGAACCATTTTATCTTCATCGTTCTTCGGTAGCACCATATTTGGAATGTTTCCACCCTATTCTTCTCTGCTGCTGTCATCGTCCACGCCTCACTGCCGTAAAGAAACGCTCCAGATATACGTTTTTATGAATTGCTTCCTTACTTCTAAGCTTGTATTTCCACCTGTAAGTAGATTCTTCTTTTGATAGAATGCCCTCTTTGCCTGGGCTATTGTACTATTTTTTTCTTGCTTCGTCCGTCGTTGGTTACTCTGCTTCCCAGGCAACAGAAATCATTTACCACTTTCAATTTCTCTTTTCCTAATATAACGTTGGTTTTGGCCTCTTCTCTCTTGCTGCACACCAATATCTTAGTCTTTTTCATATTGATCTTCAGCTGATATGTGGCCATTGTCCTTTCCATGGTTTTTAGCATCTTATTCAGATCCTTCTCTATATCTGATATGAGTGCTATGACATCAGCGTAGCATGCTGATTGTTTCTCCGTGGATATTCACTCCAGAACACTTCTCCTTTCTCGATGTAAACATGAAAAATTATTGGAGACAGTGCACAGCCTTGCCTTACCTCTTTCCTTATTCTTGCTTCTTCAGAGCTGGGTACAGATTTAATCACAGCTACTTGGTTTTTATACAAACTGTGGATAATTCTTCGGTCATTGTATGACGCTCCAATTCCTTTCAGAGTTCCAAGAATTAAATTCTAAGTTGTCAAAAGACTTCCCTAAACCCACAAATGGAATGAAGGTCGGTTTGTTCTTCTCCATTCTCTTCTCTATTAGCAGCCTAAGAGCCAATATTACTCCTCTTGTACCCTTACTTTTCCTGAATCTGAATTGGCCTTTATCCAGGAACTCCTCTGCTTTACGTTCTATTCTTCTGTAGATGATTCTTGTCGATATCTTCTGATGACGTTAAAAATATTTTGTTAACTCCAACTTATTATGGTAGACTGGGCAATAATCACAAAATTCGATAAATTGATTGCCGGACTGACATATTCAAAATCTCTTCTTTTTCTCCTACTATTAGGGATATGAATAGTTGTAAAAATATCCAATAGCATTAATATGAGCGTATCAATGGATAGCATGGATAGTCGCATGCTGGTATAATGACTTTAAGCTAACCTAACTAACAGCATCATATTGCATGCTTGGTTGTTTTATCTTTTTTAAATTGTGAATCACTGACTTGTATATTATTACTAATATTTTTACGCATTATATGTGGTGCATGTTTTGTTTGAGTTCATCCACATTCACGCACCTTTATGGTGACTTGCAGGGTATCATGTAGATGTAGATGAATTGAATGTTCACTTAAGAATTATTTTCAACGGTAGAAAACTAATAGAGTGAAACCGGTGAAAGCGTTGGTGTCCGGGGATGCGTTTTTTAAAACGTTACTAGCAGGATTCGTAAAATGCGGGATTACGGGTGATTGGAGGATTTAATTAATTCACCACCAATTTTTTTTAGAGATTTGAGGCGTTTGGAATAAGTGTGCATTGATTTTTTTTTATTTGAGACAGAAACGTTATTAAATGAAGATAAGCAGGTTTAAAATATTCCCTAATTGATGACTGTCACCTCCTAAGTCTGAAAGTGAGAAACAAGGTCTCACTGCGTGACAGGATGTCTGTGAAATCTTCAGGCATGTCGCTCTGTTGGCATCAAAGGCGATGGTCGACATCAAGGCTCTCGATGCCTTAACCTCAGTTGGAGGCCGGGGGTTACCATTGTTCACAGTTTAACGTTTGAGGCTTAACTTTGTGGAACCACGAGATTGGAAATGAAACGTCGTTATGTAAATTCCGCACACACACTTTATTAACTTCGAACATGGTTTCAACATGTAAATGTCATTTTTGATAATGACATTTACATGTCGCATCCATGGTCGAAGTTAGTAAAGTCTGCGTGTCTGGAATTTACGTAGCGATGTTTCACTTCCAGTTACTAATAGCTGTTCTCAGCTTCTTATTCCTGGTCAGGCCCCTTAACTGCTTGGTACTTCTTTGCTATGCTTTGCTAGTGCTAAATTCTCACTCACGGTATCGTTATAAACGACAGCGGCGAAGGTGTTGAAGGGACTTTGCATGCCCAACATTCAGGATTTCCGCGAATTCAATCTCCTCGACCTCTGTCTCCTCGTCGATTCCCTGCTCGCCAGTGTCTCCATCTGTTCCATCTTCTTACTCATCCCCTTCTCCATTCCATTTTTGTTCCTGGACCAGATCGTCATCGATGTAGTCCTCCGAGGCCGAGGAGATGACAACGCAAACACCGCAACCACCTGAGCTTTTGTTGGGATCTCCTAAGATGGATTTGTAGTTCACTCTAATAAGGACCTCAGGCTGCGCAACGACTACAATTTTTATTCTTTTGCTAGCTGTGCCTCAAGCTGAACCCCGACCTGGTTCCCTTCATAGTGGAAGCTAGAATGCAAAAAGCAGTCGCAACGGTTTCGGGGGTGACTTGCGGCCATGACTACTGCTCAGCGAAAAAGTATGAACGTTAAAATCCCGCAGGTGGAATATCAGGTGTGGTGCAGCATGCTTGGTGATTTTTGAAACGGAAACATACCTGCAAGAAGACTAGGGTCTGGTAGGGGTTGATGAAAAATCTTTTCAGGACACGTTTTGTTTCCATACGAAACCAGTTAGACACTGAATGAGTTTTTTTCGTTGATAATCTACTGAGTGGTGAAGTCGAAGTACCCTCCATGTAGCACGAAGTGGAGATTAGTGTGCCACTGAAACAATGGAGGAGAAGAGAATATTAGTGGAAAAGAATTTAGAATATGATCACGATATATTTACTACTTATGTTGATTTCTACAAACGTTCGGCAGAGTGAGGTGTGAATAGTTATTGTGAATCCTGGAAAAAATTTGGAAGCCAGACGTTTTCATCTGTAATGAGAAGAGGAGATACATTTCTCTCTACCTTTATTTCTCTCTGTTGTTTATCCGTTATGCTCAAGCCAGACTCGAGCCAAACGCTCGTTATGCGTTAAGCCAGACGTTTCCATCTGTAATGAGAAGAGGAGATACATTTCTCTGTACCTCTATTACTCTCTGTTGTTTAGATTCCGTTATGCTCGTGGATATTGTTTTATTTGACATTTTTTGATCAATTAACAAAATGTTAACTTAAATGAGAATGTATAGCCCTCTATTTCAGATTTCATTCTTAGCAATTATAATAAATGCATATAATAATCCATTAAGTATTTGCCATATCACCTGCTTAAATTGATTAATTTGTATATGAAGTGGAATTTATATCGCTCCACCCTAATCCATCCTCGCCTCATCGTAAATTGTCTTTGCTTTGCTCAGGAACGGTAAGTTTCTGAATAATGTTTATGCATTAAAGAAGAATCGCATCAGCCAAGAGTGTGAGGAAACAGCTAAAATCCGCTACTGAGACCCATCCGTTGGCGTGACACTTTGAATAATATATGTGTGCCTACGGCTCCCTGTGACGAAGGAGAGTCTCTTGCAGTTGAAAGATGCCCATACGTCACCTCATGCGTAACCTCTGTCAGGCAGCAAATTGTGTGAGTCTTGCAGAAATGTGGACTAAGGGTTAATGCTGCCCTCGGTTGCTTGCTCGTGGAAGACGAAGCAAAAGTGTAGCCGAGACCTTAGCCGAAAAGAGAATCGAGAAAACGATCTCAGATTGTGATTGGCGGTCGAAAAATAAGATTAGCTCACATTTTCTGACGCGGAAGTAAATTAAGACAGAGTAGTATTAAGAGAAAGGAGTTGACAATTATTTATTCAAAAATTTATTCTTACTTAGTAATCTACAAATCAGGTGTGTGGCCATAAGTGACTTCACACAACATACATTATCGACGAGTGTTGTATGATGTTGTTTGGGACACCGAAACCGATATTACTCTAAACAATTAAATGAAATACACCTTATTTTACCAAATTTGAGTGTATATTTCTCATGATAGTTAATAGTTTGAGATATTCAATAAGACTGAATATCATCATTGCAAGCATAAAGCTGTTATTTATAAATTCACCGATTAGGATATGTTTTGTTGTGGTACTGCAATTCTGTTGCACATCCTTTCCGACACTTTTCTTGCCATTACTATTGTTCTTCTTAGATTTACACCATACCTACTTCTCACTAATAAAAAACAACGTGAGCAAAGAATTCGAAACAATTTTTCCCTATGCACGAGTAAACACTGAATCTAAAATCTATAATTCAAGGAAAATATGTCTCATCATAATGGAAATGCAATGATTCTTCCCATTCACTTTTCCCTCGACGATTTTCTTCATCAGACTATCATATCTCAATAAATGGCCGATTTATTTGGCCCGTCTTCTTCTTTAACGTTTTCGGAAGTATCTTTTCTCCCACTTTCCTTAGGACTTCTTCATTTGTTACTACTCTGTTGATCCTTTTTTCTTTCATAATCCTTCTGTAGTACCACATTTCGAAAGCTCCTTATCCTGGAATTTCTTCTGGTGTTATCGCACATGCTTCACCGCTATAAAAAAGCAAGCTCCAAATGTATGAAAGCCTAAAAACTGAAAAAATATCAGTAATGCCAGTTAGGCACTGAATCAGTTTTGTTCGTTGATAATCGACTGAGTGGTGAAGTCGAAGTACCCTCCATTTGGCACGAAGTGGAAATTAGTGTGCCACTGAAACAGCAATAATTTTCTCCAACTATCAGTAATGAACAAATCAAAAGTGCTTACCTGACGATATATTTTCCTCTTTTGTAACAAAGAGAACACTTTTTTGGGAGAAGAGGGCTCTCTTGACCCATCTGACTTAGTTTAAATTAATTAAGTTCAAGTTTAAGCTAATGAAATCTTAATATCGTTGAATATGTCTTCCATCCACCATCCTCTTTATTTTCATCGGTAAGTTCCTCTTCTTCCCCACCATGATCAACACCTCTTCAGTAGTAATGCTTTCTGTCCATTTTCCTTCATTGTTTCCTCTATTTCCCTTTCTTACTTCAAATCACAAGCTTCAATGCATACTCGTTCTCCCTTCACAAGGTCCGTGTCTCAAAGCCATACTATGCAACATTCTATCTCAAGTTATTCACTAAAATTGTCTTGACATACTTGCTCGGGGTAACCGTCGCCACAGTCCCCGCAGGTATATAGATGACTGATTTGTTTGCGTAATTCTTGACACGATAAGGATCTATTGAGAGTGAGGACAAAATGTACCTTGCTTTCACTTCGCTGAGTGGCATAATGGATGTAACATGGATTTGAACCAAGAAAAAGGGGAACAACTGCAGTTGACTCAAACACTTCTGCAAAGATCAAGGATTTAGCATTGAGACTTCGAAGAAAGAAGGAGATGGAAACATGTGTAAAACCTTATTACCAAGGAAGAAACAAAATTTCAAATTACCACAGCTTAAAAAAACAAATTTAATATGACCAAGGTTTCAATAACACTGCATCATCTTCAGGTGATGGGTTCAGGTACAGGCACAGCGTCAGATTCAAGTTCAGACCTGGAGATGAAGCAGTGTCATTGAAACCTATGTCGTATTTAAATTAGCTTTTTTTTAACTGTGGTAAATTTTGTTTCTTCTTTGTTCATTGTGTCAGTATACCACGCAATATCACCGGAATCCTCCGACTTCAAGTGTAAAGCCTAGTTAAAATTTTCATTTGTCAAACAATACTTGATTTTCGCAATTTGGGCGTAGATAAATGTGGTTTGAAGACTAAAGGCTTTAAAGGCTTTTGAGGCGCAAAGTTTGACCGGGATGCATAAACAGGGGGAAGGAGGAAGAAGAATATTAAAGCACTGAGTTGTTGGCCGGAAAGGAATGTGGACGGAAGAAATTTAAAGGAGGCAAGGGGTATAAAGTATTTAGGCGCAGGAAACTGTAGACTGACTGCGATATGGGGATGAAAAGTTCTTGTGGGGATTATAAAGGAGACGAAATTTGAACTCACTCTAATTTGCCCCTGAAATTGCTTGCTGCACCGCGAAAGAAACTTTGAGCCATGAGATGCATTGCACGCAGTCACATCTGGAAGGAAAAACAAAAATAGCTCGAACCTAAATTATTTTTCTGAATTCGATTTGTTAACTTAATTAACTATTATTCATCTACATCTACATAATACCCTGCAAGCCAACATAAAGGTGTGTGGCAGGGGGTGAACTCTCACCAAACGTGCACTACATATCATGCATAAAAAAGGATCAGTACTTGTATAGGTACTGCTCAAAACTACACTATTTAAAAAACGATAAAAATAGCAAAACTTGCAAAAACATGCCGTTAGTTGGGTTAGCTATAAGTCCTTATACCAACATGCAGCTATAAATGTTATCCATTGCTACACTCAAGTTACATTATTGTCGTCTTATACATTCCCTCACCTTTGCCATAACAACTATGCACTAGGGTAAAAATAGATTCGCCGCCACGAGGTTAGCTAAACTATATGATAGGTAAAATTTTTTAATATATATCTTGCAACTACCTCCTGTATTTCATTTTATTATTAGTGGTGAATACAGATCTAAATAGTCATTGAATTCTTCCCACAACCCCTTTTTTCAATGTCCTCCTTCAGTCCCACATTCTTCCTACCTTCCAGTAATCTATCCAAGCTACCCCTTACTCTCCTCCCTATATCCGACCCACCCAACGTTGTTCAAAACATTGTCGCCCTTTTTCTGCCTTCTCCTAATTTCCTCAATCAACTTCCTTTATCCTCCAACCATCTTAAACACTTCATCATTCGTCCTCCTTTTGACCCACCTTACTTTCTCCTTACCCACTTGTCAAAAGTCCTAAGTCTATTTCATTTTCTCTCCATAGAAGTCCATGTTTCCGCTCCATGCAGACAAATACAAAAGTATCCCATTAACATGGTAAGCGTAGTACTGGAAGGATAATATCATTTTACACGGTATTATTAGAGATGTGTAGTGTGCGGAGAGGAATAATGATACCATTCACAAGAATGTAAGCCTATTTAAACTGGTAGAACCCTATCACAAACGTGGGTTTCAGTTAATTCACGGTTAAGTTGATATTGCACCTTTAATCTAAGACCTTAATACTATGGACAATAACGGAATCAGGGATGGGATTTGCGACCATTAATTTAATGCTAGAAATCAGAGTTTTGTTGTTGCTTCCAATTTTTTTTTCATCAGAAGCTTACTCTCAATGATTGGTGAACAGCCTATTTAAAATAGAGGCAATTATTCAGCGGAGAGGAGTAATAAGCAAAAATAATATAGAATGGTGGAGTTAAGGACAATATTCTACCATTACTTGGGCATTTATCATTTTTATTAGAAGCCGTGGCACTTAATTATCGGTTGCAACAAGTTTTTCTTGTAAGACTACATCATTTCTAGAGAAGGCATAACATCGGCTAAAATATTTTCTATGGTGGAGTACATGGCCATATCCTATCCATGATTTTACCACTGACTTCGCTATCTTCGTTGGATGTCTTATCATTCAGAAATTGGTGTTGACCAAGTAGGTACTGCTTGCTAGTCTTTATGCATCAGATGCATAGAAAAATATCCCATCCCCTTTTTTCGTTTCTTTACGAGGTGATACGCGCGCGAACATGCCGTAGAAAAATGAGCTCACATCGTACTGCAAACAAGCTCGACCAGCGATGCGCACGTTCTGTACGAGAAACAATTTTATATTTGTTTTTGCGATCGTGTGTTCGTCTGATTCCGTGCGGAGCGAAATTCCCCACGGAGTGAGCCTAGCCGCGTTCTTACTCCTCTTCGGAAGAAAGTAACGCACAAAGTCGGCATCCTTTAAGTTTGTTTACGCTCCATTCATTTTTTTCCGCTCGGATGGAGACGAGGAAACTCCATTTCGCCGGCAAGGAGTGTAAGTAATGCACCCCCTCTTCCCCTGGCGCGGCGGTCTTATTTGATCATTTTTTGCAGCGCCTCCTCACAGTCCGACGGTTTGTCGAAAGCCCGACTCAAAAAAAAGGTCTTGTCGTCGCCAGAATGTAGGACGTATCCAACAAGTTTACCGCTAGATTAACCTGTTAACGCCTAGCGGTACCGTTTGGTACCATTCAGTAGTGTATTCCTTAAGTTAATTTTATTCATATTTGTTTAAATTCCTTCCAATTTTTTTCAACTTCACATCAATTTACATATGTTGAAGCATATGATTGCGAAGATTTCTCTTTTACTGAACCATAATTAACGCACATACAGATGTTTGAAATAGGAGAATTTTCAATGATCGCCAAAAAAACGATTTTTTTCGTGCACTCATTCCGACTTTATTTTATTTTTCTATTCCTCTCCTTATCTATGCGAGTTTTTCAAGTAATATTAAATCTTAGTACATGTAGCTATGAGCTAGAGTAGATTGTTTGGATTTAGATGTATTCATAGAGAAGTTACAATGCCTAATATATCTGTAGTACCATATGGTACCGCTAGGCGCTTCCCATGCTATTTTCATGCGGGGAGCGAATTCCTTCCGCGTTTGTATTTCCACCCGATCTTTTGCGATATTATGTTTTTAACACTTTTTATCAATGTTCTTATTTATTTTATTATTATAATAATTATTTTAGATGGTCATTTTTATTGATACATGATTATAGCGTGAGTTTATTGTATGTACACCTCGAAAATGTTCGTAGATCGCATTAGTAGTCTGCATGTGGTGAACCTGGTGTGAGCCGTAAATCACGCAAGAGACCTCAAATACGCGAGAAATTGATCACTTGGGTTGATAAAGAAATTACTGTACGTGACACGATTTTCCATAATCCTGATTACTCCTCGTTTCGTGAAATGTCCCCTAACACAGTTTTTGAACTGTTTTTTGACGAAGAAGTTATTTCTCACCTGCTGGAATCGAATAAGTATGCCCTATTCGGCAAATGTACTAATCCAAATATAACACCTGAAGAAGTGAAAGTGTTTGCTGCTGTTCTTTTCCTTCGTGGGTAAAATACGATTCCTAGTGGAACCGTATTTTATTGGAAGGAGCACACGACATGAGACATGAGATTGTGTGTAATTCAATGAGGTGAGACAGATCCTTACTGATAAATAGATTTATTTATGGTTGCGATAATACTGCTGTAAAACCTAGAATGAAATGTGGAAAATGCGCACTCTTATGGACATACTGAAGAATAAATTTGGCTAGAATTTCAAAGAGGATCAGTGCTTGAGTTTCGGTGAGTCAATGGTATTATATTTTTGGAGACACGAATGTAAGCAATTCATCCGGGGTAAGCCAATAAGATTTGGCTATAAAGTTTGGTGTCTCAATAGCCCAGATGGCTACCTGCCAAATTTTGACGAATTCTAAGGGAATAACCCGAAGAAAGTGTAAATTTACGAAAAATGATTTGGATAGGCAGCCGCATATCTGATAGGAATGTTAGATGAACTACAAAAGAAAGAATCACCTTACCGGTTCTATTTTGATAATTATTATACAAGTAACAGCTTATTGAAATATCTCCGCTAAAGGAAATACGGTGCTACTGGCACAGTGAGAGAAAGTAGAATACCTATAGACTGTCCTCTGAAGTCCAATAAGAAATTGGCTAAGATGAAACGAGAATCTTTTGAAGCTAGAAGATGCGTGAAAGACAACATAACTGTAGTGAAGTAGGTGGAAAATGAAGTTGTATCAGTAATATCATCATCTCACGATATATATCCATTATCTGGTTTTGGCAGATTCTCTAAAAGGGAGAAAAAGAGAATCCTTGTGCCACGACCCAATATTTTTGGGAAATATAATGCATTTAGAGGGGTCGCCGATCGAATGGACTGGAATATATCCCTTTTTTGCGCAGGTGTTAGGGAAAAGAAATGGTGGTGGATAATTTTTACACGGAGACTAGATGCAATGATGCACAATGCATGGTTGTTGATGAGGAAGTCAGGAAGAGATATAATCCTACTAGAGTTCCGTCGGGCAGTTGTGCAGACATACCTGGAAAAATTCAAGTATCCCGCAAAATCTGTGGGACGTGCATCTGCATCTTGAAGACGTGAAACCGGAATGATGTTAGTAAACTCATCATCAGATAGCATATTATTTTCAATAGATTGCATTTGATTGCCATCGGTCGATTTTCTTTTCAGTGTCCCTGATGAAGTAAGGTACGATGGGTACCACTATCTCGTGAAATCCACTCCCCTGCGGCGATGTTGAAAATTGAAACATGAAAACTGCACCAGTAGGACATGAACAGAATGTTTGAAATGTAACGTAGGATTATGTATTGTTTTTTTTGCATCATTCCATTTCTGGCAGTGATTTATGCAAGCCTTGAAATGAACTTTAATTTACCCTAGGAAAATTTATATTTTAAATTATTATTACGATGGTAATAATATGTTTGTATGTTTCATGGTATTTCAAGGACATAATATGTTAAAAATTAATATTCGGATGTTAAAATATAATATACGAAGCATTTTCGACAGCTACAGTTTAATTTCAGGAGATTCTCCAAATTGGTTACATTTTATACCCTCAAGCGCCTAGCGGTACCGTTTGGTACCAGGCTGTATCTCCATAACTACCAATGTTTTAAGAATAAAATTTACGCATTATATCTCAGAAAATGATGTTAATTGAAATATTAGTTTTTCACTGAATTCCGAGAAAAATTTTTTTCCAGGCGTTACCGGGTTAAAGTTTAGTTTACTTTTAAAACTAAACAATAGTTAAATTCAATGGTTGGAGAATGTACTTGTTGGAATTTGTACATGATATCACACCAATACCCTTGGTTATTTTCCACAAATTTTTGTGTTTAACTCAACCGTTTCCGACCTTTTGACGTAATAGAAAATTTTAAAATTGTACCTTAATTTATTATATTGTTATTTTCGACGATTACTTGCGAAATGAATTATTCGCTTTCGCTCTCTCCTGCTTTTACCTTGTACTTGTTTTCCCATAGTCACCCCTATGGTCCAATAGTTTTCTTCTGGCCCAAGCATCATCATCCGTTTGTCAATTCCATCTCTTACATAGGCCTTTTCCCCTCTCTCTCCCACCTATTCCTTGCTACCCCCCCCTTATGAATGCATGGGTCTATGAATCGAAGAAATACCTTCAGGCGTAACTTTGTGGAATTGAATCATCATGAAAAAGTAAGAATAAAAATGACAAAGTCATTTTTATGACACACACTATATGTTATTTGCCTTGATAATGACGCTATAGCCGTCGAAACCGCGGTCGGTCTTGTTAATAAAAGTGTGGAATATACAAAGTCATTTTTATTCTTACTTTTTCATGGGTATATGAACCCTATTAGCTTTTGTCCCTGTCTAGTTTTACTCCTGGCAGTGACATGAAAAGGTCGAAAATGGTAGTTAAGTTTACGTATAATAAAAGAGGTTTTAGAATATAACCACGTATGCTTTTGTGATATCATTAATATGTTTTGAAGATTCAGCAATTCAGCATGTAAATCAATATATTTACGATATTTCATGCTAGTCTTCAGGTCCCAGAGTCCTATACATGTCGGCTACTACACTTGTGGTGTAGTAGCCGCCATGTAGACGACTCTAGTCAGAACCTACTGTCGTGGAAAAAAGTCATGACACTCGAGTTTACAAGTCAATGACAGTTGTACGCGTAGTCCCACATGAAAACAAATTATATCAAAAATTAGAAAATTTAATTCTGCGTTTAACTGTGGAAAGTGAACATTTTTATTTTAACTAGTTAAAATTTTATTGTCTGTGAAACAAAAAAGTGCCGGTTTTTTCACCGTTTTAAACGGAATGGTCACTTTAAAAATGCATAACTTGTAAAGTATTCATTGGATCGTAACCAAATAAAAATGTTCACTTTCCACAGTTAAACGCAGAATTAAATTTTCTAATTTTTGATATAATTTGTTTTCATGTGGGACTACGCGTACAACTGTCATTGACTTGTAAACTCGAGTGTCATGACTTTTTTCCACGACAGTAGTCTCTGCCACCAGCGTCCGCTATCCAACCATCCGAAAATTTTTAAAAATATTTCGGACTTTCAAAAATTTCTTCTTAATATGTTGATTTAAAAGGAGATGTTTACCCATTTAGAAAAATAAAACAATGATAATTTCCAGAAACAAAGGATAAAAGGTGAACTATAAAGGGATAAAAGGAGATGATAGTTTAAAACCAGATCAACTTCTTTAACCATGTATCTGTATAGTACCTATCAAAAAGTTGGAAGATCGGTTACCGGCGGTTCGAGGGATCTTGCATTGGTATATCGGTCCCCAAATGAGTGTTGTGTAAAGGATATTCTTTGTTTATTCCTCTATCTAGCGGATGGGTCGTTAAACCGTGAGCTCCTAGGCGCCTTTTTCAAGGGAGACTTCCAAGTGATTGTCCACCCTTCCTGCACTTTCTCCGGAAGATTTCCTGCATCTGCCGAAATACCCTCCAGTGGGTAAAATGAGCTTATATGTTAGTCACCTACCGAGAATTGCTACCAATGAAAATTAGTGTAACATTCTCGACAGAAAATTATTCGTTTTTTTCTCAAGAAATCTCTTCTGGAATCAGTACAAGTTTTTGCAATGTGAGCCATCATAAAGATCTGATAATTATGCCATCATCATCACTAGGTTCAGCAGTGCTACTTCATTTGGTTACTTAAGAAAACAAAACTTAATGCGTTAAGTTTCTGCTAAATGTTTTTGGACACGAGGTTCGCGGATGAGCAAGCGTTAGCCACTAGGTCAGTGTTTAAAAAAATACGAGATAGATTAGAAAGACAGTGCGAAAGATTCGGAACTTAGATATATCATATGAGAATGGAATTAATCATATTTTTTTTAGAACAAAAAGGATTGAATTAAATATAAAAGCAGGAAGACAGAAGCTAGAGCAGGTGGAGCAATTTAGCTATCTAGGTAGAATACTGGAGGAAAAGCGATGTAGCCGCATTCAAGTCAGTCGTTGGAAAAAGAAGTGTTTACTCCGAGAGTGTACTAATGGCAGGGGTGTTGAGTAGGCAAGTAAAGAAAATAGAAGTCAAAAGTCTTATATGTAGGGTGTCACTGAATGGCGCGGAAACATGGGATTTGCGGAAAGAAGATGAAAAGAGACTTTAGAGCTTTTCAGATGTGAGTATGGAGAAGTTGAAGAAAGTAAATTGAGTGAAAAAGAGGACGTACTATGAAGTACTAAGAACGATAAGAAGTTAGTAGCAGAGGAGAGAAAGTTGATTGAGTAGATAGAATTGAGTAGATAGATTGGTAGAAGGCAGAAGGTGTGGAGAAGGTTATAAAAGATGAGGGTAATTTTGAAGGACGTGATTGAAGGGAGAACGTTGGGTGCGGGATAGAGAGGGGTTCAGAACGGGTAGTTAGGATAGAATGATGGGAGTTAGGAAGTATAGGGGCCTGAAGACGTATACCCTGTTAAATGTAGAGGCCGTGGGAAGAAGTGAAAGTCTACTTAGACTTACATTACCAGGTAGAAAACTAATACTTTTAATAATGACATTATGACGCCATTGGCCTGAAGCAGCAGGGTTTTTACAAGTATTCCACAGATATTCCACAGAGCAAAAATCATTCGCCTTGACCGGGTCTCGAACCCGGATTATGTCCGGCCAGGAAAGAGGGCGTCTTGGTAGCTCAACTGGTAGAGCACAGGAAATCAGGGTTCGAACCGGGTTCGAGTCCCGGTCAAGGCGAATAATTTTTTTTCTCTGTGGAATATCTGCTATTGTTCAATTTCAGCGGGTAACGCCGCTGAAGTTTTCACGGCCAGTACATGATTTTTGAATTCGTTACAAAGCGTGAAGTGTTGGTGGAGTTATCTTTTCAAGAGCACTATGAGCTTCCCTGTTTTTTCTTTTTAACATTTCCTTTGGGTTCAAATAAAGCCCTTAGATAAAAACTGTCAGTGTATAAATAGCGTATACACCTCCGGACACATTCGATAGCCTGCAAACTATTTACACTGAGGCAATAAAGCTTTTAATCCGTTTATTTTGCAGCAGCTGTACAAGTTTCATACAAAGAAATAAATGATAAAGCTAGATTGAGATATATAATCAGAGTAATTCACGCTATTTCACATATCTCTTTGCCCTGTTCGACAACCTTTTCGCTGTAAAAAAAATAGCCGTAAATAGTTGTTTTAATCTCCAATTAAATGGCTCGATAGGTTTTTGTTTTTGTGAACTTTAGGTGTTGTGCAATGAAAGGCCCCAATAGGCAGTAAGTATAGAAACATCCCTTATTTCTATTAATCAGTTGGAATTTACAATGTATTATTGTAAAATACTTACGAACTTTATTAGATATTAGAATGGCATCGATATATTTATTCATAAAACCACTCTTAATTTTATGATTAATTAGTGGCAGATGGTATAAAAAACATTATTCCTATTCATTCTTGGCAAGTATACAACCTTGTTTCAATTTTTGTATGCCTGTTATATTTTAATGCAAGTATCATATCGCTATTTGGTAATATTTACAGCCTTTTTTAATCCACGTTATTGTCTAAAAGCATAAAAGTAGAGCAAAAGTCGAAATGAGTTGTTATGAATCAATTATATATACAATTAGTCGGCATTAAATTAAAAAGCTATTAAATCTGCAAGTGAAGTGCAATGTTTTTGCAATTTTTTCACAGGTAGGTATAATCATTATGGTCATTAATTTAAACTTCCTATCAATTATCAATGCCGTAGTGGAAGTGTCATTTCTCATGACGTTTTAGCGACTTGCACTATCTAACATCCACGCCGGGCTGTGTTGGCCGGAATATAAGCGAACATTGCTGGGAAACGCGATCGTGGGTCTTCTGTCGGCGTTCATTCGAGCGAGAGCTCGATTTGCTGACCTCAGGACATCACGGTTATTCTGCCGAACATCCTGCTCCGTAGGCAGGAAAAATAAAACGATTCAAGTTCCGTTGCATATTCACGACTCGGCGGTTTATTCCAAAGAGTTATCCGAATTCCTTTCGTTTCCCAGCGATCGCGTGTCTGGTGAAAGCCGACCGCGGAATGTGAACTCCGGCGCGACTTATGAAATATAGATGAGGTTATCGAAACGCATGGACGGTCGGATTCCTCTGTCGTTGTCCGGTCCGCATTTACGACCATTCTAACGAGGGTTTCTCCTTGAACTGTCAGAACTGTGTCCTATCGCTCTCAAACACCCAAAAACTTGGTGAAAAAACACTAATTTATGTGAGATTCGCATGATGTCTCGCAAAAATTTTCACGAGAATTGTTTTGGCTAATTTCATGTCAAGGTTTGCAATTTCTCCGAGCGAAGTATCCTTATTTGACGGGTGGAAAGGGAAAAGAACAATGTTAGACCAAATTTTGGAATGGGTAATGTAATTATCATTATTATCATTAGTGTTCTTGTTCGGTAAGAAGAACTTAATATGCCTATCGGAACCTATCTGTATGTTCTTCTCTATTCTCGCTGTATTTATGCCAGTAGCCCGTATATAGGCCTTCTATTGTGGTGCAACAACCGCAAGGGGGATGATATATCAGCCAACGTACATTACATCATTGCATATATATTTATGATAATATTCTTCTTTCCCGAGAGAGTACATCAGTCAAGTGTTATAATCATTTTAGGGTAGGGACGTGGAACGTGCTATCACTTTGGACCTTCGGAAGACAGGAGAACCTGAAGCTGGAAATGCGGAGAAAGGACCTCGATATGTTAGGAATCAGCGAAATGAAGTGGCCCGAAGAAGGAGACTTATGGAGCGGAAGCTACAAGATTATAAACAGGACTTCTAAAGTGTAATGCGGGAGAAGGCATAATGCTAAGGAAGAGCATAGGAATGCGTGTGAAGAGCTTCCTGTAGTACAATGAAAGGATAATGATAGTTAAGATCGAGACCAAACCTGTAGATACCGTAGTGGTGCAGGTTTACATGTCTATTACGGACTACAAAGATGAATAACTGGAAGACGTCTATGAAGATATCACGGAAGTCCAGTTGTCTCTTTCCGGAAGTCCAGTTGTCTATTCCAAAAATTCCAAAAATTAAACATGTAAAAAGAGAAAAAACAGTCTACTTAAAAGGGACTGGAAGTAAATGGACTAGTGCAGCATATTTCCTAACTCTCATCATCCATCTTAATCTGCATAATATCCTGCTAGCCACTACAAGGGTATGTAGTAAGTGTGAATGAATTCATCATCAAGAATGCATTAATGTCACGTATTCGAAACTTACGTCAGTGACTACATTACAGGTCTTCTGAAATGAATCCCACTCACCTAAGGAGTGATGTATTTTCGTAAACAATGTTGTTAACAATGAAAATCAATCACCCTGTAAGACGGAGCTCTCACATATGTAATTGTTTTCTTGACAATTATGCAAAAATATTAATAACACAATCTCATAACAAGTACATGATTCATGCTGTTCTTTCAAAAACCGGCAGAAATAGACGTTATATATCCCATATATTCCCCTGGTAGCTTCCATTCGATCTATTACCATATCATATTGCAGGCGAAAAAATTACATTTCAAACTTTTTATGTATCCCTCCAATTTATGTAAATGATATGTAATGATTATTATTACAGTTGTTACTGGAGTTTTAAATGTATTTTCACCATATTCAGAGTAAATCGATATATTCGGTTTTAGCTTGGGGAAAATTCATGCTGAATGAAAAGATAAAACCTATGTAAAATTTTGCATTAAAAATAGTGCAAAAGATACGCAATGAATATAAGCCATAATAAAGTAAAAATAATGAGATATTAAAGCGATAAGAGCCAGATTATAATTTAAAATTAAGAATTCCTAAACTAGGCAATGGGAATTTAGCCACCTGGGTAGGATGTTAGAAGTGAAAGGAGTATAGAACCATCGAGGTTTTAAGGGGTATTAAGTAGGCAAAAGAGTCATGTTTCTCGTAGACTATAAATGTTGACAGGGTCGTTGAGTAGGGAGATAAAGAAAACACAGATGAAAAGTGATACTAATACTCATTTTATGGGGCATAGATGTGTACATTAAGAAAATGGAAATAGACTTGAGGCTTTTAAGATGTAGTTATGGAGATGGTAAGGAATATTATTAGCGGAGGAAAGAGATTGATTGAGGAAATTAAGCGAAAGGATAGAATTTTGGGTGAAGGTAAGAATTGTAGAAAACGGAGAGGAATGGGTAGTTTGGGTAGCATAATGAAAGGGTGGAGGTGTGCTGAACTGACGAAGGCCATCATATGAAAGATAGGAATCGGAGTAAGAGATTTATAGCAATCTGTTATTACCTCAACCAATATATTACTGATAACTATAGTCACTTGAATAATTTACATCCCAAAATGCATAGAAAAAGAATTTCTTGTATTCTGCCAGTAGAAACTTTATCACAGTGATTACGGGCCCCGCGCTAGGCATTAAAACCGTGGCATATTTCCAGATTAATATTTCCGTTTGCTGGAAAAATGTTTTGAAGAACCTCCGGCTAACATTTTGGCTCCGCTATTTATGACGTGGTTTTTTTCCGGAAGGCTTACGTCTGAAAAAAGGAGGAAATTAATCGAAGCCTCACTTCAAAACCTCTAGGCACCTGCAGGAGAAAAATGGTCCTCCGCCCAAATGTCATCGCCAAAGCACATAACGAGATAACCCACCTATTCTCTTCCTCTCCATATATCTTCTCTCTCCTCCTCTCCAAGCTCACACCCCTGGAAAATGGGTACTTAGAGTATTGAAAACCACCGTGAATGGCTAATTTTGAGGGGACTATGGGAAGTACTTCATTTTTATAATCGCTCGAATCGCCAATTTCCCCTCAATAACCCCGTGAACGTCACACGTATTGATTTAATCCCGTGTTTTCTTCCACCATGCGCGACATTCTGCGTTCTCACTGCAGTATAGATCTTGGAAAGTAATGGGGAAATGACTTTCAGATGGGCGTAATCTGCTCTTCAATGTAGGCTTCCTATCTTATCACGCCCTCTTTATGACTGTCCTAACCTGCCAACTCATCCTTTCACCTAGATTAATTTCCCCCACCTCATTTTATCGACGAGGCCAAAAACTGCCATTTGCCGTTTTATTTTGAAGCCATTCCGACTTCTGATGCCCCATCGGTTGCTGCCTCAATTCCCCTTATCGGAAAATAATGAATTTTTTTATGGAGCGATGACTGGTCTTCGGGTATAAAGAGATACCTTGTTACATTTATTATATAAGGACCACTTCAGTTTATTCACGGCCTTGAACGTTTATTCTGGCTGTTATTTTGAGCGTTTGTGGTCAGTTGATGGATAGCCATCTAACGGTTCGGGTCGGTTTTCGTGAAATTTCCTTGCTCTTCTTTGCATTACATTCATCCTCTGGCTGATTTTTTATGATATTCCTCTTCTCTTATTAGTGAATTTCCTTCCCATCTTAATACCATCCCAAATAACTCCCCTTTTTATATTAATAATACGCTTATTGCTCCAGCAAGTATTAACATCACATGAAAATAATTACGATCTGGAGCTTTAGGTGAACCCTGAGGCATTTGCCTGGTGTTGGAGTCACCTCCAAAATACGACATACAGCAATACGTATACAGCAATACTAGCGTACATTCTCGTATAACAAATATCTCGAGTTGGACAAAGAAAACTTTGTTACAGGAGATTACGTATACATCTACATCTACATAATACCATGCAATCCACCAAAAAGGTGTGTGGCAGGGGGTCAACTCTCACCAAACATGTACTACATATCATGCATAAAAAAGGATTAGTACTTGTATAGGTACTGTTCAAAACTACGCTATTTAAAAAAAGATATACAGTTATAGAAAATTTCAGTATACAGTTATAGAACATCTTATAGACATCACAGTTACAGTTATGGTACAGTTATAGTCATTGCATAAATATTATGTGCATGGTAAAACAAAAACAAAGGATGAATATTGTGAACAATCTCTTACTCCATACTTATGTTTACTCTGGTAAATAACCAGAGTTTAACCTGCTTTAAAAACATTTTGAAATTTTTGTAAACTTGGATTCACTGTGGAAAGCTACTGAAAATTTTAGGTCCCAAGTAAAGAAAGCTTCTTTTGAATTGGGATTTATATGGTTAGGGTGTAACGTAATAAATGTTTGTCCTCAAGTTATAAGCGTGAGGCTTATCCAAGACTTTTGGGTTATTACCGCTACGAAGGTAGAATAGCCTTAGAACCTTGTAGATGTATAATAATAATAATAATTTCTGTAATGATCACAGGTGCCCCCAATTACGATCATTGTAATATATATGGACAACACATTTAAAATCACCTATGCCCTGGACAGTTGAGTTTTACCCAGGCGGGACTCGAACCCGCGACCTTCGGAATGGCAGGCGAGGACTTAACCCCGCCGCCACAGAGGCCGGCTAATTATAATTTATAATTCTCTTAAGGGGAGTATATGCAGGTCCACGAATATTGGGAAAGAGGGTGAGCGATGACCTACTCGGCTATAATTTGTACGATTGTCTTTTGAGTTCTTTCTGCTCGTTTGAATGAGTTTTTGAAAGTAATATTCCAGCTTTTTATGCCACAATTTAACCTAGAGTAAAAAAAGGTATAATAGATATTATGTTTTATTTATAGAGCTTTATATATATTATTTTTATAGCAATTTAAGCTCTATAAATAATATATATTATTTATGGAGCTTAAAGTGCACTTATTTAGGATAGAATAGAATTTAATTCTTACATGTGCTTGCCTACCCTGCATAATAACTTCAGCATTCTCTTTTCCGTGAATACCGGTGTTTTCCACCTGCTCTGTCTTCTCCTAGTTTCTGCCAACAGTCTTATTTCCTCCCCCACTATGTTTACCACCTCTTTATTCGTTCCTTTCCCCATTCTTTGTGCTTTTCCCAAATTCTTCCACATCCAATTTTCTAATGCTTCCGATATCCTCTCGTCACGTTTAACTGGAGTTCTCGCGTTATTTTCTTAGAAAGCCACGCTCCATATCAAGCTCTTGACCAAGCTTATTTATTAAGCCTCTTTCTTGTGCATTGTAACTGTCTAATATTCTCCACCCGTGTAGTTACCAAGCAATGTTTTCTCTTGCCTAATTTTTGATTCAATTTAATTTTCCCACGTATAACCCCTCTCCAATATTTATATGTTCTGCCTGCCTTCATTTAATTTAAAAAAATATTCTTTTACTCCCCCTCCCACACACTACCTTAGTTATTTACGTCTGCAAAAACTTGAAAATTAGTCCACCCATTATTTGTTCCTTGCATTTTACATTGAGTTAGGAAAATGGTGTCCTGATTACTTGTGTAACATTTCAATTGGGTCTCCGTAGGTGTCCTTCTATTGAGCGTTTCATTATTTGTCAAATTCCTTTCTTTTCAGCTCCTCGTTTGTTCTACTTCAGTTCACGTAATATGAAATACCCACTGCATTCATATTAATCCCACTATTCTAATTTATTCGGTTGATATTCCGTCGTCTTTAATTACTTAATGTATAAACTTACTCTTCCTCACTGCTTTTTCTTCGGCAACCTTTTTTTCCACCTAAGTATACCTAGTACTATTTCGTCTACCTTTCTGTCTCTCACTTGCGATTTATTTATTATTCTCTGAGTCAAAGTTTCAAATAACTCAAATTCACTCCAATGATATTCCTCAAAATCCAGATTTCATAGCCATGTAACGCCACACACGAGTCCAAACTTCTCTTTTTTCTTTCCAACATTATGAATCTCAAGATTCACTAGAACTCCTTCATATTCAGGGTGTTTCTCGGAATAATAAAATTTTATTTCCTTAAATATCTCTGGTATTAAAATTCGTATGCTAAATACCATGATATTTCCATTACAAACATCTCGTATACTACGTAGTCTTCTCAATACATCTTCTTTTTTGGTTATGTACTCTTTCGCCAGAACATATATTATTCGCACCATTTTACATATTAACTAAAATATGCCTAGGTAATCAATTTTCTCCTCGAGTTGAAGTCCATACCCTCACTTGGCTTTTCCATCTTCTTGCTTTTTTTCTTTCTTATATATTCTATGCGTACATCCCAAACCAGTTTTTTTCCTTCAGACTTTTCCCAAGTTCCCAAGTATATTCACTAAGTTATCCCAAACTTTTCTGTCTCACACCTTCTCGAAGTCATCGACATAAGCAAAAACTTCTCGATTGTACTCTATAGTTCTATCTTCTGATGTTGTCATCCAGAAGCGAAATCGCGACTTGCTCCTTCCTTGCAGAAGTCAAATTAGTCTTTACGGAAGAAACTCCTTTTTTGTCCATTTCTCTAGCTTATGATTGATAGTTCCAACTAGTGTGTTATAAAAGTTTGACGATAAGGTTCTCATCTCGTAGTCTTCATGAAATCATCCTTTTATTTCGATTTTTCGAGATGGTGTGGATAATACTTGTACATTTTTCACAAAAAAACATATATTTAGTCCTTTTAGGACTAAAATATACTTTAGTCCTTATAGGACTAAAATATACTTTAGTCCTTTTAGGACTTAAAATAGAACTTTGTACATATCTGCATAGTGTACTGCAAGAAATCGACATAGGGTGTGGCAGATAGTTAACCATCACCAGGAATGAATTTTAAACAAAAAATAATTGAATTTACATTTACTGTCTTAAACTATTAGAAAATTATCAGTTGTTTCCACATTGGGCCTTCACTAGGAAGAGAAGTGACACAATTTTCAAGTAATGGAAATGGAGTTTAAAGCTTAAAGCGCTTGTTCCAGTCACGGAAACTAAAAATAACTATTGGAAGGCTCAATAAACCTTACGTATTCAAGTTGTGTTTAAAAAAAAATCAAACGCAATCACTGTTAAGGAATTCGGATTCTTCCTAAACTTGCGTCCCTGTTTTCATCACCAATCTATGTATGCTAAAAGTTGAAACTATTGAACGTAAGCACATAGCTATAGGAATTAGCTACGACAGTATACAATGGCGTTGGTGGACTATGGTTGACGGATTGTAAAGCCCCTTTTTCAAACTTCGTAATATTATTTTGATTATAGGAATAAAATCGTGATGGAATTCATCAGTAATTGGAAAATCTCCGTGAAACTTCGAAAGGGAAGTAGAAGATTGAGCCAAAATATTTAATAATTTTACAGAGGATTTCTTTTCTCACCAATGCAATTACCAATAATTCCATTTTAATTACTCTTATGTATATTTACTCCATCGTTAGTGTGTCTCGACTTTGAAACATGTTGAAAACATTAGTTGTTGACTGAAAATCAACGAAGGTTAATACAGCTGTCTTAAAGAACACGGTTCGAAACCCGTTGAAACTTAAAGATTAGCTATGCCCCTGCGAAGGTGCTTGCGGTTTGCATTTCTAGTTCAATTCTCCGTCCGTCGAATAGGACATTAAACCTCTTTGTACCTTTTGTGGCGCTGACGTTAAAACCAGAGTTCTTTTCATCAACCCTCTTGTTAGAGCAGGAGGTTGATGCGTTTCTCTCCCTCTCTCCGGTCGATGGGTTTCTCTCCCTCACTTACCCTTTCCCTTCCAATCCCATCCTTAAGCATTTACTTCCGGTCTAAAGTGACCTTAAGCGTGGCTTGAAAACACTGATGTAACATTGAACATAAGCCGTCCCCTAATTTAAACAATTTCACGCACATATCGAGGATGCTGACAATGAATAGATGGAAAAAATTGTAATAAATAAAATCGGCAGTATGCGATGATTACATGGCAGGTATTTCTCTTGACTTTACGCATCCATTTTCTCATGAAAGTCACGCTTTGTGTCGAAGAAAAAAAATCCCCAACTTTTCAAAGCGCTACGGGGACCGAGACCGTCGTGTTAGTCATGATCATATCAGTCTACCTGACGCTTCGCTTCTCAATATACCTCCTCTCTTTCTCTCTCTCACCGACCTTTAAACTCGGTCTTAATTGTGGTCTAGGGAAAAGCTTGGATGGCGACGTGACCCCTATCGGGTATGCAGTCCGCGTCACGTTTCCCAGGCAGCGGAAGGGAGGGTAAAAAACACCCCCATAATGGATGCAGAGGGGAAAAAAAATAAATGTGCGCGACACCGCGTCCGATTGCCGCTGGTCTTCGAGTTCCTCCGGCGCCTGCTACGTGATACCGAAACCGATTTTAGTTTTTCATATGTTTTTTTTTTAGCCCGACGACGACGTCGTTTCTCGCCTCATTTTTCAGCCAATCTGATCGCAAGTAGTTTTGGGGATGATGCTCCCGCAAAGTTCCTCGTGCGTCACGTGCGCACTCCTCTCCGGCAACAGGCCCTCCCCTCCTCTTAAATTGTCCCTCCCCCCCCCCACCCCGCTTTTACGTTCTCACGTCTCTTCCGCATCTCACCCTCCTCCTTGTCAATGAAGATTGGGAAGTGGGGGAGGGGAGAGTGAATTAAAACAAAGATGTTCCCATCAACGTTATTCGCTAAAACCTACTTACTACCTTACTACATTATCGTATGGGAAGAATTTTATTTAAAAAATGTCTATTCGTTTCCCAAACTCAAGTCTTTTATACATTAATTCTCCCTTTCTGCGGAGATCGGGTTGTCGGGGTAGCTGGGGTAGCAGGGGAATTTTAGATATCTTTCGCGTGCTACAAAAGAACCTCTACCGAGGAGAATCGGACCAAGCGTACATCGGGTAGCTGAAATCTCGGGAGGTGATGTTTTTTAATGTTTAGTTGATGGAGAATTATGTTAACTCCATTACAAATGTTATCATCACGTTGGTTGCATGATATGGTGATAAAAGTGGGGTTTAATGTTGGGAAGTTGAGTGTCGCCTTAAAGTAATTTATTACTGAAATACAAACATGTATTTCTTCAAAACAATACCTTACATATTGCAACGTTATATATAATTGTGAATTCTTAAGAAAAAATTCAAATTTGTTGTTTTATATTACATTATTATGTAATTCACAAAGAAATGTACCGAATAAATATTTTTTTATATCAGAAATATTTGCCAGCCTTGATTACGGATATGTTGACAGATACATAAGTATCATTTCGGAGATTGAGCACAAATCTTTCACCAGAGTTAAGCAGTCTCAGTAGCTTTAAATATAACTCCTTGGGCAGTAATGGTAAAAGGCAGGGAATATCATTGTGGATATAAACATTTTTTGATAGTGAATGGGAGGTGATGCTTTTTAATATTTAGTTGATGGAGAATTATGTTAACTTCATTACAAATGTTATCATCACGTTGGTTGCAAGATATGGCGATAAAAGTGGGGTTTAATGTCGGAAAGTTGAGTTGGTTAGTGAGTACATTGCGATATGAAATAGGAATGGCGGGTCTACCAAAGGAATTTGTTGAATGCTCTGGATACATGTGTTTATGCACGTATGCATGGCGGTTGAAGGAATTCTGACGTGATTCCAAGGAATGGGGAGAGTGATCGGGGTTTATTCCCCCCCGTTGGTATAGAATGAAAGACGGAAGGGAGGAAGTGGGTAAATAGGGCTTTGTAGACGCCGAGCCGAGCCGTCTGGATGGACGGACGCCTGGGCGTCGCCTCCGCCGTCTGAGCGCTGCGGACGTCGAGCATGTCGTCCGAAATATATGCGAATAACATTATCCCTTCGTGAACTCGATCCGCTGCGAACGTGATGTGGAATACCCGCCTCAAATCTGCTCCTACGAATCGTCTACCAGGGAATGTATCGTCCTGTAAATTCTGAATTTTATATGCTAATCCTCACGTCACCACGTGGAGACTGTGGTAAGAAGATAATCAACTACGAAATTCCCGAGGAGTATGCACTGCGTTAGTTAAACGATGAACTCCAACCATTATACATTTCGGTTATGATTCCTGTTACTTTTTTATAAAAATACTGCAAAAAGGCCAAAAAAGAAAAAAATGAAAAAATATGACAAAAAAGTGAAAAAATTTACAACTAAGATGATAAAAAGAAATATAAAAGAGAAAATATTTTGAACACTAGTTGTGCTAAGCTAAAAAATAAAAAAAGGACCTAGAACTCCTCAAATGGCCAATACTTGACGTTTTTCTACTTTATTTAATTTTTTTCGGGCCCAACATGTTTCGGGACAAATTTCTTGAAAGCAATGTAAATAGTTTTAGTTTCCCATTAGACTTAAGTTTCTCCTTCACACAAACAACGCAAACACATGACTCGGAACACTTCAACGCCATTTCCTCCCGATGATTCCCAAAAATCTGGTTAAGTTGAGCAAATACTCACCGGGACAGTACTTTGGATTGCGTTTATACATTCCGTTTGTCAGTTATTAGGGGAAAAGCGGCCAATAGCTAAGTTATTTTGTGCCATTTAAAATAGGTTGGTGGGATGATGGTTGGATTTTTCAGAGAAAGAAGGCAGGGTGGATAGAATCGCCGTGTCGCGATGGGGGATTTTCTCGGAATCGAAATCGCCATTTTGTACACGAAATTGTTAGATGGACACAAGAAATGAATTTTAGTGAAAAAAACAATCTTCTAACCAGAGCTGTAAATTCGTAAATCGTAAACTCGTAAATCAAAAATTAAAATAAGCAAAAGGTGACGCCCACCGAACGAGCTGTGTTAAGGAGTAGGTACTACGTCATCCACCTCCCGTCCTTGACTGTGTTGAGGAAGAACGGTAAGGGAGCGCGGAGGTGGGGAGGGGAGATGTTGGTACCTAAAGATATCCTGTCGCAACCACTTCCACTGGCAGAGTCAGCTGTGTGTCCCCCATTGTGATAAGGAGAAGGAGGTTCGCGGTCTCAGTTGTGATTGGACGAAGTAGATGACGTACTAGTCTTTTGCATGCTCACCTTTCTGAAAGGGTTAAAACCTCAGTTTTTCGCCGCATATATCTCGAGCACTAATTGACGGATCAACGAACAGAAATATACTCATCTTTTTATTTTAAAAACTATCAGATTTGGCAATAAAAATATGGTAAACGATCCCATTGGCCTGCTGTTAACAAAGTGCCAATGTGCTCCACAATATAACGTCTTATCCGACCGATGGATGGATTGCTGTACCCGAACTGCTCTCGACATAGCCCATAACTGGGTACCGGTTTACCGATGAAAAAGTTTCTACCTCAGCGGGAATTCGAACCGGGACCTTGGTTAGGAAGCCAGAACTCATGCTACTTTACCATCCCGTTCTCCTACAATTCCTCTCCCACATTTATATTGTGCAAATTCTCCCTGATGCTATTTTTCTGTCCAGATTTGCTTACTCCATATCTGTCTTCAGTCCATCTGAGATGCTTTAATTCTTCCTCCTTTTTCTTCGCTTCCCTGGCGTTCTTTTTTACATAACTAACTTCAGAATTACGTCGTCTATAAATACTCCCTCCACATAACTTTGTCCGCTAACTTCCTTTTTTTCCCAACCATCTGTGAATTTCACCTTTTTTCCTTCCGATCCATCGTATTTCTTTTGCCCTACTATCGTTGCAGGCGCAAAGTCTGCCTTGTAAAATGCTCAATATGAAAGAAAACACGATACGATCTTCTTGGTGACTAAAAATGTTGGAATTGTGCCAGCAAAAAATGCTCTTGCGTCACCGTATTATCTTTGCATCCCAGCCAAGCTTGCAGAATATGTATGTACAACAGCTGGATCGGGATAGTGGTCATCATAGGTAAAAACTATATAGGAGCAAATATTTTACGTGATACGAGCACTGTTGCGCCTCATGGCTCACCTAATCTATCAATCCACATCGTGATACGAGTTGGATCCAGTTTTGGTCCTTCTTTGCTTGGTTTGTACTACTGGCAAACTTATGCTTAAATATTTCTTTGCATCAATGCCAGACTCGCGATATTTAGGTTACCTACCTAGGGCTTGAACACATATCTTCATAAAGCGCGTCCTTTTGTTAACAGTATATTTTAATAGTGCTTATGGAGCGAAAAAGTAAACATTATTTCTTCAAATTTTACTTAGAGATTAGTGTCACAAAAATGCATTGGAAAAGTTAGCCCGTAGGAACAAAAAAATGGAATACTTAAAAAATATTCTGATTATGATATTCGTTTTACATTGATTTTTTAGCTTATAAAACATTTCCTTTATCGTAGCTCTTTTTTCCCGTCATATTTTACAATCAAATTTAGAGATAAATAATTAAAACTATGTTACAACTGGAAATTGGTTCAATAGATGATTTTGTTGAATTTAAAAAAGAATAGTGATTATTAAGTATTAAAGGATTAAAGTATAAACATTATTTACGGTCCTTCGTTTAGCTTACAAAGCTAAAAACGTTTCGGAAGTGATCCGTCAGGACTGTCACGAGCTGAGTGCCTTTGTTTGATGAGTTTGTGTTATTTACAATGACAGTTACAAAGCGAAGGAAGAATCCAAGATCCTACCCATTTCTACTGCTTCCTGCGCTGTACATTATAATTTAAACATTATTATTTTTCCTCAAGATGGAGCATTTCTTTGAAGTCGCTTACCCTAATATTAGCATTCTCCTTTCGAGACAGATTGAAATAATGTGGACGAATTGACTTTTCACAGAGTTTCTCGCGTTTAAAATGCTTGATAGTCCCTCCGGGACGGGATATTACGGTGAATTAATTCTACAAGACGATGTATCTCATTTTAAATTCATTTTCCATCTGCGCCGCGTGGAATAACCAACCCCCTTTCCTCTTTCTTAGCCACGCCACCCGATTCATATTCATTGTTTTCAATCTCACCGACGGACGAATCCGTCACGGCTTCCAAGACGAGTCTTCCCCAACCCTCCTCCTCTTAACAGTCTATCCTCCTACGTTCGCACAGGTCATTAAGCTCAGTTAACAGTTCCTCTCCCGTTCTATTATAACTTTGATGGCCTAGCTTCGAGGGAGGGTGGGTCGGATGGGGGGGGGGGGGGATGAAAATGGGGTGAGCGATGTTCTGCTGTTGCTCCTCGCTGTCGCGAGAGAGGTTGGATGCAAATGGAGAGGGGTGGCTGGCTTCGCTATCGCGTTATTCGAGATGCATGCATTATTTTGATCAATCTGGAGGGCCGCGGGGGTGAGAATTGTGTGGAGGAGTGAGGTGAATGGATCCGATCTCGGAGTGAGGAGGCTGTGACCTAGAATCGGCGGGGGTTGCTTGGAGGTCAACCCCGCCTCCCTCCACCACCCCGTAGTTTCCTCGACGATGGAGACGTACTCCCGTCATCTCCATCTCAAGTCTCTCACGGTGCATTTACTCCTCATAGGGTCTACATATACGTACGTCTACGTAGCACCCTGCCTGGCAGGCGAGCGACAGCTAAGGTCTATTGAGGACATTCTAATGTTTAAATGCTGTCGCCGTATTTGGGCGTCCTTATTTCGCTTCGTTTTTTTTTCTTTACGTGTCGGCCGCGGACCGGCGCTGAACGGGCGGTCAGTGTATAAGGGACGACTTGCTCGCGCCAGAGGCTCCCATCCCTTCCATTCCTATCCTTATACCCTTTTCTGAAGCACCTATTGGTGTGGAACATAATAATATAATAATCTTTATTGCCCCTTTTAACATGATTCAGAATTACATAATCACCTGCAAAAAAAAAGTTGACAGGAGCTTTAGGTGACCCCTAAGGCATTTGCCTGTTGTTGGGAGGACCTTTAGGACAGATGCAATACACATAACAAAATAATCAGTACAAATGTGACAGTATCAAAGTTAATACAGAAAAAATTCAGCAATCAGAGTTTAACCAGCTTCAGTCAATTTTATATGATTGGTCGATTTAATCGGAAGTGGCAAATAATTGACGCAAACTAGAGGTATTGCAAATACAAATTATAACTAGAGTTACATTTATAAACACAAGGTTTCCCAAAAGGTTGTTACAACGATTTCTAGAAATTTTCATTTACCAGATTGCTTGCAGTCAACAGCCAAAGTTAAACCTGCTTCAGAAAAGATTTTACATGCTTTATAGATTTGAGTGTTTGAGGCAAACAATTAAAAAGTTTGGGTCCCATGTAGATAAAACACCGTTTGTACAATTTTAGGTTTGGTTATGGCACAGACTTAAAAACACCCAGGATTAGGCGATTTTTGCTTTGGGTCTTCGTTTGGTGTGCTTGGAGCCGCGGAGGATCGTGGTTAGAAGTCACGAAAGTAGTCTGTTCCCTCGTTTCCCGAGGATCCTTCTCCCTGAACCCTCTTTTTCCTTTTTCTTCTTTCCCTCCCTCCCTCAGGAAGTGATCAAGTCTCTGAGGGAATTAAGGGCAGAAACTCCTTGAATCCCGTTACCCTACCCATCCGAGTGCAGGTGGATTACCCTCTCCCCTTACCTGTACTGGTGTCCACATTCATTATTCCCTATTCAGCTTCCTTTTGGCACGCAAAGAACCCCGACTGGAGCTAGCCGCAAGATTAAGAGGCACCGTGATAACATGAAAGCATCGTTTGGGTTATGTTGGTTATTGGATGAGTGTATATGGTAATTTTTAGGAGAAGTGTGGATAGAAATCCGGCGTCAGCATTAGCCTAATCAATCAATCCATGCAAGCCTGCAGTCCATGCTTTTACGGCTTATCCGACTGGAGTAGTACTGGGGTCGAGGTGCTCTCCACACAGCACCTAAGCGGAGACCGGTATACCAATGAAACCTCTGTCCCACCCGTGCTTTGAACCCGAGCCCTCACCCCTCACTTCAAGAAACTGGCTGCAATATGCAATACTGTGAGGGACAAGAAAGGAGGATTCTTAATTGAATATGAGGATAAAGTGAAGAGATGGAATTAGTACTTGCAAGAGTTGCACAACTGAAGCCATATCAGAGCAGAAGTAATCGAAGAGAAAAATAAAGTCGATAAGGATGACTTGGGAGCCCCAATCTTAAGATCGGAATTCGACGCAGCTGAAAGGGGCCTGAGGATGAATAAGGCTTCGGGAATAGATAGTATTCCTGCGGAACTAAATAAGAATGTGGGAGAGAAGACATTTACCCAGCTGTGCAAAGCCATCTGCAGGACCCAGTAGTACAGAAGCAAGCATAAAGAAAGGAGTGAGTCAAGGCTGTGAACTGCCTACCGTATTATTAAATGTCTATATCGAGAAAGTCATCCATGAATTCAAAGAAAAGTCACCGGGAGTGAATAACCACGGGGAGAAAATCGGCATACTGCGATTCGCCGACGACATAGCAGTCTTCGCAGAAACGGAAGGAGTTTTAAAGAAGGCAGTAGGAAATATGGAAAGGATATCGGCCATATATCGCCTGAAGATCAATAAAAAGAAGACTAAGGTATTGGTATGCAGTAGGAGAAAAGAAGCCAGGACAACTAGGAAAAAATAGAGGAGGTGGAAGAGTTCTGTTACCTGGAATGCCGAGTAACCAGCAATGGACGAAGTAAAAGAGAAATTGACAGTAGAATTTCCCCGGAAAAAGGGCATATTACCAAAAGAAGAATCTACTCACAGCTGCAAATACAAGCGTGGCAGTGAGAAACATTTCATAAGAACATGTCTGGAGCATTTTGCTATATGTCAGTGAGGTATGGACGATGACTAGAGCAGAGAAGTCAAGGCCGGAAGCATTTGAAATGTGGTGCTACCGAAGAATGATGAAGATAAAATGGATCGACTGAGTGACAACCGAAGAAATCCTAAAAAGAGTGGGAGTAAAAGATGTCTACTGAAAACCCTAAAGAGAAGACGAAACAACTTAATTGACCATATCTTAAGACACGATGGCCTAATGAAGGCAATCGTCGAGGGAAAAGTGAACGGGAAGAATGGAAAAGGCAGGCCTCGTATGAGGTATAGTATAGAACAGGTAGTGAAGGATGTAAAAGATAGGAGCTACGTCAATATGAAGAAGTTGGCCGATTCAGTCGAGTGGAGGGCTGCGTCAAACCGATCCTAGGATTGTTGACCCTTGGTGATGATTTTAAAATATATACTGCGGATAGTAATTAAAGAATGAAAGGGAACACATAAAATAAAAAAATTCACATTTGGTGTGGAAGTTGTAAATAAGCCAAATTTCAACGTAGAATTTTTAACTCAAGCGGGATTTGAACCCTGGGCCTTCATCTATTCGGGTATACATTTTATTTGTCCACTGCTAAAAAGGAACAGCATTTAAATGCATGAAAGAAGCGGAAAGCACGCTTGAAGGCAAAAATAGTTGAACAAGAAGAAATGGACAGAGGCGGCCACTCCAACTTCTTTATCAAATGCGTGTTAGTTATTTTAAATGGTCCTTAACCATTCTACCCCCAGTCAGCTATCGAATTCAACTCGGCCAACGTCGTCTTGATACGTGGAAGACGATAAGATGTTAACGATCCCTGATATAACGTAACCTACTCACAAGACTTATCCTAAGAAAAACCCGACATCTATGTCCGAAGCGGGATTCGAACCCGCGACCTTTTGGTGACTAACCTTCCTATCTTAGTTTCAAAGGATCTAAATAGTCTTATACGCACACATGAGTACTTGCGAATATCTTGGCTTATTGGTTTAGCTCGTCAGGTCTAAGATAGAATGATATAAGTTGCTTAGTCGCTTCTGTGCCAAAAAGAAGTATAGACAAGCTGTACCCGGCCACGCGTTGCTGTGGCTCAATCTGGTTAAATGGAAAGCGCACGTTTATAGTGCGCTTATATGTTTAATTTCACAATTCTTATGGGTATACAATATTTTTTGTTGTTCCATTGTCTGGTTGATCGTTAAAATCTTATATTCAATAGGAACCGTAAGAGCATATCATGAGTAGGTACACCTCCCTTTCTGATTACTGCTTGATTTCCAAAGACATGATCAATAGCAGATATTCTACTGAGAAAAATATCATTCGTCTTGACCGGGACCCGAACCCGGACTACCTGATTTCTGGACCGGTGCTCTACCAATTGAGCAACCTAGGGAAACCAAGGCAACCGTCTTTCTTCAGATCAGGGGGTCCGGGTTCGAGTCCCGGTCAAGGCGAATGATTTTATTCCCCGTAGAATATCTGCTATTGTGCAATTTCAGCGGGTAACGCCACTTATGTTTTCGCGGCTAGTTGGTGAACTATGGTTCGACGCGAACTTTATTATAACGCACGGTAGCCCCACAATTTCGCAGTGTCGTATTCTGTGGCGGCCAAGAGCTTGGAGATGAAGGGAGGGTCGGGGATTGAAAGGGGCCAAAGATGAGGGTGAGATGTGCGTGGGATCGGAAGGCGAGGGTGGGGAACGTAAGGCAATCGGAGGAGAGGGATGAGAATCGGAGAGGTCAAGGATTCCGTGAAGGTTAAGGATAAAGAGTTGGAAGGGAGAGAGAGAGAAAGAGAGAGTTATTGGGACGGGGAAGGGAGGAGAAAAAAAGTGGTGGAAATATGGGAAGGGATCGCAGAGAATCCCAGGTATTCCCCCAATCGTCTGTGTCTAAGGTCATCCCCCTTGGGGAGGTGGATCAGAGGGATTCGGGAGAAGGAGAGCGGTGGGACTCGAAGTGAGGAAATATATTTATGGGATTGAAAGCAAAGGTTGAAAGGAAGGTGGGAGAGGGGATATGCAGGTACACTGGGGAAGGAGATGACCACTAACGGAGGAATGCCGTGACTGGCGATCGGCTTCATTCGACCTGGCTTAGGAGAAGCCTTTCTGGGTTCCAAGATATCTATTGCGGTAGGCACTCAATAGTTTTGAGGTCTCTTCTATCCTTCACACGAAATTAGTTTTCTGGTATTTCGGTCGACTTTCTTTTTGACTCGAACGACATGGACATCCCACTCACTCCATAAGCAAAGATAAAAATTCCATCCATTTAATAACGATAAATTACAGGATCTTTTCTTCTTTACTTACTCCCTTAATACAGTGTGGTGATGCCTGAAATATATTTTTGATAAATTTCCATATTGCTCTTTTTTCCAACATCGTTAGAGTGAATGCCTTTGTCATGCTTTTAAGGAAATACCGCATATCACTTCGAACGGCATATTATCGGAAGATGCGCATTCGGTACCTGAGAGGAACGGTACAAATTGGCTGCAGAAGAATGCACAAACGACTGACTCGAGCTTATTTGTGAAGTATTTATTTTTATTCTTACTCCATGAGGAAAGATTCTGTCACGGCAGTTGCTGCGCTGGGGAGTATTTTAAGGGAGTGCGCCCCTCGGAAAAAAAGAGGGGGACGAGGGGTGGATACGGCGCTGGCCCCGGGGGGTGGGTTGGTTGGCGTCTGGATGCTGGAGGACCCTTGCGAAGTGATTGGGTAAATTATTATTGGATCCCTATCTCCCAACGAGCGACTCGTAGGACCGGGGCGAAGGGAGATATGGGAAGGAGCGGTAATGGAGTGAGTTGGCGTCGAGACTTCAGGAAATTGGAACGGCACAATCGGGTCTGATTGATTCGGCGTGAATTTCTTCCATATACCCGACCGCTTTCCTCCCTGACGGAATATCTCCAACGGGAAGGGTGCCTGGCTCCTTCCTGAGTTACCATCACCACCACTTCGCCTGTGGCGCTCCCTTATCCTCGCCTCTGATTCCAAATAATCAGCCTCCTGTAATACCACCTATTTGTCGGTGCTCACCAAGTATTTCTCCTTACTTTGGGCTTACCTTGAGCTTACGTTAGCTTGAAATAGTTCCGTTATCTTGGTAGCCCGAAGAATCAGCGATGGACGAAGCAAGAATGAAATGGTTAGCAGAATAGTGCGGGTAAAGAAAGGTATTCTGGCGAAATAAAGACCTACTTACAGCTGGAAATACAAGAGTTGGAGTAAAAAAGGAAACAATACATTAGAACATGCATCTGGATCTCTCTTCTTGATGGAAGTGAGACATGAGTGATTACTGCAGCAGAGAAGTCAGGGAAGGGGGCGTGTTTGAAACCATTGGGATATACTCGAATAGGTAACAGAGGAGTCACGTGCTACTAACACGAATGGTTTTCAAAGTTAATGCGTATGAATCGCTCGTAACAATATCTTTAAATGTTTTCACTTGTGTTTTTCTCATCTGTCGTGCTTATAGAGCCTCCAGATGAGATAAAACATAAGTTTAAACAATGAATGAGGTGGTAATCAGCGGTTTTAACACAGCAAATTATACCACGTGACTCCTTAGTTACCTGTTCGAGATAACTCCGACGGTTTCAAACACAGTCCCTCAGGAAGAATTCGTAATGTGATTCCACTCAGATTCATGAAGTCCTAAGAAGAGTGGGAGAGTTGAGGTCTTCAGTGAACCTCGAAAAGGAGACTGGGCGACGTAATTAGATATATCTTGAGACTTGATGGACCGATGAATATAATCGTTGAGGGTCACGTGAACGGACAGAAGAATGGCAGAGAAGGCCTCACATGAGGTACGTGAAGACAGAAATGAAGGTTGTGAAAGAGAACTACGTTAGCATGAAGATGTTAGCTAATCAGGGAATTAAGTGGTGAATTTCATCAAACCAATCTTAGGACTATTTACTGTTGTTAATGAAAGCTTGGTATATTTCTGGCCAATGAAATGCAGTTTTATCACCTAAATATCTGCGCAAATACTCCCTACGTCCTTTTACGCAAGGTAAATGAAACAGATGGCAAAATATCTAACGCCTATGTGCACTCAGCTGGGACAGGTAATTTCGGCATCTTCCCGTTTGAAATTCGTACCCGTGATTCCTGATATCCGCCTTACTCTCCGGCACAACAATACACTCCACGTTTGACTCAAAATGATTGAATAGGTGTGGTGGCTACAAAGTCCCGTCCTATCACGAAGACCCGGGTTCGGTTGGTAAACATTTATTCTGTATATTTATCTCTATTTGATTGTAGTATGGGGAGTATTTCAAGGTCAATTCTCCGTCCATCTGATAGGACGTAAAACCCTAGACCCTTAGGCGTCATTTGTTAAGATATGGAAAATTCCGTCGCCTAGTTTCTTAATTTACTCTCTCCGTGGTCGTAAGTGATTCACCTAAATTCCCTAAATTCCTCTACGGCTTAAAGACTTTAGTTGTAGGTCACCTTCTCTTGCAAAAGAAATAACCCTTTTCTCCTTTTTTCGCCCTTAGAGCGATTCCCATTTGTCAAATAAGTCTTCTTTTTCTCAGGTGCATTTCCAAGTTCAATCATACGGTCATTTATTTATCCTAGCTAATTCCATCGGACGCCTCAATACCAGTAAATCAGGCTCACATGATATACATGATTATGATTCTAAAATATTGCATTTGTATTAACTAATAATTTTATAGGTCTGGTTTTATTCCATTTCAATAGTATCACTCACTCACTCACTCAGTGATTCAACCCGAAGGCTGGTTTTGATAGGTGAGCTCTACCCTCAGTGACTGAGTGAGGGTAAATATCACCCCAGACCAAGCCACAGGCATGTGAATTTCACACATTCAGGGTAGGGGGGCCAATTCCTTCCCCTGGCCCACCTCGCACTCCGAGGATTTTTCGTTCGGGGGCGTCCTAAGGATTCACCCGGATTTGAACCCGGGACCCTTCCATCAGCAGCCAAGCGCTCTACCCACTAGGCCACCACGCTCTTCAATAGTATAATTTGACAATATTCATTTAAAACGGAACTTGTCCTGAATAAATTCTTTTAAAAATGTTGGAAAGGTGAATTTTTGATTAACTATTATGGTGTTTATCCTGTTAGTATTAGCCGTAAACACTATCATTCAAGGAAAATTTCTTAACGTCAGTCATGTCACTAACTGACTAGTTTCCATTGATTCATTTCGTTCTATTTAGGGTAGTGCGGCAATTGCTCAGAAAATATTGTCTAGCAGGAAGTAAACATTTGTCTAGTTTTCATCGTTAAAGTCACATGGTTCTGTCTTCTTCGTGATAGGGTACTCGTTTCTCCATGGATAAACGTGTCATACCCTTGAATCATTTCATTTTCCCTCCGATGAATGTTCGGTATGGAAGTAAAATTTGGTCATAACGCTGTCACTTGTCGGATAAGCAGCACTCGAATGAAAGACATTAATGGCTTCGTCAACATCTACTTGGTTATCAGGACGTCAAGTGTGCTTCACAGCCATTTAGAGAGATAAAATGTGTCACGAAAGACATTTCCTCTTTCTTTTCCCACTTACCATTTTCATTAGAATTAAGAATTTATGAAATGCACATCCATTGCATCGCATTATTTTTTAATCAACTGCGTTGCTGTGTTGTAATGATTTTTTCCAATGGCGCACAATTTAATATCAATAATTAAATAAGTAGGTTTCTCCCACAGCCGTAAATAATGCAACCTTTAATAATGTAAATAGTACAATATTTAAGCGAGAGTGTTTTTTCAGACGTTGGTCCACTTCCATCTAGTAAGAAAGGTTGTATTATTTACGGCTGTGGAAGAAACCTATTTATTTAATGTTTAAGCCGGAAGAGCTCAATTCTTTACATCATTAATGTTTATAGTATTGATAAACCTTTTTTTAAGCTTTTTACAGAGCTAATATGATTTTTCTATCCTTGGAAAACATAGTAGGGTCAGGAGAATGGGAAGTTGCATTTTAATGTAATATGTCAGCCAGTGTTTTTGGTAATTAAATTAACAAGGGCAATTTGTTAATGTTTTATTCTTTCGAGATCTGAGTTCGTATGTTTTTTTAGACATTTATGACATGGGATGGGTTCAGGAGGATACTGATCGTTTAGCTCAGCGGTTCCCAACTGGTGTGCCTTGTGACTTCAGGGTGCCGAGAAAACAGCTAGCGGTGCCGCAAGACAATTGCGGAAAAAATAGTAATGTTTGATACGACCAAATTCTGAATTGGTTACTCTCACGCCTGACGGAAGGTAAAAGTAATTAAAGAACTTCATTCATCCTAAAAACTAATTACTGCGCCGATTATCCTTGGCAAAGGAAAGGGAAGCTTAATTAAATAATTGAAAAACCCTCACAAGGGTGACCCAAGATTGTAACCTCAACGCGAAGGGTGCTGCCAACGTAAAAGGTTGGGAATGACAGGTTTAGCTTTAAAAACTGTTTCTCTGCCTTGTTCCCTTATTCCCTTCATATTTCACAATCACAGTTCACAGTTAAATGAACAAGAACTTATTCAACCGGAAATTGATACACAGAGTTTTTTATTAAATCGAAGAAAGAAGAGTTATTTTAAAGTTCGATATTAACGGTCCTTCGTTAAGCAATCGAAGCTAAAAAGTTTCAGTAGATTCCTATCATAACTTTTAATTCGAGAAAGAGGCGTGGAAATATTTAAGATTCCCATTGCACGAAAGTGCTTTTGAAGATGTGGGGATTATAGTATACGATTTATTTCAATACACACTTACTTTATTGGGGAAAATAATGACTTTTAAAGGAATGCCTTACACAACATCTAATCTCCAATCGCGTTATTGATTTGGAGATGGTATTTTGTATACTTAAAGTGATAGGATATTATTAAATTAGAGTAATAATGTGTCTTTGAATTAGTGTCAGTGCTACATTTTTATTGAAACTGACATCTCAGTGCTAATTACATTAACAGGAAATTTCTATGTGGTGGCCATAATGATTATTGCATTGAATTCTACAAATACCCTGCTCGGCCCAAGAATTTCGCCTCTCCGATGGCCATGAATCAGCGCGGGGTGCCCGCCAAGCAGAAAGGTCATATTCCACACCACGGAGAGTACGTGAATTCGTCTGAGATTACTCTAGCACCTCACTGTATAACAACAGTCCTATACATATTCTCCGATTCTAAAGGTTCACTAAAACTGACACTTTCTCTTTCTTAGGTTAAACACGTACCTGAAACAATGGGTCAATCTAATCGTAAACAATGTAGTGTATGCTTGGTGAGAATTAACCCCCTGCCACACACCTTTATGGCGGCTTGCAAGGTATAATGTAGATATAGATACATATACTCCTCAGTGCTCAGTAGAGGCTGTGACAGAGGATGTTTGGTCACCAGCCATGAAAATAACATTATGCACCGCAAGGAAGGAAGGAAAAAACTATGGGAAAAAGTTCGAAGCGTGGTTTGTAATTCACTTTTATGTACTACTCCTGGTTTGCGTTTTACGTATGCATCGTGCGTGGGAAAAATTCTTTCTTATACGTATCTCACAGTTTTTAATGATTGAGCACCCATCTTCTTTTTATTGCTTCTCATTGAATTGTATGGCATGCTGTTTTTCTATAGCATTCTTCTCATCGTATTGTCACGATCTTTACTGCATTCATTCCCGACAAAAAAAAACTTATTATCTTCTTTTTCTTCAATGTCCTAAGGGCTCATTATCCTAAGAGTATATTTAGAATTCCATTGATGTCCATCCACTCAGCCTCTTCGTAATTTGTTACTGCAACGTACTTTCTTCCCCAATATGTGATGGATATAGAAAAAAATACCTTATCTGCTTATTGAATTGGGAGAACGTGCCTCGAAAAGTACCCTCCATCTCTTTCTCTCTGACAAAATTATAGACGCGTTAATTTTGGTGGTGCTCATTCCTTCATGATCGGGATTCATTATGGGACACGAGCGGCGTTTTTGTTTCAAAAGGGTTGTTTCCCTGAGCGTCCGAGGCATGAATGTACTCGGGGTCCGGCTCGTATATATCGTTTTTCTACCTTGGTTATTGCTTTGGTCACTTCGCGCGCGGGGGTTGGCGGAGGGGGGAGGGGTTTAGGTCGGTGGGAAATAGTCACCCCCCCACACCGTCCCTCGCGCATATATCACTTTGCGACTTTATAAAGACCCTCAGAGGGAGGACAAATGCCTATTTGCAGGAATAGAAGTTGGCCTGACGCGGCCTCGTAAATTCATCAAGCCGGCCGCCACAGAAGCCGCCCTCGTGGTGGTACCCCTCCCACACCAGCCATGTTTCCTCCCCTGCCACCAACCCCTTTCCCCCCTGCCTTCGTCCTCCCCCAACCCATCCAAACTCTGCCTCTTTGCCATATCCCTTGTTTCTTTTTTCCCTTCCTCCCCACTCCTCCACCTCCTTCTCTGCTAATACGCCCTCTCTCTCTCTCCCGCCCAACCTCCTAACTCTCAACTCCGCTACACACGCCCACGTGCTCCGTCCGGGGAAACAAATGCCCAGTCAGCTCCTTCTAAAAAAGTAGGTTAGGGACTTTTTAACCGATTGATCACGCCCGCCTCGTAGCGGCGGAGGTGACCCGACTCCTGAAAAGCAATAGGGGTGCAAAAATAGAGACGCCTAGAAAGTGGGGGGGGGGGGGGTAAAGGAAACGAAATGGGAGATGAGTGAGATATCATCGAAAAAAAAAGAATAAACATGCCTTTATTGCGAGGAATGTCATTTTTAAATATTCCTTACGGTTCCCATGCCTACAAAATCAAAATAAAATTACTCTTAAAATATAGGAAAAATATATTAGTTACGTACAGAATTGACTTGCTTTAAATACGATGCTGAGTTTGCGTGAACTATTCTCGTGGTTGTATTTCATAGCAGCAAGGATTACTTGTATAACAACAATTATATTTCAGTACAATAGTGCAGAAATAAGCATATTTTATTTAAAAATCCAACTATTTTGCTGCTTAGTGTTCAGGGTGTTGTGAATTATTGTACTTTAACACATTTTTGTAAATGAGCAAAAGAGCTTGCTGTGAATGCTTTGGCACTTGTTTCTCAACGGCGCCACTACACATTCTCCCTGTGTGAGGAAATATTTGGAGGAATCCTAATCTACCGTCTCATAATATCGTGAGTATCATTGGCAAAGAGTTTAGTAAATAGTGTTTTATTTTTACATATGTCATTGCATTAATCCAGCTTAATTTTATGACAAATGACAATAACAGATATACCATGAACTGGGTATTTACTAGCCTAAAAACCTGCACAGACCACTTTATCGCCTCCCTCAATCAACAATCCACTACTTATAGTCATTTCTTTTTTCACTCTTCATATCCATTTTCATTCTTCATGCAATTTCAGGTACTTCTTTTCCCTTCTCTTTTCGACTCGTTACTGCCATATTTCTTATCATCCTACTCAGAATCATTACATTCTTTGTTTACTTATGCTTAATTAATTAAATATATCCGAACAGCTGTCTTTCTGCACCAAACATATTAAACACTTCTTAGCTTGCCTTTTTCATAACCTATGTAATAGCAGTCTTGGATTTTGGTAGTCTTGCCCTAGGTTTAAGGTAAGACCAACCTTAATCCTAGGGAAAACTCAACATCCATGCACTGCACTGGAATTGAACCCGCGACCATTGTCCCTGCTGCCGAGCTAGCGTATTTCTCATCTGGCTACCGCGGCCCGCTCGTGATCCAATTGCATTCTCAAATTTTTCCATTCTCGTGTATCAGAAGGTGGTTTTCATGATTTCTTATAAAAACGGTAGTGAAACAGCACAATCAAAATGTAGTGATGCAACTTCACTACTTAGGTACTGAAGTAAACACATTTGTGTGGAAAAAAACATAGTTAATCTTTTCATTCCGAAAAGGTACTTCCGTGAAGTGACTCCTAAAAAACTTTCATAAAACCTATTGATCCTTTTTTACTTTAGCTTATCCTGAGAAGATGATGGTCTGACTTAAAGAAAAATGAATATCAGAAGAAGAGAAAAGGAAATTTGATGACATAATAAATTGGCTCTAGGACATTATGTTCCTTGAAACATTTACAGAAAGCACTTTGTAATTCTTCAGTCTCATTAGTAATATTAATATCACAATTAAGTAGCCGTCTAAATATCGAATAAGCAATATATGGTGTCAATAGTTGAACAATAATTTTACAATACAACCAATTTAACCACAATAGTATTTTAATACAAACTTAATAGCATATATATTTACATTTACTTATTATATTTATGCATACATTAATTATTTATTTACATAGCATAAATTATGAATGTAAACGCTTCTTAAAAACATAAATATTTTCAGCCGACCTGATCCCATCAGGTAAAGAATTCCAATACCTACAAGATGTAATTTGAAAAGATCTACTGAACACATTGGTGCGGAAATTTGGGATTAATTACTCCTCAGTATTTTTTTGTTAGCCGTTTGTGCGCGTTAGCATTAAAGATAATTTTTTCAAACAAATAATTTGGACACTGTTTTAATCAGCTTGTATGTACATACATTAGCACATTTATTTGACATTCTCATCTCATTTCTATATTCGACCACCTGAGTCTATCATAACACGGTGTAACTTGTTTATCAAAAGGAATATTGAATATCAATGTTATTCCACAGTTTTGTAACCTCTGAAGTTGTGGATTTAGCTCCATAGTAATATGGGTATAAGCTAGAGAACAGTGATCAATATGAGGTATTATTAGGGTATTGAACAATTTAATTCTCAGGGAAGTTGGAATTAGGTCCTAGAATTCATCTATATCTACATAATTCCCTTCAAGCCACCATAAAGGTGTGTGGCAGGGGGAATTGCTTAATCTCATATAATATTTTATGTACTTTATTGGAAGTTGTTTTAATATGTTCATGTCAGGTTAGCGTACAACTTAGAGTTAAGCCAAGACTTGTTACTGTATTTAAATAATCAATGTCAACACCGTTAATACAGATTTTAGGTAACAGGTTAATTCCCATTGAATTGATATACTGTGAGCTACCAATAATGATGGTTTCAGTTTTTTTCATTTAGCGTGAGAAAGTTTTCAGAGCTCCAATTATATAGGTGATTGGCAAGGCTGAGGAGGGAAGATGGCCGTCGGGAAAATTACGAGTTAAAGTTGGAAGATTGAACGTTTAATTATAGGCGAATTAGTAGGAATATTTTATGAGGTCAGAGTAAGCTAGTAATGTGCACGTTAAAATTTAATTTAGGATAGATAGAATGGCCTATTAAAGACTGCCAAATTTGGAAATACTTAAAATATGGGTAAAATGCGATTGTATACAAAGCGTTTAGTTAATCAATATTTGAAGTCAATGCAGAAAAGAGGTGTTTGTGACTGAGGGGTAAAGGTCAACATTCTTTGGTAGGGTCTCGGTGTTTAAAATGCTTTCACCATTCCACCGCTGGGTTTAGCATCGTCCTGACAAATAAACCTGTGGATAATCAACAATTATACTATTCCAGAAATTAACCTGACGTAATAATTTATGGACGAGGGTAACGTTATTTTAATTTCAGTTATTTCTTAAGCCATATTGCTATCATAAATTATCAGTTGATACACATCATATGTATTCTCGAGTTTATCGCATTTAAAACTTTTTAGTGTCAACAAGTGTGTTCTCGGTCTTTTCGGATAGAAGACGAAGGTAAAGTGGAGAGACCTTTGAGATGTTGACGTGCAGGAGAATGGAGAATGGCTGGCTGACTGGAGAGGAAGACGAATCGGGAAGTGTCGACTAAGAGAGAAGAGAAAAGAATGCTGGTCGGAGAGACGAGAGGAAGTGGACCGTGGTAGCCAGGTCCGGATCGTGTCGGTCGGGCATGTGGCGTTATGTTTGTTTTATGTTTAAGTTTAGCTTTAAGTTAGGGGGATATTGCCTAAGGAGTTGGGACATAAATACCAAACTCTAAAAATAAAGGGTATCGGAAGAAGGCAAAACAAAAATAAATGTATAGTTTTGGTAGGGAACAATCTCCCAGGGAGAAAAAGAGGCGAGATCGTGATGCAAGCGCTGATAAGGGAGGCAAAGATTGGTTGGTTGGTTTTCGGGGGAAGAGATGGACGGATTAGATCATTTGCACCGCTTAGGATAGGTTGGTGTTGGGTATGGTTAGGAATATTTTAAGGATCGGGGGAAGGGTGGAGCTAAACCCAACATCGGAAATACTCTACCCATCATGAAAGGCGCCAAGGGGCCAACTGTTTCACGTCCCATACTGTGGACAGAGCGCTGACTTTGAAGTTCTTCCCTAAAGCACTCAAGGGGAAACTAGTACATAAATGAAAAACCTGCTTCAGATTGGTATTCGAACCCGGGCCCCCAGAATGAGCAACCAGTACTACTAGTACCCACAACCAACCGGATCCCTTGCAAATGATGGGTATCCTAAATGCCAGAAAGGCTGCCAAGAAATACGCAGATTTATAAAGGAACTGTGAAGCAGTGACGTATCCAGAAATTTTTTATTGGATTCTTGGATTGGTCCAACGTTTGTATGTACCTGACGATGCCGCAAGGCGGTGAAACGGGTCGTGCCGTCAATAAACTTGTGGAAAAGATACGAAGTGCATTTTACCATGGATAAAGTTTACTTGATTTCACTCTCGAATATGCTTTCCATAAAGTGAGCACACAGACCAGATTGATAAGATCTATGTCTTCCTCTCTCACGACTTAAGTTCTTGGGTTCACTGTCTCCCAACTCACACGAACCGAGAGTAGGAGACGCTAGAACGAACCGAATTTTAGTGATGAGGAAAAAGAGGGAAGGAAGGCAGGATAAAAGAGGACGAGCGACACACCCAACCACTCACATATATCACTGCTCTGGGATATCGGGTGGACCGACGGTTAGGACAAAAACTGGTCCATTGTTCTTCTCTCCTGCCGCCCTTGCCGCGGAGTCGTACGAGGGGCGGGGCGCTTACTCCAGCATCCCCTTCTGGCATTGCTGCGGTCCACCTCCTCGGATGAACTGTGGGCCACATTGATGCCGAGTTCCCGACATTTTTATTTTCGTCTCTGTTGATTGAAAAAAAAAGAATTGTTCGAAACCAGGCGCGGCAAGGTCGCTCGTGGCCGACTCGTTGTGACACTTCGTTTCACACGGATGGATTCGTACAGTGAGAGAGGGGGAGAGAGAGGTTTGGAAAGTGGAATGCGACTGTTCGAATGTACATACCTCTCTCCACTGCGAGACGCTGTGGAGGTGAGTGCGGGAACCTTTGATTTCTTTTTGGCTTAACCTTGCCCGGTAGAATCTGTTAAATGCATTTGCAATTGAATCGATAATTTCGTATGAGTGAGTTTTGATGGGACATCCCTAGTGCTATTCGTATTTCACTCATCGAACAGTTCCTTCCCTCCACTGTTTTTATCTTCACATTCGCGCATTTACTGCTCATTTTTCATAATTACCAGTCATCAGTAATTAATATTGGTTGGACGCAGTTCTCCTCTCAATTCTCCCACTTGCATCTAACGTCTTAAACCCTTCCTCTGTTTTTCTTCCCATTCACATTTTGACTCGATGACTGCCTTCAACAGGCCATGATGTTTCAAGATAGGGAAGATTAAAGTGTCTCATCTTATTAAAGTGTTCTGCATCTATTTTCTCTCATTCTTCGTAGGACTTCTTCTTTTTGGTGCAATACAACTTCTAATTTCTTATTTTCACCGAATGAAACAAAGACTGAATCTTTTGAACATATGTGGATGTATACCAAATAAGCATGGTAGCATAATAGCATTACTGTCTTGCATTGTGTATTTGGAGTCTCTTAAAAAAATTGAAAAGCTTAAAATCGACAATTTCTATATAAAGTATTACGTTAACTAGTTAGTTTACTTCTATAGGTATACTTCGTATGTTTGCATAATATTATTATTTAAGGCTTATAATTAGTTATTTTGGCACAGGTTTTACAGAATGCATACCTGGCATTCAAGGCATTTATCACGAAGTTTTGCATAGAACTGTGCTGTGGCTGACCACCATGATAATAAGAGGCTACACTGTATATGTGAGTTGTCTCTCAGGAGTTGATACTAATTAAAGTAGTGTTGACTAAACACGTTCAAAATAGACATTTAAAGATTATGACCGCCGGCCGCAGATGCCAAATCGGTTACGCGCCATGCTGGCTACCTAAAGGTCGCGAGTTTGAAGTAATAATAGATAGTTTATTTCTTCCTATTTTGTACAGAATTTTACAACACATTTTAAACAACAGAAGGAAGCTTTAGGTTACCCCAAAGAACCTGTGTCGGGGTAACCAATAGTTACTGTGGAAAAATATAAAAGTAGTAAAAAAATGTGTACCAAGTTGACATCAGTTCTACACTGCACAAAATCATTATTTACATAGCTGTTTATGGTCAAAAGGAACAATTTTATGAGAACTATTGAAAATTATCTCAATATTATCCCACTTGAAGAGCAATATTTTGACTCGAATTTGGTGCGAGTCCGAATCTGCGGGTGTGCTTGAATCGCTCGATTTAATTCCGGTACGGAATTTCTTGAGAACTATTGAATGTTATTACAGTATCATCCAATATGAAGAGCAATATTTTTACTCAAGTTCGGAGCGAGTCCGAATCTGCAGGTGCGCTTGAAGCGCTCGTTATTAATTCCGGTACGTAATAATCCCGAACGCATCGTAAAAGCACACGAGTGAGTCCTTAGTCACGCACCGAATTCTTTCTCAAACGATTCATGTACACCCCCTCCTCACCCCCACCTTCCGCAAGGAATGAATATTATGCTTGTCTTAGGGTGAAAATCTTGGATTATGTGGTGCGGTATATGTAACCTTTGTGTGAATTGTTCTCGGGAAATCCACTAAATGAATGCATTTTATGCCATCGTTTCGGTGTCCGACTCAGCCACAGAAACGTTGGAATTAAATAACTTCGCCATTTGACAACCTAAAAACCCAAGTGTAATATTTATATATAAAGCGTAGCATTGTAAGTTGCCACAACGAGGATTTTAAAGGTGGAAAATTAAAGTAACCTGTTGGCTTTTGATACGAAGGTACGAACATGGTTTGAGAGATTAATAAAGGTTTAAAGAAAGGCAAAGAAGGGGAAGCTGTTAAGATGGATACGGAAGACGAATGAAGATAGTAAGTGGGCAGAGTGAGCGGATGGACTGCTAATCAGGGGAGATGACGTTTTATAGGACTTGGTAGTGGGGAGAATAATAGGTGTAAGCTGCATTAGGCTGTTTGGACGAAATGATGGAAGATTAGAAGTGTGCGGGGGTAATGAAGAATCATCATTATTAATCATCAATCCTGAGTTCTTCTATTGGCTAATTTCTTCATATTTATGTATTTCTTCTCTTTAACATCCTTAATTATTTGTTGCATATAACTCATACGAGGCCTTTCTTTTCCGTTATTACCGCCCACTTGTCCTTCAACGATCGTCTTTTGTTGATTAAGTTGTCCTGTCTTCTCCTTAGGGTATTCAGAGGACTTCTCTTTTCCTTCACTTCCTCGTTACTTACTCGGTCGATCCATTTAATTTTCATCATTCTTCTGTAGCACCACATTTCAAATTCTTGCATATAATGAAAAATATAATTGGAACAATACGAAGTTCGTACTTCACGGGAGGTATTTAGAAATCCTCGAAGCTTTCATGAATAAGCAGCACACACATGATGAAATCGCAATTGAAAACGGCTCATGTTTTTTCTAGCAAATGGAGTCGTTTACCATATTTTTTATTGCCGAATATGATAGAGTTTGTAAAGTAAAAAGACCCGTATTTTTCCGTTTTTTGATCCGTTTATTATTTCTCGAGTTATAGGCGTCGAAAAACTTATGTTTTTAACCCTTTCGGAAAAGTGGGTGTGGTGCAAACTCTGACGTGTAACGACTTCGTCCAATCACAACTGAGCCCGCGAAGCTACTTCGCCTTATCGCAAAGGAGGGGGCACAGCTGACTCAGCCAATCGGAGCAGTTACGACAGCATCTGTGGGAGCAGACCTTCCGAGAATCCCCCTCCACTCCCTCCCCTTCCCATACGAGCAGTCAAGGACGGGAGGAAAGTGACGTCAATGTTATCACAGCAGCATTTTCGGTGGGCGTCACCTTATGCTTATTTTAATTTTTGATTTATGAGTGAATGGTTATGGTTAGAAGATTAATTTTTTCACTAAATTTCTTTTTTCGTTTCCATCTAACAATTTCGTGTACAAAATTGCGATTTCGGTTCCGAGTAAACGCCCCACCTCGCTGTTCAAACTCTGTTCACCTCGCACGTACATATATATTGGCACAGATAATAGGTACTTGTTTTTCTGAAGGAAGTGTATGTCTGGCGTGCACCTTCAGGGTGGTCTTCAGGGCACTATATACATTTTCGTGTCCGCTTGAGTCCTTCGTAGGCACGCGACGTCCTCCGAATCGTTACGGCAACAAGAGCTACCACATTGAAATGCGACGGGTGCCGCATGACGTCCATCACAGTCAACTCCTCATTTCCTCGGACTCCTTCTCCACTCCCTCTCGTGTAATTTTTCCTGCCGCACACTCATTCTCCGAGTTCTTAACTTCTCAGAGTGCTTCCTTCACTCCGTAATTTTTTTGCTTCCCCTAATATCCGGAATAAAAATGTTTATGAGTTTCCAATTCTTCGTACCAACAAGGTATAGAGCCTCGAATTAGCACGATTTCGTTCGTGAGGATGGTGATGAGGAAGATGAGATGACGTGGCTAACTTCTTTCAGTTCAGTTCCCATGCGGTACGGTGCGACTGTCATTCACGTTTCGCATATTTACTGCCACTAATAACTCGATCCACGCTACCCATAAATTCTCTCATCTAACCTTCTCGCGGTAGTCAGGTCGGTAACGTTCCAACCGATGGGAAATCCTGAGGCCGTGGGTTCGAAATCCACCTCGGCCGTGGACTTGTATTGCTTTATATTTGAGTTTGACTCGTCAGTGCAATATAATCAATACAGTAGGAGAACGAAGAAATTGAAGTCAATCACTACCTAGTATTCCTCACGCTTTCTCATCCTTCGGACCTTTAAAAAATAATTTTAATACGTCTTCCACTCGCTCACACATTATTTTCATGGAATAACAATCTTAGGATTGGTTTGACGCAGCTGTCCACTTGATTATATTATCGGCCAACCCTTTCCCTTTCACATATTTATTCTATTTCACACCCTTCTCTACTTGCATATTATCTCATGTGAAACCTATTTTAATCCTTCCCTTACACCTCTCCCTCTGCAATTTTCTTCATCAGGCCATCATGTCTCAATATATGATCGATTAAATGGTCTCGCCTTCTTAAAGTTTTTAGAAGGCTTCTTTTTTTCTCCCACTCTTCTTTCTTCTGTCTTCCTTTTTTAGTCACTCGGTCGATCGATTCCTACCTTCATCATTCTCCTATGCCGCCAAATTCCGAATACTTTTCGCCTTGACTTCTCTGTTGCTGTTATCGTTCCTGTCTCACTGCAATGAAGATACGTGCTTCAATCAATGGTAAGTTCTAATCAAGTAATTACTGATTTCCGCGCTTGTGTTTCCAGCCTTAAGTAGATTCTTCCCTCGGTAGGGTGCGCTCTTTGCCTGGGTTATTCTACTGACTATTTTATTATTGTTCATTGGTTGGTTATTCAGGGGAGGCGACCGAAAACTGAGGTCATTTGCGTCATTTAGGATAGGTGTGTAATTGGGTAATGGTAGGAGTTTTAGGGAACGGAGGAAGAGTGGAGAGAAACCCGGCATCGGCATTAGCCTTCTCTTAACGAAAGGCGCCAAGGGAACCACGACTTAACGTCCCATCCGACGGACGGAGTACTGAACTTGAAAAGCCCTCCACTAGGCACTCAAGTGGGGACCGGTTTTCCACTGAAAAATCCTCCACTGCCGGCCTCCACAGGCCAGTACTCTAGCCACCATACCAACCCGATCCCCTTTTATTCTTGTTCCGTCCATCGGTAATTACTCGGCTTCCTAAAAGAATAGTACTTTTTCTCCTTCTCAAGGTTTGTTTTCCTAGTCCCTTGCCACTCGGGTGTCGAGTGACACCAGACACAAATTAACTCCGCAAAGAATAACCGAGTGCCAAGGGTAACGATGATCTTGGTCTCTTCTCTCATACTACTTACTAATGTCTCCTAGTTTGCCACGCCCACTCCTCTTCTGCAATTTACAGCTTTCTCATTTGTATTCTTGCCCTCACATCTTATCGCTTCTATTTTCATCCACATCCACATTTCTAAGACTTATATTCTATTGTCTTTCTATTTCCTTTCAATTCATGTATTGGACAACACAATAACAAGTCCTGTATCAGATCTTTCCTTTAAGTCTTTATTCAACGTTAAATCGCAAAAGTGAATGGTCCTCTTCCATAAGATAATATTCTTTTCCGTCCATTTTAATTTTTTTTATTCCCTCTCGCGTCCATGGTCCATGCTGAGACGTGGCAGGCGGTAGATTTATTGCATACTTTTTCTTGATTTTCGGCCAATTCCAAAGTTTAAGGAGAACTCCTCGTCCTAAGAGGACTTGGTACGCTAAGCCCCGCATTCGTGAATGCTCAGAAGTTTCTGGGTTCATAAGCCCTGCTTCCTCAAACGTGATCATGTTTTACCGCTCAAATCACGTAGTTTTTTAAGCCTAGATTACGAAGGTAAAGTTACAAAATATTAACATCAAATTTTCCAGTTCTTTTGCCTATGATGTTGAACATTGGTTGATTTAAACTATGCATTGAAATTTAATTACATATAATTTTGAACGAATTTTATTTAATATACAACCGCAGTTTACTTCACATTGACTTGATTTAATTTATTATTCAATTTTATTTTTTATTCAATTCGACCCTTGTGTAGAAATTGATTAACATTCGATGTTATACAGTTTTATAAAAAGTTGGATGAATAAATTATTATATTTAACCACACTGATATTCAATTCAATTCAAAAGAAAGAAACATATTTTATTATATAACGAGGCTCAAAAATGATGAAATATGCTTCAATACTATTTTGTACAAATTTATATGGATATTCAAATAAGCTTTAATTTGATCTCATTGAGAGAATCGTATTAGTTGCATGAAAAAAACCTGTTTTCACTCTTAAATTAAAAATAGTAAACAAAAAAAGTGTCGGTATTCTCAAGATCTTTATGTAATAAATATCATATCTAAATTTTAGTTCTCTGTATAAATGTATGAATGATACTTCTATTTTGTTATATAAAGATGCCTTCTCTCTCTGACACTATTGCCTTTGAGCGAGTGCCTATCTGAGAAATACCAAGCTTTTATGAATAATTAGGAATTAATTCAATCATATGTACCGATTATTAAGATGGAATCTCGACACACAGATAACAAACTTTTGAGGGAAAGAAATACTAGGTGCCTAACGGAGAGAACTGAATTCTAATCCTTCAATTATAATAAAGGAGAAAAGTCCCTACGTATCATCGTAGGTTTGAAGTATTTTAGCAATCGAAGACGCATGCGATACTAAGAAAAGGTGCAAGGATGTGCTTGGGATGGGAAAGGAGGAAATAAGGAGTGAAACCTAGCGTCGGGGTCAGCCTACCATGAAAAAATACTGCCAATAAGTCCGCAGGTCATTGTCTCGTAAAATAGGAGGAGGATTGGAGTGACATCCAGGGGCAGTAGTAGCAGTAAGAGCAGTGGCAGCATCAGATTGTCACAACACAACCAGATAATATCATTGGCGCCATTTACTATAAGTGGAAAATTGAATATAAATAGTAATAATTCAGGTAATCGAGATAAGAGTGTAGAAAAACCCGGCGTCAGCATCAGCCTGCTCTCAACGAATGGTGCCAAGGGGCCCACGGTTTAGCGTCCCATCCGACGGACGGAGTTCTGTACTCGAAATGCTCTCCAGTCAGCACTCAAGTGGGGACCGGTATACCAATGAAAAAGGGCTTTTCACTACCGGGATTAAAACCAAAGCCGTTCGAATAGGAAACCAGTACTCTAACTACCACTGCTATACTGGTGGAACAAAGGGTCATCTCTTTACAGGAGGAGACAGAGGAGCAAATGATTTATTGTTCCATCCAACGGATGGTACGCTGTAACTCTACGTTCCCTACGCACAGTAGATCATGTTGGCACCCGTGAATAAATGAAACCATCTCACAGCCCTAGCCGGTATTCGAACTCAAATCCGGGCACATACGCACACTATTATAAGACCTCAATACTGTGAATATCGGGAATCGATCCCGGACCAACGATATGGGAAACCTCTTTGCTCACTAGATGTAGTTGTTCAATATCTCTCTTTATTTATCCATCCTTTCCGTTTATCACCCTCTTTTTTCATTCTCTTCATACTACAAAACTAAAGGTTCTTTTTCCCTATTAATTTTTAAAATCAACATCTGGATGCAAAATGCATGAAAAAATATTATTTCTGCGTATTGCCATTCAATGTCAATTTTTAGCCATTGATATTGAAATCGCATTTGGCAATTAAGCGCTTTGATTCGATATTTACAATTGTATTAATTTTTTAATAATATCGATAGAAAATAATCTAAGAAAAAAGTCTACTTTTTATGAATATTTAGTGTGCATACCATTTAAGACAATAGTTCAAGTGGAATATTTCTAAAACCTTTGCCAAAAGGTCATCTTCCTTCCTATTATAACGAGATGGCGTTGAAATTTAATGACATTTGTGTAAAATCGTTTTTCCTTCCCACAATACCCCATTGCTAAAGCTTTTAAGCTACTATTGTCACATGAATGCAAAAGCATGTTAGCATAATTTTTGCACCACATGTTTCATTATTGCAGGTTGAGTATTTAAATTTTTAACTACAGTTTTAAAATTTAGGTAACCATTTGATTCGATAATGAGCAATCGATTTTTAAAAATAATGATCATCAAAAATATTCCAATGAAAAGGATTTTTTATAAAAACCTATTAATACTTGTCTTCTATAAATATAATTTTATTAAATTATAGCTGTAATAACAAATAATAAAGCTCCGCGTTTCATCATCATCATTATGGGTCAGCAATCCTAGGAATGGTTTTATGCAGCCCTCCACTCTGTTCTTCTATCGGTCAACCTCTTCATATTAACGTAGTTCCTCTCTTTCATATCCTTCACGTCCCTCTGCATCTCATACGAGACCTACCTTATCCATTCTTCCCGTGCACTTTTCCCTTGACGATTGTCTTCATCAGGCCATCGTTAAGATATAGCCGACTAGGTTGTCCCGTCTTCTTCTTAAAGTTTTCAGCAGACTTCTCTTTTCTCCCACTCTTCTTAGAACTTCCTCGTTACTTACTCGGTCGATCCATTTAATCTTCATCATTCTTCTGAAGCACCACATTTCGAATGCTTCCACCCTTTTCTTCTCCGCTGCTGACATCGTTCACGTCTCATTGAAAAATTTAATTTACATACTATGTGAAATGCAATGCGAACATTCTGTCAAATTTTCAACTCGATCTTAATCGCGCAGCTGTGACGCGTGTTGAAGCGCGTTAAAGATCACTGTAAAGGACAGCAAGCTATCACACTCGAAAGGAACGACAACCGGGGGTGATTGAAGAATTAAATTCTTCATCGAAGATGCCCCCTCGCCGGGACTCGCGGACCGAGGACCCATCCGCTCGCGACGGGCTGGCGAAATTGGTGCAGAGCGGCGGCGGAGAGCCCGTCATTAATTTCCTGCTTTCTTTTCTTTTCATCCCGACTCCCTGTCCGTCGACTGCTCCCCGCGTTTTGCCGCGAATTCTTTTTTTTTCCCCTCTGCCCGCCCGAAAAATGGTCGATCCCTATTACTTTTTAATAGACTCGGAAACTAAAGCGGGATCTCAGCACCTCCGTCCCTTGCGGAAAAATTTCTCACGGTTTTACCCCGCAATAAGAGGATGAAGAGAGAATGGTAGAGAGAATTAGCGAGAGCGAGAATGAGAGAGAGAAAGAAGGGCAGAGAATGAGAGAGAGAATAAAAGAGAGAATAGAAGAAAGATGAGAGAAATAATAACAAAGAGAAAAAGAGAGAGAATAAAAGGGAATGAGAAAGACTGAGAGAGATAATAAAATAGAGAATGAGAGAGATAACAATAGAGAGAATGAGAGAGATAATAACACAGAAAATACGTGAGAAATAATGATAGAGAATCGTCATCATCATCATTGGTCAACAATCCTAGGATTGGTTTGACGCAGCTTTCCACTCAACTCTTCTATTGGCTAACCTTTTCATTGTGACGTAATTCTTTTCTTTTATATCCCTCACTACCTGTTCCATGTATCTCATACGAGGCCTGCCTTTCCCGTTCACTTTTCCCACGACGATTGTCTTCATCAGGCCATCGTGTCTCACGACATGGCCGATTGAGTACTCCCTTCTTCTTTTTAGAGTTTTCAGCAGACTTCTCTTTTCTCCCACTCATTTTAGGACTTCCTCTTTGCTTACGCGGTCGATTCATTTAATCTTCATCATTCTTCTGCAGCACCACATTTGGAATGCTTCTACCCTTTTCTTCTCCGCTGCTGTCATAGTCCATGATTCGCTGCCATAAAGAAGAACGCTTCAGATGTATGTTCTGATGAATTGTTTCCTTACTTCTACGCTTGTATTTCCAGCTGTAAGTAGATTCTTCTTTTGATAGAATTTCTTTTTTGCCAGGGCTATTCTACTTACTGTTTCTTTCTTGCTTCGTTCATCGTTGGTTATTCGGCTTCATAGGTAACAGAACTAAGATAGAGAACAAGGCAGAATAAGAGAGGGAATGGAATACAGAATGAGAGAGATAATTAGGGAGATTATATGAGAGAGAGAGAGAAAAAGAGAGATTTGATTTGGTTTTGACATTATTTATACTAGCTCAAATGTTGCCCTTCTGCCCCTAACCCAGGATTCAGATTGGTACGTAGTCATAATGTAGCATGAAATGTAGCACAGAAAGGTTAAAAGACATTTACAAGACATTTACACGGTATAAATTAGATTTTAGAAGCTCAATGACCTTGTAAGTGTGCTTATTTCCATTTATAGTTCGGAGTATATTATCGAGTTAGGTTATAGCTCGGTGACCTGAGCAATGAAATCACAGATTATATATTTGATATGATAAGTCTCATGATAAGAGAGAGAATGAGATCGAAGAATTGAATGGAGTTTATTAATGTTCATTATGTTGTATGAGTGTAATATAGAATGATGTAAAATAAATATGATAAGGCATTAGAACTTTGAATATTTACAATAAGTTAGAGATAAGAAAATAGTGAAAATGATCATAGTACGAAGCCCATCAATTATTAAGGTGCAACGGGCAAATTGAATTACATAAGACGAACTTACAGAGGAAAAACTAGTAATAAAACTAGAACATAAGATAGAAAAGAATTGTGTAAAGGCAATGAGAAAATGAGGAAAGAGCTTTAATAAATAAATAGAACTTTATAATTTGAGGGAAACATGAAATGATACGTAATGAGCGATGAAATTTTTTTTGATTCAATCTAAAATATTTTGGAGACATTTGGAGATAGGGAAGAAGGATACATTTTGGTTTTTCTGGTGGTAAGGAGGTCCCAAGGTAAGAGGAAGGAGGGAGATTGGGAATAAAAGAGGAGTTGAGAGGGAAAGAGATGGAGTGAGGTAAAGATAGTGAAGACAGGACGATGAGGAGGAGATCGACCTCGTTCTTGAACCGCCATCATGCGAGGGAGGAATGGGGTGGAGTAGAGGGCGGCACTTGACCAAACGGCGAGCGAGCGAGCGCATTGTCAGCGTTCTTTTGTCACCTCACACCAGCGCCAAACCACTCACATTCTCCCTCCCCCTACCACCTATCCCGCTTCCGTCTTCCTCTTCCTTCACTCGTCGGGTCACGTGGGCATTCTCATCATCATCATCACTACCACACCACCGCCCATCTTCCACCTCACACTCTCCCCCCCCCCCGCCACACCCCCCTTTATTCCCTCCTCCCCTTCCAACTCCTCCTCTCTCTCTCTCCCCCCCCCCCCCTTAGAGCCTCCCGCTCCTCCTCCTTTCGGACGTGAGTGTGGCGGAGGTGGAGGGCCCGAGCGCGCTCGGCGGTGTTTGGGGACTCACCCGTCCGGATACAACACTCACGCGGCGGGCACCGGCCCTTCCCGGGTCGAATCGAGACCGTCCGAAACCACTGGATTTGTTTTCGAGAGTTTTGCTCCGGGTGATCCTATTTTGAAGTCCGATCGAAGCGGTCGCTCTCGGGCGAGCGGTGAAATGGCTCGCGTCCTCCTGCTACCGCTCGTGTTCGTCCGCATTCGAGTGCTCTTGTGCTCGACTCGGAAGTGATTCGCTCTGTCCGTCAAGGCTAGCAGCTGGGCGGTCGTCGTTCGAGAGCCTCCAGCTACGTTCTTCCGTCTTGGAGGAACTTGTACCCGGAGTCTTCGGCCTGTCCCCGCGGGCGAAACTGGGCTTTGCGGGTCGCGAACTGGAGTCCTGTCCTCAGCATAAGGCTCTCCTTTATCCTCTCCTGATCAAGAGGGAAGAGAGGAATAATAGGGAAGAGGACATTTTCGTGATGGAAAGAAGTCTCTTGCCATTGTGAGCCGTGAAATCCTTTGGTCATCTCTTGCGAGGCGAACCGCATCGGTGAAACCAGTGAGGTCGAAGGGATAGCAATCCATCGAACTATCGCGAAGTCAACAGCTGTAGGCGGTCACGGAAGAGTAGCTGAGGAAAGTGGATACAAATTCTCTTCTAATGCCATTCATTTACACCCCGTCAAACTAAATCTGCACTTCGAGGAAGTTTATCCAGTTGACCATTGTGTTGTGAGTGCAATTCGAGGAAACTCCCGTGTTTTGAATGTTATGTTTTGTCCTAAAAGCAATGTTAGCGTTCAAAGAAAACTGATAAGCCAAAACTAATCAACAAACGGCATCTCGTTGACAAACAAGTTTTTGGGATGCCATCAGCTATCGAGGGTTCAGAATATTTCGCAGCAATACGCGCAAAAAATACTGTGGTCTAGTGGGAAGATAATACGTTGCCTTTCGTGCTTTGATAAATAAAAGTGAATATATCGGAGGTACTCGTCGATAATCTATTTTAAAATTCTTTGTATCCGTGAGATTATTTTTGGAGCAGCCACGTTTTTTTCGGGTCTCACAGTTCACACAAATATTAACTGTTAACGATTCGAAAACAAACAAATATATCTTTTCGTCTCAAGAATCAACTCGACTTTTGTTTTAGCACCTCCATCGTTCAGAAAAATAGTGGGTGGAGAGATCGTTGGTTTTGAGCCTATTGCGAACACTTCCGGAGCCTGAATTCTTTGGTGAGAGCGTCCTGGCATCATACGCGCCTATTAACTCTCCCCATTCCGTGGTCGAGTGGTGGTTTTGAGCAGAGCGGTTCGCAATCCGAGTTCCTTTGTGAGTCCGAGGCTGTAAGCGAAAGAGGAGGAGGGCGTCAAGAATAAGAGAGAGAGGGAGAGAGGAAAAGAAAAGGCAGTGAAGGAGAGAGGGTTGACGGGAGAGGTGTGTTGGGAGGTTCTCAGCTGTCACAGTTGTGCAAACGAGAGGGTAAAAATATTGAGGGATAGACACCCGGCAGATGGACTGTATCTGGCGCTGATGCGTCCGGGAAGTTGAAGGGTTGGAGCAGCAGGGGAATATTTAACGCGTGTGTCTGTGTGTGTGTTTGAGTGGCACAGGGAGTGAAGGACCGAGAAGAAGGCCTCGTGTTGTGGAATAGAGCGGCGGAATCGAACCCGTGGTTGGAGGAGGTGGTCACAGATGTATTCCGTGCCCGAAGAGGACGAGGACGAGATTGAAGACGAGGATGAGGAGGAGTCGAGTTCAAGGTAAAAAGATTTGTGGGCGTCATACTCTAGGAATGTGCCGCATGTGTTCGTTCATAGATATCTTCAATTGAGGTCCAATCCCCTTACTTCTCCATGAATGCAACCTTCCGTTCTGATAACTTCGTCCCATATTCTTCTTTAAGCGCGCTCAACTCGCAGTATGAGCCTGTTATACAAACCCAAATTCCGTTTTCCAATTACCCGACAATCCGTATATTATCCTATTTTTATCTTTTTAAATAGTGAAGTTTAGAACAGTATATAAATACCAATCCTTTTTTATGCATGATATGTAGTGCATGTTTGGTGAGAATTCACCCCCTGCCACACACCTTTATGGTGGCTTGCAGGGTATTATGTAGATGTATACCGATTATCTTTCTTATCCTGTGTCTTCGATGTCCGCTGCCGTTTCCTAGATCTCTTTTCTTCATGCAACAACTTCATCTAACACCTGAAACGTCTCCATTTTCTATTCTTCATGTTTATCTATTTTTCATGTTTTTCTCCCAGTACTTCACTTTTGCTGGGCTATCTCTTTCCTGTGGTAAGGCCGTAATGGTTGCTTTTAATGTCAACCAAGCGTATTTATCAGGTATTTGAGTGTTGGCCGAGGCGAATATCTGGTTGAATACGCCTAAATACGAGACATCGAATGAATGACGCAGGTGACTGCCCTATGTGTCTATTGAACCTTAGAATACAACTTTAGGATCCGAATTATCAAGGCACTGGTTGCGATAAACATACACTACGTAGATGCAATGACGTTTCATCTGCATCTACGGATGACTACAGCATAAGCTAGTGGTCAAATTGAAACACGGGTACTTACTTACGTATCTACTCGGGTATTTACCCGAGTGTAGCGCGTCTTTGAAGGCGGAAAATGCGATACTTTTACGAATGTTCGCCTTCGGTGGAATTTTACATCACCGGGAATAGCTTCATTGGATAGGAACTAGCGCCGTTATTACGAGATTGTATTTTTTTTAAAGAAGTGGGGATATGATGTATCACCACAGACATCAATAATTCGGTGGTAATTCGAGGTGTGCGACCTTGAAATGCCTTGCGCCTTTTACTACGTTTTTATTTTATTGTATAAGGTCACGTCTTCTATTGTTCGACTGTTATCCTTGGGATAACAGTCGAAGGGTGGAAAGAAAACATATATCAGGATTACTCTTAACGAAAGTTGCCAAGGTGTCTACTGTTTAACGTCCCATCCGACAGATGGTGTACTATATTCGGATACCGATATTCTTGTGATTTTTATTTCCATTTTTATTTATTTATTTATTTTCCACTACCACCGAAAACAGCACATGTGGCCTTTACATCGGGGTATTAACAATGTAACAACAGACGAGCACACACAGCCATGTCCTGAGGGGTGAAAAAACCCACTCAGGCGGGACACGAACCCGGCCCTAAGGTTAGCTGGCGAGGACGTAACCACGCCGCCACCGGAGCCGACAAGTTTTTATTTTAGTTCTGTCGAAAGACAAGGAAGTAAGTAATTTATGCGAATGTATAGGTATTTGTACTTGGATAATTGCTCGTTAAGCCATGGGATACTATGCCTATAAATATTGTAGTAACTATAATTTTTCCTACTCCCATATTAAAATACGATTCAAAAATATATAATTAACACTACATTTTAAAGAAAAAAGGTGTGTGATTTACCGTTTTTAAGGTGTTGCCTTTGTTGATTAATGCTGTAAAATTTCATGATTGGTGGGTAATACAAATAGGTATGTATTTGGGTTTCGGTGGCTACCATACTCAATTTAATTACCTTTTTAAATTCCAGTGTCATTCGAGATGAAACTAGTAGCCTCATTCTAAAGGTATATCGAGAGATAGATGGTATTTTCAAGAATTAAATTGTTTTTAGAATTGAAGAGTTTTATTAGGATTGATTAATTCGGTTAAATTAATTATTACGAGCATTTGGTGTCATACAATAATTGTATGGCACTAGGAAATTATTTCCTAGTGCCTACAAAGCCGAAGGCAATGTTGAAATTAAATTATGCTGGCTTTATTTAGAAACCACCTAGGGAAATGGAAAAATCGTTTTATTACCCTGAGTATGACACCATTGGGAAAAGTTAAGAGAGCTTTTGGATGAAATATTACCAGAACGCCTATAGCATATTTTATTCTCATTGAAATGGAACTATTAGGAAAACTCTTATTATATTTAACATCCACTGTTGGTTGTACTCCAAATGGTCGCTTATGTTCTGTAATTCTTGTTTTCTTTACAAAAAAATAGTATACTTTAAAATATGATGTGGTTCTTAAAGCCATCATTTATTTGTGTGCAATATTTATGACCAATATATGTATTAGCACAAAATTTTATAATGTTTTTAAAAACATTTTAACATTTAATTTTCTTAAAAATTCACCTTTTTCTGGAATGAAACTTACTTTTCATGATGGTACGATTTTACTTCTATGATTTCTCTCCACCTCTACAAATCAGCCAATCAATATGAAATATCTGATATTTCTGTGTTTCGTGAAGCTTTTTCATATGTTGGCACTATTGCAACCAAATATATGTTTTGCATTCTATTCGTACCAACTTATAAAAAAATTAACTAAAAATATATTTGGTTTACAATTTTTGCATCGCTTTTTGTGTGTGTTGTGTCCTAAATTTAACAATGCCTCCAGATTAATGCAGCTTTAACAATCTTTCATATGTTAACGTCTCACCTGACGGACGGAGTACTGAATTCCAAGTGTTCTCCGCATAGCTCTCAAGTGTGAACGGGATAACCACTGCGAAAGAATATTTTTGAAAATATTAGCCACTGCCGGAGCTCAAACCTGGACCATCAATATAGGGGCCAGAATTCTAATCAAAGACATTCCGATGTCCTGTGACGTATACATTCATGCATATTTATGTTGCTTGAATTATGCTTCAAATGGTGTTCCTGCCCTCCATATTTTGATTCGAACATCGAGACAGGTAGTTTCTTGAATGGTAGTTTTGAGTGTCATTAATCATGCAGAATTGCCTATGGAGACGTTTAACCAATTAAGTTCATTGTTATTTCTGTGCTTATCAGAGTTTTTTCCTGAAAAATTGTTTACGCATCGAGGATAGGATTCGTCATCCATTCATTCATTTGGCCCTTAACATTCTCGTTTTTGGAACGCTGGCATTTCCGTTATTTGTTGTCCATTTTCTTACCATTACTGTCACTATCTCACAGCAGTTCAGATTGCAAGAGTAAGCGACGTATGAAGTTTGCGTCAAGTGCTTCCTTTCGACGTTCGTTTTTAAGCGCTTTCCAAAGATATTTACTATGAAGATCAAATGACCTATAATATATATATATTATGAAGATCAAATTACCTATAATATATATATTATGAAGATCAAATGACCTATAATATTTTTTACCAAAGCACAAAACCAGGCTGAAATATCACAGAAGTGTATTTGGCACCATCGATGTTAAAGCCAATTGGGTCATCACTAGCCAAGGTGCCTGATTTTTGTGTTGATTCGAGTTTTACAAGTGAAGAATTTGTAATAGTTGCTATAGTTCTACATTACCACCCCAAGGGTCCAAGTTCGAATCCCATTAGGCTCATGTATTTTTCGTTTTTACACCGAAAACTGCTTGTTGCTGAGAGAAAGAGTACTTCGAGTGCAGTAGTGCTAAGTCCGTTGCGTTGGACGATAAGCCGTGGTAAAATGTATCATACAAAACCCATGGCATTTGCTACGTGTGAAAAAAGTTTTAATCAATTCATTCTAAACAGAGTGGACCATCGGAAAAGCCTACGAGAGAAGAGCTTAAGCCTAAAAGATCTAGTGTAGGCATGGGATGAAGATTATATGAATGGATAAACTTCCTCCTAAGGAAGGGGGGGAAGTCCTAAAAAGAGTAGTAGAAATGAGAAGTCTGCTGATAACTCTAAAAAGAAGGGACAACTTAATCGGCCATATCTTGAGACATGATGGCCTGATGAAGACTATCGTCGAGGAAAAAGTGAACGGGAATATTGGAAAAGGCAGGCTTCGTATGAGATACATGGAACAGGTAGTGAGGGATGTAAAAGAGAAGAATTACATCACAATGGAAAGATTGGCCGATAGAAGAATCGAGTGGAAAGCTGTGTCAAACCAATCCTAGGATTGTTGACCGGTGATGATGATGATGACGATGATGGATAAAATGAAAAATTAAGAAATATTCAGAAGAGCCGAAGGAGAGAGATCTAAGTGGAGTACAAGGTCTACAAAAGAGACGCACCAGATGGATGGATTAAGAATTCGTGAAGAAAATAATTGAAGGAAAGACCATGCGAAAAAGACCAAGGGATAGTTACATTGGTCAAATAAAGAGGGATTTAAGAGAGGTGAAGTACCAAAATGGAATTGAGATCGAGCTAAAGAGAGAGTGGAGTGCTTCAGCTGACGCATCTTGGAATCAAAGCAGAAAAATTGCGAGGAAGAATTGTTTTGTAGGAACCTTAATCTGGGTTCGTTTCCTTGGTGACCTCAAACTCGTTCAAATCCCTCGAGGTAAACAAACGCTTGGGCAAAATGTTTTCGCTGCAGGCCTACGATGTCTCTGAATTTCGGGAGTGGAACAAGCGTAACTTTCCTGAGGTTTCGGGTTTTGAGGGTAACGGGATACGGCTCAATTGGAAAACTGCCTGCGGCGACATCATTAACTTCTGTAGGGTTTCTTTTTCCTTGCCTATTTTTCTTCACTTGGTTTCCCTAAGTTACCAACGAGTATTGATTTGATTCTCTCGTTTCTCGCACACTTACAGGTGTAATCAACCATCGGCAATGTGATGGTTAAATGGATAAAAATGTCCTTCCATTTCGTTGTGCTTCCTTTTTTCCGGGGATCGAATTGGTTTGGTGGCTAGAGTACTGGAGGGTGTTTGAAACCGTCGAGATTTTATCGAATAGGTAACCAAGGAGTCACGTGGTACAAACACGAATGGTTCGCAAATTTGGTGTGATGAAACCGCTGATCACAGCATCATTCATTGTTTAAACCTGTTTTATCTCATCTGGGGGCTCTAAAGTCAAGGCAGATGAGAAAAACTCTAGTAAAATCAATAATGATATTACAACGAGCTATTCAGATGCACTAATTTTCAAAACCATTCGTGTTTGTACCACGTAACTCTTTGGTCACCTATTCGAAATAATCCTGACGGTTTCAAACACAATCGCCCTGGCCTTTCATCCCGGTTACCCAGGTTTGAATTCTTGCTGTGACAAGGATTTTTCACAGGTATCACGGTCTCCATTAGAGTGCTGTGTGGAGAAGTCTTCAAATTCAGTAATCCTTTCGTCGGATTAATTGTTGAACCGTTGATTCCTTACGCCTCTCATTGACAGCAGACTACTTTCGACACCTGGTTTCCTTCCATCCTACTCCATTTCTCCTATTACTATCCTAAATACCCTTAGTTATCGGTCAGTTATTCCAAATGACTGCCAACTGCTAAGAGACCTATGATAATACGCGTAAATTCTGGAATAAAGAAAAATGAGAAGGGAGTTTAATTTCCTGAACTCTCCGTGCATGTATGTAATATTAATGTTACGAATGCCGATACAAAATTTATTGAAGTTTATTTTTGTAATTTTATTTAATTTTGTGTTAAAAAATCGAACTAGTAATTGATTTTTTCCAGCAAACTTGAGGACCCCTGCGTATCAAATTCAGAACATTCACAGGGTAATTTATAAAGCAAATATTCTTGGTGCCCAGGAATGTATGTTGAAAATTGGATTCTTTGACCAACTACGGTCATTAATTTCAAATTTTTGCTAGATACCACACAGTCAAGGAAAATTCGTTCCGATCCATTGATAAAACTTGAATGAACGAACTACAGTAAACTGCCGATTATCCTTATCCAGGCTGTGGATTATCCGTGCGTCGCCAATATATTTAGTGTATCGGCAGTGGTCTCAAAGGGAAGTAAACGTTTGTTATTTTTTCCAATCGTGGCTTTCACTGCCGACTGGTCCGATGGATTACGCCAGGCTTTGTGCCGCCACCCGAGGCTTGCGAACATTTTATGGCGGCCGGGACAGCTCTACTGGATTCTATTTTGTCATAAAATGCTATTATGTACAGCGAGGACCTTTTCATTGGCAGATTGCGTTATTTTCTTAGGGTGTTTCTTTGTTTTGCACCATAGCACCGTAGGGAAATGAATCCGGAAATAACCAAACAACGGATTATCCGTGTTTCTCGATTATCCGTGTTTCTCGATTATCCGCGTTTCTCAATTATCCGTGTTTCTCGATTATCCGTGTTTCTCGATTATCAGTGTTTCTCGATTATCCGTGTTTCTCGATTATCCGTGTTTCTCGTTTATACGTGTTTCTCGATTATCCTTACACCCTTTACCAGTCACTAGCACGGGAAAACGGGAGTTTACTGTAACGTTTCATAAAGTAAACATTCATCTCATTAGGTGTACCTAATAGCATCACTGTAAATAACCAAACAACGGATTATCCGTGTTTCTTGATTATCCGTGTTTCTCGATTATCCGTGTTTCTCGATTATCCGTGTTTCTCGATTATCCGTGTTTCTCAATTATCCGTGTTTCTCAATTATCCGTGTTTCTCGATTATCCGTGTTTCTCGATTATCCGTGTTTTTCGATTATCCGTGTTTCTCGATTATCCGTGCACCCTTTACCAGTCTTTAGCACGGGAAAACGGGAGTTTACTGTAATGTTTCATAAAGTAAACATTCATCTCATTAGGTGTACCTAATAGCATCACTGTAAAACCTTCTATTAGATGCTTGCATTTACGAAAGTAAGCCTAACAGATTGTTCACATAAAATTTTTTATCCCCCGTAGCAGATTCATTAGTGGAATGAAGGATGTCAAATACATAAGAGTCGTAAACTGCCGATAAAAATAGATTCAGAGGCCGAGTGAGATAACATGCACAGTAATGGATAATAGGAGATCGATATTTTCTCTTATTTACCCGCAAGCAAACTCACTTATGATGGGAAGCGCCTCTGAAAGATAGAGGGTTTCCAGGAAGTTAAAGCCAGTGATAGATAATTAAAAAAAATTCTAATCTATTCATTCTTTTCCCCAGTAATAAAAGAGACCACAATTATCTGAAAGGATGCAGGATTCAGTAATCAGGCCGCGGAGTTTTCCCTGATTCCACGCTTTGATTTCATTAAAGCATGACGTAGGAAAGACAAGGGAATCTATGCCCCATCATCATTTTCGAACTCATCCGTCATTATTAGGAGCAAGGCGATGAGCGCCAAGAGGAAAAATTCATGCTTATTTTTATCCTGGGCGTGTATTTAGGCGAAAATATGACCTCGACTAAGTTCGAGAAAAATTAAAATCTATGATGACTTTTTTTTGACATTCCAAGCGACGTTAACGATATTTAACTGCCTGAAACGAATAGCTAATTTTACAACATATTTTCATGCTACTGCAAAAATATTTTTGCGTTCACTAGATTTTTTTGCTTTGCTTCAATAGTTTCACGGAAGAAAATAGTAAACGCAGTAAATTATGGCTTTGGCGTATGGCTTTATTTCGCTAAAGAAATGAGTTCCTTTTTCTTATCATCTTGCACCCAAACCGTAACATTTAAAAGGTAACGTTCTATGCAATTTAAAGGATCGTTATTGGGTTGTGTGAGGTATCTTTTACCCACACCTATGTGTATTTAATATACTATATTTTCCTAATGCTATGCATAGGGCTAGATTTACTTCCTTACATTAAAAATTATGCTTCCATTGTCATTTTTAGTACTACATTACGCTTTACTGAATTGAGATCCAGTTTTTTGATTTGTCAGCGGCCTAACCTCTTCATATTCCTCCATTTATTTCACTCTACATATTTCTCTGTCCGCTCCTCAAATGTATCCAAAGGTCATCTGTTGTAGCTCTACTCATTCAATTTTCCGTTGATGAATTGTTTGTGCGATCTGTGCAATGTTCCTGATAAGCTTGTGACACCTCAGTTTCAGAATTGTTACGAGTATATTTTTCTTCAGCTCCTATTCGAACCCCGTCATTATCAACTTGGTTTATCATTTTGAGCTCTTTTTAGTGCGTATCTAAAGGAAATACTTTTTATGCTGCGCTAACTGTTCATGCAGGACTCCTATAGGAGGATATTTCAGTGGCCCTATTTTATGCAGTACTTTATTAATTACTCCCATATTTCCACCTATCAGTATGCCATTTTCCTTGCGAAGGCACTCTGGATTTTTCCCTCATCCATCGCTGCTTCAAACTCTACTTTTCAAATAATAAGATTTTTTCCATGCTCAGTTTTTCTGACTTATCATCTTCAATCAGCTGATCTTACTTCAATGGGTGTTTTCAAGTCTGTTTCCGCACTAATAGGCGCTTCAGACCGGGAGGAAGGTATAAGGATAGGAATGGAAGGGATGAGGAGGGGATTCTACCCAACCAGCTGATCTTACGTTTTACCTTGTTATCATTCTTATACCATATTTTTGTCTTTCTTGTTGTCAACCTTAAGTACATCTTGTTAATATCTTCTAGTTATTCAGCCCCTTCCTTAAATTTATACTTGTCTGCTGTGTGACTTATTTTTTCTTTCTTATAATTGTTTCAAAATCATTACGCAACACTACTCATCATTAATTAACATTTATTTTCTTCATTGGTGACCTGTAACCTCCTTCCTAGCGCCATCGAAACGGCTCACAGAGCAACCATTAGTTTTCAGGTGACAGTTACGCCATCTAGATGCGAAACGTTGTAATTTTTTATCCGAAAATATTACTTGAAGACAGAAAAGAAGATGAAAAAGTAGTGCAGTACTTCGTATTCTTTTTTTGCTTCCTCACTGTTGAGTCCGCATTAATTTACTACCACTTTGTTCTCATACCTACCGGGGATAGCTCTTTGTTTTCTGCATTCCAATACCATCTCTTTCTAAAATTGAAACACTTTATTTCAGCCGACGTTTTGAAATTTTTCTCCACACCCTGAAATGCTATTAATGTTGACTTGTTCTTCTTCTGCATTCTTTAAATCTATGAGTAACCCTTAAGCTAAAATAGCTTCCCTTGTTCCTTCACCTTTGTTTTTGAATACAAATTGGTTCTCATCCAGGAATTTCGAAGTTTTTCTTCCTTTTCCTTAGCAGACGAATGTATCCCAAGGCATGTGTGGTCCTCTACTTTTCCCGTCAGTCTTTCTAGATTTATCTACCCTCTCTCTTTTTTGGGTACCAGTGGAGTTTTGTTTTGCAGGAAGTCTGTTGGTTAACTAATTATTCTGGGGATTTGGCAGACAACTGATATCATTTGCGCTATTGTAGCCTGGAGATGACGGCGTTCAGGAGGAATTAATAGGAAAAATAAGAAAGGTAGCTTATGAGAAACCCGACGGCAGCATTACCTTGCTCTTGAAAAAGGCTCCAGGGGATTCACGGGGTAACTTCCCGTCAGTTTGACCCAATACTGAACTTGGAAGTGCTCTCCGCACATCGCCCAAATAGGTACCGGTGTACCACTAAAAATCCTAGCAAACACTGGGACTCCTACCTTGGTCAATAACCCGCCCAATTTAATAATCACATTTATTAGTCAATCGGTAATTTCCCAACATAATACATGGTATTTCTAAAAGTATTGTCCCACCCACAATTCAAGTGAACGCAGCAGCTTTTTAATTAAGTCCGGGGCCTGCCGCGTTGAATATGATCTCAGCACTGTGTACCATGAATCATGATATCATTTTCTTGTCATCATTTTCCTCTTCAATTGCCTTTTCATAAATATCATTTTAATTTTAGAGTTTCTCCGAATTTTTCTTCCTTCTATATACTCTACTTTTTTTCTTTCAATTAATGACTCATCTTTTGTCATGTCCTCTTGTATTGGAAAGCGCCGTAATCCTTGATTTCCCATCACAACACTGTGTAGCTTAAAAATCTTGCAGTGTGGCATATAGTTTTGTTGTTGCTTAAATTTTTCTTTCGATTTTTCGTAGAATTTCTTCTTTTACGCCTTATGAAATCCTTGATTCCTTATAACGGAGCAAACCGCTCAGTTTTCATCAGTTGCTATAAGTTTTCACATTATTTACACAATTCTCTTTTCTATTATTTCCGTGACTTCTTCCATGATCCAAGGCTTTCTTAACTGTTTTTATTTCAAGGAAAAATTTGATTTCTTCCTTCCACCTAGATTTTTCTTCGGCATTTTTCATTTATCTTCCAGTCAATTCAAATTTATAAACCTCCAGGTTGACCTCCAAGTTCTTTTTCAACAAGTAAATATTATGCCTGCTTCAATTTTTCTCCCAAAATAATAATCCTAGCTTTGATCTGCATGCGAAATTTCAAAATTGCAAAACTAATTGTAACGACGCCTTTTCGTCATCACTATCAAGTGGCAATGAATTCATTGCTAAATTTGTCTTACAAGAGCGTAGCCTATTTCAAGTCCTCTTACTTTCTGGTAATTACATTCGCACTTTCCTTTTTGCTGATGGGAAAACGACCATCTTTATTTTGAGTTTCGTTCCAAATCCCATTAATATTCCTTACCTCTTTTTTTATTTTATGATATCTTGTTATCAAGTAAATTCTTTCAGTGCCGTCCTTGTTGCTCCATTCTCCTAAGTGTCTTTTCCACGGATATTTTTTTTTATTACTTCCTTGATATATTCAAAGGCGTCATATTTCTTCATTGACCACCTTTTACACCTGAAAGAAAATTTCCTTCGTCAATCTTCGCTGTACATATCCTTATATCTTATACAAGGATTTGTGCCGTTGGAATAGGCGGTTAACTTAGTAGAAGTAGGAATATACCTGGGAATGGAGGCAGGGTGAAGAGACATTCAGCGTTGATATTATCCTGCTCTTATCATGGGCGCCAAACGGTCCACGGTTCAACGTCCCATCCGACAGACATGAAGTTCCTAAAAATTATCTGCAAGTACTGGGATTTGAACCTGGGTTCTCGTGGTGGGAAACCAGAACTCTAGCCTCCAAACCAACCCGTTCCCTTCAACAATCTACCTTAATCTTATTTCCACTCGTAAATTTACATTCTGAGAACTGATTTTATACTTTTACTCTGAATCTCTCGTTTTTGCGAGTAATTAGATGAATGTTTGTATTTCATTTGAAGGCTGCTACACATTTAACCCAAATTGTAACACTATATACTTAAATTCTTCTTTTAGGGTTTTTATTGTAATTACTTCACTTTCTCACTCATTGAGATATTTTTTATTTCTTCGTCGTACTCCAATTTTTTAACAGCATGGCGAACGTTTTTCACTCAAAGTAAAACCGTTTTCAAGTTCATGTTCATTTATTTGGACAACAGATGGTGCTGTAATCTTTCCAATTGTGCGCTGCTGTGGATACCTTACCTTTTGACCAACTTCAGATAATACAGAAACAGTTGTAAGTAATTGGTAATAACTTATTTCAGACATGAGGCTCGATAGCCCTCTTTCCAATGGACTCAATTTTGTATTTTGTCTCCACCAGCCGTTTACTTTCTTACTCCGGTCGCTGCTTTTTTTTTTAAGGATTCTAATGCAAGTTCATATTCACTATCGATCTTAGACAGAGCATCCCTATCCCTTCCATCCCTATCCTTATACCTTTCCTCCCGGTCTGAAGCGCCTATAAGTGCGGAAACAGTCTTGAAAACACCCATGAGAGAAGGATAATCACTATCCTCGTTCATCTCCTAACACTGCTATTTTAGACCCAAATGTTGAAATATTATGCAGTTTATGGAAAGGATTTGTGATTTAAGATTGAAAACGAACTAAATATTTTCAACTTCTTGCGTTTGCTATGGATACTGAACGTGTTCGGCTCTTTAAGTTATGCAGATGGAAGATCAAGAGCGGCCACTGGCAGTAGTGCACTCATAGTAATGGTTTGAGAGCACAAATATTGTTTTGCATCGTTTATTAGATTACTTTTTACTCTCCCTTTTCTATTATAAACATATTTTCAGACTTCGCTAATGCGATTAATTTTATTTTTTTTAATCTGGTTTCATTTTTTCGGTATATTCCCTTTAGCGTTTCAGAATTGTCTGTGATAACTTTGACATTTCTTTTTACTTCAGATCCTTTGCACCCTGAATGCTTTCTCAGCGCTTCCAAACTTCATATTTTCGTTGATGTACTCGAAAAAGCTCTCAGCGTACTTTATGATGGCGTCTTCCTCTCAAGTGTTTTCCATCGTCAAAGTCAATTCTCTCGATAGTTTTTCACGAGAATAGAGTTTGATTGTTCGTTTTTGGGTTTTCAGCAGATATTCGAGAGTTTCAATCCGATTTTCCCTCGAATCGAACGATTCGATTTGGTACACTTTTGGAAACTGCCATAGAAAAATTATTTTACTTTGAGAAGTGAAATGTATACATAAATGCGTCTCAGATTAGCGCTAAAGACTAAGCGAATACCAATCCGATATCGCAAAGTCATTTTTCGCATCAAGGTTTATAATGCACCACTCTTAGTTCGGCTCATCTCAGGGAAGGCAAATGATACCCCCCAGTCGTTTCTCATGCTACATCTTTATCTTTTTCGCCCCTAGGGGTCTATGAACGCTAAGTATTTTTCAATACTTGTCCTACTTTGAGGCTATGAAACCATAAAAAGTAGAGTGATTTCGCCACCGGAACCTTTTAGCTGGTGTGGCATAGATTAGAGCGGTAACAGCAGGACATTAACACTGCTTTGCCGTAGATAATAAATGAATTTAGTTAATTATACCACTGAATTGTATATTACGACCCGGGTTTCAATACATTGTATCATTATGAGGTGATGATGTGTTGAATCTACCTGATTAAATTGAAAACCTTGTCGTAAGATTGAATTTTAATTGTGGAAGTAAGTAACTTTATACTTAATCTGCGTATTGGATAAAGTCCACGAAGTCAAGCCTGATACCATTATTATATAACCACTCTGCCGATTTGTAAGCTATAAAAACGTGCTGGATGGAGAGGTGAAGATAAGTGTGTGTGAGGTTATAATATAAGGAGGTTAACTGACTATGATCTGTTTCGCAGCGTTTATACCTATCAGGTTGGATCTTCTCACATGAAACGCAGTAGATTGATAGTGAGGTTCTATTTCTCATATATTTGGTTATATTAGGCTATGGTGAGAGTCTATTTAGGCTGATGGAGGGCAAACACAGGGAGTGTCAAAAATAGTAGGAAAGGAGAGTAATTTGAAGAAGAAAAATAAAAGAAGAGAGTGGTTTGCTGGAACACGTTATAAGCGATGTAACAATGAAGGACGAGTCAGGGAAGGAATTTAGGTAGGTGTGAAAGAGAGAGGAGGAAAATATACCTACTCTTTGGATGGAACGTTGAATAATGGGAAGCATAGCTTAAGTATTGTAAATCAGGGATGTGACCCGGAAAGGCACGTTACGTTTCGTGCCGTACCTGTGAGGCACCCGAACTCGGAGTCCGAGCCTCGGCTTTGAATGAGATCGAACCCTTCACCGCGGGAGGTTTATAGCACCAACTGACCAGTCACACTATAGTTTATAACTTCTTAAAGTTGAACATAAATCGCACAATTATGTTCATCTTTGTTTTGTACTATTCACGTTGATGAAAATGGTTTTTTTAAACACAGTTATACGATGTATATTAACCATTTTACGTGCATTAGTAAACCAAGCCAGTTCAATGTACATTAAATTACTAAATTACATCTATCGTATGACTGCGATGAAAAAACCATTTTCATCAGCGTGACTAGTGCAACACAAAGACGAACGTAGCTTTGTGATTTATGTTTAACTTTAAGAAGTTATAAACTATAGTGTGATAGGTCAGTTGGTGCTATAAACCACCCGTGGTGAAGGGTTGGGTCTCCTTCAATGCCGAGGCTCGGACTCCGAGTTCGGGTGCCTCCCAGGTACGGCACGAAACGTAACGTGCCTTTTCGGGTCACATTCCTGTTGTAAATCCATCATCATCATCGCTCACCATTCCTAAGATTGGTTTGATGCAGCCCTTTCGTTCGATTCTCGTCTTCATATTGATAAAATTTTTCCCTTTCACAACCTGAAACCTACGTGTTACGGGGATCGGGTTGATGTGGTGGCTAGAGTACTGGCCTTCCATCCCGAGGGCCCGGGTACGATTCCCGGCAGTGGAGGATTTTTCAGTGGAAAACCGGTCCCCACTTTAGTGCTTAGTGGAGGGCATTTCAAGTTCAGTACTCCGTCCGTCGGATGGGATGTTAAGCCGTGGTCCCCTTGGCGCATTTCGTTAAGAGTAGGCTGATGCCGAGGCCGGGTTTCTCTCCTCCCTTCCTCCGTTCCATGAAAATTCCTACCATTACCCAATTGCCCATCAATCTTAAATGGCGCAAATGACCTCAGCTGTCGGTCGCCTCCCCTGAATAACCAACTAACCTATATGTTACATTTTCAGTTGGAAGTAAAATCATAACATATATTCCAGAGGCTATCACCGGAGGTCGCGGATTCGGATCCCAATATTGATGTGTCTCTTCTGATTGTGCCTGATGTTCATCTACATCTACATAATACCCTGCAAGCCACCACAAGGGTGTGTGGCAGGGGGTGATTGCTCACCAAACATGCACTACATATCATGCATAAAAAAGGAATAGTATTAATATAGTAGTCAGAACTACACTATTTAAAAAAGATAGATATTGCAAAGAAAACATGCAAAAACATTCTGTTAGTAGGGTTAGCTTTAAGTACTCATACCAACAGGCAGCTAACAATGCTATTCATTGCTACTCTCCGATAGGACATATTTACCGTTATTCGTATCTCTTATTGTGCGAGGGAAAAAGGACAATTTGAATCGGTCAGTTCGGCAATCAATTTCTCTAACTTTATGATTATGGTCCAGTCTGCCATAGTAAGTTGGGGTTCGTAAAATATTTTTAACATCATCACTGAAAATATTGCCTTGGAATTTGTGGAAGAGATTAAGTCTAAATTTCAACCTGCGATCTGACAATGATCCCCATTTCAATTCATTTAATAGACTGGTTACGCTAATATAATTATCGTATCGTCCCTTTACAAATCTTGCCGATCTTCGCTGCACACGTTCAAGTTCATTACTTAGACCGATTTCGTAGGGATCCCATACACTGGCAGCATATTCCAAATGAGGTCTAACAAGGGAAAAGTAGCTGATTTCTCGTACATGATCGTCACATTTACCCAATACTCTTTTAATGAAACCCAGTTTGCGATTCACTTGACCCATTATTTCACGAATGTGTTTACCCCAGGAAAGATCATTTGTCAGTCTTATTCCAAGATATGTTAAGGTTGGATAGACGGTACTGTATAGCCTTAGCAGTTGAAGCACCTTTACACGTAATTACGCTTTATCGCAAATACCGCGGGAGAAGGTAGTCAAAGTGTCAGAGAGGCAGAGGCGGAAGACTTCGGCGGAAAGAGAAATAGCTCGTGAGTGGCATCGATGAGTTTTTGCGTTTGCTTCCACGTTTACCTCACCTACTCTTCTGCGAGTGTTTGGTCGATTATGGGTCGAATGGAACCCTCTATATCTGTGAATGGAAGAGAAGCCTTCATGTGAGCGGGCGTTGACAGAGGCGCTGGTGTGGAGGTGGGTCATTCGCAGTTAGAAGAGAAAAGGGTGGCGATGTTATTGCTTTGTGAAGGTGACTCGGGGAGAGAAAATATGTCGAGAGGTCTTTTTTTTAACACAACCGTTGAGTTCGACTACGCATGCGCTTTAGATTTTTGGATTGCATTGCACTGTTAGCCAGTCTTTTAAGACCATGTTTTCTGGTTGGTGGGGCCCATTCTACTCGTGGAACTCAAAGAACTAAATTGAAAATACTGACAGCTGACCTCTCATAGATTCCTTGGTATAACTTGGCTTTCTTGAGCATGTAAATCGGGAGAAAAGACTTGAAAATCAAGGAACTGGACTGGTTAGAACTACACCCTCCGATTCTATAGAGCTACATGCTTTCGTACAAGAGAGTTTCAGATTTACTGTCTCATCATGGGGTTGAAGATAAATCACAAGGGAATAGAAGTCATGGGATTTTCCAGTAAATAAGAAATTTATATAGGAACATGGTTTTGTGTATCATAACACCTCTTAGAAGTAGATTAGTAAGTAAGTTAGTAGATTAGTAAGTAGTAAATCATTTGGTTGATCTTAGCATTTATGCACTTCAGCAATTTTTTTTTCGCGTCACAATAGTCTAGCCTATTTCTGAGACCATCACAGCTGACCTAAAAAATCTTTCGTTAGACATATCTGTATACCCAAGGAGAGATTCAGTGAGTTCGATTGCGTGGCTCATGGTGAGGTTCGTAGAGGAAGGGCAACGGATGGAAACCGAGAATAACAATCGAACACGTGACATTTGACAAACATTTGCTGGTGGAGATTTAAGATTTAAGAGACACTCTGATGAGGATGTCGGATTCAGTCATCGGATCGTCAGTGCCAATTAATGGTAGCACCTACTTTGAAACCCGAGAAAAAAAAAATTTTTTTTGTGGATTTTACAATTTCAAATATCTTTATGAATAATACCATTTCCCTTCCTTTAAACGTGTATTAAATGAGTTTTAAATCATTAGTGTGTCCACTTAGTTTAGTCCACAAGGTGTTTAGCAAAATTGTATGAAATATCACATGTTTTTCAGTTGTTAGAAACCTTGGTACTGACGGTGATCCGTTGCATCCTTAGTTGGTGGTGCATTTGAAATGTGTGGGTAAGTAGAGTATGTATAATATATAGGGCTCGCCGCATAGGGCAAAACTGTTATGCGTTTTGGACGTAGTACTGGAAGGTTTCCGTAGATGGCATGGTAAACATTTTTTGCGTTACGCCACAAACGATGTATATCTCTTCCATTGCATTCGTTTTTCTATTCGACTTTAGCAACACATAACATATTCTATAAGTGTAGTTTTGTTATTTAATTATAATGGTGCAATATGGCTTTACCTAACGCATCAACAGTCTCATGGATAAGTTAAAATGTATCCCACTATTTAAGTAAACATCTTGTCACAGGAGGAATTCCTTGTTGTTTCACTAAAAACAGTCCGCTGCAAGGAGCAGACGACAAGACACTTCTCGATTGTTCCGTGATTGTCGTTTAGAAAAACGAAAGCGATGAAAGCGATATATATCGTTAGTGACGTTACGCGAAAAATTCTTCCCTGGCCATCTATGGAAACCTTCCAGCATACGCCTAAAACGCATAACAGTTTTGCCCTATGCGGTTAGCCCTCTATATTATACTTACTATATGGTATTACTTAAAGTTTTCTTTCCTTTTCGCATAGAAAGAGTTTCACAAAGGGAAGCCTGAAGCCATTTATCGTAGTTAATTACACCAAGTATCTGTTCCCCTCAAGTTATATTGTAGGAAAAGGATGACGTAATACGCGCTGTCGTATCGCCAGCTTCCTCTTTAAGAACACGACGAGGTCGACGTTGAGTACACATACACACTCCCGCGCCTTCGATCTTAAATTGTTTGATACCGTCGGTTTATTTTCGGCCTTTTAGTGGGACACGTCACGGCGGAGTGGATAAGAGAGGGAGAGGAGCTAGAGAGAAAGCAAGTGAGGGAGAGTGGTTCGGCTTGGAAGGGAGGGATGGACGGAGAGGGTGTGACGGCGATGCAGACGGAGAGGAAAGGTCAATGGAAGGCAAAGAATAGGGAGGGAGGGCGGGGTGACGGAATCGGGAGTGGCAGACTGGGGATGAAGGTGGGGGTGGTTTAAAGAAGGGGAAAGGGATGAAGGAGAGGCAGGGATGGCAGAGACGCTAGAACACTTGTCAATATGCATTCTAAATCCTTGTGGGGCTGTAATCCCTTCGAATCAGTTGTTTATCTACATGCATTTACATCTACGTAGTACTCTGCGATCCGCCTCGAGGGTGTGTGGCAGGGATTGACAGATCACCAAACATGCGCTACTTACATGGAACTAAGAGCTGCAACGCTACTAATTAATGTAGACATGTTAAAATAAGAGTCACTTGCTACTAGATAGTTGGCATCTACATAGTAATGAAGTGTTTATTGATTATTCAGGAAGCTGGTTAGAAAGGCATTTCCCTAAATATATTTATCTGCTTAAATATATTTATTTACCTAACATGCATGGGTTACGAATGCTAAAACGTGCTTCATACACTACAGACTACGATAGCAATATTTCACTCTCTTACCTATTTATAACGTTATCTGCAAATATATCAGTCAAATCAAATAAATGAGGCAATGACTTTGACAATGCGTAAATAACATTGATGGCCTTAGAACACGCGGAGCCTTTGAATGTGTTCCCATTACCTATAATGCCCCGGGTTTTCCTGAACTCAGGTGTTAGGTTGTAGGAGTGATTTGTCTCCTGTGAAAGGTTTTTATCACGTCCTCGGCCCTTCGCGCATCGGAAACCCTTTTCTCTCTCTCTCATCCTCTTGACACTCACGATGCATTGTTCTTCCTCAGAACGTGGAAGAGAGAATTGACAAGAAATATATTGCCGTCATTTATAAAGGGTATCCTGTTGATGAAATGGCCTGAGTATTGGTTTCCCATCTGGAGGCTCTCGGTTTGAATCCCGGTATCGGAAAATATTTTTTTGTTGCTCTCCGGTCCCTACTTGTTTGCTGTTCGAATTTCACTTCGAGTTTAGTACTCCGTAAATCGAATGGAGCGTGAAAACGTGCAATCTTTCGGCGCCTTTTGCTATGACCAGGCCAAAATTGGCGCCGGGTTTCGCTCCATGATTTATCCGTTCCTTGGATAACTTCTACAGAAGCCTATTTTTTTATATTCCTTTTCCGCCTTTGCTGAATGGACTCAATTAGAAGTGGTCTTGAGATTTAGGTTCTTCACCAGCTAAGACTATATGGTACCTACCCTGCCTCCCTTCTTGACCATAGTGCATTGTAATAATTGGCCCAGTTCCTCTTCCCACATTTCACCTTACGTAACTAATGGAAGGCCTGTATGCAATTGTAGTCTGCTGTAGTTATCACTTGCTAAGTTTACGCTCCTCTTTGTGACGACCTAATGTTTCGCATTTCTCCTACTCTTGGTCCTAATTCATCTACTTTCACATAATACCCTGTATGCCACCACAAGAGAGTGTTACTGGGGACGAACCATCACGAGCATTGCATTAAAAATTAAACGGCTGTTAAATTAACACATTGTATCTTGTGGGCATGCGGAATACAAGTCCCCGAATGCAAACTTACTGGCAACTGAAGCATGAGTACAACTAGTTCGTTAGTATGTATTAAGTAATGTAATGATTATTAAATAGTGAGTTATTTCTTTAATTAAATTTAAAAATGTATCTTTTCCAAAGTGTGTATGAGTTGTAATGTTAACATAAGAGCTTGTTAAAAAATCTCTACAGGCTACCATTCTATATCATGATCCGATATACCTATTCTAATTTACTCGGTATCTTCGTAATAATCTAATATCCATAATTGTGTGCAGAAATAATGAATTGTTTTAACTCTCTTTCTTACTATTTATTTCTCCAATTTTTTCATTAACTAACCTGCCATATTCGTGTTATTACTATGTTTGAAACATATTTAGAGAACCTGTCTGCCATATACATCTGCAGAATATTTATTCTGTATTTCAACCTAAGTTTCTAGGAATTTATATGCTTCCTGACCTAATACTTCTAATGAATTTATGCACTACCTATTCTCCTTCTCTAGCTCAATTTTTTTCCCACCATTCAACTATGTTTTTCCTTTTCCTATCTCCTTCTTCGCTTACAAATCTCCCCTTCCTCTCTTCTCATATTGTTCCGGCCTTGGAGAATATTCCGACCACAACCCTGGGGCTCGAAGTAGGCGCTCTAAGCGCTGCGTGACGTCGATCGAAACGTTTCACACGAAACCCGCGCCAAGCCGGAGGCATCGTCGTAGCCCGGGACGCATCGAGTTCTTCCTTTGTTTGTTTACCTTCCCTTTCGTGTTTCGTTTTTTCTCCTCCCTCCCGTCCCTACACGTCATGCCGTGAGGGGTGTCGGGAACGGACATGGCGTCCGAGTTTCTGGGAATTTATTCTTTTATTTTTTTCGAGATCTTTTTCGTTTGACATCGGCACACGTGGGAATGAAACGTGTGCGCTCACGGCTTGGGTTCAACTTTATGACATTTATCCAGTCACCTTCCCTGCGGGCGTGAATGCGAAATTGCTCTCATTAGTAAACCGTACGGCAGAGGAGCGGTAATGAAACGTGTAATTCTCTGTACCGTGCATTCCGGGAAGAGATGCGGTGATGAAAAAGTCGTTCAGGACCCCGACGCTAAAAAGGGAAATGCATGTGTTCAATTGCATGAAATCAGCAGGTAACATCAGGAAATGATGTCCACAGATTTTTACGGATTTAAAATTCTACTAACGATTTGAAATATAACAATCAAGTTAAACCTCTGCTGTATTTATTATTTAACTAAATTCTATGAACATATCTTACATTTTACCTGCTTAATGAAAGCTTTTTATCTATGAAATAATTGAGGTGGTTTCTAGTTTCAACTAGTGGAATTACCTATATTTATCAGATAAATTGTAGGCAATGCAAATTCTTAAATCATGACTATATATCTATTTGCGGAGTTATAATTTTTAAAACTAATAAGGATGGTGAAGGAAATATTAAAGTACCAAGCTTGATGTGGTCATCATTATTGGTCAACAATCGTAGGATCGGTTTGTTACAGCTCTGCACTCGATTTTACAATTGGCTAATCTCTTTACATTTACATAAGTATACTCCTCCACATCCTTCTCTAATGGCTCCACGTATCTCATGCGAGATTTTCCTTTTCCATTTTTACCATTCACTTTTCCCTCGACGATTGTCTTCTTCAATTCTCAAGATATGGGACTTCATATCTACGTTGCAAAATCAAGCTTCGTAAGGATCCACAAAATCAACGTTATTTCACCGACCTAGGTTTCAATCTGGGCGATTTAACCTTGGTAGTGGTCGTTCACATCGACACATAAATCGATAAAATCAGTGCGATAAAATTTCGTTGCGGATACTTACAAAGCTTTGTTTTGTATCTTAGTAGATAGGAGTTACAAATATAAACTAAACTTTTCGAATATATGTCTCCAAATTGGGCATCAATCCATTAAACCTAATGAACGTTGGCAGCTAGTAAAAAAAATCATTTTCCTAAGAAAGTATTGCAGCATTTTAATGTTAGCAGGACCTTAATTAGATGAATCATGATATGTTTGAACGATAAGTATTGATATAAATGCATACAATCAATATTTTCAGTGAAATATTTTGTGATATTCCAAATAAGCCGTTTTACTGGGCATTAAAATGGACTACAACGCATTGAATATTTTAATGTGATTAAGTACCTACGCAATCCGCAGGGTATCTTTACTAAGAGTTATTCCTTTTGCTTGAACAATATATCCTTTTTAAAGCAATATGAGAAATCATATTGAAAAATCATCATCTCAGAAATCGTCACCTACCGCCATATTCTTTTGAGAGCGAAATTTCCAGGAAGAGATTATAGTACTGGTACCAGTGTCTTAGATGGGATTCACTCGAATACCTCACGATAATCAACGTCAGTTACGAAGTGATTGAAGCTTCCTTGGCATGAAAATCACTCATTGACAAATATAACCGACCCCTCCACGTCCTCTGCGCGCTATTCACGGCCGATAAGATGTCCGGCCTTTCGCCACGTCAGTCCAACCATCTGCTTTGTGAAGTACGCCTCGCCACAGGAATTACGTCGACGAGCGAATCATACGGGGGAGCGAATCTACCGCAAGTCTTTTAAACTCTCTATCTCTGAGGCATTTTGAGCTTCAATGGGAAGGCAGAGGACGTGAGTGGCCGCTCAAAGTGGTTCCAAAGAACAGACAACAACGTTGAGACCGGTCATTTAATTGGCCACTCTACCTTTTCTGAAGTTACCAACTGTGATATATTCTTTCTACCGCTCTGAACGGCAAGTACGTTGAAAATTGCCTCAGAAAAAGGTTTTCGGGTATGGTGTCAGGGACCTTTTTGCTGCTTGGCGATAGTTGAGTCAGATAGGAACTGCTCTTTCTCCCATGCGCAGAAAAACACCCTTCCATTGCTGCTACTGATAACTCCAGTAATTTTAAGATTCTAGAAAAAAAGATCAAAATGGACAGGATGGGAGCTTTTCAACATCATTAAATCCTGATAATTATTCATGCTGGGAACTCTATCATTCAGTATAGATAACATTTTTGTGTCTTTATCCATTAAATATTTTAAAACGTAGTATACGTATAGACGTAGAACGTAGTATAAATGTAGTAATGAGATGCGCATTTCTGAAATTACGGAGTTGGTGTTCCTTCGCAGGTTTATTTCGTAGAATGACACGTTTCGCAATAGTGCAGCATATTAATATGTTGAAGCGTGGTGCGGAGAAAGGAATCTTGCGATTATATAAATCTGTGGATTATATAAATATGTGGACTTTCATCGTGTATACCACTTCACAAATGAATGTTGACAAACAAGCCTGATACAGCGAATATTGATAAACTGTATATTTATTTCTTCAAAATAATTAATTAAATATGCTGACTTATTGGAAGAATGACTTTACTGTTACACGATCAAATACAGATCAAAGTTATGATGACATAGGAATAAACTGTGGAACGAAATTTTTAAATATTGATCTTACAGGTCAATTGAAAATATTTCTTGATAAAAGTGGAAATATGTGCCTATGTCGTAGTTTGCGGCCTAACCGCTTTATTTGGTGCACAGGACTCAGTTGCTTAATTTAGTGTGCCAATGGCAGATCTATTATCTAAGAATAATCGGCATTTAGAACATTTCATCGAATACCTAATGATAAAAAAATATTATCGTCTGGGAAAAAAATCATTTTGTTCTTCATTTTTGTGGTTCACTCAAAAGCCAGTTCTTTGTCAGAGCCGGAATACTTACACCGCTGGCTATCTCGGTAGCTGTTTTAAATCATGATCACGGTCGCAAGATAATTATTCATGATGGGAGCTTTATAATTCATTCTAGATAAATGTTTCTGTCTTTTTCCATTAAATATTTTAAAACTAAAGTAGTAGAAATATATAAGAATCGTATTTCTGAAATGAAAAAGTTGGTTTTCTAGTGACACCTAGTTCTATCTAGTGACCACGATCATGATATATTTGAAACGAGTACTTTCTGTTTGGAAATTTCAATGATAAATTCTCCATTTAATTTCTGCCTCCAATAAGCTGCTTTCATTGGAGAATGGCGTTACCGATTATAATGCATATTTATGGTGAAATCATATTAATTACATTTTTCTATCAAAGATTTTATCTTGAAATGATGCACATATTTATTCGTCAGGAAGTGAGGTAAGATATCTATCACATAGAAGTGGTGTAAATGACTTATTTTGGCATGCCGATAACACTCTGAAACTCCGCCATGCATGCGTAAAGGTAGTCGAAAGATAAACGTAATTAGTTTAAGGCAAAAGACCTTTTCGTGTGTGTTCTAGCATCCATTCACAAATCGCTAGTAAGGAATTACTTATTTTGGTAATTGATGGCTCTTTAATCGTTGGTATGATTGTAATTATGCCAATTATACCATCTGCCGCTTGTAAAGTCAGTCTTAATGTGCTCGTGTGCCCGAACATCTGGTGCAGTAATAAGTTTGATCTTGATATCCATCCCTGCCTTCATCAAGCAAGAAAACCAACTGTGTGAGCATTACTCACAATCATCGAGATTTTATATCATTAGAGACCACCGTTTTTGATATCTCATCCATTTTCCCTTCCATCTCATCTGTCAATTTGGAGTTTTCCATGTCGTCGAAACTGTCCGTTCCACGCGACCTTTGAACGATCCGTCTTCATGATCGTGAGTGTCAACTGCTCTTTCTCCCAACCGGAAATGTCGATGAACTCTCTCAGTTGCTGGTGAAAATTACTGGAGGAAACTGGAGGAGGAAGAGTGGGTGGTTTGAACAGTGAGTTACAGGTTGCGCAGCACTGATAACTCTACAAAAGTTTACATGATTGGAAAGCGAGGGAGACATATAATGTGAATTTTTGATGCGACAAAATAAGACAGAAAGTGTTCTTCTATTAGTTCAACTTCGTTCGGTAGGTTTAAATGTACAGGAAATACCTCCTACGCAGTCAACATGAAATCCGGTGCAATGGGGGCGTTTACTCGGAACCGAAATCGCAATTTTGTACACGAAATCGTTAGATGGAAACAAAAAATGAATTTTAGTGAAAAAATAATATTTTATCCAGAGCCTTCACTCATAAATCAAAATTTAAATTCGCAAAAGGTGAGACCCACCGGAAAAGCTGCTTTGAGACCTACTACGTCACCCTCCTCCCGTCCTTGACTCCTTTTAGGGAAAGGAAAGGGAGAGGAGGGGGAGGGGCCGGAAGGTCTGCTTGCACAGATCCTGTCGCAACTTCTTCCATTGGCAGAGTCAGCTGTGTCACTCCCATTGCGATAAGGCGAAGTAGCTTCGTGTGCTCAGTTGTGATTGGACGAAGTCAATGACGTCAGAGGTCGCATGCACGCCCACTTTTCCGAAAGGTTTAGAAACATCAGTTTTTCGCCGCTTATAACTCGAGAAATAATTGACGGATCAAAAAAGGGAAAAATACGGGTCTTTTTATTTTACAAACTCTATCAGATTCGGCATTTTTTAAAAATATGGTGAACGACCCCATTCCCCTGCTATCATTCACATTATGCCGTTCTTAAGTTGCCCAAAATTCGTATCTATCATCCTCCTGACCAAACTTTCTCTTTGCTCCTCCCAGTGTGCATGTGTTAACCACAGGCAACTCTCAAATAAAATCGCCCTTCGTTTTTCAGCTGTGTAAGTTTATTGCTTCCTCGCAAACGTGTAGTCTGATCAGCTCCTTCGTGCTCTTCTGACTGGGCTGCTTTCGGTGAAAATTTTTACACGCCAAATTGGCCAACCCGTTTCATTCGCTCACTTGACTTCTTAATTTATTCAGTAGGTGACGGGCGATATATGCATATTTGATAGATGAAAATCAAAAAAACCTAAAACAACTATGATGTAGCCCAACTTCAATAAATATAGGGAAAACAACTTCCGGTAAGATATGGTGGAAGTTTTCCATTATGGATAAATGGAAGAATTTACTGGACTCCACAGTAAGTTCTTCCATTTATTCAATTAATATAATAATATAAATCCGTATAAAAAGTTATTATTAATGCCCATATCCACTTAATTATGTACTTCACTTTGACCTGACATTTTTATCTCAAATAATTTAGGAAGTTAACAATCACCCTCTCTCCCGTAAGATTTACGGCAGTTTTTTCCCCCGTAAAATAGGTATATGAATATCGATAAAATATCCAATATCATAAATAAAAGTGTATCAATGGATATCATAGGTAGTTGCATGTTGGTATAAGCACTTTTAGCTAACCCAACCAACACCATGCTATTGCATGCTTGCTTTGCTATTTTCATCTTTTTTAAAACTTGAAGTTTAGACTAGTATATTATTACTAATTCTTTTTTATGCCTGATATTTAATGCATGTTTGGTGTTAATTTCCCCCTTCTAAACACCTTTATGGTGGCTTGCAGGGTATTATGTAAATGTAGATACATATATATTATAAGTGCTATTCTTATTATGGCATGGTATATTGTGCACAATGGAATACTAAGTACCCCTTTGCCTGTTTGTAAAGTGTACCATGTGTGTTTTATATCGACAACACTGGAATACCCTCAGAATGTTTTTTTTTATTCATTGGTGCTGTAAACACAATAATGGGTGAGATTTTGAACGTTCGACATTATAAACACATTCTTTTAGTGGAATTGGACTAAAGAGGCGCATTAAATCAATTACAAATAGAAATAGATGTAGAGCCCGAGAAGAGTTCATCAATTACAAATATATTAAGAAACTTATGAGCAAGTAATACTTCAATAGAATGTTTGAAAACACGCTTAAATGTTGAAGTTTGGGTCGATGATAATAAATACAATTTTACTGATTTCATCCAAAATTTAAAGGGTATTATGTAGATGTGAATACCATGCGAGCCACCACGAGGGTGTGTGGCAGGAGATGAAGGTCACCAGATATGCACCACTTTCATGAAACTAAGAGCTACCAAGACCTACTGTCTGCAACTGCCAATTATACCGATGAACGTGGGAAATATTCATCCCGACCTAAAGCGCACGATCGCTCCCAATTCATGAGAACTCCAAGTCCGTCCGAGTGTCCGTGCGCACGCATTGTGTTATGCAAATATTGTGATCAGTCCCCCCGACGACGCTGTTTGCTCTGGATACGTGGGCGGACAGGTCACGCGTCGCCAGAGGTGCTTCGTTGCGGCGTTATAGAATGCCTACTTGGTGTGAAGAGTCTTCCATAACTACGCCTGCCGTAACGCAATGGCATATACCCCCCTAATTTCTCCATCTCCATATTTTTTTCCGCATCTTTAGCTATTAGTGAGAACAACTTCGACGTTGGTGACAATACGCAATCCTCCCACGTAAATCAGGTCGGAGAAAACTGGAGAAATTCAAACGCGTACTCCATGAAAACCTTCACTTCAACACTTGAGCCCTTTAAGCTACAATTGTTTGCAAATATAGCTGATATTCTGTGAATTTTGTATCAATTATTAGTAAATTATATATCGCATTTATCCTATACGATTAAAAGAGTTTCATGGATCAGCTGTCGAATGCCGAGGCGTGATTTTAATCCCAAAATTTGCACTGAAAATATCTTCTCAACTAATCCTTTATCAACTATGACCTCACTGAAAAATAGTATTCTTAAATAAAGAGGAAAATATTCTTACAGCTGTCATCTAAGACAAGATTCTAGATTTTAGAGGATTTTCTTACCCGAGTGAGTCGGAACTAATGCCATCTAGCGGTCACTGCCGAAAACTTACAGGGTTTAAGAAATTATTCTCAATGTTAGAATATTTTTGTAATCACTATGGTTACTAAGGGACCCACATGCGCGAGGGAATGGGGAAAGAAGGGGAAGATGAGCAAGGGAAGGGTAGCTAGAAGGGGATAAGGGGAGTAACGGGCTACGGTCGGCAGAGGTACCAAAACAACTACATAGTTTAGATTAAACCTTCTCGTGTGATTCTCTTCAATTTGGTGCCTAATAAAAATTGTGAGATAGAGACATAATAAGCCGAATCATAGGCGTATTTATCTTGCAGTCCAATTCCAACTAGATGTTTAAAAATTGGCAAACGCTTGCGATCTTCAAACTTCACGGCTTAAGGCAACATGAAACGCCGTTAGGTTGGCCACCAAGGGCCCCCTTTTCAGCGCGTAGCTATGTTCGTTCCTACACTATAATGGAAACGGGGTATTAGAAAGTTGATTTCCATTCTTCAACACATTGTTGAGTCCTTCCTAGCGCCCACTGTTCACAGTCGTGGAGCGAAAGGCAGACTTCATCGGCCGCGAGCCGTGGGGTTCCAATCATCATCATCTTTCTTGTTCAGACGCTCAGCCTGCGACAATATTGAAGGTTCTTGACCGTACTTCATTTATCGCAAGTATCTAGCCATCGCGCATCGTCTTGGAATTATATAGTACTCTTGTATCCAGCTATCGTCATGGAATTGGACGCAGAAGAGGAAGACTGTCTGAAGAAGGATGACTTGTTGGAACTTTTGGAAGGAGAATAATTTGTGGGAACTTGTTGTAAATGAGCGTTTTAAAAGTGAGTATGCCTCTTAGTTGTAACTGCAATGAATACTATTGGTTTCAATGCTCATTTACAATGCTTTGAAATGAAGGCAACTGAACAATTACTTCTTGTGTCATCAAGGTACGTAATAAGTTTTCTGGCATTCCCTAGAGTTGGTGATGATGAGAAGGTATAGGTTACGTTTAAACATGGACATTATTGTGTCATTGCAATCTCAAACTTGTGCTGAAATTGTATTGTTTTTGTGCAATAAACGCATTCTACCCAGGTAAAAATTGCAGTGCTTATTTTACCATACCTCCATATTCTTAGTTAAAGAGGATAAAATTCTTAAAATAGCAAGAAATTATTCTTAATATAAGCAAAAATTATACTTATCTCCCAAGAGAATATTCTTAATTCAAGAATACAGGACGTTATTCGATGTTAAGAGAATATTCTTAATTTAAGAATATTTTTCTTGTGGATACCACTCTAGTGGAATCCCCTCTTAAATTAAGAAAATATACTGGGCACCTATTTAAGTGGGATCTACTCTTAAATCAAGAGGGCGCCTCTCGATCCAAGAAAATCTTTTTTTTTTCAGTGCTCTTTTCATCATACTTACATGTACCCTAGGAACATTTTTCCTGTTTGGCCCCAATCCAAAACGACCTAATCCAAAATAAACGCCTCTACTTTTGAAAAAATTACTTTTGCGAGTGTTCGTAAACTCTCTATGTCGTATTTGTAATTCTGAAGATTCTGGCGTTATGGAGTGGAAGCGAAGCATGATAACATAGAAAGAAAACACGAGCAAAATCCACAAGAATTCGTATTTCAATACTGTCATCACTCCTAGGTCCCTCTGTACAAATTGTAACCAACAAGCAACGCGGCACTGGTAGCAGATTACGGCACGCGCCTCACTTACCATGGCATCCACGTGTATTCCTTTCCACGCCGTGATGGGTGTCAGCGTAGCCGAGGACACGCGTTTGAACTTCGCTCTGTCGCGTTCACAATCTATTCCCTCTCTCTCGTTCGAATGGGCTCGTTATAGGATGCTCTCTGGCCTCGACACCTGTGTCCTACGCCTCGCCAAATCGCTATTCCCTCGCCGCAACATTCTCCACCCCACACAAACCCTCGAATCTGACGCATGCTTCCTCGTCCTCCCCTTCTCCGCTACCAGTTGGGCTAGACGATTTTCGGATTTCAATATCGCACTGCTATGTTTTTGCATCATATCTCAGTAGCGTCTATGTGCACATACATATGTGCATTTAGACGTGGAATCCATTAAATATCTTGGAATACGACTGACACATGATCTTTCCTGGGGTAAACACATGCGTGAAATAATGGGTCAAGCGAATCGTAAACTGGGATTCGTCAAAAGATTACTGGGTAAATGTGACGATCATATACGAGAAATCAGCTACTTTCCCCTTGTTAGACCTCATTTGGAATTGCTGCCAGTGTATGGAATCCCTAAGAAATCGGTCTAAATAATGAACTTGAACGAGTGCAGCGAAGATCGACAAGATTTGTAAAGGGACGGTACGATAACCTTATTAGCATAACCAGTCTACTAAATGAATTAAATTGGGAATCATTGTCAGATCGCAGGTTGAAATTCAGACATAATCTCTAAAACAAATTCCAAGACCATATTTTCAGTGATGATGTTATAAATATTATTCGAACCCCAACTTACCATGGTAGACTGGACCATAATCATAAAATTAGAGAAATGGATTGCCGAACTGACAGATTCAAAATGTCCTTTTTTCCACCTACAATTAGGGATATGAACAACGGTAAATATATCCAATACGAGTAGCTGCATGTTGGAATAAGGACTTGAAGCTAACCCAACTAACAGAATGTTTTTTCATGTTTGCTATGCTATTTTTATCTTTTTTAAATAGTGAAGTTTAGAACAGTATAATAATACCTTTTTTATGCATGATATGTAGTGCATGTTTGGTGAGAGTTCACCCCCTTCCACACACCTTTATGGTGGCTTGCAGGGTATTATGTAGATGTAGATACATGTATATTACAAGTGCTATTCATACTTTGGCATGGTATATTGGGCACAATGGAATTCTAAGTAGGTACCCCTATGCCGGCTTGTAAAGTGTGTCATGTGTATTTTAGATCGATAACACCGGAATACCCTCAGAATGTTTTTTTTTTGGTTCATTGCTGGCGTAAATACAATAATGGGTGAGTTTTTGCACGTTCGACATTATAAACACATTCTTTTAGCGAAATTGGACTAAAGAGCCGCATTACATCAATTGCAGATATATTAAGAAACTTATGAGCAAGTAATACTTCAATAGAATGTTTGAAAACACGCTTAAATGTTGAAGATTGGGTTGATGGTAATAAATACAATTTTACTGATTTAATCCAAATTTAATATTGCACGCACCTCCAAGGCTATTCTATATATGCACAAACAAACTCATATAAACATGAAAAATTGCGCAAATGCGTATTCAAACATACTCAGGACAGTAATTAGAAAAGTATAGGAGCATATAGATGAACCAACACGTCAGAACTCTGTCTGAAAAATGTGTTTAATACAAAAAACTAATGTTGAAAGCACCCTTTAACACGTAATTGGTATTACACATCAATTATTTCACTGAATTGTGCCAAACTATTTGGAGATAATCTCACTTAAGTAGGGACTGGTATAACGTTGGAAATTTGCTGGGTTTGACCCCGGGCTCTCGAGATTGTGGACTACTAATCTTGTCACCACTCCAACCTTATAATCTATGAAAAAAGTAACGTCATTACTTACAATCAGCTTATCACTTGATATAGTATAATTACGCCATTATATCGCGTTAAAACGATATCCACATCACATTGCGATATTCTGTTCATATCGATATTTCGCAGTATTGCACTGATCCACTTGCCAATATTCTAACTGACTTTAATTACTTAGCAGCAATAAATCCTCTTCGTCAACGTTTCGCTCCCTCCACAAAGCGTCAATTCCTAGCCATCTCTTCCTCTCAATCACTTCCGCAATGCCAGTCTCCCAAACCTTTTACGACGCCTCCCTTCTCTCCAAACCGCTACACCTTACTCTCTCCTTTCCATGTTCCGTAAATCTAGAGAACCCCCCTCCCCATTTTACCTCCCACCTGAACTTTAACCCCCACCCTTCACGGAGGCACCCGACACTCCCCGATCCTCGGGAAAACTTTCGCTTATGGGAAGAGCAGTTATCACTGCCATTCGTCTTTTCATGGACGGATTCGCCCCCTGCCCTTTTAAAGTTTCCTTACCGGGAATCAACTGGGCCGGGAGAGTGGAAAGAAACTCAGCTCCTTGACTTCTTACTTTATCGTCTTCTTTACCTGCCGAAGATTTATCGATGAATAATCGTCGCATGGGATTTTTTTAGAGTAACAGTTATTGGAAAAATTTCCGTTATTTACTTAGCGGATGAAATGACAGAAATAATCAGCGAGGAAATGAAAACGATGCGATTTCCGTTAAGAATGCCGTTTCTTGTACTCAGGTGTGGGAAATATTTATGAAAAAATTAGAACCAAAAGCTTTAGAGAAACCATCCCTCTTCGCACTATTAGCCTCGGCACTACAACCTCTTGAGTTTCTGACTCGTTACTATGTAGTCATATAGGGACCTCAGAGTAATCTTTTTGCGGCGGTATCATATTTTCAATATTTTGATTTCCGAAATGATTTGATTAATCAAATGCATGCTCCTTTGTGGCAGATACATCTACATCTACGAGATACCCTGCAATCCACCGCGAGGGTGTGTGGCAGGGGGTTAAGATCACCAAAACATGCACTATTGACATGCAACTAGGGTAGGTACTACATGGAAACATGGAACAAAATAGGGTCACATTCAGCTACATGGTTAGTATATACATCGTAATAAAGGGATTGGTTTTCAATACACGCATCATCACCTACCCATCCCTTTGCTATGCTGCCTATTGTGTTCTCTAATAGTACGGAGAAAAAATGACATTTTAAATCTACCGGTACGACAATCTATCCTCTACTCTTATGCATATGATCGAATCTAGCATAATGTACAGGTTTTTTAATATATAACTAACATCTTCAGTAAAGCTATCCGTTTTAAATTTCGGGAGTATTATATCGTTGATATCTTAGATGGCGACGCTGAAGACTCACAAAAGCCTGCCGATATATTCCGCACGCTGCGAAACCCTTCGTCAAAAACTCAAAATGTGGTTCTTAGGTAAGAATGATGCTTATAAATTGGATCGACCGGGAGACTAGCGAAAAAGTTCTAAGAAGGATGGCGCGAAAGAGAGGTCTTCTGAAAACATTAAGAAGATGAAGGGACAACTGTTTCGTCCATTAATTAAGATAGGATCGTCCGACGAAGTAAGCCGTCGTGGGATAAGCAAATAAAAGGAATAGATAGATGGATAGATAGAAAGATATCAAGGATGTGTAAGTGAAGAAATACGTAAATATGAAGAGAATAAGCGAAATTTCACAAAACATACAACCACAATGCTACTTGCATTGCAGCTCTTAGTTGTATGTTTTGTGAACTTTACCCTCGAGTTGGATTGTAGGGTATTTATATGTACATATATGTAGATGCCATTCTCTCATAGTCCAACCTCTTCAAATTGACGTTCTTCCTCTACTCCACTTCCTTGGCAATTTTCTCCATTTATCTTTTACGAGGGCTTGATTTTCATTCACTTTCTCCTCGAAGACCGTCTTCATTAAGTCACATTGATTTCAGATAGTGGAGAATTAAATTGTTTACTTCTCCTTGCTGTTTATAAAGTTTACGTACGACATCTTTTTCCCCCACTCTCCTTAAAATATCTTCGGTGGTCATATTCGTTTGCCCCTGGGTATCAGGTTGGCGTGCTGGATAGATTACTAGTTTCTCATCCATGAGGCACGGTTTTGAATTACGATCTGAGACAAATTTTTCCATCGGTACTCCGGTCTCCAGTTAAGTGCTGTGTGGTGGGGAGTTGAGTACCCCGTCCGTCAGATGGGACTTCAAACCGTGATACCCTCAATACCTTTCGTTAACACGCTCATTCCAACGCTGCGTGTTTCCCAAACCATTTCCCGATCCTTGAAATACTCCAAAAACGTACAAGTATGTACTTTCACTCCGTCGAATGGTACATTAAACCGTTGATCCTTTGGAACTTTTCGTTAAGAGTAGACTAATGCCGACGCTAGGTTTCACTACACCGTTCTCCTGATCATTGAAATATTCCAACATATATGCAATTTATCCTAAATGGCGCAAACGAACCACCTACCCCGAAAACTAATTAACTATTCTTTGCCTCGTTTATCAGTGATTACATAACGATATCTCCTCTTGTTAGCTACTCAAAATATTTTCCTCACAAAACACTATCCATTTACTTTTGCTTTGCTTTCTTCCGTTTCTTTTTAATATTATAATTGGGTGTTTAGGTGTCCCAACTCCTTAGATAAAATCCCCCTTTACATGCAATAAACTTGGGAATGTAGGTGACGAGTGTCAACTGATAATTTACTTATAGTAAATGTTTAAAGGAATAACTCAAATTAATATAACGTTCCATTGATCGATATTCATTAACTCATGTATTCCACAAATGCAAAAAGGCTCATTTCTGAAATAATAATGATTAGTTTTCTACCAGTGAAGGTAGGTCTATTTTGAAATTAAATTTTTCCCACCACCCCATACATTTTACTCGATGTCTCTCTTGAGCCTCTCGTTTCTTCTACTTCATTAAATTCCATCCAAACTAGCCGTTCTTCTTGAATATCTAATACACTTGTTGCTCCTCATAGGTTTGTTTCGCTGTACGACGCTGAGCTAATGTCCAGAGCCAGTATAGTTTGGAGTTGGACACTATGGAGGTTATGGAAACTTGTGCCCATTCTTGAAATGGAAATCTCTCTTTGTAATGACCATGTGCCACATAACTCCTCGATCTTACTCTTCTTAACCATTTTCCACCTTGTTCAAACTCATATCTTCCTCTCTGACACCAAATTGGTGCTGCAAATCGTGGTCTCTTTGGCACCCTTCGTTAAAAGGCTATTACTGACGGCTGGTTTCTCTCCACCCTCCCTCCGTTCCCTGCAAAATTATTACTCTTATCATATTGGTTTTTGTTGGCCTTTCTCTTCATTTATTTGTCATCATTATTTTGTAAGAGCACAATTGTAGCTCTTCCAGGCTTGTCTTTTTTCCGGCTGTTAGCACAAATTCCTGACCGTTATAAAGAAGAGTTCTCCATAAATGAGTTCTAAGGCTTTCCTTACCTCCAAGTTTGAAATCCCAGCTTGAAGTCCATTCGCGAAATACCCACTTTGCCATGTAATTTCTTCTCATTAATTCCTTCTCTCAAGCTATAAACTGAGAAATGTGTTCTTTGCCTTTGATCGCAGTTGGGAAATTGCTTTCGTTTCCGAAAACCTGTAGAGTATATCCATTTCGCATTCGAAATTGACTGCGTTGATTTTCATTATATGGGGAAGTTGTCACTTGTTAATAGGAGTTGGTATATTGGAGATCTTTATTTTCGATTTAAGGGGCCGTACATAAATTACGTACTGCTACAAAGGTGGGCAACCGTTACGACGTACATACTTTCAACGGCGGGGATGATCTAACGTAATGCAAGAATAATAATAATAGATGCATAACAATCTTCATATTTTGTTCAAATGATATTGATGATTCAGTTGATAAATATTGTATAAAACACTATTGAATAATTAATTACGTAATTATAACTAACTTATATTTTATATTTCACAAATTGATAGGTTTCTTTGGCAGTGACACGAAAGTTGTAAGGGGCTCTTTGAGAATGCTACGAAGTTTCTTCGGGGTAAGGGATACAAAGGGGGAAATCAGGGTTACGTAATACATGGATATTTTAGAAAAAGATTTAATAAAAGGCTCTCTCGAAGGCTGTTGTGACAAGCGTGTATTGAGTAGCTTTGAAGGTGAAAATCGACTTTATATATCAATGCGAAAAGCACGAGTGCATTAATTTCAACAGGATATACGTTCGGTTTCAACTTATGAAATGAATATTTATGTTCCATTCAAGGTTTCCCCAAGCTGTTATAGGTTGCATTCTGTTCAATAAATATTTGGGAACTTAAGAAAGTGTTTTTATCCAATGATGGAAGGTGATATAGCCTCAGACGGGTGAATGGAACGTTTCATAGAGGGTGAAGGTGGTCAGAGGTCATTTTAGATGACAGAATAACAATATAGGAAGGAATAGAGAGGAGAAGCATCGTTAGTTTGGATCAAAGGAGGCATGAGGTTCTCAAGTAATTTCATTACTAAGGATATATGTAACCTACTTCGTTGGAAGTATTTCATATCTATTTACATCTAATTTAGAATGATAGAACTCGAAAAATAATAATCAAGGTTTACGAGAATCGCCTATCCTAAAATCCGTAAATTTTTAGACCGAAATAAAATCATCTTTCCCTTGAGGTCAAGGGTAAACAGTTTAGTATAGATTAGTGCTACTGTGCCTTGCGTTTCTCATTTCCAAGATTATGCGCAAAAACTCCCGCGGCCTCGGTCCTTCCCTCACGTCAATCTGTTCCCCAAAGTATGTTCGAATGTTGGCACAAAATCCTACCGGAAAAGACCCCGGGAAGGAGATTTACGAAGGCACAAATATTTGCATTTCCTCCCTTTTCTGGGAGGGGAAAAGTTTTCTCGTCAGCCGCGAGTACAGCAGCCAAAGAGTGCGGAGTGGATTTCTCAAGGGTCCTTTCACTTTTCAATCGAATACATCCGCCACGAAATTCGTTTCCAGACACGCAAACGTTGGGAAAAAACCGCGATGTATATCGCAAGAAAAGACGCTAACAGACGCGCATGGGATAGGGCGGAGTTTTTAAGGGGATCGGCGCAATCGTGGATTTCGGAGAATATGTTTTCCCCAAATTAGATTTGGAAATAAATTGCAATATAAGAATGTCGCTCGAGAGTAGAGAAAATTGGCGTCGCCCATATTTGTTCTGAACGTAAATTATCTCTTCTACTGGGAACAGTGAATAAAGCTTTAGTAGAGCAACCCACAGCAAGTTACCTATTGGTTGAAATGGTATGCAAAACATAGTCACCGATACATTTATTTCATGTAAACGAAGACTAAAAATGTATTGTTATTAGTATTGTTGAGCCAATATAAGGCAGGGAGGTCTTCATGGATAGGAAATGTTTCCCATAACTCCTTTTTCTCATATTATGTCTTAATTTAGTCCCGCATACTTTATACCCACCATAATTATATCTAAACTATCTGTTCTTCTCCTCCCTCTACCCCGCTTACCCAACATTCTTCTCTTAATTACGTTCTTCAAAACACCCTCTTCCTTTACTACCTTTTCCATCCACACCTTCTACCTTCTCTTAATTTCCTCAGTCAACTTCCTTTCCTCTCCTAACATCTCCAGCATTTCATCGTTCATCCTCCTTTCCACTGACCTTACTTCCTCCATCCATCTCCGGATTCACATCTCAAAAGTACTAAGTCTAATTTCACCTTCATACCTTTCAGTTTATGTTTCCACTCCTTGCATTACCATGCTCCATATCAGATTTTTCGTTAGCCTTCTCTTTTAGTCCCTGATCAGTGGACATGTTATTAGTTCCCTTTTACTAGTAAATGCATCCTTTTTCAACGTGATTCTCCTTAGGGATCCAGAACTTCTTTATTTATACCCCCCCCCCATTTCTACTCCAAAATACTATAATATAAACGAACAAACTTGATTTTTTCACAAATTTATTTTTCCTCCATCACCAAGGTTTCGACGACTAAGTCATCATCATGTGTACTACAGTAAAAATTGTTTCCAGCAAGTATATAAAGGTACACAATAGTGAATAGGGGCGGGTAAGGTTTCTGGGATTGGGGATGGGGGTAAGAAATGTCAAAGGGACGTTTGACATTTCTTACCCGTTTCCTCCGTGAATCGTTTCCACCATGTTACGGCCGATAACACTGGCTACTTCAAAATACTTCTCAGGTAGCTCCTCCTTCCATGGCTTCTGACCTAAGTTTAAGTTAAATCTTGCCCTTTTAACTATAGAAAATGTCATTAAATTAGTTTTCATATGATTTATTTTCATTTTATACTCTTGGAACTGATCTAGCATCGCAAAGTGTAATATTTTACTCCGCTGACTGACTAGCACAGAAAGTCGCAATGTGGGAGTATGGATATTCCCAGATTTAATGATAGATCTAATGTTCTCTTCTCTCCCGCTGTGACAGCGGAGTCGGAAGTGGGGGGCAGGGGGGCATTCGGCCCCCCCAGAATTTACCCCGGGCCCTTGAGAAATGAGTCTTAATTAATAAAAATTAAATTTCATTGGTTTCTAGCTTGCCTTTTCCCTTCGGACGCATATTCTACCACATTCACATGCACTTTTAGCGGAATTCTAGTCTCTACCCCCTCCTATCCGCAAAAAAATTGTTGGCCCTTTTCATAGCAGCCGGGCCCTTTTCAAGGTTGGCCTCTCCCAGCGAAAATAGTTCCGACGCCCCTGCCGCTGTCCCTATGAAAGCACTTTCTCTTCAAGTCGAAGTTTCCCCGACTCCCTTGCTGACCACAATCCAATCGGTGGCACCGCTACTGAGGCTCCCTCTCAAGGTCGATACGAGGTGCGAACGAGACAGCGTTTCTCCCGCGCCCCTCCCCCTCCCCCCTGAACTCGAATGTGAGATTGCGAGCGATACGCCAGCTGTTGTCGTTCAGCCGATCGTCTCTTCCCGTACGTTATCCTGTTAATATCTCAAGGGTGTGTGGAAGGGGGTTTTCTACACCATGGAGGTTGGAATGTGTTGGAGGTAGCATGAGCGTTCATGCCTACGGGGGGTGACACTGAACCCAGAATACGGGGGCATAGAAAAATTTAAGCAAAAAAGCCTCTGTGCGTGGTGATGGTCTGACGGCCGAAACCGTTTGCTATTTTAAAAGATCTAGTGCTTTCCCGGCGAATAGTATGCAGAATATTTTCTCGGGTTTGACACCGGTTAATAGGCTCCATTACTGCGGGTGTCAACCCCGAGAAACATTTCTGGGGGGATCGGGTTGGTGTGGTGGCTAGAGTACTGGCCTCCCATCCCGAGGGCCCGGGTTCGATTCCCGGCAGTGGCAGATTTTTCAGTGGAAAACCGGTCCCCACTTGAGTGCCTAGTGGAGGGCATTTCAAGTACAGTACTCCGTCCGTCGGATGGGACGTTAAGCCGTGGTCCCCTTGGCGTCTTTCGTTAAGAGTAGGCTAATGCCGACGCCGGGTTTCTCTCCACCCTTCCTCCGTTCCCTAAAAATACCTACCATTACCCAATTACCCACCTATCCTATATGGCGCAAATGACCTCAGCTGTCGGTCGCCTCCCCTAAATAACCAACCGAAACATTTCTGCATACGTTTGCTATTTTTCTCTATTTTAAATTGTGAAGTTTAGGCTAGTATATTATTACTAATCCTTTTTTATGAATAGTATGTAGGGCGTGTTTGGTGAGAATTCACTACCTGCCACACCCCTTTATGGTGGCTTGCAGAGTATTAAGTGGATGCAGACGTTTGTAACAACGAATCAACCCATACAAATCACAAAGCAATATTTGCTTTATTTTGATATGGAAGGATTTAGGCCCCACCAATCCAGCAAAAACACCGCGTTTTCTATTGCCTCTTACGGAGGCTGCATATGATTTAAACAAGAATTGTATGCAATAAAGAATAATATAAAAATTTCATCAATTAATCCTCCCAAGCAAAATAGCAGAATTACCACCGAGAAAAAATATTCAACTTGACCAGGACATGAACCCGGAATACCTTTAAGACAGCACAATAGGTAGCATAGCAAAGGGATAGGTGGGGGAAATATTTTAAAGTGGTCTGTAGTGCATGATGCTTGTATTAATCCTTTATACTATGTAGATACTAACAATCTAGTTGCACGAGACCCTATAGTTGCTTGTATGCATGTCAATAGTGCACGCTTGGTGATCTTCGCCCCCTGCCACACACCCTGCGGTGGCTTGCAGGGTATCGCGTAGATGTAGATGTACCTTGATTTCCGGCCAGGTAATTGAACAATTCAAACTACCAAGACGAATACTAATTGTTGTAAACGGATTTATAAGGACTTTGGGTGCTTTAGCGATAGCCGACCTAAATGAAAAGCAGAATTATCAAACGCAGGTGTCGTCGATCGTTATGTAGTTGCAAATGAAATGAAACACAGCAGGCACCGGCTTATCGCGCTTGCGCATCAGTTCCGGGAATTGGAGGGTAAATAAGAAAGTAGCAACGAAGGGAATCGTCCAGGAAAATTTGGAATCAGCCATACAATTCACCAATTTTGCTCGATAAAATTTACTGTGATCGATTTTAGTAATTTTATTCGTATTTGGTGGAATGGCATGCAGTATTTTTAAGGTTCTGATTGATAAATGCCGTAGAATACCTTTCCCGTGTGTTGGAGCATAAAAAAATATTTTCCTGGGATCTGAACAGATACGCCAAATAAATCTACATTTGTTGATACATTGCATTACGTGACGTCATATTACACCAATAGATTTTCAACTGATCGGCAATCCTCAGAGCAGAGAGCCACCGGCAGCCAGCGATAGACGGCGATCTAGCAAAATCGAAGGGACCGCGGCGTGGCGGTCGCCGCCTATCGCCGGCTGTAGCCGCAAATCGAAAGCACCCTTTAAGGAGGTTGGCTCGCGACTGCTTGAGTCAAGTTGTCTGAGGAATCTTATTAATTTAAGTACGAGTATATGCCTGCTAAGTGATCCTTACTTCACAAAAAAATTACCTAAGCTATTGAAAGTCATAAGTATCACAAGAAATACGATGGAAAGTCGAAGGATTTATTTTTTATGATAATTTTAATCAGCTCAACGATGGAGTCAGTTCAGCATTTACTTTAAAGAAATAAATTCATGTACTCAATGAATTTACTAATGTATAACACCAGAATATTACTATCAAACGTTATGTTATAATATTTTACTGAAATATGCTTAAAATCTCATTAGTAATGATATTATTCATACACCATGCATTTTGGCTAGAGCGACTGCAGCGCCACTTGAAGTCAACTAACGCATTTCGTCTGCTATAATCGCAGAAATTGGTGGATTTAGCAAAAAATACGGTGGGTTGACGGCTTTTTTTACGTGTCATTTTATTTCTTGTGAATTTACGCATAAAATAGAAATTTTTTGCAAAAATGACATGACACTATGGTATTTTTAAACGCTATATTCCCATGTGACGGCCATTCTCGCCGTTAATCGTATGTAATTTCAAATGCAATTTGTGGAAAAAGGAGTATGGGTTGGTGTAATTATCTTTACTTTATTAGATAGAGGAACTTTAGTTCTATAAGTGCTGAAAATATAAAAAAAATGACATGACTTTCACTTTTCGGATCAACCTCCTTAAGGAACTAAATGCCTCGCTGTTTTGTCAATTGAAAATTTGCAATTAGGCATACCAGTGGGCTACTCCATTAAGGTTTTTTTGCCGCTAGTTCGCAATCCTTGAATTTCCCAATTAGTTTTAGGAAGTAACTTTATTCCACTGGAAGTTATCTTGCCAAAGCCATTATGAATTCAATTTCTTATATCCCTTTGCACTTTTCGTTTTTTTAGTCAATCCAATATGAAATTCAATACTTCAATTCATAGGTATCAACCTTAAACAACATGTCCTACTCTCTAACAATCCCTTCTCTCCTCTCCCATCACTACGGCAATCCAAATAAACAATAGATAAACAAAATGAAACGCACTAATTGACAAATGAATAAATAAAAAAGAAATACACAAAAGTGATTGCTGGTTCTCATAGGCATGGGCCAAAGTTAATTCCATTCCTTAAAAAAGGTTCCAATTTTTCCTATTTAAATTACTTATTTGGCATTTGTTTGCGAGTTTGCAACTTTCCACCGTTAATTCGACAAATTTATCGTAATCGCAACGATCTTAATTTTACCGCATGCAAAACAACTTCGTCCGTGAGTAGCGCATGTAGTAAGCCTTTTTGCCCGTGCCTACCAATATGGCCGACCTTTATTCTAGAATCAGCCGTAATGGCGACTCCAGAACCTGTTAACTTCTGGATCCACTCCAAATATCATTGAAGCAAATAAACTATCGTATATTTTGTGACCACGCCAATATATTCACTGTTGTTATCTAATTTACCAATGGAATCAGGCACGGAGCAATGCGTGTATCCATATGGGCTATTCTACTTTTTTCTTCGTGCATCACCCAACGGTAGTTATTTGGCTTCCTAGATGGTAAGTAGGTAATACTCGCTCAGCTCTTATTACTTTTGTTCCCCAAGTTTAAAATCGTCTTGGCCTCTTCTCTTATGCTGGTTACTTTTGTTTATTTTTTTATTGATATTGAAATGATATTTTGTCGTTCTCTTTTCTGCACCTAGCAGTATGTTCCTTCAATCCCTACCACGAGAACTATCATTATGCCTGATATATTCTCCATACTTTTTACCACATTACCTACATATTCTACTCCTTCTTCTCTCGTTCATTATCGGTTAACACTAGGAGAATGGGAGTTTCGCTAGAAGGACGGCAAGAGGTCATTTGACCCCAACTTCATTTTTACCAAATTTTAAGCTTTTATGCATTTCCATGGATGGTTTTCTTGTAGCGGTATTGATGCTTATGTAATACTTATACCACGAATCTATTAAAAAGGTATTCCGATGATTATAAATACACAATTATCACTTATGTAAATCATAATCTAATTTATAGTCAATGGTCCTCGGGTTTCAATGGTTTCAGGTTTATAGTCAATATAATCACGCAATCGCCGTTCTTTATGGTTATTATGGTATGGTATTAAGTTTCACTTGAAAAATTTAAAGTATATTGTGATGGTTTAGGATTCATTGATATAAAAATACAAAAAATATTCCTTCTGGCCAAAAAATGGCTTCCCAAATGTTAGTTATTCCTTTTTCAATCTCTTCAAGCTTTAGTTTCTCTAAAGTCTTCTCGGGCTTGCCACCGGATTAAATTTTTATATAACACCAACGTTTCAACGGACGACTCGTCTATCGTCTTCAGGGTGAGTCACTGACACTTCATCGTCTGAATGACGATGTTGTCGTCATTGTCAATGTCTTCACTCACCCTGAAGACGATGGACGAGTCGTCCGTTGAAACGTTGGTGTTATATAAAGATTTAACCTGGTGGCAAGCCCGAGAAGACTTTACGGAAATAACTCGCCGGGAAAGAATTAAATCATATTTTAGTTTCTCTAGTTTACCATTGTTGTTGGACACTTTACGTTGTTGCCGGCCTCGGTGGCGGCGGGGTTAACTCCTCGCCTGCCATTCCGAAGGTCGCGGGTTCGAGTCCCGCCTAGGTAAAACTCAACTGTCCAGAGCATGGGTGTTTTTAAATGTGTTGTCCATATATATTACAATGATCGAAATTGGGGGAACCTGTGATCATTACAGAAATTATTATTATTATTATTACTTACTACATTATATTGCGCAATTTATTGCTTCGTTTAAAACGACCGTAAGGCCACTGGCAGTCTTTTTCTCCCCTTTGCGCATTGAAAAGCTCCCCGATCTCCCTCCTCAAATGAACACTTCCCAAACTCCCCACCGCACTCCTCCGCCCAGCCTCGAATAAGGAATAAGCGAGGATTACGGATTCAAAGAGCGAGGCCTATTTCGCTCGGATGAGAAACTGCGCATTGTGAATCTTAAATTACTCCTCGTGTTCCCCTCGACCTTTTCCTGTATCCCCTGCGCACAAAACCCCCATTCCACTCACCCCACCTTCCTTCCTCCTTCCCCCCACCCAAGGTCCCTCTACGAGGATACACATTAACACCCTCGCGCTTTCACCCCCCTCCCTCTTTCCTCCCTCCATCCCCCCTCAGTTTACTTTTCAATACAAATTTGCTCCAGAATATGCAATTGTTTCCACAACCATTAACGTTAATGCCCAACAGTATGCAGCTGCTTTTAAAAAAATGTTCAGTGGTCGGATACCGCCTGCTCAATGTAAAGAACTTTAAAGATTGATGAAAAGAATACTAAGGTATACAATAGGAGAGAAGAGGCCAAGACCATTGTTGAGTTAGGGAAACAAAACCTTGGGGAGGTGAAAAAGTATTGTTACCTGGGTGAAGCACTGTTACCAGCCATGGACGAAGCAAGGAAAAAATAGAAGAATAACTCAGGGGAAAAGAGCATTCTACCAAAAGTAGGAGCTACTTACTGCTGTATACACAAGCTTGGAGATAAGGAAACTCTTAATTAGAGCTTAAATATGGAGCAAACTTCTATATGGCATTGAGGCATATGACAAACGTGGGATTACAGAAGATTGATAATGATAATAAAGTTATAAAAAGAGTCGTTTCAGGTGTGATGTGGTGGAATAACATAGTTAAAAAGTTTGGCAACTTTCACAGAATAAACTATAAAACCGACCGGTTTCGATGTACTACATCATTACCAGGTCAGTGGCGGATTCAGGGGGGGGGGTCATAGGGGTCATGACCCCCCCCCCCCAAATTTTATCGAAAATTTTTAATTTTTATTAGTTTAATAGTTTTTGTAACCTTGTACAGGATTAAAGTGAGTGTATTTTCATGGTGTTTTCAAGTCTGTTTCCGCACTAATAGGCGCTTCAGACCGGGGGGAAAGGTATAAGGATAGGAATGGAAAGGTTTCCTGAATGTATATGCAACTGCATGGCTACAAGTCCCAAACGTGAGAGAAGTTTAAGTTGCATTTATCGTGGAGCGTAGCACTCCCTACTGTAAAAACAAGCTCAAAAATAAAATAAGCTGTGTCCCAACTCGTTAGGCATTAGGAAGCATGGATTTGGGTGCCTAAAATTTAGCTGGCTAACCCAAAAGGGGGCACGAATTGGGACATATTCGTGAATTGGGATATCCTTACGCAGGTATTGCCATCTGCTGGGATTGAAACCGATGAAAAACAAGGGAATGTGAAAGGGATGACAAATTATGTACAAAATCTTACACAATCCATATTGTTGAATTTCTCATGCCATTGTGTACAGACAGATTTTAATTTGAGTTTCGAGTACCGTAGATTAGCATCTTCTCATCTTTTCCGAAATTTAGATAATACATTTATTTTAATGTAGAACAATTCGGCCTTCTCCTACTTCTGAATGAATCTCTCCGTCAGGTCACTACTCCCTATAACGATATTTTATTGTGATAAACGAATCAACACGACTAATTATAAAAATATCAACAAACTTTCAGCCAAAATACTTTCCCTCGTTGGTAGCTATCTTCATCGAGTCCACTGTTCTCGCGATTCTCGCTTTCTATCATGGGAAAAGGATGCACTCGTCGATGCCCAAATCTAGCGGCTGAAAAAGGTACCTAAATCCGCTCCCTTATGATGCCTAGGGGGCCCAGGAGAGGATGTACGCGGCAACACTGCACGGCTTAAACTAAGGTCCCTATAAAATAATGTAATATAAGGACCATGGCTTAAACAATGCCAGTCGCTTTCTGAGGGACTCGCTTTCGCCAATATAAATACCATTCGATATAAATTAAACAAATGTGTTGAAATATTAGACAATTACATATTGGATACGTTCAGGACATGCGGATTATAACGCCACCAAGAACGAAATTCTACGACACCCCAGTTTTGAATTGCTAACTTTTTATAAAATTGATAACAGCTCTTTTTATTTTAAGGTTGTATACTGGAAACTTACAGTATGCATAGAAAACATGTATACCTAAAACTATTTAAACTTTGGTTGCAATTGAACGACTTGGTATTGATTTACGAGTCATCAAAGTCGGTGCTTTGCTCGAACACCGTCAAAAACAGGCACTTTTTACGTCACAACCGTTGTAAAAAATATGCAAATACGTTTTAAAAATTTAAATTTGCCACTCAATAACGCAAAATGAAGTAAGAAAAGCACCGGTGTGATTAGTTTTTCTGTAAGCCTAGTTGTAAACTTGTTATTTGTATTCAAACTCGAGTGCACATAATTTCTGCGCCGACAGTAGTACCTTGAACCTCCGTGAATTTGCCATGCGAATTAGGGATCCTGGGTAGCGTAGTGGTCTCCGCAGCCAAAGGTCCGTGGTTCGATTCCCGGTCCATGTGATTTTTTTCGCATGTGAATTAATGTGAACATATTCGGTATTATAATATTGGGTTATAACTCCAATAACCAAAACGAATCTGAAATATTTCACTATAGTGATAACACTTAAAGTTACGCATCTTTCACTGAGGGACGTTGGGTCAGGAGTAAAGTAGTTATCTCATTATTATAATGAATCCTTATAATTACCCCTTCTTTTATTAGGAGAGTTGGGTAAGGGGTACAGTGCAGGGTTTTTAGTGTGAACATTCCTAGATCGAAACCAACTCTCTCCATTTCTTTTTCCATCGCATTTTTATTGTACGATCGTCCCTGATTATAAATATTTTTAACATGTTTATCCAGGATACATTTTAGCTATTTTACTTGTTAAATCATCCCAATATCATGTTAATGAAAAATCAGTCCATGGTAATATCAAACATACGTCGGCCCAATATCATTTTTATGACACTGTATAGTGGTGACTGATGTCTTTTTATCATAAAATTAATATCGGCCCAATATCGTCAGCAAATTTTATTCTTATAATGGCAAATGTTATCACTTTTGACATTTGCCGACATTGGTAGCCAATATCGGATTGACCAATAAGTGATATGTGACGGTGTAAAAATGATATTGGACCGATATCATGATGCTGCTTGGGGAAGGCTACGTTGTTGCAGAAACCGTGAACTTCTCTACTACAAGTTCCCTCAGTTAGACTACCAGTTCCCTCATAACGAAGTAATGAAGAAAGGAAAGCCTATAAAAAATATGCACAGAGATCACATCTTGACAATGTCCACTGGCTTGTGGTGTCTCATAAAGACAGGGGACTGTACTGTAAATATTGTGTACTTTTTTCATCTGGCTTAAGAAGTGTCCACCACAACGTGACTCCACTTAGGAAATTAGTTAAGGAACCCATTAAAAAGTTTGATAATCTTAGGAGAAAAAGGTGATCTTACCACTCACGAGTAAAACCGATTCCATGTATGTGTAATTGATAATAGAAAAGACTTTTTATTAACATACAATGAATCATCTTTAGAAATAAACAACCGATCGGGTTGGTGTGGTGGCTAGAGCCTCCCATCTCGAGGGCCCGGGTTCGATTCCTGGCAGCGGCAGATTTTTCATTGGAAAACCGGTCCCCACTTGGGTGCCTAGTGGAGGGCATTTTAAGTCCAGTACTCCGTCCGTCGGATGGGACGTTAAACCGTGGTCCCCTTGGCGCCTTTCGTTAAGAGAAGGCTAATGCTGACACCGGGTTTCTCTCCACACTTCCTCCGTTACCTGAAAACGCCTACCATTACCCAATTACCTACCTATCCTAAATGGCGTAAATGACCTCAGCTGTCGGTTTTTTTTAAACATTTTGCATGCAATTATTTTCAAGATTTTCCCACTATCGTAATTTGAAAAACTGATCATGAGTTGGCTTTCTATAAATTCTTTTGTTACATGATACTGATGATACCGTACAGCAATATTAGCACCCAACTCAAACTTTTTAGTAATCCCCTAATTAAACAGATAGTTTTTAACTTTTATGTATGTGCTTATCATCACTGTAAACCTTTTCCAATGAAATTTGTTGTATGAAACATTAATATATTATAATTATTTTAAACTTCAAGTTGGCTATTTATTTACTCTCCATTGTTAAACTTGTTAAACTTAAATGTCTACAATTGTTCAATTTCATTAGTTGTTAAGAATGCAAATGAAATGTTAGGCTCCAAAATGCGTAAAAAATGGGTATTTTAAAAAAATTTAAACGGGAGAACGCCCCTCTCCCCTGGAGGGGGGGGGGGGTACTCCCCGGACCCAGGTCATGACCCCCCCCCAAATTTTATGCTGAATCCGCCCCTGTACCAGGTTACCTGATGATGATGTTGGACATCAAAACCGGTCGGTATAAAGCTTATTCTGTTGAAAATTGCCAATATTTTTAAGTTTTAAAGTTTTTTATTATTTTTTTTATTAAAAATTAATTTTTTTAAAGATATGTGAAGAATCCTGCATAAATGCGCGAGAAACATTTTTCATTGAATAAAAAAGAAAATTAAATGTATTCATTTTCCAACGATCTTCCTCTAGGGATCCTTGGGTAATAGACTGAGAACTCAGATTCTTCCCTATCTCTTCTTCTGTATCCCTTGATTAAGTGGGAAGGGATAAATTCTTCGGAGTACTGCATCGCCGAGTAATTAAACCATGTGGCGCAACAAGAAGCGATTCCTCCCAGATCGGGGAGTGAGCGGATGTGGAGGAGAACGGAGTAATAGATTTGCGGAGAGAAATTCAGTATAAGGGGCAGGGGGGTGAGAGTGAGAGAGGGGAAGGGGTGCTCTTGTGAGTGGGAGGGGGAAGGACAGGGACACTACGGAGCGAGAAAACCCTGTTAGCGAGATAGAAAGAGAATGGAATACCCTATCCCTGATAAGGATCCAAAATTAGAGCCGTCAAAGCTACCCTGGATATACTATAATGAGATTAGGTTAATGTGGTGGATAGAGCCCCTGCCTTCAAACCCTAAGGCCCAGGTTCGAATACCGGCGGAGTCAGACATTTTTAATTTGCATAGAGTACCCCATTTGAGTGCTCTTTAAAGATGACTTTAAATTCAGTAGTCCAGGTCGTCCTCAAGCGTGGACCACATCACCGTTGAAAAATCCCTGCATTCGTTATAATGACGACCCTAAGCCCTCTGGGTGGTAAGCCACTACTCACAACAATGAGTTTAGAAGGTGCTGGAGGTAATATCTAAGCTGCTACAAAGTTGGTCATTTTAGTCGACTCATATCTCAAGGGTAAGCCCGGATCAAATTGCTATTCGCGTGCGGGTAAACTTAGACCGGTCGAAGGAATGATAATTTATGCTATAAAAATTCGTCAAGTAAGAGGTAAAAGTAATCAAATGAAGATGTTTCAACTCTGTGGTATATTTTCATGATTGAGTGTGTGAAAAACACTATTGATTCAAAGATCGTGATTAAATCGTATGGAAATCACCCAGACTCATATATTCAAATAGTGGAGGGTGCGTAGATAGGCAAAACAGCTTAATATGTAGTTTAACTGGTTTCAGAGTAGTGGACTTGGTTTTCAGGTATTCCAGTTGCGTAGGTTTTATCGCACCGTACAATCAATCTGAGAGCTTAATCCTAAGAGAAACGTAACATTCATGCTCGGGTTCGAACCAGCGACCTTTGAGTAACCAGGTCGTCATAATTACCAACCTGGCTACCCAGGACCTCTATAACTAGTTTAAATATATACCAGCTCTTTGCAATAGATTTAACATTCAGGGGTATTAAATATAGGACTGCTTCCATAAAATAGCATCAGGAAGAATAACCGACACCGCTGCAATGAATTCAGGGTACATAGTATATTAATACATGTTTAATCTCATTAAAAAACGTGGAAAATGTAACATTTCGGGAGAGGGTGAAGCCTAATCCTACCCAAGCACCCTCATTCATTCTTCATTCTCCCTCGTAAGCTAGCATACGTATGCCCCCTTCAGTACCTTCTAACCTACTTGATTCAAACCACCACACCAACCCGATCACGCCATTAATTCATCGTCACGAAAGATCCGCCGTATGACTCGAGTGTGTATCGGATGACGAGAGCGTAGGGTGATCGCAGTCGATCTGTCCTCTCCCGTTCCCCTGAATCGTGCTCATTTCGGATGATGGGCCCTCCTCCAGTATCAATCCAACTCGCAGGCCTGCGGTTGACCCAATTATTCAGACCGACAGCTAGAGGCAGCGTCGCCGACCCAACCTGTCCCCCGCAGAGTTCGGAGAAGGGATACGGGGCTACGCGCATGCTTCACCGAATAAATGAATTCGGCTCCGCCCGGGTCGACGTTTCGGCGATAACTGGCAGACCGTCTTCACAGTACTCATTCCCTCCCTCTCTCTATCTCTGGTAACCTCTATTCGTAACCATCTCCTTTTGTCGTGACCCAGTTCCCAAACTTCTGTCAGGATTTGTCTGTTTCGGAATGCAGAGGATAAAACCACATCGACCCACCCAAGTGGAGGGGTTTTGGTATCTTCGTTTGCAACCATCTCCACGGCAACGTAATATAAGTATAGTTATTGATCTAGATGTAGTTAAAGCCATTTGATAATTCCTGATTTCGCGGCTAACATCCTCCACTTGTTTTCCTCGTATTATTTAATTGCATTTAGGTAGGCGAAAGAATGATCCAGTAAATGCAGTGGCTAGAGCATTGGCCTACCATTTCGAGGGACCACGGTTCAGATCCCGGCAGTTATATATATATTTTTTACTATTCATTATATATTTTTCTAAGGCATACTGGTCCTTATTTTAGTGCCGTGTGGAGATGGCTTCAAGTTTAGTAGTCCGTCAGTCGCATGAGACGTTAAACCATGTAATATTTTAGGTGTCTTTCCTAAAGAGTAGCCACGTACCCACGCTGAGATTTCCATTGGTATACCGGTCCTTATCTTAGTGCCGTGTGGAGAACCTAAGGGAAGCTTTGTCCATCCAATAGGGCATTAAACATAGTGACCCTTTGGAGAAATTTTGCAAAAAGTAGGCTAATGACGAAGCCGTGTTTTCCTCTTCCAATTCTCAGTTACCTTAACTCTTGTCCCTTTCTCAATATTTAATATTTTATTATTATTTTAAATGGCGGAAATGATCCATGCTGCAGGCCACCTCATCATAACGACGGTCGCTATTATTTTCTGTTGAGATAAATAAATAACCTCATAAATTATATGTATTTACTTTCTCAAAGTAGGTACCTGATGATTTTATATACACCCTTCCCATTTAATTTTGTTCGTGAAGACAATTTTTAGGTTACATCATTTAGGAGCGTAACTACTATCTTGTATGTCAACGTGGTCTGCCTCGTATTAAACGCTTGTAATTACGATTTTAACTCTCATTTTATCCATCATGTGCATTCATGTTTGCTACAATCGGTTTTTCCCAGTCTGCTGTAATCATAGGCTTTCCTCTTTGTCCTGGCATAACTCTTTTCGTACCATTTATGAAAATATAGTCATCCTGGTCTGAATTCACTTTCACCATCGAAGTCATTGTTATACTCACACACCAGAGTTACTCTCCAATTTAAAATCGTTTTAACTTTTTAAAATTTATTTTGCATAATAGTATGGTGTTGACCTTATTTTTCAAATTATGTTCAGTGATATTTAAAAAATGGTGATAAATGGAGGTAAGTGAATGGTAAAAGAAATATGCTGCAAATTTTGTCTATAGTGATTTTATCGGAGGCATCAGTGGACGACCAGTAATTTTTGAAGGAAAGAGCCAATTGACTTTATAAGTTGGATATTAAAATTTTAATTAATGTGAGTGAATAGGGAAGGAGTTGACGTTTTCCATTTTATCGCCAATTCCCTTCACAGTCTTACCAGATCAACTCTTGAGATTTAAACTGCGCGAAAAATATGTTCATTAGAGGTGATCGAAGCGAAAATGAAATTTTTGAGGATGATTCCGTTCAATAAAGAGACGAAAATTTGCGTAAGATCTGCCTTTAATGCTTTTCCCATAATTGGTCGTGGGATACTTCATTCAACAGCAGATATTCTTTCATGATAGAGGCGCACATGAAAATTCTATGCTTTCCAGTTTCATAATGGCAGGAAATGTAATGTATTTGGTATCTCCTTGCTCCCACGTTCCTTGGTTTTTCCTTTATTTTCGCTTTTCCAGCACTAAGTTTAACAAAAGTAGTTCTCGAGCATGTTTCGTGAGGAAGGAAAGGTGGTGGAGGGTATTTTGAGGTAGCAGACTATGTGGTTTCTGTCGTGTCAAACTGTTTAATGTACCAAGAAGTAAATTTGGGGTATTTCTGTTCCTATTAGTAATAGATGCACACCAATGCCTTCAAAACACCGTACTTATTTAACGCTAAAACTCAAATGAACCAGACTTGAAAAAGAACCTTGAAAATTAAATGTATTTATTCTTTAGTTCTGAAAGGAGAATGGCTGAAGTAATTTCTTATAGAGTCACCCAAATTAAACTTCCAACCTTAACTGCTAATACATTTTTCGTTTATTAATATCGCTCCTTCAGTATTACCAGTCTTTTTTTAACGTATCGCGGTTACCATCTTGTCTCAACACATGAAGAACCCAATGAATCTTTTGAATGATCTGAAGGAATATAAAAGGTCACCTTTTGCCTCTTATCTCACCCCAACCCCTCTCTAATTCCCCTTCTCCAATCTGCATTGTATATGAGGATGGGTTCACGTTTTTTTCAAGCAGGACTTAAAAATGATGGTAGAGGAAGCCATGGCTGGGTTTCTTTGAAAAAAAGGTTTAGTTTACTTTTTTACGACATACTTCAACGAAGTAATGCCCAAAATACTACTCGTTCTGTAGAAACTGATTCCCTACCCGCTATCATATATAAAGCTACTCTCAATAGCGCAAATGAGCTTAGTTATCTGCCGTCTTTAGAAATGACAACAACCTCAGGTTAAGGTGACTCCATCAAAACTTTCCCTGCCTGTGGGTTATTACTATTTTTATTCGGTATGGATCTTTGGATTCTTCTTACAGCATCAGTAGCTGTATCGTAAACCAACCACGTTTGGAAAATTTTATTTCTCTCCCATTTTCCAGACTGGCTGCCGTATAAATTCCTCTCCTTTCTACTCTCTTCTTCATTCATTCGCTCCTTTATTTCCCCACCACTCACCCTAATTCCCATATTATCGGTTCTCTCCCTCTCCTTCCCAATGTTTCCCTCCCTTCCTGTCTATCTCCTTTCCTTGCGACGGCCTCGCGAGCCATTTGGGGACCTTGGCATGCCGCCGGCCGGAAGTCTCGATCCGATATCAGCAAGCTTCTGGAAAGGGAGGCGAAGAGGGTTATGGGATGGCAGTGGTGGGGGGAGGGACGATGAAGTCTTTTCGGGGTCGTCGGAGTGGATGGAAATACTTGTATTTATCGCCTTCTCCTTTTCCTTCCTCTCCCTCGAGATGTAATGGGAAGTGGGGGGGAAGGTCGATTCAGGGCTCAGAATTTAATGTCCAACCCCGCGTGGAAGTAAACGGCTTCTTTGTCGGCTCTTTAAAGAACTCATCGCATCTGTGTACGCTCATCTGGCGCGTGCAACATCGTGCCCTCGGGGAAGTCTAAATATAGTGAAGATACTGTGGGTGTAAAAGGACTCGAATTCCATTTTATTATTTTCTACGGTGATTTTTATAATACATACTAGTTCTTTGACGAGTGTTTTATCATAAGCCCTTTACGAGTATTTGTGGACCCTTTTGATGCACTCGTTAAATATTTCGAGGTTTTTATGTGAGGAGATTGGGAGTGGGTAATGTTGCAGATATTATTCTGTGATGCACTGGTCATTGATTGAGCATTACAGAGAGAACATTTAATTCAATAATCCGTTGGAAGGGACGTTAAACCGTTGATCCCTTGTCGCCTTACGTGAAAAATAGGTAAATGCAGCTACGGGTCCGCGGCCATCTCAATGGTATCACAGCCCCTACTCCAGCATCATGTGTAGTGCAATACAACAGTATTCCGATCGTCGGAAGAGATGTTAAACCATGTGATCCGTTGGCCATACTTAAAAGGCCTAGTTACACGATACATTAACCCGTACGAGTTAATGTGTAAATGCATGAACGCGAGAATGAACGCGAAAATGCACCGTGTAACCACACCAAAATGTACAAATGAATGAATGCGTGAACAGGAAATACAACCTGTTGTATTTGGTTCATGCATTCGCACAAGTTGAGCAGAAATCATTCACGCAAATGTACATGAACCCGTACGTGTTAATGTATCGTGTAACCAGGCCTAAAGAGTAGGTTAAAGCCGAAACCGGTTTACTTGCCACCTTTCCCCTATTCACGAAATATTCCTACCCATTTCTTATAAATTTTCCCCGCAACCTAAATTGTGCAGATTACCTAGTAAACTGCCGGTCGCTTACCCTATTTAACTATAGCTAATTATGAGGAATCATACATGCTGCCTTTGCTGGAGGGAACAAAAGAAGGAATCAATTTTGGTGGTTTCCAGGGTGTTCGCTTCCCATTCCGAGGGTCTGGGTTTGAAAACCGGCAGTGGCATAGATTTTTCATCGATAAACCGGTCGCCATTTAGTTACTATAGGAGAAGAGAACACTTCGAGTCCAGGACTCCTTCCGTTGGATGAGTCTTCGGACCCCTTGGTGTATTTCGTTAAGAGTAGGCAATTCTGAGGACGAGCTTCTCTCAACCCTTCTTTCCCTGATAATGACTACCCACAAATACCCAACTATATTAAATGGCACAAATGACCACAACTTTCGGTTGTCTCCCCCGAACGACTAACTTTCGGATATTCTGTACTAAGTTCGATTATTCATTCGGATTACCGTGTAAAATGCGCTCATTCAAGGATAGCAAACTTGTCGCGAAATTTTTGCGGAGATTTTCGCTGAAATGTTGCCTTATGATATCATTTTTTCCACCTAAAGAAGGGAAATTTAAGTCGATATGTTCGCTGTCTTTTTCTTTTGAGTTCATTGGATCAATAATTTATTTTAGAATCCACTTGAAGGTATGCGAGAAATAATACTCCTTTAAGCATTTGCGTCCCTTAATAAGCGAAGACGTCTTTATGCATTACTTTCTATCATAAGTCAAAATAAAAATTTCCACTCAATCGTTGCTTTAATCTATTGGCTTACGTTTTGCCGCAACAGTTGGATCAACTCCTCATTATTGGTTTTATAAGGCGGATATAATTGAGGAAGTCCGAGTCATCTGATGAAGGGTTTAAAGCTGTCCGAAGTCTCATTCTCCGTGCTAAGTGCATGAGTTATCATTCTCTCCTTAGTATATGCGGCGAGGGAGTTATAGTGATTGATATGCGGTTGAAAGGGGGAGAGAGAGAGAGTGTATCGTTTTGCACTTCCTCCTCGGGACTGCCTTGGGTGAGGAGTCCCGGCTGGGTAGGGTGACCTGTCCGTCGCAGGCTTTTATTGCCTCATTGTCACACTTCCGCCGCGCACGGATGGACAATGATGGCATCCGTCTGTCGTTTTAAGAAGTCTGCCTGGGATAAGAGTATTTTTTTATTTAACGATCCCTGCTTTTATTTTCTTCCGTCCCACTAGTCACATCTTCTCCTCATTTCACTTGTCTTAGGCAATGCTTCTCGAGTCCTTCACTTAATTTTTTTTATTCTCTAACGTTTTTATTCACGTCATTTCCTTTCCACGTTTTATGGGTCTGGTAAGTCGTTGAGCTAATCTGTATCATATACCGGGCCCCGAAGTTAATTCATTGTCCTCTTTTTTAAATATAAACTTATCCGATTCCGTAGCTGGTCGCGGTAGTAAGTTTGGTAGGGAGCCGGCCTTTGATACGTAAAGGTCATAGGTTTGATTTCCCCCTCGGGATAAGGATGTGCTTTATAAAATTCTAGTTTCGGAGTAAGTTAGGTTTGGTAGTGCGACATATCCTTAACAGTTGGAGCACATAAAAATGTAATGCAAAAGCTACTTCTATTTTGACTGCATTAATTCGTATTGTTTTCAATCATCAGATCAGCATACATGTTATTTGTAGAATTACTAGGAGAGAAATGTTTCCTGGACTGGGAATCGAACCACGGACCTTAGGTTTGTGGAGCCAATCTGCATTCCGGCACGGTACCCATGATTTTAGATATTAAAGGCAGTTTTTAGGAGACTCAATAGGTGTTAGATCTCATACTTTTTCCTCCCTTTGCTACATTACTTGCTTGGCGTTTATAAGGGCAAATAAACTATCTATACTTATTGAAAAAAATTGGTTTAATTTAGCCCTAACGAATGTCTTAGAACAGTTTTGCAGTTGCTAGGTTGGTATTTTGCCTTCTCCGGCTATCAAAGCTCACAAGTTCTCGCATATGGAATGGCTGTGTTGATTAAATTAAGTCAGAGAGTTTAGTTTACGCGGTGCGATGAAGCCTCAGCATTTGGAGTACCTAAAACGACATGACCTACTTGGTTAGTATTTGCAGAGAAGTACTAGTTACGGTAAGTTTGGAGGGGCACAATATATTTATAACACCATCATCATCATTATTCATCAATCCTCAGATTATTTTGACGCAGCTCTCCACTGAGTTCTTCTATCGGCTAATCTCTTCATATTCTCGCATTTCTTCTCTTTCACATCCTTCATCACTTGTTCCGTACATCTCACACGAGGCTTTCCTTTGCCATTCTTCCCCTTCAGTTGAACCTCAAAAATTGTCTTCATCATGCTATCATGTCTCATGATGTGGCCGATTATGTTATCCCGTCTTCTTCTTAGGGTATTCAGAAGATTTCTCTTTTCTCACCCTCTTCATAGGACTTCCTCGTTACTCGTTAATTTATATTTATATTTATAGCATGCCCTTCTTTTGTTCCATATACATATTATCTCTCATTCTTTCATCCACACTGTCCCCCTCCCGCCCGTTATTTTCTTTTCTCTACCGCTCTATTCCTAACTTTTTCCCTCTATAATTCCATCCTAAAAACCGTTATAACGCATTTCATCAACCAGCTATAATTTCTTCTCCCTCTAATTTCATTTATCAACATACTCTCCTCTCATACCATTTTTAGCACTCTCTCTTTTGTCTTCCCTTCCACCTTCCCTTACTTTCTTCATTCTTCTCCACGTTCACGTCACAAATTACGCCAATCAATATTTTTCTTTTCTTTTTCTACAAATTGAGGTAGAAAAAACATTGTTTAGAAAAAACATAAACGTCTACCCAAGCAAACAAACTTTCTCGCGATGGTCTTCTTTTGTTTTGTAAACGTCCTACCATCATCATCACCATTGGTCGACGATCTTAGGATTGGTTTGATCATTTTGATCATACATTTTATTATTAATCACCAGTAAATATTTTCAAAACTTTCTCACACTAAGCCTTCCCTATAAAAAAGAATGCTTAATACTTTTGTTGTGTTGTTGAAATAAAATATTCAGCGGAATTTGTATGCAAAATAGTAAAAATAGCTTATCGATATGATCGTATTTAATATACCTATTATTAGTTATGAATTCACACGTTTAAAACTAACATGCATGTCTCGTGCCGAGAAGAATCCTTTCTAATTTGTTCTTCATTTATGTCATCTCTATGGAAGCGTTTTTGTTCTTTAAAGGATTTCTATTTTAACATTAATTATAGATAAACAGTGTCTTGTGACGTAAACTTAGTACACAATGCCAGAATTTGGTAAATATAATATTCACTGATACCCTATTCTTTGCTATAGGATTTATATAAGTGAAAAAAGTGGATATTGACAAGAGAAATAATATATGGGGTTGATTATAATAATTATTTTAAAAAATGATTAAAGATAATGTGTAAACGTTAATTAATAGAAATAATAAATACATGAGCAGTCAAATAGAGTACAAATATAGTGTTTGTCGAGTCTATCTTACACCAACAGGAATAAGCCTACTTTTTTGCCCATATCCAACTATTTCTGCGTGTTTTACAATCACGTCATATTTTTTTTATTTGAAGCACGGGAATCATCGTGTAAGAATATTCTTGTGAACTGATGCAACATTTACTTCCTCAACAGACTTTTTTCTTTTCCTTAGCTCTGTAATGTAGACTGGATAACTGCAGTATGCCGCCATAGCTGTACTTTATAACAATTCCTAGTCAATTTTGTCATCTCTTCGAATGGAAGTTATAAACTCGTCTACCCTCTCACTGCGACTAAGGTAAAAGGTAAATTGGATAAATTCAGAAAACTTGATTTCACCGTAATGTTCGTCAGATAAATCAAAGTTTTCCAGGTACGGTCTCGAGAAACATCGCCAATGATTGCCTTGACGATGATTTCACCAAATTCAGTCTCCGAGTCCGGGAGTAAACTTAACAGAGATACTCTTTGGGAGCAGATCAAACGAGGCTGTTGAGATGGGAACATATTAATGGAAAACCTAAATGTGGATGAACTCCCAAGCCCTAGAATTCTGAAACTTCTGGCTCAACTTGTTAGTAATTGGGTACGACAATTTGAACTCCTTCATTCTCTTTGGGCCTTGTGCTCCGTGCAAATTTCAGATAAGTCCTCGTCAACTTTCGATCGCTTACAACGGATTTCTACCTAATCTAAGAAATGAGGCGCTCGGGGCTAGATAATGGTAAGCCACACACTGAAAAATATTGAGATCTGTACGCCTTTCGTATCTGCTAGGCAATGGGAAGCCATTGGCGGAGTATTATTTGAAGAAACCAAGAGATGGCAGTACACACCTTGTTTATTATGTATTGCACCAAGACACAACACCTAATTTAGGGAATTTTTCGAACCTTCAGATGTCACTCCTGTAAAATTTCCAAAATGTGGCTTACCATTATCTAGCCCCGAGCGCCTCAAATATCAGTGGAATAAATCAAAATTGGTTCTGTCATAAGTTTCATTCGTGTGAATACGATGAATGTCGCGTTAACTACAGAGCTTAGGATTGGTTGAGTTCTTTTTGTTAATAAAGGAGCAAGGTGACCTGAAAAGAGTTTACCAGTTTAAATACAGTCTCTGCTTATGCAGTTCATGGGTGTATTCAACTTTGTTTCACATTTGGAGATTTATAATAAATTAGCGCAACCGATATAATAACATAATGCGTACGTACAATTAGTTTTTACATGAATTAAGGGAGTATTAAAGATATTATTTTGAATAAAAAACGGAAATTATATGCCATCGTGCCCAAATATAGCAGAACAAATGCAAATCTACACGAATTAGCTCCATTTTTCATTATGTAGTTGACTGTGGCTGAGGTCGAGATTTTGTGTAATCCAACAGTAAATAGTAAAGAAATTAAGTGTTCCACTAGATAAAATATTTTACGTTTTGGAGCACGTGAACTTCATTTCTAGTTATCCATTTTTTCCTAACTTTTGACTCCACATTGGATAATAGAATATTTTGGAAATTTTTCTTCCATCGAGTATTCTAAATTTTCCGGTGGATATCACATAATAATGATAAAAATTGGTCATGGAGATGAAACTAAAATCTCCCACATTTAGAAAGGGGCAACAAGGGGAGGAGGGAAGATAATTTATCAGCTTTAAGCAATGCAGACTTTAGGCTTTTTATATAAGGATGGGACTCCAAAGGAACACGTTTAATAGGACTATTTTCAGTGTTTTTCGCACAACTGGCTTATCACCAAGAATGTTTTCACGGAATATTTGCATTGTATCTTGGGTTTGTGACACTTTTCTTTTAAAGATATCTGCATTCTATCAGTTGATTCGCATCTTTTTCTGAGTGGATTTATTCAAGTTAACTTACACTATAATCTATGAGTCACTTAGTGGAAATATTTTATTCTCAGGATTATCTACATTTACACAATCTATTAAGGGAGATTAAGGGGGGAGGGGTTTGTTTGAGTATGAACAATGTCGGCTACTCAAATATTTGCATGAAAATAAAACTGACTTGGTATATTCCACACCCTTTAGTTAAAACAGCAACAACAATACTGGGTTGTTGCAATAAAAGGTGTGGAATATACTAAGTCATTTTTATTTTCATGATGCTTCAATTCCACAAAGTAACGCCTGAGGGCATTTCTTCGGCAAATATTTGCACTTTTCACGACCTTGGCGATGGCCATGGTTGGTAACGAAATCACTGCTGCGGAAAACAAAAGTATTTGTATTATTTGCTGTGGCATTTTCGCTAATTCGACGAACATCCGGAGTCAGTAAAATCTCCCCATCTGTGGTTTTAAGTCTGTTTCCACGCTTAAAAGTTACTTAAAATCAGAAGGAGAGGTAAAAGAGTGGGGAAGGAATGGTAAGGAAGAAGGATAGAGAGAAACCCCGCGTCGGCATAGGGCTATTCTTCGCAAAAGGTTCCAAAGGGACCATAAATTAACGTCCCATCTGACGGACGAAATACTGAACTTTATGTACTCTACATACAGCACTTAAGCCGGCCCTGGTTTACCAACTAAAAATATCTGCAACTGACGGGATTTGAATTTGATGAAAGGCCAGTAATATAGTGACTACAATAGATCAAGTTAGTTAGTTCGTTATTCAGGGAGACGACTGACAGCTGATGTTACTTGTGCCATGTAGAAAATGTGGGTAATTGTGTAATGGTGGTAACATTTCAGGCAATGGAGGAAGGGTGTAGCGAAACCCGGCGTCGGCAGTAGCCTAAGATTAACGACAGGTGCCAAGGGGACCACGGCTAGACGTCTCATTCGACGGACGGAGTACTGAACCTGAAATACCCTCCACTAGGCACTCAAGTAGGGGCCCGTTTGCCACTGAAAAATCCGCCTACTATCAGGAATCAAACTCAGATCCTTAAGATGGGAGGCCAGTCTGGCCACCACACCGACCCGTATCCTTTGCAATAACTTGGCTCCCATAATTGATTGTTAACAATAAAGTCAGTTGCATAGTTGTTAGTTGTAGGATTGTTTGTCTGGCGGTTGTGCGTGTATGCATAGTATGTAGTCACATCCTGCCATACACCACCGCGGTGACCTGCAGAGCGCTATGTAGACCGCGATGAACTGCAGCCAAGCCGTACAACAAAGTTTTGGTGAAAATTCCCCAGAGAATATAAGATAATAGTCTCCACCCGTAAGTTCTTTTTCTCTGGCCAATTTAAGTCCTGAAGTGCCGTCTGCATTCATTCCCAGGGTTATTTCGGGAGCGTATTTCCCTCGGGAAGGAGCGGAGGTCATTTCAAGGCAAAATTTGGCAGCGACACGAGGCAGGAATTCTTTAATTTATGGGACTGAATGAGATATGGAATAGCTTCGAAAATTTTTACTTTTAGTAATCGCCGGTTGAGAAGTAGGATTAATGTTCAGCAATTTTCCGTAGTCACTACTTAAAGTAGGAACTACTCCTCTTTTAACTACCAGCTCCTAGTTTGCAACAAAATGGCAATTACTGGATGTCACTTAGAGGTCCAAGAGAAAAGAAACGACGGTGATGTGGTATGGTAGAAGAGATGAGGTCAATATTTACTCCTGGGACACAAAATCTTAAAGAAGGGAAAGACGATTGCCTTCTGGGAATCTTAATAACATTGTTACAGGAAGTAAGAGGGAAATAGCCAGTAGTATAGCATTAGGGATAACAGAAGTAATAGGAAAGAGGGTATTTTGTCGGAACAAGAATCTACTAACAGCTGAAAATACAAGCTTATAAGGAAGGAAACATAGCATGAGGACTTGTATGAGAGATACCTACGCTTCTTCATACCGCTGAGACATGGTCTATTGCGGCAGCTGAGAAGTTAAAGACAAAAAATACGTTACATTATATTTAAGAAGAATGATGAAGATAAAATAGATCAACGGAGTAATAAACGTAGAAGATCAGATGACATTGAAGAGAGGAAAGATAAGTGTGATGAAAGGTTTGAAGGGAAGGTGGGAAAACTTCCTTATTTCGAGCCTTCGGCCTTAATCGGTCTTATTTTGAGAAATATTGTTGTGATGAAGGCATTTACTGAAGAAAAAGTGAATAAGTGAATGGAAAAATATTTAAAAACGTACTCGTAGAAGGTTTAGTTATGGATAGATGACGAAAAAGAAAGAAGAGCAACTTTTAAAGGTTGCCAAAGAAAAGACTAATGTGTAAACACATATAATGGTAAGTCAATTGGTGTGAAAAATAATAAAGTGTCCAAGTGTCCTCAGTGTGTCCAATAAGAAAATTAAGTTATTGGCGTGCAGTAGAAAAAGGGAATCCAAGACCAATGTTAAACTAGGAAAACAAAAAATCGAGGAGGTGGAAGAGTTCTGTTATCTGGGAAGCCGAGTAACCAGCGATGGATGTAGTAAAACAGAAATCCAGTAGAATTGCCCAACTGAAAATGACAATTTACCAGAAAAAGATTATGCTTACAGCTGCAAATACAAGCGTGGAAGTGAGGGAACATTTTATTGGAACATACATTCGGAGCATTTTAAAGTATGGCAGCGAAGCATGGACATTAACAGCAGCAGAGAAGTTCAGGCTGGAAGCATTTGAAATTGGTGCTACTGAAGAATGATGAAGATAAAATGGATCGATCGAGTGACAAACGAAGAAGTCTTAAGAAGAGTGGGACAGAAGTGATGTCTACTGAAAACCTTAAAAAGAAGACGGGACAACTTAATAGGCCACATCTTAAGACACGATGGCCTGATGAAGACAATCGTCGAGGGAAAAGTGAACGGGAAGAATGGAAAAGGTAGGCCTCGTGTGAGGTAAATGGAGCAAGTTGTGAAGGTTGCAAAAGAGAGGAGGTACGTCAATATGAAGAGGTTGGCCGATAGAAGAATCGAGTGGACGGCTGCCTCAAACCAATCCTAGGATTGTTGATCAATGATGATGATGATGATGAAGTCAATTGGAGTAATGCGTCCAATGAATCCTAGCATTGATAATCGGTGACAAGGAGCAAATTTGCACAATGGGAGGGAACAACACCTAATGGGATTTTCCTTTGAATGTCTCATGAAAACTTAATTGCGACAAGACTATGTTTTTATTCTGATATATGGAACGAGTGATAAAGGATGTGAAAGAGAAGAATTACGTAATTAATAAGAGATTAGCCGATAGAAGAACTCAGTGGAGAGCTGCGTCAAACCAATCTGAGGATTGATGACTTATGATGATGATGATGCTTGAAAATTACCAACATTAAATAAATACATCATGCAATTGAAAAATTTGAGCATAAAAGATATTAAATTGCTAAATCATAAATTTTATCATAAAGTAGAACAAATATGCTTATATAAATTTTTAATTGCAGATGTCTCCCGTCATTACCCTAAGAACCTTACCATTACCAAGAACCTCACCAAGAACATTACCCTTTGAACCCCTTAAGGCGGATTTCCTGAGAAATATGTAAAATGCACTTATAATTTATTCTCATTTATTTTAGTTTTTCCCTCTGCACTTTAAGTTACCTAATCTTCACCATGTCTCACTTCATTATCATTATGTAAATTTCATGAAAGCCTTTTAGGATGAATCTAGGTAGTGTGATGGAGGAATATGAAGACAGATGCTTGAATAAGAATCATTTCGGCGAAAGACGCACTTCCTCGAAGGAAAGAACTAATGACTCTCTGAGTTAATCTTATACATACCCAGGAAAAGGTTAATGATGAGTCTAATACTAGGCATGTAATCTCCTCGTTTCTAATGGAAAGGGCATCAAGGATAGACGATGGAGATAGTATATGTAGATACTAACCATCTATTTTCATGAGACCCTATTATGTAGCATGTTTGCATGTCAATAGTGCATACTTGGCGATCTTTACCCCCTGCCACACACCCTCGCGGTGGATTGCAGGGTATCGCGTAAATGTAGATGTATCAACTTTTGAGACGTGGGAATTGTGATGGATGGAGCACGTTAGTTGGGTTTAAATGAAGAATAATGACGAAGCAATGATGTTCTTAAGAGAAGAGACACACAGACGATTTGTCACAGCAATTAGGAGAAAATAATGTGTGCGGATGGAACGTGTATTTAGGGGCTAGGATATTTTGAAGAATACGATGGGGGAAGAACGCTGGTTAAGCGGAGCAAAGGGAGTAGAAGAAAATTAAAACATTGTATTTGGTGTAATATTGAAAGGTTCTTATAGGAAATATTGAAAGAAACATTTAAAAAACATCTTCATAAATAAGTTACCTACTGTATGGAAAGAATTTCATGTAGGTCCACCTAAATGGAAGAAGTAGACGTAAAATGATACGTGATCACCTGGTATAAACAAACCAGGTGGGTTGTGGGGCATAGCCACCAGGGGTGTGTTTCAAACCGTCGGGACTATCTCGATCCATGGAGTCACGTGGTAAAAACACGATTGATTTGCTAATGCAGAGTGTCTGATTCGCTCGTTACGATATCATTAATTATTTTCACTCGAGGTTTTCTAATGTTTCGGCTATAGAGCCCCCAGTTGAGATAAAACACAAGTGTAAGCAATGAATGAGGTTGTAATCAGCGGCTTTAACACACCGACATTTGCGAACCATTAGTGTTTATACCACGTGACTCCCTGGTTACCTGTTACATCTACATCTACATCTCGACTAAATAATACCCTGCAAGCCACCATAAAGATGTGTGGCAGGGTGTGAAATCTCACCAAACATGCACTACATATCATGCATAAAAAAGTATTAGCATTTATATAGGTACTGTTCAAAACTACACTATTTAAAAAAAGATAAAAATAGCAAAGCATACATGCAAAAACATGCTGTTAGTTGGGTTAGCTTTAAGTCCTCATACCAACATACAGCTACCAATGTTATCCATTGCTACACTCGTACTGGATATATTTACCGTTATTCATATCCCTAATAGTACGAGGAAAAAAGGACATTTTGAATCTGTCAGTTCGGCAATCAAATCCTCTAATTTTGTGATTATGGTCCAGTCTACCATAGTAAGTTGGGGTCCGCAAAATATTTTTAACATCATCACTGAAAATATGGTCTTGGAATTTATTCAAGAGATTAAGTCTTAATTTCAACCTGCGATCTGACAATGATTCCCAATTTAATTCATTTAATAGACTGGTTACGCTAATAAGGTTATCATACCGTCCCTTTACAAATCTTGCCCGTCATCGCTGCACACGTTCAAGTTCGTTATTTAGACCGATTTCGTAGGGATCCCATACGCTTGCAGCATATTCCAAATGAGGTCTTACAAGGGAAAAGTAGCTAAGATGGTCCCGACGTTTAGAGATGATCCCGACGGTTTCAAATACAACAACTCTGGATTGTTTTTGTAAACTATATGACCAATTTGTTTGCTTACAGTGTGTGAGTCTGTACTATGTGAGAAAATATTTAGATGTAGGCGCAGATGTATCAGTTCTCATTTGAGTTCTCTTTATTTGTCTCGCTGTAGTATCCCAATGTGGTACCCTAAGTGACCAGCAAACTACACTTAACGTGTCACATTTTTTGGATTGGAGTGCATTGTCTATGAATTGGAAAAACTGTAAAGGGTGTGCTGCTTGAAACCCTCAGGAGGGTAAAATCTGTGATTTTCTTAGAATGACAGGTATAGAAAAAGGCAGACATGTCGTGGAGAGTACTTAACACAAATCTTCACCATGTGCCATTATTTTACCTTTAATTTCAACTAGATTACTTCGCTCATTTCACATAGAATTTTCTTTGTCTATTCTTCCCAAATTGAATTGGGGTTATAATTCGAGTATATATTTCATTTCCGCATTTCAAAAAATCACCTATACTGAATTTCAGATCTCTGTTACTCTAATAAGCTGAGTTTTACTTTAAATAGGAGAAATAATATTTCTCATGAACGTATCCAATAAGGCAATGATACCCGTTTATGACAAAAATCAAGTTTCAACAACATTCACTCATTGATGCTGCATTTGATTTGTGACTTCTATGCTCAAAAATGTGTGCCTTAAAATGCTCAAAGAATAATTGCCTGTTAAAGATTCTGTTGGTGTGGTGGTTAGGAAATTGGTTTTCCATCATGAGGACTCAGGTTTGAATCCTATCAGAGGCAGAGTTTTTTTCCTTACCTAACCTTTTCTATGCTTCTTTACTTGGTTTTGTAACGTAACCACGTGCATTGTCATGACTCTCTCGGTTCTCGCCCGCAAAACGATACAACCATTGCAATATATCAGTGGATCATCATCATTGGTCATCAATCCTCAGATTGGTTTGACGCAGCTCTCCACTGAGTTCTTCTATCGGCTAATCTCTTCATATTTACGTATTTCTTCTCTTTCACATCCTTTATCACTTGTTCCATGCATCTCACTTGTGGCTTTCCTTTGCCGTTCTTCCCGTTCACTTTGCCCTTCAAAAATTGTCTTCATCAGGCTATTATGTCTCACGATGTGGCCGATTAGGTTATCCCGTCTTCTTCTTAGGGTATTCAGAATATTTCTCTTTTCTCCCACTCTTCTTAGGACTTCCTCGTTAGTTACTCGGTCAATCCATTTAATCTTCACCATTCTTCTGTAGCACCACAATACCACTGGAACGGATTCAAATGTTCTATCATTTCTCGATCTTTATTTCCCATGAAGAACCGTATTGGTGTGATGGATACACTACTGATCTTTTATTCCGGAGGCAATCGTGGCAGTTTCTGGTCTGTACTTGAGTTCCGTTTGGAGAGCTCTCTGAGTTCAGAACTCCATCTGCCGGATTGGACGAACTAGGACCTTGGTAACTTTCGTTAAATAGTAGGTCAATGCCGATGGTGGGTTTTTCTCTGCCCTTCCTGCATATCCTGAAAAAAACTCTTACTCTTACTGTTCTTGCCAGGATGGATCTATTTCATTTTATTCTTTGGTTTTCCCAAGTTTATTTTCCTTTTTTGTTTAACATTCCTTCCCTTTACTACTCCCGTCTTGTATTTTGCTTCGTTTTTGTTTTGCGTGCGGCGAGAGAGCGCTTGTGGTAGAGTTTCGGCAGTTCTCTGGTCAAAGAAGTCGAGGCAATCTCCTGGAAGCACTAATCATCGGGGAGTGATCACCGGAAAGATTCACGTCAGCGAGGGTCAGCTGGTGAAGGCGAATGAATGACAAGCGGACGGGATTAAGTTTTTTCTTTCCACCCTTTCTCCCTTTCTTCGCCCGTTGTTCACCATTCTCTGCCTGTCATTCCATTATTAATTTCCCCCTTCCTTCCTTATTTTTCATCTTATATAAGCGCGTGTGCGTAAGCCCTTTCCCGGCTCTTTAGAACAGAAGATTTCCGCGCCGTGACAGCAACCCCGTGCGCCTACACTAACCTAATTACTCATCTTTCCTACTCGGCGAAAATCGCCTTGGTTCTCGGTCAACAAACCCGAATAACTACTGCTACTGCTTTCATGTCACAGTCGTGACGATTCCATACGCAGCTTTAACTCTGCTTTAATTTGGTTCCCTCAAGGTGAAAAGGGAGGCCGGCCGACTTCAGTTTGGATGCATATTTTTCAGTTAAAAGGAGCCAAATCCGTTGAAGAGCTGGAACAGATTTCTTTTTTTTTTTGAGAGACCATCTGGAGAGGAGATGAGAAGGAGAGTGAAGGGTTGCGAAAGCAGGTTAAGCATTTACGAGAAGGCATGGGTGAGGGAGTAGCGTCTTGTGAGTGGGGTGAAAGGAGATATCGATCAAAATATGGAAACGGGACGTGGAGGGAGGCGGGGTTGTATGTGAGCTGCGTCGAAGGAGAGTGAGACCGAGGGAAGATTTTTAAAGTGAAGGAGAAATTTTTGTATTGTTTCGCGTGGCGATCGGCAACTTGTGTCATGTGCGCCATTGGATTTAGGATATCATAGGATAGGATAACCGAATGACTAAAGGCCGAGACATAATGAGCGTAAACGAGTGACGTGAGCCGTTCACGGGAAACGTGAGACCGGATCTTTTTCTCTAGAGGACACAATCGACGAATGCGACCCTCAGGAAAAAATTGACGGCCGAAGGCGCGAAAGGGAATCCGTTGCGAATGTAAACAGGAGCTAACAATTAATTTTCATGACTGCAGAGGTACTTACATATTCCATGCCGTTGATGAAGTTACCAAGTGTGGAATCACGGATCTATCTTTCGTGTTATCGCAATCTTTATCGTTAACGCTTACCACTAGAGTAGCGCAGGGTTAACAATAAACGTCTATAAAATTCGCTGCACTAATTGTAATAAGCGATTTGAAGTGCTGTGCGAAAAATGAAGAATGGAGATCTCGTTCTCTCTGACATAAGTTAAATCAAAACATAACGATAAGGCTAGCGCACGCGTTACGAAGATCCATTATCGAGGCCCAGATCGCTTAAGTTTCTGAAAATTCAAAAGAATTAATTTATGGAAACGGTGTTTAATCCTTCCTAAATAAATGTTCACCATATAATTTCCTGCAGTGGGTTTTTGCGTAAAGGATGTAAGCATAATAACCCTCACGTTTTTCCCACATTGTAAATTCTTTCACACACTATTAGATATGTAATATTGATATATTGTGTATATATGTTTATTTTGTATTAATTTATCATTCTTTAATTCCTATAAGTGTATTCTTTACTGATTTTTTTAAACCTCAGATTGTAATTGTTTTAGGTATTGACCACTATTTTATTTATGTATTTATTTTTACGAGGGGCTAGATGGAAGAAGGGACAGTTTTGTTTCAATCTCGCCCCAATAAAGACCTTTTATTATTATTATTATTATTATAACTAATGTCAAAAATGGCAAAAAAAAGCTTTTTCATGTCATTAGTTACCATGTGAAATCTCTCTTAAACAAAATAACTTCAAATAACTATTCAATCACATATTCCCTCATTACGAAGATGTCAAGAAATTCTCTATGGTAACACCAAAGACTGAAATATGTTTTAGAGTATTCGAGACTAATGTTTAGTTCAGAAGAGACATGAATTCACTTGTAACTTCAATAAGTCCCAACAGGTATAAGAATATAAGCGATAATAATGTATGCAAATACCTATAAACGGTCGTTGCGAAGGCTTCCGTGGTGCTCAGGTAATGTCTCGAGGGTTTTCGGGTTCCTCTGGCGTTGATTCATCCTGCTGGACGACAGTTTCGTCAGCATTCCAGTCGGCATCTTCAGGTTCGAAGGCACTTCGAAGAAGTCGTCGAAACTGTCGTCCAGCAGGATGAATTAACGCGGGAGGATCCCGAAAACCCTCGATACACCTATAAACGGTCCCTACAAACAAAGAATACCTACAAATATCAGTCGAGGATATTACTTTTTGGCCATTAATACTATATGACCTTTAATTTACCATGCATTCAATGGAATAAGGCATAAGCTCGTTCTCTACAATCACGTTCGTCAACATGAGTAAAATGAAAATAGAATGTTTTTTAAAATGCAGGTGTTTTATTAAAATTCTCACAATATTGGAATCGGAATCAATGATCTACGATAATATAATTCTTTATTTAATTTTCCTTCTTGTGATACTTGTCTCAATTTTATAGGATCTCTCTTCATTACTCATTCGATGATTATTATGGATTTAATTTAGTGAAATAAGTAAAGGCTTCAAGATTAAAAAATCGAACTTTAGATGTAATTTCCCTGAACGTCATTTTGAACTACTTGATGTTGAGCCGGAATTATCAATTGGATGAAACCTAGATATTTTCCCCAGTTACAAACCTAAGTCAATATAGCCTGATTTTGCCTACCTTCCAAAATTTCAGGGGCAAAAAATAAATGTACATGTAAGCTTTAAAACAATTGTATACTCTTTTGCTATTAAACTCAATACGTTAACTTCCATATATATCGTTAACCTAAACAAAGGAAAACCTTCCAATCCGAAATTTGGATGAAATAATTCAAATACTTACTAAAGGAATGTTCAAAACATATATAGGTAATTGGATAGAAAATTATATGCAGAGACAAACAAAGTAACTTCAATATATTTCTTTCCAATCTTCAAATATCTATTAGCTACCTAGAATTTTAAATACTTCCTATTCCAAGCGGGACAGGACTGAATCTAATGCCTAAATTCCTTCGTCAACAATTCGTGTCCCTTCCGATGGTGCATATCCTCCTACGACCTATCCCACTCGGTGAAACAAAAGACATTTTTGGAGCAAAAATTTCCAGCTTTTGTAGGTGTTGTGGGTCCGATAACAAAGAAGTCTCACCTTACTCTGCAAAGTTTGCCATATGAAATTGTGTTACAAACAGGTAGAAAACGGGCGAAGGCGTCCATTAGCAGAGGTAATGGAGAAGCGAAAAAATAGCTGTCCCATTGGATGTAATTATAAAAAGGGATGGTGGGAAATGGGAGAAAAATCTGCTAAGGAAGAATAGGTTAATGGTAGTTTTCTGGGGGGCAGACCAGGTAGTCGGTCATTAGCGAGGGTCTCTGCTCGCGATCGTCCTAATCCGGACCCTCGCTCGGCTTCGACCCTCATCAGCGACCGGACTCTCATCTACATCTACATCTACACGATACCCTGCAAGCCACCGCGAGGGTGTGTGGCAGGGGGTGAAGGTCACCAAGCATTCACTACTAGCATGCAAGCAAGCAACTAAAGGGTCTCATGCAACTAGATTGTTAGTATCTATAGTATTTGAGGGGTTAATACATGCATCATGCACTACAGAATACTCTAAAATATTTCCCCTACCTATCCCTTTCCTATGCTGCCTATTCTGTTCTCTTATAGTACGGGGGAAAAATGCCATTTTGAATCTATCTGTACGACAATCTATCTCTCTAATCTTATTTATCTGGTCGAATCTAGCATAATACGCTGGTGTTTTCAATATGTGCCTAACATCTTCAGTAAAGCTATCCGATTGAAATTTCTGCAATAGATTAAATCTGAACTTTAATCTACGCTCTGATAATGATTCCCACCCTAATTCTTGTATTAATTCTGATACACTACTCAACCTATCGTAACACCTTTTGACGAACCTAGCTGCTCTACGCTGCACACTGTCTAGTTCTCTCATCAAACCTAATTCATTAGGATCCCATACACTGGCTGCATACTCAAGGTGGGGCCTAACTAGTGAAAGGTAGCATCGCTCTTTTGTCTTCTCATCACATTTCCCAAGTACTCTTTTTATAAATCCTAGTTTTCTCTTCGCTCGGCCGCATATTTCCCTTATGTGTCTTCCCCACGATAAATCTTTAGTGATTGTTACACCTAAATATCTTACGGTTTCAACGTTTTCGATCTTCGTGTTATTAATTCTATAGGATCGCTCTATCGAATTATTCCTCCTCCAAAAATTGATAGCTACACACTTTTTAAGGTTGAGTTCTAACTGCCATTTGTCGCACCACTCTTCAATTGCATCTAAATCCTTGCTAAGTGATTTCATGTCCTCTTCGTTTGATATACCCCTGTACACCACCGCATCGTCTGCAAAAAGTCTAAGGTTACTACTAACTACGGTACCCAAATCGTTTATGTATAAAAGAAATAGAAGCGGACCTACTACGCTACCCTGGGGAACTCCCGATGTGACTTCGATTGTGTCCGACATGATACCATCTATGACAACCCTCTGCTCTCGCCCACTTAAGAATTCTTTTACCCAACATACAACGTCTTTATTTATACCAAAACTCTCTAACTTCAAGATTAATTTGTCATGAGGAACTTTATCGAAAGCCTTTTTAAAATCTAAAAATATCGCATCAACTTCAGTACTGCTTTCGCCGTGGACTAAAATATCGTGTACGAATAAAGCTAATTGTGTCTCGCAAGATCTACCTTTCCGGAACCCATGCTGGCTGTTTATGAGTAATCCCTGACTATCCAAATGCCCCATGATCGAACTGACTACTATGTGCTCAAATATCTTACAAGAGATTGACGTGAGTGAAATGGGTCTGTAGTTACTAGGTTCTTCCCTATCACCGCTTTTAAATATAGGTGTAATGTTAGCTACTTTCCAATCCTTGGGTACTGTGTGGTTCTTTAGTGTTTTATTGAATATTATTTCTAGATAGGGGGCTATTTCAGAAGCTAATGTTTTATAAACTCTGGAAGGAATTTGATCGGGACCTGGTGCTTTGTTTTTACTTATGCTTTTTAACTGCTGCTCTATTCCGCGACATGAAATTTTTATTTCGGGCATTTGCTCACTGAAAGTGTTCGGCGGTGGTTCCACTGCGTTTTGTGACGATGAGTTGAATACACTTTGGAAGAAGGTGTTTAAAGTGTTGGCTTTTTCTACACTGCTGGTGACTCTGATTCCTTTATCATTTTTAAGTGTGTGCACTGTGGACTTATTTCCCTGAAGCTCTCTCACATATGACCAAAACGCTTTAGGATTGCTATCTAAATATTCTCCTAACATCTTGCTCTTGAAATGTGATAACGCTTGCCGACATGATTTCCTTGCTAATGCTCTCGATTTTTTATAGTTTTGAACTAGCTCATTTTTTTCCTCTACCGATAGACCCCGTCTGGCATTTTTCATCTTAGCGTGGCATACCCTTTGTCGCTTTAGTGATTTCCTAACCTCCGCGTTATACCACCTTGGCTCTGTATTATCACTAATATATTTACTTGGTATGTATTTATGAACTGCGTTACGGGTGACCTCAAGAAATTCTCTCCACGAATCCTCTGTATTTAATCCTTTGCTTTGTTCGCTGAATACATTAAACGCTTCCCTTAATTCCTCTTTCATACCGTCGTAATTTGCCTTGCCAAATAAGTACACCCTCCTCCTTGGTTTATAATGTCTTTCAACGCCTACAATAAATTTCGCATGCACTATTTTATGGTCACTAATTCCTGTGTCTGTAACTGTATTTAGAACTCTCTCGGGTATATTTGTTGCTAATAAGTCTAGAATGTTGTTACCCCTGGTCGGCTCTGTTACTAGCTGTTGTAGAGAATGTGTCGTAAAGGTGTTCAACAGTGATTCGCAATGTTCCTTATCCTTACCTCCTGCAATGAAACTACACGTATTCCAGTCTATCGAGGGGAGATTGAAATCTCCGCCTACTATTATTCCTCTATCATTCTTCCCAGAAAGTAATGTGCGTATCTCTGACTCTAGCTCTATTATAGAATTGACGTCTGCGTCCGGTGGCCTGTAATATGCACCTACATATATCTTTTTTGCGTTACTACTTTTACTTTTAACGGAACACCAAATACTTTCTACATTTCGCTCTGAAATAAGTTCTCTTCTACTGACATACGGGTCCTTCACAGCTATGAAAACTCCTCCTCCGTTTCTGCTTACTCTATCCTTTCTGTATACTGTAAAACACTTCGGAAATACTTCATGATCTGATATGTCCTTCGAAAGCCAGCTTTCTGTACCTACGATTATATCTGCATTAGTACTCTTAATGAGGTGGTGAAATTCTGCTACTTTATTTCTTATACTACGACAATTCACTACTATCACTGAAATTTTTTCTTCCAATCTGTTTCTCTCTTGGTGCTCCTTTCCAACTAAAATTTTCCTCGATAATTTTTTGACGGACAAACTATTTGGTCTACCTCTTACCTTTGATGAATTATCATGTTCGTTCTCTCCATGTGTTTTTCTCTGACCTTCTAAAACTACTCTGCATGTTCTGTCAAATTCTTGCACGATTTTTCCCCCGCGGATTGACCTGCACACTGGGCTACCACCTGAGCTAAACCCTACGTGTATGCTCCAGTATCCTACTCGCTACCTTAGACGATGCCTCGTCCGTGTAGTGGACACCCGAGCGATTCAGGGGCACCCGACACGTTTCCAGCTCCGGCCCGAGGTCCAAAAACTCAGCTCCCTCGCTCCCACAGACTTCACGGAGTCTCCGGTTTATGCCTAAAACTCGGCTCCAAACCATCGACCCCCGATCCGTCCTAGGTACCAAGCTACATATAGTCAGCCTCATATCGATACCCAGACCTCCACGAACACGGTGGAACTCGGTGCATAGATCCCTTACGGAATCCATTACATCCTCGGACCCCCGTTTCGCGGCGTCGTTAGTGCCGACATGGGCGACTACGTGCAGCTTGGAGCAGTTAGTGGCACTGACCGTTGCTTTCAACGCCTTCGTCACCTGGGGCACCGTACCTCCTGGTATACACCAGGAACGTACCCGTTCTTCGTCACCTTTCCCTCGGGATTCACCACCTCCTTCCCGACGGGCCCTGGCACGCATCGAGTCCGCTACTCGGCGGACATTGGAGCTACCTATCACTAATACTCCCTCCCTTCCCTCCCGACTCCCAGTCGGCGAAGTCTCCTGAGGCGGAGCGTTCGATGCGCCGACCTCCGCCAGCCCATCGAACCTATTACTAACGGGGAAAGGCTCAGCCTCTGCCTCTGCATTTCCCCGTTTGTGTAGTGTGACCCCACGACTCCTCCTACGGACCACTTCCCACTCTCCCCCGGATTCGGAGGTAGGCTCCGCTAGAGGCTCGGGTGTGCGGGGAACGTCCTCAACCCTCCAACCCACGCCAGTGTAAGGGCTCGCCCCCGCACCAACGCGTGCGGAAGGCCTTGGCCGACCCCCACTCCCCCTCGACCGTTCCAACGTAGTCACCAGCCGTTTCACGAGAGAGCGAAGACTATCCACCGTCTTCTCGAGCTCATCGACTCGAGCCCGCAAGGGCTCGCTATCGGGTGAGTCACGGAAGAGGTTGACAATTGACCTAATGGGAGTCATCCTAATCTAACTCTAACTATCTCTCTCCCTTAGACTCGCAGCGGAGCTATCTGGTAAAAGAATCTACTATTTACTACACACTAATAAATAACTAACAAGGCTCTTGAAGAAACGAGCAAGCAAGCAAATACAGACCACAGATTATCACCAGAAGCCAATTAACCCAAAGGGGACAGGGACTAGGAGTAAACTACACAGGTAGAAAAACTACACGGGTGAGTGGTTGCAAGGGTAGCGCTCGGTAGGGAGTCGCGATGGGAGGTGGGTCACGGTTGACCTTGGTTAGGCTGAGGTTTGGGAAGGGAACCACGGGGGGGGAGGGGGGGGGGAGCTCTGGAATGTATACGAGAGGAATGTAGGCTGTAGGATGCGCAAGACCAGCGATTACGAAGAGATGAAGCAAAAAGTGTCAACAGTAAAGCTAAAGTAAATGTATTAAAAATCTACTACTAAAAGAAGCAACGAAAAAGACGAGCTAAATTAAGCACTAATCTAGGAAATATAAATATATCTATAAAAAAAAAACACTATTACCGAATTATTTCAATGACAATAAGCGATTAAAAAAAAAAACTGTATAATCTACTAGGTTAAAAAATAAGTTACGCAAACTGCAGAGATAGTATAAACTATAAATGTATAAATAAAACTTTATGTGTATAAAGCTAAAGTAAATGTATTAAATATCTACTACTAAAGGAGCAACGAAAAAGACGAACTAGATTAAGCACTAGTCAAGGAAATATAAATATATCTAAAAAAAAACTATCACCAACTAACTTCAATAACAATAAGCGATAAAAAAATCAACTATATGAATCTACTAGGTTAAAATAAGTTACGCAAACTACAGAGTTAGTATAAACTATATATGTATAAATAAAATTTATGTGTATAAAGCTAAAGTAAATGTATTAAATATCTACTACTAAAAATCAACGAAAGACGAACTAGATTAAGCACTAGTCAAGGAAATATAAATATGTCTAAAAAAAAACTATTATCAACTAAGTTCAATAACAATAAGCGATAAAAAAGATCAACTATATGAATCTACTAGGTTAAAATAAGTTACGCAAACTACAGAGTTACTATAAACTGTATATGAATAATAACACAAGTGCAAATTACACCTTACACGTTAGGATGGATTATACGGTTCTACACAGGACTATGAATAAATAACAATAAGATAATATTAAATTAGAATCTCTCGCGGCATGGGGCCGCGCGGAAGAAACTGACCGCATGCAATACGATGTTAAAAGTTATTAACTATTTAAATGAGCAAAAATTTATTACCGCCATTGTATCACACGTTCTAAGATAATTACGGGCGTCTTTTGATCGACGTTCTACGATAAAAATTAACATTTTCCATGCATCCTTCATAAATGTGCCGTTTACACTTGGCAACGTTGCATTTTCTGGAGGTTAAACGCGGTGGTTTTAAACAGCTAAGACCGTTGATAAAGGGAGATCTGGATGGAATAATGTAATAATAACTGTTGAAACATAAGTTTAACATGTTAAAGCAGTTTAATACATTTCAACTGTTGAGTGCTTGAAATAAATTGAAGTTATTGCCTGGAAGATGCCCTATTTGTAATGTTTAATATGTTATTTATCGAGACATTCATCCATTCTGCTAACTTCAACAGTGAATGAAATTATTAAAAATAGTATGATACTTTTTCGAACTTATTTTAAGTTTCTTACGCCATTATCAACTCCCAAGGATTGACTAGTAACAATTGCGAATCTCCGTGAATTCTCGGTCGCGTAAATGTTGACGTTTTTGAGCCTTCGATAACGTTTGTTTTTCTGAATGTGTTAAGAGTTTATTTTAGCATATTTTCACGGAACGAAATGAACAACAAATCATGGAAAATCACATCCGAGACGTTCAAATATAAATTTTACATGAGAGGAAATATTGTTTCTACTGTGATCTTCTAGTCCCTACCATTAACTCGCGCGCAACTAGGCTGCTACATGGAAGAATGCTAGACAATAGATCTAGCCAATAGACAATATCGATATGGTTAGTATCTACATAGTATTAAAGGGAAAATTGGTTACAATTACACTTATCTACGTATTTTTATCTGCATTTACCTACCATGAATGGGTTTGTACTGTCAATACGTGCAGCATGCATTGCAGACTACTCTAGCAATATCTCACCTACCTATCCCTTTGCTATGCTGCTTAATGTGTTCTCTTACAGTACGTTGGAAAAATGATATTTTGAGTCTATCGGTGCGACAACCAATCTCTCTTACGTTATTTATCTGGTTTAATCTAGCATAATACGCTGGTTTTTTAATATATGCTTAACATCTTCACTAAAGCCATCCGATTACAATTTCTCAAATAGATTTAAACTGAACTTTAACTTACTCTCTGATAATGATTCCCACCCTAATTTTTCTACTAATTCTAAAACGCTCCAAAATCTATCGTAACACCTTTTAACGAACCTAGCTGCTCTACGCTGAACACTTTCTAGCTCTCTAATCAAACCTATTTCATTCGGATACCATACACTAGCTACATGTCTGATGTGGGGCCTGACTAGTGAAAAATTCCCCCTCAAATACTATAGATACTAACAATCTAGTTGCATGAGACCCTTTAGTTGCTTGCTTGCATGCTAGTAGTGAATGCTTGGTGACCTTCACCCCCTGCCACACACCCTCGCGGTGGCTTGCAGGGTATCGTGTAGATGTAGATGTAGATGTAGAAAAATAACATCGCCTTTTTGTCTTCTCATCAGTTTCCAAGTAATCTTTATATAAATCCTAGCTTTCTCTTGTCTCGGCGGCATATGTGTCTTCCCCACGATAAATCTTTAGGGATTGTTACACCTAAGTTCCTACTTATGGCTTCAATGCTTACGATTTTTGAGTCAGTAACGCTATAGTATCGCTCTATCGAATTATTCCTCTTCAAAAATGAAATAAAGACACACTTTTTAAGGCTAATTTCTAACTGCCATTTGTCGCACCACTCTTGGTATGCATCTAAATCCTTGATAAGTGATTCTCTATCTGATTTTGTTAAACCCCTGTGAACTACCGCCTAGTCTGCAAAAAGTCTGAGCTTACCACTAACTACTGTACCCAAATTGTTTATGTATAAAAAAATAGAAGCGGGTCTATTACACCACATAGGGTACTCCCGATGTGACTCTGATTGTGTCCGACATTATACCATCTATGTATAATAAACCTTCTTCTCTCGCCCACTTAAGAATTCTTTTACACACCACACAACGTCTTTATTTTTACCGATACTCTCTAACATCAAGATTAATTCGTTATGAGGAACTTTATATAATATCTTTTTATAATACCTCACGACTCTTCTTCTCATATCCTACTTGATGGTGGACCAGATGGTTTTCAATGCACTGAGTTGCGTTTCCTTATCCCCGGGCTTCACGAATTGTAGGGAAAGATTAATAGTGTCGTGAATGTACCCTAATTCTTTTAATCTGGAGTAACTCCTCAACACTCTCTCAACATTTTTACAAGGCTGCCTTCACGAAGCTCTGAATTGCCTTGAGAAGCGCTCTTAGTCTGCTTAAAGAGAAGAGATTGGAGAGGAACGAACAGAGGTTATTTGCACTTGTGGAATTCGAGAATCATTTTGATAACGTGGATAGCAATTCAATGCTTCAATTTCGCTTGGAATTCTGAAAAGAATTACAAGCTGAATTTGAATTCTGAAAGGAATCTTAAGACACGATGGCCAGATGAAGACAATTGTCTTGGGAATAGTGAGTGGCAAATGAAGGCCACGTATGAGATATATGGAACAGTAAGGTATGTGAAAGAGAGGAATTAAATTAATATGAGGAGGTTGGCCGATAGAAGAATCGAGTGGAGGGGTGTGTCAAACCAATCCTAGGATTGTTTTCCGAAGATGATGATGATGATTAATATATTACGTCGGGAGTAAAATATATATATAAGAAGATCTGAGATGGTATTGATGAGATAAACAAAGTGAGAGAGATAGATTGTCGGATAGATGTTTCCATGTAGTTGTATCCTAGCAGCTCTTAGTTGTTTGCCAGTAGTGCATGTTTTACTCGTACTGATAGATTCAAAATCCCATTCTTCCCTCAAACTATAAGGGATTTGTTATCTACATCGACGTAATACCCTGCTAGCCACCACTAGGATGTGTGGCAGGAGGTATACGAGAACAGAATAGGCAGCATAGCAACGGAATAGTTAGGGGAAATATTTTAGAGTAGTTTTCTAGTCATGTAGTGCATGATGCAGGTATTAACAACCAATCCCTTATTACTATGTAGATACTAATAATCTAGTTGCCTGAGACCCTATAGTAGCATGTTTGCATGTTTACAGTGCATGATTGGTGATTTCACCCCTTGCCACACATCCTCCCGGTGGCTTGCCGGGTATCGTGTACATTTAGATTACCATATGTTCAGAAATCCAGCTCATCTCCTCAGAATTTTAATTAATTCTTTAATAATCGGTTTTTCTTCGGGTTCCAAATAAGGAAGACATATTTCACCTCCTTTAGTATTTGTGCTTTGCCCATGTGCGGAGAAAACTCATCTATTGCAACACATCCTCGAGGATAGTCAGAACTGAGCCGAACTGACAGATTAAAAATGTCCTTTTTTCCTCGTACAATTAGGGATATGAATAGCGGTAAATATATCCAATACGAGTGTAGCAATGGATAACATTGGTAGCTGCATGTTGGTATAAGGACTTGAAGCTTCCCCTACTAAAAGCATGTTTTTGCATGTACCTACGCTTTGCTATTTTTATCTTTTTTCAAATAGTGCAGTTTAGAACAGAATGTAAATACTAATACTTTTTTATGCATGATATGTTGTGCATGTTTGGTGAGAATTCACCCCGTGCCACACACCTTTATGGTGGCTTGAAGGGTATTATGTAGATGTAATAATAATATAGATGCCAATTCGATTGGAGATTTTAGAAAACGCCTTTTTAACATCATCAATGAAATCCTTTTTGAAGGATGAAGAAATGAAGGATGCAAATTGTCAGTTGTCAGTCCGCATTTGGTATATGCTCTAGTGTGCACGGAGATATGGTAGTTTCTCGACATTCATAGACAGGTAGGCGTTGAATGGTCGGAAGGGGACAGCGGGGGGTTAATGGGAAGGGAAGGAAGCGACCGCGGAAAGCGGACTCCCCACTGTCTCTCTTCTGCAAAAACTAGCCCTCTCTCCTTTCCCTTGGCCACTGGAGGCGCCTTCGGTGTCATTACATTGCTATCAGGGTAGGCACCTTTCCGCCAACTTGTATGCATGCTTGTTATTTCAAAGGACGCTTGCCGCCCCGAGATAGTCGTAGCGTCATAGTGAAACGTGACTGTTATATCAAACTTGTTGCCATGGAGTACACATCCTCATCTACATAGTACATCTACACGATACCCTGCCAGCCACCGAGAGGGTGTGTGGCAGGGGGTGAAGATCACCAAGCATGCACTACTAACATGCAAACAAGCAACTCTGCAAGCCACCATAAAAGTGTGTGACAGGGGGTGAATTCACACCCCATACACACCTTTCACACCCCTACCACATATACTCCTTGTTGCTCACAGGATGTTATGTAGTAGTATATCTACTGTATAACCTGAAATTACTGAAATAACGAGGAAAGAAGAGGTAAAAGAATTGCTTAATGTATTTAGCGACGAAACACAAAATTAGAACAGAAGATTCGTGGAGAGAATTTCCTGAGGTCACCCGTAAAGGTGTCAAAGAGTACACACCAACCGAATTGAGAAGTATACAGTGCCAAAGTGGTATAACACGGATGATATGAAATCATTAAATGGACAAAGGGTATGCCACGCTAGCATTAAGAATGCAAGACAGGGACTCTCGGTAGAGGAAAAAAAAGGGTTAGTTCAAAACTATAACAAATGGAAGCATTAGTAAGGAAAGCATGGTGGCAAGCGTCATCGTACTTCAAGAGCAAGATGTTAGGAGAATATTTAGAAAGCAATTCTAAAGCGTTTTGGTCATATGTGAGATGAGAACTACAAGGAAATAGGTCCACAGTAGGTACACACGCTTAAAAACGATAAAGGAATCAGAGTCAAGAGCAGTGTAGAAAAAGCCAATACTTTAAACACCTTCTTCCAAAGTGTATTCAACTCATCGTCACACAAAGCAGTGGAACCACCGCCGAACACTTTCAGTGAGCAATGCCCGAAATAGTTATTTCATGTCGCGGAATAGAGTAGCAGGTAAAAAACATTAGTAAAAACAAATCACCAGGTCCCGATCTAATTCCTTCCAGAGTATATAAAACATAATCTCCTGAAATAGCCCCCTATCTAGAAATAATATTCAATAAAACACTAAAGAACCACGCAGTACCCAAGGATTGGAAAGTAGCTAACATGACAGCTATTTTTAAAAGCTGTGATAGGGAAGAACCTAGTAACTACAGACCCATTTCACTCACGTCAATCTCTTGTTGGGAGCTTGAGCACATTGTAGTCAGTTCAATCATGGGGCATTTGGATAGTCAGATATTGCTCATAAACAGCCATCGCGGGTTCCGGAAAGGTAGATCTTGCGAGACACAATAAGTTTTACTCGTACATTATATTTTAGTCCACGGCGAGAACAGTACTGGAGTTGATTCGATATTTTTAGATTTTAAAAAGGCATTCGATAAAGTTCCTCATGATAAATTAATCTTGAAATTAGAGAGTTTTGGTATAAATAAAGACGTTGTATGTTGGGTAAAAGAATTCTTAAGTGGGCGAGAGCAGAGGGTTGTCACAGGTGGTATCATGTCGGACACAATCAAAGCCACGTCGGGAGTTCCCCAGGGCCCCCAGAGTAGCTTAGTAGGTCCGTTTTTATTTCTTTTATACATGAACGATTTGAGTATCGTAGTTAGTAGTAACCTTAGACTTCTTTCAGACGATGCGGTAGTGTATAGAGGTATAACAAAAGAAGAAGACAGGAAATCGCTTAGCAACGATTTAGATGCAATTCAAGAGTGGTGCGACAAATTGCAGTTAGAACTTAACCTTAAAATGTGTGTAGCTATCAATTTTTGGAGGAGGAATAATTCGATAGACTATCCTATAGAATTAGTAACACAAAGATCAAGAGCGTTGAAATCATTAGGTATTTAGGTGTAACAATCACTAGAGATTTATCGTGGGGAAGACACATCCAGGTACGGCCGAGCGAAGAGAAAGCTAGGATTTATGAAAAGAGTACTTGGGAAATGTGATGAGAAGACAAAAGGGCGATGTTACTATTCAATAGTTAGGCCCCACCTTGAGTATGCAGCCAGTGTATGGGATCCTAATGAATTAGGTTTGATCTGAGAACTAGACAGTGTGCAGCGTAGAGGAGCTAGGTTCGCGAAAAGGTGTTGCGATAGGTTGAGTAGCGTTTCAGAATTAATAAAAGAATTAGGGTGGGAATCATTATCAGACCGTAGGTTTAAGTACAGATTAATTGTATTAGAGAAATTTTAATCGGATAGCTTTACTGAAGATGTTAGGCACATATTAAGAACTCCAGCGTATTATCCTAGATTCGACCAGATAGATTGTCGTACTGATAGATTTAAATTGGCATTTTCCCCCGTACTATAAGAGAACAGAATAGGCAGCATAGCAAAGGGATAGGTAGGGGAAATATTGTAGAGTAGTTGTAGTGCATGATGCATGTATTAATCCCTTAAATACTATAGATACCAATAATCTAGTTGCATGAGACCCTATAGTTGCTTGTTTGCATGACGGTAGTGCATGCTTTGTGATATTCATCCCTTGACATACGCTCTCACGGTGGCTTACAGAGTATTGTGTGGATATAGATGTAGATGAAAATGTTAGGCATGCATTAAAAACACCAGCGTGATTAGTTTAAACCAGATAAATAACGTAGGAGAGATAAATTGTCGCACCGATGGATTCAAAATGTCATATTTCCCCCAAACTGTAAGGGAGCACAATAAGCAGCATAGCAAAGGGATAGGTAGGGGAAATATTTTAGACTAGTCGGTAGTGCAAGATGCATGTATTAACATCAATCCCTTATTACTATGCAGACCTGCTGCCTGCCATTCGGGCACTTCTCATAAGCATTTCGTATGCAGAGAGAAGGAAATTGCTATTTTATAAATAGAGAAATGTGTCCCACTCTGATTATTTTTGTACTTTTTTCTACACTATATTTTCATTGTATGCTGTCTCCTACTCTCAAACATCATGTTTTTTGCATTTTTTCTGCACCACAAACTGCTAAAAATCCAAAACTACTACCAAATCACACAGACATAGAATCCACACTCAACGCACCAAACCTCACTCTTTTAGCTCAAAACTTGATAAAGAGCAAAACAAAACGGATACTGAATGACTGACTGACATGCTACAAAATTAATATAGTATGTAAATACTAACAATATAGTTACCTGAGACCCTATAGTATTATGTTTGCTTGTTTAAAGTGCATGCTTGCTGATCATCACCCCCTGCCAAACACCTTCTTAGTGGCTTGCAAGGTATCGTATAGATGTAGATAACAAATAGGGCATCTTCCAGGCAATAACTTTAATGTATTTCAAGCACTCAACAGTTTAAATGTATTAAACTGCTTTAACATGTTAAAACTTATGTTTCAACAGTTATTATTACATTATTCCATCCAGATCTCCCTCTATCAACGGTCTTAGCTGTTTAAAACCACCGCGTTTAACCTCCAGAAAATGCAACGTTGCCAAGTGTAAACGGCACATTTATGAAGGATGCATGGAAAACGTTAATTTTTATCGTAGAACGTCGAACAAAAGACGCCCGTAATTATCTTAGAACGTGTGATACAATGGCGGTAATAAATTTTTGCTCATTTAAATAGTTAATAACTTTTAACATCGTATTGCACGCGGTCAGTTTCTTCCGCGCGGCCCCATGCCGCGAGAGTCCGGTCGCTGATGAGGGTCGAAGCCGAGCGAGGGTCCGGATTAGGACGATCGCGAGCAGAGACCCTCGCTAATGACCGACTACCTGATCTGCCCCCCAGAAAACTACCATGAACCGAAGAATATAGCAGCCGAAATAGTTTTTAAAACTGCAAATGGGTTTCAGATGTCGTTTTTTCATTGTATATACTTTTTGTTTTGGATTACAGTTGGATTTTTGAGGCAAAGAATGAACTGAGAAAATTCTGGCATTATCATTATTCTGCTATAACAGGATAGTTTTAAGTAGCTTTAATTTCTTGCCATGATAAAAAAATTGTAAGCGTAAAACTTCACGTTTGCCTCTTCTTTTCTTATCATCTTCATGGGCAAACTATTCTAAAATTGGTCTTCGCTCGATTCTCTTATCAGGTGTTCATAAATTTTAATTCTAAGACAGAATTTGTATTAAGTAGTGATAAAATATTTGAGCCCCATTGGCTAACATAAGAGGAAGAAATGAATATGTAAATTATAATTTATGCTCATAAACCATAGTCAAACACAACACCAATTCCCGACGTTGGATATGAACCCATGACAGTTGGGTTTCCAGGCCAGTGCGTTATCTACCCAGGAATCGCGGCTGACTTAACGAGCCGATAATTTTGTGGAGGCTTACGTCGATAGATTTCGTCTTTATCGGGACGAAAGTGATACTAAAAGGCCCTTATTTAATCTAGTCCTTCGTCAATGCATTACAAACCTTGTTATATATAGCTTAAATATATCAAACTGCAGTAAGAAAAAACGACACGATACAAATATCAAAGAAATGTGTAGAACATATGTACAATAATGGGAAAAAATGGATGAGGATTTTGGATGATGTCATTATGGAAAAAATCCACTTCAGGAAAAGTCCCGTACCTGAATAGGGGTGTCAAAAAACCGTGAAAACCTACTGAGGGAAGGCTTATGTGATTCATAATTGACAGAAATATAGCATGAGTAATAAATACTATTCTTTGAATTTTTTAAGCATTTTGTTTAGAGACAAAGATTATTTTTATGTGTATTAAGTAGCAAGTTAGCGAAACTAAAAAAGCACATCATATGTGAGAAGGGGAGGCAAGACGAATTTTATTGTCATATAATTTTGCCTAAACTGTTAAAACAGTAATTGTGATAATCAAAGAAAATTATTATTACATATTTTCTGCAACCCTATTTCTCCTTCCTTATGGACTACGCCTTATCGTGGTGGGATTGGGGCTTGCGTGTTCCCGTGACCGCTAGAGCTGACCTGGTGGGAGCAACTAATATTGCTCCCGGTAGGATACCCATGCTAGATAGGTCGAAGGGTAGGATCCTGACGAAAGGTAGTCCACGTACCGTACCTGATGCCAACAGCTATGTCAAAGGCTCTATTGCTAATTATTTCCATGCAGCTCACGAAGAGCCAGTATATATGTTTTCGAAAATCAGCAGAAAGTCATGGCCATAAATTATATCCTATTTACGAGAGAATACGGATAACTAAAAGCGCTACTTATCGAGATAAAGTTACTCTTTCAGAGGACTCATGTGAAGTTAAACTTCAATGTCTACTTTATCATACAGCCTAGCGTATTTTGGAATGCATTTCCAGAAATTCAACATAGGTGGATAATATAAATTGAACATTAATTGTAAATATGACTTTTACGGAAGCTCAGATTAATCTCAGTATAAGCAAAGTTGGCATTGAGAGCTGATGTCGGATGAATTCTTGTCCATCAGCTCCCTGCTCTGCGGTGCGCCCGAAAATTATTATCATATAATTTCCGTAACCCTATCCCACCTTTGCACAATGGAACTTACCCTGTCTGATGGAGATCCACGTCCGGCTTTGGTTGTGCAGTGCGGAAAAGGGTGTAACTGTGATCGATTTTTGAATTCCCGGGACGTGTTCATAACGTGTAAACGTGCGTGGCTCCGTGGATCACTCATTTTGTCACTATTAGGGATCCATTTGGGGGAAAAGCGTTCATTTTGACTGGCAGCCAGCTTTCTGGGATTTTTCTGCCGGCGACTTTCAATTTCCCTCGGGGCGGTTGCCACTTATCTTTCGCCACCGATGCTATTAATAAGGCCATATTGGAGCGTTTTTAGATGGTGCTCGAGAGTTGGCACTTGCTCAACTGCGAGGCACTCGTATGCGCCTTCATTAAAAGCCCTCCCCCTTCCTCCCCTTCGTTGCTATCCCTTCCCCTCACTTCCTCCCGCACTCCCACTTGGCGTTCATGAAGATACCATGCTGTTCGGCTGGCCTCGGACCGTCGAAAGTGAAGTAAATGCATTCCATTTTCCAATTTCCGACGCGGGACACGTGTCGGCTTGTGGATGTACGCGTGTTAATTTGGAACCGTTTTCTTCGAAACCCTTTACTGCTCTTCTTCAGATTACAAAATATTCTCTCATCGGGGTAAACATACTACATCCCTTGGGCGATGGGAAATTGAGACTATTTTCCTCAATAATAAAAATGAGTTCACATTATAAAAGTTATCGCAGCAATGAAATATGATGCTTGCCGAAGACTGGGAGGTCCGAATGTTGCCAAAATTAACATGTAAATACAATATGGTCGTAGCCATGAGCAAACGTTATAGTTTCCTTCTCTAAACTGTAGTAGATATTCTGCAATAAATCATGACTTAAATATAAATTTTACAATTAATCATGACTTTCAAGTTACATAATATATATCACCACCTCAAGGCAAAACTTGGGGGTCATGATGACCAAGTTTGCAGAGTACTGGGCTACGGACCGGGCGTAGGTAAAAATCAGGGTGAACCCTCGTTGGACACCACCGCTTAAATTCCTCGCCTAAAGAGTCAAAACTTCGTAGAAAATTGAAAGTGGGTCAGGGAAAGGGACAGTCCCCCTATCAGGAACGTGTGTATTTGACACACCAATGGCTTAGTACGGGGTGATTGTTCTCAACTCTCAAACCAACCGTCGGGTGGAACAAAAAAAAATTTGCTAGTGAAATCAAAACTTCTAAATTTTCAAAGTTAAGGCTGGGCTCGGGAAATAGTTTCTTTCATGAAAACACATCTTCTTAGGGAATCCGTCCATATCAATCCTTATCCATATCCTTGCACTGTACAAACTCGATATCAATTTTTTTAAATTATTCCTCATGCGAGATTTTACTTTGCATTTCTCTCCAATCACATTTCCGTCGACGACTGCCCAATCAGACCATCATGCCTCAAGATGTTTTTTACAAGGATGTCACGATTTCTTTTTAAAATTTTCCGCAGATCACTCTTTTCTCTTATACTTTTTAGGACTACTTCATTGTTTTTCGATCTATCAATTTGGCCTTTTTCATTTTTTGTTACACAACGTTTGGAGTGGTTCCAATCTTGACTTTCCTGTAGCTATTATCTTTCAAGCCTCAATATCATAAAGGAGCATGCTTCAGATGTTAGGAGGATTGGGTTGGTGGGGTGGCTAGAGTACTGGCCTCCCATCCCTAGGGTCCGGGTTTGATTCCCGGCATGGCGGATTTTTCAGTGGAAAACCGGTCCTCACTTGAGTGCCTAGTGGAGAGCATTTCAAGTTCAGTACTCCGTTCGTCAGACGGCTCGTTAAACCGTAGTCCCCTTGGCGCCTTTCGTAAATAGTAGGCTAAGGCCGACGCCGGGTTTCTCTCCACCCTTCTTCCGTTCCCTGAAAACTCCTACCATTACCGAATTACCCACGTATCCTAATAGCGCAAATGACCTCAGCTGTTGGTCGCCTCCCCTGAATAACCAACCAACCAACTTCAGATGTTAGGTCTAAGTGATTCCTTGCCTTCAAGCTTAAAATTTCAGCTGCAAGTAGATTCTTCTTCTGGTATAATGTCCTCACCGCCTGGACTATTCTGCTGACTATAACCTACTTGATTCGTCCATCACTGGCTATTCAGCTTCCCAGATAAAACTGCTTATTCTCTCAAAGGTTTTATTTCATTAGTGGTACATTAATATTGAAATTTACTCCCTTTTGCAAGTCATGAGAAAGGATGCAAGTTGTAATGCAACATGTGTTTCTTACTTTTAAATTTAAATTTCCAAATTTGAGTGCATCCTTCTTGAGGTAGAATGTCCTCTATCTGAGTTATTCTACTATTCCTTCGCTAATAGTTGTGTTCTCCGTGAAAAAATCTTCTTGATTATTTCAAGTAGTTTAGCAATGATCTACGTCTGTAATCGATAGATTCGGCTTTCACTTGGTGAAAATTCATGTTGAATAAGAAGATGCAACCTATGTAAATTTTCACAGACTTTTATTTGTTGGTACAACGCGTTACAGTCGCTAAGGTACTTGAAAATGACGCCTTAGCGTCGAAACGCGTTGTAAATAAAAGTCTGTGAAAATTTACATAGGTTGCATCTTCTTATTCATCTACGTCTGTGCTTATCCTCTAAAACATGTCTACCAGTTTTCTATTTCCCACCGGTCCATAATTGAATAATTTCCTAGGGTGCAGGTGGCATAAAGACGACAACAATTGCGATTCCGTCTGAGCACTTTGCATAGTTCCTTTTCAAGTTAAATTGTCCCCTTCGTTTGGTTTATAAACTACAATATTCCTCCTGCCTTGTCCTTGCGCAAGAAGAAATGACCTTATGCTGTTGGGGTATCTGGAAAAGTATAGGTCAACTGATTGGGAGGGGGGAACACCGGGTTAAGGTCGCGAGGGGATGGGAGGTGAGAGGTTGGTGCCACCCACGAATTAATTTGGACCTGGAACCGAGAGAGGACGGCTGATGCTCGAGAAAGCTCTCGTGATGATATGGGGCTGGCCATAAATTACGTGATGCAGAATGGTGGGGGAGAGATATATGCCCAACTGCCACGATGGACTAGCGACAGGGTGGGAGTAGGAGCCCAGCCATCCGTAATGTTTGGAAAAATATACAGTGCAAATGTAGTCCTTGTTCAAGTAATTATGATAATACTCTTAATAATAATTAAGAACGAACAATTGTGTTGAAAAAATATGTCTGGCTAGTGTGGTGGTTAGAGTACAGGTCTCCTATTCCATGTATCCAGGGTTGAATCCAGGAATTGGAAGATATTTGACATCAGTATACCGGCCTCTACTTGAGTAATATGTGGAGAGTGTTACAATGGGATCGTTCACCATAGTTTTTTTACTGCCGGATATGGTAGAGTTTGTAAAATAAAAAGACCCGTTTTTTCCGTTCTGCGATATGTCGAGCTGTTCTGGAGTTATAAGCAGCGAAAAATTTATATGTATTTAACCCTTTCGGAAAAGTGGGCGTGCAAAGGACTCGTACGTCATACATTTCGTCCAATCACAACTGAGACTGCGCAGCTCCTTCACCAAATCCGTCAATGGGGGACACACAGCTGACTCTGCCAATGGAAGTGGTTGTTAGACTCATTTCGGGTTATTTCGAAAGGCATTGCATAGTCGACTTCATCGTTATATGTGAATAAGTTAATGAACTTCAGCACTCTTTAAGTCACGCCAAAATGTATTTAAAATATTTCGTTGTTCAGTTGTTATGGATTATTTATAGTATGCGACAGGATCTGTGCAGGAAGACCTTTCCGTATCCACCTCCTCTTCCCTCCCCTCTCCTCTCCACTTCCCTTCCTTTTCCACTCCACTTCCCCCCCCCCCCCAGCCTTCCTCAAAACAGTGAAGGAGGGGTGGCGATGACGCAGATATCCTTAACGCTGCTCGTTCGGTGGGCGTAACCTTTTGCTTATTTTAAGTTTTGATATATGTGTGTCTAAAATTCATTTTTCATTTCCACTAAATGATTTCGTGCACAAAAGAGCGTTTTCGGTCCCGAGTATACGCCCCCATTGCAATACTCCGCCCATCTTTCTTGGCGCAATACGTCAAGCTATTGCCATCGCCGGGTCTATCGACCCATAATCCGTCTTCCTCTTCCATGCCCATTTTTGTACCTTCCCATCTGGTCTGAAGCGCCTACTGGGTCCCTGGACATATCTACATCTACATAATACCCTGCAAGCCACTATAAAGGTGTGTGGCAGGGGGTGAACTCTCACCGAACATGCACTACATAACATGCATTAAAAAAGGATTAGTACTTGTATAGGTACTGTTCATAACTACTCTATTAAAAAAAATAAAAATAGCAAAGCATACATGCAAAAACATGCTGTTAGTTGGGTTAGCTTTAAGTCCTTATACCAACATGCAGCTACCAATGTTATCCATTGCTACACTCGTACTGGATATATTTACCATTATTTATATCCCTAATAGTACGAGGAAAAAAGGACATTTTGAATCTGTCAGTTCGGCAATCAATTTCTCTAATTTTGTGATTATGGTCCAGTCTACCATAGTAAGTTGGGGTCCGCAAAATATTTTTAACATCACCACTGGGTATCATATGGGTATTGCCGGAAATGAGAAGGCGGATGCAGCTGCAAAAGAAGCTCTAAATATCCCTGAGCTGACGACGACACTAGTACCCTATCAGGATCTACAAGATTCTCTCCGTAAAATAGTCCTACAGCAGTGGAGTGAACTTTGGAGGGATGTCTCAAACAATAAGTTACGGACACTCAAACCGGTAACGTCAGGGTGGCCCACTTCTGTCAGGGGTAGTCGCAGAGAGGAAGTGGTCATCACACGTTTAAGAATCGGGCATTGCGCCCTGACCCACTCGTTCCTCTTCACAGAAGATAAAATTCCTCCTCGATGTGATGTCTGTGGCTGTCCTCTCAGTGTGCAACATATCCTGACTGGGTGTTACAAATACCGGCACACACGTGACAGGCTAGACATCAGCGGCGACCTAGAACAAGTTCTAGACAACGATGCTGATCGCTTAAGCAATGTCACTAGTTTTTTAAATGAAACTAACCTTATAAGTAAAATATAATACATTTTCATATATTTGGGCCTTTTATACTGACATTGTTTTTTCTCTATATTTATATTTCTGCATATTTATTGATATGAATTAGATTGTGCGTGGTGCAAAATGACCATAGTTGTCGACTCACCCTATAAATCCAAATCAACCTACCTACCTACCTGAAGAGCCTATAGGCTGGGACACAAATCAACGTTAACGGCTGACGTGAGACGTTTACGTGAAACGTGAGACGGGAACGTTTTCTCCAGTGGACACAATCAACGCACGCGACTCGCGAGTCCGGAACAATGGACTTACGAAGGCGCAAAGGAAATCCGTACTACCGAATGCAAAAAGGAGTTAACAATTTATTTACAAGACTGTAGAGGTACTAGGTATTCCATGCCGTCGATGAAGTTACCAGATTGCTTAAGTTTTTTATAATGCACAAGTATGAATTCGTGAAAACCGAGTGTAATCCTTCCAAACGAAATGATCACTATCTCCAATGTCAGCAATGACAAACAAGCTTTTTCATGTCATTAGTTACGATATAAAATCTAGAAAATAAATAGAAAAATACAATACCTTCAAATAATTATTCATTCATTGATTCCCTCATTGGAAAAAAGTCAGGGAATTCTCTATGTTAAAATAAAAGACCAATAATATTTACAATATTTGAGACTAAAATTTATTTCAGAAGAGGTATGCATCTACTTGTAACTTCAATAACTCCCACAGGTGGCTCCTTATTGCCAACTCCTCGAACAATATTCATTGGTTTTTCTTGTACGTGAAACGTGGGTGATAGGAGATGACCATCTCTCACGTACACGTCTCTCGTTACGCGCTGTCCGTATACGTTCTCCCACCCATTCGCTATATCTTCCGATTTAACGCTACACGTCTCACGTCACCCGATTACGTTGATTGTGTCCCGACCTTATAATGCCCAGTTCAGTCGGTGCGTTTTTCCTTGAGTGCTAGCCTGCTGGATTTCTTGCGTGCTACCGAGCGGGCGACGAAGGTCGCGGCTAAGCTGGCTTCGCTGATGGTTGTCGGTTCGCACGTAGTGAGCTATCCTCCTTGTTCACTCTTCTTAGAGCCTCAAAACGAAGATGTTTATTGTGATGGTTCTGATTACGAACTGCATATAAACAAGTTTCATCTCTATATGCTTCGATAAGCACCGCAACTTGATCCCTAGTCTATAGATTTGCCCTCGTTTTTAAACACAATATCAACCATACAATGCTATCAAAGGAAGAACCTTTATTTTGATCAGCAAAACACGCAAGGAAAATAGCAACGGACCTAACCTCAAAATCAAGAAAGCTGGCCGTCATCGTTTCCAGCAAGCGAGCACGCACGGCACCCATCAGCACTCCACGCAAGAAATCCATCCCGGAAAAACGCACCGTGTGAACCAGGCTTAAGTGTGGGTGAACACTTGAAACCACCACTGGTGAGGCGAGAAATTAATAAAGCATTTATGAGTATTGCAAGTTTTGTCATTAAAAAAAAAGACTAGGTTTATTGACAGCGGTTTAGGTGAGAGGTTTTCTTGTAAAATCCCACGGAGCATTTTTAGATAGGTTAAGGGGATAAAAACGTAGGAAGTCAGTATGGTGTGTGATTGACGGATGTTAGAGGGGTGGTATACAATAGGGCAGAGCGAAAGAGGGGAAGGGAGCAGTGCGAGGCCGACGCGTTCGCATAGCCTGTGGTGGTAGGGTCACAAACGTTGACCTCTCCACCGTTGACCTCCTCCTCCACCCGTGCCGACATCCCGTCTCCTTCCTGACATTCCGCCTCACCCTCGTGGGGGAAAGGGAGGAGGCAAATACAAAAAAATGGAAGTGAGAGAAAGAGAGGTTCCTGCCTCCCTAATTTGACAGCCTCGCCCTCGGGCCACGGAATTCTATTCCCTTGATTTTTTTCCCTTTCACGCCTGATGCGGAATAATTTGGCGGACCTTCGCTGACGAGGCGAAAGGAAAAAAATATATAGATGAATTGAGTTATAGCTTAAAAGTAATAGAGCATGGGTATTCCGGTAGGAATGAAAATTTCGAAGCAGAAACTAATGGATGGTAAAAATAACATGTAGTAGGTACAACTGATGTTAGGTGGTTATTATTTCGAAGTTTTTTGGTTCATGATACACGTATTCCACTCGCAAAATAACGAACTCGACCATGGTTCTCCATCATGCTCGTGCACGAGTTATCGTGATGCGTTATAGTAGAATGGTAAACTAAAAGAAAATAATCCTTTCAGGCATGATAATGTTGCATTCGATTATGAATAATTGCAATAACAACTATATTTCAACCTAATGGCGAACCTGATATTGACGCCGTGGCGTTGAAACTAGTAGTACCGGTGAACACTTTATGGATTGTAACATAGTTGTCGTTTATAAATAATTCTCGGGTTTCCAGCCGAGTAAGATTTTGTGTTGCTGACGTTTCGACGGAATACTCCTCCATCGTCCTCAGAACAATAAAGCTTGCCTTTCACAGATGTGGAGTCTGTTCTGCTCCAGCGGGCACTGTAGACTGGACTTCTGACGGTGAGAATCGGCGAAAATTGTTTTTTTCAGCAGAGGTTGTCCATGCTGCGAAGCAGCATTTTGTTTCAGGGGTTGCCATTTGCATGGCTTTTGCCCTATGTCTTGTTTTGACTTACCCAGTCAAATGAAAAGAGGAAATCCTTGATAATCGAATTATTGGTCCATTAGTGTGACTATGTCGTAGCATGGTCTACGACATAGATCCCTGTCATCTTTTTTGTCTACGGCCAGCTGTTTTAAGATTTCTTTGTCTGACGTCCTCAGATTTTTTGTATAATCCATTTTTAGATTTTTTATAACGTCCGTTATTGGCGTAATTCCTGATCTTTTGTATACCTCGGTGTTTTTAATCCTTTTCTTATAAAATAAGATTGATCTTATGCATTTTCTTTCTTGTACTTCTATTTGTTTTATTGCTCCTTTGTTTAAAAGTCCTCCCCACGCTTGCACTGCGTACAGTATTACCGGTCTAATGAATATCTCATAAATCTTTATTTTTATCTCTTTTGGCGTTGTATTGCTTCTCAATATTACTGATAGATTGGCTCTCATACCCATTGATTTTGTTGTAACTTTTTCTATATGTTGTCTCATTGATAACTTATTATCGAGTTTTACTCCTAAGTACGTGACTTCATTTGTCCAATCTACCGGCTGTTGTCCTATTCGCAAACAGGAGCATGTCGGGTTTTTTGTCTTTGGCCGTGTAAAGATGATTGCCTGCGTCTTATCTGTGTTTAAGGATAGTCGCCACTTTTTATACCAAATTACCGCTTCATCAAGCCAATCTTGAGCGTAATCTTTGGCCATGTCAACATATTTGCCTTTTGATAGCATCACTACATCGTCTGCATATAATGCTAGACCCGTCAGCCAATTGTCTTCATTTCTCGGAAAGTCGGACAAGTATATGTTAAAAAGGGTTGGTCCTAAGACCGAACCCTGAGGAACGCCTGCGCGGATCGGCCTCTCCGAGCTGTTCTCGTTTTTCCATTTCACTTCGAAGGTTCTTTCCTCTAAGTAAGATTCTGTCCACTTTGTGAGCCATCTTGGTGATTTTGTCCGTGTCATTTTATAAAAAAGGCCTTCATGCCACACCTTGTCAAATGCCTTCGAAACGTCGAGGAATATACCTACAGTTGTTAGCTTCCTATTGGAATTGTCGCTAATAAAATCAAGGACGCGGTGTATTTGGTGAGTGGTTGACATACCTTTACGGAACCCGAATTGTTCCGGGGGGAGGACGTTTCGTTTTTCCAAGTAGTCGTTGAAGAACCCAATTACTACTCTTTCCAGGAGTTTCCCCAGATTTGGCAGTAGAGATATTGGCCGGAAGTCTTTCGGATCTAAAGTCGTTCCACCTTTCTTGGGAAGACACGTGACAAGTGCTTTTTTCCAGATTTCTGGAAAATGGCCTAATCGAATGGAGGCGTTTACTAGGTTCGTAATATATTTTATCGCCTGTGGTGATATTTTCTTTATCACTTCGTTAGGAATGCCATCTATTCCCGTGGCCTTCCTATTAGGGAGGTTTTTAATTATCGTTTCCACTTGCTCAATCGTAACAGACGGAGTTTCGCTCTCCTCTTTCTCCCATTCTTTGGTATTAATTTTAAAAATTTTTTTTCCTCGTGTGTATTCAGCTGCGGAGCAGCAATATTTCAGGGGTTGTTTATTGTTTAAACTTTTGCCCTGTGCCTGTTATATGGCCAGCCTAGCCATTTATTTATTTAGTCCCTGATTTTATCCAATGGGCGCCGATATTTTGCTCTGGTGACGTATTTGGTGCCTATAAGGTCTTTTATTATCGTGATGTCCGAGTTTTTTGCCGATTCAATATAGTTATTTTGTAGTTGAGTTATAATTTGTTTTATTGGCGTGATTTTCGTTATTTTGTAGACGTCCACGTTACTGGTGTATGAGTTTAGTTTGAATATTGTTCGAATTAATTTCCTTTCTAGTATTTTGATGCTGTCCGTCGCAGTGATCGTCATGAGTCCTCCCCATGCTGGTATTGCATATAAAATTTGCGGGCGTATATACGTTTCGTATATTATCTTTTTAATTGCTTCGGGTGTGGCGTTATTACGTAGGATTGGCGAGAGGGATGCTCGCATTCCGAAGGCTTTGGCAGAGATTTTTTTGATGTGTTCGTTCATGTGCAGCTTTTGGTCTATTCTGACTCCGAGGTAATCTACTTGTGACGACCATGGAATAGGTTGTTGCTTTATCCTGAGGCAAGACAGAGCCGGCGTTGTTTTTCTTGGGCCCGTGAAGACTATGGCCTGTGTCTTAGTTGCGTTCAGATTTAGGCGCCATGTGGAGTACCAGTGGACCGCCTCGTCAAGTGCCTCCTGCACGTACTCTTTTGCGAGGTCATATTTTTTGCTTTTGGCTAATATTGCCACGTCATCCGCGTAAAAAGCTGCTTCCGTGAGCCAGCTGCTGCCTCTGGGGAAGTCCGCCATGTACAGGTTAAACAGTACAGGGCCCATGACGGAACCCTGTGGGACGCCAGCGAGTATTGGTCGCGTTCGACTCCTCTCCGATTTCCACTTAACATAAAATTCCCGGCCTTCTAGGTAAGACCACGTGCAAAATGGAAAAAAAAAATTGTTTTTTTTCCATTTTGGCCGCATTATATATGGCGGGGATGTCCCCCGCCCGATCGGCCCTTTTCAGGGCCCTCCGGACTTAGAATATACATATAGCCGTCTCATACGGGGGGCATTGTTGTCTCCTTTTTTCCGTTATTTTTCGAATTGACGGTTTCCATTCTCTGCTGATAATGTACCCAGAATCTCGATTTAATGTGTTATCTTCCAGCCTGATTTCTACGGCCTCTTTAAGGAGACGATCCCAATACCCATTTGCTTTGGCCACCAAGCGAGCCTTGTCGAACGAGATGATGTGATCTTCCGATAAGCTATGTTCAGCCAAGGCAGACCAAGGAATGCCCTGCAAGCCTTATTGCTTTGAGGACGATGGAGGAGTATTACGTCTAAACGTCAGCAACGCAAAATCTTACTTGGTTGGAAACCCGAGAATTATTTATAAATATCATTCGCCGAGAAAGGATCATATATATATCATATATATAGTTATTGTTTTCATTATTCCTACTAAAAGTCTTTGGGAAATGGAAAAGAATCCTGAATAGTATGGATGGAGGCAAGAAATGGCCGACATCAGCATATTTCTAATGTTTCCAGCCTTGATTTGTATCCTGCAGTTATCGTCCATGCCACACGTTCATAAGGACGAGTGCTCTAGATAAATGTTCTGATGATTTGTTTCCATATTTCTACACTTTGATTTCCAACTGTAAGTAGACTAAACTAGTGGTCGAATGCCCTCTTCGCCTGAGCTATTCTACTGACGAAATAAGTTCACTTGTAGGACCCCGGCTACACTAAAAACTTTATTTGTGAAGTGCAAAGACCCAGTGGACTCCAGAGAGAGAAGTGGCGTGTATGCTTGACAGTGTGGTGATTGTGATGGAGTGTATGTGTGTCAAACGGCCAGGAATTTAACATTAGAAGTAGATAACATTTGAATGCTTTTAAACATAACAACCTAGACAAGAGTAACTTTGCGAAGCATCTTTTAGACTGTGAACATCGTAGTGATTTTAATGTCGACATTTTGCATATTTATAATAACAGAAGGGAGTTGAATTCACTTGAGAAACTTGAGATTTTGAAAGCATTGAATGACCCGAAGGTTTCAGTTATAAATGAATATTTTTACCAGGCCTCCTACCCTATCCTCGACACAGTCGCTGCCTACGCTCCCCCTCATTCTACCCGAGGTCTACCACCAGCCCTGTTAAGCACCGCTTATCTCTCCACCCTCCACCACTTCCAACAATACACTCCGAGTCTACCTCCTAATTACCTCCCACCCCCCTTCCTCCCCCCTCCAGTCCAGTTTGTGGTATATATACAGGGGTCTTGCCTTGGAACTTCACCTGATGATGGTGCTTAGCGCCGAAACCTGGGTCGTGTTTTTTTTCAATTTTATTGTGGTTCTTAAAAGTTCGGAATAAATCAATTGTTATTATACTCACTATTTAATTTTTGCTTCGTCCATCGCTGGTTACTCGGCTCCGCCGATATCGATTGTTTTTCATCTCCTCAAGAATTTGTTTTACGTGCAAAATAGTAAGGAAAAATTGGAGACTTTAAAACTGTGGGTGAGCAGGAAGATGGAAAAAGTGCCAAGGGTGGAAAGGAGGATGGATGAAATAATGCCAAGCGTGGTGGCAGATAAAAGGTTTTTGGCATTAATTTAGGGGGAGGTGAGTTGGTGGATGCAACAAGTACTTAGGGCAAGCGTAATGCTTTAGGTCACTCTTGAAGGTGGACCGCTGGAAAAGCAGGGATGTGGAAGAGAAAGAAAAGTCATCTCGGATTGTTTCAAGTGAGGTAGGGGGAACGCATATTGGAAGAGAGAAATAGGGTAAGGAAGCAGCCATGAAGGTAAAAGTGATGAAAAACCGTGTAGGAATACAAGACTACTCTCATAGGTAACAATCGCTTAGACTTACGAGCGCAAAAATACATTTGTCTCATTTTAATTTTTTTTCAGTGCTTAAAAGTCTCATATCTCGATATTTTTAGGCATATACTCCAATCTCCAACTATTGCGATCTACTTCTCGGATTTGGTCGTCCATTTGAAATTGACTAATTAAGAACTTTGGGTACTCATATCAAACGACCGACCTTAAAAAATAAATAAAGATTATGCAAGCATCGGAAATATCGAATATATCTGTCAAGCAGTTTAATGTATGTATATCAATCAATATCGAGTCCCTACAATATTGAATAACCCATGTCAAATCTTTTCCTCCCCGCCCCTGTTTCCTTTTCCCGCGTCCCTCTTCGTCGTTCCCATGGTTCTTCCACCCTCTCGTTTTTTTCCCGGAAACCTTTCCACATCTCCGGGTCGTCGTCATTAATTTTTCACGCCGTTGACTTCCCTTTCTCCCTCTACCCTCCACCTCTACCTCCCCCCCAGTTTCCAAGGAGACCCCATAGGGAAAATTCTTTGGAAGTCGTGCCGCATGCCCGGTTGCCGTGGTGACTCTGTGTGGTGGCGGGGAACCTTTTGTTTATTGCTTTTGGGCAAGTAGGGGACATCTGACCATTCCTCCCTCTCGCCTCACTGGACCCAGTGCACACCCCCTAAATAATGCACATGTATATCGTCCGCGGCGAGAATTAATTTTGCTTGTGGAGAATTAATCTGGGGCCCAGAATGTGCATGTTTTATTTTAGTCCACTTCCTTGACGATTTTGTGCGGAGGGGTTATTCGCTTGGTTTGTTTGTGGGTGGATGTAGCCTTTAATATGGAAAAGATACTAAAAACCAATTTTTCCCTCGCTTTGTTCCGTTAAAAAAATTGAATACCACTGTCTGTCCCATGTTGAAAAAAATTACTGCCAGAGTTTCCTATGCTTTTCTCTACTTTTGTCATTTTCCGTTAGTTCTTAGGAATATTTTTGCTGAAGCAGCCTTTCTTCTTCACATTATAGCTTATAATCTGAAGTATCTTCTAAATAAGGGAGTTTTAATCAACCAGTTCTCTTACCATTACCGAAAGTGCATGTTTATCCCTGCTGATCGGTGAAAAATCGGTGCGAGAAAACATAATAATCCTTGCGTAGAAACGGAAGAGATGGTCATCTAAAAATGTCACTGTGGACATTTATACTTGGGATGCCATTATGGCAACATTTGAGGTTTTTCTCCTGACATCACGAGAAATTTCTCATACATCACTCATTTCAGGGGTTGATTAGTGATCATCAAATAAAATTAATTATAATTTACTACGCATTAGGATCCACATGATGACGATTATCGTGAAAGGGCCATAATAAATTCAAATTGAACTTCAATGTAAAACAGAAGATAGGTATGTAAACAGACCATTGACAGGATTCAAGCTGAAATAAATTTTAAATAAAAAACATAGGGCGGGGTAAGGATTTTGCTCTTTAGGCATTCGTTTAGCGAACATAAGAACTTCAAAAGTAAAAAAATAGGTGTCCAGATCTAACGTTTCATAGGAAGCGTGGCCGCTTGTTAAAACGCCTATTATCTTCCGCGAGAACATGCTTTGCAAAACTACTCATTCGAAGAGCACTCACTTACGGCTACAAAGAATGAATCTTGAGTAAATATGGAAAATATAGCTTACTTGCTACATAATTGTGGTACTAAGGGAGAATCGCTCATGCAAGTTGGTTATGGAGAAAACGCCCGAGAGAGTACTGGACAATGTTAATGTATTGAGATCGCTCCTCCAGACAATCCAAAAGAGGAAAGTGAATTTATACTTTAATTATTAAATGAGGTCATTTGATGCGGCGGAAAAACTTCGTTAGTTGCAAAATGTTGGGGAAAACTTTGAGGAGCAAAACAAAAGGAAGACCAGAATATTTTTCGCGGTGGAATGTAGATTCTCAATTTCTTGATGTCTTATCACTTATTACTTACCTATAAAGTTATGGCAGCTCAACTGATCAAAGCACCCGGTCGGAAATTTAGGGGGTTCACGGGTTCGAGTTCCGGTCAAGGTGTAATTTTTCCCTCTGTAGAAAGGTCTGATACAAACCAATTACTATTTAATAATACCCCTTTGTAGATACTAGAATTTATGTCGCATATGCCTTCAGGATTGATAAGTAATACGTTTATTCAAAAAAGTAGTATCATTCTTCATATTTGCGAACAACAAGTTTTTTTTATATTCATTCCCCGCTAACTTAAACCGTGCCGAAGATATAGATTAAGGAATTGTCCTTCAAAAAAAAGCTGCCAGAAAATGTTCTCCTATTCAGTACCATCTTCACAAAACCAAATATGGTAGCTGTCTCTATTTCCGCGCATGGCATTTTCCCAAGTGGATATCGTGTTTTCGAGGACTAGAGAATTGAAATATTTTTATATATTCTATCTCTCACATAGTTTCACCGGAAAATAGTGCCGGGGAAACATTTCAGAAAGATTGTAATGTTTTTAGTGCGTCGAAGATGACACCGAAATTCGGCCATGAAATATGTGCGTCCGTTTAGCTATTTCTCGTTTTACGGTCGACGTCCGGTATAATGAAAGCCTGTCTTTCTGACGCTGCCGAAATATTTTAGCTTGCCTCGGCAAATCATTTTTCAAAAACGAAATGTATGACGTTCCACCGAAATTCTGCAATACCCTTTTATTTCCTTGAGGAAATGGCATCCCATCCATAGCCTCGTGGAGAAAAGAAATAATAATGCCCATTTTTTTAGCCCAGCAATATATTTTCGTTGACAAATCATTGTTTTGTATTTTAATTGAAAGTACGAGAACCGTTTCATGTTCTTAGTTCTTAAATCCTGTGAAAATTCACGCTTCTGTTGCGAAGCCAACGTGTTTTTCTTTTTTCGTTCGCGTTAATGCATGGCCACCTCGACGAGACGTTCCCAGAGGATAAATTTCATAACGCTCGTAACATTGTTCGTGCGAACGCCTCTTGCTTTGCTTTTGTTTCATTTTTTGCCGTTCCCATCGTTTCCGGGCCATCTCTTGCCGCGGAGGGAGATGACCGTTTTGTTTCGTATTCCAGTCAAGGGGTAGAGTTTTTCACGAGACTAAGGGGGCCGTAAGTAATGTGTGCAACTTTTTAACAAAAAAAAATGTATGTTAACGCGCGCATGTCACTTAGGAAGTTGAAAATGTTGTCACGTCTAAAAAATTTGTGAGATGTTTGTGATAATATATCGCGCAAAATTCAAGTACTCGGTTGGAATGCTAAATTCACTCCGATTACGAATCTATCTGTCTGGACTCGGAAAATTTTGGTAAATTGGGAATGATGAAATTCAAATTTAGTAAGAAATCTTATTATAAAGACAATAAATCGGTGAGAAGTGCTTGTGGATCATTCTTAGTGAATTATGCAGAATGACATATTGAAGAAAGGTATTAGTTTCCAACGAATCAGGAACCTACAGATTGATGATCAATGAGAAGGACAGGACGTTTTCAGCTTCACCACAATCAGCCCTGAGGATAATGAGCAAAATGTCCGTAGGTTTAGAGAACATGACATTTTGAAAATCCCAAACAGACGCATATTTATACATGCTGTCCTTCCAGCCATCGAGGAGCGTGTGGCAGGCGGTGTTAGAATGAAAATTCGCTTAAAAGAAGAAGGAATAAACTGGGAAATGTTGGTTGAGTGTTAATTATACTTTTTTGAAAGAAATAAACTTTCTGTGTTTGTGCGTGAGAAAACGAACTTTTTCTCTCACGGTCTGTCAGGTAATTTCTCCTCATATGTCACATATACCTGTCCTGTTAATGTAGTGTGGGGGTAATTATATGCCTTTAGTGGCTACCTTGAGCTTATGGAACTTTTTAGTGTATAATAAAAATCATGCGAAAAACCTTCTAGTGTCTAAGAGTTCCATAACCAATCCCTTCCAACACCCGAGTCACACGTTCAGTGCCTTTTTTGGATTTTAGTACAATGTAGAGATGGGTCTAAAAGAACATTACAGTGAAAAAGAACTGTTCCGAGAAATGAACTGTTCACTAAATGAACAGTTCCCTAAATCTCCCTGTTCACCAAGTTTCGCCATACACCAAAGACGGCATAGAGGTTACATGGCGTTCACAAAGGAAGAACCCTGTTGAGTAGATAACTGTTCTTTGCGGAACAGGATGAACATCCCTGTTCCGTAGAGAACTGTTCTTTGCAGAAGAGGATGAAGATCACTGTTGAGTAGAGAACTGTTCTTTGCGGAACAGGATGAACATCTCTGTTCAGTAGAGAACTGTTCTTTGCGGAACAGGATGAAGATCACTGTTCAGTAGACAACTGTTCTTTGCGGAACAGGATGGACATACCTGTTCAGTAGAGAACTGTTCTTTGCGGAACAGGATGAACATCCCTGTTCAGTAGAGAACTGTTCTTTGCGGAACAGGATGAACATCCCTGTTCAGTAGAGAAGTGTTCTTTGCGGAACAGAGTGAAAAGCCCTGTTCAGTAGAGAACTGTTCTTTGCGGAACAGGGTGAACATCCCTGTTCATCTTCTTCAGTGAACAGCCTACGTGTTAACTGTTCAGTAGGGAATGCAATGCGTTCTTAAGTGAGCAGATTGTACTTCAATGGCAAATTGTTTCGCGAAATTGCATACACTTTGAAAGTTACAGTATTTTGAATATTCCTGTAACAATACGTTTTCGTGCATAAATAGTGAATATATTTCTCTTATTAAATGGCCAGTTAATCAAAGGAAGAGGTATTTCTGCTTTTAATAAATATAATAATTCTATTTATGGTATAGTATAAAGCGTGGTTTTTCCACAACATGTTCATTTTAAATTTATATTCGCGCTATTTTCAAGTACTCTTAACTATTAAAACGTGTATATCACAAACAACTACGCACTCGTTTCGGCACGTCAAATTGTAATTGCAGCATAGGTTTCATGTACAAATGCAATGGAGAAACATCGTAAGGAGAAAATTAAAAGCAGATCTGGACTAAATTGTTTTGCCCCAGGTTTTAATTGAAAATACTTGGGGTCGTACGTACTTAATTCAGGGTCGCATTATATTCCGACCAATACGGTAAATCAATAAAGAAAATTGTTTTAATGCTGATTTTTTTAAATCAAGTCCTCACCTTGTCAGCTTCGAAGGTTTTTGGTCCTCAACTAATAAAAATATCATAAATCACTGAAATATGCCTCTCAAAGAAACTTTTGGACAGACTTATATGCTCCGTATTATTATTCTGTTGTTCCGAATTATCAAGTGAGGATCGTCGTAGTGCTTCTGTTAACTTTTAATCTAGTGCAACATTTTTTCTTCTGTACACTGTGTTAACTTTGTTTCTTTGTGCTAACATTCGAACCAGCCTTTGGCTCGACTATATTGTGTCGCTCCGTATAACCATGATCATTAGTGAGCCCGCGATGAGTAAAAAGTCACAATCTAGTCTTATCTGGTCGTACTTCACCGATTTGGACATTGATTTGAAAAAAGCTAAGTGCGATGTATGTGGGCAAGTGATGGGTTACGGTGCATCCATTTCAAATTTAAAAAGACATCAAGTCTCGACATCCCACAGTCGATTTGTCTGCATTGAGAGGTCCTAAAGCCATGGCCTCAGTACGTTCTACGGTGAAAGAAGCAGTATCCAACGTGGAAGAAGACGAGCAGATTGAAGGTCCTCCAGTATATAGTACCCCTGGTTCCCTAGTAGCCACTGCAAGACCATCGACATTATCCAACGTGACTACGACTGGTCAAGCTGATCGCGGTAACATTGCTAATGTAGTGCAGTCGACTATTTCATCGTTTGTTCAAAAACACAAAATTGGTGAAATGCAACGGAAGAAGATCAACAAATGCTTGCTGAAATTATTTTTTCAAGATTTTCAGCCTTTTTCCGTTGTCAACGATCAAGGTTTTCGGAGTTTTGCTGCAGCCCTTAATCCAGCATACACACTTCCCTCGAGGAAAACAATAACACCTGCCCTTATTCCTGCTGCGTATGAGCAGTGCATGAATGCAGTAAAAACGAAACTGGAGGGTGTAAATAGTATTTGCCTGACTACCGACGCGTGGACTTCAAGGAACCTGGAGTCATATGTCGCAGTTACGGCTCATTACATCACTAATGACTTTTCACTGCAGTCCATCCTACTAGGGTGCGCATCGACCGAAATGCAACACACCAGTAAGAATTTAGCTACAGAAGTGCGGAGAATCACTGAAACATTCTCTCAGTCAAAAAGTCTTGGTGGTAGTAACGGAAAATGCAGCTAACATGAGAAGTGCTGTGATTAATGAGCTAGGATGGAAGCATTTAGGCTGTTTCGCGCACACATTAAACCTATTTGTTCAAGGCTCGTTGAATCCAGTGAAGACTTTGTTAGATAAAGTCAAAACAATTGTGGCACATTTTAAGAGAAGTACTTCAGCCACGGACAGCTTATTGCTGTTTCAGCGAAATTCTGGGATAATTAATCCAAAAAAATTGAAGCAGCATGTTTTAACGAGAGGGAATTCCACTTTTTTTATGCTCCAGAGGATGATTGGTTTAGAGAATGCGGTGAAAGCCACTGTAGCCATAATCAACAAGAATTTGCCAGTTCTGTCGGAGGAGGAATGGAAACTCTGTGCTCAGCTATGCGCTATTTTGAAGCTAGATAATATCTTGTTTCACCCTGGGTGCAACACCCCTCAGGGTAGTAGATCAATTGCATAATGACCTTAGAATGGATCATCTACATCTACATAATACCCTGCAAGCCACCACAAGGGTGTGTGGCAGGGGGTGATTGCTCACCAAACATGCCCTACATATCATGCATAAAAAAAGGAATAGTATTAATATAGTAGTCAGAACTACACTATTTAAAAAGATAGAAATTGCAAAGCAAACATGCAAAAACATTCTGTTAGTAGGGTTAGCTTTAAGTGCTCATACCAACATGCAGCTACCAATGCTATTCATTGCTACTCTCCGATAGGACATATTTACCGTTATTCGTATCTCTAATTGTGCGAGGGGAATCATAATAGTGAACAAAATACAAATATCCTCAGAGAAATATAAAATTATAAAGAGTAATGGTAATATGGATAAAAATAAAAATGTCTGCTACCATTTCATAGGCATGAGCTACTGATGCAATGAAAAGTCACTTAACGTAGCTTTAAATGCATGGAGTGTCTTGGGGTTTTTATTTGAGTATCCTAGGAAGTACATGTTGTTTTAAAGTTGACTACAGACTATGTGTGATAGATGATATATGGATGCTTGAAAGTATGTTTCCATGTTTAAATTCGCCCATATCTTATCGGTACATGAAAAATATTCTCTTCCTCCCTCCCTCTTCCGCTTTCGCCAGAAATTTATGCTCCTATTATCATTTTGGGCATTCTGTTTCCCTCAGAAACATCCAAAATTCAAATTCATAGACTGCAAACTCCACAAGAAAGAAAAAAACCTTGGTAATTTAATAGGCTAAAGTGGCGGGCGTGAATCAGAGGGGATCCTTGTTTGAATCCCGGTCAAGGTGAATGATTTTCTCTCTGTGGTAATTCTACTACTACGCAATATTCATTTGTTTCCCCTTTCTCATAGTTCTTTACCCGTTTTTTCTTCTTTACGCATTTAAGACTTTCAACACCCCATTATTTTTCTCACTACTCTTTCTTAAATATATTTATAGAAGAAGTTAAGAGACAGGGTGGACGCACAACACTAATATCAAGGGTCTAGGATGACTAAAAGAGCATGAATGCCATGAACCAGGGCCTGTTATAAAACGATGGGTAATTTGGAAGAAATACTCAGAAGATTAGGTAGTTAGGCAGGAATGGTTGGAGGTTAGAACTATGGTTAACCAAAAACGGTATCATGTAACAGATAGGGCATATAAGTTCTTTATACCCATCTAAACCTACCTTAACCGAAATAACGTTAGTCATGGAGGGTAGTATATTGGAGAGGGTGCAGATTGGAGAGAGGAAAAGAAAAGACATTCCGGACATGAAGTAATGAGGGTTAGGCGATATGCGGAGTTAAAGATAAACTTCTCGTTATATATGTAAATTTAATAAGGTCCCCATACTATGGGATGCATGGGATGTGTTTAGAATTATTTATAAATATTTTCCTTTTAATCATATAGGTATAAAAATCTTGTAAAATATGTGAAAAGGTCTATCCTGTTGCATGGTTTACATTCCAAACTATTTGCAAGGATTATTTTCAATCTAACCATAACTTTTAAGATCATCATCAGTATTTAAATCCTAGTATTGGTTAGTTGCAGCCCTCCATTCTTCCCTATTCAGTGTTAATTCCCTCACGCCCTGGTATGTTTTCTCTTTCACGTCCTTCTTTATTTGCCGTATATATTAGTCCCTTGGTCTTACTCGCGGAACCTTCCCTTTAATTTTTTCCTTTATTATATTTCTTACTAATTCATTGTGCCCCAAGATATGTCCAGTCCATCTGGTTCTTCATTTCCGTAGGGTTTTCCATATTGTTCTTTCTTAATCTGCTCTCCTGTACACCTCTCCATTCCTCCTCTTTAAGGTATTTCAGTATTATCAAGCACTTGAAATAATCAGCGCAGAGAGAAGTTGCCCGTTTCCTTATTTTATCTTTGTTCCTTCAATGATTTTATTCCTTCAATCCCACTCCTCACCAGGGATTGGCATGACAATATTAAGGATTGTGTCCTGTAGAGGGTTGAGATGTGACGGGTGGGTGGTCGTAACACTCCATGGCCTATGTTTTCTAAATTTCACCATCCCACCCGAGCCCCCTTTGTAAGGAAAGAATTGTTGCGTCTTCTCTCATTATCTCCGCCTTCTCATTTGACTTGCGACCGTGGCTGCAATTTCTCTGTCATTCGAACCACGATCTCTCCATTCATCTGAGTTTGTTTACTGTCCCTTCACATCCTTGCAGACGCAACCGAGGGGGATAAAGGGGGTGGGGGAAGAAAGACTCACCTTCTGACCTCCAGCGGTCAACCCTGTGATGCCTTGGGGTACATTCTCAATGCCCTGGGGTGCATTATCCACGTGTCCGGGGAATATCTGAGTGGGTCTGCATTTTTAATGAGCATCCTCTGTTGTGACCATTGTTCGGACCCTCTGCCCAGCGGACGGCCTTTATTCTCTATTCCACCGTGTATCTTCCCTCGAAAACCCTTTCTTATCCCTCCCTCACACACCCTACCTCCGTATCCTCGTGGATTTCTCTCTACTCGACTCACAACAATTTTCGAGGGACGATCGATATTTTTTTTCGTGAATTAGAAAATGGAATTTGCAAAAGGCAGGAAGCTTAAGTGAGAACCGTCCGTTGTTTAATAAATGAAATAGAAGAATTTGATGCAGAAAGGTGTAATAAAATGGAGGTAGTGAGAAAAAGTTGTTCCAGGAGGATTTTATTTCTTTGCTCGATTTTTTATAATTGTTTGTTCATATAAATCCAAATTTTACTTCTCAAGGTAATTTTTGAAGATAAATAATTCAGGAAGTTTTGGCCGCAGGTCGAAAGCTGTCTGATTGCACAAAAGTCGCTACTTTTGAGTTCTACTTCGGAAAAGTATTTTGTGTTTGGCTTAGTATTATGAGATTGTATCCCATAATGCTCTATAATCTCAGCTGTTGAGGCACCTAAACCCCTGGTATACTGCTGAATTTTTGGTTAGGAAGTTTTGTTGCCTAAGAATTTTTTTATAACCTTCAATGTGAAATCTATCTGGCATACCACAGTAAGAAAACGTGTAATGATAGGAGTGATAGTGAAAATTGGTCATAAGAAGGCATTGGGAAAAACTAATATACGAGCACGAGCATTTGTATCTATGTTAAGAGCAAATACTTAAACAAAGTGTATATTCATATCAGATTTTGCTACCGTTTACACCCCAATATCGTTTAGGTATTTATTCTTGGATATTCATGCCTTTTTAACAAATACTTCTCCTTTAACGCATTTTCCCTCAATGCGTGAAGTTTTTGTTAATCGCTCTATAAAATTATAAATTTGCATATGCATGGATTCTTAACTTTCCCTGAACTTTGTTTTTTTCTTGGAGGTTTGAACTTCCTTTTGTGGGGAAACATTAAATGATCGTCTTCATTCCGTGCAATAAAAGACGTGCGCCCATTGATCAAACACTCCAACCCCCATAATCCGCTTCCTGTTTCCTGCAGCAATATCTCTTTCCAACGTCCAGCCACTCGCTGAGGGGTCGTTGCGCCATTAGCGAAGGTGGACGGGAGGTACATGGGGCCGGTACATTCGAATAGCCCTCTCCCTTTGGATGCAGCGATTCCAACCTAATCTCCCCCTTGACCCCTGCGGGCTACATCGGTATCGGTCTCAGTCAGAGTTTCGCACACTCTGGGGTGCCGTAGGCACATACCACAGGGGTGCCGCGTACCACATGAATGATTGAGGTAATAAAAATTCCTTGCGCGTTTTATTATGAAAACTACTCTAAGCATGGACGGTTGAGGGCAGGAAATTTATGACTCTTTTTGTTATAAGTGCAGAAAGTCTATGTTAATGAATTATATATATCTCCTTCGTGCTAGACGACAAAGGATAATAAAAAAACTTAATAATCAGCATGTAACATTACTTTAATCCTCTGTAAAGTCACTCACTTTGCAGGCCATGTGCTCAGTATTGAGTTTATAGAATTGGCGCTACTAATTTATCGAGTATTTATATTTTATTATTTTAGTATTTATTATTTATATATTGTATTTATGTGGCACGTAGTACATCTACATGCACATAATACACTGACAGCCACAGTAAAAATATACGGCAGTGGGTGAACCTTAACCAAATAAGCGCTACCTATCACAAAGAGTAGGTATTAGTAGCCATGTTTTAGTCAAATTATAATAATTTACAAAATTAAAAACCGAAGCGTGCATGCATAGTCGAGCTGTTAGTTGAATTAGGTAAAAGACTATATACCGCCATAAAACTATCTACCGATAAAATTACCGTCATTAATAAAATTATCGCCTTGAAATAATCTTGAGATTATCTATATTTATTGCAGTGATGAAGAAGATGGCCTACTTAAAATCAGTAGACATTTATGAAAAATTGTAGGGATTATATGATCCCCTTCTTTCTTCCTCTTTTCACCACCAATAGCATACAACTACTCACTCTATGATTGAAATACAGTTTTATTTCTCCTTGCAATTTTGAAAAGTTTAATAGAACGAGAGGTCTTTCCAGAATAGGTCCTGCCTGGTCTATTATCTCCTTACCCCATTGTTTCGGGAAGGGAAGGAAAGGTGGTCCCTGGTTCAAATCCAGGAAATACTTTCAGCAAAGTACAACATGTATATATTTTTCTGGGTACCTGATATTCCTGAAACATCACGTGCTGATCCAAATTGGAACTGTCTCCCCCCCTCCAATTTTCCCTGATTTCCGAACTCTACTCCAGCTTTTCCCTACCGTTCGAGCCCTTCCCGTTTGTGAGGCTTCAAAGCTAATTGACTGAAACTCAAGCTGGCTAAATACTCTTCCCAATCCCTTAACTTTTGCGAGAGTATCATAAATAGGCACGAATATAATGTACATGTTTTTTGACGTACGTGAGAGAAGTTTAAAAAAAAAGAACTCAACTTCTCTTTGTACATTGTTGCGCTTTGGTTTTTTACGTGGATAAAGAAGGAAGGTGTCTGACTATAATAAGGGTTAAAACCCCTTTTCTACGCTCAGTATTTGGAGTGGGATGTTGAACTCTACTTTCACCATCCAGGCCTAACTTCTGGCTGAAAACAGCGATCCTTTCTCTATTGGACCTCCTGCCCTACCGCACGTCTATCATTCCCTCCCCCACCGTCATCAGTGGCGGGGGTGAGAAAGGATGGATGCTGAGAACACTCCCCCGTGGACCCCTCCCCCTCCCCGCCGAGGGAGGTGGATTGTGGGAGAGGGAAGGGGGAGTTGCCCTCCGCTCTTCATTCAATTGCCAACCCTCTGGCGCCTCCGTCGGCGCCTCCATGAACGGTCCAATATGGGAAAAGGTGGAGGCAGATACAGGGTTGGAAAAGGAATTCCCATGAAATGTTAAAGCTCGGAAAAAAAACTCTACACCACCGTAGAAGTTATTCAGAGGAGGTCACCGAGAACTAAGGTCACTTGCGCCATTACGAGTAGGTGAAATGTTACTTAGGAGTGTAATTCTTCAGTGGTGGTAGTAGTTAAGAGGAAGCGACCGACGACTAAGGTTATTTCATTCATTTTGGGATAAATGGTGTTTTAGTTAGAGGCAGGATTTTTTAGGTAAGGGGGAAAGGGTGAAGAGAAACCAAACGTCAGCATTAGCCTAGTCTTAATTAGGTCTCTGACTAGAACCAAGCGGTGCATCGTTTGGCGTCCCATCCGACGGGCGGAGTACTGAACTTGAAGTGCTCTCCGAGTGGGGACTGGTAAATAACTGGAAAACCTGACACCGGTGAGACCTGGAATTTTTCATATTACGTGTTGAAGTAAAAACGATGTTGGCATTACCCAGCTCTAAACCGAAGTAGCCACGAGGTTCACAATTGAACAGCATATCCAATGGATGTAGTCTCACTAAAATATTCTCTGCCATTTTCTGGATACCTACCGGGGCTCTGGGTGTGTGGATGTAGCCACCATGCCAACGAAATCCCCTATTGGGCACCTCAAGAGGAAATAAGGGATGAATTACCTGAAATCAGGATTCCTTTGGAAAAAATCTTCTGTGCTAAAGTATTAACGCAACTGACTTGGCTCAACTAATACAAACACACAAGATGGTTTCATTCGAAAGCAGTATCGCTGCCAGATGCAGTGCATTGAAATAATAAAATTTAGGATTATTAAATTTCGTTTTTGGATGGATTAAAAGGATTATTTTTTGTTCCTTCCGCCTATATCATGGCGTTGAACAACCTTCCTTTGCCAAACCTCACTGTTACCGACGAGATTCTTCTCAAGAATCAATCTCTTCACTCGCAACACTGACCATTTTCTTATGTCATATAGATAGATTCCTCACGCATCCAAATTCACATCCCAAAAGGGCCTCCTATTCTGTCCAACCATACCCCTTCGGGGTACAAGTTTCTCAAACCTTCAGAGCCAGAATGGACGTCAAAGTTTCAACCAACAACTTTCTCAAGCATGTGCCCAAAATCCCATCAATTGGTTCTCTCCTTCACGTAAATAATTTACTTTGCTGACGCTACTCTCAGCACCCTCAAATGACCTTACACCACACTTATCCACATGGCTCAAGAAAGATGCCATTGTGTTAAGCTTGCTCTATTGTGTACTTATTGGAGCAAATTGTCTAATTAGTTCTGGAAACACTTTTGTAATTGTAACGTACGCCATATTATGCTTTTACCAAAACTTCAGTAACCATCTCTTTTTTCTCTTTCCAGGTATGTGCCGAGTAATTCGTTGATGATCGGACGAAAGCATAAACTACCACCGCTATGAGAATACGTTAAGTATGATCTCTTACATTTTGAGATATTGTTTAGACCCTAGGTACTAAAATATACTTTTAGGACCTTGATTTTGACCAGCCTCGGATAAAATTCATTTGAGCTTTTGATTTCGATAATGGAGAGACTTTTCCCAACTTCTCATTTTTGGAAAGTGATAACGTAACGTATGTTACATTTTGTTGAAAACCTTACTGTGCTACTTGAAATAATACTATCCATAAATTCTTGACTCCAATCCTCGGGGGGGAAAAATACTTGAAAAGGATTAAGCAGAGCATCATCTGAATGCAAAACGCGCTCGCGATAAGGTGATATAATAGAATGGAATAGAAAGCGTTCTTTATTGTTCTGGGACTATAAGTCCCCTGGAACATCGAATAAAAAAATATCACATGCCAAATAGAAAAGAAAAAAAGAGACAAAGCGAATGTAGTCAGGGCAACAGCCGTACAATTGGATAATGGAGCAATATTACGCATATAAATTAACATTAAATAATAAATACGAATATAATGAGTACATCACCATTAATTGGTAAAGGTTTATTATTTTATTAAACCATTAATTGGTCGAACCAATAATTACATAACCATTACAATAAAAGCCACGATATAAAAGTAAAGAAAACACTAAATGACTTGAAAATAAAGCATTAAATAACAAGGAATATAAATTAATATTCACAATATCAAGCATTTCAGTTAGATAATACAATACAACAAGATAGCACACAATAAAAGTAACAAAAAAAACGATTTTGAGAAACCACATTTAAGCAGAGCAGTATAAATGTTCAATAATATTCCTCTTAAACCTTGAAGTTGTAGGAGAGGTTCTTACATTGTCAGGCAAACAGTTCCATAGTTTGCAAGAGGAGATGAGATATAATGGCCACTCCTGATTTTTATAACCACGGGAATTCAATTTCCTCTGCCATGGTTTAACGCCTATTGCCTTGCGATCCCAGAATTCCTTGCTCTGCTTCATACTCTCCATCACCTTCCCCGACGATGAATGTATGTCGGGAAGAACGCCACCCCATCAAGTCAGAAATTTTTCGCCTCGTGAGCTCCCTCGTTTTCCTCCGCTCCGAACTTCGTTCAACCGTATTCCCACTCCCTCTTTCGGCCCTCAAACTCCCCCCTGACCCCTTGCTCATTCCTCACTGACACCTCCCAATCCCTCTACCTTCTTCACTTCCACGAAACAGTTATGATGGCGAGCGAGTGGGAAGTGGCCGACGAGACGAAAGGAAAATCGTTTTTCTCCCACGGCAACAACTGGAGATGTGTTGTCATGGAGATTGAACCGACACGACGAGACGCCCGCCCTCCTCAAATGCGGTTTCCATGGCAATTCTCTTTTTCTGTTACCAGAATTCCGGCGAAGGTTAGAAGACGATCGCATTAATCATCTGATGGTAAAGACAGACAGTTCTTTTCTAATAGCTGGTATTCCACAGAGAAAAATCATTCGCCTTGACCAGGGCCTGAACCCGGACAACCTGATATCTGGCCAGGTGCTCTACCAGTTGAGCTACCAAGGCGTTCTCTGTGCAAATTATAGAGGCTTTAAAGAAACAAGATGTTACCGGACTGCTGGACATATTATGTCACAAAGCAGCCGTAGTCGTGCGCATGGCGCCACCATCCACGAGGCAATAGCCGATATTGGAACACTAAGGTGCTTACTTATGACAAATTCAAAGTTCAAGAACTGTTATTTAGAATTTTTAGAGTTGAATAGTAGGTTTCCAATGGTTGCGTGGATATAAATGGAGATTCTTACTCTCTTTCGGGAAAGCTTTGCCTACACGATACGACAGAGGGCCAAGAGATGGTATTTTGTGTCATGATGGTCATGATTTAGCTGTCCAATCAACTTTTGAGGACATAGTCTTAATGGATTTTAAAGGGCGTTGTTTCGACTTTCTATCGAGAGTATTATCAGTAGTAACAGTTTTATATCCGTTGTGAACGGCAATAGATTTAATTATTGAAAACTCTTTGTCAAGAAGTTATTGATTTTTTGAGTTTTTAAGAGGTATTTTAACTTACGGAGAATTTTTAGTTTGGGGATATTATTTGGAAATTTGGAAATTTGAGAGTACAGTACTAAAGCGATATCGTCATGGGAAAGGTGCCATTCTTAAAAAAGAATATGTATGGGCTCACGTAAAGTAAAATTAGAATTAATCAAAACAGTCTTCTTTAATTTTTTTGCAATAATAAGAATTTTTCTCTATGACACATGAGTTTGTCACAAGCTTTAAGGTTTATTTGTACCCTGAGTTTCTGTTGGTCTCTTACCCTAAATCAATCAGGAAATTTTCCATTCGTTCCTCTTTATGTGCCGCACACGTCAACTTCGCATCATCGGAACTGAAAATCCGCTCGCCAGCTCACAACATCCGGCGAATTATCGATCCATTTAACGTTATGTGCCACAGGTGCCTGTTTTGTGACAGTTAAATGAGAGTTGATAGGTAAAAAATCTGGCGTATTTTCTCTCGCGATTTGAAAACGATTATGTATTTTCTCCCTTCCAACACCGTAGGAAGGGAATGTATTGAATATTATTTTCGACCTCGAAAAGAAACAGAACATTCATTCGTATTTATCAACTCCCTATTTATGACATCAGTCTTAGTCTTTATGATGCCAGTCATCATGATGAAGATTATAGAACGAGTAGGTATTTTCTCTGCATGAGTGGGGCCATTGTTAAGCAAAGATTTGATTCCAATTCCAGTATCCCCGTTTTTAATTTGAAATTGGTGCGGTGGATCCATGTCCCTCTGACGCAATAAAGCGTTCATAAAGTTAAAATATACAGCTTGTGAATCATGGACGATGACAGCAGCGGAGAAAAAGAGGGTAGGAGCATTTGAAATGTGGTGCTACAGAAGAATGCTGAAGATTAAATGGATCGACTGAGTAAGTAATGAGGAAGTGCTAAGAAGAGTAGGAGAAAAGAGAAGTCTGCTGAAAACCCTAAAAAGAAGAAGGGAAAACTTAATCTGCCATATCTTGAGACACGATGGCCTGATGAAGACTATCGTCGAGGGAAAAGTGAACGTGAAGATTGGAAAAAGCAGGCCTCGTATGAGATAGTACATGGAACAGGTTGTGAAGAATCTAAAAGAGAAGAATTACGTCACAATGAAAAGGTTGGCCGATAGAAGAATCGAGTGGAAAGCTGCGTCAAACCAATCCTAGGATTGTTGACCAATGATGATGACCTGTGGTTGCGCACTCCTATCTGCACCAAATTACCGACTTATCGCAATTTGCGAAAATTAACTGGGCTCTCGGTTTTCTCCCCTGGATTATTAATTCGAAGATACTGAATGAAAGGAGCTATTGGAACAATTTTTTAACGCCCAAGAGCGTCATAAACCTAATTCTACTCCCTGAAAAATTCCAAAATTGGCATAATAAATGGTTGATAATCTGAGTATTATCACCTTCAATGTTTAGAGTAATGAGGAAAGGCACTTCCCTCCGTTTGAACTCCGGTGAAAAGACTTTGGGAAAATATTTATTTCACTACTTAACTAACTTTTTCCATGCGCGTTTCATTTCAATACTCATAAAATTCTTGAATTCAAAGATACCTGTATGCACCAAGGATTTAAACTTTTTTAAGTGAACATTGAAAGAAAAATGGAACGAAATATTTCATCGAATATTCAGTTGCATTTACCTCTTGATTTATTGAAGGCTTTTTATTTCCAAAACATACGCGAGAAAATACTTACCAGCTCAGTGGGCATAGAGATTCAACCTCTTGAAATGCTTCATCGCCATCCTGGGGCAACAATCCAAGATTGGTTTGACGCGCAGCTCTCAACTCAATTCTCACATCGGTTAACCCCCTCGTGTTTACGTCATCCTTCTCTTTTACATCCGTTAAAACTTGCGCTATATATTTCATGCGAATTATTTCTTTCCCATTCTTCTCATTCTAATGTCCCTAAACGATTGTTTTCATCATGTATCAAGATATGCGCGATTAAGTTGCCTCCCCCTATTCTGCCTCGGGATAGAATTTTTGAAATACCAATCGGAAGGAAAGCTTGAATAAAATACGTAAGTGAATGCTTTGATGGGTTACCATACGTTTTTTTTTTTGTAAAATGTATGATACTTCCGTAAACAAGGTCTTAGAGATGTACTCAATCTGTTTGATAGCAATCAAACTACCTTAAACCGCTTAGAATCGATCAAACAGAGGAAGAATTTGCTTTCGACTGTCGATAACGTTCTCGAGTTTTGAAGGAATTACATCCAGTTCGGGGAACTCATCTCCTCTTCAGACTCCTGTCGAGGTGCCACGAAAACTCCCTATTGATCTCCGAAATCAATTTCCCCTTCTCATCTCCCTTGTTTTCCATCAGCAGTGCGTTTTCATGGGGGTGTTTTTTTCCTCTCCCGCTGGATAATCGTTAAACCCTCGCTCTGTCTCGAGGATACACTCCCCCACCCTCGAGGATACACTCTCTCACCCTCCACCCCCGCTCACGCGAAAGGCATGAAAATAAAATGGGAGAGAGGGAAGATAAAAAAAAGAGTGTATAAACTCGAAGAATTTTTGGAAATGGCTATATGGGTTGAGATGAGCTCGGGATTATCAATTTCCAACTCAATCAGCAATATCGTTCTCGACGTCCTCATCCGCTGTGCTCGCTGAGAGGCGCGGGTGGGAGATTAAGGCAGGATGAGGTGGTTGTTTGAGTTCGTGTCGTTTGAGTAACTGAGCTTGGAGGTTATTGCAAAGGAAGGGTCTATGAGAATTTTTCTCCATACTGGGAGATTGGTGATTCAGACCAGAGGAACTTTCAGCATGTCCGAGGAAACAATATGCAAAAATGTTCGTGTGGGCAGCAGTATTTAACAGATCAGAAGCTAGGGACGTTTGTTACATCTGATCGAAAAAGAGATGAAGCACGATAGCAAGATATTCCACAGAGAAAAAAATCATTCGCCCTGATCGGGACTCGAACCCGGACCCCCTGATTTCCGGCCAGGTGCTCTACCAGTTGCTATCGTGCATCTCAGCGGGTAACTCCGCTAAAGTTTTCGCGGCTAGCACGCGAGCTTTGAATTTGTTAAAAAGAAATGAAGCCTTCGAAACCCGGTGCTGGATAAAGATGCTAAAATAGTATCAAAAGTCTTTACGCGGTGGAAGGATGTCATTATTGTTATAAATAAGCACTTAGTGACTTCTACAACCTCAATTTAATATGATCAACCGGTTTCGGTTGTTCAGCCATCTAAGTACAGATGCATGAGTTTCATTCTGTATCAGTGTATACACGTAAGTTTTTTTTTGGGTAAAGAGGAGATGGTACAGAGTGGTAAAGGGGGGTTGTAGATGACGATAAACAAGAGGGATGGGTTTGGGAATTTTATGGCATTCAGGAGGTGATCTAAGTGACTTTAAAGCAAAAACGTTATATGGGGAAGGGGCAGAAAGATGGACACCTATGAGTAGCGGTCGATTAGCTTTGTGAGTAATTCAAAGCATAAAAACTGAATTACGTTACCTAACACAACCCATCCCCCTTGTTACTCAAAACCTTACTCCCCTCCCCCCCCCTCCCCGATTCCCATGCCCACACTCTATACCCGTTTTTTCCTCCCCCACAAAAAACTTAAGTATGTATACTGACACGGAATGATTGCCATGTACCTGAAGGTGTCTTAACAACCGACACTGGGCGATTTAAAATTGTTGTGGGAGTCAGAGAGTCTATTTTTATACCATTTTAAATGGTATTGAAAATTAAATGGACAGAAATGGTTAGATATGAGGAAGTATACAGAAATGTTGAAGATGAAAGGATTCTATGGCAAGGGATACAGAAAAGAATAACACAATGGATTGGATAAACCATAAGAACAATTTGTGAATGACATACTGATGCGAAAAAATGAAGGAAAAACCGCACGAGAAAAACCGAGGGTCTTCTTCGACATTGATTGATGCAAAAAAAATCAAGATGGATGTTGGCATGAAGATTCGTAGGGAAGTAAAAAGGAATGGGATAGGGAAGAATGGAGGGTTGTGATAAAATATTTTACGGACTGATGTACTAATGAATGAACTAATGAAATGAATTGCAACACGCATTTACCTCCAAATGCATGAGTATCATTGTTTTATACATCCTTAACAGCAATTATGTCAGAATAAAAGAGGAGTTTACGCGTAGAAGAGAACTAATGGCTGGGTAGTTTTGTAAATTTGTAAAGAAAAGGCTAGTGAAAAGTTCTAAATAGGGCGTGGCTCTATTGGCACGGAGAAAATGGGCCGTAAGGAAAGAAGATAAGAATAAATTTAAGAAGGAGAGAAAAGGAAGTCGATTGGGAAAATTAGAAAAAAAGGAGGTGCAATGTTGAGGGTGCTTTGAAGGAAGTGACTGAGGAATGTTGGGCAAGTGCGGCAGAGGGAGGAGAAGAACGGGTAGTTAGGATAGAATGATGAGTGCTAGGAGACATGGGAGGAAATATAGAAGGACATTATGTTATAGATAAGGGTTGTGGGATAGTTAAATGCCATCATAAGTTGCCTAAGATGGTAGAACATTGAACTGAAAGAGTAGAGTGTTAATAATATTTCTGATAAAAAATTTAAGGTTTTTGAAAAAGGCGACCGACAACTGATGTTATTTGCATGTTAGGGTAAGGATAGCGCTCGATTTTAAAGGGAATTTTGGACCGGTAGAGAGAAATTAGGTGCTTGATAATAACAACAATAAATATTCCTGCCTGCTGCGCAGTCACCCACTGCCACACACCCTTTTGGAATTTATCAGGGGAAACTTAGATGCAGATGAGGCTATCCTAAACAAGATATATTTTATCGTCAGAAAGTTGAGAAAGGTACGAGTAATCAACGAAAGAAGGACAATTTGAGGTGAGCATGGCAATAGATGAGAGATCATTGAGGGCAAATATTCGAAGAAACCAAATGTGGATGCAGCACGTATCGGGTTGTCGTGGTGATGGAAAAATCGATTTCGATTAAAATCGAAAATCGAGTTTTAATAGTCAAAGATCGAGGAAATCGAGATCGAGCCATGATCTTCGAGTTTCGATCCAAACTCGATTTTTCAACTTCGATCGTGACAATTTCGTTTGATCTCAGCAGCGCGTAGTAGTCAGTAGAGGTCCTTGATGAACTGGCACTGAGGTCACTTCTTGTTAGAAGTAGATGCCAGTAGAAGTTAGGCAATACCTCAACAGGCCACCCGTCGGTAGGAAAGTCAACCCAAATCCTCTGGAAGTCTGGGAGGAGATAAAGGGTGAATACCCCAACACGTACCGTTTCGCGATCTGAGTGCTGAGTATGATAACGTCATCCGTCCCATGTGAAAGACTTTTCTCTAAGGCCGGTAAAATTGGAAAGGCACGCCCTAGATCATCAAGAAAGCATCTCAATTAGTTGATCTTTCTTAAAAATTTTAGTGAAGCCGAATGATTCCAAGCGGTGATCCACATTAGAGTAAATTGTAAATTTTTATGACTTATAATTCAAGAATGTTTTCTAAGTACATTTTTAGGGATTTTTTTATATTATTCAAATATTTATTATGAGCGTTTTTCAAATGAATAATAAACATGTTTTTGTACCAACTGCATTTTTTTCAAAAATGAACCGTAGATTTTTTCGATTAATCGATCTTTTGATTAAAATTTCGATTTTTGCTGAAAAATCGAGCTTTTCATTTCCATTAAAAATCGATTGCTCGAAAAATCGATTTTGACCGACATTTTTCCATCACTAGGTTGTCGATAGGTTAAATATACGGTTTGTTATTAGACGAGAGATTATAAGGGAAAAGAAATTCAGCCGTACTAGTTCTTAGATTTTAAGGTTCCCCGGCAGCTAAGGGTACATCCCTCTATGCTAAGATCTTGATCCTAGGGTAAACGCAACATTCACGCCTTAGGTGGATGCCGCGACCTTTAGGCTGCCAGGCCTATCAATCTGGCTACCTGGCCGGATCAATGCTTCCATCATTGAGTAGATATGCTTGTGTAATCTTATCAGTGAATTCACATGATGTAAAGACCATCTCTATTGTTTTTGGGTTCATGAAAAATAAATGAATAAATTTGGGGTTTCAAGTTTGAATCGAGGATTGATCTAGCTTCATCATGCCGTAGGCAATACATATATGAATGTCCTGCTACGCTATTGTATACGTATATCGTGATTCATTGTTAACATATCCGGTAACGCGATATAGCGCCGTACAGTTTGTGGTATCATACTCTCAGCAATAAAGATGCGATAAGCCGATTAATAAAATATTTCTTCCTGGGAGAGTTAGATCATCGACAGCGGGAAATATTGATATACTTTTCTTTGTATACAACTTATATTTTTACGTGACCCCACTTTTTGATGGAGCGATGTCGACTTATAAAACGAGAGGCACGGCTTTGAATTACGAATTATCGTGCCGCCTCAAATAAGATTACCGTAAGTCAATTGATAAGTAATGCAGTAAGGTACGTTTTTGCGATTAGATATATGTGTATGACACAAATTTACATGTCATACAGGAGTGGAAAACTGTTCGGATCTGACATGAGATATCACGTGATGTGAATTTAAATATTGAATGAAATTTAAAAACCCTATCTTGCATTACGGGGCGCCATGTGTTGATGTTTAGATGTGTGATTTGAACGAGATATGCGTTATAATGAGATGTGTACGCCCGACATGAATACGCACGTACCTTCCTTGATGAAAGAGAGAAAATTAAAAAAAAAATGTTAGGTGGGACGTGAATTCTATATCGTTTATGTAACATCACTGTGATTAGCGGATTTATTGTGAAATGCCACAGTAGATCAGCTCATATTGCACCCATTGCCATTGATATTTCATGTCGAAAGAAATCGATGCATGAATTTCTATGACGCGTGGCGCCCTTGGGGACATAAGTAGCATCGAAGAAGTCGTGTAAGCACGTTTATGTGGGCAGAGTACATAAAGGGTTGATCGAGGGTGGAAGGAAATGGTAGACGCTCGATAATCAAAACGGGGAGATCCATTTGAGAAGACAAAGTTGGAGAAGGGTAGGAATGAAATTAGGACATGACGCAACAATGGAATGGAGAGAGAAAGAGACGGTTTAACAATTGACTGAGAGAAATGTTATTTCGAACGATGTTGGAAAGAATATCATGATTTTCTTCTGTCCCATAGCTGATAATTTTGTTGGCCAAGTAAAATAGTAATATTCAGACCAGACTAAATTTACTAAGGTTTTTTGCAGGATTGATCAGGGAACAGTGCAGCTCAGTATTTGTCAAAGAATAATCAATTTAACATATATGCGTGTGAAACAAAATATTAGCGGTAAAAAATAAGACGAGTTATTTGATCCTCTTATATTATCGTACCACCAGGTTTGTGCGATTTTTAATTAAAAAGCAATTTTTTATCTTAACATATTTTCGATCCACTGTCTCGTATTATGTATTAGGGGTTAGATGGAAGAGGGGACTTTCACTCTCAAGCTCGCTCCAATAAAGACGCTTATCTATCTATCTATTACTTAACATCGATGCGTTCAACTAGTCTTCCATCCCAAGAACCTGGGTTCCAATCCCAACAGTGGCGGATATTTCATTGATAAACCGATCATCGCTTGATTTCTATGTGGAGAGCACTCCGAGTTCAGTACTCCATCCGTCGGGCGGGACGTTTCGGGAACCGTGGATCCCTTGGTACCTCTCATTAAAAGAAGCATAATGCCGATATCGGGTTTTATTTCACCTTTCTTTTCCCCTAAATCATTCCTGTCCGTGTCTAATTATCCACCTATCCAAAATGGCGCAAATGACCTTAGCTATTGGTCGCCTCTCCCGAAAAACTAAGATCAGTTCAAAAGATTTTGAGTGATCCTGTATTTTAAATTGTCACGAATTAATAGATACTGCAACATTGCGCCGTACCCTGAATAAAAAGGGTGTTTCCATTTGTTTTCTTTTATGTCCGAAGCTTTGTTATTCTTATTTGTTCTTTATTGTGCAGATGGTTGTTTCGATTCTTTTAGGCGAAATTGATGATTTTATTGATGTTTAGAAATAAATACTGTTTTGTTAATTGTTTAATGCTTATATTTTGGTAAATATTGTTAAGAGTGTTCATAAAAGGCAGAGAAGGAGGGATTGTTGTGAGAGAGGCTGGAGGGAGAGGGAGATGTATATTCTAAAATAAAGATGGGTATGGAACTGTGGAAACCAAATAAACTATCGAAAAAAAGGTCATGACATCACAAGACATTACAAACAAATAAGCATAACTTATAAATGTTCAAAAATAGTTACCTTCATAATGCCAAACCCGAGAGAGAAATAAATACTTAGCTATTTAATAAATTTAGAATTTTTATTTTGGCGATCATCATCATTGGTCAACAATCTTAGGATTGGTTTGACGCAGCTTTCCACTCGATTCTTCTATCGGCCAACCTTTTCATATTGACGTAATTCTTCTCTTTTAGATCCTTCACAACCTGTTCCATGTATCTCATACGAGGCCTGCCTTTCCCAATCTGCCCGTTCACTTTTTCCTCGGCGATAGTCTACATCAGGCCATCGTGTCTCAAGATATGGCCGATTAAGTTGTCCCTTTTTCTTTTTAAAGCTGTCAGCAGACTTCTCTTTTCTCCCACTCTTCTTAGGACTTTCTCGTTACTTACTCGGTCGATCCATTTAATCTTCATCATTCTCCTGTAGCACCACATTTGGAATGCTTCTACCCTTTTCTTCTCCGCTGCTGTCATCGTCCATGCCTCACTGCCGTAAAGAAACATGCTCCAGATGTATGTTCTGATGAATTGTTTCCTTACTTCTGCGCACCGAAATTTGAACTTGAGTCCAAAAGTTTAAGACTTACTTACGGTACTTATCTTTTGTTGTCACAGAACATTGTAATTTGAATCCTAAATCTTTTATAAAATACGTCAAATCGGTCAAATGGGAAATATTAGAGTACAGCATCCCTTTCGTTATTTGTATTTTATTTGTCTATTAAGTGGGTTAAAGTTACTCTTTAAGCATACATTTTGAAAAACGTACTTTAAAAGCATAAAAGCATACATTTTAAAAGAGCGATGCTATTTTTCACTAGTTAGGCCCTTGAGTATGCAGCCAGTGTATTGGATCCGAATGAATTAGGGTTGATCAGGGAACTAGACAGTGTGAAGCGTAGAACAGCTAGGTTCGTTAAAAGGTGTTACCATAGGTTGAGTAGCGTTTCAGAATTAATAAAAGAATTAGGGTGGGAATCATTATCAGAGCGTAGGTTAAAGTACAGATTGAATCTATTAGAGAAATTTCTATCGGATAGCTTTACTGACGATGTTAGGCACATATTAAAAAATCAGCGTATTATGCTAGATTCGACCAGATAAATAAGATTAGAGAGATAGATTGTCGTGACGATAGATTCAAACTGGCATTTTTCCCCCGTACTATAAGAGAACAGAATAGGAAGCATAGCAAAGCGAATGCGGATAGAGATAGTGTAAGTGAAGTTGGAGGGCTAATAAAATCAGTCAGAATATTTGCATACCCACCTGGTAGTTATCCAGTTCTCAAGGTGACTATATATGTTTAAGGTTGAGTGCATCACATGTAGTATAAAAATCAGGATGTGTGATATTAAGGTTTAATTACACATGTTTAATCAGACATAACACCATTCAGTAGCTTTTGCTACGTTTTGAGCATTGATGGGCTTAATGATGAAGAAAATAGGCAGAGCCTTTCTTAATTAGGAATATGCATATGTTTATTAGTTCACGTTTAATCAATATGCATATGCATCAGTTGACTTTTATTCTGAATGTGTTAATGGTAGTGTGTGAATGGGCAGGGATGACCCGAGAATAATTTGTCCAAGGTCACCCATTCCTCGCCTCCCTTTCTTGCTTTCACTTCATGGCGTTCCAACTCATTCCCGAGCGAGGCAGTTGCTTTGGTATTGAAAAGGCTCTCTTTTGAGGGAGGGAGTGAAAGAGAGAGGAAAGGCAGCAGACCAGCGGAATGGGATGGGAAACGCTCCAGAGACTCACTCACTCCAACTCACCCCCCCCAAATACACAGAGACATTGAGAGGAATGCCGTAAATTATCCCGTCCAAATTTCCTCCTTTCCATTTCGAATCCCATTCGGGAAGGAGGAAATATTAACTGCTTATTGATGCGGCAACTCCCAAGGCATGTGTCTTCTGGAATAGGGGCGGGAATAGGATGGGAATTTATAGAAGGAGAAAGTGTAAACGAACGCCTTGTGTACAACAGGACGTCCGGTCCTCGAAGGACTCTCGAAAAACAGAAGGAAGATCCCCGATTGGAGGAAAAACCCTTTGAGGGGTCGAAGAATACGGTAATAATATAAAAATTTGCCCTCTCGTGGGGTCATTTCCTTTTGAACATCATTCCTTTGAATTCTAGACCTCTATCTTTCTTCCATAATTTTTACGTAATGTTGATTTTATCCTATTTTTCTTAATGAGCCTTCTATATTTTTAGTAATTCCTTCCCAGAAAGGGAGTTTGGTAAAAAAATACAAGTTAATTAAACTCAAATATATCAAACGGAATCAGAGCAGACGCGGCATGAAAAATGAATAAATGATATATTCAGTCGGATTGGAGATAAAAAAATTGTATTTTGAAGCAAGAAAACTATTAGTTAATTTAATTATGCGTTAAAGTAAATACCAAGGCATAGAAAAACAAAATTAAAACTATTAAAACATCAGTAGCTGCAACTGTATTCATTTGTATGTAGTGCGCAGTACATAAGTGAAAAATTTACAATACATGAATCAATTAATGTCAAAAATTTTATCCTACTTTAAAATATAGAATGAAAAATCTGTAGAAACACCTAATGTGCTTGAGAGCATGCAATATCAGTATTTAACCGGAAATTTCAACGAGGATTGTGCTCGTGAAAAACTGATTCATCGGTTACACCGCCTTTTACCATCCAAATTTTAATCTGCCGATTTCCAGAGTACTTTATTTATCAACGGTTAAAAAGTATTTGACTATTGAAGTATTCATAGCAAAATCCGCTATCTTAGATAAAAATATCCTAAACATTAAAGTGGATATAGTTTTGTCTTTATCCATTTAAGTGTGTATATATTTTAATGGGTATGGTTAGAAGTACATTGACCTCTGTATTGAGTTTGTACTTGGATTCCGACGAACAGAAAAAATCATTGATTGCGTTATAAGCCAAGCAATATGTCTTGTAGTAACCTTAACATGTTCTCGCTGCATTTGTTGCTTTCGGAATTTACGCTGACAAAGGTTAGGCCATCAGTCTGAAAACAGGCATTTGAAATTGCTTTCGGAAACTTGACTCCAGGCGACCTCGACTTGATCACTAGATATCTTAAAATATTTTAAGTACATGAGAGTCTGATAGGTTGGAGGAGGTTAACTTGTCATTGCATTGTAATTGTATAATGAGGAAGTTATGACATTTTTTAAAGTCTCAATTTCTGTCCTAAAGCGTGGTATTTATTTGAGCTTTGTTGCTTAAATATGAATTAATGTGCTTTAAATCAATAAAGTAGCAAGCTCCCCTACCCCGGTGTGTTAATTTTGGACGTTAACGAAATGAAAATTTCAACTTAACCGTTCAACTGTTTTTTTATAAAATTCACCACGTTTACGTATTCTCATAAAAGATGAAAATTTATGAAATTTCAGTTCCACCAGTAAAAAATAAAAAAATCTTCAGCATTTTAAAAACGCCGAGGGGTCAAATTTGACCCCTCGGCGTTAATCATTAAATAAACGTTAAATTACTGCGAAGTTACTTCTGGAATCCTTCTAAATGGAATAAATATAGGTGCGCTGAGAGTTTAATCAAATAAAATTAGCCATTTCTCTCCCTACCATGAGCTAAAAAATTACTGAATTGCATATATTTGTTTATCTATTTGTTTAAACGTGGGTGATGATGCTCAAAAATCTTATTTTGAAGCATTCGATGTTGAAAGCGGCATTGCATGAATCCGGAGTCTTGTCTTGAGGCTCAATAGAGCGGAGGCTTTGACAGTTGGGGGTGGGAAGGAGAACGAAAGAAACGTGACGCACTGAAAGGAGGTTAAAATTGAAGTGTTGTGCATGGTGGAGAAGAGATGAGATTGTTGATTCTAAATGGTAGTTGTTAGTGCAATATATGTGGAAGTAGAGTGGCAGGATGGAAGAAGGAGTTGAAGTTTTTCTTGAGAGAAGTTTTTCTTCCGCACTATTTAGGGCAGTTGAACAATCTTTGAGTACAGTTAGAATTTTTCTGGGAATGGAGAACAGTGAAGCAGGTACTGAGATTCCGCTGCAAAATATCTCTTGTGTGCTGATGCACACCTTCATGATTTTACATGCATTGCTAACGGAATCAATTTTTTTTCATACAGAAGTGAAAGAAGTTAACAATAAACAAAAATGCCATTAATAGCTGAGTCATTACTAATATGAGTATAACCACAGAATAATGAGAATTTTTTTACAAGGAGAAAAAAATCTGATCAAAAATCAAAAAATCTTACAACAGCATCCATAAGCCAGAATTCATGACTTGACTAGAATACATTTTTTATATTTTTAACATTTTTTATTTTATCTGGCAAAAAATTATAAACCTTTAGGTCCATGAATGCAAAGTACCGTTTGAAAATAGTTAAATTTCGCTTGATTAATAGAGTATTTATTGTAATTAATTCAATAGTTGTATGTATGTTAACTACTTTTCCCTCGAATAATCTCGTGATTTTATTTTTGAATATTTACCTCGTCCTTTTCTATTAATGATGGATGGGTGTTAAATTTTCCATAAACTATTTATGGTTCAATTCTCATTCGGCATTGTATTTCCTCGGCAATAATTTTTCTCGTTGCTGGAGATTTACCAAACTCGTATGTGTAGTGCCTAATGGCTTTATTCAGTACTCTTCATAACGCATGGTTTTTAGGTGTATAAAATATGTGGAGCTACATGGTAACAACTATGTGTGCCGCTACAATAAGGTCTTTTTTAGCATCATAAGTTATGTTTTGTCGATTGATATTGGCGTGCGAGAATTACCTATATTATTTGTTACTTTGCCGAAGTTAAATAATTTGGTTTTCGTTCTTTCTGTGTTACTTACTTCCCATAATACACGGAAGGCCATAGTATTTTAAGAGAAGGTCGGGTGGCATTATAATGAAAACACGGATCACTAATTGTAGTAATAGGTTGTTCTCTGCAATTTGGATGAAACTCATTCTCACACCGGTTGGGAAATATATATCCTTTCAATATCCAGTGAAGAAATTGTTAGGTAAAAACATATTATTCTTATTACTTTTTTCTCCTTGAACTATTGTAAAGCACAAAGTTCAGTCATTACAATTATGGAGCTGTTTTCTATATGATTTAAATGATTCGATGATAATTTTAGTAATTTTTTTAAATAGTTCCTTCGTTACCTTACGAATTTGTATTATGAAGGGCTACTTGGTTTCAATAAACATAGGTTCCGTTCCTTATTTTGCACTTTTGATTTTCCTATTATGGTATACATTAATGTATTAGATGCATAATGTAATGTATTAGATGCAACTTATTTTATTTTTTCGTTTTTTTTTGTAACTTCTTGTCTTAGGTCATGGATCCATGGGTCATATTGAACTATTCGCACTGATGCTTTTCTTTTATTTTTCATCCCTCTGTCCTTTTCTCCAGTCTCTTCACTCTCTGACTTTCCTTTCGTCCTTCGCCTTCCTCCATCACCCTCTTCGTGTTGTCTCCTTCGGTTTATTTTTGTAACTGAGGACATTCACCACTGTTTTGTGCTTTCCACTATCGAGGGCCTGCCACTCCGTCGTTCCTGCTTTATTTACCAATGTACTCATATCATTCACCCGTCTAATGGTCATCCTCAATCCCGTGAAAGATTCTCTTTGTCAGTCTTGTACCATCCATTCTTCTTCACGTGATCACAGCCTCTCGTCATGCTTGCTCTTAAGGATCATATTCCTCCTCCGGTTAGGTTCTTCACCTCCGTTAATATCTCAGGGAATGTCGTCCTAGGGCCCGATATCTTGCCATCTTACTTCTTTACCAACTACAACTTCCACACACAGCAAGAAGAAATTCGCCGTTGACAATATACCGAGGCAGAGCTGCATAGCGGTGGGACCTGAAGACTTGTATAAACCCTAATGTGCGACAATGAGATTCATTGTCACATATGAAATCATATTTTAGGAGATGAAATTCAAATTTATGTAGCGATTTTCATTTAAGTTTTGAATGAAAGTACATAGTATTTCACAAGTAAGGAAACAATTCATTAGAACGTACATCTGGAGCATGTTTCTTTTCGGCGATGGACGATGACAGCAGCGGAGGAGAAAAGGATGGAAGCGTTCGAAATATGGTGCTACGTAAGAGTGATGAAGACTAAATGGATCGACCGAGTAAGTAACGAGGAAGTTCTAAGAAGAGAGGGGAGAAAAGAGAAGCCTTCTCAATACCCTAAGAAGAAGACGGGACAACTTAATCGGCCATATCTTGAGACACGGTGCCCTGATGAAGGCAATCGTCGAGGGAAAAGTGACCGGGAAGAATGGAAAAGGCAGGTCTCGCATGAGATATATGGAACATAAAGGATGTGAAAGAAATGAATTACGGTACCTAAGTAATGTGAAGAGGTTGGATGATAGAAGAATCGAGTGGAGGGCAGCGTCAAACTAACCCGAGGATTGTTGACCGATGATGATGAGTATTTCACACGCTTATCTGTATAGTATTTTGTGTTCTGTATTTCGCAATTTTTTTAGGAGACCTTACAAATTCACTCGAAGAGTTTTATTCCATTTTCAAGAGTAATAATATCTTAATGATGCGTAAGCGTTCTGTACAGCTACCGCCGTATGGTGAAACGTCTTCCATCGTTTTTAGTGCAATGGTGACCATCATTCGATGAATACTTCTCAACAACGTTTTTCGTTTCAATTTTGTGAAGGTATCGCATTATATCCTGTGCATTGAGACATTGCCCTTCTCCCGACCTAAGTTTTTTCGCATTGCTGATGATTGCACCATATTTTTCTCCGCTCAAACTCCTGCGAATGAGGAATGTAGGGACTTGGGGCTGCAAAATTCCTTATCTCTGTGACATTCAGCCACCAAAATGTGGAGCTAATTTAGAAAAAAGGAAAGTCGGGTCATTTGGGGGAAGAGGGTGCGAGTGCTTGGGGGTCGGGGAAGGAGAGGGGTTTCGCGTGATTACGGGCCGTTGTGCTGGGATCCTGGCTTCGCTTTGGGAAGACGTGGGTGGAACCCTTTCTAAAGGGTCGCCTAAAAAGAAAGAGAGAGAGTGATAAGAAGAGTGATGAACGGTGAAATGTAAGTGAAGGTAATCGAGGGAGTAGATGGCTGAAAAGGACGTATTCGTGGCTGCGAGATATAAGTCGTCCATTTCGAAATTCGATGCTAAAATTAATCAAGGTCACAATGACACACTTGATTAGTCTACGTCATCACGCCACCCCGAAAGCCACCACGAGGTCGTGTGTCATGCGGTGATTCGACGAGAGACTTGGATCACAGGCGAGCAACCATTCATATTTCTTGTGACTACTCAACCGATATAACTATTGACAATTAATGCACTTCATCTTCAAGAACGGCATTATTATCACCATTCTCAAATAGTAGAGGGCTGAGAAATGTGAAACATGTCAGGACTCTAAGGCAGACGACACATGCATCTATGGTATTGACGATGATCATCTAAAGAACAATATAACGCAAAGCTGAGAAATTTATGGGCGAGGGTCAATTTCGATATGGAAAAAAGAACTAATGGCCCTTAGGTTATTCGTAGAGAAGAGAATGGAGAAGAATCATTTGTGAATTTGGACAGTGCTTTTCACAATATGGATTGGAATTCAATGTTTAGAATTCAGAGAGGAGTCCGAAGAAGTTTCCACAGTTTGCATTAAAACCAAATAGCCCTGATTAAAAGTGGAACCAGCAGTGAAGAATCAAGATTAAAGGACGTGGTTTGATAAGGCTTGGCATTTTTATCCTTTATATTTCCATTTTTTCTTCGAGAAAGGATGAATGAAATCAAAGAGAAGGCTTCGTGAATGAATATCCTCAGAAAAATGCTAGGATTCTGTTTCGCCGATGGCAAGGCGGTGATGATGGAGATGGAAAACGAATCCCTTGTCAACGTTTGCTGAGGCTTATCTGATTCAGAATTTCTCCAGAGCCTTCTTTGATTCCCTTTTGTACCTCTTCTTCCCCAGCACCCCCACTTTATTCTTGGTTATATTGGCTCACTTTTTTAAAAAATTCAGAGCATTGATCTTCAGAAGGCGGAATGACGAGTAATGGGTGAATAAAGAATGTAACATAAATAAATAAGTTGGATATCCAAGGAGAAGTAGGGCGTTATACCCTAAGAGGATTCATCTTTAAAATACAGTACTTCCCTCCATTCCTTGTAAAAGATTCAATTTTCCCGCTCCTTCCTAATGGCAAAGATGACCTTAGGGGTCCACGGTGTTCCCCAAATATCAGCATCAGGGATTCTGACTGATCGCACATTATCCCAGCTGAAGCGGATCGCGTCATCAGTTTCACATGATGACGTCACGTGCAATCATATTTCACCGGACGCTAAATGGTCCCTCGATAATTTGACTTCACGGATGGATGAGCGCCCCTAGCCGACTATCGAGAGCGTATCCATCCGCCCGCAGAGCGTTTCTCGTGAGACTTCATGAAATCCTAAACTCCATACGTGCTCTCACTCCTTCATGAATTAATGACAGGGGCTACTTCATTACCTGGAGGCAGCGGCAGAGGTGGAAATTTTCAGGGATACGGGCAGATTATATCGAGAATTTTGAGAGTTCACCATGGGATTTTAAGCAAGTATCCTATTAATATTCCCAGGTACGCTGTGCAGTTAGCTCGTATGTTTGCTCCCTCTCTCAAAAATATGGCTTTCCTCATTGAACGTGAGGGATGAAGCTCTATTTTACTTACCATATACTCCACTGGAATTATATCTTTTTGAGCAAACAGGTATGAGCGACTCATGATCTACAAGCAGTTACAATATTATCTCAGTCTTCGAATAATTATAGATTGTAAGAACATGTCGTTTATCACCAGTCCTGCCTAATAATAGAGATGGAATGTCACCAAAGGCTACCGTGTAAGCTTCCTTGATGTTCGGTGGCAGGAAGTTATTCATCACTTAAAATTTATTAAGCATGTAAAAATAAAAGACTATTACTGCGCATTATGAAAAAATAGTTCAAACACCAAGTAGAGATGCCATTCAGGCAATTTCATCGCTTGATTTCGGAATTTTTGTAACAGCTGGTCTTTTAACAACTTGTAGTGACAGTACTGTCAGAAACAGAAATCACATTAGTATATATTATCGTATAATATTTATAACAACCAATAAATAGCAAGAGGGTGGCCAAAATATCTCTTATTTACGACTGTTAGGATGAGAATACTTACTGCAGTAATAAAGCCAGTTGTATTGGGAATAAAATTGGAATTGATAACGTAAATTACCTTTCAACTGGCAGTGCATGCATCGAAGATGTTTTATTGCAATAGTACACGAGTAATATAGCTGTACATCACTTTATTCGCAAATAATTATTTAAGCAAAATTAGAAAAAAATGCATACTGCTATTTTGGCGCTGATTTAAATTGAGACAACTTATAACTGAGAATCTAAACATCTGTTTAGCAACTTTCAGGCAACTTTTAACGGTGGATTTAGTAATACGAATAATTTAGAAATGGCAACTCTGGCACAAAGGTGAATGTTCTCTTAGGCATACTCCAAGCATGTGTAACTAAACTATTAATACCTGGATATGATTACATCTAATGTCTATAATGGGTCACAAAAATTGATCCCGCTTCAATATTATTTTAACATTGATGTGAGTTTGTAAAGTGCTCTTTTCTAAGTGTACTACACACTAGCATCCCTCTGTATCACCTTTCCGATTACACTACTTATAATAATTTCAAAAAAGTAATATTTGCGTATGAAATAATTGTCGCTGTACCTGCACCGTAAAAAAAGTGGAGATGATTGCTTGGGTGCATTTGGGTTTCCAATTATTCAAGTAGGGACGACGTTTATACCTCGGTCAGTATTAGACTCGTTTTAATTCTAAGAGCCATCGGACTTTGTGATTCACCCCAATCAATTCTCAGTGCTCCAAAATTGTTTCCTTGACCTGATTGTGTCACCAAATTTTAGCTATGCTTGCGTCAGTAAAAGTATGATTTTAATATTTTAGAAACAATTGAGCTGTAACTAGCGATACAAATTAAGCGTACGGAAATATGATTATCGCAGCGTAAATATTTAAAAAATAATTTCTTTCGAGTCCGTGTGCGAACCGATATACTGACTCTTGTAATATTTCAACCAAGGAGCTAAAGCCGATTTATTGGCTTCTAAGAGGTTAAATGCACACCCATGTTGCGTGCTTGCACACGTTCCTTCTCCTTACAGGTGAGCTTGGCCGAGGGATGGAGGAACGAATGAGGGCGATGGCATAAGGAGTGGTCGTTGATTGAAAGGGGCCTCTGAGGCGGGGGGAGGGGAAATATGGGATTGGGGAGAGTGGGAGGGATTCGGATTGAAGGGGAATGGAGATTGAAGGGTTAAAATGGCCGTGATGGACGGGCGAGGGTGTGTTGTTGAGTTCCGTTCATTTCGTAACGGAGCCGCCGATTGGATGACCTTGGCAATATCTTTCACCTCGACTAAGGCGGGAATTATTGAGAGGAGAGAGGGGTTTTTGGGTGGATTTTAGGCGGGTGAGGGCGGTGGGTGAGAGTGAATTGCAGGAAGCTTCTTCTCGTAAGGGTAGAGAGGGTGAATAAGGGTATGGCCACGAGAAGGGGTAGGGGGATAGAGATACCTTATCCATCGCCCTCGACAGGAGTGGGCGGGTGCGGGTCGAACTGGGTTGGATAGAACGTTTGCACTGACGGCAGTCTATTTGTGTGGACCCCGCGTTCATTTGAGTAGATTGGATTGCTTGAAGTATAGCTGTTAATCAATATTTTTTAGCGGTACGTAACGGGTTGACATTCGCAGTTTAGACGCTCAATGGTTAGAGCTATGGTATCATTACTAGTATTCTACTAGTTTAGGCTTTTTGGTGGGAAAAATATTATTTCAATCCTGCAGGATGTACCTATCACTTGCGAGGTATCCCTCTTTATTTTCCCTTGCATTCGTCACTCAATCCGATAGGCCCACTATCACGTCCTTCAAAACACCATCGCCCTTTATTACTTCCTTCATCCACTCACCCACTCAGTCCTCTTCCAAGTTCCTCAATCAACTTCCTCTCCTCCTTTTAATTCCCAGCCTTTTCTCGTTCGTCTTCCTTTCTACACATGCATCCTTCACGATCCTCGTCCATATCATTATCCCATCTTCACCATTCTGTGGAAATCAGGTAAAAACTTAAAATACGCTGCGTTTACCGATATTATTTCCTATATATCATAAAGTAACCACCTCCTGATGAACATTATGCTTAGGAGTTAATTCTAATAGATGTTCGTAGTTTATTATTCGTTTATTATTATTATTCTAATAGTTGTTCTAATAGTTATTCTTAGTTTATTCTAATATGTTGTTGTTTAATTTTTTTCTCAGATCAAATCGTATTTTTTCCCAATGTACTTTTTTGTACTTTTGCTAACCAAATTTGATTTGGAAAATGTAAAAATGTAAAACTATCGTATACAGTGTAGGTACAATATATTCTTAATTATTATTATTTAGCGCTACAATTCGGCAAGGTGTGTATATTTCACCACTTCCCTGTACAATTAAATCGTCATTACTTGATGTTCACATCACTGCCATTAGAAAAGGTAAATTAAAATTTTTAATGCTACGTTTATTACCCTTAAATTCAATTTCCTTCAAGATATATCGGAATTGCTTGAATCCATTTTAGCGGTGATGATAGTAGCCCACAAAACGTCGGGAGATGTTAATATCAACTGTGTACAAACTTTCCAAATGAATTGCGTTTCATTTCACTACACGTCGTTTGTGAATGTGTCTGCAGAAAATTATGGGAAATATTGTTTTATGAGTAGTGTGACGAGAAGTAGAGAATACACGGATCTGAAGAAACTGTGTGAAATATTTTAGGGAAGGACCTTTTGATGAATGAATGCAATTTAGAGAAGATAGGAATATCAGAATCTACCCTAAACGGTTGACAACTACCAATTTCTGAACTTTTTCTCGTAGTAGGTTACTGGTAGTAAGAAATCTGTAGTAAGTTACGATAATAAAATAGCATATTATCCATGGTAGCATGCAATATTGTGTCCTCTCTCAAGTCGTTGGCAAAATTTGCTTTCTTAATGTAAAGCGCTTTGTTCGACTTCGTGTGCTTTTTCTTGGGTTAGTTATTCGTGGGAGGTAACAGAGCCAATGTCAACTGATTCAGGCGAGATGTAGTGGAAGTTTGACATATTAGAATAAAATATCGGTGCACTTTTCCACAACTAATTTATTAATGCGTACGACGCGTTTCGGCTCACAGAGCCATCATCTGGTTTAAGACACCAACATACATGTTAACATCACTATTATGATGTTAACATGTATGTTGGTGTCTTAAACCAGATGATGGCTCTGTGAGCCGAAACGCGTCGTACGCATTAATAAATTAGTTGTGGAAAAGTGCACCGATATTTTATTCTAAGAGCCAATGTCATTTCCACCACTTAGGAAACGTAGTTTATTAGATACATGTAGGAAATAACTAAGAAAGGAGAGAGAGTGGAGTAAAATGCGGTGTTTCCAATAGCAACTCTTTGCAAAAGGCGCCAAGAGGTCCAGGAATTAACGTTCTATCCGACGGACGAAGTACTGATCTCGGAGTGCTCTCCACATGACACCCTTGTGGGAATGCCAATAAAAATTTCTGCCCCTTCCTGGATTAGAGCCCGATCCCTCGGGATGAGAAGCGTGCATATGCATTTCGTTAGCGCTTTAATCGTGCGATTTCATCAACGCGACATTTCTCAAGGACGATTTTTCAGTGATCCAGTTATTTGCGACGTCCCCGAAATTACTGGCAATTTCGCCTCCAGCATGTGCAGGCCTCGCGACGAGCGAAGGTGGAGGATAGGCAGACTTGTCCCTTGGGCCAGAAATTGGTCGAGAGCTCAGTTCGAGGGAGAACTCCAAGGGAACGGGATATTCAAATGGAAATGAACGAGAGAGAGGAAATGAGGAGGGGAAAAAAGGAAGATGCCATTCCTGGAAGAGCATAAAAAGGTTGCCAAGGTATATGGCCTTTTCTCTTCTTCTCCCAGCCTCTTCTACTCTTTTGAGAGGAAAAATTTGTCCCTTTCTTCCTTTATTTCCCGTGCCAGGGTAAGAGCAAGAGGTTTGAGGGTGAAAGGAAAGGCGGCTGGTTTTTTTTCTCCTCTTAAAACCTCTCCGCACTTGTGTGTATTTCCATTCATCCAATCGTCATCGATGTCGCAATTCCTATTACTTTCATTCTTGAGAATTTTTTAAAAATCCTTTCTGCTTTCGAGTGTTTCTTTTCGGTGAATGGCGCGCAATTTTGTGCTCAATTCCCTTTTCGAAGTGAGAGTTTGTATTATTTTTTTTATCCTCCAAACTCCTCGCATATTTATCCTCCTTTTGCTCCTCGTCTTTGAAGGACTTGTTTTCATATCGTCTCGCCTCGTATTGTATGAAGAAATGATAATGGTCATCTCTTCCGTGTGCCCTAACATAATTATCATTCAACAAGGACAACCCAATGCTTTTTTTAATAGCGAAACGAGAATTTTGGAAAAATTTGAAACTCGATTTAAAAATTAGCAAAAACTCATAAATTACTACCTTTAATACTTATGAATTAGGTATCATTTGATTAATGAGTTACGTTAAATTTTATAAAATTTTTAAGCATCATAAAACAACAAACTACAGTTTTAAGAGTGTGTAAGCTTAAAGCGTATTTAAAGTTTTGTAATTAGAGGCATAAGGATGGAGATATCAAATATTTCACTCAATCTAAACGCCGCAGTTATTGACAACTTTGATAACTGTTTGAGAGTAATGCTGATCTTTACCTTCCATTAATACCTCGTTACAAAAGCTTTTTGCGTTTTATTGGGCCTCAAAATTAATATTTTTCTGCGTGCTATTTTTTAAGTGCGTATTTTCATTAAATAATATTTTTGGCTAGTGCTTTTTCTTTAACTTTCCCGATGCAACGTATTCAGGATCATGTACCTCAAATGAAAGTTTTGCCTTTCTTACAGTTTGCTTGCTGCCTTCATATATCATTAGTCTCTCAGAAAATGTCAATTTTTTGCGTATTTTCACTTTCTCTCTTCCTCTTGTGGATTTGTTCCTCCCCAATTATTGACTATTCTATTTTTGGGATCAGTTATCCGTCGCTTTTTGTACTCGAGTCAGTGTCCGCAGTGGCTCATTAAGGCTTTCAAAAATATAGCCTGAGGAAAAGTGGATGGCGGTTAGGTCATCTCTTGGTGAATTTCCATATCCACAACGTCACTATATTGTGAAGACTCGCTACCAGCGTCACAGCTTTTCTTTTCATCCTTTACTCATGAAAATAATTAAAGGAATGTGATCAGCTTCAAAATATATTTCAAAAGATGCTCTTCTCACGCGAAGGAGACTGTCTAAGTCATTAGGCAGCCATGATGTCGTCCCCCAGTTTCTTGATTTTTAATGGTCTCTCTTCTCTTTGTGAAATGACTCTCGGGTGTTATCTCCGCGTTGATATATTGTCAAAAGCAACATCATCTGTCGGTAATAAGGCCTGAATAAAGCTCCTGCTCCCACGCTCTGGCTCGACCAATTTTAATGTTGCCCCGAAGGACTGCCGTTTCCAAGGAATCCGTATATTTTCATTCTACCGTTTTGCATTTTCTGTTCCTACGAAGCGAAGAGGCCATCTTATCGATCGCATGCGGAAAGCCGGATTGTATAATGTGATCTTCGGTAAGAATTCTCTCTGTATAATTAATTCGTACAATTGAAAATTAAATATCCCCACTGTTTGGGGAAATTAGAAAAATTCCTTAAACTGGAAAAAATTTCAGACTCAAATCAAGAAGCCCATTTAGAATTCCATTCCTTGCATCCTTGATGATAAAAATGAAGGATCATTGAGTCTTGTCCGTTTGGTTCTCTCTGAGGACTTTCTATTTAATCTATTTCGAATCCTCAAGTAGAATGTTACCCTGCAGTCCTTTGCCGTCTCCGAAGACATTAAATTATTAGAGAAAATTTGCTGTTGGAGGTACTTGTGTTAAGTGCCTGTTAAAATATTCAAATTATATCGGATTTACAAGTCTTCTTAACTCGAAATGAATTTTATTTCAGTGTCATTCATCATCAAAGCGGTCTTAACTTCATTGGAATGGTTTCTACAAAAAGTCTCAATAAAGGAATGTTGTCGTGTATTTTCGAACGAATAATCGAAGCAAGTCTGATTTAGCCTTTTGTAATTACGCTCCAAAATAAATTAGGAAATAGGAGAATGGAAAATAACGAATCTCAATTTTTGACGAAATGCGAAGATATTTTATTTTTCCATCGATTTATCCTCGTCTTCCCTCTAAAAAGCGAATGGAGTGTTGAGCTTTTAAGAGCCACTTGGTGAAGGGAGAATATAACGTATTAATAATCAGAGACGTTTTGTTATCCACTCTCTGCATTCTAGCTTCCCTCTACATTCTCTGCATGGCCTGATGAAGGAATATTTGAATCATAGTTTTTACGATACAAGAAATAATTAAAGGGAATATAAAACGTCTCGCTCACGACCTGCTCAATATACGGCCATAAGATTAACATAAAGGGTATGACATTCCATTTTCCTTCTCAATATAGCTTCGTAAGATTTTATGTTGCCGTTACGTACAGCAAGGAAGAGTTAAAACTGTCGGAGGTAATAGGTTTCCTTATTCGGGAATCGATACAACTTTCGAACCACGAACCTTGCCCGGCATTGCGCAAACCACCACGCTACCTAGGATTTCTGTCCTGAAGGCAATGTTTTTTCAGGAGGATCTACAGGAGATAGATGCGATTCACCCTTTATTACGGTCCATCAAGAATGGCACAGGCAAGACGGAATTGTGCTTCAGGGAAACCATTGTCCACGTGGATATATTCAACAAGTTATAGCAAAGATGGCGATAAGCCATCACTGTGAGATGCAACTTAATTTTATACACAGAAAGGAAGTGTGTTGAAAGCAACCTGGAATACAAAGGTCCTTTGTTTGATTCTCGGTACAGGAAACATTCACCCTCTGGCAATTTTCTACTCAATATAGGTTTGTGGAACGAACTAGAAAATTTATTTTTATCTCGAACTTTCTATGGTTGGTAGAATTATTTATCAGTTTTTCCGTCAACGCATAAATCTCAAATGTGGAGTCATGGATATTCAGTCTTATAGACAATGATTGTATAAGTATGCTATTATATAACGCGTTGTAGTTGCATTCTATTTCTTACAAGCTCTTTTAACACATTTTGACTTCGGAACAGGGCTGACGTGTTGTTGCCACGTTTAATTCACAAAGTGAGAATAAATGCTCATTATACCAGGCATTGGTCAATTACCTCCCATCAACATGAGGCCAATCTCGCAGAGCTGAATCCCTTTGGATGCATGCATGATCCTTCCTGTATGCATCTACGAAAATTAAGGTAACTGACGCATAAATAAACCAGTTAGCCAGCGAAAAACACGTCCAATCACCTAAAAGATGAATGATGAAATGTTCTATAAGGAAACTCCCCGAAAAGAGATGTGTGAAGACCTTGGCATAGAGCAGTGCTAAGCTGGATTTGATGAGGTAAATGAGGATTAATTTCAAGCAGTAAAGATGGGTGGAGAATATTAGATGTACTGAAGGGAAATGAATGAAGATGTACTACTTTTTGTGTCTCAAAAGGAAAAAGCTGTTGAAAGAATCTCGTTAGAGGCTAAGAAAATGGTATGTGGTTATGTTTACAGGCAAGCTGATGTGAAAGATCGATATAAAAAATAGAATACGTGGTAAGCGAGGCGTTAGAGGAAATAACCGGAGTATTAGATGGAATTAAAGGGGATGGAAAGTAAGTCCACTCATGTCATTTGAACTCGGTGTAAACTATAATTTTTGTACTCCGAGCAACTTTTATTCTGCAATATACGTAGAGTTCTCTTCCTTCAATACGACTAATTAAGGTAGGGAATCATTTTCACGCTAATCAGAAAAATACCAAGCTGAGACGGACCACCGGTGTTGGTTGAGAATTGATGGAATGGAAATTCATATGTGATTTGAGAAAAAGAACTTAAGCGTTATTTTGACATCGGTAGGGAAGAGTGAGCAAAAAGAAAAGAGACCAATTCAAAGTGTTCCCAATTACTGTTGATTACGGGAGGACGTCTCCTCAGTACGGTGGATTGAGTTTCCTTTTTGATCACCGGAGAAAGGAATTTTATCCGTGTGCCGTTATTCTGAGGAGAGAAAGATTCTGAGGAAGGCAGAACACAAGAAAAGTGGAGCGGAGACGAAGTTAAATGAAGTACTAAGAAAACGTCAACCTTGATCTTGTGGCCAGAGTACTAGCCTCCCATTCCAATGACCCGGGTTCAAATCCCAGCTGTGAAATATGTATCAGATTTGTCAGATGTTGACTGGTCCGTGCTTCAGTGTCTTGTGGAGGCTACTTCGAGTTCAGTACTCCATCCGTTGAATGGGACGTTAAAACGGTGGATTCCTTGGTACCTTTCCTGAAGAATAGGGTATATTAAGATATCTTTAATAGAGACGGGAATTTAGTCCCTTTTTAAGGGAATATTTAGTCCCTTTTTCTACTAAAGCCCTCGTTAATATTAATTAGTATTTTGAGAGGGAGAATAAGGACGATTAAATACACATTTAATGAAAATGAGAATATAAAAGCTTTTCGATATTTACATTATTTGAAGAGCAATAAATGTTAGACTAACTAACTACAAATGATAAAATGGAAAATGAATAGTACCTATACTGGCATGGTAAGCTACAGTAAAATGTATATATAAAAGTATAAATATAGGTGTGCGAAAATCGTAAGGATAAAAGACTAATACCTATCTATACCGAAAGGAGACTTCTGGAGCGGAAGCTACAGGATTATACACACGGGATCTTTAAATGGTAATGCTGGAGTAGGCATAATGCTCAGGAAGAGCGCCGTAATGCGTGTGAAGAGCTTCCTGCAGTACAATGAGAGGATAATAATGGTGAAGATCGAGACCAAACCTGTAGATACCGTAGTGGTGCAGGTTTACATGCCTACGACGGACTACGAAGATGAAAAAGTGGAAGATGTCTACGAAGGTATCACGGAAGTTATAAAACATGTAAGAAGAGAAAAAAACCTAATTATTTTAGTAGATTGGAACGCGGTTGTCGGCGAAGGTCAAGATGGAAGAATAACTGGGAAATATGGATTGGGTAATCTAAATGAAAGAGGAGAAAGACTACTGGATTTCTGCACACAGCATAAGTTAGTGGTTGCTAACACGTTGTTTAAAAACCATATCCGAAGAAGATACACTTGGAAAATGACAGAACACAGAAGAAGATTTCAAATAGACTATATTTTAGTGAAGCAGAGATTTAGGAACCAGGTGAAGGACTGCAAAAGCTACCCTGGGGCAGACATTGACAGTGACCATAATTTAGTAATGATGAAGTGCCATCTAAAATTCAAGAAGTTGAAGAAAACAATGAAGAGCGTTTGGAAAATAGAAAAATTAAAGGAGGCTCAACACCAGCAGGCATTGTAAAAATCAGTGAGAAACAGCATAGGAGAGGACCTGACTGAGAAAGTTACCGATTATAATTTACGTTATCGTCTGAATACCCTAAGAAGAAGACGGGACAACTTGATCGGCCACATCATGAGACATTATGGCCTAATGAAGACAATCGTCGAGGGACAAGTGGAAGGGAGGAATGGCATTAAGGAAAGCCTCCTACAATATATATGGAACAAGTGATAAAGGATGTGAAAGAGAAGAATTACGTAAATATAAAGAGATTAGCCGATAGAAGAACTCAGTGGAGAGCTGCGTCAAACCAATCTGAGGATTGATGACTTATGATGATCCTTACCGAAAAAAAAGAGAGCGGGAAAAAACTCGCAGTGCCTAGGTGGTTTTTTTTCTGCTGCGAAAAATGGCACATATTATGTGGAATACTTCTCATTGTAAGCCTTCCTTGAGATAAATCCGAATCTCGACATCGGAAATGATGCGCGAGTGGTCGAAACAATTTAACACCCCGAGCGATGGGAGAGGTTCAAAACGGGTTGCCCCACATCTGATCTGGAGACCTCACACCTTCGCGGGAATAGGAGGAGGAGAGGAACGCGGAATGGTGAACGGAGCCGCGAGATGGTACTTAATTACATCCCCCCTCGACTTCGGCGACTGATGCGGACACGCGTGCTCGTCGCGTGGAAGCGGAAACCTTCATCGGATAGTCGACCGATGACGAGTCGGGTGGATCATTCCTCTCGTCGCCTCCTCTACCCACTTCCACCCCGCTCCTCCCGCAGCGATACTCCCAAGTCTCCAGTTTCCTTCCTTCCTCTAGTAATTTAACCGCCGAGACGGCTCGAGCGAAAAGGAATTGGTGGGGGGAGGAGGGAAGCGAGATAGATAAGACGATTGCGATGTCAGGGTGGCGTTTGCGGGGTGATAGGGCAGGCACAGAAGGTTGAGAGTAGGGATGTGTCGATTCTCGATACCTATTCTCGAGATCACCGATTCTTTTTCGATTGGTATCAATATCGAGAATCGATCGCCTAAAGTCGAGTCCGATACTGGCGATACCTATACGAAACATCTGCTGGTAAAGTCAAACTTCATCAAGGCCGGTTGCCATGGTGATCACCATTTTTTTCCAAACAAATCCGGGTTACAGCAGCGTAGAGTAGTTTCTGCCATTAATTCTTAAATTCTTGAATTCTTAAACGGCTTCTTTTTGTTTTCTTTAGTGCCTTAAACAGTATAGGCAGTTTCTCTTGGCTTCCAGAAACTACCTGTACCCATCAGCAACACCTCTACTAATTTTTTTATTCTCCTCGTGGAAATATCGACACGCAAGACATAATTTTGCGACTTTTTATCATTTATAATTTAGTTTAGTGTTTTTATGACTCGTATAACAAATTATTTATCACAAGAATTAAACTTATGACATGACAGTATAATATTTTGAATCTGTTATTATATTTTTTATCTGTTACTAAACATGCTTTGTTATTAAACATAACATCTGTTCAAAAACATGCTTTTGTAAGAAAAAAATATGAAGCTCTGTATTATCAAACAGTTTTAATTTTCAGAATGTCATCAGAGTGCAGTATCAGGAGTTTTTCCCGTAGTGAATAGTATATTAAAATTTTTGTTGTAAAATTGAAAAAAATTTATTTTTAGATTTCATGTAATATTTTTACAGTAATGTACAGGAAAACTAGGAAAAAATAGAATATATATTTTATTATACTATATATATAATAATATACTATATATATACTATTATAATATATACCTATATAATATAAATAAATATATATATTTATAGGTCGATGGTATCGGTATCCAGTATCGAAAATCAAGTTTTCAGAAATCGGAATTGGCATCGGGAATCGATAAATTTTGGTATCGACTCATCTCTAGTTGAGAGTTTATGCATCTTCATAATACCCTGAAAGTCACCGCAAGAGCCTGTGGCAGGGGGTGAACCATCCAGAGTGAAATAAAGTGAACTTTTCTGCACCGTTTATTGGGTACAGCCCGTCCGGTTTCAACCCTTTCGTGCCTATATCAAGGTATAATACTATAGTGCTACATCTCCTCATAATGGAAATGGTGACTTTTACCCACACTAATCGTATCCATCTTCGGATTGAACACAACCTGGTGAGGAGACTTTTGGGTGAGCAAAGTGGATAGATAAAAATAATGGATAGTTTAGGTAGATGGTTTAGAGGGAGGAAGTATGCGGATCTAATTAAGGATATCATGTGAAAGACTAGTTGCGTGCAAAGAATATTATATCTGCCTAAACCTGCTTTAACCGGCAGAAAATCGGTCATAATAATACTAACAATGCCCTTGTCGCGATGTCGAAGAAGAAGTGAGCGAGAGATAGACAAATTAACGGGGACAAGGTTCACATGAGAGAGATAGAATCCATTTCCAGCCGACCGGCGCGGCGTTGTGGTGCTGTGGAACAGAACAGCAGAGCCGCGAATACAGATGTTCATGAAGCGCGTCCTCGTTATCGCTATTCTTCCAATTCTACGCCGGATAGCAAATTACGATGTCTATCCTCCAATTTTTGTAGATATCTTTAAATGAGGTCAATGAAGTGAATATTTCATCGTTACGCAAAAGGAAAAAAATTTAAAAAAAACAATGAATTTTGTCGTTCTTTTCCCAAAGACAGTTTGTTCATGATGAGTTTTGCGGCACGTTAAATAGAAAAATTCCATATTTAAAATTGTATTATTATGTAATCATCGCTGTATAGTGATATACAGTGATATGTATACAGTGATACTCTCCTAGTTATAACTGATTTTCATGCGTCATTCACTTATAAATTTCATTTTAACTAGTTGGATCATGTAGTGGCTTTGTGTGTATTGTATTTTATATGAAGAACTATATTTTAAATATATTGCATAATTTCATCGGGGCAAAATCACTTAATTCATTTTTTTCTTTCTAGGTGAGTACTCAACTATCAACTTAACCTCTTCTGAATGCTAATGGTCGCTCAGAGGTCTTCAAAAACATTCGTAAGTCACGCCTTTTCCTAATCATTTCAATCTCTTTCCATTTGGCACAGTTTGACCTGGTTGATGTGAACGAGGCATCGAATTCTAAGTTTGAAGTATTCTTTTGTAGACAATGCAGAATGGTAATCAGTCCCACTGATTAATCTGCCATTAATGATTTAATTAAAGCGTTTTGGCGCTATGCCATTTTCAAGTGTAGGAATGTGGGAGGGAAAGTTTAATAATGGCGTATATGTCCGATCACGACTAACAGATGCAAACACTCGAAGAAGGTTGAAGAGTGCCTAAGCGCGTCTTGAATCGTATACCAAATAAAGCGGAGAAAAAATGCGACAGCTTGTTTCACTCTCTACTGTCAGATGTTTTCCATGAAATTTCGCCAGAACCTATTAATTTTAACCTGTTCATTTTATGTATTCCATCTGTTCTGATCGATGCCAACTTAAATTAACATTAGGCTTTGAATTATGTATACTATCCATTCTCATTATACTAGTTTTTCCCTGATAAACGTTCATTCCTAATCTCACATACCTATTTCATCTTTAAAGCGCTAAAAAGTTATGAGAGGCACCACTCTCAAAAAAAAAGACAAAAAGAAAAAAAATTATGAGAGGATTGGAAGATTGGAGATGAGGTTTGAGGAACTGTTAGGATACGGGTGGGTTCCATACAATCTTGGCCGAGATGTCGAGGTGATAGCAAGATTTCGTGTATCCGTCCCGCTCACGTGAATTCCGTCTCACTTTTGACTGATGGATAAAATGTTCCGGGTCTCAGATGAGCGGAGGCGTCTCGGCTCATTATTCGGGAACAAGTCTTCGCTAAGCTTCGCGTTTCTCCTCTCACTCCTCCCAAGGATTACCATTCGTGCTTCTTGATGAATGCGCCTTTTTTTGCGCCCAAGATCGTGGGTCTCATCACCTTAAGTTCCAGATTAAAGACGCCGAGAGCAGCGAAGAGCGAAGGAGCTTGCATTTTTTTTTCTTCAACATTTTGAATATTTGTAGAAAAGGGTCCCCTCATAAATTGTCGCCAGGAACATTTTGTTTCCAAGCATTGCGTTTTGCATGATTCAGGCGTGAATTAATATGCGAATTTGGAGGGAGCGTATTTTGGAAGGAGGCACCACGATGCTGAGATTCTCATCAATACTATGAATTCAAAATTTTCTGTATGACGTAAGGAAACAACGAAAATCGGAATAACTAGGATCAAATTAGTTCGGAACGGAAAAGAACCCAGGAGACGAGATTTCAGCAATTTAATATCCTCCAATTAATTAAAAGGCTAACCATAAATAAGACAGGAAATTTTACCTCTGAAATATATAACCCTAAAATTATTCATGATAACACAAATGTGAAAATTTGCAACATTTTCTGTTGCTTCAAGCGAAGAGGTGTATCTGATTGGATTTTTTCTGCATGTTCCTAAAATGTTCAAAATATCGTATAGCGACAGATTTTTCCACACATGAAAAATTTTCATGAAAATGTGAAAATTTAAGAAAATCTTATTTTTACAATGATATTGCAGAGCTTGTACTTGTTAGAATGTTTTTCGAGGAATGAGACGAATATGCAGGAAGTAGATGAGCATAAATACATATTGAAAAGTGCCACATTTACCACTAAATTTAAATTCCTTCCATAAGTGACACATTCTACATTTACCACTGAATTGTCTTCGGTTTTCGTTCTTGCAATCACTTTTCGGCATCCACAAATAGTCGGCCATTTCCTTAGTACCTCGTTTCGTTTATTTAAATATATTCATGAAAAAGATCACCATATTTGTCTGTAAAATCTCCAAGATTGTCATGAAAACAATATAGACGAGCATAAGGAAAAAAAAACTTTGACACACAGGTTGCAAAGAAGCAATTTATAGGATTCCAACATCCTCTAAACTAACATGGAGTCAATTATGCATTAAATATCCTGCCTTAGTTATGGCTAACATTTTAATTGATTTTGAGGAAACCAAATGAATAAATCGAATGACTACCGATTTTTTTTCAATCACAACTAATGTGATACTAGTTATTAGAATTTAACTTAAGTTCCTTTGTTTAAAAATTTAATTTAGAATGAATAATATTGACGAAATTTTAAAAAGTAGATTTTTGGTTATACTTTGTTTTAAACGTATTCACTCAAAATACAGATGCTTTCAATGAAACATGCGAGCTCTTATTAAGTCTATCAGTGTGGTTCAAATTATTTTTTGCTTCATTAGCCCTAAGTTTTCTATAAATCTAGTTAAATCGAGTCTACCATTTTTCTCCTGTTCGAATGAATTTGATCGGAAGCCTAGATTGGCTTTACATAGGTATTGAATGAATGTAAAAATTCATGAGTCAAAGCCAGCCTTTATGAGATTTTAGGCAGAGAATAATTCTTCATAGAAAATTCTAAAATATTTTAAGCAGATTTCGAAGTCTCAGTCAGTTTAGTGGAGGAGTAGAAGTAAATGTTCTTGAACCCGTTTCAGTTCCGAAGAGGGAAAAGCATAAGACAAGCATATTTTCCTGCGTTCCTTTCATAACTCTCAGATCTAAAAAAAATCATCTCTAAGAAAAAAATCAAAGACTAAGGGAGAACAAGCTTTTAAACCCCTGATTCTTGCCCATAACCCAGCAAAAGCAGGTACGACCGTTTCCGAATGGTACTTATTTTCCTTCGTCTTGACACCGGCCTCGAACCAAAGAGCAGACGGAAATGCTTCTCTAGCAGTCGGAATGGAGTGCGTAGGAGGGGTTGGATAAAATGCTGAGTGCTTGATAGGTGAAAAGGGAAGGCATATGTGGGTGCTGAAAATGAAAGAAGGGATGAAATGTTTTAAATGGGCTACTGAGGATAAGAAAATACGCCGTTTTGCATTTTAGAAATGGAAATTGTAAGATCCAGATTTTGATGGGTGCCCTGTAAAATAAAAAGTATGTTGAAAAGTAATTGAGAGCTGTTGTGGTCCTTATAGCGAGTTTTTTTCGATTCGGCTGAGGAAGATGATTGACATTAAATTTGATATTTGAAGACTGAACCTCTAACGTAACACGATCCATCAAAAGAGCACTGCAAGTGAAAACATTACTCAATACAAAATATAGTGCACGTAATGAAGCGAAATCAGTACTTCTTATTTAAATGTGAATCAATTTAATGTATTATAATATTATTTTCTCAGATGCAAAGGCATTATGCGATCAGATACTTGTTCAAGCAATCAAAGCATGAATTATTGTGGGAAATGAATTTGATGAACTTGATAAGCAAACGATAGTCTAATAATAGTGTATACTTTTGTTTTTGTGCTTGTGTACCTTTTTCTCTTTGAGTTCCACTTGTATTACTTACTTAACAGAATTTATGAAGAAAGGCTTATGAAATTGCTGTTTTTTCAATGCCAGTCAAAATAAAGTTACTTTAATGCGCAGCGTAGAAATTTGCTAGCCAAAACTAACGTCCTAGAATGAGCATTTCATTCTTTTGAATTAATTAAATGTATTTCTACCGTTGAAGGTGCGTATACAAAGATATTAAATTTTCCCACTGCCTATATATTCCAAACGATGTCCCCTTCAGGCCCTTATACCTCCGACCTTTGATAAGCCATATGAGAACTTTTCTTCAAATGTAACATATATATCTTCGTGAGGGATTTCACCAAGACGGCAAAAGAGATCTGAAATTCAAGCCTATTTTCGTTTATATTTTATCATTCGCATGTCTTTCAGTCGAGAGTGAAAATCCGAATTCGCTTCAGTCCAGACTATAAATCCAAATTCGCTTGAGATGGTATGGTGTGGAGAGGTATTTGACGACACCCTAGTGAGGTGAACATGGACAAAATATGACGAGCCTCTGCTTTGTGAAGAGAGGATAAACCGTCTTTCATTTGGTGAAGCGCCTTGAAATTTGCAGGCTCTCCCTCTCTCTCTCCCTCCCTCTCTGCATTCAGGCGGTAAAGGAGGATAAAAGAATTCCTCTGGTCCAAAGCACCAACCTTGTGGGACACGTCCCCAAGCCGCTCGGCAGCGTCAACAGTGTCGCCCCCTCTGTCCTCGCTTATTTGTCAATGCTCGTATTTTTACCGTCGGTTTCCCCATTACTCATCACCAGCCAAAAGTCTTTTCCGCCGCCACTGTCATGTCACCACTCCGTCCTTCTCCCCCGAAATACGTTCCGTCACCAGCGTCGTTCCCTTCCCTCTCCCCTTCATTCCATTTTGAGCCCTTCTCACTCTCACGTCCCTTGTCCCTCTCCGTTCCTGCCCATGCTTCAGTATTCCCTTCCCCTCTTATCCACAGCATTTCTCATCCCTTCCAATCCACCCAACGATGCTGCCTGTGAAAGCCATGTTTAATGGTGAGCTTGGCAGAGAAACCATAGGTCATGCAATTCGATCTCCCTTCATTGTGTAAAATGGGTTATAATTCACACGAGGCCCTGAGAATTCTTGAGTGAATGAAAAAACCGTAAACTTGACCTGAGAATATCCCGGTAATAAAGTCATGCATCGCTTTTTATTCATATAGTTATCATTTTTGTTTAAAAATAGAAAAATAACCTCCCGTGCCTTTAAACCTCGTCCTTTTTTTGGTGTTTAATTGTTGACGAGCAGCAATCACTAAATTTCAACTTACCCTGTTTTCTCAATAGTTTTTTCGTGCATTATCATCAATTGATTTTTCTAACATATTTTAAAGAGCTACTTGCAGTGATACGTGTCAGAATCCAGTCTCTGCGTTCTACTTTAAAACTTCTCCCTAACATATCGGATTTATTCCTGTTCCTAAGTCGAAATCGAACTTTAATTTTATGCATACCTTTTTAAACATTGGTGTTTATAATATGCTAGATAATATAAAGCAAATTAATTTTTTAATATGTATGAAGAGAAAAAATATCAGTTCACTTTATAATTGAAATAGAGTAAAATTAGGTTAAGACTTATCGATATCTGAAGGAAAATATAACAACCGTAACAATATGGCATACGATCCGTAGAATTATAGTTCATGCTAAAATTTCACGCAAGGATTTTAAAAGAACACAAGTTTTCTTATTGATTTCATACTCCAGCCAATCTAAACATCTACATGTTTATTTATGTTAATATGGTTTTTTAATGTTATGTTGCTCTAGCGCACTTTGGTATGTTTTATTTAAAAAAACTATTTTAAACTTTCGTTCATTTCTCGAATTGATTCATGCAAAATAATTTGACTGGCAAGCTGTCTAACCAGGACCCTCAAAATGGGAGACCAGAACTCTATCCCCCACACTTACTCAATCCCTTTGATGCGATGTGCGACCATTATGTAAGGTTGCACTCTCCAGCAAACGAAAATGAAAGAGCCACACTCAGAATGATCGTAGACAACCCACCACTCACGGTAGATAAAATAGGAGAAGCACTTTTAAAAAGAAAGGGAGTACTCTAAAATATTTTAAATGACAACAGACGAGGGTTAGGGGAGGATGAAGAAGATAAATAAATATTAAGGCATGAGGCAAGAGACGAAGATGAATTTAAAAGGAAGAAGTGTACATGTTAAGCAAGAAAAGAAAAGGGAAACTTATTCTATTCATCTAATTAATCCATTTAATATGCAAAAAAAGGCCTTCTAATTCTTAAATATACCTTTAATAATATATTGAAGTAAATAAAGTAATAATATATTAAATTTAAAAATATTGCACAAATCTTATCAAAATCGTCATTTAAAGCCTTTTTCGCACGATATTGATCATTCACAAGACCTAGTGTGCTAACCAGCACCTGATATTGAGGGCGGTATCTAAAAAAACTGACTTAGAAAATCAGTAAATGACAGAAAGGGTGGATGAAGTAGTTAATTAAGGGCGAAGGTGTTTAGAAAGACGTGATTGAGGGAAGAATGCTGGGTAAGCGGGGAAGAGGGAGGAGAAGAACTGGCAGTTTGGATAGGATGATGGGAGGCAGGAGGTATGAGGGGCTGAAGAGGGGCATCGTGTGAAATTTAGAGGGTGGAAAGGATTAAATGTCACTTAGACCTGCATTTACCGGTAGAAAACATAAAATTATAACCTTTGCAAAGGAAAATTCAGGGGGTTAACGGATGAGTGGAATCAAAACTTCAGGAGAAGAAGTGATGGAAAGAAACCAAGTGGCTAGTGGGATATAGGTAATCGCTAGACTATAGTTTTAAACGCCGCAACTGATCTGTTTACTGTGAGAGATATAATTAAAAGAGAAGATATATCTTTATTCTGGAATTTAATTGTTTATAATGTTAACGAATCATTTTCCGACAGTTAATTACCCATAGATTTTACTGCTGCGACTAACGTTAGATGTGACACCGAAAGGTTCCATCATGTGACACTAGCCATGAAACTCACTCAGTGATTCAACCCTAAGATTGGTATTGATAGATGAGAATAGAGCTCATCCCGTACTAAGCCAATGGCGTGTGAAATTCACACATTCAGGGTAGGGGGGGCAGTTCCTTTCCCTGGGCCACCTGCGATTTCCTACGAAGTTCTTACCCGCAGAAAATCGAATCGCGAGGATTTTAGATGGGGGTGTCCAGAAAGGCTCTTGCCCGGGATTTGAACTCGGGACCCTCCGGTCAGTAGGTCCAGCCATGAAAGATACAACAAAAATAACAGTTGCTGCTGAAATATATTAACCATAAGGATCAAAATATAATATGTTTCTCTGTATCCTCTACTCTTCGTATCCTCAACATTCAATTAATTTTAACAAAAACTAATAAAAACATTCGTTTATTCAATGTAATTGCTCACGCTTGCATTAGCGTTGAGGGTAAGCTAACCTTAGTTATCCCATATGGACAGTATAAACACTGGGAGCATAGCTGGTTAATTAATTTTCCACGCCAGTTATCTACTGGTCCATTGCTAAAAGATACCCCAATTCACTAAGTACCTACTAGATTGAATAAAAGAAAAAGAGTGGAATTCTAGTAGCCTCTCGAAGATTCTCCAATCTTTCTCTCTACTTTATATATGCATGCGTCGCCTATAGTGTTTGGGCATGTGGGGTAATCTGTGAATGCATCTTCTTTAAGCTTTAGACGCGTCATACGTTGACGAAATATGTTGTGACTTCAAGGAAATATTTCAGGGTAATGAAGTGAGGGTAGATAGGAACCTGTATCAACATGATTCTAATCTAAGCGAAAGGCGCCAAGAGGTCAAACTATTTTAACGTCCCGTTCGACGGACGGAGTATTGAACTTTGTTTCCTCCACACCGCACTCGAGTGTAGACCAGTTTGCCACTAAAAGTCTCCGCGGGATTCGAACCCGTACCTTAAGAATTGAAACCAATACTCTAACAACCATCTAACTCGACCCCCTTTATGACACGACGCTACATTTTTTTCAAGGATCAATGCACCTCATCCGTTGGGTTTACCCGAGTGGTGGAATCCGTATAAAAGGTTCTTCTTAAAGAGGGTCTTACGGGGTGCATGTAGGCGTAATATATTGCTGGGTGAACAGAGATGGAGTCGGTTCATTCACCCCGCTGCAATGGACACATTCAGCGCGTCTGTATGCGTGCGATATGAGATGGTTAAAAGGCATCTAACAGGAGAGCTGGGAGCGAGGACCCAAGTTTAATTAGCGTTCCATTTCGGTGGGGCCTGGGAAGTCCCAGATGCGAAACAGAAGTAGTGGGAATTGGATGAACGTCGAATGCCATGTGACTCGGTGATGTACCCATCCATCTCCGTTTCACGTTCGCCCACCCTCTCCCCTTCCTCTGCTCCCCCACAAAACCACCCTCTGTTCCAAACTCACCCCTGCCCCCACTTCCCTCGCATATCACGTACCCTCCTCTCTGTATCCCTTGATCCACAGCATCCGGGCACACACTCACTTTCTATCTCATCCCATTAGCCATCTCCATCCTGCATGCTTTCCTGCTCTGCGTGGACCATTGAAGATGGGATACAATCGTCCACATTCGGAATACCACACATACCTGTGTCCACATTCAAGATGAAATTGGGCACATGTATGAAATATATATGAGTGGAACTGTCGTAGATCGCAGGTTAAGGATATGGTGTACTTTTATTGAAAACTCAGCGCAAAATTATGTACTTTACTTTAGAAATGACCTCTTTGATAGCCTTTCAAAATCCTTGGCTACACAGTGTGTATCGATATTGTTCAACATTCTTCATTTCAGAATTTTTTTGTACATTAAAAAATACCTTTTCCGGTTTTCTCAATCCTACATCAGTACATCTTGGAACGAAGCCAAATTTGAACCTTTTCCCCTCTTCTGGTTTATTTCCTTCCGTTTTCACTGGCAAGGTATCAGAAACTGACGTCAAAGTTCTTGTTCAAATCGTATGGTGGCATATTTTAGGAATTTAAAATGTGCTATTTCTCAGTCGGAATGCTTTCCACCTTAACGTTATTGGAGCGTTTTTTTTTTAATTCTCTGTTGACACACACTTGGATTTACGCGTATTTTTCGTATATACGTATTTTTAAGCGCTATATCAAATAAAAAAAAGGGATCTGTGAATGACCATAGTCGTAATGGTTGATTTTGCGGGCACGAATCCATCTCAATGACGTCGAAAAGCTAGCAATATGAATATTAGGTCTTTTCGAATACATACAATAGTTTTTACACTTTTATTCACGTGATTAATCCAAAGGTCTTCCAAAAATCATGGTATATTAACTGTTCTTTGCATTGCATTAATCAAACTGGAGTTGTGATTTAAGCAATTAATTTAGCTATATTTAGCAACTTTTTGTAATATTTGGCAACCTTTTCTTGAGTGTTAGTAACATGCGAGGATTCGTAGCTAAATTTAGCTATTTGTGGTTATAGAATTGTTATAATCATAAATTGTATTATACCTTCTCGTAAAAGTCTTTTAATAAGTCCAAAATATATAGAAGGTGGCCAAATTATATCTTTTTAATTGCTTAATTGGGATGAACAACTTAAGAAAGAACCGTTTTTATGAATTAAATGTTAAAAATAAGCATAAAATATCTACCTTTAAACTGACGGAATATGAGCAAATATTTTTTATTTCAATGATTGCAAAAGGTTTCCTAGGTATACGAGCAATTTAACGTTTAAAACCTTATCATCTCATTCTTTGATATAGTCATGTAAACTAAATCTGAAATATTTCAACTTTCATAATGGTGGAAATAATTTTTTTTAAATTTTTAAATATAACTGAACATCTTCTTAGTAACTTTATAGAAATATTTGAAGGCAGACTTGGCAGCAAAAATATTTTGAATTAGTTACCCACATATCAAACGGCTCCCTCCCACACTATTCCTCTGTTAAGATCGGCGTGTTTCCTACCAATCACTATGATATTTATTTTACCTTTTTTCTTCCTCGGCCTTGATTATCCAGTGCTATACCTTCGATAAAGACCCTCAGAATTCCATTCTCCCTAATTGTCTCTTCCAAATACCTACTCTGCCTTCTAATTTCCGCCATCAATATCCATTCCTCACCAGCCATTCTTAGCAATACTCCGTTCGTCCTCCTTTAGGTATATGGCGTTTTTTCCATTCTACCCATTTGTTCAAAGCTTCCAATCTCTCTCGCCATATTTTCCTTGATTCTGGGTCTCTCGTCTACGATAGCAGTAAATCCGTGCAGTTGATACCGTCTGATCATAACTAGAATTTTTTTTAATAATATGACGTATAGGTACTATGCAACGTTTCCCGAATGAAATAATGAGCTCACGGGGTTGAAAGAGGCTCCCTGGGAGAGGACTTAGGGAAATTCACCAGCTTTCGATTTGGGAGTGGAGCTTGAATATGGTTAAGGTCACATTTCCGGGTTGGTGAAACAACGGTGAATCCTTTTTCTGTCGGAAATGTGGTGTTTTCAAGTGGGACCTAAGGCTCTCCATCTGGCCAGTCTATCCTCGGCAGTGGTGCGATAATTTCTTGCGTAAGGATCATCTGAATCGGAAGGCATGTTGCCAACTTCGGACAGAAACCGTAAAACAAAATCCCTAACTGACGGGAAAATATTAATAATTCCAACCCTCACCCAAGTTCATCATCAGGGAAGGAGAGTACGAAGCGAAAAATCGAGCTATACAGAGAAGTCAAGTAGGAAATCCTCATCAAAAAACACTCACCACCTCGTATGAAAAGACAACACAACAACGCTCTGCTACCAATTGCAGCGTTTCCCGAATGAAATACTGAGTTCACAAGAAACGCTCGTCCAGGGGACAAAATTCTTTCCAACCTAGGGTGAGATGGATGAGGTCAAATAGAACACAAAAAATTAAAGAATATGGATCTAACTTAATATCAAACAATGTATTTCAACAAAATAGACAAAGCAAGTACAAACCAACAAATGAAGTACTCTTCCCAATTCAGGGAAACCCTAACAACTTGGAACAATAGACCTTGGCCATTGGGAGACCCTCGAAAACGACGAAGTCTCACAAAACTAACTCGAGACCTTCCCACGTACCTAGCAAGTAAACAGCTTGGCGTCTCAGCTCGAACAGAGGGCGTGAGAGGGAAGGTATTTTCAGTCATAAGGAGGGGGTGTTTTCGGCAAGGTCAAAGTGGAATGAGGTTTAACGTGGAAATAGTGGATAGGTAGATTTTTGAGGGGAGGGAAAGTGGTATACCATGGTTAAAGTCGGCTAGGTGGAAGTTTATCATTGGAGCATCAGGAACTGTGTTCTGACTCCGGCGGTAGCAGACCAAAAGACGGCTTGTACGATGGCCAAACTTCCTGTCTTCATCCGCATTCAGGGGGCTATATAAGTGAGAGCGGATGTGGTGAGGTGATTGGTGCGGCCGTGAATTGGTGAAGGCTGGAATCGTTCCTTTATGGAATCGTAGGCATTGTTGACGTCGTTAGCTCCGACTGTCGTTAGCTACGTCTGTCGTGCAAGTCCTTTGGCTAAGTCCGGAGGGTAATCCGTCCGCCGAGGGGTATTGTTCAAAGAGGAGAGAGTGGGGTTACCAAAAAAATGCCACAACTAATATGTGGGAGAACTGGTTTGTTAACCAAATTGAGACTTGCGCAATCTCTTAGAATAAATATTTTACCTCTTAATTTGTTTAAGTAAACTCGCACGTTTCACATATTTAAAATCATTTTTGTTATGAAACATCTTTTAGATTAGAGAAACATAGGACTCATCCGTAAGTAAGACAACGTAAATAATCCAATATATTAGTTGTGATTACATTATATAGCAGTTTCAAAACATGTATTTGGGGTTGTTATTTCCACCACATGGTCAAGGAAAAATCTTTAAGTCTTATAAAAAAAGGCGTAGGGTATTATTTAAGTTATTTAAAAGAGAGGTTATGTTTTAAAAAAGGTTAAAATATTTATATGAGGTATTTTTTCTTTGTAAAATTTTCCATTTTCAGGTTTTACTACGTAAAAATTTTTACTTGTCTTCAGATTCGCTCGCTCTACAGCTGGGGTCATGAACGTTCTTTGGTCGTCCGGCAGAAAATCCTAAAAAGGCGGTGAATTATGGATAATAAAAATTTATGCATTAAAAATGTCGCAGAAGCCTTCGCAAGTATTTGCCCAACTATTGTGTTATATTGGTTAAAGTAGGATTGATATTGTTTCCCGTTCCCTTCCTTGATAGATTCTGGAATGTCCCTCGGGGTCAGTAGTACCCTTTGCAGCCAACTATAACATGGGAACAGATGCCACTAGAAAGGGCAACCGTTTATTCGTCTGGTAAATATCGCTTCACCCATCTGGCTTTGCTGCGCAAGTAAGGAAAGATCTCTTAGACTACTGCCGACATCACAGCGGTCATTGGGAAAAGAATCCGTTTTTATTGCGTAAAGAAGGTACCTCCTGGGGAAGTCCAAAAACTAAAGCTCAAAAGCTACTGGTCCTTATGAACTATAGTTGTAGAACGTATTTGTTTCGATTTATTTTTAAAAAATCGAATAGAATTGGAGAAAATGGATGGTAATAGACATGGATTAGTAATTTACCAACTACACCAGAAGATTTCATGTGGGATAAATAATGTTAGTTTATAGGCAATACTGATGCAAAAGTTTCCATACACGTCGATAAAATTATAGTCTTGCAAAATTTTGTATGATACGGTGAACGCAGGAGGGTAAGGAGTAGGGAACGTAGGGAGACATAGTAGTTCAACCGTTTAAAATCGGAATTTTTTGGAGCACTTTCACGTCCTCCAAAACTCTCGTCACATTCCATTCTTAAGGAACTAAAACATTGACAAATAACCTCCTTGATAAGTATTGGTATCAGATTTAGCATTCTTGTCATTATGGGTGGGTATTTCATCTCATTAGTGGCTCTCATCTCTGCTATCCGTATCATGGCCAATTTCACTCAAAGTAAACTTTCAGTATCACTTCTGAAGTTAATGTCAACAATGTAATCTATGCCTTATTAATAGCTGGGAAACGATCCGTAAATATTGTAAACAATAATAACCTGAAGCTAAGGCATATTTTCCCAGAAAAATACAGAACACTGAGCAAAAACTGATGTTACGGATTTTACAACAATAGTCTATTGTTCATAGTAATTGGAGCTGGGTCGTTACAAAACTGTGTTGATTCTGGATACCAATACCATCTATCTATACCTATTTTTACTTAGTTTTCCTATGCATTAATGTAAAAATGTTTCATGAAATCTAAACAAAATTTTACAATAAAAACATTTGAATATACTGTTTACTTTGGAGAAAAAACTTCTGACATTGCACTTTGAGAACATTCTGAACATAACAACTATTTGATAATAGTTTTATATTTTTTCTTGAAAAGCATGTTTCATAACAAATGTCATGTTGAATAAAAAACATGTTTTTCTTCAGATAAAAAATGTTATAATAGATTAAAAATAGTCTGACTCTCATGTTTAATTTTAATCATCATCACGGGTCATCAATCCATTGGTTTGACGCAGCCCTCTACTCGATTCCTCTATCTACCAACCTCTTCACATTGACGTAGCTCCTCTCTTTTACATCCTTCACAACTTACTCCATATACCTCATACGAGACCTACCTTTTCCATTCTTCCCGTTCCCTTTTCCTCGACGATTGTCTTCATCAGGCCATCGTGTCTTAAGATATGAACTATTATTTGTCCTGTCTTCTTCTTATGCTTGTCAGCAGACTTCTCTTTTCTATGATTTTAATATGATTAGTAATTAGTTGAAAGAGTAATAAAAGCACTAACCTAGATCATAAATGGTAAGCGATCGTAAAATTACGCCTTTTTTGTCGATAGTTTTCACGAGATAGATTAAAAAAATTGGTAGAGGTGAATTTGGTGGGTATAGGTAATTGCTGGCACCCTATAGCAACTATCTGCTCTGCTTAAAGGCACTACCGAAAACAGAAATCAATCGTCAAAGAATTCCTTATGGCAGAAACTGCTGTATGCTGCTGCAATTATGATCTGTTTGGAAAAAAAGATGGCGATCACCAAGGCAACCGACTATGGTGACGTCAGACTATATCAGTCATGTTTCGTATGGGTATCGCCGGTATCGATATCGACTTTAGGCGATCGATCCTCGATACCGATACCAATCCGCAAGATTATGTGGTATCGAGACTCGACACATCCCTAATAGCAATAGTAGGAAAGTTAACTAGGTGAAATTTCGGAAATACAAAAGAAAATAAAACTTTTCTCCATTCCACATAAATATTATTAAATACCTCTTGACCTCTTAAGTCATTAACGAGACTTAGCTCCAGTTAATGACCTGAATAGGTCGAAACCAGTCCAGCGGTATTTAATTATGTTTGTGCTGAATAGAACAAACCTTAATTTATTTATATAATCGTCATTGCCTCTAATATCCCACAATCTAAATGTTTTGTTTACATCACCTGATCTTGTGACGTTTTACGCCTGTCCGTCCATTATTCAATCGTATTCGTAATGTTATAATTATCTACCTTTGTTCCCAAACTACCGTCGCAGTAGAAAAAATTGAAATAACAATTCGGAAATTGGCGGGAACATCAATGCGATTAATCTTTTTATTACGGAACACGAATTTTTTTTTCAAAGATAGATGATCTGATAGTGAAATTAATTAGCACCATTAAGAATTTTCTGGGCAATTGGAAAGAGGAGAATAGTCAGGGAGTGGCGGATGGAGTTGGAGGAAAACCCAGCGTCAGCATCTGCCTCTATTAGCGAAAGGCGCTAAGAAATTCACATCTCAATTTAACATCCAATTGACAGAATGTGGAACTTGAAGTCTCTCCACATAGTCCTCAAAGGATTAAAATAGAAAAGTCTGGATAATAGAAAAGCCACTTAGCTTTACAGATATGTATAAGATCAAATTGATAAAAATAGACACATTTAATACTCTCCTAATGAAATTAGTACATTTTTGGATATATACTTCATACAAGATAATAATGCGCGATACGTATATTCTATCTGATCTGTTTTCTTATTATTTTGAGGCTTCATTCAACAATTAACATGACATAAATCTAATTATCACAGAATGTAAACATGTACTGGTACACCACGAGGTCACAAGACGCGACTCCATAGACTTTGGTTGACAACCAACTGGTGTGGAAAAATAAAGGTTCGCATTTCTTTGAGAAAAGAGGAATCTACTCATAGGTGATAACCCAAGCGTGGAATTAAGGAAACAATTCATCTGAATATACATCTAGATTACGTTTCTCTGTGGAAGTTAGAAATGAGCCAAAACAGCAGCAAAGAAGTCAAGGTTGGATGCATTCAAAATGTGTCACTACAGAATAATGATGAAGGTAAAATGGGTAGATGTAATGACCAACGAAGAAGTCCTGAAAATAGTTGGAGAAAGTGAAGTATGTAGGGAACTTTGAGAAGAAGACGGAAAACTTTATCGTCCATAGCTTGTGATATGTTGGCCTGATCCGTCGAGGGATAAGTAAATTGGGAGAATGGAAATGGAAGGCCGCGCATGAAATATGCAGCACAAGTTTTGAAGCATGTGAAAGAGAAAATTATGTTTAAATGAAGAGGATAGCTGATAGGAGGAAGGAGTGGAGAGCTTCATGAAACCAATTCAAGAGTTTTGGTCTGGTGATGTTCATGATATCTATCAGTTGTCAACCGTAACCGATAGCTAGCAACAGCCAATTAGCCCCAATGGCACTAATTGGTATAAGGCGCAACGGGCAACTGCTGGTTTGTATCCGCCGACCTCTAGTCCCAGCAGTCGATCCCGGGCCATTGGGACGGGAAGCCGGTAGCCTAGCCACCAAAACCAACTGTATTCCCCTTCCTCTTCTTGCCGATACCCAATGTTGCATCAAGGATGAAATGGGATTCGTGATAACGGGAAGGGAAGAAAACGTTCCACCGCCTCCGAAACTTTCGCCCGGAACGAGGCAAGCGATATAATCGGCTTATTCCCCCAACGCCCGTCCCGCTTACGTACGTGCGCTCGGTGCGGTAATTAAGCCGCCCCTTCTTGCCAGGGATGCCGGGTGTTGATGGCTTGGGGTTGGGGATGGATGCTGATGGATGAAGTGAAGGGTGTCGTTTCTCGTACTCAACCCTCCCATCTCAACTGCGCGGAAGGCCTCCGGTTCTAATTGGATTCGCGCGCCGTCACCGTTCGAATCCGGAGAGAAGGATCTTCTCCCGCTTGCCCCCTCGCGGACCATTGATACCATGGAATGTGACTGCGGTCGGAAACTCGACCGAAACACGACGGGGAAACTGATGCGAAGTGCGCTAACGTGGTCCTGACGAGGGAAACGTGCTGTCTGAACGTGATCAGGGAGTCACGTTGGAGGATTCACGGAACAAACCCCTAACCAAGGGTCGCATACGTTACAGTATGATACGACATCAGGGTTGATTGGTGGTATTCTACGGGTTAGGGTGGTTTTTTTCATGGGCCATTCCACTCTCTCACACTTTCGACACCTCTCGACGTTGGTGGATATTAGGGGGGTGCAAAGTAGGTGGGTGGGACAAGTATTTTGGAGCAATGGTATAACGAAGATCGTTGTTGATGGTTGACTTCAGGATCTCCAATGTAAAGAGAGGAAAAGAAAGGAAATGGCATATTTTTAAAGAGCTGAGTGACACTTAGGGAAGTTAACTACTTGCCTGAAGGGATAATTAATTAGTGTAGGGGAAGAAGCCGTTCTGAATAAACAGTGCAAACCAGAGTGTAGGTGGATAAAAATACAAGAAAACATACCTTAACTGAGACAACCAGATTAATGGCGTTCTATCGGTCATGTTGATTTTTCTACGGATCAATTCTAATCTCATTCGGTAGTCACGAGCGTGTCTTTAACTACGCTGTTTCCCTTTATATTACAGTATAAATTCTACCTCCCTTTATACTGTCCACGAACCCTAGTTCCTTCCTCCCTCTACCTCTACAGGGATTAACCCCGTCGCGGCTTGATAGTAGACAAGCCGAGGGGTCTGTCTCAGTAACACGGACGACGAAAACAAAACAGTGACGGTGAATGTTATAAACATTTCAGTGACTTTCAATATAACTTTATTCCAATTCTGCATTCATGAGTGACGTTTTAAATTTCCAATTCATTTTGATTAAATATTGTATCAAGCATAAGTTATTCTTGTGATTTAATTGATTTACTTAGTTTTTAATGCTATCAAATTGCTTTAAATCATACTATTAAAATCGTAAATTAATTTTTTTGCAAATTTAATTTAGATAGTATTCAGCACTAAAAAAACTGTGAATGTATAAAATCTAATTATTCGTAAACAAAAGGTTTATATCACCCTAAGTTCTGGGATTAAGTGCTATTTCAAAGACAGTTTTAAACCAATTTTTGAATTAATTATGAATAAATTGCCAAAAATGTATGATTCATCACAATTGATGCTTATATAATGTCAACTCTCGGGGTCTGTCAAGGTTTTTGAGGGCCTAGGCACAATTATGGAGTTTTGGCCAAGATTTCGGCAAAATTCCTCACTTTACGCCGCCGGCTTCTGTGGCGGTGGGTGAGACCTCTCGCCTGCCAAACCAAAGGTCGCGGGTTCGAATCCCGCCTGATTGGGATTTTCTGCACCCGAGGCATATATACAGGTATCGTTACGTGCACAATATAATGGCATTAAATAAATCCTGATTCCTATCCAATTAATCCCTATCCTCCGCAGTATGCTACCCTCGTTCACCTTGAAGACGATGATGGAACTTGGTGGAACTTCGAAACATCGTCAGTGCGAAACCATACTGCGACTCGGTTGGAATCCCGAGAACACTTCCACCTTCTACCCTCTCTCCCTTTGCTGAGCCATCGCCTTTAATTACCTTGAACATCCTACTTCTCTTCCTCCTGATATTCTACAGCAACATTCTCTCCCCCACAATCATGCCCAGCCCATACCTACTTATGAACCTCCCTTTTCCGTCCATTGAAACTTCATTCTCATCCAATTTCACCTCTCAAAATCTTCCATACCCTTCTCGTCCTGTTATCCCGAGTTCCATGCTTCGGTATCATGCTACGTCACGCTCCAAATCAAACTATTTTCTCCATCGTTATCAGTCAACATGCCTTAGATTTATATGACACAGTTTTGCACTCGATTCTCTTATCGGCTAATATTTTCATATTCACATAATTATTATCTTTCACACCCTTCATAGCTCGCTCTATATTTTTTGTGTGAGGCCTTCCTTAGTCATTCTTTGCATTCACTTATGTTTGTTTCTTAAAGTTTTGAGAAAACTTCTCTTTTATCCCACTTTTCTCAAGACTTCTTCTTTAGCCACTCATTCGATCTATTTAGTCATTCTTTGCTTGATTTTTTCTAATAATTATTTACTTTCTTGCTTTTCGTCAATCATTGGAAGCTCTGCTTTTCAGATAGCAGATTTCCCTTTGAGAGAATTTTATCCAGGATCTAGCAAATTAAGAACGTTTTTCCAGTTCCACCTGGAGTGTACAATTTTTTTTTATAAAATCACGCACGTATTCGAAAGCAACTTTGTGCCTAAATTTCAAGTCAATCGACTGACTACATTTTGAATTTCGCGAGCACAAACATACGCCGGCTGAATTTCTATATATAAAGATTATTACGTGATTATGCCAGTTTTTCTAACTTTCACTCCCTACATAAGCAGCTAAAATGCGTAGCAAATGTAGAAATATTTAAAAATAAAATTAAAATTACAAATTTTCTTCATCATCATCACTATTTCAATCCTAGGATTGGTTTACTGCAGCCCTCCATTCTGCCCTATTTCTGCCCTAGAGCTAATTTCCTCACGCACTGGTATGTTACCTCTTTCACGTCCTTCTTTATTTGTCCTACATGTTCCTTGGTCTTCCTCGTTGGACCTTCCCTTCAATCTTCCCTTATGTATTTCTAACTAATTCATTGTGCCTCAAGGTATGTCCAATCCATCTGGTTCTTCTTTGCCGTAGGGTTTTCCATATTGTTCTTTCTTCATCTGCTCTTCTGTACACCTCTTCGTTCCTCACTTTATCTGTCAATTTCATCTTCAAAAATTTCCTCCTCTACCATGTTTCGAAGGCTTCAATTCTTCGTTGGTGTGCTTTCCCGATATTCCATGTCTCTGATCCATAGAGTGCACGCTCCATACGAATGTTTTGATGAAGTTCTTCGTAGTTGTCTCTTCTTCTTAAACGCTTCCCTGGCTTGTGCTATTCTTCGCTTGATGTCCGTCGAACTTCTTCCATCCCAAGTTATTGTGCTGCTGAGGTAGATGAAGTTCTCCTCTTTTTCCAATTTCACTCCTCGAATTGTGATATTTCCCCTAAGCTCCTCTCTTCCGCACACTTATAGGATTTTATTATATTTATTTTATTATATTTATTCTATGATTGAAGTACTTGGTCCATTCTGGTAAGGGATTCTTTCAAGTCCTCTTGACTTTCTGCTGCAACTGCAATGTAATCAGTAAACCGGAGCATGTTTATTTTTTCGCCATTCACCTTGATGTCCTTGATACCAATTTCCTCTGCGTCTCTTATTGCCTCTTCCGTATATTGAATAACGCTTGGGAGAGGTTGCATCCTTGTCTGACTCCATTATTTATTTTGGCTTCTATCTTCCTTCCGTCTTTCATTCGCATTGTGGTGACCTGGTTCTTGTAGAGGCTATAGATTATTCTTCTATCCTTGTAGTCTATTCCAATTGCTTCCTGTATCTTGAACATCTTGTTCCATTCGACATTGTCAAAGGTTATTCCTAGTCCACGAATGCCAACGGCTTGTTAACGTGTATCATTTTCTGGGCCAGTATCCCTAAGCTGAATATTGCCTCCCTATCTCCTCGGTTTTTCCTGAATCCGAATTGATTTTTCCGAAAGATTGCCTTCGATCTTTCCTTCCATTCTTCTGTTAATTATCCTGGTAAGTATTTTCGATGTGTGTGTCACCAGACTCAATGTTCTGTGTTCTTCGCATTTCTCTGTCCTTGGCTGCTTCGGGATTGCGATCATTTCACTCTTCTGGAAGTCCTATGGTAGTCCTCCACTGTCATAGCTATCTTTGATTATTCCAAAGAGGGTATCTTTTGCTTTGATTCCGAGTGCCTTGATGATTTCTCCATTTATTTTGTCCCCTCCTGGTGCCTTGTTGTTCCTTAGGTTGCAAAGTTTCTTGATTATAAAATATTAGAGCAAAATTAAGATATCAGCTCAGTTCTGACCACAAAAATTACATTTATCGAAATAGAGGGCGTTGCTATTGATCTCAGGAAACAAAATCCAATACCTGCAATTAGTTGATTAACCTGGGCAAGTTGCCCGTTTATCAAACTCAAGTAAATAGAAAATTATATGAAAATTGCGGAGTTGTAATTATTCAAATCACTTAAAAGTAATTTGCTTGCATGGGGTAAGGAAACCATGAAGCTGAAACCGCATAAAAAGCTAAGGCCATGCTTTTAAATTTATCAAGTTTGCGTAATTTACTAAAACAGTAAAAACTGATTTTTAGCCCTTTCAGTACACCAGAAATTTAATCTGATGTGGATGCAAAGTAAATTTTATGCACCATTACGCAGAGAGCTCCAAAGTACCACACGTAAATTCACAAATTGGGGATCTGCGCTCTATAATCTCCTTCTGATATGGCACAATACTCTACAGATTAGAGATCCGATTTAAGAAACCAAGTTAACGTGTTTTTATGCCTCGCAAATGTTCTATACATGCAATTATTAACTTCTACTTTAATTTTTTACCTAATCAATCAATGCGAAGACTACTTAAAAAGATTGTACTATTAAGAAATATACAGAGTTGAAATGCGATGAATTCGATGATACGGTTGATAAAAATCATATAATACGCTTCTTCAAAAAACTACGAACAGAAGAATGCGTCACGGTCATTCGATTTGGTTCAGCACATAATTGGCAGGAGAAGAATTTGAATAACACACGATGTGCTTATTAATCATAAGCATTTGATTGTAAAGGACTTGGCATTAGGTTACAAATTGGTTTCGTGACCACTTGCTACATATATATTCTATACTAGGTCTCCTTTGGCATTCTTCCCATTCAATTTTTCCTTTGATGGCTTTCTTCATATTTCACTTAGCACGCGAAACATTGATAGAAGTCGTCGCTTCGACGGGCAGTAAAGGTGAGATTGTCCAGAAACACTAAGACGGAGGGCATGTCCCCATTGGGCGATGCGCTAAAACTTAATGTTTGATGTTGAGCTTCATTGTATGTATAGAGTAGATTCTGAATGAGTCTGTCTCATCAGAATTAGTCATCATTCATAAGACTCATTTAATGTAGCTCTCCACTCCATTCATGTATCGGGCTCTCTTCATATTGGCATTACTATTCTCTTTTCTTCCTTGACCACTTGCTGCATATTGTATATCTTATACGTGGTGTGAATCACGGATCTATTTTTCGCGTTATCGCAATATTTATCGTTAACGAGCTTACCCCTAGAGTAGCGCAGGGTTAACAATAATCGTCTATAAAATTCGCTCCACTGATTGTAATAAGCGATTTGAAGTCTTGTACGAAAAATGAAGAATGGATATCACGTTCTCTCTGAGATAAGTTTGATCAATAAATAACGATAACGCTAGCGCACGCGTTATGAAGATCCATGATCGAGGCCGTGGTCTCCTTTGGCATTCCTTCCATTCAATTTTTCCCTCGATGGCTTTCTTCATCAGAAAATTGTGTCTCCAGATAGGCAAGGTATTGCCCATTCCCGTCTTCTTATTAATTTTTTTATTAAACATCTCTTTTCTTTCTCTTCTTCATTTAATTTTCGTCTTAAAAATTGTATGCCTATCATTCTCCTACAAAATTTCATATCGAAATATCCTAGTCATCCATTTTCTACGGTTGCTACTTGCCCATACCTAACTTCAACTAGGAGCATGCTCCAAATGTGAGTTGTAATGAAGTGTTTTCTGGTTTCAATTGTAAGATAACTCTTTTGGTAGAATGTTCTTTTCTTTTGAGATTATCGACTGATCGTTCCTTCTAGTCTCGTCCATTTCCGGCAGTTCAGCTTCCTAGCAATTATCGTTTACTCATATCTATCTAATTCACACTGTAATTCTCGAAAAGGCTCTTACCCCACTATTTCCTTCTTTAGATCAGATACTTACCAACTCTCAACCCCCAAATGCTGTTTATTTTCTTTCCACTCCCTCGTTCAACCAACATGCTACTTTCAACCACAGCCGTCATTATTCCATTGTTCCCAATTAATTGCTTCTCCATAATTCAGATTCCTTGTAATCTCCGCCAACACTGTTCTTTCTTCCCACCATGGATACCACATGCAAAGGTTCATCATCATTGCTGCCTTTTTTCTAACCTCCCAAACTTGGCCACATTCTGACGTAACATTATCAACTTATGCGGTCAATTTCAAACCAGCAGGTCTCTTCAGCTCTTTAGTAGTAGAGCCCTAGACATGTAGAATGTACTGGAGAAGGCAATTCAGCTGATTTGAGAAGCCAGCTAGCCATCTTGGTAGGCACGGTCATACTGGCTAGCTACTCGAGATACTCGTAAGGATGGAGTTGCTTTTGCACGTGGTACAATTTAATGTAGCAAGAGAAAAAATGGAATGCATTTTTGAATCCGTCAAAGAAACAAATTAATGTGCAAAAATAAGCACCCCACATGTAGGAGAGAGGTTAAATTCGAACCAGTTTTAACGATAAAATAAACTCCCAGGGGAATCGACTGCATTAAAACTCCGTACACAGGGCCAGTAGTGGTGTCCACTGTGACTGCCCAGTAATGGCCGCCGACAATTATCCTCCTACTGGCTTCGTGTATAAAGGTACTGGCATCTTCCAGGTCCATTATCAACTGGCGGCCACTAAAGTCAAACATGTTTGAATTTTGTGACCAGTGAAGCGACGAGGAGCAGTGAAGCGACCAGTAGGTCACGTGACCCACTGGCGGTCATTAGTGGAGTGGACGCCAGTAGAGCTCCTGCAGTCGTGGTGTGAGGTTGCGTTCTGTTGTTGTGGTGTCCAGTTGTGTCCAGTAAGTACAGGAGTGAATTAATATAAGTTATCTTTTACCCACACTCAACGTTTATTCAATATGGTTTGCAGTTTCCCGCTCAAACTAACAGCAATCTCACCTATTGCTACACCAAATGTCTCCCCGAACTCATTATCACTAAACCCTTCATCATTATCATTCATTTTTTTCACAAGCAACATTATCTACTCAATCGACTCTCTCGATTCACTGGCGGCCACTAATAATAAGTTATGGAAGCCATTATTGGCCTCGCGTATAAGCCTACTGACCGGCAAATTTAGTGGCGTCCACTTCTGGCCGCTGCTACCGGCTGTCACCACTGGCTCCGTGTACACGCTTTAAATAGGCTTGTGAAGATCAAACGACGTCACTGCGGTGCATTTTGGAAACGATTTCAATGTCATTTATATTTTTATACGGTGCGGTGTGTATAACTGTTATGCACTGCTATGTACGGAGTAGGCGTTCCAAGCACCCCCATTCCGGCTTCATTTTCACCCCTCCAGTACATTCTAATCTCCTTGGCTGACCCCAAGAGGAAGATTGGGTCCTTTTTTTCACGCGCAGTCGTATATCTCAATCTGCCTTACTCACTGACAACAGTAGATGGTTGAGATGATAAACAAGCCGCAATGTTCGCATTCCTGGCGCTGATGCGTATTACTTCGCTCCAGGGATGTCACCATCCGGCCACGGTATTCGAAATAGGCCGCAGGAATTTGTATTGAATATATTTACTACTGCTTTGTTAAAATGGCGCTTTCTCCAACAACCAAGGCTTCCGGAGAGTGAACTGTGTACACTTGTAACGTTCAGAGATCGGTATGCGGCAGCAAAATGACAGTAAACATTATATTTTGATGTGTACTCCGTGGCTTAATTAATTAAATTCTGACTTTCATGTTCTATGTTGATATGTTTATATTGTATACAAGCAGAACTGTGCAAGCAGTCTGTCTGGTGTGCTCTTGAGGTGAACTTTGTGTTCTAGTGTCAAATGAGATTTTACAGTGTTTGGAAACTACTGATGACACATTACCAATAGGTGGCAGTAGTAGTTGTGCTTCAGGCAGGCAGTTACTGCTTCACTACTCAAAGTAGTCTGAAATTTTTTATACTTTTGTGCACCAACTTTTCATAAGCATTTCGTATGCAGAGTGAAGAAAATGGCTATTTTATAAATAGAGAAATGTTTTCCACTCTAATTATCCTATAAGTTTTTGTAATTTTTTCTAAACCATATTTATATTTCCATTTTATCTTCATCATTCTTCGGTAGCACCGCATTTCAAATGCTTCCAGCCTGGATTAATCAACTGCTGTTATTTTCCGTGCTTCGCTGCCATATAGTAGGCTGCTTCAGATGTAGATATCACTTAAGGGTTAATTTGGAATCACTAAGATGTTCAGCTCAGCATAAGAGAGAATGACATCATTTTTGAAATTTAGGAAACATATCAAACTTTCACCTGGAGCATATTTCTTTATGGCAGCGAGACATGGACAGCTATATGTTTTATGGACAGCTCTTCAAGTTTATTTTCCTCATCGGTCGAATAGAACGTTAGACCGTGGATCTCTTGATGCTTGTTATCAAGAATAGTCTGATGACGATGCTGGGATTTTCTCAGCCCTTCCTCCACACCATGATTTCATCCACATAATACCTTGCAAGCCACCGTAAAGGTGTGTGGTAGGGGGTGAATTCACACCAATCATGCATTACATATCATGCATAAAAAAGGATGAATAGTAATATACCAGACTTTACTTAAATTTTTAAAAAAGATAAAAATAGCAAAGCAAGCATGCAAAATCATGTTGTTAGTTGGGTTAGCTTAAAGTCCTGCTCTTCCTACTCTCTGCAGAAAGTTCTCATTTTGCCTAAATTGCACAAACGACTTTTAGTTGTCGGTTACCCTATCCAAATAACTAAACATATATCCTCGGAGTAGCATATTTCATACTACTATGCAAAACCGTCGTATGCAGTTCCTTATATTTCCACAATTAAAAATAGAGGTAAGTGGTACATTGACGCGAAAGGAAACATTTCTTAGGGATATAGCTTTGAGGTGAAATCAATAACAAGAAGAGCAGAGAGACACTTAATCAAAACCTAGCCGTTAGAAACATTGGATTGCAAACCCATCCCTAGAAGACCAAAATACGAATATTAGAAGTATATTTTCTTCTCGCGTATTTTGATATGATCCTCTCATTTCGTTCACATCGATTGTTTAATAGCAACGGCGGGTCTAAATGATGCCGGCGAATCGTTTTTCGGAGTGAATTCGCATTTAGAAATGCAAGAAAATTATCTAGGTCACAATGAACACCATGTGCCAATTCTATGAACTTCATTGTGAAACCTCATCTAACCGTGAATCGATTGTGCTTGAAATTCCAGTTTCTCTTTGAAATCCGTTTACTACTAAGCGGATTCCAAAGCTGAGTTTAAAGGAACTCCAGCGTTATAGGCAACGGAAATCACAACCGAGTGATAAGCGTAATTTTGTTTGCTGGTCGCTGCATTTTGATTTCAATTTATGAGAGAATATATTGTGCGAATTCATGTGCTCTGAAACCCCTAGGAAATTAGAGACGTTTCATTGGATAAATATAATGCATTTAATATCATTCTCCGCGGTGCAGCATTCTTGGATATCAAAGCAGAATAATCCCCTTCTCAATAAATTTATTACATTAGGTCGGGTTGCTCTTGAGAAATATTTTTCAGGTAAAAATTTCTTTTTCACTTACCATAGGGAAAATATATCAATAATTATAAATATATGTGATGCTAAAACACATTTATAAAAATATTATATAAAGAATAATCATGAAATTTCTCTTCAAGGAGATCTTTAGCCCATTGAATTACTATTTTTTCTCAATACCCCATAAATTACTATTTATTATTTACAAATTCATTTATTTATAAATATTTTATCAATAAATGACGATAATTATTGATAATTCTCACAGGACTCTAGATGGTTGAGATATTTGAATCTAACGAATCGGGTGTCACTTTTTATGTTACATTTCCTTCATCAATTATTATCGTTCAAAGATTTTTTTATGAAGCTTGCCACTCAATGTACCAGCTTTTCTGCTAACCTTTTCATATAGTTCTTGTCTTTTGTAACTTTCTCTCTACTTCCTCCATATATCCTATACGAGGCCTTCCTTTGCAATTCTATTCATTCACTTCACTCTTGACGAATTTTTTCATCGGGATGAAGGCGTCTTGTCAAAAGACGCGTTTTGTTTGTCACGTCTTCCTTTAAAACTTTCCATCAGACATCGGATTTTATCTCGCTTCTCGTGAGACTTTTCTTTTATCACTCGGTCGATCCATTTTATTTTCACATCTCTGCAACAATATCGCATTGAAAACGCTTCCAATCTTGTATTCGGCGGACATCACCACAATGAAGACTAATGCTGCACGTACTAGATGTAATGAAATGTTTTCTCATTTACAAACGTATATCTCTAGGAGGTAAGAAGACTATTTCGGTAGAAGGACTTCATTTTCTTGTTTGTTTTACTGAGTAATTCATACTCCCTTAGTGCGTTAATGCTAGTTATTCTGCTTCCGAAATGGTAACTTTTTAACGTAAGCTTTTGTTCAGCATATTATTTGTTTCTTTTTTTTTAATTACGGTAGGTGACGGAAAACTAAGATGCGGCTTTCGAAAGAGTTGGGAATTTGTGGAGGGTGAGAAGTGTAAAGAGAAACCTAAAGTCTAAATTATCGTGAACGACATAAATGAAGCCTTTGGGTTTTATATTACACGCTCCATCCGGCGGACAAATTATTAAGTACCCGATGTTCTCCCAATATAGCATTCAACCTGAGATCGGTATTCCACTCTAAAATATCCAATAAGGGTTCTGATTATTGTGGTGGCTAGAGACTTGGCACCTACCTGGAGGAGCCGGGTTCGGATCCCGAAAGTGGTAGAGATTTTTTAATTAATACCTACAACGTTTTCCATTTGAGTGCAGTGTGAAGAGTACTTCGAGTTCAGTACTCCTTCCGTTGGATGGGACGTTGAGCCGTGGACCCCTTTACGCCATTCGTTGTTATCAGGTTTCAGGCTAGTTAATAGAAAAAAACAACAGCGTGAAATCAATGGACTTTATGGACATAAGTGGTCTAGAGTGGGTGTGGCGAACCTATGGCACACGTGCCCAAAGTGGCACGCAATTATTTCGGCACGCGGAGCTGAGAGGGCGCTCGTCCGATACCTTTATTTCACTCGATGAGTTGGCACGCGAGTCGAGCAAGTATTCTCTTATTTCATAAACTTTGGCACTCAATCGCCAAAAGGTTCGCCACACCTGGTCTAGAGCTTTCCATTTGTTTATTCGGTGAATCACCACCACCTCTTCTGCCCAGGGTTGTCTCATCTAATGGGTGTTAGTGATTGTATAATCTGTTAATTGTAAGAGAGAACTAGACAGTCCTAAATTCGCAGATCAATAAAGACAAATTTAATTTAATTTAATTTAATCTGATTCTCCTCCCCCTACCCTCTTCCTCCCTCATTCGCTCTTTAATACCTTGGAATGGTATAAAAAAACCCTGTCTTGGCGTTAAATGTACTTGAAATTAAATAAATGAAATAAGACGCTTCCGATCGTATTCTGTACCTTGATAATGATACTTTATCTGTCGAAACCATCCATTGTCGATTATAAAAAAAAAGTAAGGAACGCACAAACTTTTTATTCACTTCCTGTGGGAGGGGGTTCCATAAAGTTAAGCCTGGAAATTTTAAATAGTACTGCGCTCTTAAGTTTATTTTGCATTAATTCAAATTCGACCAATCCTTACGCCATTTTTTACGTATATTAACACAAGTTTCGCGATGATTTTTTTCGATGAACGTCGTCATTGCCGGTAGGATTCTAGAAATCTCACGCTAGGTGTACGTTAACTTTAATTTCAAGGTATTTATCCTATAAGCCGGCCTTGATGGCAACGTCGGGTTTCTTTCAAGGCGTTCTCCGTTCCCTGAAATGTTCCCACCCACAACCAATAACCCACCTATTCTAAAATGGATCAAATTACCTAACCTGTCGGACGCCTTCCCCAAGTAATTCCTATATATCGGGATTCAATGCCCGGTCCTCGTCATGGGAGTCCGGAGCCACAGACACCGCACCTACCCCATCCGCCTTGAATTCTTTGACCGTTTGCTGTCATAATTAGCATATTAGTATCAAATGTAACTTGTTTTTGTCAGGACGGCTGCATGAGACCGTAAACCCTTATAAAATAAGATTTTCACGTAAAAACAAAATAAATATATAAATTTCTTGCGGTGACAGTATAAATGTAAAATGTAAATTGGAGGGGTGGGCGGGAGCCTTCTGGAGCCCCCCTGGCACTTAGACCTCTTTAGATCCATTGTGCTAACCCACATTTAACCTGCCCGCCACTTGCAGACAGGGGACTAGAGCACCATGGAGGGGGTCTACCCATCCAACCTCCTTCCGGGCCCAACGTTGCTTAACTTAGGTGATCTGACGGGAACCGGGCTATCAACTTGGCTAGGCCCTTGCCCGCGGTGATAGTATACTAACTTTAAATCACCTTTGCGCTGGCAGCAGCCTGTAAGACAGCACGCGAAGGCCTGGATTTCATTCCCTATATGCGTCAAGAATTTCAAACCCTGATCGAAGGGTCAACTGTTCAGCCTCCAGAGTGTCGCACTATCTTGCTTTTCCCTCCAATTGAGTCATGGCGTCATAAAACGGCGTTCCGCACTGAACTTCCTGGGAATTGCTAAGATTCGCGTGGGTGTTCGATAGAAGCGTCACAAGCGTAACTTGGTGAGAGAGTAAACATCATAATGGACGGTGTAGCGTCATTGCCGGACGTCATACAAAAATTTCGCTTTTCGTGTGTCAGAGTTAAGTGTCGTAAGCCATATAAAAGATTATAGTTATCCATGTGTCGTAAGTATACTTAATGAAAAAATTATGATATAGTTTTGCTTATTAAAATCCCTTAGTATATGAAATTTGGTCACTTTATTAAATACCATTGCTTTTAAATAATCTAATTATCAGCATAGCGAATCATTAGTTTTCACTTTAAACCCTTTGGAATATGAATACAATTTATTTAGCTGTAGTATTTTTAACATTGTAATTCGGTACGAAAGACTTCTAATTATATTAGACATTATATCTCCTTCTTAGTTAGATGAATGAAATTATTGAATCTTCTCCTCGAAGACCTAGAACCTTCGAAGCTTTCAAACATTTAAATGAAAACTTTCCGACTACCTCCAACACGGAAAATTATCTTATCTGTTACATGTACGTACAATGCCATCTGTTCTTCACTCATTTCTTGTTCAAAATTTTGTTGTTTTGATAATAGTTGCACTGAGATTCCAAAATATGTTCAGTAATTTGCATCATTAAAGTATCCTGTCACTTATCATTCATACTACATTGAACCATTTCACCAATATTTTTACGTAATAATTTATGAAATATACTTGTTAAAACTTATGAAATTATGACGTATTACATTGTTATGCTTAATTTTGGGGTTATTTGTTCTCTCATACACTCTAAGAGCACTACACTGCGTAAAATTGGTGGCCTTAAGGGTATTGTACCTGAACCAAATAAACTTTATTGTTGTTATTATTGATATGGAGTAAAATATAACAATTTAGAGGTACTTATAATGACAACCAGCGTTTATCAAATTGGATTTATGTCATATTTTCTCTGAAAATGCTCACCACGAAACCTTTTATAGAAAATCCATTACATATCTCTTCAAGCTGCACACTTGTTACTAACAGCTAATTGTCTTTGTTACTTTCGCATCGATATAGACCTTTCCAAGTATTCTCTTTCACAGTGCCCTAGAGTATTATACGGTTCCCGACATTCAACTAAATTTTAGCGGAGTTTAGTGAGATAAGCGAAACCTCTAGCTTTATTCCAGTATTTGCTGAGCAACCCCTGCGGTGAAAAATATCATGGAATGTGCGAGATCTCAATCTTCCTGTTTGTCATCCATTCAAAATACAATCTAAACTCCATGAATAGCTCTTTTGTTAAAAGTTCAAACAAAAACGCTGGTTGCGGCTATGCCAAATGCTCCTTGTTGATTCGGCATTGTTGATTAATCTTGGAAAATGTGTTGCAAAGGATACGAGAGCTACTTTTTGTTTCAAGAGTAAATAAATGTAGGTGCTCTCAGCTCTTCTTGCGAATAACAAATAGGCATCGTTTTTCCTAGCCATTCCCCTTCAGAATACTTTCTCACCCGAGATTTCCATCGTTTTTTCGAGTTGAAAATGTAGATTCCTTTTCATGGACTTAGCCTGAAATCATATTGTATTTGGACTTGTCAGCGATAAGCACATAATAAACTTTTTGATACATGAAATATCTCATAACCGCTTGATGAACTAGTAAAAATCGTTTGTGAATCGTTTTTTATAAACAACCGCCATAATAATTTTCCAGAAATTAACTAATTCTTCATTTTCATAGTCCACCATTTTCATTTGTGATTAATAGAGGGATCTGATTACTTTTTGTGGAATCGTGCGACGGCGTCCAATCAAATTTTGACCAACTTTTCGTGAGCGAAATAAAGTAGATGAAATTCCTCTAGCTGATATTATCCTGTCGTAACTGACCTGGGTCCAATTAACATTTGGTGAAAACCGAAGTGACTCATTCGCGTACGGAATAAATTAGTTCCCCAATTAACGCTTCTGAATGTTAATTAATCGCATTGAAAAAGTTTTCCCGTGCCCATGCCTACATCGGAAGAGCACATCAATTATTCTGAGCTAAATATGGAGCCAAAATATCCCCTCTGATGTTAAAGGTTAAGTGCGGCTGAGTAATTAGCCTAAATTTCTGCGGTGACACGAAATCCGTTGCATCCTGCCGGTCACTTTCCAAAGGTGTTTATTAGGAGGGTGGAGGAAAGGACATTTTGAATACGTCAGTTCGGCAATCAAATTCTCAAATTTTATGATTTTGGTCCAGTCTACCATAGTAAGTTGGAGTTCACAAAATATTTTTAACGTCATCAGTGAAAATATTATCTTGCAATTTATTTAAGAGATTAGGCCTAAATTTCATGCCACATCGGTTGAAAAACATCTAGTGGTCAATGTCTCGATGTTTGTAAAAGTACTCACCACTCACTCATTATTCATCGACAAAAAACATCGATGTTTCGATGTATCGAGTTTTTATGCCTTCATATCCGAGGTTAGGTATTATCATAGAAGTATAAGGTATTATGCATCAGAAATTTTGCATCTTCTTAAAAACTTGCAATTATGAAAATTATTCTGAAATCGGACCTTATTTAGTAAAATATTGATAAATAATAGGTACGCAAATATTTTTCCATTGAATTTATTTTTAAACATAGAAAACATACCAGTTTCATAATGAAATAAAGATAAATAAACCTAATACAACAAAAAACAAATAACACAATAAAGTGGGTGTACCTGTTCCCTAAAAATATTCTAAGCTTGGTAGTATTAAAAAAATCAAATTGAAAAAAAGTGGGTTTAAAACGTTTCAACCTCCCAGTATCGGTAAGGAATACTCATTGCTTAATATGCAGTGACCCCAACCTACTCCTGTTATCTTGCACCACCAAGTTGAGAGCTGATACAATCCTCTCAGAAGGTACTGATGTAGGCATGGCGGATAATGTTCTTGGAAGGCAACACTGGGATAAAAACATGAACGATTTTATGCCTTCACTTGTTTCCCTACACGAGAACGATAGATGGCGTAATTAGGGAAGGTTCGTTCGTATTCTTAAAAGGCTTATGATAATCAGAAAAATGAATTATTGGTCAACCAAAAACATTTATTATACCGGTCGTTACCTAAAACATCGCTGTGATGTTGAGTGTTTTGAAAACATCGAGTCGATGTTCCATCGATTGTCTTACCACTCGATGTTTTCGATGTATCGGCAAAAAAACATCGAGTAGTCCGATACATCGATGTCGATGTGACATCCCTAGTGTTGATGCTCTTATGGTAGAAATCATGCTATGGAAAGCCAAGTATGATTCTCCCACTGCATCATTTGCTTAAAATTCTCCGCCTAATCACGGCCTTAATAATGCCGCGATCTCCGGACAACGTCTTCTCAACGTCATACCATATCCATCGTTTCTTTGTCTTTTCTCCAACTAAACTAACCAACTGTATCCTTCTCCAAAACATTATCACAACGATGTCTCTTTTATTTTATTGCTCTCTCAGATTTTCTATCTTTTCAAGTCTTATCTCAAAGCTGCGATTTGGATTATCTAATCTTTGCTAAGGAGACTTACAATCCCATTCGTCAGTGGTTTCTTGCTGATAAACGCCTCTTTCGGTAACTCAATTCTCCCCCGAACCTCGTAGTAGGTACATTCATTTTCCTCCAGAATTATAGTCAAATTACTTAGTTTTTATTCTATTATATTCACAATAGTATGTGCTGTTACAGTAAATGTCGTCGATCTTGAATCTCTTGAATCATTTATTTCATTTTCTCTTTTATATTCAATTTATATCACATTCAGCAGCACATTAGCTCAGCGGTTTTCAACATTTTGTCACTTGTGTTGAACTTCAATGAATCAGTTCCCAAATATGCTCTTTTTCTACTTCTTTCGGTAGTGGTAGTATAAATCCCTGGCAAATTGTTAACAATCTTGTTTTAATTTCAGTAATCAGCCTGTTAGGGGAACGGTTAACAGAAATTAAATACATACTCTCTGCGCGACACCCTGTCAGGGAGCGGAATGCCTCTAAAACATCTCTCTAGGAACTCAAAGCTGCAATCTTTCTTCAAGCATCATTTAAGGGGTCATGAGTCCACTTAATTACATAGGAGATATTTGAGCTGTTGTAATCTTTTAAGTCATACTCAATGCAGGGACGACCTCTAGTTTTCTATCGTAAGTTCCGAGTTTGAGGTGAAATGATTGGGAAATGATTAATTTTGGGAATGCAAGAATGCATTAAGATTAATGGGAAAAGGGCATTTTCAAATCGGAAACAATCCTCGACGAAAAGGAGGATTTTCTAGCCTCCAAAAACGCGACTGGAATTCCGAGAAGTTTTTTTTTGCCATGGAATCGGAAACCCTGGAAAGGATCGTGACAGAGCTCTGGGGCAGGGAAGGATGTATAATTCCATAGGGCGGAATTCATATATATCGTTGTGGACTCCTTTCAACTTAGTTCTCTCCGCTATCTGGATCCTAGATTTGTCTGCTTGGTCACGATCAAAACTTGAGGGGGGGTGGAAAGGCTTGTATGGCACGCTGGGTGCTCTGGAAGAAGGGGTAAGTTGCTCGTGGGGGTGAAGACAATGATGGATAGCATTTTGGTGAGTCCGTGTCCCCGGTCCCTATGCAAAGACAAGTGAGAGGAAACTTTATGGCTCCGAGGCCTCGCAAGGGCGCATACATCTTACGTCAGTGGGAGGTCTACTAGTGCGATTCGGCTGGCATTTACTTTCAGTGGCTCCGTAGAAATGTTTTCTGCCCCATGAATCACTTCGTGGGCCGTTCACGGGTTGTATTGACCGAAAGTAAGATCCAGAATCCTCTGTTAAGGCTCGCATCGCGCTAGATTACTGTTTCTTTGCATTTTCAATTGCCTGTATCTCTTGAGTTCTCAAAATTTTCTCTCACATCTTATTGCAAATAGATCGAATTTCTGTGCATTATAGAGATAGAGAGAGAGTGGATCTCAGGTCCACAAAAATATCGACGCAATTATTTTTATGAACAAATTTTGCTGTTTAGTTATTCCCCTGAATTGAATTCCAAAGCACTGCGAAAAAAATACCTAACTGATTGCTTGTTGTTGGCTACGACTCTGTAGCGATATTTTTATCGTTACGTCTCACACTTTCTGAATAACATTTGACGAAATGTGTATTTTCATTGTGTTTTAATTTCTCAAATTAAATCGTTTACGGACGCACATGCTTGATATCAGCTTCTGCTGTTGCTTTTTCTCACCTGGCATAATTTAGCGTGCGACTTTATTTAGCTTTAAATAAAGATCTTTGTCTTCAGAGTTTTTTCTAAAGAAATTGCGAAAACAGCGCCCAAAAAAATCCCTAGTGCGATCAATTTTTCAAATTTTGCTCAATGTGTCCTGAGGTTAACTCCATCCAAAAATAAAATATCAGGAAAAAAACTGGGAGCGGTTTCGCATGATTTAACCTGACGGAACCCATTCCTTCGAACGGGTATTTTAATTTCACTTCAAAAGTATGTCTAGTCTTCCGGGATCTACTTTGAAATCTTTTATTTTTCCGTAGTAAATGGCTTTATAATCAACGAACTTGACAAATCCTGATTGTTACTGGAAATGGTCGGGATTTAATCGACTGGGAGGACCAAATAGTAATTATTTTATTTTTAAGTTGCTTAATCGAATATTTATATTTTTGAAAAAATATTATAAAATTTGTGTATGTGTAATTAAAAGCCGGAGATCAGCTTATATGAAATTGTTGTTATATTTTTGTTTTAAAAATTATCATTTCTAACAGAAAATGCCTTTTCACAGGAAGAGATTTAAACTTTGCAAAATTCGAGAGTGAATAATTGTAGTTGTATATGTGATAGTAACATGTCGCGCACTATTCCAATTAATATACCAAAGCTAAAGTATTGACAAAATGGTATGAATAACTCTTTCGTAAATTTAATGCTTCCAGAGATATTCCGCCTCTGCTTCCTAGATTAAGTTTAAGGATGATCTTTTTGTGCTACTATTAGGAATCGAAAGGCTGGAATGAAATTTTAGAGTTAGCATTAGCTTAACATGGACTGGCGACGCTACGATACACCGAAGAAGTCGCTGAGAAAACCAATGAGTTATCAAGAACTTTAGGAACTTGAAAAGAGCGCCTCATATTTCCTCAAGAGGGTTTTAATTTCCAGCTCTAAATTTCCAAACATATTTAATTAAGCTGCCTCTTCCAGGAACGGGCGATCGGTTAATTGAGTCCTCAACTTAATGTCTACATTTCTCAACCCCAGCCGATGGTGAGCCACTTACGGCCTCTGAGAACGGTTTAATTTTTATTTATAATTCGGAAAGTTGTCCACTTTATTGGGTCCCTTTTATTTGCTAACGTTGATTGCAGGACATCCTCTTTTTGAACGAAAATTGTGAAGATGTTCAGGAAAAAATCCTCTCAGAAAATTTAAGTTCCAATTGATGATTCGTTTTGCCGTTCCGTTGCTTTTCCTTGCTATTTCTTAAAAATCCTCGAACTTTTTCATTAGCACAGCGTTTTTTTCTTTAGCGTTTCCTGAGGTTAACTTCATCCGAAAATGTCAGGAAAAAAGCTGCGATCTGTGTTTCGCAAAATTTAACCTGACGAAAACCATTCCTTCGAACGGGTAGTATCAGTAGAATTAAGTTTTTAAGCGCTGGGACTGCTTGAGAAATAGCACTTCATTTTATTTGAATGTACACCTAGGACTTAAAAATTTGTTTGATAAACGCCCGTGACTTTTGGATCACAATGCTGTGCCGTTACTGATCACGTCTCGCAATAGGTTCGAATCCCAGGTCGAGGTCGAAACCCAGGTTCGAATCCTGGTCACGGCAGTGTTTCACACTGAAACGGCAAGAGACTTTTTTTCCAGTCTATTAAATGAATTAAATTGGGAATCATTGTCAGATCGCAGGTTGAAATTTAGACTTAATCTCTTAAACAAATTCCAAGACCATATTTTCAGTGATGATGTTAAAAATATTTTGCGGACCCCAACTTACTATGGTAGACTGGACCATAATCATAAAATTAGAGAAATAGATTGCCGAACTGACAGATTCAAAATTTCCTTTTTTCCTCGTACTATTAGGGATATGAATAACGGTAAATATATCCAGTACGAGTGTAGCAATGGATAACATTGATAGCTGCATGTTGGTATAAGGACTTATAGCTAACCCAACTAACAGCATGTTTTTGCATGTATGTTTTGCTATTTTTATCTTTTTTTTAAATAGCGTAGTTTTGAACAGTACCTATAAAAGTACTGATCCTTTTTTTATGCATGACATGTAGTGCATGTTTGGTGAGAGTTCACCCCCTGCCACACACCTTTATGGTGGCTTGCAGGGTATTATGTAAATGTAGATGTAGATGTATCGTGGTTGGCTTCATAAAAAAGACTCTTGGTTCTTGAAACGTCTCATAATTGTAGGCACTATTAATTATACATTGTATAAGTTAAGTTGATATTGATATGTATGAGGTGGGTCTGCAGAACGTAGCCATTAGGGTCATGAAGTTAAGGAGATGTTTGAGAGCTTCTGTGCTACAGAAGAATGATGAAGACTAAATGGATCGACCGATAATGTAACGAGGAAGTCCTAAGAATAGTGGGAGAAAAGAGAAGTTTTCTGAATACCCTAAACATTTAACCTGCTTAGATTATATGATACCGTATTATCTTATGTGAATCCTAAGACAAACACGATATCCATGCCCAGATAAATTTAATCCGTTTACCCATTATCACGTGAGCAATACGTTTTGGAATGGTCGCTCGTGAAGAGAAAGAGTAAGTGAGAAATCAAATCGTTTAATGGCTGGAAGTGCCGAATTCATATCCAAATGAAGTCATCCAATTAAATTCCCGAAGGTCAGATTACTGGATATTGGACTGGCTTTCCATCAGGAAGATCCATATTCGAATACTAATGATGTCAGAAATGTTTCATGATATATCGGACACTAACTAAGGGCTGTGTGCAGAGTATATCATGTTCAGTAATCCGTCCATCGGATGGGACGTAAAGCTGTGACCCCTTTGGCAAATTTAGTATAAAACAGGAATAATGTCAGATCTAGGTTTCTCTGCAGTCTTCCTACGTTAAATGAATAGTTTCTACACATGCCCAATGATTCACTTATCCATAAAGGAGGAATTTACCTTCGCTGTCGGTCGCCTTCTCCGAATAACTGGCTCACTAACTAACCCAATCTGTGGCTTCTCTGGGAATGAAGTCTACCCTATAATACTTATTATATGTGGACTAGAGAAAGCAATTTGTCCCACCCCAACCACACCGAATCCCGCGTTGATTGCGGAGGTGTTTCTTCCTCTAGAGGGCGTGAACCCGACGTTGTCAGCAAGCTGATGCTTCCCTTGGCTGGAGAGTAAAATGGAGAAAAAATGAGGTCATCAAGGGTCGTTCCACTTACCCTGCCTCACTGAGCTTCGTGGCGGGATAGGGAGATTTTTCGATTCGTTTCCCGTAGGGACTGTAATGCTTCCTTCCTTTCTTCTTACTGGAGTGATTCTTTCGCCTCAATCCTTGAGTGCTCTTTTTCTAGTGACCTCTTCTCATCAAAATCATCGTCATTACTCAAGAACCCTAAGTTTTTTTGCTGAAATTCTCCAGTCGAGTCTTCTCGCTTCTGCCTTTTCTATGTGCACACAATTCTTCTCATCTACTCCCTTGCCCCATTATTTCCATTCGAGACTTTTCTTGGCCATTATTCTCGCGTAAATAAATGAATATTTACCAGCTCAATAGATATTATTACATCCAAATTGGCGCATCAATCACTTACATGCAAAAATAACGCTAAGGGTATCAACTTATTTCAAGTTAGTCAATTTGGTACTAACATATTTTCCTTCCATAATTTTGACCCGTAGTTTATAAAATTTTCATTGTATCCAGTCTAGTGCTGCTGGAATCGATGGTGTTAACAAAAAGATACTAAAAATGGTTATAATAGCGATATTTACAGTATGTTTGATACTTAAAACTGCTCGCTGAACTATTCCGTTTTTCCTGTCTCTTGAAAGCTGCAATAATTAATCTTATAAATGAAAGCAGGAACCCTACTGAACAATCCTTTTTGCCTTCTGCCATCGCTGCCTACCGTCTCTAAACCATTAGAGTGATTTTACAACTTAGCACTGAATTTCTTATTGCAAAGACTACGTATCACCTAATTTCTCCTCCATTTTTATCACCCCTTTGCCTCTTTTACCATTCTTTCTATCGTCATTTCTACTTCTTACTTCTTCTTTTTACATCCACTCTCGGTAATATTTTTCTACGGTGATAACGAGGTTTTTTGATAAAAGAGAACGATTTTAGTTGACGCAATTTACTCGCAACGAGCGTAATGCGTGAGGAGAGGTTCGCTGATTTTTCCCCCATCTAACTTAAAATCGCTTCTTTCTATTTTTTTTGAGACGCTCCACGAAACCAATTTCCTCACTCTTTTCCCTTTTACCCCATCCAAGTCCTTCCACCCTCGCCTCCACCCCCTTTCACATCACCCCGAGTCAGACTGTTCCGTATCGAGTGTCCCAGCTCTCTCTCCCTCTCTCCTACGGGGCAACAATCAGTCGAGAAAGAGTGAAGAGAGAGAATGAGGGAGAGCTGCGTAGCTAGGCGGAAGTCTTGACGGGCCACACCACTAATGCCTTCCTCGCCTGTGGAGAAGTTTTCCCCGCAGCAAATTGATTCCTTCCCCATTTTCTTCTCACCTCCTCCCTCCCCCACTGCTCTCCTCCGTATGCGTTCGTGCTTGTATACGCGTTTGAAGTGTTTTTGGCACGGGAAGAAAATCACGTCGCCCTCCGCTGCAAATGCGTCACTCATATGAGAGAATTGACGAAAATATGAGAGGCCAATTGTTTGCCTTAACTCCTAGTTCTTTTGGTGAGCCATGCTTAATTTCTGCAATAGCAGAAGGATTCCCTTCAGACGCCCACTTGTTCTGTCATTCATGTCGTGATTTGTTCAGTTCTGTAAAAATGTGTAATCATCGTCATAGATCAACAATCCTAAGATTGGCTTGACACGGTCCTCCACATGGTTCTCTCATCAGCAAAACTCTTCTTTTTATTCACAATTCTTGTCTTTCTTATCCTCACAACTTGCTAATCTAATACGAGGCCTTCATTTACCATTCTTTCCATTCACTTCATACTCGACGATAGCCTTCCTCCTACCATCATGTCCCAAGATGTGGCCGATTAAGTTGCCTCGTATTTTTTAACGTTTTCCGAGGACTTCTTCTTTCCTCCACTCTTCTTAGGAATCCTCCGTTAGTCACTCGGTAATTGCTATTGGGCATCATTACCATCCATCTATAGAACCCCATTTCGAAATCTTTCTCCCTTAACTTCTCTGCTGCTGGTAACGTCCATGTCTCACCGTTGTAAAGAAGTGTGCTCCAGATGTATTTCTGATGAATTGTTTCCTTACCTCAACGCTTTTATTTCCGACGGAGCTGGAAAGAGTGTAAAAAGAGTTCTGTTCTCCAGAGTGTAAAAGTTGGGAAAGATGTGTACAAGAACAAATCATGGTCTACATTATACTTTACTGGGGATAGGGTGATGTGGTGGCTAGTATACTGGCTATCCATCGTAAAGATCTGAGTTCGATTCATGGCGGAGGTAGATTTTTTCTGTATTTCATCCATGGATGGGACGTTATACTCTGCGCCCATAAACACTATCGTCAAAGTGAACTAATGTTGACCTATGTTTTCTTCGCTTCCTCATGTCCCTAAATTACATCTTCCCAATTACCCACCCATCATTCAGTGCTAAAATAGCCTCTGCCGTTGATTGATTCCCCTAATAACGACAACAAAATAGAGAAACCGATATGGAGGCTTAAAGGAAAAGAGATTTAAGAAGGGGAGTGCTAGTGAGATAGAGAAGCCGAAGGGAGGGATTTGAAAAAAGTAATTTTTTTATTGCCCCTTCGAGATGAGATTACAAGTAAATTTTACAAGCAAAATTGGCCGGCAAAAATGTGAATAACAGTAAATGCTGTAAAAATGCGATATTGGAAATAAATTGAAAATATGATAGTCAGAGTAACGCTAAATGGTTTTAGCTTCCTGCGTCCTCCCCAAAGAACAATAGCGACAATAATTTTATTGATAGTTTTAGAGTAGACTTTTTATGGAGTATCCATACTGTACATAGCAGTTCATTAATCTATCGACTCTATCCCCACCCTATTTTCCTCTTCCAAGTTGCCAGCTTCAAGTCTTTCTTGCCTCTCTTCATACTATCCTAAATACGTACTCGTCTCTTTTATCCATTATTCTGTGTACGGCGACTAGTTTCCGTATTACATTGTCCCTAAATATCTTTTTCGTTCACCTACTCTGCCTCAATCTAATTTCAGATAAAAATCTTCTCTTCTCCCTATCCAGTTCATCACCTGAATATGGCCGTCTTTCCGACCATCGTAACTTTTCTATTCTTCTTCACACCTACTTTTCGAAGGCTTCCAATCTCTTCACGTCAGTCCTCCCAGTCTTCTAATATACATACCAATATATATTCCCTACAAAGCTCTTCACTAAGTTTTAACTCACATCCTTGCTCAAGATCTTCGTCAAATTTTCTATTTGCAAACGACTACTTAGTCTATGCGATCCTTCTTCTTACGCTATTACTACTTCGAATTACACTGTTCCACATTATCTAGCTGGTGCCATATGACTCTTATCACTAAATTATTTCTTCATTTTTCTCAATAACCTTATCGTTTTCGTTTTATAATTATATCAAGTCTGTCCGCTCCTAACCATTTGATTTAAAATAGACGCAATACATTTTCATGCATCACCCAAAATTTTCCCCTAAAGCGAAGTAATTAATTCTGTTGACTTCGTAAGTCGTGTATCGAAACTTAGCCTTTCCCTCCAAGGGTATGCTAGTGTTCTTCGATGTGTTCAATTTCTTCACCGATGTTCCGCCCTAGACTTGGAACATCCTCTTTCAGGAGTCCGTCACCTTCCACACTACCAGTAGTGAAGTACACTCAGTGCTCAAGACTCATGTATCAAAAAATCAAAAATACCGGATGATACCTTGCGTCCAAATCCAAGACGAGTCATGAAATATAAAAAGTTGAAGTCTTCACTTGGTGGAAGGATATCATGATGGTAAAATTTATTATAACACCACAGGCTTCGGCTGTGAAGCCAACATTATTTACTAATAGTGAAGTACTTAAATATGGATTAACAGCCGAAAGCGGTGGTGTATAATTAAACTTTGAGAGTAAGTCACAGTGTTTTTTTTACCAAGCGTGGAAAAACAATGTGGTCATGAATTAATTTTACAACGTAAAAAGCAACCGCACAACTACGTGGGAAACGGCATATTTCTCTAGTACCAAACACGCTCATCCGAAATTAACACTTCTATTTTTCGCCAATCCTGTTTATTAAACTGCCATCTGGCAGTCGTACAAGGAAATGGATGAATACAGCGATGAGCGGTGAAGTTTTGAGAAAGGATAAAATGCGGTCGGGGTGGAAAATAGCTGAATATCTGTTATTTCCACGGAAATAGGTTGAGAGGGGATTTTTTTCACGTGCTGCAAAATTACGGGCGTTTGAGATGGAGAAGTGTAAACGGTGATTGGACACGCTGGTGTGCTTTCACTCGAGTTCATTGTGCAGATGAAGGGGTCCGAAATAAATGAATGGTCTCTCTCAATCCCTTTGAGTTTACCGCAATTTCAAAGCTGACTTCTCCCCGGCTCCTTCCGGAAACCACGTCAGCGACTTTCTCCCCACCGATCTACATTCCTTCCCATTATAACTCTCCCTTCCTTCCTCCTTTCCATTTTCCTCCCTGATATATCATTTTCATCTCGATATTTTTTAAGCACTTAGGAAATTTCGATGGAAAACTTATATTCACCCTTCCAATGAGAAAATAATATGGGATAATATAGGATGTCTAGTTATTTGCCAATTAGACGCCAGGTTTCTCTAGAGTTGTTGCGGGATAAAATAATAGTAGTTCATAGAGAACACTAATGCATGGCGCTGTTTTTACAATGACAATACTTTGTTAAGGCTTTGTAAAATTCGGCGAACTTTGTGGATAAGAAGAATAGGGATAACAGGAATAAAATATTATAGTTTCATCCCTCGTGGCTTCTCTTATTTCATTAGCTACTGTTTTTTTCTGTTATCCCCAAGGATAATAAAAAAATGAAGATGCTGACCAATCTGTCCTTCGATTTAGTTAAGAGGCTAATCCCGACGACAGGTTTCTCTCCTTTCATCCTCCTTAAAACTCCCATTCCTAATCCTTATCCTCCGGTCTGTAGCACCTCTTCTCGCGAAAAAGGACTAGAAAACAGATTATGATGCTGACGGAAAATTTCTGCTCCAAGTTTAAGAGACCTGTGTCTCTTTGGGCACATTTAGCTAAATCCAAGTGATAAGATATATCAGCATACTAAAAACTACCAGGATACCCAACCTGATAAAGTTAAAGTATCTGATTGCTATTGTATTATTAACTAATTTCATTAAGAGCATGCTATGAGATACCTTTCCATAGGAGAAATCCCTCAGCAGTATTATTAGTTCAATTTCTAATGAATGAAAAGAATATAATTTTCAAGCATGTGCTTCATAGGGAAGGGAAATAAATTACTCATTGTAATGGCGATGACTAATTTTTTGAGCCTGTATACTTTTGAGCTTTCATATTATTCCTACTCAGTTTAGGAGAAGCACCTAGACTTGCTCTTGGTCAATCTGAAGGACTGTAGTCTTTTGAGCTCCGTAGTATCTATGAAGCACAGTTCATATGACTAATAGTTCCTCTATATTTTTACTTAACCTTAAAAAGAGGATGAAGAAGTTATATGTTGGTTAAAAATTAATGCGAATGTGAATGTGTCGAAAATGGAAGGGGAGGAAAGAAAGGTACCTGAGGAAATTAGAAGACAGAATGTGCGAAAAGAGAAGGAAACAAAGGGCAATTGGGTTTCATAGAACTTGATTAAGGGAAGAGCGTCGGGTAGTTGGAGAAAATCTGGTTGGTGGGGAAGAGGAAGTAGCAAAGCGTAGTTTGGAGAAAATAATGACAGGTAGGAAGTATGCGGAGCACAAGAAGGACATCATTTGAAAGATAGGAGTACTGGGAGAATGAATTGTCCATCAAAGTCTGCCTAATCCGACAGAGCACTAATAATAATAATGATTTCATCCTTCTTTCGTTCTCATTGATTATTCTGCTACAGTATGAAACCGTGTGATCATCACCATCAATGGTCAACAAATCCAGAATTGGCTTGACATAGCTTTACACTCGATTCTTCTGTCGGCCAACCTTTTCATTGTGACGTAATTCTTCTCTTTTACATCCCTCACAACCTGTTCCATGTATCTCATACGAGGCCTGCCTTTTCCAATCTTCCCGTTCACTTTTCCCTCAACGATAGTCTTCATCAGGCCATCGTGTCTCAAGATATGGCCGATTAAGTTTTCCCTTCTTGTTTTTAGAGTTGTCAGCAGACTTCTCTTTTCTCCCAATCTTCTTAGAACTTCCTCGTTACTTACTCGGTAGATCCATTTAATCTTCATCATTCTTCTGTTGAACCACATTTTGAATGCCTCTACCCTTATCTTCTCCGCTGCTGTCATCGTCCATACCTCACTGCCGTACAGAAACCTGCTCCAGATGTACTACCTCCAGATATATGTTCTGATGAATTGCTTCCACGCTTCTACGCTTGTATTTCCAGCTCTAAGTAGATTCTTCTTTTGATAGAATGTCCTCTTTGCCTCGGCTATTCTACTAACTATTTCTTTCTTGCTTCGTTCATCGTTGGTTACTCGGCTTCCTAGTTTTATGTTGGTTTTGGCCTCTTCTTTCTTGCTGCACAGCAATATCTTAGTCTTCTTCTTATTTATCTTCACATGATATCTGGTCATTGTCCTTTCCATGGTTATTAGAATATTGTTCAGATCCCTCTCTGTGTCTGCTATGAGTGCTATGTCATCAGTGAATCGCAGCATGCTTATTTTTCTCCGCGGATAGTCACTCCAGAAGACTTCTCTTTGATTTCATTGATGGCTCTCTCGATGCAAGCATTAAAATTTACTGAAGGCAGTGCTAAGCCTTGTCTCATTCCTTTCCTTATTTTTGCCTCTTCACAGCTGGGTCCAGATTTAATCACAGCTACGTCATTGAAACCGTGTGAAATCATTGAAATTATCTTTAATATGTAACAAAGGAGTATCGTGGTACAAACACGAATGGTTCGTAGATTCGGTGTGCTTGAGCCGTTCTTAACAGTCTCACTCAATGATTTCACTTGAGTTTTCTCATCCAGGGGCTCTATGCTCGAGAAGGATGAGAGAAAATCAAGTAAAAACAACGAGTGAGAATGTTAAGAGCGATTCAAACGCGTCAAATTTACTAATCATTCGTGCTTGCAGCACGTGACCACTTTTTTCACATTCGAGATTTTTCCGTTGGTTTCAAACACACACCTGGGTAGTATTATTCTTTTACCCCTAACAAGTTTTTTTTCCTATTCAGGATTAATATGTGCACTTCTTCGTGAAAAATGAGGAAAACCAGTACGAAAAAACGAAACCATTACAATATCTAGGGAAATGCAACTCATCCCAAATCAAAAACCGTCCACCATTGCATATATCTGAGAAATACTAAAGCCTTCCACTGAGAACAATATATTCATTACAAATATATTAGGTACAACATGTTTCGCTATACTGTAGCATCTTCCGGTACGAGTAGAGTCTCGTACAAATTAATATTCAATTGTAAATATCTGGTCTTATTGATTGCAATAGAATTGGTTTTAGGTACTTCCGGTACGAGCGAGTAGGTACCCGTACCTAAAGATGCTACAGTGCAGCGAAACATGTTGTACCTAATACATACATTTGTAATAAATATTTTATTCTAAGTGGAAGGCTTTAGTATTTCTCAGTTTTATACAAACCATCATGGACTTTCACAAAGTATCGGCAATCCACTTCATTCCATATTTCGTTCATATTCTTTTCTCCTCGTGCTCCGATATCAATCCTCTTAAGATACTTGTCATCGTTTTATCAATGTCTTTCCTCTCCGCCGGGTCGCAATCTGGGAAATTCTTGTGCTCCCCCTCACTCACATGTTTGCAAAGGTATTCGAGAAGTGGTAGTGTGCGCGTCGGCGGAAACATGAAGGGAGTAGGTAGATGGCATCAATCACCGTATTCTGTCCGACGCCATCTCTATACCCTCTCCGCTAAAGGGGCCGCTTTCTCAGTGTGCTAGGGGACGAGGCGGGAGACAGAGAGAGAGAGATGAGTAGGGTCAGGGTAAGGGGGGGGGAACAGGGCGTGGAGAGAGTAGGAGCATATGGGCGTGGCGAAGTGTTGGGAGAGACACACTTACTTTGACCAGGGATATGCTACACCGGGAAGAAGGTTGCTCTCCTGTCTCCGGAGAAGCTCTCGTGTGTGAAATCGGCATTCCACCACGCAATTGAAATACTTGGAATTTCATTCCCTTTAGGCAAGCTTCACATCGGAATTGCAGGGTGGCATTGGATTTGGATACATGCAGATTGAGTCATGGTGGATAGGAAACTTTCTATTCACGTACGATACAGAACTTTAGATTGAGTCTAAGTGCCAATCAGGTCAGAGTTAGCAGGTGATAAGCCTTTCAATTTCAAAGTTCCCAGCTGCTTTATCTCCCGTTCTTCCTCAAGCTGCTCTCTTTTAAATTTATCTTCGGTGTCTCGTCTAATTTGAAAGGGACATCGATATTCGTTAGTGAAATGTTTCACTGATTTACTGTTCGTTCCGGTAGGTGGCGCTACAATCGCTGACTTTTATTTTTCATTTTTGGTGCTATTGTTCTTGACGTATTATGCGTCTATGTTTCCACATTTTAGTGAGTTATTCAAACCTAAAAGATCCACATATACACCCTCACTGACCCTATGAACGCATTATGTTCTTGATTTATCTGGTTATTCAGTTTTAGGTTCATTCTCCTACATGCATTAGTATTTATCTCCTTATCCATAACAGCTATAATTTTTTTTTTTTTATAAAGATGTATATTATTGACCACTATATTTTTATGTAGACTTGGTTTCTGGAGTAGTTTGGTCGATATATGAGAAAACACCAATTTAGCCGACGTTTCGCCTCTTTATTGCGGCATCATCAGGGCTATTTGATACATAATTGAAGTTTTTACATTTTCATTAATTTTTACAGTCTAGGATCAAATTTAAAGAGAGGAAAAAAAAAATGATTACAGAGAAAATCTTGTACATACCTTTTGGTGACAATTTTTTATAAACAACAACAACAATGTTATGTTTCTTGGTTACAAAAACGAAAACAAACAAAATTTTTTAAAAAAATTATTACATAAAGAATATTTATTTGTGTATGTATCATTTACTTAAAAAAAAATATATATATATATATATTTTAACAAAATTGAATATAAAATGAATATGAATTTATAAGTTGATGGTGTTGTTGAGTAAAATATATTTATAAAGTTGATATAATGCTATGGTATATTTTACTTAAATTTTGAATATCGGTTCTATTATTGCATGCAGTGGGATTTTCTCATATATCGACCAAACTACTCCAGAAACCAAGTCTACATACGCTATAATTTTTGTTCGATACTGATCCCCATTCCTTCCATTCCTCTCCTTATACCCTTTCTTCCCGATCAGAAGCGCCTATTAAGGCGGAAACAGAATTGAAAACACTGATGTAAAATGTTCGATACCACTAACTGGCAGGAGCTCATCATCATCACAAGTCAGCTTTTAATTGAATATTGGTTTGACACAACTCTTTACTCGATTCTTCTATTGTCTAACCTCTTCATATGCGCACAATTATTCTTTATCAAATCCTTCACGAACTTTTTTTTATGTTTTTCGTTTACACTCTTCCTATTCGCTTTTTCTCAACGATTGTCTTCATCAGGCCATCGTGACAGAAGTTCAAATTCATATCAAATTAAGGGAAATGCATTTTAGAGCATAAAATTTGAGTTTTATGCTGTCTGGCTTCAATTTTTTTGTACCTATTACGTCTTTTCTTCCCTCTATCACGTTCTTTAATACACTCACCCTTTATATCCAGCTCCATCTAAATCTACGCCTTCTCCTATATTTTCTTTTATCTCTCCTACCAACTCTAGCGCTTCATCCTACTTCTTACTTTGTACCCACCTTACTTCCACCATACTTCTCCTTACTCATATCTCAAAGACCTAAGTTCATTTTCATCTTCTTTCATTAAAGTCCATTTTTCCGCGCCAATTATTAACACATTCTATTCTAGATTTTTTCCAACGGTATTTTACGTCCCTACACAACGGCTGTCATCAATTTTCTTTCACGAGAAAATATCTCTTTTGCCATCGTGATTATCCTTCTGTATTCAAATGTACCCTACCCTTTTTCTTCCAACATATTTCCTAGTTAGACAAATTGCCATACCTGCTCTAGCTGGTTACCTCCTACTTTTAAATTTAATGTCTCTTTTAGCTCTCGGAAACTTCTCATTACTTACATTATCATGTGGTATCTATATTCCATGCATTTAGCACTGTTTTGTAACCCGTGTAGTATGTATTTTTGTAAGCCTTCGTACATCCACCCGTGATTTTGCTCAATTTACTTTAGACTATGCTCAGTAAAATGTGCCAGATAAGGTATAAATGCTAAATCGAAAAATAATTTAATTAAATTCCTAAATAGGGTGGGCAAGGGATCTTAGTGATTGTTTTTTTTCTATTTTCTTTATTTCCTTGTTTAAATAGTCATTCCTGGAGCTGAGTACACTGTTTGCGTAACATGTTCACAATCGACATTTTCTCACGGACGACTTACCTACTAAGTTTTAGCCCTTCACTCTACTCGTGGGTAGCTCAGCTTAAAGAATTCATGTGTCATAATAGCCTTTAGGCTCAGATTTTCGCCGAAAACCTCCCTGACAAATAAAGGTTAAAAGCAGTGAATCGGAAGCTTAGTGGAATCTCATAAGTATTGAATAGAAAGACAAAGCTCTTCCACATGGACAAGCTTAGGGATCTAGCAAATTCCACATGGGATGGAGAATTGAAAACCTTTGAAAAGAAAACTATGAGTTGCATAGGAGAAACTGGCATAAAATGAATAATCCAACGTTTCTAATGTGAACAATTATATACTATTAATATTATATACGTTTTTCGGCGTAATGCTATGGAAAAATTTTATATTCATGATTGCTGAAGGTGCAGTAGTGGATTTCCGCACCGCGTTCCCGCATTATACAAATTGATCCAGGTTTTTTCAAGTTTTTGACCTGCATATGACTCTCTAATGATTTCACCATCTCATCTCCAATTTCCAGCATATTTCCAAACTCTCCCTCCCCCTCAGTTGAGCTCATTGTAGTTGACATATGATAATAGCATTTCATGTCGAAACCAGGGTCAGATTTTAAAATAGATTATGTGAAATTTGAATGTGAAAGTCGACTATTATGCCTTGATTAATCATTAACATGATATATCCCATCTCAACTTCCCTGAATACAATCAATTTTTGTTCAAAATTAAATTCGTGCATATTGTTTCCTATCATTTGCTATTTTTACCGGCTGAAATAGGTTTTAATGGAATATTCGTAATCTTTTAGCATTGCTTTTGCCTAATGGCTCCTTCTCATCACAATTTCTGTATTCATATCAGTGTACTTCCTACCCCAACTCATGTGATGAAAAACATCTTGTTTTCTTCCTTTTCATTACCTTATCCAACAAAGGCCCCAAATATTTCATTGTCTCTTAATCACCTTCTCTGCCCACATTTTTTACCTTCTCCTGCCTTCCACTAACGTCCTTTTATCTCCCATAAAATTCTACCTACTTCTTCATTCCCCGGGCTTTCTTTTCATCACACTTTCTTCTCCACTTCCTTCTCCACTTCCACATATCTAAAGGTTTTCCAATTTTCTTTCTTGTTAATTTTTTCAAAGATTCCAAGTCTCATATCCATACAAAGCCGTGGCTCTTATCAAGTTCTTCACCAGCTTCTAATTTAAGCTCATGTTTATTGCCAGAAAATTTCACCTCCTGCCAAACGCTTTCTTAGCCAAACCATCATTCTATACTAGAATTATTTAATTATGCCCACCATTATTCATAATTCTCCCGTTAATAAACTATTTTTGCTGCTAAACCTACATTAAAAAGTTGCTAGAATATATTCAAATGTTTTGCAACTTCGTTTAGCGAAAAAATGGCAGGCTTTTCAATTTAGTTTATATGATTATAATTGCTCGTGCGTCTCTGCGTTTAAATATTTTCCGTACATGTGATGTCGTTTAAAGGTATTTTACGTTATTAGTTCAAATTTAATTTATAAAAATATCCTATTTTCAATAAATTACTCTAATCTAATATTTAATCACCAAGAGATAACTTGGTCAGCGTCTATATATATATCATCATCAAGGGTCAACAATCCTAGGATTGGTTTGACGCAGCCCTCCACTCGATTCTTCTATCGGCCAACCTCTTCATACCAACGCAGTTCCTCTCTTTCACGTCCTTTACGACCTGCTCCATGTAACTCATACGAGGCCTGCCTCTTCCATTCCTCCCGCTTACTCTTCCCTCGACGATCGTCTTAAGGCCATCGTGGCCGATTAGGTTGTCCCGTCTTCTTTTTATAGTTTTCAGTAGACTTCTCTTTTCTCCCACTCTTCTTAACACTTCTTCATTTGTCACTCGGTCGATCCATTTTATCTTCATCATTCGTCGATAGCACCATATTTCGAATGCTTCCACCCTTTTCTTCTCCGCTGCTGTCAGCGTCCATGCCTCATTGCCATAAAGGAACATGCTCCAGATATACGTTTTAATGAATTGCTTCTTTACTTCCAAGAAATATATATATTGACCCTATATATATATATTGACCTCGTTTTAAAAATGTTACGGTAGGTTTCAATATTATTTCTAGAATCTTTCAATATTATTTCTAGAATCTTTCAATATTATTTCTATTATCTTTAGAACAGTTCTGTTACTACAAGTAGCTAAATTTAGCAAGCAATTCAAGCTATTTGCTAACTTTCATTATAAGTTGCCAATTTTTAATAAAATGTTCCAGCTCTTATACGTATTTCTGAAGTTATTTTTTTGTTTGCTTGGAATTTTTATGATTTCCGTTTTATTGGAACTATTCCTAGTTATTTTTTGTTTGAAGTCTTTCACAGCTTTTCTTGTCTATGAGAATGTTTTTTTCTGGAAATTATGCGTTTTTTATCAAAAAAAAAACAAAAGTTTCGCCTCTCACACCAGTAGCGTCTTCTCTTGAAGACGCTTTCAGTACGAAGACCCAAACTGTTGACTTTTTTTATTGAACAAAGCGCAGTATTGCCTGAAAAAATCATCCTTCATATTACTAATTCAATTTGGATCATACTGAATGTCCATAGCTTTTCTTCCTTCTTACATCAATAGCTTAAGTTGTTTTATTCCCCTCAAGTATTCAAGTCCATTTTATTTCTTTTTTCTGTTAGTAATTATATGACATGAATTTATTATTAAATTAGTGGAAGCCCGTGCACTTTGGAACGCTCCATTTTAATTCTATATAGCTAACCTCCTTTATTTAGGTCCAAGAAAATATAGTTTCTATAGGAAGTATAGTTATAAATAGAAGTATAGAAACCTGTAAATTATACCAATAAAAGCTAAGTTTTGGCAATTATTATAAGAAGGCGCTTAAGCATTTTTTAATTAGCTCCTTAAATTTAGAGCGAAGCTTTGTCATGCAGAAAGATTTCTTTTGCTAAGTTAAATGATACTTCATTAACTTTTTCGTATGTAAGTATTTTTCCCACGATACGTTTGATAAATCTGAGCCATTTCGGCAGTGAATAAAATCTGAAGGAAACGGAGCAACGAATTTGCACTAATTTTACTTCAAAGATATAATTTTCGTGAAAACTTCCTTTGAATTAGATCCAGTCGATGCTCATGTTTAAACTGCGAAATGCTTTTTCCTGCTATTAATGATAATCACCGTTGTCATTAAACTTGTAAAAGGCCTCTTTTCCTCTCCTTTCCGGGAAGTTGGACTAATGTACCTACTCTCTCAAATATCACGCTTTGTTCCTCATTAACGTGCCGCTGTCTGTAAATAATCGGAAATCGGATTATGCCTACAAATCTCTAGGTTCAATCCGGCCACCGGATTTCTGAGGGTGCTGTTTTCACTGAATGAAATAATCTCTCTCCCATTCAGGACTTGAAAACACATCTCGTGTACCATGATGGAACTCTTCGCAAACAATGGTAAGCCTCAGATGATGGTGAGGGTTCTCGCTTTTGTCGAGCGCCGTATTTCATGTCGAGGAGAATATATCGGTACGCCACCACAGCATGGGAATGATTCCCAGGTTAATTAGGGTTACAGTCAGTTTCATAGGGGCATCGTTCAATGGAAATATCATCATTATCTTGAGTTTACAATCCTACTATCGGTTTGACGCATCTCTTCACTCGATTATCCGATCACCTAACCTCTTTATATTTTTATAATCATTCTTTTCCACGTAATTAACAATTCATTCCACATCCCTCATGCAAAATCTTCCTTTTCTATTCTTCACATTCACCTCGATAATTATCTTTATCAGACCATCATATCTTAGGATATAACCAATTGGGTTGCCTCGTCTTCTTTTTTTAAGAATTCATTAAACTTCCCTTTCTTCCACTCTTCTTCATTAGAATTCTACGTTAGACACTCAGTCGATCCATTTTATTTTCATCATTGACCTTTGCACCACATTTCGAATTATTACAGCCTTGACCTTTCCGCTGCTGTCTTCATCTACGCCTCAAGGCCATAAAAAATAATGATGCAGGCGTATGTTCTATTCAAAAATATCCTTACATACACTCTTGTCTCTACATCTGTAAGAAGATTCCTCTTTCAGCAGAGCGATGTCTTTGTCTGGTCTACTCTACTGGCTATTTCCTTTTTGCTACACCTATTACTAATTATCCACTTTTCCCAGATAACAATAGTATTTCACCTCTCCTAGCTTTTACTCCTGGAGTTTATCATTGGTCTTGGCCCCTATTACACATATGCCATAACAAAAGAGGCATATAATTGTGGAAAATAAGTTGAGGTATCACTTTCAGAAAGTTATACGTTATGCGTATATCTTTCCAAGGAATTAGTAATTTTGGGGAGGCGATCTGCAATTAAGGTCATTTAAGCCTTTTAAGATAGGCAAAAATAGAATAGGGGTAGGAATATATTCGGGAATTGAGGGAGGGTGGATTATTACTCCAAATCGGGATTCGCTTGCTCTTACCGAAAGGCGCCGAGGGGTCAACTGTTATAAGTCCCACCGAGGCACGGATTCAGCTTTGCACAAGTAAAATCCACGTCGCATTCGCTTAGGGACTTACAATATTAAAATATAATGACCTCAAGAGAGAAATAGCGTGAGGGAGGAAACATCAGGTGAAAGCAATTCAAAAAAGAGTGGGGGCACGCCATCAAAACCCACCCCTAACTGGTTGAAAACGATCAATCTCTCCGCAGAAGACTAATGATCCTAGCTGATGAATCCCTACCACCTTCCTTCTAGAATTTGCTCGCTGATATGATCGTGCGGAATAAAGAGACTTCATAAAGTCCTCTACACATCGATCTAGTTATCCAAGAGGTTTCTGTAACATCGGAGTGATAGAGGCAGGCCAGCGTCGTGCTAGACTGATGATGGGCGCAGGAGCGAGGGTCACGGGATGAAGGATGAGGCAACGCACGCAAAAGTGTCTCTCCTTCCCCTGCTTCCGTCTCCTCACGTCCCTTCGCGGACTGAGGCAAGAAAATGCCGAAACAATCGCCGCGGGTGAGGGTTAATTATGAGGGAACGTGTCAAGGGGGCCTTCATGTCCTCCCTTGTGTGTGCTTTTGCCTTCTCGGGGATCACCGCACTCCGAAAGTGGAGCCGATGTGAAGCAGCTGGACACCGCCGTCCAGGTCGATGACGTGCCGGCCCAACAACCGATACATGGCGGCTTCAGATCCTACCTCGGGCCTGGTTGTTGCTCCTGTCTCAGGATTAGGCTTAGGATTTATTAGTTCAGGCGGTTAGGTTTAAATTCAGAAGTTGGATCAACTCAGAACATAACTCTATAAGCCTCCCGGGATGAAGAAATACCCCTTGCGTCCTAAGCAAAACACGAGGTGATAAAGATTCAACGTTATATCTGAAGGGTTTAAATACAATTAAGAGGCTCAGTCACAATAATTTTATATTCATCATGATTTCTTTTCAATCCTGAGTTTCCTTTAACTTCTGCCCTCCATTCTTCCATATTAATTGTCTGTGCTCTGTTATATAATGCAACTTCTTTCCGCAACCCCTCTCTATTTACCCCGTTTACTTATCGTCTTCATATTAATAAAATTATTCTTTTACATCTTTCATAAATTGTACCGTGTATATTACGTGAAACCTTCCTATTCTATACAGCCATTAACATTTCCCTCCACTATTGTCTTCATTGGGCCATCAAGTCTCAAGATATGGTAGATAAAGTTGTCCCATCTTCTTTTCAAAGTTTTCAGCATAATTCTCTTTTGGCTTCCTCTCTTCTTAAGGCTTCTTCGTTTGCCACTCGGTCAATCCATTTCATTTTCATCATTCTTATATAACGCCATATATCGAGGACTTGCAGCCTTAACACCTCTTTTGCTATTGTCGTCCATGCCTGACAGCTAGAAAGGTAAATTCTCCATGCGTAAGTTGTAATGAAGTGTTTCCTGACTTCCAAGCCTGTGTCTACAGCCGTATGTTGATACTTACTACAAAATATCTTTTCTTCCACTTCCTCTTCGTCGCTTGATCTAAATACCATCATCGATAATGGTCTTTGGAATTCCATTATCCCTTAATTACCTGTTTCATATACCTTCGTTGCCTACAAATTTCTTATAGCAATCCTCTTTCATGACCATGTCCCTGATACTTTATCGCATTTAATGCTTCCTCTTCTCCTCATCGATTGCACTGTTCCATTCACCTCCAAGACTCCAAGATTCGGGGTTAGATGGCAGAAGGGACAGTTTTGTCTCAATCTCTCCCCAATAAAGACCTTTTATTATTATTATTATTATTATTAAGACAGCTTCTCTAAATATTTCAATCTTTACTCAGAATCTCTCCCGGAATTCCAAGTATAAAATTCATACGCTTCATATTAAGCCCTACACTAACCTTATCTTAATAACCCTGCTCATGGCTCCCGTTCCCGATCTCTTGGCAAACGACTGCTTAGCCAAATCAATGCTTATCCCCATCCCTTCCATCCCTATCCTTATACCTTTCCTCCCGGTCTGAAGCGCTTATTAGTGCGGAAACAGACTTGAAAACACCCAAGGAATCAATGCTTCTCATAAAGTCTTTATTACTACATTCACCTTCGTCCAATACGCCTCTGAACTACATAATTATATCCGTACAAGCCTGCTTTATTTTAATTTATATTTTCCTCGACAGTCACATAATGTTACTTTTTGCCATTTTTCTACATTGTTTTTCTTTTTGAATTAATTTTTAACTGCCGCATTAAATCGCGCACACTACAACTTTCGTGATTATAGCCCTCTTTGCGAAAATAACTCTAGTCTCATTTAACTTTTTGGCAACGTATGTGAGAAACAGAAAAATTTTGCATCGTTGAATCATCCTTGTGTTTCGGCGAATATGTTATTCAATCAGTCAAACTGACATATCCCTCACCATATCTGTAGTTTTATAATTTTTTTGTCTCTTTCACGACGTTACTCTGTACGACATTCTTTGCTAGATTTCCTTACTCGTCCTTACGCGGTAGTTATGCCTTAGATATCTTGTGCTGTGGAGAGGCAGATTTAATTTATTCATTGATATGTCGCATCAATTTCGTGTGGGAACTGACGGCACCTTATGCTTGACTAAGCTAGAATTTTTAAGTCACGGTCTCAATATAAGTTTTCGTGTCATCAAAATAAGTTTTCGTGAAAACACTTCAGAGAGAGAGAGATAGTAGCTATGTGTGCAGATATTTGAAATTTACACGTTACGAAAATCTTTAGGTACCTAATAGAATGTTATCTTCTTCATCATTTTCGTTACCAATTGCTGAAGAATGGTAACGAAGTTGTTAAAATGATGGAAACGTTCATAATTCTTAGGTTTAAATCACTTATGGTAGCTAAAACCAGATTTAGGCGTTGTATGATTGTGAATTTGGTGTTTTGTGGTCCATTTTTGGTCACTCAGCGGAAACTGCTTTCAAAACCGGTTATCATGGAGTACACTGAAAAATGGGTATTTGATTCCTTAATATCTATATGGTAAAAATTTGGATTAATTTCCAAAAACTTACTTCTGACATATATTTTTACTCATTATTATCACATAACTCATGCCTTATTATCTCCAGCGTGGGGAGGAGGGGGTTATTGCCAAGCCTTACTACTCGTGATTAAATCACCTGGTAGGAGGTCTCAAAATTGGTGGCTGATGTTAGAAATAAAGAGCGATAAATTGGAATTTGAGATGAATGTTGAATGACAGAGAAAAAATAGAAGACTTAAAGATGGGAAAATATAGATACCTAATGGCAGGAAATTATTTGGGAAAGGAACTACCACAAGGGTCGGAATAGATCGGAATTAGTCCACAGAGACCAACACTGACCGTTAGTGTAGCAAATAAGCATTTATTTATAATTTTTTTAAATTGAAATATAATACATTTTTTACATTTTCATGGGTGTTTTAAAGTCTGTAACCGCACTAATAGGCGCTTCAGACCGGGAGGAAAGGTACAAGGATGGGAATGGAAGGGAAAGACACAAATTGCGCTTGAGTTCATGATTAAAGGTTTGCCTACAACCATCTCCTCATGCAAATGACGATATTAGTTTTCGGGGTATATTGATTTATATTATTCTCACAACAGTGTAATCAGGTGTATATGGAGATTAAATTAAAAATTTCGCGGTCTATGTCTTCTGAATGATGTAGTTTTTGGGGATTTCTCCGCGGACACGTGGTTGTCTACGAACGTTTCCCCTCCGCTGCTGGAGGCCTCTTCAGGGTAATGGTGTCTCAGCGAATCTCGCGGGTATTTATATGGTTGTGGGTAGGTAGGGTGAAGGGTAGGAGGGGGTGGGATTATTATTCTCGAACATTCAGGATTTGAATACAGGAAGCCATGAGTCCCTGTTAAAATTGTACTTGTTTTTCTGAATCTCTATCCCCTCTCGAATGACACGAGTTCGGACGGAAGGTGTACCAATGGGTTCGCGTATTTCACCTGGAATAGCCAATCTATTCATGGAACGCTTTGAGACCACAGACTTAAACACCGCTACTCACAAAACTTCGTTCTGGTTACGCTACGTGGATGACACGTTTGTGGTCTGGACTCACGGTTGGGAGAAATTAAAGCTAGTAGCTATCCTGGTAGGAACGGAAATACGGGATTTTCACTCGCGACACTCATACGAATGCAGCAGTTATTTTCATACGGTAAAACTTATAATAGAAATATACATTAAATAAGCCTTTTTTTAATTCACAAATGAAACAGAGGAAAATGCGCAAACATCCATGCAAGCACTGAGTATTTTTTTAAATTGGTAAAATTTAAACCATTTTTAGTAAAACAAATACTTCCAGGGAAACAAATACGCTGGCATCGCCCTTATATTGCCTTAGAAAGATTAATAAAGACGCCACTTTGATGAAATTTGGGTTAGATTTAATTGTTATTTACGTTCTAACGCCCATGCTGTCTCCGTAAGAGGACGTATAAAAAGCAATGTTTTTTTACCGTATAGCTGGTGCCTAATCGTTCCCTGGCGCCCCTGTTCTGGCTTCATTTTCACCCATAAAACATGCCAATTTCTTTTCCGCAGCAATTTAATATCAGTTTAGTTTAAAAAGCGAATTTTTGTTGAATATTAACCATATACACCCGATGTGTCTTGTAGGAAACTCGCCGTCAAGAGCTTTAGTGGTTACCAGGCCCTTAGCTTTCGGCTCTTCCGCTCCTATCCCCACAGGATGTGAGTTCTCTTGTTCACAAGTACCCCTTCCCCTTATTCTTGGTAAAGAAAAGATATCTCTTGTTGACCAGAGGAGGAAATGGAACAGACTGGGTGGGGAGTTGAAGAAAAGGGATGAGAGAGAAAGGGCATCAACTAATGGATAGCAGCTCCTTGTTGTATTGACGAGCCTCTGTGTTAATTTCCGTTTTACTCTATAGAGACGAGACGCTGTACTCGTTGTACTATAGACGTTGTACTACAGAGAGTTTATACCGCATAAATAGCCATCTGTTTGAGCAATCATCTTTTTACATTATTCTTGAGATTGAGTCGAGAGGAATGATATCCTGGAGAGTGGAAATGAAGCCGAATTTTCTTTTCTGGAATCGACATTAATTCATCGCTTAGCTTCATAATTTATAGCCTCATTTTGTGTATCAATTATTCCATATGTAATTTAAATGAGCTAAATATAAATTTTACTTCGAAGGTATTGACTCTTTGAAAATTTCATTAGTTTTCGATATGGTATGTTTTCGATATTGTCGAACAATGTTGTAGAAGCTACCAAAATACTATTAAAATACCACTTTGTTTGTTTTTCGGGTTTCGTCTAGCGTTCGTTGGCGTTCTTTGACGACTATTTCGTCGGTGGGCAGCTGGTTTGGAACGCGGTTTCTGAGGAAGGATTGTCAGTACTCTGATTCAATTTCCCATGTGATTATAGCTTCAAGGGATTAACTTTCAATTTTAATGGTTGATCAATTCCATATTTGGCATAAACAATTTCCAGTTTCACATTGTTGTCTACAAGTGAGAAGTTGTGAAAATTACATTGCTTCGTTCATATATCGATAATATTTATGTCCCTTTCAATATTTACTTTGTTGTGACCAATGAGCAGCATTTTTAATGCGTATCCATAGCCTAATTATGTGTAACAGGCATGTTATTGATTTAATATTCTGAATTTAATTCAGGCATGTTATTGATTTAATATATGAAATAAATCATTTACTCCAGTTTCACATTGCTAAGAAAGACCTTTATTCTTATATTCTTACTAAATACCGAATGTCATTTTTCACTCACGAGAGCTGGTGTATAGTGTAACACAAATATTTCGTTCTAGTCCTTTCCGTTTTTGGTACCCACTATGTTTCCCCCCAAGAAAAAACGACATTCACGAGCTATTTTTCGTTAAGTTTATTTTATTGTCAGACGTATTTATTTTACAAAACGAAATTGAAAAAATACGCAAAAATCTACAAGATCTCACCAAGGAGAGTGAAATCTAGGATGAGGAGGAACAATCCGTCCGTCCATTCCTGCCAGCCTCTTCTTCCAAAAATCCTTCCCGGAGTCGAGAGAACGCGTTTCTGTGAGCATGCTGTTTTGACACTCATGTTAATGACATCTTGTTGGCCGAAGACACGGAGGGAGGTCGCGGAGGGGCGACAGGGGCTGAGTTGATGGAGGGAGTGCCGAGAGAGGGGGTTGAGGGGAAGGGGGTGGTTTGAGATGAGGAGGGAGGGAGGATTTGCGGTGGGAGACAGGGTCGGTGGGGTAATTGTGGGAAGGGAGATGGGGCGGCGTGTCTCTTGCGGTGCGCGGATTAATTTCCAGCACCACTCGGCTTCCTGGCATTGATCTGAAACGTGACCTAAACACCACACAAACCTCTCGTCAGCTACGTAGTTTCAACCAGGGAGGTCAGAATGCACTGGAGCCGCGATCGCAGCTGATTTGAGAAACAAGGTCAGACATCTTGGTAGGTACGGTCATACGAGTTTTTGCTCGCGCTACTCGCACGGATGAAGTTGTTTTGCCAGCGGCATAACTTAAAGTTGTGAGGGGAATAATGGAATAGATTTTTAAATTCATCAGAGAAAAGTGCGCAATTATGCTCCAAATTGTAGTTTAAATAGGTTAAATTTGAACCAGTTTTTAGGGATAAATTTACTCCCAGTTGAATAACGTGCAGTAAAAAGGTTTGCGGGGGTGGATCAAAGGAAGTTAAAATACTCTGGAGGAAGCATCGCAGCTGATTTTGGAAGCCAGCTGCCATCTTGGTAGGTACGGAAAAATGATGGAAATAAAAATGACTTGGTATATTCCACACCTTTTATTGCAAGAGCCGACCGCTGTTTCGACGGCTAGAGCGTCATTATCAAGGCAACATATAGTGAACATCCGGCTCTTGCAATAAAAGTTGTGGAATATACCAGGTCATTTTTATTTCCATGATACTTCAATTCCACAAAGTAGCGCCTGAGGGTATTTCTTCGATACGGAAAAATGAGCTGACTACGCGTAATACTTGTACGGATGAAGTTGTTTATGCACGCGGTATGCTTAGTCTGGTAAGAAGAATATGTACTATAGATAGATTAAATTATTCTAGTTTATAGAAATAAAATTCACTCCCAGGGGAATCGCATGCATCAATATCCTTCAACAGTCTTAGGAAGTTTAAAAACGTCGCTGTGACGAAATTTGAAACATTTTTATCATTGTTATTTATATTTTGATACAAATGCAGTATCCGTATGAGAGGCTGTATAAAACAAAATGTTTTGCGCCTAGGAGATGGGGCCTAAATCCTTCACCACCACCCCTATTCTGGTTTCACTGTATACTGGTGTACTGTTCACCAGTAGGCTATCATGCCCATGATTCCTCCAGTACATCCTAGCCTCTTTGGTTTCAATCTTCCATAACTATCAAGAATAAACTTTCTGACTACCACAATCTTTACTCTACAGGGGTACAACTAATTTCGCCTTAGTGGCATCATCAGGTACAAAGTTTATTCTTGATATTTATCATGCTGTTCTTCCGCGAATCCACGCCTGAGTCCATCAACTTGATCCACCTACCAGGTGTGTTGAGCGGAATTACGATTAAATTGATCCTTTAATTTTTCAGAATTTCCTAAATCGATTTCTCATTTCCAGTCTTTTCTCAAACTTGTCTTCTCCACACACCGACACACATATCGCAAAAGCCGACAGTATCCATGGCAGCCAGACAGAAGATACGGAATGCTAAAGAGGGATTTAATGTTAAAAGGAAACGTATCGGATGGAAAATATGTCATGAAACGACATGCATGTAAAATTTGGCCGCCCTCATTTCCTTTTATTTTATTGGAAAATCCAAAGTTTCTAGGAAGGTGTTTATTCCCTTCTCTTACGCATCATTTTGTGGTCATTTTCTTTACATCTACATCTAAGTAATACCCTGTGGGCCACCACGAGGGTGTGTGGCAGGGGGTAAGATCAATAAACATGCACTATTGGCATGCAACTAGGATACTACATGGACATATGCTAGATAATTGGGTCACAATCAGCTAAATGGTTAGTATCTACATATAAATAAAGTCATCGGCTGTAAAAAAATGCATCATGCACTACAGACCACTCTAACAATATTTCACCTACCTATCCCTATGCTATGCTGCCTATTGTGCCTCTTTGCTGCTGCCTCTTTATTGCTGATCGATATTTTCTCTTCCCAAATTTTGAATGTGTCCCTGATGATATTGATAGAAATCTTGATAGAAATACCTCCTAAGGTACATAGTATATGAAGACTTTAGTGCATGTCTGCAGTGGATGCTTGTTGGTCACTCACTACCTCTCACACACTCTCGAGATGGCTTGCAGTGTAGCCAGTAAATATAGATATATTTTTGCTATCTTCAGTATTCGTTTGCGGCGCTATTCTTGAGGCATTGAATACTCCTATTTCTGTCATTGTGAAAGGAGAAGACATTCGGCTCTTGTCATTTGCACTATTAATGATAGGTGGGCTTTAGGAAAGAGATTGGGTACTTAGATAGAGCTAGGACATATTCAGGGAACGAAGAAAGGCTCTAGCAAAAGCCCATGTTGGCAGTAGACTGCTCTCATTAAAAAAGGCCAAGGGGCTCATTGCTTAACGTCCCATCTGATGGACGAAGTACTAAACCTGAGGTATTCTCCGAGCAGAATTCAGTTTTTTTAATTAAACTGGGATGCCTGTAAAAAATCAGTTAATGCTGGGATTCGATCCCAGGACCTCTGGGTGGAAAGCCAATGCTTATCACTATTCTACATCACCATCACGGATCAACAATTCTAAGGTTGGCTTGACGCAGCTTGGTTCTCCTACCGGCTAACCTCTTCACACTAACATTATTCTAGCTTTTACATCCTTCAATACTTGTTCTATACATCTCATGCGAGGCCTTCCCTTTTCATTCATTTTTTCCTGTACGATTGTCTTCATCAGGCTATCATGTCTAAGGATATGGGCGATTAAATTTTCTTGCCTTCTTTTTTAAGAACGCGTTAGACTTCTCTTTTCTCCCGCTTCTCAGAACTTCTTCGCTCGTCACTTGGTCGATCCATTATATCTTAATCAATTTTTTGTATCACCACATTTTATTTCATCCGCCTTGTCTTCTCTGCTGTTTTCATAGTCCATGTTTCACTATCGCAAGGAAACGAGCTCCAGATGCATGTTCTGAATGATTGATACCTCACTTCCTTGCTTGTATCTCCAGCTATATGTAGTTTCCTCGTACTGTAGGATGCTCTCTTTGCCTAGGATGTTCGACTGATTATTTGTCATGCATGCTACTGACCTTCTTGCTCTAACAATAGGATTTCACCCTCCACGGTGATTTTTCAACGTATTGCTTTCATTCCGCGGCCATATCTTCTCTGGGCTTAGCTACCTTTTCGCCCATTCACCCCCTCAGCTTGATTACCACCAAGGTTTCACTCCGAGGTTATATCTCCTACCACCCACGCTTTAGGTATTCTATTTCTGAATCAGCGTCCGTCAAAGCGTTCCCCCGACGGACTCATACGGCTTATTCAAGCATCCCTTGCCTCACATATCTCATTCGTCGACGATCTGGGTCTGACTCGAAACATTTGCCTACGTCCCACCAATGGGTATGTATCCTCAGGACATCACCTTTCCTCTGCTACTGCAGATCTGTACCGTGCGCCCCTCGCTAATTCAGAACCCTCTGATTCCGTTAAATTCATTTCTCGGTGATTCCTGTTTTCACCGCTTTCCCAAACATTCATATCCGTTCCATCACAGTTCTTTCATCCCAATTAAAAAAACATTATATACTTATCTAGTTTACCCCCCATATTTTATTTACTTTTTACTCATTTCAATGCTTTATTATCATGTATGGGCTGTAAAACTGTGGTATATTTTCCATTGTTAATCTGTCAAATTGTTAATATTAATTAATTACTTCAAACTTATTGCATCAAAATATTTAGTCTTTACTTCACTGTGTGAACTTAATTTACTACCTATTTCATTACATACAATAATAATTTAATAATTATTTCTTTGTGTGAACTTGCTTCGTATCCATTTCATAATGTGTTATTATTTTTTTGTTTACGATGTTTATTGCATACATTTGGCACGTTGGTTTTTTGTAATATCAAATTGTAATACTTTTTCTTAAATTGGTGCTTTGCACACAAAATTTAATTAAATTTTGAGCTCAAATATGACTTAAGAAATATGTTCATATCAGATGTAAATCCGTGAATAATAAATTACATTATTATTATTATCCCATTGATGCCCCACCATTTAATATTCCTTCCGACAAAATACTCTATGAAAATATTTTTATCTAACCTCCTTTGGTCCACGGTTTCCTTTTCATTCATTTACGTATTCACTCGCTCATTGTTTTATATTTTTTACCTAATTTACGTATATACAATGCTTATCCTTTGAAAAAGTCATAAAATCAATTAACCATTCATTAAGTTTACTTTACATTTTTATAATCAAGCTCATGGCCATTCTATCACTCTTATGCCAAAATATTTTTTCTGGAAAAAGAAGCCTGTGGAATTCAGTTTTGCGTAGGAGCTAAATGCCCCTTCAGCACTGCTTTATCGAGCACGTATCTTTGTGGGCTCAAAATCAGGTTCATTTGGGTGGATTCTCTCTAACACTCCCTTTTAGAAATGGCTTTTATATTTCGCCGATCGCAATCCACAGGTATCGGGATACATTCTACGACCGGCAAAGTGACTACTGGCTGAACATAAGCTGGATCCTTAATCCCCTCGTTAAATGGAAGGGATAGTTAATGAAGCAGTTATAATGAGTTTGTGATTGGTTTACACAAGTTTTGACATTTTACGTCAGCTAAAAATGATGCCGGAAGGCATTTTCACCGCGACTCTCTCCTAATATACCCCTTCCTTATCTCTTCGCAACTTTTCGATATCAATCCCCAATCTGGCGGAACATTTTAAAACAACCAAAACATTATAATCTTTGTACAAAATAAAAATGCGAAATGAATATAGTTAGTAAATGGTAATAGTTCATTGGATGTGAAATTGAAAATGGCGTCCTTTCCCCATCTTCCTTTTACATTTACTTAATGGAGTGCTCCTGGTGATATCTCTCAACATTTAGGCTTTATTAACCGACCGCACAGGTGGCACCCTATTTCCACGATTTTGTCCCGAGCAAACATGCAAACTGATAAGTCCTTTGTTTGCCCAAATAAGGTGGTAGTGCTTTCTAGCCATATTGGTTTCTCAGAAAATGGGACGAGGGATCATTCACCGATACCAATGACGTTACGTGGTTTGACCTAGTGACTTCATTTTTTTAATAGAAAATAGTCATTTTCGGAAGTACACTACTGTCGGCCTTCTCAACATCATTCTCAACAATTCTGCACGATAAATAACGTCAGCAGCACAAAAACTCTAAGAAAACTCTTTCTTCTTCATTCTGTCTATTTTAGTAATTGGACAGCTACACTAGTGAAGTAATTAGCTCCTGTAATCAAACTCTCTGACCGACCGTGTTCAAACTGTACTAAGCAAGTGAATAAGTAATAGTGCAAGTGCACCTACAGCAATTTTTTTAAAGAGCCATTTCCGTCACTTGGCAGAATGTGTAATAGCTTCTTTGTGTGTTATAACTACAGTTTATTGCATTTACATCGCGTGATATTTACCTATTATGGAATAAACAGTATTTTTAAACTCTAATGACGTATAAATGAAGAATAACGAACGATATATTTTTAAAGGATGACCGCAAAAAAGACGGCATATTCTAAAGAACAAGCAGAGCGTTCATCTTTTACCTGGACCCTGTCTCCACGCAGGAATGGTCAGCAAAAGAATTCACTGTTTCCTATAGGTACTCCTACCTCATAGAAAAATATGGCACGTGTTAATTCCAAATGATCTAATATATGATGCGTGACGAGTTAACCAACCAAAGAGCAGTCATAACCTAGGACCGGTTTCCTTCAGGGAATTAAAAGCTAATTAATGGAATGATGTGGATGGAATTGTGGTGGTTGTGCACGGAAAATAAGAGAAAAAATATCGATTTTTCTAGGAATTTCATTCTGCGCACCGACCTATATTATGTAATCCACAGTGCAGTATACATCGATTCGTCGGAATTGATAGCTCAGTAAACAACAAACAAAATTGTTTCTGTAATAATAACAGTAGTAGACTCAGCCAAGCATTGTATTGGAAAAGTATGAGGAGCAACAGCACCACTCTTACTAAGGAGCCGTAGTGATTCCTGAATGGAAAATCTCTCAAAATTTCCAAATTCCGGACCACCTAAACACCTGTGCAGCGCTACTGGGTCTTCATTTCATCATGGACCTGTTTCAAGCACTATCAATTGCTTCAGTAAATATTGAAATTCACATAATTCTGCTTAATATTCAATGGAGATAGGCCAAGGGCTAATATTTGTAACTAACCCAGATCATATTCAAATGTAAATGTCTATATTCATTAAAGAATAACAGTCTATCAGACGCGCCTCTTTTGCCGACTCGCCTAATAGTACCGTTCTGCCATCTTGGCACTTTTGTTATATGCTACGAGCAGGTACGACGCCTGAAAGTGACCTTTTGTTCCATTAGATTGGGCGCATCGCGTCGGAACATGCATCCAGCAGATGCTTCTGCTGAGAAGAGTTAAGATTTAAGGAGGTTGGCTCGCGACTGCTTGAGTCAAGTTGTCTAAGAAATCTTATTAATTTAAGTACGAGTATATGCCTGCTAAGTGATCCTTACTTCACAAAGAAAATTACCTAAGCTGTTGAAAGTCATAAGTATCACAAGAAATACAATGGAAAGTCGAAGGATTTATTTTTTATGATAATTTTAATCAGCTCGATGATGGAGTCAATTCAGCATTTACGTTAGTGAAATAAATTCATGTACTCAATGAATTTACTAATGTATAACACCAGAATGTTACTATCAAACGTTATGTTATAATATTTTTCTGAAATATTCTTTAATATCTCATTAGTAATGATATTATTCATACGCCATACATTTTTGCTAGAGCGACCGCAGCGCCACTTGAAGTCAACTAACGCATTTCGTCTGCTATTAGCGCATAAATTAGTGGATTTAGCGAAAAATACGGTGGGTTGATGCCTTTTTGTTCGTGCCATTTTATCCCTTGTGAAATTACGCATTAAATATCAGTTTTTTGCAAAAATGACATGTCACTATGGTATTTTTAAACGTTATATTCCCACGTGATGGCCATTCTCGCCGTTAATCGTATGTAATTTCAAATGCAATTTGTGCAAAAAGGAGTATGGGGTGATATAATTATCTTTACTTTATTAGATAGAGTAACTTTAGTTCTATAATTGCTGAAAATATAAAAAAATGACATGACTTTCACTTTTCGGATCAACCTCCTTTAGGGTTGGGTTTGTACTTGAACCATTGTCGCCATCCCTTCCCAAAAAGTGCGGTTCTACCCTGGGCCATTGCCAGATATTATGTCCGAGTAATGTTCTCAGGAAGGTGGAAGAAAAAAGAAGTACGCTGAAAACTATAAAGGACAAGACGGAATAGCTGAACAATTAGAAAATTGATAGCTTGATGAAGACAATCCCCGAGGAATACCGCAATGTTTTGGAAAAACCTGTATTTTTTTCTTATGTTGCACCAATTGTTAAGGTCGTGCGAGAGAATATTTACATAAATATGAAAAGGTTAGCGGGTATGAGAATCGAGTTGATAGCTACGCAAAACCAGTCTTAGGATGGATTACCCATTATGGTGATAATGATTGAATATAATCACGAATGATGAAATATTTTGCTTGAATGAACGCATATCGTTTTCCAGAAATTGGGTACGTCTCAATGAGTCGGCATGAAATGAATTAGTTGACTTGTTTGGGGGAGACGACCGACAGTTACTGTAAAATTAAGGAAAACAAGGAAAACAACAGCATATGGGAAATAATAATAATAAAAGGTCTTTATTGGGGCGAGATTGAGACAAAACTGTCCCTTCTGCCATCTAACCCCTCGTCAAAATAAATATATAAATCAAACAACTTGGCACAACTTGGAAATCGCACAACTTGGCATTTGTATGTGTTCGGGACATAGTGAAAAGTATTCGGAGAGAGTTATTCCACCAGGTATCAAGCGTGTGGAGGATGGATGCAGTGGTAGCGTTTACGGTTTGAGAGGGACGGGGCATGTGTTGCTTGATGAAAGGGATCCATTTCGGGAGGTAACTGGACGACGATGGAAATGGAGAGGAGAGCTGAAAGGGACTTGGGAGGGGCCTTTTGCGGCCGAGGGATAAGGCAGGTTGAAATTAGCCGTAGCGTGGGAGAGGAAAATGGGGTCTGCTTTCGGTGCTGCAGTGGAGATGAGAGGCTCTGGTGAAAGGTGCATTTGGAATGTTTTTGTTTTCGAGATTTTGCGCTGCGGATTTTTTGTTGAAAGGGATCTTTTATGGGGTGGAAGTTTCTTATGAGAAAGGACGTGTATTTAATGAAGGATTTTCTCCATTTAGTGGTGGAAAAGTGAGTTGTGATGATGACCGAAATAGATGCACACTGTGGTATGGATGGAATTAACGTCATTAATAAACAGATAAATGTAGCTACGTTCTCAAGAAGCTAGAAAACTAGGATATTAAAGTGCAAGAATATAAACCAAGAATCGAAAAAATAGCATTTTAGGAAGGTGGTTTGTTTAAAAATGGGATAGAAAAAAATTATCGAATCTGAGAAGGGTGCTTTGAATAAAGACTTAAAAGAAGATATATGCTATGATCAATAGCAATGTGTTCGTTGAATGTTTCAGAATATTAGTGTGTTCGATAAGAGCATTTTCGCTTTGAATGTGATTACACTTTTTTATATATGGTTGGATGAGAATTATATGTGGATGAGAACTGAGAGACATAGCTGAGCGAAAATGAGTGCAATGATAAATAAATCATGTTACAAGATAGAAAATATTTGAGGAATGGGATGGAAAAATAATATTTGTAAAAGGGGGATAAAGAGGTTGGTTCAGTCTGTGAAATATAGTGTTTTTCTGATGAGTTTTATGTTCATCTAAACCTATCTTCATAGGTTAAAAACTAATAATTATTACAAAATATCAGTCAAAAATCCTTATACTGGTTGGTCACAGCTCTCCACTCGATTCCGCTATTAGGTAACCCCTTCAGGTTTGCATAATTCTTCTCTTTCACATCCCACTACTTTCTCTACATATGTATCTCATACTATGCCTTCCTTTTCCATTCTTCCCGATCACTTAGCCTTTGACGACTGTCGTCAACAGTTCATCATGTCTCAAGATATGGTCGACTAAGTTGTCTTGTCTTTTTCCTAAAGTTTTAGAAGACTCCTCTTTTCTCTCACACTTCTCAGGACTTCTTTGGTTACTTGGTCGATCCATTTAAATCTATCTCCATCATCTGTTGCACCACATTTCGAATGCTTCCAGCCTTGACTTCTCTGCTGTATTTCACTGCCGTAAAGAATCGTGCTCCAGATGCATATTTTGATTAATATTTTCATCACTTCCAAGCTTGTATGTAGTCTTCCGCTGGTAGAATACCCTTTTTCCCAGGGTTACATATTTCTACGAACTATTTTTTTTTCTTGCTACGTCCATCACTAGTTAATCTGCTTTCCATATAGCAATACTTGCTCATCTATTCTAGCATTGTCTATCCGATTTTCATATTGGCCATGGCCTCTTCTCTTCGTTTGTATGCTATTAGTTTTGACTTAATTTAATTGTTATTTAGGTATCATCCATAATATCTTTTCCACGATGTCTTGAGCCTTATTTTATCAATAAGAATTTCAACAACATAGTGATTAAATTGCTTATTTTTTTTGGAGTTTCACTGTCAGTCATGGCTTATTTTCCAGTGCACGTATAGTTTGGGAACATATCTTTGCCTGACGAAGGAACGAATGTGCCGATATCACTGCAATGACGCCGTGTGTTTACCAAGTTTGTACTTGTTGAATGATTACAGGTAATTTTCATAGCTGCGGTGCAAGGGAACACTCGTAGGCAGGAGGCAGGAAACTGGGAACCACCTCAATTACCTTTATTTCGCAAGATTAGATTTATTCGCGAATCCCAAAATTATAACTAAAATATCATGTTGAATATAAACGTATTTCCCTAATTTTTTGTTTCTAGTTTAGTTAGCAAAAGCATTTCTCCGCATCCAAGTTGATTTTGAAATTTTGGATAATGGTAACCTTTCTCAAATTATCTATTTTTTTCAAAATGTGAGAAAATAGCGCTTTTTAGTCCACCTCTAAAGTTTCGAGTCGTAATATACGCTCATTTACACAAAACTTTTTTTTGCAATCCCTGGGAACTTTGATTATATGGCTTGCATCTTGCACTATCAAACCCTTTTCGAAATTACCCTGGAGACCTATCAGTAATTTCTCACGTCAAATCCAAATTCTGTGTATCACCAGCGTTGGATGATCTTGATCAAAAACACGAGTGGGAGGAGCCTCAAAGCATCTATTTCCATCATCATCATCATCATTAGTCATCAATCCTCAGATTGGTTTGACGCAGCTCTCCACTGAGTTCTTCTATCGGCATCTATTTCCATAGATTCGGTAGCAAGTGAAAAATGAAAATGATGAAAGCTCCCTGCAGTGCATCTGTGCGCTGTTTTTATGGCCGAGGTCAGTTTCCATTTCAAAAACTCATCCCGCAGAATGGGAGAAAGACGTATAATAGTGCCTAATGACGGATTGCTGTGACACCTGCCAACGAATTCACAGTGGATGTCGTACGGTTACGTGATGCATTGCGTCGGGGATGTAGGTAATGGAGGCGATACTCATTTGGTAATGTTTTCCACGAAAAATTCTCACTACTACGGCTACATAAAAATGTACACACGTAGTAGTGCTATTCATTCATGCTAATATTCAAATATTCAAATATTTAATAACTGTTATTGTTCAACGAAAGAGATATATTGTTATTGTTATTAATATTGCGCCGGTCCGTGCAGGTTTTTACGGGTTTCCCTGCCCCTTGGGTAAATTCCAGACCAAAAGGCACTCCCGTTAACTGATGCAAAGATGACTATGAAAACTATATTGTTAAATACCATCACATAATGCTAAATCCTGAAGAGGATACTCAAATCCTAAAACAGGGCTACCCAATTCTGTTAAGTTATTCTTGTTTGTTCTTGTTATTGTTATTTTAATATTTATGAACAGTTATTGGGCTGAATAATGGTTTATTGAATTAAAATGAATTTAATTGTAGTGCTACATAAAAATTTTGTTGCGTGATGTATTTATATGAGAAGAAATAAGGAAATAAAATGAATAATTAAGGAATAACAGTTAATTGTCGTAATCAGACAAAGTATGCTAACGGAAGTGTTAGCTTTGTGGATAGTCCCTTATAGGATCGGATTCTCGATCCTTTTCCTATCATTTGATCTTATTTATTTATTTTTATTTAATAAAAATAGTCCAAAAACAGCAAAAGGCCAATTATAAAGGACATATAACAAATAAATCATAATAAATAGTGAGCATAACAAAATTTAACAATAGTAAGAATTAACACACAGAATCGCAGAGTTAATTTGTTGGGGAGAGGGGGAGGGTGAATATTAGGATGCATTAGGTGAGTTAAAAAAACTAGCACTTTTCCACAATATATTTAAAATTATAAAATTGCACAGCACGTGTTTCGGCTTACTAAGTCATCATCAGGTGTATAGTCACCGGTGAGTGTAAGCCCTATGATGGCTTAGTAATCCGAAACACGTGTTGTGCAATTTTATAATTTTAACTATATTGTGGAAAAGTGCTTAAGTTTTTTTTACTCAACTAATATGTCTCACTTCCACTACTTGATTCCTGAAACAGTGAACAGTATTAGGATGGATATGGAGCGCGGAAGATGACAAATGAACAAAAGGATCAAAGTTGGGAACGCATTTCGGCAAGGAGTTTAAGACTGATGGGAGTCTGAATAGAAAAGAGCGTTTAAAGACAGAGAGTCGAGGGGTGGAACAATGGAATAGTTTACTCGACCGCGTCTTGCGTGAAGGCACACGAAGCGGGAATAAGGACAGAAGTTCAGATGACCTGTAATTGCCATTAATAATATTAATGAAGAATTTCCTGTCGTTGAGGACACGACGATCATTCAGAGATGCAGTACCCAGAGAAGATCTTATCATACTGAGAGAAAAGTCACGGAAAGGCGTATGGCGGTAGCGGACAATAGATAGGAAGAAATATAACGGACGATCAAGGAGCTTGAGAGAAGACCGTGGCCCAGATTTGAAAACAGTACTTCAGGACCGGAGAGATACATGCAAAGAAATAGGTAGCACGTAGAGCAGTTAGATCTGAAACTTCTCTGTAGCGATACATCAAACCCACCAATGACGTAGCTCGGGAGGAAATGGTTTTTATGTGCTCACTTAAGAGCAGCTTAAGTCAAAAATGACCCTTAAATCTTTCTGAGAGGTGACCGAAGGAATACTATGCCCAGAAAGTATGCTCGGTAATCATGGCCCAGAAAAGATTTTCGTAGAGTGAACGATAGAATTATAGATTTAAATCTCCATTCGTCTACCTTCACGCTATCCAGCCAACCTATACCATTCCTAGTACCAAATAGAGAAACTACTTTGTAAGCTTCCACAAAATTTTATTGTAACACCGACCTAGGTTTCGACTGTATACCAATCATCTTCATCAGGCTTGAAGATGATTGGTATACAATTACAAACCTAGGTCGGTGTTACAATAAAATTTTGTGGAATCTTACAAAGTGGTTTCTCTATTTGCTACTATCATGCGGTGCCACCAAGTCAAGCCTGAGGACTTCCTTTTTATACCATTCCTACTTACGCGCTTAACTGAATTGTTCCTTCTATCTTCATCTTCAGTGTTTCTTCTCCCCTCAAAACGTCCTGGGGGTCAGGTTGATGTAGTGTCTAGAGTGCTGGTCTCCCATCTCAATATCCTGGGATTTGAGTCCCGGCTAAGGCAGATTTTTAAGCGAAATCCCGACCAATACTTGTGTGTATTGTGGAGAACATTAGAGTGCAGTACTCCGTCCGTACGATGGGACGTTAATCCGTTGACCCCTCGGCGTCTTTGTTTAAGAGTTGGCTGATGCCAACGCCGGCTAGCTTCCTCTCCACCCTTTCTCCATTCCCTGAAAAATTTCCACTCCGCAATTATCGCCGACCAGAAATGGCGCAAATGTCCTTGGCTGTCGGTCACCTGTCCCTAGTAACTACCACCATGACTACTGCTCGAAATGTCCTCCATCCACTTTTATTGCTTAAAAGCCACCAATTTCGTTCATACTTATTTTAAAATGACTAGTTTCACAGCCATACAAAGCAACGTTCCATTTTAAGAATTATAATTAAGCTACATTTGAATTCTTACCTTGGATGATTACGGAAAAAGCAAATGCTGCTTTTCAGCCTATGAACCTCATTTTAACATTCCTATTATACCTTTTGATCTAGTACAGGAAGAGATATACCATTACATGTATGTTTTTTAAATTTGCAAGGCGTTTTAGGTCTTTCGAATCAAATTGAAATTGAAAAAATAATATTGTAATATAAGTTTTGTAGTAGGTATTTAATATTGTATTTTAACATATTCCAGTGAAACATTTTTAACAGCGATTAAGATATACGTGGTACTGAAAGAGTTTTTGCATGGTCATCTAGAAATTGTTTACTGGCTGATGATCTTCAGTCTCTGGAAGTACAATAATCTTCCTCTTTTGAATAGATTTTTTCTACATATGTAATTTGTTATGTACAACTAAGAACAAGTTTAGAAATGATTATCCTGGGTGTTTTTAGCTGTAACTTATTTCATTAGTATTTATAAACTTTTAGCCAAAATTAAATACGATTAGGCGTCGCCTTTATTCCCCTCAAATATTTGCATCTTAATTTTTGAAGAAAGCATGTGAAAAAACATACTTGGGTATGCTAGCGTACTGTACGAAGATCTGTGCGCCATAAAAATAAAAGGGCTTAAAACTATTACCTATTTACTATGAATATTAAAGTAAATATCGATTTCCATTGTTTCTTAAAATTCGTCACACTAACTGCAGTCATACTTTCAAAATTCTTATGGAGAAAGTTTTGGATTCCATTCCCGGATGGATATTCAATATGGTCAATTCAGCTTACTCTAAAATATTTCAAGTGAATTTTATCTCACGGGACGTTAACACCTCACAGTCCAAGTGATTTGTGTGCACGTTTTCCTCTTTTATAGCTGAAGCGTGAACCGTTTCACTTTTTCTTTGCCCCCTCCAAAGGTGAAAGCGGGTTCCGCGTCACAAAGCATGATTGGTAAATACGTTATTTTATTGTATTCACCTGCCAATCAACCCACGAGCTCGCCTACCGATGGCAAAATTGAGTAAAATGATAAACAAAAGGGGGGATTTCATCGGCTCGGACACGGCGGCCCAATCAATTTCTCGCGTCATTCAGAAGGTTTTGTTCACCGTATGACAGGGGGCTCAAAATACGCGTATCCCAAGCATGTCAGGTTTTTGGGGATAAGTTATTAAGTCGTATTAAAAAAAAAATGTTTATTTTTTCCCCACCTAAACGTCCCCAGCTTAATGGAATAATTTTCGGACGAACAGTTAAATAGGTTCAGGAAATGCAATGTGACTTGAAAGGAGTGAAATGGGGAGGTTTTCAATTTTTCTCGGTGGCAGAAATTTTACATGGTGAAAAAAATATTTGTTTGTATCTCCTAATTTTTTTGTCAGACCCATTTCAATATTTAATCTCCATTGAGCGTTCATTAAGGATACTCAGAGATGGATTTTAAGTTTGTATAGTGGTCGAGGCTGATCACAACAGACAGGCTAGTGGCATGTCTGCTTATCAACCTAAAGGTCACAGGTTCAAAGCCTGACTCGGGAGCGGATGATGTGGTTTTCATAGGATTAAGAGCTTGGGTTAGACCGGTTCGACCGTGCGATATGCTCTTGGAGTACCCAAAAAATCAATCTACTATTGATACCACTAGTGGATGAATTGGTTCGTGCGTAGTTAGCGCTCTTGCAGGAAGTATTTACGCTGAAACTTATCGAATGTCATTTTTTTGTTCACCACTCGCATGTGAAGCCAGCAGCTCAAATTTTGGCTCGGATATCTCCTTTTAGCTTATTTATTCTGCTTTAATGTTCCTTTCTATTGTTCATTTCCTTTGTTTGATACTAATTCTGCTATTTTTTCGCAAACAGAACTTCACATTCGTTTGGGCAGGTTCGGTGTAGCGGTACGAGATGACTATTTCAGAATATTTTTATTTGGTATTCCACCACTTCGGAAGAGAATGGGAAAAGTACGATGGACGATTATGAGGATGAATGAAGAAGTGACGAGTATGGTGGTAGTGCAAAAAGGTTGTTAAGAAGAGTAAATAAATGTTACCTTTGGTGGGTGGAATAGGTACTACATGTTAAATAATAATGAAATGCGTAATGTCGTTACTGAGAATAGATTTATGTACAAATGAGGGAAAAGGCATTTGAAATAGTATGGATAGAGATAGGAGATAAGCTGATCTGAAGAAAAATTATTCTAACTTAGCGTAGGGAGATACGTTTGGTAGAAGGAAAGTAAAAAAAGTCGGGATTCTTCATTTAGACCTACCTTTACCTGCAAAATAGCTTCACTCGTATCTCGTGTCAATACAAAATAGTTTATCGGGGTATGTTTCTACTAGTTAGGGTAAGCTTTCATTGGGTATTTTCTCCCTTCTTGAATCCTTCTTTCTTTAATGCTCTTATGTAATACTAGAATGTATTTTACCCTCTTATTTGCATCCAAAATATCGTGTCCTCCCCTTGGTACAATTTATCAGTCTTACTTCTGTAATCATTCCAAATGGTAAAAACTCTATGCACAATATCGGTCTGTCAAACAGAACATTAAATGTGCGCGACTGTTACAGTCAGTTCCGTTCCGTATCGGCATGGTAACCACGGATTTGAGTCCCGTCTTGGGCATGGACGTTGTGTTTATCTGAGGATTACCGAAAAGGATCTCCGCAAAGCGTGCGTCTACGCTGTCGTTATATTTGAATCGTGCTTAGAAGAGTGAAAATATCACCACCAACCTTTAGATTTTATGTGGTCACTGATTTGATTGAATAGGCCAGATGTAGGTTCCTGTAATCATTGCGTTTTTAAATGAGCTTGTCAACGAACGCGAATGAAGCATGTATTATCTCACCTAAGGTTGGACGGTGAACAATAGCCTAAGTCATTGCAGAGCCTAAAAAAGAATTTTTTTCTGCGTTGCTTCCGGAGTGACTTGATGTAATTTGCTTTATAATGCAGATGAAAAGAGTGAATTCGTCATTCCACTTACGCTTTACGTTGTCGTGGTCGTACAACGTTTGTGAAAGCTCCAGTCTCTTGAATTAATGTGGAATAATATATTCATTCATTTGATTTACCAATTCTTTTAGTGCTTTACTGCAAGTTATGCGAACGAATTTCAAAGTGCACCAAGCGAGTGGTAGCCAAGAGCTCATTAATTCCTTCATCTTATGAAGTGGTTGAATGCATCAATTTCAAGTAGAATATTTTAATCGGGTATTTTCAATTGAATTAGGTATTTTCAGGAACTTAAAAGTTATATCATACCTCCTAACTAAAATTAATTCTACGCTTAATCCTAAGGTTAAATAAACTTCATTCTCGAGGAGGGATTTGTACCCGTGATCTTTGGGTTACTAGGCTGGCGCATAACCGATGGGTTACAGTCTGAATAAAGTATATTGTTCGATGAATTTCTTGCACCATGGTTGATAGCGATACGTTTCTCTCCAGATTGTCGATTAAAAATCACTGTTGACCTTCTTGGGCCTTCCAGGCATTGATGGGGGTATGGAAAAAAATAAGAAGACACCATGCACGGAAAGGGAAACGAACGAGGATGCCCTGATCATTACTGAAGGGTAGAGTAACTAAATTTGCTAGAGGAAGTTGTCGAAGGCAATTTATATGGCCTTTTAATTAATGCTTACTTGAAGGCTGTTACACTGGGCAGAATCCTTGATAAACGGAAACAGTTAGGAGACAATCAATCTAAGTCTCAATTTCGTAGCCATACTGTAAGTATTATAAGTAAGCAGGCTCCCATCATACTCAACATTTGTTGGGGCTGTTTCTGAAATCAATCCTTACATTCCGATAAAGCGGCAACCTAGCGCTTGTGGGTGATGTGGCTAGATGGAGATTGAGATACTGCTGTTGGCGCGTTGATGTGAATGATGTTACGTTTGATTAGCAACAAGACTGCACCACGCCACCAGACCTTCATCACGTGACACACTGACCTTCGCAGACAGAAATTATTCTCCATTGCCCCAGGTGGAAAACCGCTTCGAGCTGCCAGCAGCACCTGTCCTATGTTACTTCTGTCAGCTGCACTCTGCTTTTCCCAACCAGAGCCTAGAGAATTACGTGAACAGTTGGATGGTAAACGGGCATATACCGACTGCAACCCAGCTCAATGGTGATTTTGGAAATTTGAAATGTTGATGGCATTTATCCTGATATAATTATTCGTTTTATAATATGGCTTGGTATCAGATCAAAATGAATTGTTGAGGTTGGTTGTAACGGTTGTAACCTTGCATGCGAAGTATTACTCGCCCTATGGCTATTAAAAGCCATGGATCTAACAGAGAATTTAAAATCTTCAGCTGTGTAGATATATTGTAGGAACATAAAGCTGTCCACACAATAAGGATGTCAAATAGCGTTATGAGTGCTGTTGTCTGTAAAAAAATATGCACTAATTAATTTATGTGAGTGAATGTGCCAGCAGATTGGTGAAGGTGAGTAAAGTTCACCGTGTAGAGTATGTACAATTGCGTGTGAAATTCGCACATCTGTGCAATATATGAAGGATGGGGCAGTTCCTTCCTCTATATCACCTTTGGTTTCCTATGATGATGTTTCACCCGGAATAAAACACAGCTTGAATTTTACTGGACTTGTCCATATTTCATAACAGGTCTGCTGTTTAACATTCCATCCGATGCACGGCGTTCTAAAATGATTTCCACGCACTCAAGTTGGGACCATTGCTCCACTAAGACATCGATTACTACCGGGATTTAAATCTGGGCCCTCAGGATAGTAGATAGTCGATCCAACCGCTTCTTCAACCTGATCCAATTTAGGATTGGTGATGTCATTCTGAATGTTTTGATAGAAAGGAGGAAAGGGAGTTGATGGAAGCGTCCGAATGCTTATACAAAATTCTCTCTCTATTTATGAAACTCTCTCTACGTAGATGGGATTAAAAGTATCTATAAACTGCCATATGATATTAAAACTATTGCAGTTTAAATGGATATTCCTGAATGCATGAAATGGTAGTTGGCTCTACAGAATATTAAAAAGTTATTACAAAATACTCTCAAATTAACAATTTTCTGTGGTTGGCCAGTTTGTTAATGTTCTTGCTTACTCTCTAACCATTTAAGTATCTATAATGTAGCAATTTATTTCATTATCATAATGTGAGCATCTTACATTAATTCACGTCAGCCAAAATACACACCAATGGCCTTTTGGGCTGTCCAATTCTTCGTATTTTGTTCGTAAATAACTAATGCGGTAATAATTCATGGACAAATAAAGTAATATAATAAACAGAGGAGTATAGTGGTTAAAATTTTCTTTTCGCTAAGAAATAGTTTTAAACTAACTTTGTTGCCAACAAAGAAGGCAAAACAACTGAGCTGAAGAATAAATGTCTGTAGGTACTACAGTAATTGTATATCTTGGTCCAAAATAGGATTTTGGAAAAAAAATGATTTTACCACGCATCGTTAGCTAACCTCAACTAGTGGACCCGAGTAATAAAATCTGTTTGCCGAAGGAAGAAAAATGCTGTTGAGGTATTGAGTTTCGGCCGTAAAATCTGCGGCGAAAGGCCGAAGGTGAGAAAATAGGAGAGACAGGAATAAGAGATAAAAGTTTCAGCCCGTGTGCTAAGACGCGTCGAGGACTGCGAGGCTTTGGGTGAAAATGCTACGAAAACAAATCCCTTGTCCACTTCAATGGCGCCTTCGCGGGGACGATGGCAGCTTCATTTCCGTGTTTTTCTTCTCTCCCCGCCTCACCCCCTTGCCGCTCTCCTCCTATCGATCTGTTGGCGTTGAGGCTATTGGATCTCTCAAGAGGGCATTAAGACTGGCGGGGGATGATGCCTGTAGTGAGGAACAGGGGACGGAATGGTTTGATTGGAAGAGAGAAGAAAGAATGAGAGGAGAAGAGAAAGAAGTTCACGCTGAATGCTGGAACTTAATGATGCTGCTCCCGACTTCATGGCTGAGAGTGAATACAAGTAGAATACGATCTAATATGCTTCGATGGCCATGGTCATTTTCACCTTTGGCACACCTAGGAAAAACCAATCCTTCAATGGTGTCGTTTACCATGTATTTTTGTTGCCGGATCTGACAGAGTTCGTAAAATAAAAAGAGCCGTATTTTTCCGTTCTTCGATCCGTCAATTAGTTCTCGAGTTATAAGCGGCGAAAAACTGATGTTTTTAACCCTTTCGTAAAAGTGGGCGTATATGCGACCTTTTACGTCACCCACTTCGGCCAATCACAACAGAGCCCTCGAAGCTATTCGCCTTATCACAATGCGGGACACACAGCTGACTCTGCCAGTGGAGCGGTTGCGACAGGATCTGTTCAAGCAGACTTCCGACACCCCCCTCCATTCCCTTACCTTTCCCTAAAACCAGTCGAGGACGGGAGGTGGATGACGTAATTGGTCACAAAGCAGCTTCTTCGGTGGGTGTCGCCGTTTGCTTATTTTAATTTTTGATTTATGAGTGAATGGATCTGGTTAGAAGATTAATTTTTTCGCTAAAATTCATTTTTCTTTTCCATCTAACGATTTCATGTACAAAACCGCGATTTCGGTTCCGAGTAAACACCCACATTGATAGTTTTGCACCATGTCACACTCTTATTAAGCTACTACCATTTCAAACATGCTCGGAGAAAGCATCTGAGAATAGGTATGGCAATCATATCTTTCTTGTTGTAGCTAATTATCCGGTATGACTCCCCAGTTATTCAAATTATAATCTGGAAGTTAATTTCATAGATAGTATTCATAGTATTGGCATCAGAATTCACTAACAAACTCCGCTTTGCTCTTAAACTCAGCACCTGTTCTCTTTCATTTCATCTCCATTTCCTTTCCCTTAATTATCCTACTGCGTCTAAGAAAAATTAGGAAAAGGGGGAGATAGAATGAGCATCTTAGATGAAATGAGGAAAGATAGTGAGTTTGGTAATATAAAGAGAGAAATAAAATCCAAGTTCACAATGAAGAGTTTTAGGCAGAACAAAATTTGTCTCTAATGCTCAGTGTAAAACCTTTATAAATCGGTATAGTTATTAATGTTATTACTGTTATATAATATCCAGTACTCTACCTAAGCACCGGTTATGGTACGTGTTTATATAGAACTAATTCCAGATACTCATGTAAGGAAATGTGTACAAGATTTTGTATCCTGGAGAGGAGAATAAAGAATTCAAGAAAAACGTTGGAGAAAAAAATGAAACGGAACTGGAGTGCTCCATCAAAGACCACAATAAAGATTAGATTGTCAAATGAAATTATAACTAAACGCAAAGTACGCGTATGCAACTAAAAGAATACCATGACCTTCTGATTAGTGTGATGGCTAGAGTATTGGTATCCAATTCCGATGATACATGCTTGAATTTCGCCTGTGGCAGATTTTTCATTTACGATATATACCTTTCTGCTCTTCAGTTATGTGTGAAAATTTCAGTGCAGTGCTCATTCTGTTGATGTCGTTGTTATTGAACCGTAAAATCCTCGGCGCCATTTGTTGACATTAGGATTATGCTGACGCTGGGTTTATGTCCACCCTTTCTTCCTTCACGAAATTAAATTGGAGTCCATCCCGAAAAAACAACTTTTCTTAACGGTGCAAATAACCTTAGCTGTTGGTCGCCTCCTCTAATATCAGCATATCATTAAATGTTTGAAGCTTGACACTTCGAACGAATGTGGAAGATTGTTAAGGATGATAAAATGAGGAAAGGATGAATAAAAATCCTTGCATGGGCCGCATTCTGCATACGTTAAACCATGGATGCCTTGGTGCCATTCCTATAGAGTACGCAAGCGTCGATACGATTTCACTTCACCCTTCCTCCATCTACGGAAAAATTCTCACCTTCCCTAATTGAAGCTGTTGATCCTAGCCGTCAATCACCTATCCCGGATAACTATCTAAGATAAGATATGACATTTATTAAGCCAAGTACAAAAAAGTACACGAAACTGGTCAAACAAAACAATTGTAAAATTTCGGTAGTATTTGAGATATTTTCTACATAATGACTACCTTCTTTACATAAATATGCATGGCCGGTGGATATAATAACAACGGTGCGTAGTTTTACTCGAACATGTACATGTGGCACTGATAGTGTCCAATAATAATCTTACTAATCTTATATGAAGGAAAAATATGTAAAAAAATATATGCATTGTACAGCTGTATTTTCATATATTTATTTCCAGCAGGCTATCTACATTGAGGATGAATAAGAATTCCAACGCTAATTAGAATTCCATTGAGCTTCGAATCACAATGTTTCTCGCCTAGTTAAGAGGATGGGGTCATGAAAAAGGTCTAAATCTCTGTCGTAGAAGAAGAGTAAAGGACTTTTACCTTTCTTTAACCGCTCCTTCCTCAATATCTCCTCCCTGCTGCCATTTATATCACGCTCTTCCCTCTCTCTTCCTCTCTTTCGGGGAACAAGAGGAGGAAGCGACGGAACAACAGTATACTCCACCCACACCCCCAATCGATGCCAATGTCTTGCCCCCCGAGGAAAGCAGTGAGCTGCGTAACGGGTTGCGTGAGAGAGATGGAACCTTGATAAGAACAAATCTAATGTTTTAGGGTTCGGAGGGGAAAGTTAGTGGGAACTGGTTGAATTCATGGGACTTGTTGTTCGGTCGGAGATTCCCCAGAGTTGAGATGGGAGCACATGAGTTTTGGCATGAGAAGGTAAATGGGACTTTTTCGGAAAAAAATGATATTACATACGTGATGAGTTGTGAGAAAGTTTCAGCCCTAAAAATGTCCATCATCAGATGTGTGGAGTGCTTTGTTCGCATGGAAAACTTTTTTTGTTTCCATTTCAGTATCGTTATACATTCACGGAAAAATATGAATTTAAACCTTTAAAATGAACCAGGAATTTTTAAAATAGTTTATATTTTTTGTACCTCAACAATGACGAAAAACATTGGCACCTTAAAGATGTGAGTACCTATAGAGTATGTATATTAGAGTAAAGAGAGTAATGTAAAAAGAGTTGATGAATTGAAAAGAGAACGAACGAGTGTGATGGAAGAAAAAAGCACAGAATGCTGTTAGCAGAAATTTAGAGGTAGCCAAATGGGTGAATAGAACAGGTAAAGAGAAATAATAATTAGCTGAAGGCCATTTTCTGAGGTAAAATACTAATTAAACGAGATATAAATACAAGAAAGGTTATTTTGGATAGTATGAAGATAGGTAGAGAGGCGTTTGCTGATCTGTAAAGAAAAATAGGATAGGGTAGGAGCCTTTCAAAAAATGTTATGCCAATAATAACATAGACACCGACGGTAACTGGTGTAAAACTATCAATGAATTAAACTATAATGTACGCAAATCAAACAGGTCAATTTGTATAATTCATTTCATTTTCAAGTTGGCTAATCCTAGGAATTTTTGCTGACGTATTTAATTAGTTCTGAATCATTTATCTACGTATTGATTTTTTGTTTGTTTTTGCTTTTACATTCCTTCAATGTTGATGAATTTTATATTTAGGGTCTTCAGCAGGAGAGGTTACAAAATTTGTTGCGCGTATCAAACTCATATTCTGGGAAGGGAGGCAGGTTAATTTCCTCAGGCGGTTACCTCCAAGTTCAACTAACTTTCTGAGGTAAAATACTAATTAAATCCTTCTATCATCCTAATCATCCTAAAATAATCCTCAGTACTAAAATCACATCGTTCGGATTTAGTTGAGAAATGCGGGTAATCCTCGCATATTTGAATGCAATATCTTCTAGGCCAACGTTAAATATGTAACAACAGGTAAATCTCATTTTTTCATTTATGCTGTCGTAATAAGACGTAAATTCATGTTGTTTCGCAGATATTAGAGACAATTCTATCTAAAAATCAACGCTTTTAGAATGAGACCAATTTTGCACATTTGCTCCACAAAAGCTTTTTCATAAATGAAATATTTGAAAAACGATTGAGTTACCGAATTTAGTAAGAATTAACATTTTTACTCCCAAAAAAAGTTGGAAAAAGATCCAGGATTTAAAATAATAATGTAAATTAGGATCCGAGAGACATATTATGCACATATTAGGTAGTCGCCACTTCCAAAACGGTAAAAAAATCAATAGTATGTTAAAAATGTTGTCATTCAATTTATTGATGCAAATATGCGTAATTTGATCGCAAAAACGAGTTAAAATTGATGAAAAAATTATTTTTTTTCTTGTTTAGATCGTTTGGTTATATTCCCATTCTAGTGTCATTTTTTGAGGATCGGGCTGATGGTGTAACCAAAGTGCTGTCCTCCCAATCCGGAGACATGGGTTCGATTCCCGGGAGAGACTGATTGCAGCGGTTTGAGTAAGGACAGTATTTCGAGTTTACTTCTTTGCCCATCGGGTGGGACGTGAAAAATCCCAGACGTCTTTTGTTGGATTAGGCTAATGGTGAAGCCATGAATTTTCCCACTCACTCCTCTACCAAAATTCCTCCTTCTTCTTCCAATCCCACCACTCCTTAAAGTCATGACATGAACCAATGACATAGGTACGTTTGATGTTAGTCTCCCCTAATTACAACTGCCATTCGTTGTTCAATTTTTCTATTCTCAGTACTTTCTGGCCTCCAGGCATTTCACCTATATACCCTCTTCGTGTTAACTCCATCCATTTATGTGTCATTCTTTCGTAAATTTAATTTTCCATTACGCATTTTTCTTCGTATTGTGAATTGTATTTAAAATTTTGTATTTGCAGAGTCATTGCTTGGTGTGCAAATTTCAATAATTTCTTCAAGAGAGTAGGTACTAAATTTCCTTAATTAAGTAATTACTCAAAATATTTTCCTTTCCTTTCAGGTGAGTGCTCAACGCTTGTATCAAGTCAACCGCTTCTGAAGGTCCAATGATTGCTTGAAGATCTTTAGAATATTCGTAAGTTGCTCCTGATTATTTTTCCAATTGCTAAATGTTGGTTGATCTAGTTTAAGATCACAAGTTTCAAGGGTTAAATTATTCTTTTGTGGAAGACGCTAAATGTTAATATGCCCTACAATATGAATCTTCCTTATTCTCTTTATGAATTCATCATCATCATAAGCCAACAATCTTAACATTGGTTAGGTTCTCCACTTGATTTTCCTACGCTCTTGGCTTTAAACATAATTCTTCCTCTTTATATCCTTAACTACTTGCTCCATTTGTATCATGCGGGGTCTTGTATCCCTACCCCTCCCTATGTAATACGTCCAATCACTTTTCCCTCGGCGATTTCCTTCACTAGGACATCATGTCCCAATGTATGACTATCTAAATTGTCCCGTCTTCTTTTCAAAGATTTGAGTAAATGTTTCTTTTATCCCACTCTACTTAGGACTTTAAAGTTAGTCACCTGGTTATTCCATATTATTAATCATCCTTCTTCTGTATCATCTCATTTCGACTGCTATTAGCCTTGACTTCTCTGTCGCTGTTATCACTCTCACCTTACTGCTTTAAAGAAGCGTACTTCAGATCGATGTTCTAAATATTTCTCTATCTCCTAGCTTGTTTTTTCATCTGTAAAAAGATTCCCCTTTCGACAGAATGCCCTTTTATGCCTGGTCTATTCTACTGACTGGCCTTGCTTCGTCCATGGGTAGTAATTCGGCTTCCAGGATACCAATACTTCCTCACATGTTATAGCTTTTTTCGCGGATTCCGTATGAATTTTTGCCTCCTCTCCGGTTCCACATGCCAATAGCATAATGCTGATATTTAATGTAGGTACTATAAGATCTAAATAATTGATTGCCATATGCGCGGATCAAATTGATTTATACCGAGGCGTTGGTTCTGATCGACGATTCATCGATCATTCATTGCAGGCTCATTCCAATGAATATCGGCGGTGACATTCAGTCGTCAATGAAAGTCAAACATTTGAGAACTGAGACTGTATTAGACGTGACAGAGCGAGGCAAATATTGAGCAGATTGGCTGATCGATCATCGCTCTGCATCATTTCCTTGGAGACTGGAGGGAATGGCGTGTATGTATGTCTGTGGGGGAATGAAGTAGGCGGAAACGCTTTGCGGGAGTGTATGGAAATGGTATGTAGCCAAGTGACAAGACGGGAATTGGACAGAATGGACCGACCGGGAATCAAATTAAAGCAGGGCGACCGTGATAACTCGTTGAGTTGATTTTCCGTTACGAGGTGGTGGGATTCAGCTGATGTCATTCACGCCATTTAGGCCATTTTACGCAGTCATTGAAAATGCGCAGGCTGTTGCAGGTATACTGGCGCAAATAAATCAACAAATTTTAAGGAAAAGTTGTGCAAATGCGTGAACGCTTGCGTCCAAATTATAAAACGTTCTGATCCAGCACACGCATTCGTGCAATTTCACTTTTCCTTCCCGCTAGTTGGCGCAGAGATAGCGGCATCAAACTACCATCAGATTTTAATGGCTAAAATGTTCATTGGAAACTAAGAGGGGTGTTTTTATTGGCACTTAAATCTTTCGGTGTTGCATCAAGTGCAATAATCGTGATTAATCAAGTAAAGGTTTAATTTCCCTCGTAAGAGAGAGGCCCCATCGTGTTAACTTGGCTATAGCCAGAAGTTTGCTGTGTAAGATATGGACTAAGTATATCGCCAGATGTTCCACTTGGAACTCAGCTAGTCCGTAGAATAGCGCAAGCAAAGAGGGTATTCCACCCAAAAAGAAGAATTCACTTACAGCAAAACTTAAACAGCTTACTAGCTGAAAAGCAAGGAAACACTTCATTATAACTAACATCTGGATCATTCTTCTTTATGGTAGTGAGATGTGAACGATAATAGCATCAGATAAGTCAAGGAAAGAATCATTAGAAATTTGGTGCTGTAGAAGAATGATGAAAATCAAATGGCTCGACGGCGTGGACAACAAAGAAGTCCTAAGAATAGTAAGATAAAAGAGAAATCTAGTGGAAACGTTTAAAAGAGGACAGGACAATTTACATGGCCATATGTTGAGACATGACGGTCTGGTGAAGATAATCGTTTAGGGATAAGTTAATGGAAAGAATGGCAAAGTAAGTCCTCGCATGAGATATGTGGAGTAAGTAGTAGAGGATTGGAAAGAAAAGAGTAACGCAAATATGAAGAGGTTAGCTTATAAAATAATCAAAAGGACAGATGCGTTAAAAGAATCTTAGAATCAATGACCAATGATGATGATACTAGTCCCCACTTGGGTACCTAATTGTAGAGAGCACTTCGACTTTAGTACTCTGTCCATTGCATGGGACGTTAAACCGTGAACTCTTTGCCGCCTTCCAATATGGGCAAGATAATTTAGGGGCAGTGGTTTTAGAAAATGTTACGGAGCTTCAAAGGAGGAGGGGTAAAAGAAGTGGAAAATCAGTGTTACATAATATATGGATAACCCCTTTTAGTCTGATATATGGTGCGCCAATGATGAGGAAACTCAACTGACGAAGTACTGGTAGTGCATTTCCTGGAATCCTTGTTCATCTATACCTTTTATGCTATATGATTGCTTAGAGAATTGGAAAGCTAATAGCTACTTATAGTCACGAAAGGGAACTTACAGGTATTCTACAAGATGTGGATTACGTTTAACTACAGTTTGTCCTCAATAGGTGTATTAAATTAGTGTCAGAAATAGAGATAAAACAAGAAAGATGCAATACACGAATGAGGGACTCTTTTTAGAAGTAACAACGTTGTTGCCTATGCCATGCAAAAAATGTTCTGTATTCTACTTGTTCTCTAAGCATAGCAAGTACAAAAATACAAAGAAAATTGAGTGTAAGGGTGTAATCAACCTATAATCCAACTTATCATTTTAGTTAGGATAAATTTCTCTCCACCAAACAAATGGAAATGAATCACCAATGCATAACATTTTCGTAAAATTTAGCATTTATTTTTAGTTTATTCCCGGAAAACGTCAACTCATTCCCTTTGTGGATATTATAAATTTCTTAAATTGTTAAGGTATCTTAATTATGCGTGGATCAATGTTCACTGCCTAATTTGAATGCAAATGCCCCCTTTCATGGAAAGAAATATTTGAGGGCAACTGATAATATTTTAATATTCTCTTTTATTGCTCTTTGTGTAGCTGAAGGATCTTTGTCTCAAAAGGTCGTACGAAAAATATTCCTTAAAAATTAAGTCATCATGTAAATTTTGGGCTCTAGTAATAAATAATTCTTTCTACATACCTAATTAGCATATAAAGTCTAATAATTGGATTTGTTCCAGCCAAACTGTTTCCAGAATAAAATTATTTCAAAGATTAATAATTAAGCTCAGCCTTTCTTACTCTTGTTCTACTCAAAATTACCGCAAAAATCGTTGATAGTGTGTTATATTGCAGCATATGTTTTTATTTTATCAGTTATACGAAATCAGTATCTTACATTAATATAGAGCTAGTATAGTATAGAAGGCTCACCACATCCCTAGTAGCACAAAAAGGATTATATCTGTATATTTTTAGGATTTTGAAATATATCTGTATACAGATTCACAAATCTGTATTTTATACATATTTAATATGCATTTAATGATCCCTTATCACACCAAAAGGATATTATAAGTATATTTTTGAGATTCTGATATATATCGTATACAGATATGCACATCTGTTTTATATATATATTTATCATATATTTCAAAATCTCTCTGCTTTTTTATGGATTGTCGCAATTTGAGGAAAAAAATATTTTTTTCAAAGTTTTACTCAAGACTATATATACTGGCATCATGATGGCCACGAATTTATGAAAAATGTGCCCAACCCTTATGGAAATTTCAGATCAAGTCTGATCTGATCCAGATCAGGTCTGATTGAACCTGATCAGGTCTGATCTGAACCACTTCAGGTCTGATATGAGGATCGGTCAGATCTCCAATAGTGTGCTTAGGGGTAAAGATAACTCTTTGAATTAATATTTGGGAATTCAACCTTAAGGTTGGTTTTGGTTTTCTTGGATATTTTGGTCACATGACAATAATACCAGTGTATAATATGTTATCTAGTCACTTTTGACCTGCTTGTAGACTATGAAGAAATATTTCACCATAGTCCACAAAAAACATGTATTTATTCAATGTCTTCATAAGGAATGAATATTTTTGATGAATAATGCATACACACTGAAGGAAGTTTCTCTCCGGGAACTGTTCCAGAAGGATCCCGGCTGTTACGGGCGAAAGTGTAACAAATGGATATTATAATAATAGTTCAAATGTAATGGATGACTCAAGGCCATTGTACTCGGTACATTTTTTTGTACTATTTCTTGTACAAACGCTTGTATTTGTTCCGATTGACGACGGTACGCAGTGAATTTCGGACCGCGCCCAAAGTTGAATGCTGGGAAACAACGGAACATCAATTGACGCATGTTTCACATTCAACGGCGTGTGACCGTCGTATAATTCGTGATAATTGTATTATTAATTATATTAGTATTTTACTCCGATGGAAGGCGTCGGTTGAATCGTAAATCAGCGTTAATTACACCGCTATTCTCGGAGCATCAATTAGTAAGGTAAGTTTCATTCATTCTCTTATTAATTAATGTACTTGCTGAATAACGTTGACGACAACTCCTTTCACACTGAAAATGTATTTCAAGCATTCGCGATGTACTAAATTTAGTAGCCGTACTTGTAAAACAGTGCATGATATTGCGTTACTTTATAATCGTGAATATGTATAAGCTTATCATTTGGAAGAAAAATTTGCTGTTTTCCCGGTGCATAGAATTAAAGAGGTTTTGGGTTTCCAATCGGGTTAATTGCTATAGAGCCTTTTGAGGCAAGCAACGCTTTCATTCGGTTTGATTCCAGAGTTATTCTATAATTAGTCAGAAACTGCTTAAGTTTGCAACATTTATTCTTTACGTGAATGGTAAGTATTTTGTTCTACTTATTAACGTACTTTTATGCTTTGCAGCAGCGCGAAAGAAAACAACATTGTGCAGTAAAGTGAGAGACACTACCAAAATGAAGTATTGTAATCATACTAAAGAGGATATTTAGGGATGAACCTGTACATATCACTTTGTTGGTGGGAGTGAAGAAGAAATAATTACTGATTGTAAATCTTGGATATCATTGTGGGTAAGTAGTTATTCCTGAAATCTTGGTATTTTTGGACTTGTTGGCCTAATTTTATGATTCATAATTCTGGCAATACTAAGAAAAGTCTCGAGATTACTTATGAAATGCAATGTTTGTAGATTCCTGGACTTTATAACTTGTATCTAAGTAATACACATTACTATTAAGTAATATAACCCAGGCAAAAGCATTGCAATAGTCTATAAATGCCATAAATTCTTATACCCCAAGATAAAAAGAATTAATAGGTTTTACTGAAGTGCTTTCTATATTATGGTAATCAGATACTTTTTTTATTTCTACAGATGTTCTTGGGCATTATTAGTGGAAAGGCGTTCCTTTTAAAGACTTGGAAAATATAAAATGGAGCAGCGGTTCCATATGTGGACAAGAAAAGGGCTTTCAATGTAATATGCGAGTGTAAATTGATGTCTATTATATTTTCATAATTGCTCATTTTTAAGTATTTTAGTGGCCAATAAAATGTTATTTTTAACATCAAAGAGGTAGTATTAATTTCACCATAAGTATGTTTTTGGAGTATTTATTGACCTAAAATAGATTTAAATCCCGATCAAGATTGCTAGATCAGATCTGATCTGAAATTTTCAGATCAGACCTGATCTGGAATTTCCAGATAAGGATTTAGATCAACTCATTTCCAGATCAGACCTGATCTGAAATTTCCATAAGGGAAGGAATGTCGATCATGGTAAACACTGTTAAGGTTGTATTCTCAAGTGATCTTATTTGTATCAGGGGTGAATTTCTGGCATTTGGATGTCATTGACTCTCATTCAAAGTTATAGTTAAGGATGGCCTCAAATTGTCAGAGTTGTAAATTGTTAATGACTAGTAGAAATTAGGATCTCCCGCAGTGCAAAGAAACTCATGAGTGGTTGGGCCAAGAGTAGGTATATTATGTTATTAAGAGCTGTCTAAGCGTGGCAGATAAAATAAACATTAGTTTCTTTTAGACATAACTAGTTAATATTGCAGCAAATGGAAGCTATGTTAACATTTTGTTCACACTGGTGGTAAATATGTGTTGTTCATTCATAAGGAATAACTGAAAACAATATGGCTATTGTAATCATAGTGTAAAGGCATTGAAATTGAAAAGTTGCATGGAAATGAATAATAACAATATCCCCATAATCTAACTTTACATGGTATACATATTTAATCTATATAAAATCCATATTATGCCAGCAGATATAATACATATAATATCCAGATATTATCTGCATGGTAGAGGACATTTGCATGAATTTTATACAGATATAATACGTATACAGTGTATTGCATGATACGTATTAAATCTAGATATAATCCATTTCGTGCTACTAGGGATAGGACAAAATTGTTATACATTTTTATGTAATACTGGAAGGTTTCCATAGATGGCGTGGTAAGAATTTTTCGCGCTACGTCACGAACGGAGCAGACCACAAGACACTTCTCGATTGTACCGCTTAAGTCGATTGGAAAAACTAAAGCACAAGGAAGCGTTAATATCGTTTGTGATACAACGCAAAAATCCTTACCACACCATCTATGGAAACCTTCCAGTACTACATAAAAAAATGTATTACAGTTTTGCCCTATGCGGTGAGCCCTCTACATTATACTAACTCTATGGCATTAGTAATGCTTGTGCTGGCACCTTCGCACTTCTTACAAAATACATTAATGAGCAGGGATCTTCTCTCCTCTCCCGGCCGTGGAGCCCATGGGCCTAAGTCTTGAATCTTTCGTTACGCTATAACGAATGAAATTCGTCGTTATCGTTGTCGTTTTGTTGTATTTGTCGTTGGTAACGAAAACGTCATATTTTGTTATCAACGTGGATAAACGAATAACTTGAAACGAATGACGTTATCATAACGACAAATTTCATTCGTTATACCCTCGTTGGTAACGAAAACGTCAATATTTATTACCATTATTATTTATTTTATTTTGTTACCAACAAAAACGTCAATATTCATTCGGTGAGTAACGAAAGATTCAAGAATCGGGCCACAAGTGTCGTCGCGCCATATCGGAAACTCAGCATGGCTGGTTGCATAATATGTAGGATTCTATTGGACTCCATTCTGCCGGACGAATAGTTGTGTAAAATTATTTTGATGGCATTTTGATCAGTGCTGACGAAGAAATATGTATGAGGAAACTAAGACGTATCAGTTAGCTTAGCTTACTGTACAATATGTTATTGACTGTATTTTAGGCAGTAGTAATCAAAGGTTGCCAAAACAATTCAAAATTCGAAGTACCCCTCGAGCGTTCCTATCCCACGCCCCCGAATCACCGTCATACGAAATTACGGTCAAACTTAGAATCATTAATTACGAAGTACAAAAAATGAAATCCTGGCAGCTGAATGCCTTTTAGTCTCGTTCAATAGATTATGTGGTGGAAAGGGGGAAATAAAAGGAGGATTCAAGCAAGTACGTGACTGTCCAGTTGAGCATTTGAAGCACACAAAATGAACATTTATTCAGCAATAATAGAAATGGAGACGTAATACTCTTTCCTTTCATTTAAAGTTTTTTGGCAAGTTTTTTACTCCTTATTGTTTGCTCTGGTCAAAATACACAGTGGCCGATCCATGAACTTCCACTATTATGGCGTATGCGTCATTTGTTTATCGTCATCACTCCCAGTCACAATTTTTATGTTATTTTATGCACTAGGTGCTAGGAGAGAAAGGGAATTGTGGAAACTCCATCGTATGGCCAAGTACACTGCGTACAAGACACAGTCAACCTATTCCCCTAACTCTGACCTCTCCTCCCCAAAACTGGTGTATATGTAGCAACTGACAAGTACAACTTTTTCACCTGCGCTGTAGCGACACCTGGGCCGTGCAATAAGACTTTTATACGTGGAATTTCAGTGTTTTTTCCTATCTTGTCTATGAATAGGTTCCAATACATCACCCCTGGGGCCCTTTTATTTTATAAGTGGGAAATTATTCACAAATCTTTTTGCTAGATAATCTTTCCAAACGACGAATTGAAGTGTTTGTTAGTCACATCAAAAAAATCCTCTTTTTTCCTTCATCTTCTCTGATGAATTATGCGTAGTGGGGCTTGCGCTTACCTATGACTCTTATAACTCCTCCGAAAGGAACAATGATACCTCATCCCATGCATCCGTGACAGTTCATTTATTGAGAAAAGCGTAAAACTCAAACAATCGTTTCATGGACAGTTGCACTTTGCGAGCTTTTAATGAGCTAATCCAAGTTCGCTTATCTAATCCTTGCGGCCGTCTGATAAAAGTATAAGTCCTGGTATTCAACTCCGCTCGGGCATTCAGAGCGTACTAAATGTACAGCTTCGAAAATTGAGGCGAACTCTCCAATTTTACGGCCTTATGCCAGGATTCATGATGGGTTGGCAAAGATTATGGCCGAAAATGAAGCTGGCCGAAAGTCGTAGCGCGTTACTCGTTGTAATAAATGAGGCTCAAATCTGAGATGTATGTACATCACTAAAATGCCGAAATCACCAACTGTCATAACATTCCTGAGTTTTCGAAAATTCATACGGCTGGGGCTACGGCTGGCTACATCCTGGGCTGTTACGTAAAATTATGGGCAGCCAAAATTCAGAGAACTAAACAGTTGGCGTAAATCACACTGTGTAGACAGGCTATATAGAGGGAAGTTATGCCGTATGTGCATTTCGGGCAGCAAATATCGCGGAACTCTATGAGACTGCCCTTGAGAAGTACATGCGAGAGCGTAAAAAAATTTTGATGCCATTTCGAGCCACTCTTAAAGGAGTAATTTGGAATCACCAGTGTCAAAAACGTTCGAAGTGTATCGTTGGGGTTTACTGCGTGAGGGACAATTCTGTAGGGATGTAAGTGTGACAAAAATAGGAATTTGGGAAATGGATGCGTCGAAATATCCGTTAGTTTTTGCGTTATGGCCATAAATTATTTTTTATCATTATAAATGTTTAAAATTTAATCGTCATTAATAATTATATATTATAAAATGGAAGTTATATGCACATTTATAGTAATCGATAATATTTTATTTTCATCCGTGATACATTCGATTAAATTAGATTATTGCCCATTTATGATCTAAAATATGAGCAATCGCGGCAAACGACAATAATAAGGGCAATGAAAGGTTGTGCTTTCATGTTAATCCGGTTAATTACCCTGTTGGTGAAGCTAACGTAAGGAGTAATAACGCCGATTGCACTAATTCTGCTTGAAACTCATTTTCACCTTAACTCATATCTAAATTGTACTCCTGAAGCCAACTTAAAGGTGTGTGGCACAGGGTGAATCAACACCAAGTTATCCGGTGAGAAATCATATTGTTGGTGACTGCATAGCCGATTTCTCTGCCAACGAGTAACATACTGAATATTCCTGACTGACCAAAAATTAAAAATTATCACATTTCTTTGTAGATATCAACCATTTGGTACACGAAACTAGCGAATGCATATCCGACACGTTTCCATAAAATAAAGGCATCGTATCTCCAAGTTGTGTGTAAGTAATGCAATTTCGGTGATCTGTCACCGACACCCACACACCCTTGCAGGATATTACATACACGTAGATGTGTATATCAGCGTGACAGCCCAGTGGGTTGAATTTTGGGTTGCTTACCCTCGAAGTCCTGTGTTGAAATGAGGAAGATCCCTTCAAACAAAACCACGTCTTTAAATTTATGGGTTGTGAGAAAGATTTAAGTTCAATTTAGACATATCACCAGCGTTAGATAACTAATTATTGTATTACATCTTTAAGACTTTAAGTTTCTAAAATGTGTTAGCTGAAAACTACCAGAGGAAGGTCACAGTTTCAGGCGTAACTCAGTGGAATGTATGCACAATGAAGAAAAGAAAATACTGCAATTCCACGTACAAACTTTTGATTGTATGTTTTGTTTATTGCATTGTTTTGGTACAGTGCAGCATCATCAGGTGACGATTCTACAAAAGTGACAGTTTTTGTGGAATCGTATGATTACTTAATATGTCAGCAGATGTATAATAAATAATTATACGGTTTCAGGGTTAATTATGTGCATTTCTACATGGTGGAAAAGGAACAAACATTGCGAATTTCTCAAAAAAAAATGTTTATTCACGACCCGGGTATCAATAGTTTGTGTCATCTTCAGAAAGACCTGAAGGATCTGAAGATGACATAAACTGTTGAAACCCAGGTCGAGAATAAAACTTTTTTATTGGAATTGGCAAAGTTTGTTTCTTTTCCAGCAGATGTAGGTTAGTTATAATTAAACTCATCCATGGAGCATTACGTTAGTTCTTACTTGATCAACAAAATGGAAGGTTAACGAGGGGGAATAGACTTGATGAATGAACCCTCCCCTCTCCTGGTAAGTCCTGGATTGTGTCATGCCACAAGCTAAGTGCTGCGTGAAGATTGAACCAATTTTGTCTCTCTCCTCCCCCCTTGCCGGAGGATGGAGCTATCTATGCATTGCCGTTAAGCCTTACGACCCAAAGGTCATTTGAGGGGCCCCAACATCACCCTCGTAAGCGTAAAAAAAAAGGCAATAATGCAGCGGCTACAAATCTTTCGAAACCTGCTGGAAAATTGACCGATGTTTTATCGTTTTACGCCCACGGGAAGGTTCGTTCATTTCCAAACGAGTTGAGCAGTATTCGTATAGCCTGAATGCTGCATCCTATGTGATAATAAAGGGAACACATTGCGGCCTGCAATGGTTTGAAAACCGTCGTTATTAGTGTCTCTGTACACACCATGGGAAGTGTCATTGCTTGCGACTTTCAATTGGAAAATGCAGGATTTGTAAACTGAAACAAACGGAGCCGTAAGGGACGTATTTAGGTCAGATTATGGTTTGTGACTAAAAGTTCATTGACTTCACTGATGACAACTTTAACTGCAGAAAACCGTTTTTTCATTCCGTAGATTCACTCTTAAAATCTCATGAATGAAGGGTATTTTTGATAATTTTGTGATCTTGTATGTTATCATCTTAGCATAAACCTTTAAACCAGATTTTTCACTACTATTAGGTATTGCATATTAATTTGATGTCTTTAATTCCCATATAAAGGCTATTTTTATGCCATATCGTTCCATGTTCGTTCCTGATAGCAAGAGGTGGTTCACATTGGTTGGAATTAATTGGTTTGAACATTGGAGCTACCTGTGGGGAGTTATTGAAGTTACAAGTGGATGAATTCCTCTTCTGAAATAAATTTCAGTCTCAAATATTGTAAAACTTATTACTGTCTTTTATTTTAGCATAGAGAATTCTCTATCTTTTTTCTAATAAGTCTAAATAATTTTTTCTATAAATAATCTTAATGAATGAATACTTATTTGAAGTTATTGTATTTTAGTGAGATTTTATGTGGTAACTAATGACATGAAAAAGCTTGTTTGCCATTGTTGACAATGGAGATAGTGAAGATTTCGCTAGGAAGGATTACACAAGATTTTCTGTGCATAATTTCTGTGAATTATGAGAAACTTAAGAGATCTGGTATTTTCATGAACGGCATGGAATACGTAAGTACCTCTACAGTCTTGTAAATTAATTGTCAGCTCCTTTTAACATTCGCTACGGATTTCCTTTGCGTCAGATTTCGTCAGTCAATTGTTTCCGACTCGCGAGTCGCGTACGTTGATTGTGTCCACTGGAGAAAATTTTCCCGTTCACGTTTCACGTAAACGTCTCACGTCACCTGTTTAAGTTGATTGGTTCCCAGCCATTACACGCCATACTTCATTGCTGAATAATTCTTCAGCAAAAAGTCACCTTCACGGATAAGTGAGCTACCCTACCATCCCCAGCCACTCGTCCTTTTTGTGTCTCTCAGTGCAAAATTCAGATATTGATCACCCCCGAATAACTTCTATTACTAAAAAAACAGGCTTTAGCGATACTCTGTCGATATGAATACCGTCACTGCCTATTCGACTTCAAGTGCTTAGGGTTTTTAAGGGGGCTTTTGATGATACGAAATACATGTAATGGGTCAGAAGGAGAGAAGATTGAAGGAAGGGCCAGACGGATCGATGCGTGGCTGTATCCAAGGAGGGTGAGAGGTTTGATATCCGAGAGCGCTGTGGGACTTGATTGACGCTGCCAGCCTTTGCCGCGTATGGTCGAGTCGTACCTTGAAGCCCGTTTCACACGATACTTTATCCAGCACAAGACCTAGTATGCTAGCCGCTACTTGATATTGAGGACGGAAACTAGCATGATTGGAACCGTCCTAGGATGTTTCACAAGATCATTGACCTTGTACTTGATAAGAATCGGTTATTCCATATGACTCCTCTACCTCTACCTCTACATGATACCCTGCAAGCCACCGCGAGGGTGTGTGGCAGTGGGTGAAGATCACCAAGCATGCACTAGTGACATAAACAAGCAACTATAGGGTCCATGCAACTAGATTGTTAGTATCTATAGTATTTAAGGGATTAATACATGCATCATGCACTACAGACTACTCTAAAATATTTCCCCTGCCTATCCCTTTGCTATGCTGCATATTCTGTTCTCTTACAGTACGGGGGGAAAATACCATTTTGAATCTATCAGTACGACATTCTATCTCTCTAATCTTATTTATCTGGTCGAATCTAGCATAATGCGCTGGCGTTTTTAATATGTGCCTAACATCTTCAGTAAAGCTATCCGATTGAAATTTCTCTAATAGATTTTATCTGTACTTCAACCTACGCTCTGATAATGATTCCCACCCTAATTCTTGTACTAATTCTGAAACACTACTCAACCTGTCGTAACACTTTTTAACGAACCTAGCTGCTCTACGCTGCACACTGTCTAGTTCTCTGATCAAACCTAATTCATTCGGATCCCATACACTTTCTGCATACTCAAAGTGGGGCCTTCCATAGTATTTCATACTATTCATTTATACATGATTCCATACTAATTAAAAAAAGAGAAGTTCGCACAGCAAATCTAATATTCCCTGTGGAATATTAGATTTAGGAAAGATGAGGCCTCGGTTGATTAACTGGTTAAAGCACCTGACTGGAAATCAGGGGATCCAGTTTCGAATCCCGGTCAAGGCGAATGAATTTTTTCTCTTCGGAACTTCTGCTATTGTGCGATTTCAGAGATTAACGCTGTTATGTTCCCGCGGCCAGTTGGCGGTCCCTCAGTTTCTTTCACGGGATATTTCCTGATTTATCAATTCCTTCCTCATTCCAATGTCATACTTGTCACGCATCATGTTAATAAACCAAAAAAATAACCCATTTAAAATGTATCTTCTTTTCTATTTCCCATATTCAGTTATTTTCTTCCACTTCCGCCTCTTACTCACAAATTTTACTCCGATCTATGCCTGGGTTTTCAATCTGTGGTACCTGTATGCTTCCCATACCCCGCAGGGGTACGGAAATCATGCTTTTGGGGAAAGAAACTAAGTAATTATGTTATTAATTCATTAAAAAAAATATTTTTGCCGCCAAGTATTTTATTTGTCTTCAAATATGAATGGTAAACAAAATGTGTATTTATTATAATAAATATTGGCGGAGTACTGTATGATTTTACGAAAGGATTAAGGGGCATAATTGAGAGCAAGAAGGTTGGGAACCGCTGATCTATGAAGATCTTAATCTTACGGGATTTCTTCCGCGTAGATCCATTCTCTTGGACGACGGTTTCGCCAGCGTTGCAGTCGGCGTCTTCAGATCAGAAGTGTCGGCTGCATACTTTTTGTCCGTCTTACATTCTTCCCTGTTCAAGTCCGATTTATTCTTATTGGTCAATAGATTTTCCAGTCAACTGGGGTGCGGTATGAATGATCGGAGTAGTATTTTTCTTTATTACACGTTTCCAATAGCTGGAAAGCGTATGGCTGTCCTCTCTGCTAAGATTCATTGGTTTCTTTTCAATTTCAATCGCTTCCCGAATAAGTCGCGGAAAATAAAAAAAGTAGACGAGCAATACACGGTGGTGCCAACAGCGAAATGGTTTTTGTTTTTTATAGTCTCCATGCTTCCGGTGCTTGTAGGGAAAACTACGCTCTAGCAATATGCGAACCACTTCACGTCTCTTGTTTAGCTGAAACAATTTAAGCCTTGAAACTTACTCGAGACAAAAATGTGGACAAATATTTTTTGGTTTAAAGTTTGCTGTTGCAGTATGCCAGGCCCACGGTAAAGTTTCATTTCAGAAAAACAACGAAATTGAGGAGATATTTGCACGCTAAACCTGGGGGGAAAAAGTATGGTATTTCAGTTTCCTTTTTGATACATATCCCTATCTTAGACTCATAATATCGGAATCAAGGAAAAGAGGGCGAGACAAGTTTGGAACTGGCGTGTCAGTTCCTGCTTGATCGTTTCGGAAAGATATTTCAAGTGCAGTGCCTCGCCCACCGTAAGGGATGTGGACGATTGCTTTCTTGTCGCTGAGATTACGTATTGATCAATACTCTACCAGATCTGTCTCACCCCATTTCTTTTATCCCTTTCCACTCTCGAATCCAGCTAATGACCAACTTTGGAGGGTCAATCACTGATATCTCTGGCCAGTAAAGCATGTCAACCGTGGAGATAGACGTCGCCGAGAGGGATAGGATATCATTTAGAGACGTTCCCTACATCGACGAGAAAGAAATAAACCCAGTGAAATCTTGACCACGCATTTCTTGAACTGGAACGTTTTATGCTCAACTACCAGATGACTGGGGAGAGTGTGTCTGGATTGGCGTCTGACGATACCTGACGTAGTGTATAATAATAACCGAGATTGAACTTATTTTTACGGTAGTTGGAGCGGTAACATTTGAGTGTATATTATAATATTTTTAGGTACGTCGGAAAAATACTTGAACCTCATTTTATTTAGACACAACTAATTATACACTACCAAACATGCCATTATGGGAATGAAGCAAGACGTTTATAGTGTACTAGCAGAAGGTGCCCGTTATAATTCAATGGGAGGGAGCGATATAATTAATAAAAATTGTATAAAGAAATTTTAACATTTTTCATGAAGGGGCGAAAACAAACTTTTGCTATGGGACTAGCTATGGCTCCTAGTCAGTATAGGAAACCTAAATATAATTTTAACCAATTTAAACATATATTTACTACCTGGACTCATATCTGGGTCTTTACAAATATTTAGTATAAGAATATCATTTAGAAACTCTCAGGCCAGAAGGAACAAAGGAGGCCAGAACTGGAAAACTGTTTTGCATCATTGCCATGGAATTAATGAGCATCCCACGGATACGTAAAGAGACATTATGTTCCATTGTGCTATGAATTTCATTCCCTGTTAAAAATTTAACCTATTAAAATTAAATACTTGTCGTTCCTTCACGTATATTTAAATTCCCCATTTGACTCATATCTATGATACGATTTATTTTTTACCCTACTGCGCCTGCTTTTGTTAAACTATCTCAAATTTCATGCTATCTCATTCGACGACGATTTCGAAAGCGGTCCATTTCTACTCTTAATTTGCCAGGTCGGTTCAAATGCGCCAACCCGGAAAGAAATAAAAAAAAACATTCAGAATTTGAACTCCGCTGAAGCATTCATTTAAAAACTCCTAATTTTAACCGAATGAAAACCAATTAAATCCGTGAGTAGCGCTAGCAGTCAGCACATAACTTTGTGCGGAAAAATATGGCTGACTTTGCTTCACGAGTAGCCTACGATGCTTTCAGTTCCTCCCTATATCTTCGCGAAAAGCACAATGCCGTTTACGACATCCCTGTATGACGAACTGTTTAAGCATCAACGATGTTTTCATTTCGGAGACGAAATGGCAAAGGCCTTGGCAACGTTCGGAAAAGACGCGAAAAAGAGTAAATTTCAAAGTTAATCAGATTACCGGAAACCTCGAGGGCAAAGTGTAAATCGGTTAAGAGAATAAAAAGGTTTAAACATGTTCCCGTTAAATATAGAAATAATGAAAGAAATCTATTAACACTTAGGTATTATACAGGTCGAAGGAAAAAACTCTTGCGCTTCCAAAAATTGAAAATGTAAATTTAAACCGATGTAAACACATGATTGGCGCCAGGAATCGAACCCGGGTCTCTATAAAATCGGGAACAGGGCCCGTTTTTGGGTCTTAAATAGCCCCAAAGCACCTTCAAGTGTATACGCAAGACCCCTACAAAATTTCAGCCCAGTTGGTTCAGTAGTTTTGAGGAAATGCGTAACGAACATACAGACAGACACAACTACATTTTTATATATTAGTACAGATTTACAAAGAATGTCATGGTTACCTTTGGTAGTTTTCGGCGTTTGAAATTAAGGTAAAAGTTATATTTAAATATAATTTTTTGCACATTTGAGTGAGTGTGGTATTTAATATTAGTCATTATAATAATATATTGTTCATTATTTCAATTTAAGAATAAAATCTGTGCGTATGTTGTCAAATAATAATGAAATGTATCTCATGTAGCATAAGGTTATATGTTAAAAAAGCGTCATATTACCATAAAATGAAATGGGTGAAGCGCATTTTTTTATACTTTTACCCATAGTTATCGCTAATACGTGTATAAGTTTTCACGCAAATCTGTTCGGAGGCAAAAAAATAACGCTCCAACCACCTTAACTTTGTAGCATTCGTGTAGTAAGAATCGGCAACTGCAAACTAATTAGGAATATTAAGTATTTTAACCATCCATCCCCAACTCTTAACCCTAGTTATTTGCTTTTCCAACATATGCTGCCTAATTGAGCATTCCTTGCAAACGTACAGAAAATTTTATTAATGTTTTCATTTCCAAAGTCAGAGATCATTAAGGAGTTTTGAATGAATGATTTGATGAAAAATGAAATCGATCACCGAAACTTTGGCTGGTATGATCCCCCACATAAGTTTCTTATAGCCCATTTCAGTTCGCGGGAAGATTAGAAACACTGGTATAGTCTTAAAAAGGAGTTACGTCTACGGTGGTCCCCTCTAAATATGAATCGAAACAAGGCGTAATGAGCCGAAGAGTTCTTGAGTGCAACATCGGCTCCAAGTCCCCGTCCTCAAAGTGCCTCTCAAAGTTTCTCCAAGACTCTCGAGGGAAGTTAGAGTGATGCAATTTCCTAGGAGACCTGCACTCCGCCGGTCACTTTCTTATGGAGGCAATAAATACCGACCCAGGCACAAACTCACTCCCCAGTAATACAGTGGCCCTAATGCGATGTTTGCGTCCTAATTTGAATTCATCGAGGAATATCACTGTCCTAGTCTCCAAGTCTAAGAAGTTTATTTATTGCCTACCATCTAGGTGGAACTTTTCCGTAACGGAAACTAATTATATATTCATGGAAGCGTTTTGAGTCCGTAACTACGTCATTGTAATGAAGGACACAGATGAAGTGAAATTGTTAGTTATCTAGTCTATTCAATTGCCATTCCCTTTATAATAAAACAAGATAACACTTTTTTCCACAAGTTTTATGTACCGACATAAAACTTGTGGAAAAAAGTGCAATCTTGTTTTATTATGAACATGTATACTTTCCACTACATCTCGCCTGCCTCAGTCAATTGTCATACTCTTGTTAGTCGTCAATGCTAGTCTTCTGGTTTCCAATATCCGGTGTTGGAAACCGTATCCAATTGTAATAATCTTATTACTGGAACCTATTATTTGTTATATGTACATTAGTATTTGTTTTATATGTGTAAAACGAGCACAAGAAATAATTCATTGAGACGATTGCGACCTCTGAGCGTAAAGTACCTCCTGACGGAGTGTGATAAATATGGGGAAACGCGGGAAATCTGTAACATACAAGGAGAACTGTTGATATTTTAACTGTTTAGAAAGGATGAATAATTTAATTAAATTTCTGAATGGTAGTGAGTTGATGAAATTATTATAAAGCTAAGTACTTTCTAAGATGTAAAAATTCGGCAAACAATAATATACCTACTCAATATTTTAATAACTTATGTTTTTCAGGGTATGTAGGAGGTGTGAAATGACCACTGCCGTTGAAGCACCCCAAAAACACAAATCTATCTATCTAATAATTCATAACTAGAATAATTCTGTAGTAGAGGCAACCACTACAAGAGACAAACAATGTATACAGATATTAGGAAAAAGTGAAGTAAAAAAGAGCATGAAAGCGATATAATATTGGCACTTGAAACTAGCTGTCAATGAATCTTGTCGTTATTTAACCCGCAAGAGGTCGCCCACTGTCTAAAAAGACCGGGTTGATTCGTCACACTCAATGCGGATGCCTTGAATTCAAGGCATGCCTCGTTACCCTGGGAGGTTGATGCCTTGATTTCAAGGCATGGGGTCCTGTTATGTTCGTTGCTAAGTAAAAAATTATTATTATATTGCAAAAATTTTGTTTAAAGCATTTATAATAATGTATTTATTCATATAAAAGAAAAATAATATTTCGGACAGGAATACTTTTTCATGAAATAGGCCAGCATTGAGTGTGCTAACTGCATTGGTCATTATTGTACTTCTTTTCAGTACCTTATTTTTAAAAAAATTTTTACCAACAGACTAATATTTTGACTGCTTCCACAAGAAATGCGGAGTAATTAATTTTTTCACTACTGCCGGTCGTTACTTTCGAGCTGTGACGGGATATGTCGCTATTGCTATATTTCTCTTGGCATGATATTTTACTGGTAATATTTTGCAGAGGGATTGCTGTTACACGATATTATATTGTCATATAGTGGTATAGACAAAAATATTAGCTAATTTTTGAATTGATGTTATTTTAAATATATACTTTGTTTCCAGTTAATGACACGCACTCCTCCCTACGTTTTTGGTAACTTTGTTTCTCCTATTTCTTTTGTAAATAAAAATGCATTAAAATACGTTAAATTGCTATTTTTACAACCAGATGTATGTTAATATGTAATTGCAATTGATAACATTTAAATGAATCATTAATTTGGATAAAAAGAACTAAGATTGCCAACTATAGTACTCTTTTAAACCCTGCGTGACGTCTCCCGTCCCGTTGCTGAAATAAATGACCTCTAAAGGCCGCTTTACATGATACAATATTTTGTACAATTTCTTGCTCAAACGCTTGTATGGGGAAAATTGTACCGTGCAAAGCGGCAAATCGTGTGAACGCTTGTGCGAATGTCTGAATGACTGTACGGAAAATAGAACCTGTTCTAATTCCATTCAGACAAACATGCAATTTCGTTCCGTTTATACAACAGTTTGTACAAGAAACTGTACAAAAAATGTATCGTGTAAAGCGACCTTAAGACATTCCAGAGAAAACTCACCATCCCCTGAGAGAGAGCCTATTTTCTTCAACGTTGAGTGGACACAGATACCATAGGGGCAGGTGGATACTAATGTTGAACGCATTAAATGGACTAGTGTATGTTAACCGTCATGGGATCACGTGATGTAACAAACCATGGGGGTTGTAAGATAGAGCCGCTAGAATATTGCTGTAAACACCGTGCATAATTTGTTTACCGCGAGTTTGCTGTGTCAAAGGAAATATTCCTTTATTAGGCCGTTATATTTCCGAATAACTCTCCTACTGTTGTTAAATTATTCCTCTTCCTCCTGACGCTTTCGACGTGACCTTTAAAGGCTCCTTCAGATGAATTTAATCATAAAAGAGACACCAGCTAAAAATTCAATAATCAAAAATAGTAACCATAAGGATTAAACCATAATATGAATCCCAAACAAAATATTATATCAGTAATTTGCTACAACATGTTCTCGGTCCGTTTTTCCGAGGCGTTGATGCTTGACCAACCATGATAATTAACATAGAAAATTGATACTTCTGAAGAACATAGGAAGGGAGAGATTTAATGAACTTGTTCGTTGTAGAATGTACGAGGAGGGGGCTTGGCCGGAGGATTTTTTTACAAATCGTGCTGATGCCTATGCCGAAAAAGAGGGCGACAAAAGAACGATAAGTTTGATTTCTCATGCGGCAAAAGTAGTGCTTAGAATCATTAACAGAAGAATGGAAAAGAGAGTAAACGAATTTCTAAGCGAGGATCAGTTTGGATTTCGGAAGGGGAGGGCCACTCGGGATGCGATTGCAGTGATTAAAATACTAGTGGAAAGGAATCTAGAATATAATCAGGATGTATTCGCGTGCTTTTTTGATTTCGAAAAGACGTTCGACAGACTGAGATGTGAAAAGTTAATGGGAATATTGCAGAAGATAGGGGTAGACTGGAGAGACAGGAGACTGATCCGGAATTTATACATGGCGCAGAAGGCGCAAGTGAGAGTAGCCGATGGAGAATTGGATTTGGCCACAATAGGGAGGGGATTAGGCAGGGCTGTCCATTATCGCCGGTACTTTTAACATATACTCAGAGAAAATGGTAAGAAAGGCTTGGGATGAGCTGGAGGCTGGAGTAAAGGTCGGGGGGGAATTGATAAAATCAGTGAGGTTCGCGGATGACCAAGCGTTAGCCAGTAAGCCCATTGCTTACAAAAAATGCTGGATGCTTTGCAGGGACAGTGCGAAATATACTGGATGAAGATAAATCAGAAGAAAGCGAAAGTAATGTGTTTTTCAAGAACAAAAAAGGCTAGTTAAGTATAAAAGTAGGAGGTCAGAAGCTAGAGCTGGTGGAGCAATTTAGCTATCTAGGTAGTAGAAAAAAGGGTATTGCAGCGTTGAAGTAAGAAGGAGAATCGCATTGGAAAAAAAGCTTTTACTTGTTGGCGTAAACTAATGACTGGGTCGTTGAGTAGAGGAGTAATTAGAGACTGGTGAAAAGTGAAACATGGAGCGTTAAGCCATATGGGGCGGAAACGTGGGCTTTGTGGAAAGAAGATGAAAATAGACTTAGGGCTTTTGAGAAGTGGGCTTGGAGAAGGATGGAGAAATTAAAGTGGGTCGAAAGGAGGACGAACGATGAAGTGCTAGAATTGGTAGGAGAGGAAATAAATCTGATAGATGAGGCAGAAGGTGTGGATGGAAAAGGTAATAAAAGGGGATGGTGTTTTGAAAGAAGTGATTGAGGGAAGAACATTGGGTAAGTGGGGGAGAGGGAGGAGAAGAACGGGTAGCTTGGATAGAATGATGGGAGTTAGGAGGTATGAGGGCCTGAAGAGGGACATCGTGTGAAATTTATGGGTGAGGGGAAATTAAATGTCCATTTATACTTTCCTTCACCGGTAGAGAACCTATAATAATAATTATAATCGCCCTAATCTTCGGTTTTCATCCACATTCGCTAGTTCCGCCAACTATGCTCCCGTCTTTATCGACACACAACTTTCTTTCCTCCCTTAAAATATTCAGGAATTCATCAGCATGTCCTCTTTTAAGTCCTCCCTGATTGTCCCCACACCAAAATCTCAAATGAACCTAATCAGCAGACTATTTTTCTTTTAATGCTCAAAAAGGATCTCCCTCATCCTTGCCCCCTGTCTACCTCCTCCGTTCCACCATACCATCATCGCCTTCTTCTCCTCCCCCCGTTCCGCACCCCCTCAGCCCCCCTTGTCTCCTTCACCTCTTTCGACGAGACATGACTCTTCCCAGCTATCACTCACCTCTCCGGAGCCCCCGCATGCATATTTCATGCACTCGCATCCACTTCATCTGCCGCCGCTGACTCCGACGGCGTCGGGTAATCAAATGTACAGTCCTTAACGCGTCCGGGTATTCCTCATTTATGACCGTGAAATATGGAGGGTATAATTTCATCTCTCCCCCACCCTTCTTCGCTCACACTCTTTCTCTTTTTGCCTCATTCTCTCTTAGGCTTTTTGCTGGCATAATTATGCATGCACGTCAGCTTTGAAACGGCCCCACCCGTCGTACATTTTCTTTCCACCGCGCAGAAAATGCCAAGATTAAAATGCCTCATTATCTCTGGGTATATTTAATTCCTTTTCGTTGAAACCTGCCATTTAGAGCAAAGACCTCTGCCTCACCAAATGTTTTTAAGGACTAAAAAAAGGTAAATTTCGAGCACGACATTCATTTTAATTGCTGCCACCAATGCGTTCAAAAGCTATTTTTTAAAGGTTTCCTGCAATTGTGAGGAATTTCATTCGACCATGTTTGTGGAAAACGAGGTATATAATACCCTGCTTAAATAGAACTTTTCCTATCCCTAAACTCAAGTAAAAGGCCTGAAATATAGATAAAAAGTTATGTGTTGACTCACGTTGTCTTTTACTTATGGGATAAATGTAAAACGATAAAGGCCCAGAGAGATAAGTTCATAAAAATATTCCAGAATAATAAGAGAGTCGAATATTAGCCGTAAATTTATGTTACCAAATCTGGTAGTTTTCCAAGTGGTATTTTTGTAAGCATTAAGAAGCCTCATTAACGTAGTTATGACTGAATTTTGAATATATATGAGTTATTCGAAAGCATTTATATTTCATGATTTGCTCCTGGGAAGGAACTATTTTTTTCGCAGAGACTTGTGTGTGTGTACCATCGTTAGCTGGTAATACATTTAAACGACTATGTAGAGAATATATGTTTAACTTCAGGAGTCTGAGTTTCACAACTAATTAGTAACTGAAAAACACTTCTAATGTAAATCTTTTTTTGTAAATATAGCTTGTACGCATGCATTTAGGAACGTTTTATTTGGCTGTCCTGCACGTTTGGCAAAAGCGCACCGATTTTAATAACATTTTGAGCTATAATAGATCCCCCATATCCATATTGTACAAGTTCAAGGCTGATTTGGTTGTTGAGTGCCGGCGTCATTAAGTCTTTAGCTCACTGCCGTGTAAAATCCACACATGCAATGGTATATTTTGTAAATTTCTGGGAATGCTTCACTACTGCATAAGAAGAAGTTATGACAGATTTTTCACATGGAATTTATTTTCCGTGATTTCATTACCTAGACACATCATGCTGTGGCTGATGTTTTCTTTAAACTCAGCCTAATTAGCCTATTCTGTAACTTGAGGGCGCTATATTACGCCTCCGCTATTTGCCTTCGGAAATTACGCCTTTTCCGATTCTGTATTACCGCCGCGCTATATTACGCCCAATTCAAGCGCGCCATATAGCGCTGTGGTGTAATCTCTCGAGAGTATGAGAAAAGTAGTAGGACAGATTCCAAGCGGCCAATAGGAGGCAGCAAGAACAAACAATTTTAATTAAATCTGTATTATTTGGGTAGAATTTATTGAATTATGCCTCAAGAATTTCTTAAAACTTTAATAAAAACTTTATTCTTGATATAAACTCTCAAAAATGAAATACACGCAAAATATTGTTTGCGACTGGGACAAAGTAGAAACAGTTGAATGTCATGAAGCAAATGTTGACGAAGTTTTTGTTCAGCAGACGACAGAATTCGGGTTGATGTTAATGTTGTTCAATCGTAAGTTAGCGGTGTTGATGTGCTCAATTTTGAATTTTGAATGGTCTTTTATATCCATTTTGATAGTTTGACAAAAGTTTCCGATGATAAATACATTGAAACCCTTCATCATGCAAAGTTTAGTTGTTTACGACGTTAAAATAATGTGAAGTAGACAATTGAAACGTTAGTAATTACTCATTGAACGGGGAATGTTTTTTTTACTGAACAGATGATTGAAATACGTGTTAAATTCCGTTAATATTTTCATGATAGTATGTGACAAACTGTAATAAATCCTAGAATGACAGGATGTAGATAAGGGATTTAAAAAGGGACCTCCTCTGACTTAAAGGATAGGAGCTGAAACGTTGCTGAACAGCAAGAAGCCAAAATATCTCCTAAGAGAAATAGCCCCTTGATGGAGCTAAAGAGCACGAAATGATTGTCAGCTGCACAGCTTATAACGTTATATCATTATAAGTTTGATTGTCACCATGCCATTTAATAGCCTATTTTATATTTTCCTGTTTCAAATTTCGCACCAGCTAATCATACAAAAAATAATATTGATTCGTTTAACAATTGGAGTAGATGTAAATACAAAATTTAATTTTTGTGCATTCTATCCAAATATATACCACAATGTAAAAGGTTATAACCTATATTAGCAATCAGCTCATCTCATGTATGTATTTATAGATGTTCATGAGTGCCGCATTTACGGCTTAGCTTTCGTATTATGTTTTGTAGGGTGACATAAAGATAGTTCACATATGTTCGCAAATGCGAGTGTATGAAATCGCTTAGATAGGTACATGAAAATTTCTTTGACGTCAGGTAAACATCGAATATGATACGTTTAACCAATTTAACGTCCTTTCTGAAGTTTGTGAATCAAATATGAACGCGAATACAATATTTTTAGGTTCATGGCTACAGAAAAATAAACTACGGCATGGTTTCCAAGTTCAGTAAAGTCATTGAAGGGGTCTCTATCTGACATAACGCAAGCCATAGGCTGGCGTTATTTATGGTGCTGTATAGCGACCCCCCAGGGGATGCTATTTAGCTTGCAGAATCAGGAAAACATTATATTGCGCCGATCTCTACAAAATAACGCCCTACGTCATAATAGCGCCGGCGTAATCTGTTACAGAATAGCCCTATAAGTCGCGAATAAGAATTTCTATGTGAAAAAACAAATTCAAACTTCTTTATTTAATAAAATTCAAACATTATAGGGTTGAGGGATTATCCCTGCTCCAAGTATATTTTCCAAGAATGATCTGGTCACCAGAAAATCAGCGCGGCTTTCACTGGGCAAATACAAACAGGCCTCTCCCGGATTCAAACCCAGGAATTGCGTTGTGTATCTCAACTCCCTAATCCATGGGCCATCATTCCATAGCTACAACCGTTCCTAAAGTAGCTGTCAAATTTTACTTAAGATTACACATATTATATTATCCAAAAGTTTTGCATTCTATGGTGATTGTTTCTAAGCCACCCATCGGGAGAAAATCATTAACAAGACTTCTTGGCTATTGGAACCTAAACGGGGATCTACTAACACTTTTATACAATCTGGGAAGTAACTATCTGATGCTTTTTTATGCTTTTGTATTATTATTATAAGTAAAAATTAAATGCCCGAGTAAAATCACAAGAATTAATCGAGCGATACGTAACCTGAATGAAAAGTTTGTTACTTGAGGAGTAGGTCAAACTTCTGTGCATTCAAATTATGAAGGTGTTGTAATAAATAAGGTTAATCCGTTGGAATTATGTTCGCTACCTTAGAGATCACTGGGAAAGAACATGGCTCTACAATTACACGTAAAATGTAAAATCGGAAATTCTTTGCAAACATTTCGGGGCCGACCAATGCATAAAACTGACTATATACTCAAGTATACACGATTATGGGAGACGATTTACTGAAGAATGTTGTAAAGAGTAGTAAGCTGTGCATGGAAAAAGGAAAGGGGAAGGAGATTGTCTAAGGGGAGCAGGTCGCATATTGAAATGAAGAGGGGAGTAGCGCAGGAAAAGAAAATCTCAAAAGTGGCGAAATGGAATTGGTGAGGTCCACGAAATACTCAACTGTAAAGGCCGCTTTGCAAGATACATTTTTTTGTACAATTTCTTGTACAAACGCTTGTATAAACTGAACGAAATTGTATGCTTGTCTGAATGGAAGTAGAACAGGATCTATTTTCCATACAGTCATTCAGACATTCGCACAAGCGTTCACACAATTTGCCGCATTACAGGGTACAATTTCCTCACACAAGCGTTTGTACCAGAAATTGTACAAAAAATTGTATCGTGTAAAGCGGCTTTAAAACACAATAGCGTAATCTCGAAGGGATCAGACGAATTTCCATGAATATTTTTCACAGCAAAATATTCCCTAATATAAAAAAACGTGCTCTGGAACTTGGAAACACACTATTTAAATTAAACTCATCATATCGTCGACAGTAATACACTATAGTGGATACACCTACATGGGGAAACTAGAATAGGCGTATCAGATTTTGTTGTAGAAGAACAGTTTGTTCGTGTTTTATCATGACTAGCTCCTGCATACTTTGGTAATATAAAATGATTAATCAATGTATTTATGATAATGCATGACTTATAAAAATAATTACCTTATTTTTTTAGTACTAGCAATTTAGTTACACGTGTCTCGTAAATGCATGTACAATATTTTCAACAAAGTGTTAGCATTATACCTGCCAATTGTAAGAAAGTTTTACTCGCACGAACTAGTATCTTCTAGAATCTTTGCACGCCTGCATAGTAAAAAGTGTAAATTTAATTATCTCTGATTTAAAATGCATGCATCGTTTTGATTCACTCCCTTCCGCACACACAATGGCGATGGCTTGTAAGGTATTATGTAGTTTAGCCAACTCTTCATTTTCAATCTTGAAGCACAAAAAGATTTGTTTGAGCAGTACTTTGCCTCATCCCTCGTGAATGTTGGTCACGAAACGGAGGCAAGAAAATTGTATGAAAGGAGAGAGAGACAGATGAAGGTGGAGGTGAAAGAGGACGGGAGAGAAGGAGAGTGAGAAACCTTGTGGTAGGTTTCTTCCCCCCAACTCGAGGTGATGGAATCCCGGAATTGAAGTCCCCGAACCCTGGTTTTAATCATTTTGAGTGATCCCTCATTTTTCTTGCCTGACAGATGCAGAACCTGCGAATACTCGTGCCTTCAACGCGTCAGGATCGGCATGAAGTGATTTCGCCTGTTTACGACGTAAGGCCTTAGCCATAGCTGGCATAGATCACCGCATGGGCCATTTCGCGAGACGAGAAACCGGAGAAGTGCATCCGTTGGTTAAGAGTTATCATCTGATAAGCCCGTGAAGGGCAGATCCTAGAGTAGAGATATAAAGAATAATTAATGATGAGCTTTACGCGTATTCGAGATCTGTACTGTAGAAAGAGAGAGGAGATTGGGTTGCTGAGGTGGTCCGAGCACTGGATTTCTATTCCGAGTGCCCAGGTTCGACTCCTGGCAGAAGAGATTGTTGAGGGTGTGGAGAACACTGAAGTGCAGTACTCCGACTAACGAAAGGGACGTTAAACCGTGGACCATTTCGTCATGAGCAGGTTAATGACGACGCTAATTTTTCCTCCACTCCATAAGTAAACTCAACGTGCTCTTCACATGGTACATAAATAAGGATCACACGAACAAACTGCTCTTCTACATCAAAATCTGATATACCTATTCTAATTTCCTCATGTAGGTGTATTCGCTGTCGTCTATTACTGTCGACGATATGAGGAGGTTTAATTTAAAAAGTATTTTCCTTGTTCCAGAGCAACTAAGACATATTTATTTTATTATTTAGGAATATTTGCTGAGAAAAATATTTTTGGAAATTAGTCTGACCCGTTCGAGATTACAATAATATTACGCTAACTTTGCGATACGCGTAGAGCTTAAACTGCTTGTCCTGGCGTTGGCTAAGAGAAAAGAGCTGCTAATGAAAGCCGTGACTATGAAAGTTAAGAAACGCCGGTGAAAAGCCTGATGTAGAGTTTGGCTATGTATATATCAAAGACTACAAGTGGCCCGAGACGAGGAAAGAATGGGAGACAGAGATGTCAGCGTGTAGGAGTGTGGAAAAAGTGCGACGAATAGAAAAGAGGAATGAAAAGCGTTGAGAATAATGTGGAAGAAAAGACAATTGTTGGTGATAATTAGGAGATCACTGAGTAAATAGGGAGTAAATGCGTACTCAAGTATGCATTTAGTTGTTTGGTACTGTTTCATGATTTTTTTTGTGAAAGAAAATTAGTTTTTGCATTAAACACTCTTAACGAAACGCGAGAACCTTGCACATTCTTGGTTATCAATTCCATTTCATTTTATTCATTTTAAAAATGTTCTCACAAAAGTACTGCATATAGCATAAAATATTCGTGGTTCTTCTGTGAAATAAATATCATTCCTTTTTCACTGATGCATTGTACTAATCATCTCTCGTCAAGGAATGATACAGAAGGTTATTTTTTTCGTTAAGACGTCCATTGCCAGCGTAACGTCAATACAAATATTTTGAATGCCTTTCCTTTCATTCTTGAGAAACAATATTGCAACCCAAGGTAGACATCAAAATGTGAGCTTGACAATATTTTATAGCAACGGTGTTCAGAAGATGTTCCAGAAATGAAATGCTTCGAAAACAGAAACGTTCACCACAAATATAAGAGGGGCGCACGTACGAAATGTAAGTGTATCAGACCCTTATAGGGGTTAGATCCGAGTCGGCGAGGAAAAATATTGGAAGCGAGATTAAAAAAGGCGAAAATATCCTCCCCTACCTCCATTTCACCTGCAAGCGACCGAAGAAGCGGTGGGCAAACCACTCTCTCTTTTCAATCAGTTCGAGAAGGTTGGAGATGTGGAATAAAAAAAAGAGAAAGTTTCCAGAATAATAAAAAATAAGCGAGGTGAATGAAGGGGAAAGATGAGTCCAACGAGCTCCAACCGTTTTTGTTTTACATCCATGTCACCATACGAAGGAGAGTGACTGGGAGAGTGATGGATGAGCTAATGCAAAACGCAATTTCCCATTGTGACCCCAACCAATAGCACTACTCACCCCATTGTAACCCCACATTTGGCTCGGAAAGAGTACGTATCTGTACTATCGGCCGTGAGGTCATATTTGGACCAGTTTCAAAAACAAAAATATTAACTCTCAGGGGGATCAAATGCATTATTACCTCCCTTAAATCGCATTATGAAGGTTAAATAAAACAGCAATTATGAAATTTGGGTTAGACCTTGTTGTTATTTATGTTTTTAACACACACGCGGCCTTAATAAGAGGCCGTCCCAACTTGTCAGTACAAAGTGGCTTATGCTGACAAGGTGGGACCAAATCTTTCCCAAGCACATTTCTGAATTTATTGTCGCCCATAGGCAGGTATGCCAATGTTTCCTCCAGTACGTTCTAACCTCGTTGTGGACTTCAGTCTCTTTTATGCGCCTTGCGGTACATGAATGGGGTGAGAGGATTGAGACAGAGCTGAAGAATTGAGACCAGGAAAGTGTGCTGATGGAATGGGTGATTAAGCGCACAGTGAAGGGATGGATATTCCAAGAGGGTGGTGAATGGAGCACTGGCATCCTAACGGCAGTTTTCGCTTTTGAATCCCGGGAGTAACAGTCTCCATTTGACCGCAACATTCACCTGGGGCACGTTGCTTTACGGTTGCAAGTCGGGTGATAACCACAGCCTCACACTCAAGGCTGTTTGCATTCCTAATGTCGTATTGCTAGATAAAGATTGAATGAATAGGCGGAGTGACCAACGAAAAAGTCTTAAGAAGAGTGGAAGAAGAGAGAGGTCTGCTGAAAACCTTTAAAAGAAGACGAGACAGTTTAACAGGCCATATATTGAGAAATGATGGCCTGATGAAGACAGTCTTTGAGGGCGAAGTGAATGAGAATAACATCAAAGGAAGGCTTCGGATAATATGTATGGAGCAGGTTTCGAAGGATGTGAAAGGGAAGAATTACGTCGAAATGAAAAGTTTAGCCGATAGGCAAGTTGCGTCAAACCAACCCTAATATTGTTGACCGATTGTGAAAATAAACTGAAAAATATTGAAGATGGAATAAATTGACCAGGATTGTAAGAAAATGTTCTAGAAAGTGAGGGTGAATAGAGAAGTCTGATGAAAAATTATAGAGAAGACGGGGCAACATGTAAAATATACAGATATGGGGCAAGTGGTAAAGGATATAAAGAGAATTTTACTGACGTGAAGAGATTATCGAAGAGAAGAGGGGAGAGCTGCGTTCTTTCATTCGTAGATCGCTCACTGGAAAGCCATTCTAACATTTTTAAGTATTGGAGATAATGTTGAGAAAAGTATATCCTAGGGCAGGGGTGGCGAACCTTTTGGCGATTGAGTGCCAAAGTTTATGAAATAAGAGTATAGGTACTCGCTCGACTCGCGTGCCAACCCATCGAGTGAGATAGAGGTATCGATCGAGCGCCTTCCTAGCTCCGCGTGCCACTTTGGGCTCGCGTGCCATAGGTTCGCCACCCCCGCCCTAGGGGATCTGGTAGATGTGGGGGCTAGAGCTCGGGTTACCCATCCTGATGGCCCGGGATCAAATTCCGGATTTTGCTAATATTTTTCATATTTTTCATTGGCACACCGGTCCCCTTGAGTTGTATGGTATGGATAACACTTCGAGTGCAGTACTCCGTCGGGCACTTTGGGCACTAAACCGTGGTCCCTTCCAGCCTTTCGTTAAGGGCAGGCTGATGCCGATGCCGGGTTTAACCAACACCACCTAGATTAGATCTAATCTAATCTAGGTGGTGTTGGTTTAACTCCAAACTTCCTCGATCCTTTTGAAAAATTCCTACCTGAACCCAATGATCAATGTATCCTAAAATGGAGCAAACTACCTTACCAGTCGGTCACCTTCCCCGAGTAACTGATTCAGTTACTCGGGGAAGGTGACTTTGGAAAGATATACTCAGATGAGTATATCTTTCCAAAAAGTGCATTTCAACAGGCTTAAAGGTACATGTAGCTGTCCAGTCCCTTTTATTTGGCCGTTTATAATGTGAGGACAGCGAGAGTTTTGTAACCCTTGAGTGAGAGCAACCAAAATAGTAGCGTCCTATCGAGAACATGTTTCAGGGTCCGTCATGAATACTGCGTCAAAGTACCGTCTTATAAAGTTTATTTCTTTCGTGACGCCGGGACCGCTCCCTTTACTTCGTTTATTCACCTTTCTGAGATCCGACTTCCACTTTTTCCCATTTTAATTTGTTACCTCGCTCGCTTGATCAAAGGATAATTATATGTCGAATGGATACCCAGCTCATTCATACGCGGATATAATTAATTCAACTACCTTCGCATGAGCCTATTAAATATAAAGTTAGTGATATTTTCAAATAATTCAACTAAAATGGCCATTTAATATGGATAAGTGAGCACTCTATGTCGCGGTAGTGGTATTATCGAAATTATGCAAAATGAGACTACTCAAATCAGTATAATTCATGGAAATTGCCGCAATTAATTGAAAATGTCATAATTAGTTGCAATGATAAGTGAATCCCTCAGGCGTGTTATCTCAAAACTAAAACTTAGTAATATGTCAACTAATATTCCATTCTTCCTCCTCTTATCCGTTAAGTTTTCTTTTTGGAAAGGAGTCTTTGTGAATTATTGGAAATAAAATCTCTAATGAGAATGTTTGTAAAAAGATTTAGTGGCCTTAAAGCTCAGGCTTGGCCGTAATGGAACTCAAGTTATTTCCTTTACGAAATGTGGTCCCGACTCCTTTTATATCACATTCCGCGTCGGAAAACCCAGGTCTGGTACACTTCCGGCTGTTGCTTCCGCGAAAAAGTTTACATTCTCAATTGGGACGGCGGAGGAAATTACTCGGCGGCAATTAAGATTTCTTAATTAAAGCCCCGTTGCCGAGTAAGTAATGACCCAACCTCGGTCTGGTAATTCAATTTCCATTTGCGGGTGAATGAAGGATCGTCGCAACGAAATTGCGTAGTGTTGTAATTTACAGTCGTTCAAATATCATTCAATTCATAGCATCTAGAATTTCCGCTTCTAGCATTCATGAGCTCCCTGCCAAAATCTTTCAACGAGGTGGAACATGCTTACTCTGGCAAACCCCAATGACAAAAAATATGGTAAACTGTTGCGGAATATGTGCTTTTAAACTTTGGCTATTCAATAAAAAATATGCTATCGGTTCTTACCACGGGAGTATTAGCTAATGCTTGCGCAAAAAATTGGCTCGTTTAAATATATTTTTAATTATTCCTCTAGGATGAAATAATTGTCAATACTGTTTATTTTCCGAAACAATGGTCGGTAAATGGATAGTAGAGATAAATTACAAAGTTAATTTTTGCACTATAAAGTGACTGCACTTATAAAATTGCTCCACAGGTTTGCACAAGTTTCTTATCCCTTTCTAAGACTTAAATAATATATATTTCGGATTATAATTCAATATGTGAGCGAAAAACGTAAAGATGAATACTTTAAGGGTAGCAATAAAAATGTAGGCTGGCCTAAACAACCGGCTGAACTGATCATTCCTTTTATTCGGAGTAAAATATTGTTCATGCGATTACTTTCAAAAGTCAAACTCGTCAAATTCGCATCATAAAGGCTCTTCATCTAAAGATATTGTCACGTCAAAATAAATAAACAAGAATAAAATGGAATATAACAAAAACAATGCAAACATTTCAATTATCATCACTGTATGTCAAAAAGAAACATTCACTCATTCCTTTTAAACAGAAACTCAACCTCTTTGTTCTCAAACAGCCACCCCTTAACAAGTTTTATGAAAGCTTCTTTTTTATCAACATTTAGATACATGCAGTGACCATTTGGGGCCAAGACAGAAATGATCGGCGAAAGTTTTCATGTTTTGGTTTAGGCATGTCAATATTATGATTTGTCCTTAAGGTATAGACTGGGTTTTGCCTTATCTCCACCTCGGTTATAGAAAATTCTTAAAACCTTGTAAATAAACAAATTCCAAAGGGTTAGAATCCCCCTTGAGGTGACCCGTAATCTTGTCGAAACCCTCAACACAATAGCAGAAGAGTTTAATATTTGTTGTATAAGATCCTCCCCAGCACGCAAATCCGTACTGTAACCTCGAGCTTATAGTAGCGTAATAAACAATCTTTAGCACCAATAATGGGCAAATGTACCTCATTTTATAAAATTTCCGGTGACGGAGATCAATTCCAGTTTTTATTCATTTATGTGGCTTTTCCAATTACAATGTTTATCGAGTTTGTTCTTAGATATTTAATGTCACTGACTTGCTGCTCAATTTAGGTGCAATTATTTCAGATGCTTAGCGGTGCATATCATATGACTACCAGCTCATTTTGATGGCCTACACCATATTTCTTTCAATTTTAAAGTAGGTCAGGGCAACCGAGAACTCCAGGAGTAAAAACCGGGGGGAGAACATATGTATGGAGTTCTTCGCGTCTAACAACAAGTTAAGTAAGGTTTCCCATTGTGTGGTGCAGGTGTAATCCATTTTAAGGAAAGCGATCCGTGAAATAATTCAGAGAATTCTACCGTTCCCTCGCTTTCTTCAATCCCTCACCTCCTTTGTGGATCACCTTAATTTGTCTCCCACAACAGCTGCCACTCTTGAATGGTCTCAAAAGCTAAAGACGTCAAACGTCGTGCCCTTTGAAGGAATTTCGCTAAGGAGTGACGACAAAGAAATTTCAACCTTCTTTTCTTCTAGTATACGACCATACCTTTTTGTGCATGTGCCTAAATTATTTCTTGACTCGATACGACACCTGAAAGATGCCCAAATACTTGACTTGTGCATTGAAATTATCATTGTTGCTTTCATCCCGGGTTTTGTATCTGAAAATTCTCTTCAATTCGGACTCTAGCTTTTGGTGATAATAAGTATTCTTTAATCAGCTGTTAATAATTCCTCTCTATAGCTGTAGAAAGTATCAACAGCCTATTTATTGAGTGAAAGCTTATCGGGTCTCCAACCGGTACAGAGCCTCTTTTGCCTACGTTTTAAAGAGTGACTCGCTCTTCATCATCAGGAGTCTCCAAAATCCCTGAAGAACCTAGATGATGAAGAATGAGTTGCTCCTTGAATGGCTGAAATGGAGCACCTTCACCTGTGATATCTCTTCCAGTACACTCTAATCTTCCCTACGGCCGGAACTCAATATCTATTGCGAAACTTAAGTGCACTATAATCTTTGGTCCCCGGTACCCAGTTCGGGAACGCTGCAATTTTATTGCCGAACAACGTCTAATAAAAATATTAGGTACCCCATTTACGGACAGGTATGAGTCTTATCAAAAAATTGACGGCAGATCTAATTTATTTAATAAATTAGCATTAATCGTAGAGTTATTCATGTTTCCAATGAAAGCAATAACATGCAAATACGGGATAGGAAATAAAGCTAATGCTGTTGAAATTAGTGCCAACGCCTCGTATCAGCAACGTAGGATATGTAAACCAATGAGAAACTTTTGGAGGAAAGGAAGTATATGGTTAGTAAAATGTACATAATTATTTAGCATTATCTTAGAAAATCCTTTTGCAAGATGGTACTAAACCCAATGTGAGCATTCAAGAATTTATTTGACGATTCTTAAAAGCTAAAAAGAGAATAATCAAATCATGAACAGTACCAATTGATTTACTTACCTTTTAATTTAAAAAAATAAATAAATAAGGAATATTAATTCACCACATAAATATGAAGTCACCAATTACAGCATTCTGATAACTTCATAAGCGTTTCAAGTACTTACTAGTACGTTAAGAACGTACATAAAAAATGGAACCTAATTGTTCCCAATTGCGGAACATGCACTATTTTAAATAACTCCTTGAATGTGAAGTTTATTAGCTAAATTGTGCTTGGAGAAAATTTCGCTGAAATATTTTGTTCCAAAAATTTGACTCTGAAATTTGTACGTTTTTGGCAGCTTTAGAACACGGCGTCATCGTCTGACGTCACAGAACTGTATCACTGTGGGCGTTGTTTATCTGCCGTTGTTGTACGTGGAAGTGAGTTTATTAACGAATAGATGGGGAAAATCTATGTATTTATCTCATTTGTTTAGTGTAATAAACGACTGTATTTCGATATTTATTTTAGTAGTATGCATCCTAATGAGAAAATTTTCCATAAATTATATGATACCTGTATAGTGCACTGTTGTTTTCTCTCCAATATTCTCTGTCATGACAAAGCCATTACTTTATTTTATAAGGATACCACCATAAGGGAGTGTACAAAAGGCAAATTTTCGAATTGTGTTTCTTTTAATGCCTTCAATGTTTCGATCGAGAGACGCTAAGTACCTCAAAACAATATATTCGCTTCATTTTCTGCTAACATAAACGCCTGTTTCCGTTTCAATAAGGAACCTATACCGAGCAGTGCCGTCAGAAGACGGTTCAGGTCACGTGACTCTAGTCAGTTTTCGGGAATAGTTTAGTAGAATTTAATAGTCTTGGTGGTTGGCATAGAAAAATTTTTGGCTTTTATATTTAAATTTGTGAGAAAATTTCATAACAAACACATTATAAGTACACGAAAAATGAATTTCATGCATGTTCCCCTTTCTGGTTTCATTGCCACTCATAGGCTAGCCATAGGCCCTTGGTTCTAGCACGTATGACCTTCCGGAACTGCACTTACGTCTTCTAGGCCAGCACGTGTTGTGTGGGTTTAATGTATTTGATAACGTGAAGTTGTGACCTTTCCCAGCCGAATGCATTGTCGCAGCTCACGTTCTAATCTCATTTTTCTCGGAGGCTGCTGGCAAAGGAAAGAAGCCAGACAAGAGTGTTGAGGGCTGCTTTGACTCGCTCCCGCCAGTACCCCATCGAATCTTTCCCTTCTGGAAATGCGAAGATGTCGTGTCGTAGTAATTTGTTCAGACAAATGCTCGACAAATCGATAGTCCCATGTTATCCAATTGGCCGAGTAGACGTAAAACGTCATGGCATCGCGTGATGTAAACAAACGAGTGGGGTTGTGCGATAGAGCCAAGGAAGTAGAATTAAATGGAGAATGCAATGACACGGCAAGCTCAATGGAGCCGTGTTGTGATATATATTATTTACATTACGTTTTGCGGCAATAAATCATGAACGTTAAGACTTTTTTAGATCTCTTGAACCTTTTGACGCTAGTAGCATTCTCCAAGTTAGTAAATGCATTCTCTTTGGGAAGTTTTATTTTTATGTTTTAAGTAGTACCTAATAAAATTAGATTTTAAGATGCTGGAACTGCTAATTTCAAAGACTAAAACCTAGCCTCCATGAAATTTAAGCTTTAACAACGCCAAATAAAAAACATCCATGACCGAGGCCGATTTGAACTCGCGACATTCGAGTTGTGAAGCCGATGCGTTACCGATCTGGACTGTTACCGCGGATGGAAATTTTTAAAGTACGGACCGTTACATCAATGTAAACGAAACTGGAGCATAAAAGAATCCATGGATGTGTCTGGTCATTCATCGATTCTTAATATAAAATGCTTCAATTAGGACGCTTGAGTTTTTGTTGCTTCTCTTGCACCCTTGATTTTTCTGAATGCGGATTGGTCTTAATCCATTTTTTCATCTGCTCTCTCTGCTTTTCGTTCTACTTTTCTGTAGATGATCTTGTCAATATCTTCAAGGCATGTTTTTTCAGGCTTATAGCCGTAAAATTTTCAGTTTATTTCTCAGGATTTTTTTTGGAATAGGAATGATGACGCTATTCTCCAAGCTGAAGTTAATTTGATGTCAATAGTAAGCTCCTTTTGAGTACGTGTCGCAGATATTTTTGCGCAAGAGGGTCAATATCTTTTCTCCTGTGTTTTTAATTATTCCTGCAGAAATATGGAGTCAAATTCAGGAGCCTTATATATTCTCGGGCCCCTTAGTGTTGCTTCGAATTCCGATCTGAAGATTGAGTCTCCCGTATCATTTTCGACTTCATTTTTTTTCTTCGATTACTATCGCACTGATTTAGCATTTCAATGATACGCTATTTTTTTTCTCTTTTACAAGGAAACGAGTATGTACGTACCTGCAAATCATGTAGTGGCCAATTGGGTGAATCGCGGAGAGCAGTTACAAGTTCCGTACCCCGTCCGTCGGATGGGACGTTAAATCGTGGTGATTCCTCGTGATGCCTTTCCTTAAGACTAGACTAAGACCAACACCGTGTTGCCCTCCATTCTTCCCCGAGTAACAGAAAAATAATTTCCTTTTCCAATATTTCCACTAGTGGCAAGTTTATTATAAAGCGTGGTGTAGAAAGGTGTAGAAAGAAGACGAAAATAGGTTTCGGACTTTTGAGATATGGGTGTGGAGAATGGTGGAGAAAGCAAAGTGGGTCGGAATGAGGACGAAAGATCCATGTGCACTAGAAACCATCATATCCCATTTTATGATTCTTCCCATCGTCCTAAATATATACTAAATCCATAAGACTATAATGACCTTCACCGGTAGAAAAAATTATAATAATACGTATTTTATACAGCATCCTTGGCTAGTTTTACGGGGCGCTATGGGGGTAAAAAGTGGGACGTCAGCATTATGTAGTACCTAGTACACATATGGATGGATACCCTTTAAGATTGGCGGAAAGTGATGATGGTATGTAAGTGCATGTGGCTCACGTTGTCTCTTCTACCGCCTTCGCTAATCAAGTAAGGGTAATGAAATTTCTTTGAAACTCAATTCACTTCCAACACTGGAACCTCTTATCATTTCCCCACAATCCTGTATTTTCGCGTCTTATTTCGTTGCCATACCGACATCGTCTTACAACCACTGACATCATCCATTCCTTCTGAACTCAGGAATCTGGATGGCATCCCGTAAAGGGAAAAGAATGAGACACTTAACATTCCCCGCGGTTCCCTGCAAATTGGGATTCTTCTCCAGAATTACATTTTCTTCCATGCTCCCTCAACTCGAAGCGGGTAAGGGTGGTAAATCTTGTGGGAGTAATTTTCGCCAATTAAAATCCCTAATTCGTTCCCCTTGAGGTGACCCGTAATCTTGTCGCAAGATCCATTTCAATTTCGAAGGATCCTTTAAATATCTACTTTTGCTTCGATTTCACAAAAAGACGCATTCGCAGTTTAATGTGCGCTAGAAACCATCATATCCATTTTCTGATTCACCCCATGGTCCTAAATATATACTAAAACCATAAGACTATAATGGCAAGGCTAGACTTCTGAGTGATGGAATTGAATGATGTCATGGAGAAAATTAGAGATTACCGAAAATGAGAGAATATACCATATTCTATCTGCAGGGATATAAGAGCACGAATATATGATGGCCTAATGCAATGACTCGCGTGATTGTGCTACGCTAGTTCAACTTCTATTTCAATGAAGAGACTTAATTTCTCCATCAGCTGTGGCAAAGAGACTGGAGTTGAAATTCGGATAAAGAGCGACTTTTGCCTTTCTAAGTTTGTTGTGTCAAAGCGATTATAAATTGAATTTTCTATCTCCCTTTGTACTTCATTTACTTCTGTCTCTCCAATACCATTATTTAATCCTTCAATGTAGTGGTATCAACCTTCAACAACATACCCTCTCCTCTTCCATCACTATGGCAATCCAAACATGCAATAGGAAAACAAAATGAAATACACTAATTGCCAAATGAACATATAAAAAAGAAATACATGACAGTGAATGCTGGTTATCTCATACACATTTGTCAAAGTTAAATAGAAATCGTATGGAAATCGGGGTATTTAGTCTTCAGGTGAAATAATAGGCCTTTGATTTGTATAAATAGGCATCTAAATCTCCCGAGGAAGATAGAGGAGTAGATTTGAGATACAAGAGACTGATCCAGAAATTATATATGGCCCAGAAACGCAGGTGAGAGTAGTTGTTGTAGAATCAAATCAGATGGTGTTATAGAGGGGGATCACAAAAGGCTGTCGGTTTTCACCGGAATGTTTCAACTTATATTAGGAAGAAATGGTAGTAGAGGCTGGACTCGATATCGGAGAAACTGTAGGTGGAAAGTAAATTGATAAGGTCGGTAAGGTTTGTGGCTGATGAAGAGCTAATTATCCGGTTAACTATGGACTTAGCAAAATGTTAGATGCGTCATCGGAGCCATGGGAGCCAATGGGCCAAAAAAAGGGAAATAAATGAGGTATTCTGGAAATCGTGTTCTATATTTAATTTTAAAGGATGAGAGGGCAGCCTAGTGCAGGCTCTACTCCCTTGGAGGTTTATCTTACCATCCGTATAAGACGTTAAACCGCGAAACTCTTGCCGATTTTCGTTAAGACCAGACTAAGGCCGAGGCCGCATTTACCTCCACCTTTTCTCCATTACCTGAAAAATTCTTGCTTTACCCCATTCAACCACGTATCGTAAATGACGTAAATAACCTCAGCTGCCGGTCGCCTATCCCGAATATCTAGCCTAATTCCGCGTAGTTATAATTTCATTGTAAATTTAACTGATGGAGAAGGCGAAAAGAATATGGAATCATCAAAGTGGAAGCATGAGCATAAAGTATGAAAAGGCATTCTAAGATTTACGCCACCTTGACACCAAGACACGTCGAAGAAGAGAGAGACCTGTTACGGGCGGAGGAATGAGGGGTTTGTCAGGCGCTGTCGTGGAGACGTGAGGGTGGAAAGGGGTTAAGTGCCCGAGGCGGTTTTTGAGTGAGAGTCCGTGCGGGGAGAGTTTTTTTAAGTGGGCGCGGGAGAGACTGGGGATAGGCAATTAGGCACTTAATTTTTTAGGCCCGACCAAATTGGGGGTGAAGGAGGACTTGAAAAGGGGCTGAGGACACTCGTATGACCTCACGCCTCTTGCTCCTCCCGCCCTGCTGTCGCCCTTCCTCAAGGGAGGAGGACGGTTGGTCGGGGGTGTGGGGCAGGGGCTTGAGGTGGTTGGGAGACCCCGCTCCAAAGGAAGCGAGAGAAAGGGGAGGAAAATGGATGAGGTGGTGTGACGGATGCGGGCGACACGAAAAGGGTCCTTTCCTTCTCCTCCTCCTCATGAATCCTTCTCCTTTCTTCCTTCCTTTATCCTGCGGTGAGTCCGGGAAACTAATTAGTCTCCCGTCTTCTCAAGGAAAGGGACGTGATTGACCCTGAGGCATCCGATGTCATCTGCACATGAAATCGGTGGTAGCCCGAGAAGTCACCATGTCTTACGCACCCAGTAAAATCCGTAAGTGTCATATTTGTTGATCATCATCACCTTTGGATAGCTTTACTGAAGATGTTAAGCACATATTAAAAAAAGAGCGTATTATGCTAGATTAGACCTGATAAATAAGATTAGAGAGATAGATTGTCGTACTGATAGATTCAAAATGGCATTTTTCCCCCGTACTATAAGAGAACACAATAGACAGCATAGGAAAGGGATGGGTAGGGGAAATGTTTCAGAGTAGTTTGTAGTGCATGATGCATGTATTGACCCCTTAAATACTATAGATACGAACAATCTAGTTGCATTAGACCTTATAGTTGCTTGTTTGCATGTCAATAGTGCATGCTTGGTGATCTTCACCCCCTGCCACGCACCCTCGCGGTGGCTTGCAGGGTATCGTGTAGATGTAGATGTAGACCAGTCAAGATTGGTGTTATGCAATTTCCCACTAAGTTCTCTTATACTCTCATAATTCTTGCATAATTAATCTCTTTTACACCCTTCACTAATTGCTCCAAATATCTCGTATAAGATAAATGAAGGCACCACAGTCTTTTCCTCACTTGTTTCTATAACCTTACCAAGATTTAGACATGGCATGCCATTAATAAGGTGATTGATCCTTCCTACATTCTCCGGAAAATCCCTCCCCATTATCCTATTAACTACCAATTGTAAATGGCGAAGATGACCTAAGCTGTGTCGGTCGCTTCCCTCTAACAAATACTACTAGTCAAAACTGCGACCTTGGGTTATTACGACGGCACGTTTCCAATTTAGTTAGATTGGAAATTTCCGCAGAAATCGACGATCGTCAGGAAAGCAATTGACCACAGTCACAAAGTGCGTCACTCACAATCAGTGAAGAAACCGCATTCCAGGTGTGATTTAAAAAAATATCAAAGTTGGTAAAATAATGGTGCAATAGAGTATCATCTCAAAATATGTAAAGAATATAATTGCTTTCCTAGGCTAGAATTTTAGGCATAAACTTAGAGGTTGGGGCACCTGAAAACGAAATCTAGGTACTACTACTCCGTTCAGAGTTATGTATTAATTTCCCATCCAGGGGGCCGGAGTTTGAATCCCGGAGGTGGAGGAGATTTTTCATCCATGCGCTCGTCCTTGCTAGGGTGCCTTTTGGAAAGCACTTCGAGTTGAGTGTTGCGTCTGTAGGATGGCACGTTAAACAGTGAATTCTTTGGCACCTGTCTTTATAGGTAGTTGAGTGCCAGCTTTTTGGTTTCACAACACTCTTCCACCGACTCCTAATTAATCCCTACCATAATCAATTTATGGCAGACAGAAGAATCAAGTAGAGGCCTACGTCAAAGCTAACTTAGGATTGGGTGATTTGGTTTTTTGGGAATTTCTCCGCGAATACGTGGTTGTCTTCCAACGTTTCCCCTCCGCTGCTGAAGGCCTCTTCAGGGTAGACCCTGCCCTGAAGTGGCCTCCAGCAGCGGAGGGAAATCATTGGTAGACAACCATGTATTCGCGAAGAAATCCCCAAAAAAACCATATCACTCAATAAACATGGACCGCCAAAGTTTTAACCAATTGACAATCTTAGGAATGGTCGCCTATAATGATGATTATAACCTAACCAATTTTTCACATATTCTGAACGTTGCTAGCGACCTTTGCTGTTGGCTGTCTTCCCTGAAACGCTAAGACTCCCGGCTGTAATTGAATTCAAACGCCAGCCTACCAGGGAAGCCAGTTGAGAAACGCACTGGCCTGACAAACCAAAGATCATGATTTTGAATTCCGCAAAGGGTATGGATTTTGTGTTTGTCCAGGGGTTTAAGATCGTAGATTAGACAGTGCGATATAAACTCAGCCGCTGGAATACCCAAAAACCCAACATTCTTCTGGATGATTAAAATCTCTAAATATAGCTTCAGGTTAATTTCTAATGTATTGAGGAGAAAAGCGTTTAAGAGGAGGATGGTATCAAATCATCCTTCTTCATATTTACATTTACGTAATACCCTGTGAGCCACCGCGATGGTGTGAGGCAAGGGAAACGCACTGGCTGTTTTATACCGGTTTCTTCCGTTGCCTATAAATCCTACGTCTTCCCAAATATATTTGGGAATTTGGTTATATTAACCAAAATTTACCATTTGTATCAGATAGGAGTGAAGGCGTCACTTTGTGGAATTTAGTTACACTATTCATCGAAACGAATAAAAAATAAAAACTTTTAGTCTATTTCACACAACTTTTTAATAACCGACCTAGGTTTCGACAAATTTTTGTCATTCTCAAGATACCTTGTATCTGAGCATCAGCCTTATATATCCACCAGGTCGTGGTGGTGAGGAAGAGGAAGGTGGAGGGGGATGAGTGGGGATTGGGGAAATGACGGTTACGAAGGGAAGGGCGAGGAGGTTAGGTGAATGAGGAGGGGAAGGAGAAAAGAAAGTGACCTTAGTTGAAAGTGAGTTGCGTGGGTATGAATCAGCTAGGATGGGGGATTTTAAGGAGGGGTGAGTGGGTAGGGAACATATAGTAATTACATAATCGTTCTTTATCCGGGCTATTCAAACAAAATTGATACAAAAAGTAATGTGGAATAGACTAAAAGTTTCTGTTTTATTTTTTATTAATTTCGATGAATTTACCATTTGGTTAAATTAACCAAGCTTCAGTGGCGAAATTGATATTATTTCTCTGTATAGGCATATATATATATATATAAAATATGTAGAAGAGAGAGAAGAGATGTCCTAATAAATGCTAGCAACAAGGTGTTGAGGGTGGGGGTGAAGGAAAGGATAATCAGTGGACACTTACCAGTAGATGACCCATGGAGAGCCTGGTGTCCACTGCGCTTTAGTGGACACCAGGCTCTCCATGGGTCATCTACTGGTAAGTGTCCACTGATTATCCTTTCCTTCACCCCCACCCTCAACACCTTGTTGCTAGCATTTATATATATATATATATATATATATATATATATATATATATATATAGCAATAAAGCTGGTCACAGGCGTGACAAAAGTATAAAGGCACATAAAAAAAGGGCCACATCTACATCGGACATTCTACATCGGCCTCTCCACCACCGCGCTTTGCATCCGCATGAATGGTCACCGCTCTTCCTGCAATAATCCCTCCTCCCACTCTTATTCTCTTCCAGTAGCCATACATGCCTCCTCCCACGATTCCAACTTTAACAATTGCTTCAAGGTGGGCATACTGGCCTCCCTCCCACCTTCAGCGTCTCCCCTTCAACTTAAAACGCTGGAGCATTCTCTTATTTGGCTCTTCCATGCATTCCGCAAACCAGGAATTAACAGGGCTCATTAAAGGAGCCGTCTGTCTTTCTTTCTTTCATCTTCTCATACTTTTTCTCATACCCTTTCCCTTCCCCCTCTTCTCCCCCTCCTTTCCCTTACTTCCGCCTTTCACTTGTTTCCTCGACCTGCCGTCCCCCCCTTTAGTTCTCTCCTCTCCTTTGAGAAAGGTGGTAGTGGCCACCGAAATATCGGAAATTATTTTTGTGAGTGTCCTTTTTTTATGTGCCTTTATACTTTTGTCACGCCTGTGACCAGCTTTATTGCTATTTGTGTCTCGCACTGCGAATTTCCCGTGAACATTTATATATATATATATATATATATATACAATTAACATGAATCGGTCTTCTTAGAAATTATAAATGAAATGTAAAATATACAGAAACTCCGATTAAAATTTAAGAACACTTAAGTGATAGTGTACGATTCTGCATCGCTCCCCTTCTTTATGCGCTCGATACCATTTGGTCATCTGCTAGTTCTCTATAAGCCGCCTAATGTTATTTTGAATTATTTTTTATCCTACATATTTTTACTGTTGCCTAAACCCCTTTTTCTCAACTAATGCAAAACCTATAACGATGACTAAGTTATCAGTGAATAGGATGATTTACCGACTTCTGATGTATCATTCTAAGTTTACGCTGAAATGCATTACTTTTTTAATATTTAAGTTCTAAAAAATCATTCAGCGTATCGAAGCAAGAATGCCCCTTGGGGAAATCCTAAATAAGCAACAAAAAAGGGGATTGGTTTGGTGTGTTGGCTAGAGTACTGGCCTCCCATCCCGGCAGAGGCGGATTTTTCAGTGGCAAACCGGTCCCCACTTGAGTGCCTAGTGGAGGGCATTTCAGGTTCAGTACCCCGTCCGTCGGATGGGACGTTAAGCAGGGGCCCCTTGGCGCCTGTTGTGAAATAGTAGGCTAATGCCGATGCCGGGTTTCTCTCCACCCTTCCTCCATTACCTGATATGTTCCTACCATTACTCAATTACTCATCTATTCTATATGGCGCAAATTACCTCAGCTCTCGGTCGCCTGCCTTGAATAACTAACTAGCATCAAAGAAGAAAGGATTATTGTCGGTAGGAGGGATGGTGATTGCTTTAACGTTTACGGGTAAAAATAAATAACTAATAAGAGATATTGTGAATTTCAAAAATTCACATCAATAATCAAAGTTTACATTAATTAACTATGTTTAATAATTTATCAATACATTTTATGGCTATTTATCATTAACCCAGCAAAAGACGAAATCATTTCTTTGGGGGAGGTGGCTCCATGTGTGTAAATTTAACGCAAATTTACCTGTTTCATGTTATTCTTAACCTCAGTTATGTCTTTCCTTTGTGGAGTCCATTCTGCCGAGCGCATTTTAAAATTCCTAATATAAAGTATGGTGTATATTTGCATATAATCTAATTAGTGTCCATATTATTCCTGCTTCGCAACGTGCTCTTTTTCCAAACTCAAAAGTTGTGCCGTTTAAGGAGTATTCTCCAAGCTTCTCCTGTCATCTTTTATCAGCCGTCGGAACCTCATTTAATGTCTCTCATGCGAAATTAATTTTCCTTGTTCAACTCCCTCTCCTCAACCGGTACAAAACTCCAGTTCATATTCATGCTCCTCCCTTAACGTTTACGTTGGTAGTACCTAAAAAAATTTCCCATCTCGAAAAAATACCCCCTGCAATTGTGTTATCTTAAAATCCCTGCTAAAAGACCCTGTCAAAAATGCATTACTTTGAGTAAAAAATCATTTTAGCTAGCACTCGGGATTCTCCCTCGATTATCGCGTGTGCCGGGCCATTTTCCCTCTAAGAATGGCAGATAAATACTCCAGCTCGCATTCTCCTCTGGACCTCATTACTCAAGAAGTACCGTATTTTAGTTTTTTTAAGGTTTATTTTTATTTCATATCTTTCGCAAGTGTTCATGTGAAACTAGTACTACTTATCCACTAGTACTACTTAAAACTAGTACTACTTAATGAATCTGATATCATTTGTATGACTATCTTATTGAATTATATCACCAATAGCAAATTCTGATCAGCAAACTATTTTACCGTCAGTAAACTATCACCATATTCGATATTGATTTATCAGATGTCGAAAATGTTTTCCTTGACTTTTTTGTTCATTTATATGATAAAAGTCCGCCGGTAGCCACAAAATTTCAAACAATTTTCTAGCGGTGATTTGCTATCACACGAGTTAACGTGAAAATTCTGTCTCAGCCTTGCCATATGCCTCTGCCAAAACAGCTTTAATGTTCATATGGAAAAATTTGTTATCTAAATTGAACAGATACTAGGAGGTAACGAGAGCTTTTGATCTTTGATTTATGGTCAATCCCCAGCTAATCTGTTAACAGAAAATTCGTCCACTAAGATGATCTGTTTTGGGTATGTTTAAACTCTTATTAGACCCTATTATATTGATTGACTTTTCTAATAAAGAATCTCAATTTAAATTCTTACTGTAAGCATAAAATGAAGTTAGTGGTGACTTTATATTATCGCTTAGTATTTTTCAGATATATAGTTCAGTTTAGGTTGAAGCAACTAATATTTTCTCCTGAATTAGGAGTGGAATTAAAATATTTACTTAAAAGTGTGAGAAATAATTCCATAAGGAGCGTAGAATAAATGTATTAGATGTGTTGTCGTACTTTGTGAGGGATTAGTATTTAGCGCCACCATTATCACTCACCAAGCACACTCACTCCAGAGCCTCGGTTCCCAGTTTTTATTGACTTGCATCCCTTAGCACTTACCCAACCTGACATCCTTATTGCTCATTTATTCTTCATTACATTGTCATTAAAAACCTTTGGTGTGGATTGTCCAAGCATTCCTTGATTAGAGCTTGGTAGTCTGCGTACACTTGTATACTAATTCCTAGTGGTCTTACTCTTTTCCGTTCTCGGATGAGGAGGTTTTCAATATATATTTAATATTGCGGGTGATACTGATTACTTATCTTTTGAGAACACAAGGACGCTATTCTCAGTTTCTCTTGGAATTAAGCCATTTACTTGGTGATAGGTTTCTCGGTTAAAAGGAAATTAAGCACCAAGGACTTCGTAATTATTTCGCCGTATATTTTACTATCAAAACTCCGATTTTATGACATTTTAAAACTCATTGGCGGGATTCGTTACACATTTGTTCAAAACACTACGAACTAAAATAATTCTACTTAAACCAACTCGCCAGTGTCTGGAACTTCGAAGAAAATCACTAAATTTCCTTCAAGACGAGAATTCGTGTCGTTTGAAAGGAGCTAAATCATTTTCAAGAGAGAACCGCTCTTCCTCATGATTGACAATGGAGGTTATAGAAATGGAAAAAAGATCTCATGGCACCAACCAAGAAAACGGCCATATATTCAACAGCAATTTGAAACTGATTTTTCACATTTGAAAATTAAGATAGAAAAGTAGAGAAGCTATATAAGAAGTGGTGAACATGACATCGACTCTAAGACGACCTGAGGAAGCCAGCAGGAAGGCTGGTGAAATATTCCGATTAAAATTGAAAATATGGGGAATGAATCCCGAAAAAAAAACAGTTGCTTGATATTGGTATTTTACAAGAATATATCCGTGGAAGTCTTAAGCACTGTCCGAACGTGTGCTTCTAGCGCTAAGCATACTACAATGCTTGCTTGCAAGTGGAGGAGGGTACCGTCGGAAACACCCGAAGTATGTCCGAACGCGAAGCACTCTGGAGGAAGCATGCTACGAAGCCAAAGCACAGAAGCACGCTTCCATGTAGGCTAAGAAGCATTGTTGACGAGAATAACAAAATATGGTGGAGCCGTTGGCTACTTATAAATGTGTGTAGTATCTATTTTGTTACTTTGTATATTACATTTGCATAATTATTAATATACATATCAATGAACAGGTGAAAAACATAAAATCGCTCTTTTTCTTCCGATCTAAACATTTGATAGATGTTGCCATCTATCATTTTCACTATACGTGGTGGTTTTTTGTGTTGCCACTACTGCTTAACGTCGCTCCTTACCGTAGACTGTCCGAATATGAAGTATTCCTTCCCAAGCATGCTTCATTGTACGTCAGCAATACGTCATCACCAAGAATGCTTTGCCGAAACATACTTGGTTTTCGGATACGGCTTGTGTGTAAATTCTCTCACCTACCATCAATCCCTTGAATATTGTCGTTATGATCTACCATGTCATTGTACGCACGGGGTGTTTAATATATGTTCAACCTCTTCAGAATATACCTTTTCGACAATACGGTGGCATGGATGGCATTACGGAAACTTCCTTGCCCGAAAGAGAAAAAAATGTTCTCCTGGCGATTCAGAGGATCATAATGTTACAGCCAGGAATCGCTTCAATGGGGTTTTGACGAGGGTGCAGAACGCATCTCGGAGGCATTCTTGAAGCGTGGGACGCTCAATGGTTGGAAAACGTACTCAGGCATCCCGCTTGAGACTGGCGCTCGTCCAAGGGTTGCTATAGATACGAGCAAGGGAGGGAGAGAGGGTGTGGAAAGCGAACGTGTGAGGATCCTTGCCGGAATGATGAAGAGAAATGGGATACACATCTGCAAAATATACTTCAAGCCACCTCATAAATATGTTTCCTATTTTCCTTAAAAGTTACTTGAAAATTTCAAATCATGTTAATTCGACATAAATCTAACACTGCGGGCATATTTCACAACATCAAAATAACAGACAGAAGCGACAAATTTTAAAGGGAAATGAACAGTCGGACCGAGAGAGAAACAAGAATTCCATGTTTTCCGCGCAAAATGAACGATTAAAACGGGAAGTACAATTATTTTATGTTTATTGCACACCAATCTTCATTATAAATGAGCAAAACTTTTTACAACTAAAATTGAACTCCACGACTGGTGACCTACAGCCCCTGAACAACGCCACCTATGTCAAAGTAGCCTAAATTTTGCCTAGCATCCTAAATTAAAGGGGCTAAAAAGAAATGGATATGTAAGCATAAAAACTATTGCATATTCAATTGCTTTTAAATTCACTATGGCAACTTTCACAATACTAGTATACAAAGTATGGTACATATTAACATATGCAACTGCAGATTGAGAAAACGGGATCCTAATTACGTATTTATATATGATAAAATATTCACATATTTTAACAAAGTTTAGCAATTATTAGGATTTCACTTACCTCAACAATTATTAGGTTTTAATTCGGGTTAGTTTTAATTTTCATTTTGATAACATTTTACTAAAAGCATCGGAGAAGACGTCCTGAGGATAAGAGGCTGATGCCGGCACCGAAATATTGGAATTAAATACTTTTGCCTAAGGGACTTCCTGAGAAAATTATTTCGCACTACTTTTACGCCATGAAAAACGAAATTTTTATGTATCAATGCTATTATCGTAGCAACTTTTAGCAAATCTTATTGTGTATAATATGAATTTGATTGAGTTAAGTATGCGGAAGTCTACAAGATGTGATGCAATGTTGAATACTCGCATGAGAGCTCACATACATACAAATGTGAGATCCTCTTATCTTGGTTGATTTATCCGCAGCGGGACTCTGGGTTTTGATCGATTGGCAAGATGTTGTTATGCGTCGCGAGCCTCCTTCCCTAAGGATTACGTAGCCTTGTGATTTGATTGATTTTTCCCGCGAGGATAGCAGGAGTTTTCGCCGTTCCGCAAACACGCCATCTCTCCCCCGCCGCACTACTTTCCTCTGTGAATACTTCTCCACGGAATGATGCGAATGTGAAGAGTTTTCGTGCAAACAGTTGCAAAATAGCGGGCGTGAAATGGAGTCATGATGCATAAGTTCGCGCGCATCCGTATTTCCAAGGTTCGTGGAGTATTGGAAGCTATCCGATCCGGTATTCTATATCCTTTGGATGCATCACTCAAGGAAACACAGTCGGCTCATGGAAAAAAAGCATTTTAGTTGAATAGAAGGCTAGCGCTTTTCCGCATGAAATGTTTATACGTCACTGCACCTGTTCCAGCTTACAAAGCCATCATCACAATCGATGATGATTTTACGCGAAAAAACCTTGACGTATTTAATATATTTTCATCTACATCTGCATACTACCCTGAAATCCACCGCAAGGGCAGTTAGAAAGTAGGGTGGACTTCACCAGGCGTGCAATTTTAATCAGAGAGAATTAAAGTTACACATACTATCATGAGGCCTTGCAAATATACCGTGCATTCATTACTTACATGCAACTTAGACGTACAATGCTACTACTTTGTGAAAAATGTTAGATATCCATCCACGCGGCATGTGTAACTAAATATAGTAAGTCGGTATATATAAATTAATGTAATAATTTTGGTTAGTTAGGCATTTCTATAAATATATTAATCAGTAACTTTATTTCTTAAAGTGTGTGAGTGCAAGCAATGTTAAAACGTGAATATGTTAACAACTCAATACAGTCTACCATTCTATATCAATAGCTAAAAATCTATACTAATTTTAAAATGTATCCTCACTGTAATCCATTACTATTCCTAAGTGTAAGTGGAAAAAATATATTGTAATTATATTTTACGTGGAAAAGTATTACCTTTTCATTTCCTTAATATATCTTACTTGCACTACGTAAAGCCTGAACTTTTGAGCTATTTTATGGAATTTTCGCTTCTTTCCGATTCTTTTTTTTTTACTTTATATAAATTATTGTTTCTTCGCCATTTTTTTCCTAGCTATGCCTAGAAAAAGAGGTTAATTAATGTAATTGAAGGAAGTAGGATGAATGGATGGAGCAGTAGTAAGGGCAGATGTAACTTTGAAAGAGTTGATGGAGGAGAGAAAATTAAGCGGAAGACGGAGTAAGGGAAGCGCGGAAGAGGGAGTAAGAAAACAGCTGTTTGGATGGAGTTATGAGCACAAGGAAGTATTGGGAGCTAAAGAAGAGCATCGCGTATAATATTATATAGAAGAAAGGTACCTAATATCCGTCAAAGTCGACCTTAATCGTGAGAAGTCTAACAATAATACATCTCAGCAGAAGTCATTACATTGACCTTTTTTCCCTCTATTTAAGTTTACAAAAAGTTTGCCAGAAGTAGCAAACCTTATCGCTGCTTCAAAGTTGCCTCGTAGTTCCTCCTCCAGTTATGTATATTTTTATCAATTTTATTCCCCGTTATTTTTTTTAATATTACCCTGTCGGTAAATAAAGAAAATTCTCGTGGGGTTTATATCAGTTTCTATCTAGATCTTATTTTAAAATTTCATATATACGTGATGGCCATTTTAATTTCTACCATCCGTCGGACGGAGTTCTGAGTCTGAGACGAGCTTCTATCCACCAAGCACTCAAGTAGGGGCCGGTTTACCAATAAAAAATATCTTCAACTGCCAGGATTCGAGCCCGGGCCCTCTGGGGAGAAGCCAGGTGGGTTGTGTTTGAAACCTTCGGGATTATCTCGGATAGGTAACCAAGGATTTAGGTGGTATATGAACGAATGGTTCGCAAATTTAGTGAGTTTAAACCATTGATTACATGGTTTACACTTGTGTTTTATCTCATCTGGGGCTCTGTAGTAGAGACAGATGAGAAAGACTCAAGTGAAAATAATTAACGTTATTGAAAAGAGAAGGCAACACATATTCAGAAACAATAGATTTTCAAACGTTCGTGTTTGTACCACGTGACTCATTAGTTACCTATTCGAGATAATCACGACGGTTTCAAACACAACCCCCCAAGCATGAATGTGGAAAAGTGCAGTGTTGTCATTCCACGAGTATGTATGATGTCCAATTTGGGGAGAAGGAGGCAGATAGAATTTAAAGAGTTTTCCAGAAACTAGCCATCGTTTTTAAACAGTTCACAAATGGTCTTGCCTTCATTTAAAGAGGATAGAATGTTCTTATTTGGGGCATAGCACTGCTATAAGGGAGTTGGCCAGCTCATGGCTGAAAGTAGATTATTTTCGTATGTTCCGAATAGATACCTCAATTTAAATTAGAGATTCTACGTGTCTACTCAAAAATTATGTTCTGGCAAAGTGTTTTCTCTTGCAACCATCCGGTCGAAAGGGAATGAATTTTGCGGAAAAGTTACAGCCTAGCATCATCAACCGCTGTAGCGTCATCAGGAGAGCCTCTTCTTATTGGCTCACGCAATACCCGCCTAACCTATTAACCATTCTCCATGCTCAATTTCCTTCTATTTAAATAGAAAATAAGTTGTTGGTTCTGGTACCGCGATAATTATTAGTTCCACTTTTACGATAGCATGTGAAAATTTTCCGTGGCTTAGCCGCCTAAATTTAGCAGCCAGATAATATATCATCAAAAGAAGTGAAATAGCTAATTTTAACAGTATTTTCAGTCACGTACGATTGTAATAAGTCATTCGACATTTTTGAGAGAGAAAACATGAGATAGGACGACGGAATATATTTTCGAAATTTTTTCATTATTATTAAATATCTTTATTTAAACGTGTAGACGAAATTAAAACAAACAAAACCAATTACGTTTACTCATGGCAAGAATTTGCTTTTATAAAATAACACAGTGGTGTATCTTCAAAATAACACAGGAGAATTCCAAGGTGAATAAAAATTCCTTTTCATGAACACAAGACTGACACATTGGTAGTCGTCAGGCGTTGACACATAGCTATTGCACATTAATCTTTTTATATCGTTCCAACCAACATTTTTTCAGTTTTATGGTAATTTAATAGCCGCCTGAGATTGAACTCCAAAATGAAAACTAAATGAGCAAGTAAATATGATGTAGGGAAAGTTATCTTTCCTTTTTTTCGTCTCCGCCTTCCCGAAATCTTTGTTGGAGAGACAGCAGAAATGGGGTAATCTTGGAGTTGTCAGGAATTTTTAAAAGCAGTAAAATTCATGGAAATCCGAGGAAATTTTGCCTTAAAGGACATCACCATCCTTTCAAGTGTATAATGAAGGTTTTATCATTCCAATCTGTGTTGTAAACAAGATCTCCAAAGAATAACGTAAAAACAGTGTAAATACCTTTCAAGTCTCTCTCTGCAGAAGCCAACTACAGTTAATTAAATTTGCTCCTTAATTTGAGAATCAGACGCCTGCTAGTCTACGTCTCCACGGAGTTATATCACTCATATTCATATTCTTATCGCAGCTTTATTCAAACGCTGTTAGAAAGGGGGATAATTCTTGGAATAAAAGAATGGCATTATGCAGAGGATAGCAAAGCAAATAATGCATCGACATATGCATAATACCCTGCAACCCGCCGCAAGGGTGTGTGGCATAAGTTGAACCATACCAAGTATGCATTATCAATCAGGTAGAACACTTACTTCCATGCATGCCTGCAAAACATATGCTAATCCGTTTAGCCACTACTTACATAAAACCAAGAGTCACGATGCTGCCATACACCAATGTGGATAAGATGGTGATAAAACGCTCTGTAGCAAAATAAACTCTGTAATCAATGTCTAGTTGTTCTGGGGAGGTAACCGGCAGCTAAGGCCATTTGCGCGTTTTAGAATAGGTGGACATTTGGGTTGAGGTGGTAATATTTCAATAAGGTGAGAAAACCGTAGTCAACCTCTGATCGAAAGACACCGAGGTATCTTTTGATTAACGTCCCATCTGACGAATGGATTTCTGAATTTGAAGTGTTATCCACATTTTAATCAAGTAGGAAATCATGCCAAAAATATCTCTCTACTGCCAAGATTTCAACTCCGGCCCCCGGGATCAGAGACCAATACCCCAGGTACCACACGAACGCAGCCCCTAAAATCGAAATCGGAAATCTATCTTAATTTTCGTATCAAAATCAAACAAAATATTTTTTTTTAGTTTTCAGGAGACGTTATCCTTAATCCTGCAATCCGGCTATTGCTCAAAACCCATGCTTGATTAAAATTCTCACTTGCAAAGTTCACTATTAGTCACAGGCGAAGGGATTAGGAAAACAAATTAATTATTATAATTCATTTTACTGCCTTTTAAGACAATATTACTAAATAGGGTCTAATAGACGGAAAAAAATTTAAAGAACACGGTACTTAACATGGAAAATAAATTGGCCAATGTCACCTGAAGTTCAACAAATAGAAAACTGGTAATGTTATGCATTAGAAACGAGTAGGCCGAGACCTTTGTTAAACTTGGGAAGCAAAAGCTAGAGGAAGCGAGTGTGTATTGCTATACAGGTAGACGTGTAGTAAGCGATGTGTGAAATAAGAAGGAAATAGTCAATGGAATATCCCAGGTGATCAGAATCTACTTACAGCTTGAAATACAAGCGTGAAAGTGAGGCATTTTCATGCATTCATCATAAACCCTCATCATAATTAGTCAACAAACCTTAGATTGAGCAATAGCCGGATTGAAGGATTAAGGATAACGCCTCCTGAACTCTTGTAACATATATTTTGTGTGATTTTGATACGATCAGAACAATTCATCAGAACATACATATGGAGAACGTTTCTTTATGGCAGTGAGGCATGAAAGATGAGAGCAGCATAGAAGTCAAGTCTGGATGCATTCTGAATGTGGTGCAACAGAAGAATGATGGAGATTAAAATGGATCGACCGAGTGGCGAAAGATTATGTCCTAAAAAGGGAGGGGAAAAGAGAACCTAAAAAAAGAAGACAGGACAGATTAATCTGGCTAATCTTAAGGCATGATGGCCTGCTAAAGACAATTGTTGAAGGAAAAGTGAACGGGAGGAGTTGAAAAAGAGGGCCTCACAGGAAATGTGTTGAGGAAACTGTTGAAGATGTGAAAGAAAAATCATGCGTCTATGATGAGTAGCCTGTAAGAGAATGAGTGGAGAGCTGTGGCCAACCAATCTAAGGTTTGTTGACTAATTATGATGAGGGTTTACGATGAATGCATGGAAATGACTTTTCATTTTTCCCTCCTCGAAAATTAATTAAAGTAGCTTAAGGGAGATACTGTAGCACGGGACGCTCGCAAGGAGGAGTGGCTCCACTCCTGCAGGACCTAAGGGAAATCTCTTTGTACCCTGGATCAGGGTGTTAATTAAATTACTTAACGATGGACGTTGTAATCTTTTGGTGCCGGTTAATCTTCGATGTTTGAATTCTAGAGGCAATTTATCCGTTAAGTATTCCTACCCTCCATGAATTCCATACCTCATTTGCTTGCCATATCTACATTTTTAACATGCACATTTTGCTTAGTAGCATGAACTGAAATACAAAATCAATGCATTATTCTCCGAGATCAGGGAATCTCAATTGAATGTAAAATATTTATAAATAAAATACATAGCATAAATAGTAGTGTCAAATTGTGGGAATCATAATTTTCCACAATTTGAGCTTGTGGGTGTGTGTTTGAGCTTAAGTGCGTGTTTGTACATGAATTATATAGACAAGATGAGACAGTGTGGATAATGCAGGATATTCTAGGGAGAGGGAGGCTATACGGAGATGGAACGATAAGGGGAGGGAAATATGCGGTACTAAAGAGCGGCATAGTTTAAAAGATGCGTGATACTTTATGTCTCTGTAAACCTATTTATCCAGAAGAATTCTCGTAATAATCTGGCATTTAAGACTACCTCTGTAGAAAATCCGTCAAACATCCCCATTTTTCTCCTCACTCACATGTATAAAACTTACCATCTTTTCCTAGAGTGAGGTCTCAGATCCTTACAGAACTTAATTTACTCATTTCCCTTCTTATGGCTCTGATCTTAAGTTCCCTCCGGCTGGAAAATGCCTGCTTATCCAAAGCAATTCTTCTAGCAAATTTACATTTATCTGCGTAACGAAATTGTTCCGCCTGATCTATTCGGTGCCTTCTTTATTATTATGTTTTGCCTTCTTGAGAGCAAAAATATTTCTTATGCATTCCCAATTTCAGATTGATAGCACTGACTGATCTCAAAAATTTCCACATGCATGTATATGTGTGCTGAAAGGTTTCAGCAGAATACATTTTTTTTGGAATATGTGGTTAGAATCTTATTTAAATATCGCACAAACTGAATTAATTCTTACCTGAACCAGAAAATTTCGGTGTGATGCAAACGTACATTTTGTCTGTATTTCCTGCCAGGCTAGCCAAGAAATATTACGCTACAACGACAACTTAGGATGAAGATGTTTGCATTCTACACCTGTTGTGGAAAATTTGATAGAATCGCATTAAAAATCTCGTAGTTCTTGGCAAAAACAAGTCTAGGAAAGGAAGTAGGAGACCAGGAGGTTGCATCGCCGCAGGATTTGGAATCCAGTATAAGTGGATGTGTGGAAATGTTGCATTTCGCTACTGTGCGAGTAAGATATTAAAATTTAACACCACCAACTCACCAGTGATGGCGCATCCTGCCTAGCATGAAACTTCCGGGCTTGTAATATGCACCCATTAAATTTTTGCCTCAGGATATGAAGCTGCGGAGTGTGTACGTAGTGATTTTGCTTCCTTTAGAGCGTTAAGAAGTCGCATCAAAACGACCCACTAGGAAATTCGAGCAATCCACGTAATTCCCCAACACCACACGGAGTGCTCTAGGAGTGTAGATGTATTTAGTTTCGCAAAACAAGGGTTATGCGTCCAGCCGGAACATCATTACGGCGTCTTCAAATCCATAAGTATTTTACTACTTGGCGAAATAAATCAAGGTGACATACATTTTTTTCGAGCACTAATAGCAGATAATTATAGTTTAAGGCCATGTAAGGAAAATTTAAATCTCATTAATGAATAGAGGTGTGGGAAATGTGTGGGTGATATGGTAAAGTGGGTATTTCGGGAAAAAGTGAAATAGCTCTCATTTTAATCTATTGTAAGGTTGACAAGAACTGATTTCAGTATCCATGTGATACAAAAAATCAATTAACGTTAGGAATTCATTAAGGAATGATCCTTGGACTATGGTGGACCGCGGTGTGGTAAATGACTGTGACTCAAGCCAGTACCATATTATTTACTCAGTTATTAGTAACTCTTATTTACTGGCCACCCGTATCAGTAACATCCTGTGAAGAACAAAAAATCTATAACAGAATTCCTCTGCATGATGATTATGTATTTGAACGGTATGTTATTTATTCCATGGCTAGTAGTGCATATTCTTACCTGAACTTTTATCACTGACAAATGTTACGCGGTACATTACTGGAATCGTGGTTTCATATATTTTCCGTATCAATGGTGAGTTTGGAGAACATCCATTTTAAACGAATTTGCTTCATGATATATATGCCGTATTGGAAAATATTTTTGCTTGCTTCTACCCTGCACGAAGTTTATAAATACACACACTTGATTGGGTATCGTGCTGACTATGGCAACAGTGATCTCTGCAAATGGCTATATTTAGGAAATTTGAAAACATTATAAAATGCAAATCTATTTCTTTTCCGACACGCTTGCTGAACTAAGAGAATATTCTAAAATTCTATATAATAGATTTATATTGTCTGAGTAGTTTGAGTTGATAGTTGAGTGGGTAGTGGGTAGTAACTAGCTATCTATGTTTTTTCTTTCATGTATGATCAAGTAATGTTAGATTATATACTAATTATAGCATTCTTAATACTTACATTTTTTAATAAACGGCAATTTTATTTTCTATTCTTTTCAGGTATGTGAAATGGCCATGACCCTCCACTGAAATTTCACGAGTTCATCATAAAGTATGTAACAACCTACACTATAATCTCCTGTAATTGTATTTTAAAACTCTACTATCCAACTTTATGAGACTTCCGGAAAGGAATCAAATATCAGTTGTTAGGTATGACAATAAGAGGGAGAACCTCAAGCAATTCCTACAAAAACACTGCTGTCGTTGGCTCTTATATTTCTGCTCTCTCCCGTATTTTTCCACTTGATTGCTAATTCAATTCACCCTAATGTGTCATCAATAACGTTTCCGTGAGGGCCATAATTTTTTTATCTTCGAATTTTATTGTATAAGTCGTAAACGTGGTAAGATATAATATATTTCATAATACACGTGGGTTGTACTACGGGGTATAATTGTTGTCGTGGTGGGGTAAGGTTGAATGGTTGTCGGCAGCTGCTGAGTGGATGATGCATCGTATATTCCTTCGCGTGGATTCTTGCGTTTTATATTCACTGCCGCGCTTAACGCCTAACCTCCTATATGATTAGGCAGTAAGGATTTGGCCGAAGCTCCACCGGTGGATATGCTAGATGGATTCAGAGATAAGTTTTAGCCGTTTTAGCTAATGTCGATTTTGAACCCATCTAGAGATCAAAAGAGAAATGTAAACATTAGATCTAAGGACATAGTTATCCACAATTATTCAGATTTTGGAGAGTCTTGCTTGGATTTTACCGCATATGTAATAAGATTAACCCGCTGCCAACAATTTTAACAGTGACTTTAATTCGAATAATGCCAGTGGTTCGGTAGGAAAAATCTTTCAATTTAGGTTGAATAATGAAGAAACTCGTGAATACCTGACGCTCTTTAATGCATTACTTGAAATTTATATCATTTCTTGATTATTTATACCTCTTAAGTTATTTATAGTGACAGGGTATGATGGGATTATAGCTCAAAATCTGTAGAGTGCAATTTAAAATATACCAAATTTATTTAATTTTTTAAATTTCAAATCGTAGTTGGAAATTGTCTTCTGGTTATTGTTACTATAAATTGATTTCCCGTAGCTCTATGACATCTTTAAGCAAAACATATCACTTAGAACAACATTCTACTGGTTTAAAAACAAAGGCAATTTCCTTTATGTCCATTTAATTATAATCTGAGAGAGACGTATTTCAATCTCTGGTTTATTTCGTGTCTACTTTTTGCAAAATTCGCTAATTAGCGGTCATTGAATAATGGCAAATAGAGAGTTTCGGAAAACCAAATGTCACCAAAATTTGACTTTTTTACATTTATCATATATACGCATGCCTTCAATCGTTACTGCAATAATTTTTTGTCTCAACTTTTGGTCTGAGCGAATAATGTCACTTGAAACCAAGCTAAATCTAATAGGTTACTCCTATTTTTTTATATGTACATACTTTCAGCTAAGTGAGTCATCCTTCCTGATTCAATATCCGAGTTGATGTTTGAAATGGGAGAGAAGTGCGGGGAGAAAGCGAAGCCACGTCGTGAACGGGTCACAGAAGAAGCATTCGCTCGGAGTCGCGCGGTGCGCAGTGAACCAGAAATCCGATCGAGCCGATGGTGTCCCCCCCCCCCCCCCCTTCGTTCAATGATCCGTTCAGATGGAGCAAGTCCCTCCCTCGACGGAAAGCGATGGAAAAGGGAGTGAGGCTTCACTCCCTTTACCGCTCCTCCCCCGGCCGTTTTCCCTTCGCCCTCCATTACCTGTCACATCCACTCACTCATTCATGAGGCATTTGCATTCCGCCGCGTTTCGGCGCTCTAAAATGAAGAGGACGTACAATGGGTAGGGCTCCCTGCCTCTCACTCCGGAGTCATCGCGTCCGCAAGGCCCGTCACCCCCGTCGCCGTTGAAAGTGGACAGACCCCTGGTCTACCGAAGAGAATCGGCGATGCTGCGAGTCTTATCGTCATCTACATAATACCCTGAAAGCCACCCCTAGGATGTGTGGCAGACGGCGAACCATCACCATGCATTCAATTGAAATCAGCTGGAATTAAATCAACACTTACTGCCATGCAGGCATACTAGGCCGTAGTTACTTGCAGCGAAGCATGGACAATAACAGCAGCAGAGAAGTCCAGGCTGGAAGCATTTGAAATGTGGTGCCAACTAAGAATGATGAAAATTAAATGGATCGATCGAGTGCCAAACGAAGAAGTCTCATCACTGCTAACGGCTTTCGGTCATTCCTCCTCGTAGTGTTGTGTTAAAGCGACGACAGTTTCAAGCATCGACACTTCTGACCTGAAGACGCCAGCAGGATGGCTGGAGAAACTGTCATCGCCTTGACACAGATCCAATCCAGAGGAAACCTCAGATCCAATTTGAAGAAGTCTTAAGAAGAGTGGGGGAAAAGAGATGCCTACTGAAAAAGTTAAAAGCAAAGACGGGACAACTTAATAGGCCACATCTTAAGACAGGATGGCCCGATGAAGACAATCGTCGAAGGAAAATTAAACGGGAAGAATGGAAAAGGCAGGCCTCGTATGAGATATATGGAGCAAGTTGTGAAGGATTTAAAAGAGAGGGGTTACATCAATATGAAGAGTTTGGTGGTGAGATTCTATCGAAGAATCGAAAGGAGGGCTGCGTCAAACTAATCCTAGGATTGCAACATGTTGACCGATGGTGATGATGATGAGCTACTTGCACTTCTTACATGCAACTGAGACGTATAATGCTACCAGTTTAAAGGAAAATGTTAGATAAGCATTCATGATACACGTGTAACTAATTTTTTTCTGCAGAGTAATTTGATAATTATTGTTTAGTCAGGAATTACTATAAATTAGTCAATTGGTATTTCCAAAGCATACATGAGATAGTAGTGTTAAATTATGTACATGTCGAAAAAATCACTATAGACTACTCTCCTACCTCGATAGCTGCAATACCACCCGAGAGGAATTCTAAAATTCCGGGAGGCTATAGAAATTACCAAAAACCCCGAAAATTACCACTGGATGGATGATTGTACGCTATCTGATCTAAAGAGAATATTCAAAATTATTGGTCATAATGTCGGCCACGGTGGCGGTGTGGTTAAGTCCTCGCCTGCTAACCTTAGGGTCACGGGTTCGAGTCCCGCCTGAGTGGGTTATTTCACCACTCATTAGCTCATGTGTGTGCTCGTTGATGTTGAATTGTTAATACCCTGATGTAAAAGCAACTTGTGCTGTTTTCGGTGGTAGTGGAAAATAAATAAAAAGAATAGTTGTTGATTGTTGAATGCATGACCGGACAACCATCTCAACCAATCAGAGCCAACCTATGGCTCTTATTCACCTACGTAAGATGGCCGAAGACGCGTAGAGAAACTGTTGCCGCCCTAATGCGGAGGAATGCTCGAAAGCCGTTATCAAATATCTACTTTGATTTCCCCATGTATATTCCATGTAATCTACTCCTGTCCCTACGTGCGCGGGAAATAAAAATTGTTCATACATGCCTGTCTTACAGTCTATCTTCCTAAATTTATCTTCATGATCCAGCCTGTTATAATACACAGGTATTTTTAGTATATTTGTAAAATCTTCAGAGAACTTATCCACCCTAAAATTCTGCAGGGGAATCATTTTGTACATTAACCTATGATCTGCTAATGTATCCCAACCTATTTCTTCTTATGAATCCGAAAACATCTAAATATCTCGTCACACGTTTTAACGAACCTAGCTGCTCTTCGCTGCGCACTAGTACTTTCATCAACCTCATGCATTTTGATCCCTTGTATGCGCTGCATACCCAAGGCAGGACCTAACAAGAACTCGGCTTGAGTTTGGTTTTCGTCTCACACGCTTTTAATCCTTCGAAAATAGAATATTTAAGGCTTGGGTAGGAAATCCTTTTCACCCGTTGATTCCTTCAAGAATTTCTTTCGAGATTTCTATCGATCCTCTCATATTCCGATTTTGGATCGGACATCGTAGGAGCAAATCACAGTTTTTAACGGACGAATGTATTCAAATAGAACAGTAAAAAAATGCTATATTACTCTTGTAAGGCTTCACCTGGAGTATTCATTAAACATCTTGGATCCAATGAATAAATATAATTTGAGAACTGAGTTAGATACTAAGAAAAGCAGCGTATTCTGTTACAAATTCCTATGAGTGTACGTAAAGTGCCACTAGGCTTTTGGAAGAGGTTGGATGGGAAATTCTAATAAACTAGAAGATTGTCACAAGATTTAAAGTGAAGTGACTTAAGTAATCCAAATGACTCAATTTCGAAACACTGCCGATATACTCCTACTCCCACACTACATAAACGGGACGGACGGAAGTGACAAATTAAAAGAAATCAACCGTCGAACCAATCTATGCAAGAATTCGTTTTTCCCATGTACCATACGCAACTACGACCCAAACAATGTAAAAATCTCTTAAGCACATCACACACCATGCTTCATTACTAATGAAATGTTTTTAGGTAAAGTTCACGGCTAATAAACCATCACCTCCTCTTACACGATTTTGCTGCGCCGCGCAAGTTAAAATGTAGATGTATGTGCTATTATTTACGATATATTTTACAGTAGTATTTCATTAATACAACAAAAATTTTTATTGTTTATATTATTAATCTTTTTAGTTAACTTTTTCCATCAGTCTCCAACCGACCCTGGAGCCCAACTCGATCGCTGACAAAGCCATATTCCCTTGGGGTCTCTATCAAACACTTTGATGAACCCTACTCTATGGTATTTCGTGAGCAATGAACTTCGTAGGGAGTCATTAAATGAGGTGGAGGAAGTAAGAAAGTAGTCTGGAAGATGCAGAGACAGGAGAAGTGGATTGAGGCTGTTAATAATTAATGGGAGGTCTAAGACTGCCATAGAATGAATAATGTTGGTTAAGCGGTGAAGCAATATGAATTAAATGTTAATTTATATTACAATAAATTGTGAATTGAAACAGGATTATGTAGAAAAGATAAAGGTGTAGAAAGCTTTGGATGGAGAGTTTAGAATCTGTAGCGAATGCTAAGTGTCTTCTTATGTTGTTTTCAGTATTTTTGGAGAGATCATACAAAGAACCGTAAAAAAATTGGAAGTGGAGTTACCATGAAGTTCTCAGAACACTTATCACTATCATTATTATAATGCTAATTTAGGGCTGTGATATCCCCTATAAGCTATTCTTCCCCAATGCAAATCGTTCCTGCTTTAAATTCTTCTTCGTGACTTCCGCTTTCCCATTCAGAGCATTCATTCATTGATTTCTTCCCTCTGTCGCGGTTACCCCATATCCTCCCCTCCAAATGCCATTAATTTTCAAAATGTTCTCTTTCCATATCTCCGACCATATCTCCTACCTTCTTTCTCTTGCCATTTTTATCACTTCATAATCCATCCTCCATTCGTCCTTCCGGAAATTCCTCTACATCCTTCTTCACAGCCATATCTCAAAAGCCTCCACTTCTCTCCTCAATGTGGACAAATATCTGAAGTATTAGATGCAATCCTTCAAATTAGTATTAGTAGCATAATGTTCCGCCTATTCTAAAAGGAGCGTAAAATATACCTCATATAATTTTTATTACTATGGTGGAAGTTTTCAGAAACTTCAACGTGATATGACCCTTCGTACCTTTGGTGGACAATCCAATTTTTCAGGTCTGTGCATCATATAGCACGATGGGGCAAAAACGACTCCCCAACTAGGCAATGACAGCACGTCCTTAATAATCGGATCATTCCACAGCAACTCAACCAAGGTACCACACTCACCCGCTCCGATTTTCATAATTTTTCCCATTAAATAGATTTAACCTTAGTTAAGAAATATCCGAAATATTTTAGTCAAAATGCAAATACTCTCTAAGATATGAGTAATTGTATACACCAAGGCACAGAGGAAAATACTATCCACAAGTCAAATTGTGCTTATCAACCATTTCTGTGCCACTGTAAAAACTAAAGTAAGTCAGCTAAGCTAGTCAAACTTTTGGATATGATGGACATGAAACTCTAGTCTTTAAAACAGTTGTTACAAAGGTTTTGACTTGTCAGATGTTTTTGCTATAAATATTCAAACGTGGCTTCTACTTGGTGTCCCTTTTTTGTTATTAGAAGTTGTAAAAATGGTATTTTGCAACAAAAAAATGGCGCAGTGGTAGTTGCCAGTAAATTTATCAACAAATAAGCAAGCAATTAGACCAAATCCTACACTCATTTAAAGTTGCTAAAATTTACTATGCTTATTCCAATTTGAATATTTTTACCATGTTAAATGTGATTTACTTATGTGTCTAAAAATGTCATTATTTTGAGGAAATCTGTCAAAACTGCAATGTTTCAATATTCATAGCAAAAAATGTTGCGGTTTTGATGTATTCTGACGTAGTACGCTGGAAGTTATGAGATAGAGTTTAATTAGATTAGGAAATTTCTGCATGCGATCCAGTCTTCTTTTTAATCTAATTGTAAGATCTGATGATGAATAATTGGGTTATTCCTCAGGTATCTTGGGTACACTAATGAAACCCAACATGGTATATTTTTTTTAAACCTAGTAGCTCTACCTTGCACATTGTCTAAGTCTTTGCACATCTCTTGTGAATCTTAAAACCTCATTTCCAATCTTTCAACTTTAGAGTGTTATCTTTTGTTTTCTTTTTCCCTCGGTGTTAGTGGCTCCGAAGCTTGCCATCAGTATTCTTATAATGTTTTGCAGCTTATGCAGCGCAGATCTCCATGAATGAGGAAAAATATCATAAAATGTTACTACGGTCATTTTACTTCTTTGAGCTATCTTTCTTTTTGAGGTTTTCTCGAAATAACATGCTGGAAAATTTATACCCAAGAAAAAGACCCGAGAGAAATAAATCCCGCACGATTTGCATCTTTATTAATTGAGGAATATTTAAGCTTCTTAACAGCGTATAAGAATGCATTGCTCGTATGACCTTATAATAGTCTACCATGTTTAAAGAAACCTCATTTCTAATTTATCGTAAAGGCAATCTGCTCGGAAATTCCCGTTTAAATCATTTTATTCATTTCAGATATCAGTTTTTAAAACGGAATAGTGATACTTTTGTACAAATATGGATATCACTCATTATTATGGATATGGATGGATATAATATGGATATGGATATTGATAGATATTACTCATTAATTAAGGTAATAGGTAATGAATAGGGGAGTGACTTTAAATTGTTTGACTGTCTTCAATGCACATAAGATTCGTTGTAAATCAACACCAGTCTGCATGTCAATCTCTTCGCCAGTTTTTTTTCTTAAACACTACCGACACTACTAAGCAGCCCAGGAAATGTAAACCAATGATGATTTCCTATGATCAATGATGCCTATTTTGTCATGTAGTCCTGTTTCTAAGATTTCTTTCTGCAGTTTCGGGTGGTAAACCGATCACTCTGTGACAATAAGTTATTATATATACTTTTGCGATTCCTATCCAAATGAATTTCAATGCTTTATTATTATAATGTGTTGTGCAATAATATCTTCCTTGCGTGCATTGAGTGCGTTTTGGCCTAGAGAGGACCAACGTTTATGGAAAAACTATACAGTACTACGATCGTATATAAGAAATCCGAAGAATTTCCTCATGCATTCATGGTACCCAGTGATATTTCCCTCTCATGCTCTTGACATTCTCTGCCTTTTCGTGTCGTCAAAATCTCCCGTTTTCTCCACCCTCCGTTGACAGCGCTCACCTCACATACCACTTCGTTCAATCCCCCTTTACCCCATTATCTCACTCGGATTTATTTTCGATTTTTCTGCGTTCTTCGATTTTTCTCTCCACGACTTCCATTCCCATTCTCCCATGTATGACATCATTTTGTTTGCCCTTATCTTCTTCCAGCTAAGGGTTTTCATTGTTCTCTTTACCTCGGATCTCAGGAGGGTTCATATTATTATTCAAATCCTTTCCGAAAGACATGGTTTCTAAGCACTATGAGAATTAATTCCCTATTAAGATTTACGATTTTTTTAATCGCTTTTCCTCGTCATTTTTCTTTGTGAATGCATCTCCTGCCAGCTTAATAGATAGTAATTTATTTTCAATTTGTAGTTTTCACTGTTTTCATCAATCAATCACCGTGCGGCTGAATTTTCATTGAATCAATTTTAATACGATTTGCTACAACTTTCATAGTTCAATGCAAAAGTAGACTCAATGGCCATAAAGAGTATTTTTGGAGATAATAAACACACAAGTAGTGTCTAATGGAAATAAGATGAATGCATACGTAGTGGCCTAAATGATGTTCTCTTAGGCTTTGTGAACAATGTTACCACCATTGAAAATTCTAAAAATCTTATTAAGACGTGAAAAATGTAATAATTATTTGTTAAAATTTGTACTTATATAATGATTTGATTTTTCCCGGCTATAGTATTTCATATTGATATATTATTTAAATTTTATTCTTAATTCTTTAATTAGTTCCAGTTCCCGACAAGTAAATTAATAGAATTTCTTCCATGCATAAAAAACAGTTAATTAGCAATTGATCACATTGCCTTTGACACTGACTACTATTATCTACATCTACCTATTTTATCCACCGCAAGGGCGTGTGCCAGTGGGTGATAGGTCATCAGCAGTGAATATGATAATAAGCTAAAAAAAATAATGTCCTACTTCCCTGTGATGCTATGTAAAAATAGGTATTTCAGCAGCTCAATAAAATCGTACATGCTCCTTCCATGCATTCAATGAATTTTAATCTATACTCTCGCCTCATCTCTTTAGCATCGAGTTCCGTCCACTTATAAAGGCATCTAGGTCATGGAGATAAAAAATTCTATTTCAAGATTTTACAAGAAATCATCTAGATGTAGCCTTCACATTTTAAAATTATTGATCAACGAAAGCACAAAAGAACACCTTATCAACTCACGTATAAAGAAGCCTGCATCTGTGTTAATTGTATTTTCTTAATTATATACACAACCGAAGCAGTCAGCTCATGTTATAAATTAGTAGTTGTCGAGGATTGGCATTAAATAATAGGTGAAAACACCTAACTAAAATTTATCGTTAAACAACGGTTACTTGAATAGTTTCTTATATCGAATAAAACTATTGAATCGTTGTCATTCTTAAAAGTTATTTATGAATATAACTTTTATCGGTCATACTATTACTTTCAATTCAATATGCATGGAATACTAGGAGAGGTGTCTCAATTTATATGAGTATTAGTAGGTTATCATAAGAGTTTAAACTTTCGTCTAAAATTTGAGCAAGCGTGCCTACCTTTTAAGTAAATTGAATATTTGAGATGAAACCACTCACATCTGGAGCGAAAAGTGTTTTATCCACGAAATGCTACGACGAGATTATCTTTTTTCTTAATTCACTTGAGAGGATATCGATGTTCTCGCCGATGTATTTTGCCTTCAAACATCCGAAAACTCAGGCCCTTCAATCTTGCATGCGCTCTGAACAGATGAGATGGAGGGAAAGCGAGGTGGGTGTGGGAGAGGGGAGAAAAGGGTCCCGGAGTGGTTGAATCCAAGCCAACCCAACCTAACCCTTTTACCCTCACCTCTCCTACCTCCCAATGCGGCTTGGAATCAATTCTTCGCTCTGAGGCCATTTCCTTCCGCTCTGCATATTTCAACTCAGGTTGATCTTCATCCCGACAACCTTTCCCCATTCTCCGATACTCCCGTTCATTTCTCCCTCCCTCTCTCTCTCTCTTTCCTTTTTCCCTCCACTCCTGCTCTCTCTCTCTTTTCTTCTCTCCTCTGTAAACTCACTCCCACGCCCTCTTCCGGTCAGTTCGATCAACACGGACGGCGTCGAATATGGTTTCTTATTCTCCGGATCTCCAATTCGTCTTCATGAGTTACGGTGAGGGACTTGGGGTGCAAGTAAAAGTGACGGTAGAGTAACAGCTTTCTTTATGGTTTCGTGAGACGAGATCACCGTTCTGAACTGAATTTTGTACGTTCTGTGTCATCCCCGCATCAAAGGTCTGCGTTGAATCTTACATCCGTCAGTTTCTCCGGATTCCTCCATTTCTGTCGTGGGCTGCCTCCATTATAGTAAACAACTATAAAAATCGGTTTTATGTTGAGATGTGGATGATTGATAAAATCATTCTTATGATACTCTTCTCATGTCAAGTAATGTGATAGTTACTGCTGATTTCGAGATATGATTGATTCAGTCATTCAAAGTTAGATGAAATAAAAGAATTCAGGGGGATAGCGAGTACTTCGAGTAACTATCGAAGACGAGTTAAGGAGAGTAAAAGAAAAGGAAGTCAGATGAAATTTTACAAGCGAAATGAAAGAAACTTATCGATTCTATCCTTAAACAAATTTGGAAATCAAACGAAAGAATGCTGGAAAGGGATGGAACTATACCAAATTGAGGTATACAAGGTAATTTATGATGAAAAATTATTCATATTGAGTGGAAGACTAATTTTAATTGACACTTCATTGGTAGAGAGAGAGAAATTTCACAACGCAATGAAATCATTAAGGAATGGAAGAATGCAATTTTCGCGAAATACTTTTTCTTTTGGGGAAAAAATCGTGAATTTATTGTAATATCACTCATAAGTTCGACAGAAGTTTCTAAATGTAAATGAAATAAAAAATTTTCGTAATTTTATTCCGAGCTAGAGTGACAGAAAAATGTCAGAAGCATTAGAAAGCACTTCATTAGAACTTACAACTGAAGCATGTTTTTTGTAACAATGGGTCATTGACGATTACAGCAGCAGATAAGTTTATACGGATGGATGCATTCTAAATGCAATACTACAGGAGAATGATGAAAATAAAATGAATATATGGAGTAACCAACATCTTGTCAGAAGTGAGGCATTATAATGTAAAAGTTAAGAATTATAGAATGGTTTTCTTAGATTTGAGGTTCCCTTAGTGGGAGCGCTTGGACGGCTTAAACACCGAATTCCATCATTTTTATAATTATTCTTGTCGTTTACATTGATTCATTTCCTCTCTGTCATGGCCTTCTCAGTTTTATGCATTCTTCCTTCCATAAGGCTGTTAGAACACATTCACTTGTATCACTCGTTCCATCCATTTCCTCTAGCTCCATCTAATTTTCTCAAGTACCTCATATTCCATCCACTAAATGGCATGCACTTTGAAAGGGATGGAAGATATGGAATTTGCATTGTTGGACAGAACCTGACACAGAGATTGAACCGTAAGATAATGGGTTTCTTATCTGCTCCGAAAGCTCGCAAGGTCTCGGCCTCTCTGCTTGGACGGTGGTGACTCGGAGAAGTCCCCCAAGACCTCACTTTCTTATCACGTTCCTTGCCTGCAGCTTATACCACCCACATAACCCTTACTGGAGGCTCATCCTCTCGGTTAAGGAACGGTGGATAGGTTGGCATTTGATGGGGGAAAGGGTAAGAGGCTATTCGAAAACGGTCAACGGGTGGGGAGGAGGGGGAGGGACGATTTCCTGGGAGGTTAAGATTAGATGGAATAAGGAGTTGGAGACGGCATTTTGGAAAATTAATGAGGCGCATATGTCATGGAAAAAATTGAAGAAAACTATGTTTGATAGGCAGTTGGAGAAAAAAAAGCCGAGAATAATGACAAACAAAAGCTTCAGGAGGTGAATGAGTATCGTTGTCTGCAAAGCCGGTCTGGGAAGCCGAGTAACTGACTAAATAAAAGCATTTTAACGAACATAGATTCACCGAGAAAACGCATCATTCTATTCAATACCCTTCTAATAATAATGACAAACAAAAGCTTCAGGAGGTGAAAGAGTATCGTTGTCTGCAAAGCCGGTCTGGGAGGCCGAGTAACTGACTAAATAAAAGCATTTTAACGAACATATATTCACCGAGAAAACACATCATTCTATTCAATACCCTGCCTTGCGTTGCTATGACCATCTGTGGCATGAAAGGAAAGGAAGAAAAAGAATATTTTTCACAGAAAATCCCTTTTCATTGTGAAGCTAGTGGATTTACTACGTTTTTGTTTCAGCGTTTACTGCATAAAAATAAATATCAGAGGAGTTACCGACTCTGGAGCATGCGATAGTTCATGAGAGAAATATTCCATGAGAGAAGCAATCATTTTCTAAATTCAAACCGCACACTTGCAAAGATTGCCCTTGCGCTTTATTGATAGTCATAGCAAACGCAAGGCGTATTATAAATTTAAGTCGCTGGGATTGGAACGCCATCTCGGTCGGAATCATTAATATTCGTGGAAGTAGTACGTCTTTACCTTTATAATGCCCAATCAGAATTGTTGCTTCAATTAGATTGCTCATCACTTTTTAACTAATAATTGTGTGGCATTGCATTACTTTGGCTGATTGATGTTTCGGAGTAATATAATTGGCAAGCTAATTTTCAAATTCACAATGGTTGACGGTAATCCGAGAAAATCTAGATAGTTACGAAATTCCGTTGGAAATTTCACTACTTCGCTATGGTTTATCACGGAGTCATTGGATTTGTGTGTCACTGTTTGACCTGCGATTCTGTTTAGAATGATGTCATTCGTATTGTGTACGTCGACATTTTTAGCCGCAAGAATGGCTCTTCCGCTCAACCATGCGTGATTTCGATAACTTGTTTCGATGCTTTGTAAAACCTTGTCCACTAATTCTTCTTTTTAATTCTCAATGTTGCAGAAATGTGATGGGAAAGTGATTTTCGTAGGTTTATGGATTTGTAGGTACGGTGTCGTTACCGATCTCGAGTATTTTCTTGAAAATACGTCAGCTGTTGGATTGGTTTGAGGCTGAACCCTCATATTTGTTGTTAAATGCATTTTTTTGACTGCGCTCCAAAAAGTTGAATATTTCAATAAGGCATCCAATTCATCAGCTGATGTTTGGTGAGGCATTTCTGGAATCGTTAGCCGGAAGTCACCGGATAGTAACACAATTTCTTCACTAAATGGAACCTGATTATTTCGTAAGTCTTTCAATGTATGGTCTATCGCTTCCAATGAATTCCTATGAGCCATTATACATACAATGATTTTGCACTACTGAAGAACCTTTCCCATTCCTGATGTTTCGAAATGTTACATGTTGTGTTTTCTGTGAATTTCATGTTTAGTGAGAGTTTAAGAGCTGAATGCCATGCTCTTCCTCCTTCCATTAGGGTCACAGGAATGCCTGAAGAAGCAAGACCTGACGCAAAATGGCCATTTGAATGGCTTTTAACCTGGATCAAGGAAATTAGGAACGTTTTTCCAGTTCCACCTGGAGGGTTCAAAAAGTGTTTTCCATAAAAATGCGCATATTCGAAACCAACGTTGTGTCAAAATTTCAAGTCAACACACTTTTCGAGTTTTGCGAGCCCAAACATAGGTTGAATTTATATATATATATATGTCTTGGCCCTAGTTGACCTGGCGAAGTACAAATATTAGAGCCTTTTTGCTCTTTCTTCCTCTCTGTGTGTAGCCATTTCTTTTTCACTATTTCTAAATGAAATTTCTTCCATTAATCCGACCAAAATGACTGTCTTCTGCAGTCTTCCCGCCGCTCAACCATCCATTCTTTAATTTTCTCACGAAAAACATTTGTATCATGGAATTCTTGTGTTATTTCGGTTTCTATGAGGCTTTGTTCGACTATAAGGATACATTTTACTGTCTCAGATTTAGCTTTACTTCAATTTAATGCGTCTTATAACTCTTATACAATTTTTTTAATGCATCCGGACTGTTCTCTTGGCCCATATACCCCTGGGATCCCGATAGGCATTTGCCTGTCATCAGGTCTCCCAGGGGCTGAACCAACAGAGCTTCACAAACATCCATGCCCTAGGTGGAGACAAACCCACCCAGGCGGGACTCGAACCCGCGACCCATGGATTAGCAGGCGAGGACTTTACCTTGCCGCCAACTGGGCCGGCTATTGTAATTTGTAATTGTGTACCTCTTCGCATTTATGCATGTGATTTTTTTCTCTCACATCTTTCAGTACTTACTCCATTTCAATATCTTCTCCAAGTTCCCTTCTCATCCTCTTTCTGCCTCTGCCAGGACCACAATGTTTTCGTAACTGATGAAATGCTAGGAGTTAAATTTTCCGAGTGAAATTTCCAACCCTCTCCTTGATTTCTGTCATGGGTTTTTCGATAAAAAATTAAAATTTAGGAAAACACTTGCAAAACGTAGCAAAAACAGAATACAAGTAATATCGTGAATACACCCACTTCTTTTATCACGCTCATCCCGACTTGCTGTAGTAATTAATTTCATCCTTCCCATTTCTACTAGGCTCGAGCATTAGATTACGACGCTTGTATTAAATAGGAGAAGTGTTGTTTTCACGCGAGTGAGCGACTCGTGAAAAATTCACCCACAAAATTAAACCCGTCCAATCTTAAGCACCCCGGGGTAGATGAGGTAAAAATAAAGAAGTGCTGGGCAAACCGCACCAGTCAGAAGTGGAGCGTTACGGGCCATTAAGCTCAGAAAGAACTCTGAAAAAAAAAAAAAAAATATATATATATATAGAGGCATTATCTTCTCCCAGGGCAACCAACCCCACCCATATCTGAGTGAACACGCTCTGAGTGATAACGGACCCTGGACGAGGGGAGGGGCCACAGATTTTTTCCTTTCAGCGGTTGGCAGGGTGCCAGTCGGGCAACTCCTGGAGTGTGGACAATGAAAGGAGGGTCCTGACAGCGGCCGGAGATGAGTAAGAATGGTCGAGGGGAGGAGGGAGGGAGTGTTTTGAAGAGGGAGAAGGGTGCGAGAGATACGGGAAGGATTCCCGATGTTGGCAGGACTGAATGGGGGAACGCTTGGCCCAATCAAGTGCCGTCGCGGTAAAAAAAAGTTGTGCACACAACATTTTTTTAAACGCACATTCTGGAAAGTAAAATGGGGAAAGGCAGGCTGCGATGAAATCGGAGAACAATGAGAGGTCATCGTTCCGCTTGCGGTGCTGTGACGGAAAACCTTTCGGCGAACGGAAGAAAATCTGCGGTGTTCTCCGGCTCTAAATGGTGCCATTTCTTTTTCTACCAATTTGTGTGGAATCAGATATTCCCATTTCGAAATCTGACTGAGCAGGGTAAAAGGGTCATCGAACATCTTCATTATTAATTTTCTCCAGGTGTAAGACGGCGTAATAAATCATTGCTGCCAGTGTGAAATGCAAGCGAGTGTGATGAAATAGGAATAATTTCCTTCATAAAAATAACAGTGTATATATTAATTGCGATTTGTGTCACACCGTAAACGTTATAATTTTACGCAATAAAATTTTATTAGGAAATCCCAGTTTACCAGAGATTTAAATGTCAAATTTAAGTTCATTTGAATAAGCTCAGAAATGGCAGAATGAGCTGCCCTGTTGTTGATGTAACAGTATATAGTTTACGTTCGTTGCGAGGCAAAGGAAATATTCGTCTCATGTACTAACTATAGCATTTCAGAGCCCCTCAACTCTAGCGAATATGTATTAATAATAGCCTATGAAAACCCTCTAAGTACGAAAAGTCTCCTTCGTTAAACATGGTATTAATTATTATTACGTTTTATAGGCTCCAGGGCTCATGGAGTCCTCTGCTACTGCCAAGTATGGCGTGAACTTACTGTAAATGCCTGCTTACACGATACATTAACACGTACGAGTTAATGTGTAAATGCATGAACGCGAAAATGCACCGTGTAACCGCACCAAAATGTACAAATGAATGAATACGTGAATAGAAAATAGAACCTGTACTATTTGGTTCATGCATTCGCACAAGTTGCGCTGAAACCATTCACGCAAATGTACATGAATCCGTGCGTGTTAATGTATCGTGTAACCAGGCCTTAATAGTTGCAAAATCTATTCTCAATTGTTGTTTAGAGTATAGTCATCTTCCTGGCTGGCTTCATTAGGTGTTTTTGCTATTTCCTTAGCCGATCTTATGAATCTTCGGAGAAAGAGATAAAATGGAAAAGGCTCTCTTGAAATTAATTTCACTCCTTTCAGGTATAAAATCTTTATTGGATAGGTTTGTTGGCAGGGGAAGTTTAAAAATAGTATGAGAATCTAATACCATCTTCCAAGAAGAAGTGTGGCGTTGTATAGTTCCGATATCTGATCACTTTAAAGGGAATGAAAAGAAAAATTACAGACCTTTGCAGAGTGAGAGTGGAGAAAACTAAAGAGGGAAAGATAGATGGAGAGAAAGATAAATGAAAAATTTAAACATTAAAGGAGTGGGAAAGAGTTCGATGGAGAAAATATAAGACAATATAAGAGTAAGAAAAACATTTAAAGAGGTAAATAAATGTTGAAGAGGGTTATAAATGGAAAGCAGTTGGGTAAGCGAAGAAATGGAGGACAAGAATAGGTGTAGTGGACGACATGGCGATAAGATGGCTCTAAAATATATTTAACAAAAAAAAGATTGAATGGTTGGAAAGGGTACGTCCTTAGAAGTGGAAGAGCAGGAATGGACAACCCTCAGGTTAACCTACAAATATTGGTAAAATACTCATAATAATGGGGTTGGGGAAGGATGAAAGAATTTAAATTTCGAAGAGAATGAAGAGAGGTGGGTAGAGAACTGAAGAAAGAAATCAAGAAGAGTTGGAGGTGTTTTAGGAGAGGAAGTTTCCTGTATATAATCCAACTTTTGGCCAAATTCTGATCTAGGATGGTGGAAAGATATCAAGAGAGATTTTCACTCCTTAATGGGAAAGCTACTGTTGAATAAGCAAGAGGACAGTAGTCGCGGGGTATAGTGAGGCGTCGAAATATGTAGAGGAAATTAGGGATAGAATATTTGGGTTTATTGGTGCATGATATATTATTGCGGCAACCGGGACCTTTCCAGGAGTTGGCGGAGCGCAGAAATAGGCGGAGGGGCCATAAAAATTAATCAAACAAGATTTCTCCGAGCCGACATTAATATTCCAACACCGCACACCCTCTGCCCAATCTCCTCGTTTCCCGGCCTTCCTCTCCGCCACCAGCATCGGGTTTGCTTTGGCCCGCACCCATTCCGAGAGCACAGTTAACCGACTCGAAACCTCCAGATATGGTTCCTTTTACGAGAGCCCAAAACCTTCCTTCCTCCCTCGCTAGCCCCCGACCTCCTACCTGCGCGGGAAGGAGTCCCAATCATTCCGACCCTTCCGCTCTCTCGCACTCGTGAATATTCATCGCGTCCTTCGACCCACTGCCTATAGACTCACTCTGGGCCGTGTGGTGATGGAATTGAATTTAAATATCTCCCGTGATAAACACAATGTACCGCATGGTAGAGGATCAATGTATCGCCGCTGTGATGCAACCGGAGTTTCAAACGATCTTGATGATGCGATGTAACGGAAGCATTTGGAGCGCTTTACAGGCTATTTTTCATATCATGAAAAGACCTGAAGGAGGTAGGGATTACAAAGTTGACTGTGCACGTTCGTGAAGTACAAGTCATCGGAATTCTTGAGCATTGAAACCCAGTGTATTTTACGTGCAATGTTAACTGTGATTGAAATAGTTTCTCCCCTACCAAACCAGTGACGAGGATAAAATTTAGAACTACTTTTTAACATGATTTACAGTTGTATGCTTAACTTTATGTAACTTTCAGGAAAAGTTTACAATTTGGTACGTTCCACACTACTGTATTGCTATCGACTATAGTTAATTCGTTTGTGACTATCCCTAAAAGGCTTCTTATCCAAAAGGAAAATGATGATTTTTTTAACAACCCTCTACATTTTTATCGATAAATAGTAGATAATATAAAATGTAAATTAAATATTTTTCCTGGATTAATTACTATACGTGATATTTTGCCGTATTTGGTGGCTCCAGAGGTATGAAAAAGAGTTAATGTAATGAGATGTGAGAGCAAAGGCGTAGGAGTGGCTGATGAAAGACGAGCAGTTTGCCCAAAGGTCCCAAGACTCTCTTTTATTCCCTTTAAGGATTTCTTAATGGGTTATGGATATCATCAAAGGATTAAGCAAAAGGTGAAGGTTAAAACTTCGTCAGCTAATATCTCAAAAGGTTAAATGCTCTTTTAATCTTGTGTAAGGTTCACCCGTTTCCATTTTACACAGCAAGAACCAAACTTTGATACTATCCGTTTAATTCATTAGTGCAGGAGTTCCCAACCTTTTATCAACTGCTTATCACTTGAAATTTTTAGAAATTTTGGCGTAACAACAGTCCTATATTTTTTTAGAGCATATATTTAATGTCGGAAAAGTGCCCAATGGCTTGTTTTATTTTAATGAAATTACTGAGAAAACTTCATATTTAATTATTACTGCACCTGTATTTCGATTTGTCGACCCTTTGTCAAGACAACAATAAATGCAATGGTTTGAGGCGTAACTTGATGAAACTCCTTCATGATTAGGAAAGAAGAAAAAATTAGCTAGTTCCACAAATATTTAATCACATGCGACCGGTTTCGATACAGTGTAGATGATACACTGCCAGAAGATCATACACTGTATCGAAACCGGTCGCATGTGATTAAATATTTGTGGAACTAGCTAAGTTTTTCTTCTTTCCTAATCAAGACAACAATAATTATATATAGATTTTTTTCAACTTTTTCATGCTAATTTTTATTTGAAATGTTTAGAGATGCCAGCACCCGGCAGACGGGCAGCAGAGTAAAGTTTTCGTGCTCACGCACACAGAGGCCCTTACTAGCCTATCGCTCGTATCACCCACACGTACCACTTGAAACGTTCCCACCTACTACCAGTGGTACGCGTACCACCGGTTGGGAACTCCTGCATTGGTGAGTTGAGATTATGTTACACCGCGTCTAACGAAGTTAATCGAACTGGCTGAAGTAGATTACTGTACTCATCAACTACTCATCTGTCACCTTGATTTTAATAATTACACTAGCAGGCCAGCTGCCTGCTTTGCAGGTACATTTCATAAGCATTTCGTATGCAGAGAGAAGTAAATGGCTATTTTATAAATAGAGAAATGTGTCCCACTCTAATTATCCTATATTTTTGTACCTTTTTCTACACCAAATTTTTGTTATATATTGTCTCCCACTCTCAAAAACCACGTTTTTTTGCATTTTTCTCTGCACCACAAACTGATAAAAATCTAAAACTACCACCAAATCATACAGACAGAGAATCCACACTCAACGCACCAAACCCCATTCTTTTAGCTCAAAACTTGGGAGAGAACAAAAAAATACGGATACAGAATGACGGACTGACTGACACGCTACAAAATTAATATATATATAGATTATGTAGAAATTGGTACAGCACATTGTTGGAGTTTCCTATATTGTTAAATGTCATCAAAGGCTTTTCTGGACTGGCGTGGTAGCAAGAGTACCTACTGGCTCCGCACCCAGAGTGACCGTGTAAAATCCCGGCTAGGGCTAGGGCAGATATTTTTCATCGGTATAACGACCATAGCTTGAGTACTGTGTGGAGAACTCTTCAAACACAGTAATCCGTCCGTCAGATAGGACATTAAACCGTGCCCTTGGTTATGAGTAGTTGAATGTCAACACCGGGTGTCCTCCACCCTTCCTTCATTTCCTACCTCAGGCCAACTATCTATTATCGTGAATGCAGATGTCTTTAGGTATCAGTCACCTCCTAATATAACAGCAATATATTAAGGATTAGTGCGCAGTGAACCTGACTGTAAGAAGTATTTTTTTATCTTAATAGATTTTTTCATCGGTATTCCCATGTTGACTTTTAGTCCTGTGTGATGGTTTACTTCCTCTATTCCTACGTATTCGAAAAAACGTAGAATTCAGAATGGTGCAAATGACAGTAATCAGTCGCATCCCCCTTTTAACGAAAAGTGAATGACATATGATCATGTAAGAAAGTTTCTTATTTGTGTTTTAGGCATTTTTTGGAATCTATTTAAATATAATTATGCATTATCAGGAATGATAATCTCCTGCAGTTAACTTGACTCATTATAAAGCGTTCTGTTCACTACAGCGGAAGCTACCAACGTTTCACCCTCTCAGCCATTTATAATGCTTTCTCTTCTCGTTTGTGTTTTCGACTCTGTATCCACACATATAGGTTCACCAGGCTCGGGGGAAAAGAGCAAGAATCGGAATTGAAGGCAAGCGGGAAGAGTGGAGAAAAACTTGGCGTCGGCATTAGCCTACTTTTAACGAAAGACACCAAGGAAACATGGCTTAACGTCCCATCCGACGGATGGAATACTGAACTTGAATACTCTCCGCAAAGCATTCCTCAGTGGGAATAGTAAATCTCTTATCGGTCAACTTCGAGGTCGTGGGTTCGTGTCCCACGCGGGGAGAATTTTCACTTCGCCGGGATGTTTTTGTAGTTCATTCAATAAATTGTAAAGAAGAATTCATAGTCCTCAAGTAGCTGAAAAAAGAAAGACATTTTTAATAAAATTTTGATTTTCAAGAGGTTTATCAATGAATAATATCTACTACTACAGGGTTTTGAACTTGGACCCGTCTCTGTCACCATGCTGCCTATGATCTGTCTTACTCGTGGAATGATATAGATATTTGATTGGTCCGCATGGCAACCTAACTATCTATTGACCTTCTGTAGTCATCTTTGGTCCCGTCTTAACGATTTTCTCCTCCAACAACACGGTTTCTCTCCTCTCCGTCATCTGTTTTCCCTCGTTCTTCTCCCCTCTCTCTCTCTGATTTTCCGCCCCCCCCCCCTCCCCCCCCCCCCCGCCCCAGCCATCAATATCAAGGCGCCGTCTCCTCGGGTGAGAAGTACGTTGGGTGTCCGCCCTTTACCCTTTAGCAAAACCATTTCCTTCCTCTCTGCTTCTATCAATGCGTGGAAAGAGCAGCCCAACGTCAACCTTGAGTTTTGCAAAGGAGTAGATGATTTGGTTCAGGACAGCATGCAACTTTTGGAGCGTTTGGGAGAGGCGTAGGCAACCTTTCAAGTCTAGACGCTACAATATATATCCCAAAACGTGGAGCAGATTCACTTCCTAGCAGTGGCAGACTTGTATTTTGCAGCAGTGGTAGACTTGTGTTTTATGTACTCAAACGGCTGAGGTAATATCATTATGTCTAACCAAAGCTTTAACCTTAAGTTATCACACAATCCATGGCCGAGGCGGGAGTAGAACCCACTACCTTTGGATTATCGGGTCGGTACCTCACTGAGATGTCTACCGTGGTCAGCATGTTAACTTCTTCATATATTTTACACTTCACTACAACATCAGGTTGGAAACCACTATCAGATGATATGTTGATGAGAAGACAAAATCTACACAAAGGCTTCCGAAAAGATATTCTTGTGAAATATTAATTTATTCGGGATTAATTCCACTTTTGTTCATTTTATGACGATATTTTGCCAGCACTCCTACTGGTTTCCTCACGTCTGCTGAAGTGTTGATGTCTTCTGTATCTAACGTCTTATATACCTAGGTTCAGCATTGCAATCCAAATTTTCATTTTTCCGAGAATTTGCTGAGCATTTCTTTGTGTTTCTATTTTAGAAATGTTAATTTCAGCCTCTTCGTAAACAGTTCATTGGCCAGAGGGCTTGTTTGCCAGATACGCTTTCTGATGAACCCATTTTCATCTAAAATACTCCTAAGATAATCAAAATCCGGAATTGTATTTATTTAAGGCTAACATTCTTAACGCTTATCCTATTCTCTTTGCTTGCAGAGAATCTTATGACGTTCGTCTTCCTGTGGATTTCGCATTCCTGATAATTTATAATTCTGCCTATTTGTACGCTTCTAAAAAATTAATTCATACTTTCTTACTGCTTTGAGCTATTTAAATTTCCTACAGTAACTTCTTTTTTCAACGTGATATTGTTGCATCTCAATGAAAACTAGGTTGTGTAAAATATAATCAACAATTACTCAACATTATTCATAATTATGCGATATTGAGAAATCGTATCGTGAAATGAATTTGAGAAAGGTATTGGGAAAAGCGAATATCCCAATGGAGTCACCGAAGGCTCTATGAAAGACTGGAAGACAAAGACTTTATGAACAGATTCGTTCGATATATGAGGTAGATTTTGGCTGGAGGTTTCGTAAATCGATATTAATTGCTAACCTGAAAAAGAAGAGAGTGAATGTTTGAAAGGACTATATGACGACTAGTTTTATCTCACACGTGGCAAAGTGGCATGCCTTGACATAACAAACAGGAAGCTAAAGGGCTCTTAGGAGAAGATGAGCTTGGTTATGGAAAATTTATTTCAACCCTTGAATTACCATTAATAATAAAAAGTGAAAAGGAATATTGAGTACAACCAGGATTTTTTGCTTGTTCCGTATGCTTTGAAAAGGTATTTGATAGTGTACATTAGATTAAAGTAATTAATGCGCAGAAAAATATTAGGGTAAACTGAATGGATTGACGTCTTATTGGAAACTTATGCGTATAGTATTGTGCTCAAGTAAGGATACTATGTGGAAAAAGATGGGCAAAAATATAACGGGGAGTTAGACGAAATTCAATCAAATCATTAACATGTGAAGTAAGGCTTGAAATTTTAAGATGGAGATAGAGGAATAGGAAGTCAAAAACTATAACAATAATCCGAGTAAATAGCGCCAGGTTCTCATCACAGACCGCTAAGTGAAGAACAGATGGAAGCTAAGCGACGAGAAATCTAGAGTAGGTAGGTATATTAAAATCGGACATCAAATGATCATCAGTGATCCATTACGATAGAAAGAGTAAATACTAAAAATTTCAAGAAAGCGTAGAGCAAAGCAGAATGCATTGGAAAAATTAAGAAAAATAGGAGACCGAAATAGCTGTGCAGAAAACGATATTAGAAAATAAACAGTTAAATCAGTAGAGAAACTACGGCTGAAATGCGTCGTTATCAGGGATGTTGGAAGAATAGAGGCAGTGTGCGGGTTGGAATTGAGAATAAATGACGGTGACAAGATGACCCCGGCGCGATAAGGTAAAAAATGCTGAAGTAATTAAGTATTATTAGTTCATTAATTGCCCGACTCACTTATATATACTTTCCTTTTCTCGACGCTTTCTCTGTGGTTTGAAAGAAGATGCAATGCATAATACCTTCCAAGCCTCCGCAAGGTTTTGTGGTAGGTGGTGAACCACCACAAGGTATGCATTTTAATGAGGAGTGGACTAAATTTACACTTACTGTCATGCAGGCATGCAAATTACTAGTTCATGCATTGCCTAATTATATGCAACTGAGGCATATTATGCTATTGCTAATTGGATAATGTTAGGTATGTAATCATGAGGCACTTGTAGTGTAGTTCACACGAGGTAGGGCAATTATCAATAGTTAGGCATTTCCAAAAATACATTAGTTAAAGAACTCTTTTTTCCAAAAGCATTAATGGGTTGATAAGGTCAAAAAATGTACATGTTAAGAAAATTACTACGTACTACTCTTTTGATTCATAATCCGCAATTTTCATTCTATATTCTCCATATCTTCGCTGTAATCAATCACTGTCCCTAATTGTTTGTGGAAAATGAATTTTTAGAACTCCCTGTCGATATACTGTCATGGTGCGGTTGAAAGTTATGGCCAGCTTAGTATCATCACGAAAATGATATGTATTTTAAATTGTTAAGTGTAGACTGGAATATAATTACAAATGGGTCATTCCATCTCAATTCAACAAACGTTTGTCCCTTAGGGTCTCAGATTTTGATAAAAATTGGTGCATGACCTGGGTATGTTTAGATTACGGAAAAAAGTTTCGGCCGATTCTGAGATGGAGTATTTGAGAAAAGTTTACTAACAATCTTTTAAACATTAGTAATTAACAACACAAGGGTTTAGAAGAAAATAATTTTTTCTTGATATAGTAGCATTCAATAAAGATTTAGCTTTAAAAAGATCTATTAATCATTGCTGTATGACAATTACAAGCGGAGATATAAGTGATATTATAATTTAAGGCTCGGATTTTTGCTAAAAATTCGAAAAAATTAAAACATGCATAATTCGCTCTAAAATTTTTTTTTCACAAAACTGTTTGAGGGTATTCAGTTTGAGTTTATTTTGTTCCCATACACCAATTTTTATCTGAGACCCTAAGGGAAAAACGTTTGTTGAATTGAGGTGGAATGACCCAAATCTTTTTTATGCATGATATGTAATGCATGTTTAGTGTGATTTCATCCCTTGTCTCACAACTTTATGGTGTCTTTAAAGGTATTACGTAAGCGAAGATGAATTAAAATATATAATCATCATTGTTAGAGGAGTGAAGTGGGTGCTTCAACGCTCTATGTACTCCCCCAAGAATTCCGTCTTCCGGAACGTCATTTCATTCATTCCCATTCACCCCTCCCCTTCCTATCTCCATCTCTGTATCAATAGAAGAAAATATGATTTCTTTATCATCTCAAACGCTTGAACAACCTGTCTGTTGCCCTTAGCTCATTAAAAAGAGGATTATTCATCAACGCTGCAAGAAAATGTCAAAAAAAGCCATTCTTGAGGATCGATGCGTTGAATTTACAAGTCGCTGGGATGGAAGAGGATTGGTTTAGATGCTGATGGAAGAAAGCGTGGGATTATGGGGATCATCATGTCAAGGGAGGGTTAAGGCTCAAGAGGGGATTTGGTTAGAAGGCGCGACAGCTCACTAGGAGAATATACGAAGGGTCCGTTAGTTGGTGTCTTGGTGGATACATTTTCTTCAGAATTTATTTGTCTCGCCACGGCACCTCAGTTGAAACATTGAAATCCCAGCGTGATATGGAGTATTTCAGTTTTTCCCTGTGAATGATGCCGATGAAGTCTCCTTTGGTTTGGCACCGGTTTAGACGAACGGCTGCTTCGTGCGTTTCGATAGCCGACTCTGCTGTCAACCTTAGGGCGTGAAGTGACGCCCTGATGGTGATAGCAGAGTCGGCTATTGAAACGTCGGCAGAAGCCGATCTACTGGCCCAGTGCCAAGCCCTAGAAGACTTCATCAACCCAGCGTGTAATGTTTGATTACATTATGCAAATAAAATCGGTGAAATATGGAGTTTATCCACATCTACGTAATACCCTGAGAGCCAGTACGAGGGTATGTGGCAGAGGATGGAGATCACCAAACACATTGCACTCATTTCATGGAACTAAGAGTTACAATGTTACTGCTACATGGAAACATGTTAAATATATGAGTCGCGTTCAACTAGGTGGTTAGTATGTACATAATAATGAAGTGTACATTGGTTAGGAAGACATTTATCTAAAAACAGTTATCACTATTTTCCTAGCGTACATGGGTTAGTAATGTTAAGCATGCATCATGCCCTACAGACAACGCTAACAAAATTTCACCTACCTATCCCTGTGCTCCTCTGCCAATTATGTTTTCTAATGTTACTCCGGGAAAATTACCTTCTAAAGCTATCGGCACGACAATCCATTCCTCTAGTCTAATTTATCTAATCAAATCTATCATAATACGAATAGGTTATATATCTAGCATCTTCAATGAACCAATTCGTTGTAGATTTTTGCTGGAGGTTTAATCGGTATTTTAACCCGAAATGTGCGCACTATCTCCCGTAATTTTTAATGTTTACATCGAGAGAGCCATAAATGAAGTCAAGGAGAAGTGTTCTGGAGTGAACATCCACGGAGAAACAATCAGTATGCTACGATTCGCTGATGACATAGCCCTGATAGCAGAGACAGAGAAGGAGCTGAATAAGATGCTAACAACCATGGAAAGGACTATGGCCAGATATCAGCTGAAGATCAATAAGAAGAAGACTAAGATATTGGTGTGCAGTAAAAGATAAGAGGCCAAAACCAACGTTAAACTAGGAAAACAAAAACTTGAAGAGGTTAAAGAGTTCTGTTATCTAGGAAGCCGAGTAACCAACGATGGACGAAGCAAGGAAAAAATATTGAGTAGAATAGCCCAGGTAAGAGGGCATTCTATCAAAAGAAGAATCTACTTACAGCAGGAAATACAAGCATAGAAGTAAGGAAACAGTTCATCAGAACATACATCTGGAGCATTTTTCTTTACGGCAGTGAATCATGGACGATGACAGCAGCGGAGAAGAAAAGGGTAGAAGCATTCGAAATGTGGCGCTACAGAAGAATGCTGAAGATTAAATGGATCGACCGAGTAAGTAACGAGGAAGTGCTAAGAAAAGTAGAAGAAAAAAGGTCTGCTGACAACTCTAAAAAGAATAAGGGAAAACTTAATCGGTCATATCTTGAGACACGATGGCCTGATGAAGACTATCGTCGAGGGAAGGGTGAACGGGAAGATTGGAAAAGGCAGGCCTCGTATGAGATACATGGAACAGGTTGTGAGGGATGTAAAAGAGAAGAATTACGTCACAATGAAAAGGTTGGCCGATAGAAGAATCGAGTGGAAAGCTGCGTCAAACCAATCCTAGGATTGTTGACCAATGATGATGATGTGATAATGATTCCTTACCTAATTTTCTATTAATTGTTATGCACAGCTAAAACTATCGTAGCAGCTTTTAACAAACCTAGCCGTTCTACGCTGCATACTTTCTAGTTATGTGATCAAACCTAGTTCATTCATATCCCATACGCTGGGTGGCAGATGGCATATTCTAGGTGGGGCCCGAGGAAGTAAGTGAGGTTTAAAATGCAACTTTTCAGAGTGTTAGTTATTAATAGTTTTCAATCGGTTATGATATATTATGATAGAGTGTGTCTACTTTACTTTGCATTTCATTCATCCTCCTTTCCGTCTATTGCTTTTTCTCCGTTAATCTCCTTTCCAAGGTTTCAAATCTTTTCTCGTCATCCTTTCCAACAGACGAGATTCATAAAAGTCACAGATAACCATAAAAAGCCACGGTCTATATTCAGCTCTTCACTAATCTTCTCTTAGCAACTCTGTTCATTGTTCATATCAAAGTTTTTCTTCTTTTGGTCTCAAGCTTGCTCAATCCCAGCAATCCTTCTCCTAACAACGTTAATACGTTATCCTCCTACAATAATATTGTCTTGCCTTCCGTTTCCTCAAGAATGTCGTACCTTTTGTTTTCCTGTGAATAATTTTTATTCCAATTCTATCACACTGGACAAGCAATAGGTCAAACAGCAATTTTAAACCTCGGACTTTCCCGCTTACAAATTCTTGGTCATAAAAGTTATGTGGGAAGAATAAAATTCTAAACAATCCTTTTATCTTGCTAACTACCTCAATTATTTTATCCTCCAGTGGGTTGCACCATGGACACCGCTATTTTTATATATTGTTGCCATCCTTTTCAAAAATACTTCTCACCTGACTCCTGAAATCAGCAAGCACTTCCCATGATGAAAATCACTAGACCACCCCAGAAAACCACCCCAGCACGCTGCCCGTGAAGGATACTGCAATCGACAGAAAAATCATCGTCTCGTTCGGCCGCGGAGCGTGGATACACGCTTCCCCGCTGCATGTGTCGCTGGGATGTCAATCCCTTGAGATGGAGTGGAGAGGAGGAGGTAGCGAGACATGGAGGCAATATAAAGGTCCCCATGACGCCAGAGAAACCCATTCTCCGCCGAAATGACTGTAATAGCAGTTCTCTTGGGAGGCGCTCGATCTCTGAGCCCGAGATTAGTGGATTACAAAGACAAGAAAGGAGGCGGAGAGAAGAGGAAGGGAAGGGGAGTTGGAGGGTTGGTTGGGCTCTGCCCTCGGCGTTTGTCCGCCATTAACAAAGGACTGTGCTTTTGCCAGCCGTCCCGCTAGCACGTCCCACCCACCACTCTGAACCGTATCACAAGGATGAGGACGGTTTATAAATTGCCCCGGAGATAATCGTTGGTTACCACGACTTCTGAAAATTACTGTTTATCATCCGGTGGTATTCCTAAAACTTCCTCAGCGTATTCGAGTCCAAATATTTCGAAGAATTATGCTAAAAATAACTATAAGGTTGAAGTAGAGACTTAATGTTCGGTATAAACATGTGTTCACATATTTATAAGAATTAGGCCATGTACCTCTTTCAGAATATAGTTTTAGTACAGACTTTAACCTCAAAAAGAACTTTTTGTCCAATATTTTAGAAGAACTAGGTAAGGAATCATATGCATGTCTTAGGCTGAAGGGCAAATTTAACATCGGAATTGTTTTCCAAATTTTTAGAGTAATTAGGCTAAAAATTAAAATCAGTGTATAAGTTGGAGTACAGACTTAACTTTCAGAAGAAATTAAATAAGGAAATAATTCAATTTAACCTTTCCTGAGCGTGCTAAAATTATTTATTAAAAGCCCACAAAAAACGATTGTATTGAGTATATTTATTTCCCAACCATTCAAATGATTAATAGTGTTTTCAAGTCTGTTTCCGCACTAATAGGCGCTTCAGACCGGGAGGAAAGGTATAAGGATAGGAATGGAAGGGATGGGGGATTCTATTAATCATCAACCATTCAAAAATGTGAACCTCCACGAAATACAGATACTTATGTGAAAAAGTTATCGTTGATTATCAGGAATGATGGGAAATATAACTGTTTCGTATTTAGTTGAATTGAAGCCTGCACTAACTTGATGGCTACTGCAAAAATTTAAGCCGATTGCCTTTTCTAAAGATGTTTAAAATATATAATAATATGCAATAAATGGTTGTTTGATAAAATTAAAGAGATAAATAGTAAAGTAGAAGGATTTTACCTACCATTCTTCGCAGATTTCAGGTTTTTTTGCATTCCTGCATGAACCTATATATGTAAAATGGATAAGTGTAGCTGTTTTAGACACCTTCCAAGTTTGCTACGCAAATAGAGTGAATGCAACTTTTACCGCAAACCTTTGGCTTGGCTAGCCATGTACTGCATTCAACTATTACCATGATTATATAACGTATTATAATTTCTTTATCCACGTGTCTGACCGCAGTAGCTAGATCAGTGGAGTCAGCTAAGCAATGTTAGGGAGTTTGAATCGCACCCTAGGCATAGGTGATGTTGTGTTTTATCTGAGGATAGTATTTTAATTGGTCAAACCGTAATATACCATTGATGAAATTATATTAATCAGGAAAAATAGCTATATGATAGTAGTAGCCAAGTTGGTGACGCGTAATCTTACAGTTCAATGGTCAAAAGTTCAAATCCCTCCTCGTGAATGCATGTGGTGTGTGTATTAGGATCCATACTAAGAGTGGGAAGTTTATTTTTGGAGTCGCAAACGATCGCAAAAGGGTTCATTGGATTCTAACATGAGGTAATTTGAAGAATCTCGAGTGACGAGTAACTTTTTAGTTTAATGTAGATGTTAACTATTCAACTGCTTAAGGACAAAAGCGTGACCAAAAATAGATTTACCACCTTTTTCTACAACCATTGTAAAATTTAAATTTGTAATTAAGCTACACAAGAGTAAATAAAAAACTGTAATATCATGATATCGGATAATGAAGATTTGTCTCTCAAGTTTCAACAGTAGCTTGACTTGTAGGTTTTTTGGGAAAATTGAAAAACAAAACTGAAAATTTGCGAAAACTGATAAACCTAGATCCCAACTATATAATCTATATAATACCCTGCAAGCCACCATAAAGTTGTGTGTCAGGGGGTGAATTCTCACCATACATGTACTACATATGATACATAAAAAATTAGTAACACCGTATTTCTCCGAATATAGTCCCCACATTTTTGCCGAAATCTTTGCGGAAAAAGTCTTGGTGGAGGACTATATTCGAGCTCAAGGCACCTGATGTCCGTTGTAACATTCCATTCCCTAGTTTGAAGGACGATATCTCAAAAATGGCAATCTAGATATTAAAATATATTATATCGAACTAAAGCTTGATTATTTAAACTTTTATTAAAGTGAAAAATATATTTTGAAGTTGATTATTTAAATATAATTTTTCGACCGAAACAGCTAAAAAGGCCGGATTTTTTTTCAAGTTCCGGGAAGCAAGTTCAACTTTGACGCCCACTTGAATAAAAACAAGAAAAGTCACTTCACTTTTCTTCGTATAAGGTATGGAACATATATTTATCTTTGAATACTTGGTAAATGGACCCATGAACGCCTGTGAATTATTAATGTCATACTGCTGCCAAATATGAACTTTTGGACAATGGCTATTATGTGATAACGTACACAAACGTGGATATAACTTTTATTTGAAAAAAGAAACTACCCGCAGCGTAAAGAAAAACTCAATAAAGATGATAGAGATTTATGAATTTGTGTCTTTTAATTATATCGTCATTCCTTTTTAAAATAATCCTTCACACCGATCTCAGTAACCTTTATTTCTTGCAACCAACGCGAGTAATAACTACAGAGGGTGGCATTTTAAATGAAAAACATATTTGGTCGCCATGATTGCTAACGCACATACAGCAGTGCTTACACACATACGGCAGTGCTTACACTTCAAAATCGTGATTTCTCATTTACATATCTGACTTCTCCATTCCACCTAATTATGGAAATATAATTTCCCTGAATACAATAGCTAGTCAACTCAAGTAGGTGAAATAATATTGAATATTTTGGTAAATATATTAACTTGATACTCCATATTGATAACTGAAACAATGGAAATTTTTATTACTCAAGGTGCTCAAGTTGTTAACCTGAGAAAATTATATACCAGTCTTGCTTTGCATTTCAATTTTTTTTTTCCGAAACTGTACTTCAAAAATCGGGGGGGGGACTATATTCGGAGGAATACGGTAATATGCTAGAGTAAACTTAAACTTTAAACTTTAAAATAGCTAAGCAAGCATGCAAGAACATGCTTTTAGCTGGGTTAGCTTAAAGTCCTTATACCAACATGCAACTACCTATGCTATTGATTGATTCACTCGTGTTGGATATATTTACCGCTATTCATATCCCTAATTATACGAGGAAAAAAGGACATTTTCAATATGTCCGTTCGGCAATCAATTTCTCTAATTTTGTAATAATGGTTCAGTCTACCAAGTAAGTTGGGGTTCGCTAAATATTTTTAAATTTATCAGTGAAAATTATATCTTGGAATTTAGTTAAGAGATTAAGTCTAAATTTCAACCAACGGTCTGAAAATAATTCCCATTTTATTTCATCAAATACACTGGTAACGCTGATTATCATAACGTCCCTTTAAAAATCTTGCCGATCTTCGCTGCAAACGTTCAATTTCATTAATTAGGCGGATTTCGATAGCATGTGTCCATATGGTAGCCTTGTTTCTTGTCAAAAGTGCATGTTTGGTGATCTTCACCCTCTCTGGTGATCTTAACCCCAAGTAAATCACCACCATCTCTCCATCCCATGTAACTTATTAATGTATGAATACCAGGACAAAGTATGGAAACCATATGTACCTATCAATTAATAATCATAATTCAAAGTTTCAAATCCCGGGCTAAAAGAACACTTTTTGAATTTTGGCTACCTTTTTTCAATTTCAGCAGCCCACTGACTTGGTTAGGAATCTGAGATGATTTTCTCTAATGTTACTTTGCTATTGGAGCATGATAGCTTATAGCAGTAAGGCATTAATGGTAACAGCAGCAGAAAACTCGAGACTAGAAATATTGGACATTTTACTGTGTGTCATGAAAGAAAGATGAAGATAAAATAGATATATTGTGCGACAAAAGTAGAAATTCTAAGCAGAGTGGGATAAAGTCTGATGCTAGGAAAAGGGAATTAAAGGTGATATCTTGATACATGAAAGTTTGATGAAAACAGTCGTCGAGGATAAAGGAAATGGAAAGAATGGAAAAGGAGTAGAGTAAATTGAATAAGTATGTAAGGATGTGAAAGAGAAGAATACCGTTGATATGATGAGGTTAGCTGATGGCAAAATCAAGGGAAGAGCCGTGTCAAACCATTCTCTGAATAAATGACTTGTATTGATGATGGCTTTAAAGTATCTTAGATTTACTTCGACTCTCTAACTGCAGTAAATGTCGGCAAATTGGGATATATGACTAGTATTGATGATGACTTTGAAAGTATCTTAGATTTACTTCGATTCTTTAACTGCAGTACATGTCGGCAAATTGGGATATATGACTAGTATTGATGATGGCTTTGAAAGTATCTTAGATTTACTTCGACTCTCTAACTGCAGTAAATGTTGGCAAATTGGGATATATAACTAGTATTAATGATGGATTTGAAAGTATCCTAGATTTACTTCGACTCTCTAACTGCAGTAAATGTCGGAAAATTGGGATATATAACTAGTATTGATGATGACTTTTAAAGTATCCTAGATTCACTTCGACTCTCTAACTGCAGTAAATGTCGGCAAATTGGGCTCCGTCATTATCTATTTCCGATTTTCCGCATCCAGTATTAAAATCGGTACCGCGATTCCTTTGGGGCAGGAGGGAGGCTAATTGAGTGCATTCGCCTCAAACACTTTTGTTTCCCCTTCCGAGAAGACCAGGGAAGGATTGGGTGGAGGGCGTACTCTTAATTGCTCGCCGTAAACCCCGACGGGCTTCGGAAGGGGTGCAAGGATTTGTGCCGGCCCAGGGAGAACAGATAAGGAAAGGTCATGGCGGTGGTCGCAAGTGGTCGAGGAGGAAAAGGGTGGTTGGGTACGGGGGATTATCCCTTGGTGGCCGGGTGGGACGGAGGGGCTATTGGATCGCACGGTCTCCCCGGGGCTGAGAATATTGGTCGAGGGAGTTCATTGAGAGGGGAGGTAGCTCGGTGGGGGTCTTTCGGATTAGGGCAAAGAGCCTCGGGGGGTTGGATTGGGAGTGAAGGGCCTGAGGACTGGCGGGGGGATAAGGAGAAGGAATGAAACCAAAACTGCTTCGGATCATGGGGTTCGTCAAGGTAAGGGAAAATGGGGCAATGCACGTCTACATCCGCGGCGTACTCGGCAAAACAACTCGAGGGTGTGATAGGAGGTGAATAATCACTGTCCATTCTTTGATAGATACAATAATAATTAATTATTTACTAGCAAAAGTTGAGTTTTCTATTCACTCTCCAGGCAAGTTCAACTAAATAACATCGAAGGCTTATAATGGTAATTAAGCGGTTAGAGATTTGTTTGGACGCATTGAGTTACTGTTTTTAATAGCTTGCAAGAGTGAAGTTTACATAAGTTAGCCAATCAAATTCAGTTTTTGCAATATTCATACAATTGCTAGAAACACAATACCAATTTTACTGCTAAGGAAATTATTTACCAAAGGAATACGGATACTTCAAATGCCAAAATTGGGAAGAAAAGAAGAGGTTTATTCAACAATGAACAATTAGGTTTGATAAGAAAATCAGATAATTCGATCTCTTATCAACTTAAGTGGCTTATGATAGAGTTGAGTGCTTCCAAAATCTTAAGAATGACGACCCACGATGATAGATAATGTTTAAAAACAGCAATTTTTTCAGGTTTGCCTGGAGTAATGACTTAGTAGTCCCATGAATCACAGCGTTTGGTATTGGACCGCAGATTAAAGTCAGAAACAGAACTTTTTGGGCACGTCTTGCTAAAATTCAATTGAGAGATTTTCTCTAGACATCATGTCTTTTTTTAGAAATTACAGCCAATGTGGGGTGTGTCTCCATCAGCGACAGACCGGCGCCGACCCCACCCCCCTGGGTGACCGACTTCCGTTCCTAGTGCGTCGCTTCTAGAAAGGTGCTGAGGCTAGATGTATGTACCTTGGCCGTGTGGTGATGCCTCGCCGGCCAATTGGAGGTAGTCACCAGGGTGTCACGTGGGGGACGCCAAGGAACAAGGAGCCGGGCATCTAGGTGGGCAGGCAGTCGGGTGCCGGACCCAAGCGTGTAATGAATTGAACGTAGCGTACCGCATTCTAAGTTGTATTATTGCCGTTCCCTGCTTTTGTCCAGCCAAATCCCTGAAGCGAACTCAGCAGGGGAAAGGGATTGCTCCCCCTACCCTGCCCTGATTTGTGGACTTCACGGGCCGTTCGTCTCGGCACATAATGAGTTTACTTACTATATGGTCATACCCTCGCCAATTCGATCGACCTTCGGATTAGCCACTGCGGCTTCAATTCTTCTCTCTAGATAACTGCCCAAATATTTGAGTTATTTCAATTTTCCATTCCTTTTGGAGTTCCGCTAACTCCATTTGGTAAATAATATGGTAGCACCTTAAATTCACCCCTTCGAATTTGACTATACCTTTGATTTGGAAAGTTCCAGAGGTTTAGGTGATTATGAGAAATCACTAAGTTTTAAAAATTTCCAGGTCCTGATATTTTTACCAGGTTAACCACGTATTTAGCACGAAAATTTGTATTTAGCATAGACTTAAATAAACTGAGTTGTAAGAAAAATGACTCCTCCCTAACTTTTATTTCAAACAGTTTTGGTATTGCATGATTGCAACTATCACTATGAGTTTTTCTTCTCTTACTAACGTTTTATGTTTTATTACTTGAAAAATTATTAATTTTCATTCGTATTTTTGTAACTTTATTACTTTTAAAATTATTATTAAACTTAACATTTATTTTTCATAGCATTTATTACTACCAGTAAATTTGAATTTGTTTTATACATTACTTTATTTTGCATAATCAGTTTGAGTTCTTGTGGATCAGACCGAATTCTTCTTGCATTTACAATGTCCACACTCTGTTTAATAATTTGGTGAATATCCTCGCTGGCCATTTTTATGACTTTTGAAACTAATATTAATACTTTTAACTAGCCCATGCCGTTTTTTCCTGTCTCCTTTTCTCAATCTAAAGAAACGACCTGGCTATACCAACGTGCCGAACTTGGGTGTCTTTAGCTCAACCAGAGGGAAAAAGGGGGAAGGTTACTGCCACCTCGTTCTTATGCGGCGTCCGCCCTAATGCGAACAGTATGGACGACAGGGAGGGTTGTGGTGGGGAGAGGAGCTTCTAAGGAGTTTCTTGGGGTGCGGGGAGACGCACAAAGATGCCCTGAAAAGGAGAATGTTTACACCCCCTTCCTCGATCCATCCTCTCCCTCTCATTCCATTTCTTCCGCTTTCCCATCTCCTAAGGGCTCCGTCGTCTGGACTCCTGGTTGTTTGCCTCAGAATAACACGACGGGTGGAGTCAGGAAGGAGCTCGGCGGAAGCAAGGAAAAGAAAATCTCGAGGAGGAAAGCGTGGAAAATATTGAAGGGTGGTGGGATGGGATGGGGGAATCAGCGAGAAGGATTCTAGGGGTTATGTGCTGCAGGAAGAGGAAATGTGCGGGTTGTAAGGGTCTGGCCGCCTTGTGCGCCCAAGATGACTCAATTTCAATCCATTTCGAATGCATGAACATAGGAATTCCACATAAACATTATAATTAGTAATATTTTAAAGGGTCACTGAAGGTTTACATGACTTAAAATACTTCGCAAGTTACTTAAATTTCTCATAGTGTTCTCCTTTAGCTAAGCATGCAGCCTACCTCTCATTATTCTATCCAAGTTACCAGTTCTTCTTCCTGTACCCCGGTTACCTAACATTTTCGCCTCCATCATGACCTCTAAAACACCTTCATCCGTTTTTATGAACCCAATTTTGTTCTTTTAATTTCTTCGGTCAACTCTCTCTAATGCCATACCGTTTCCACCCCTACTTCACTTGTCTTCCTCCCTCTCCCCTTCTTTCCTTCTCTATACCCTCCTTCTCACTCATAACTCAAAAAACTATCTGTCACTCTCAATTCTCTGTCACTAAAAGTCTACGTCTTTTCGCAATATCATATTTTACACATTAAAATCGTTACTCAGTGACAATTAACGCATACATTTAAGCTTCTAATCCATCAAATACTTAGTTGCGACGATTTTCAAATACCTATCGTCCAGTAAATACACCCATAAAACATGAAAAGAAGGCATAATAAGGTTGGGGTTCATTGAAAGAATACTTGTGAAATGTGATCAAAAGACGAAAGAGAGCTGTTGCTCTTCATTTACTAAGTACCACCTGTATTATTCCAGCAGTATATAGGAGATTATTGTACTTAGTGTATATTTTAATCAAAATTAACGATTGACCTAGGTGACGTTGGTAAAAAAAAAGGATGAAGAAATCATGAAATTTAATATTTTAAGTTTTTTTAAATCTTGAAGCCCTGAACCTCATTAATCTATGGTCTAATGCTCATTTAAAGTTGGACGATTTTTCTCCGCATTTTGGGCCTTAATTTCTAAAAATAGCATTTCCATCCATTGCTGAACTATAGGAAAGGTTTACTATTAAATAGTGTCAATATATCAAAGCCGTTCTATTTAGCTCCAAATACCCGAAAAAAAATCGTAGTATTATCTTCAACTGCCTAGGCCATATCGTGGTATAAATTGTAAACCTGAAGACAAACGTCTAGGGTGAGATTCAAACCTAGTCACTTTTGGTTGCTCTGACCCACGGTTGATGTGTCTGGTGTGTCTCTTAACAGTGTGATTCTAGAGAAAAATCATACATTATGAAACAACTGCAACAAATATAATAAATCGAAGGTTTCCGCGGCATTGGTTTGATGCATTTTGCAGGATTCCGGGAATTCTTACGCGCAGGTTGGCTTGATGATGTTAGTTTCGCTGATTGTCCTGTCAGCGCCTTCACAAATACTCTGACGACATCTGACATAGAATCATCCAGAGAGCATACAATAAATATGTTGGAAAACCTATGGTAAAAATAACGCTAATAGCGTATCCAAAGCTTTTTTATTATTTTTTTACTCCAAGCTTTTCCGCTGATGTATTTGTTGGAAGCCATCTCAACTCTAGTTTCTTGAGAATGTAGCCACGTATAGAGAAGAGTATATATGTACATTTGCTTTGAGCGATACAAGAATTTCAACTTGGCTTACGCTGGACTCTTGTCTAAGGCTATTGAATGTGAGGCCGGACTTGAGGGAATCCTTTTGTTGCTGCTGAGAAGAGAAAATTGAGTGTCGACCATGTTGACGCTATTCTTCTCCTTGTCTTAAACCCACCCTCAACCTTTATCCTTCCCCCGTCGGACACGTCACAGTCACTGCTCCATCCCAACACCCCTCATGAGGTGGAACCGCCTCCCACCCCCATCCTCCCTCCTCACCACCCGTGTCAACACCACTGCAACCCCGCCCCCTGACAGACCATCTTTTCCCATCCCCTTCCCTTGCCAATCAGAAGAGGAGGGCAGGGACTCCCCCCGCCCTACAAGGACTCCCAGCGGACCTCCCAAGACACTCTCATTACGCGCTGCGGGGGCGAGGGAGTGGGGCAGGGGCAAGAGAAGATTTTTATGCCCTCCTTTCCGCCCTTCCCGCCCCATCATTTCCCTCCCTCGCCTCTTGCGTCTTCTCCTTCCACCCTCACCCGTCTCCAAACGGATAGGAGTCTTCTTTCCCACTCTTCCTCCCTTTTCCTTCCATTTCCTTTCACTGCGTTTTTACTCTCGTCATCAATTTCATCCCGCATGTTTTTTCCTCCTTGTTTTTTTAATGCTTTGCCATCACTAGGTCTCTTTTTCTCCCCTCCGCAACCTTCCACTCTCGTTCGGGCGATCGGATTGGTCGGCTCGCGCGAGGAAGTTTCCCGTCCCGAAAAAGATCTGAAGGCGGTGCGCGGATGCTTCGTTTCTATTTTTTTCGTTTCGTTCTTCCTTACGAGATTAAAAGATCGACTCGTTAGACGTGACTGCTTCAAAGGGGCGAGGCGTTCGGCTGGATACCCACGTGGGACTAGGGGTTGAATCGAAACCGAAGTTCCAGAATTCGAAGACTCTCAAAATGATTTCTTACGTGAGAAAAAACGGAAGACTTAAAGGGGCAGTGAGTGGTTGGCAAAAGATTCGGTAACTCTTAGGAGAGTGTCGATGTCCATTGGAGAGAAACTTTCCCAGCAGTTTATCTTTCATATTTCTAGTTTTAAACGGGTATGATGTGCGTCCATAATAGTTCCGTATATTCCCATGTAGCAGGATTCTGTTAATTTTCTCATATGGCTCTTTTCAATACCTCTCAGTATTCCACCCAACCTGGCTGTTTTTCTTCACCCCTTTCGTCATTATCCTATCATTCTACCTTCTCTCATTTATTTCAAAATTCCTGTAGTTGTAACACCCGTTGCATGACTCATTCTCCCTACTCATTATTACATTTCTCCCCTCCTCCCCTCCCCTGGAATATCAATCACGTCCTTATTAGTCCTACTTTCCACCCAACAATCCATCCCCATCATAATCCAAACAACATCTTCTGTCAATTGTAAAGTGACTATACTTGGGCTGGGTACGGGGTTGATGTAAATCTAGAGTGCTTGATACACGGACTAAGAAAAGAGAGAAAAGTACTCTATAAACTAAATAGGGAGTGCTTAACGTGGTGAAATGGGTATAAAACATCGTTGGAGGCGTTTGATGAAACCAAAATCTACGCTTACCATGTACTTCAAGTTGATTCGGAAAGTTGATATGCATGGAATAATCCTAGTATGGCGAGGAGTAATGTGTTTCAATGCCTAAAGAAAACACCCAAGAGTGAATTTCACCGTGATGAATGAGTAATTTTCAATTAAGAGTTGGTATTTGAATGCATTTTAATTTGTTAGGAAAGGCAAATTTCAAATATGTTGGCCCAATAAAATTGAATTTTATTGCACGCTATTTGAGTCGAGTTCCTCAATCCAAGTTCCCATTTTATCATTTATTTATTCCCAGAGTTCCAAGGAAGAAACGTTGCTACACTGGAGAATGCAGAAATTACCCTAGTCAGATATTTTATGGTCGAAGCATGAGTGCGTGAAGTGACGGCAAGTCATGAACTTTTACTTCATGACTTGCCGTCAGGCCAAGAAGTTATATCATTATGAAAAAGTACATTGGTTCTAAATACCATTATGCTTGTATTAAGCTAATCTGAACGGCTTCGCCTCATGCTCCCGAATCGAATGCTTGGTCTCAATTGTAATAAAATTCTGCCTGTATGGTTCATCATCGTATGTTGGAGAAGCTAAGGAAAAATATACCTACCTACTATTCACAAGAACCCCTTTTTTCTCGATTTTACTGCTCAAACATTATGAATATAAGACTGTTGATTAGTTTGATGACTACTGCTACACAATATAACGATGACTCACAGGCTAGGAAACTCAGATGTCTTCACTCAATAAAAACCAAATTATACTAGTCACTGAGTGAAATTCTGTAGTGATTTCATGGATCAAGATGACAGATAAGATTAGTGACCATGCGTCCTTTACTTAAAAAAAAAGGACCACCCATAAGTACAAGGTACTGTCCCTTATTTTTATTTGTTTTATTAAGAAATCAATTTCTTCAATTGTTTTTTTTTTACGTTGATGATTTGATGATTTCTGCTTTAAGGTACAGACGTTGATGGCAAATATTTTTTCATGAAAGCCTTTCGCGTTTGGTCATAGTTAAAGAATTAAAGTAGCTATAGCAAATCACTGAAAATAAAATGTCAGTAAAATCATATAAATCGAATTCTTTTGAAAAAAAACATTTTTAAACTATAAGTACCTCGGTTTAAGTGGTATGAGTTGCGCCGAAGGTACCGCAAAAAATGTTTCAATGAAGTCTCTTTCATTCGAAATTACAAAGAAATGTTCACCATAAATGTATTGGTGTCTAAGCAGAGTATTTATAAAAGAAAAATTGTAATTAAATTTAGTTGTCAATGCATAAAATAATATCTAGTTAAATAATTTTATTTATTCTAGTATATTCCTTGGAATGAGCATATTGCTTAATTTTCACTCAGTAATATTCTTGAATTTCCATCCGTACAAATACTCCTCATATTTTTTTAATCCTTTTAAACTTATTTTAGACAAGTTTTACTTCGCTCTCTGTCAAAATAATATAGAGTTTTCTTTTTATTTTAACCAATAAAGTAATTCACCGCACTGAATAGTAACAAAAGAATCCAGCGGCACGCGCAGTCAAAGAGAGCCGAACCTTAATTTCCTAAAGGCTCGGAGGGACCCGCTTAGGTAGTTAAATGCGTCCAATCTCTTCCCGCGGGAAAGGAATTTTCATTTCGGGCTATATCTTCAAATTGCGCGACGATCTGGAATAAGCGGATGGCGTTCTTCATTTGTTCCGCCTCCATTTTGACCCCTCGGGCTCGTAATCCATTATTTCCTTACCTCTCCCTTCGGTGCTCTATTTCCAATTTCATTCGACCAGGGCATCATCTATGATACTTCATTTTTTTATTAACGCATTAACTTTTCAATAATTTGATTCTTGAAGTAGTATTTAGGACTAGCCCTGTTTCGTGTATTTTATTATTATGTGTGAGTCCTGATTCACGAAGAAATTGAGTAAAATTGAATAGCATATGAGTTAAACGTTGGCTTCAAAAAATACATCCACATCAATGGCATTTCTAAGTGTTTAGAATTTTTCTCCAGAGTGATCACTTGAGTATGACATCACCTCCCTTTTTTTTATTTATCCCCTGCTAACCTGAAGGCCGTTTAACACCATGCTTGTAACTATGAAGTCATGGTGCAAAACAAGACGCATTGAAAATTCCATTGTTTAAAGTACGGGATAATAATAATATAACTATTATATTTATCCCGTACTATATTAACCATGTTAATAATATTATTATAGGAACTCTTATTCAGGGCAGATGACCGACAGCTTAGGACAATTTCGCCTTATCGGATAGATGAGCATTTTTCCTTAGGGAATCAAGTGGGCAGCGACAAGAGTGTGTGGAGGAAAACCCGGCGCACAGTGGGTTGAAATCGAAAAAATTGACCAAAATTCCAAAATTGAATTTTTCCAGTCTGGAAGTTTAAATATAGCATAGTGACTCTCATTATATCAATGCATGTGATGTGTGATTCATTAATAATAATTATTGCGCTTTACGAATATTGAAGGGCTTAAATTTGAATAAAATATGCAAAAGAACGTCGGAATTAAGTTTTTGCTGAAAATCCCGAAAATGAAGAGGTTGCAGAACCTTTTTTTTAGTAGCTCTACGGAAAAAAGCTGACAGTGTTTCTCAGATCAGACCTTATGTTGTGACATGCCGTAATTGAAATGTATATACAGTGATACTTGCTCTAGAACTAAGTAACCAACTATTCATAGAACTAAGTAACGGACCCTATATTCCTCAATTATTCTGTTTTTGGGTCTTTTAATATAAATCACATGTACCCAAAAGAAACGTAACTCATAATATAAGATCTAATAAAGCTTCAGGAGTGTGAATTCCTTGAAATCATCTGAGACCGTCTGAGACGCCGGAAATGAACTCTATTTTTGTAAGTGAGCGGAGTCCAGGCTTGTGGGCCGTCCAATGGAAATACAGTTCCCGGTGAATCTTATCATACGATGTGGACCCACGAACTTACACATTTCTGTCCATCGGAATCAGGGGTAGATCCAGAGGGGAGCGGTGGTGTTGGTTGCCCCCCCCCCCCCCCAAAGCGTTGGAGAACTGAACTAGATAGACAGTCTTTTCATTGGAGGGGTGAGGGTAAAGAAGACAAGACTGGTGACCGCCCCCCTACCCAGATCTGAGGTCTGGGTCCACCCCTGCTCGGAATGGAAGGCCAGTACCTCTAGCCAAAACTCGATTTGCAGTTAATTTAAAAATACAAGAGCATATTTATCTTTTAGAACCTTAAAGATGAATGCTGAGACAAACTTTGTTTGAAAACATATTTACAATACAGTATGTAATGGTTTGTCAAAATGAGGACTAGAAGAATAAAATATGCTAGATGAATTGAGGAATATTTGTTTCGAATTACCTGTAAAAAGTTTATATACCAGTACGAAAGAGGAATTATAATCCCATGAATCTTATCAGCTTCGGCTCTTCAAAGCAACGCATAAAAAGTGTGATTCGCCGAAAATAAGATGCTTCACCACAGCTCAAATGCAGAGAAAGTCAATAAAAAGCTTAGAGTAATTCCTGAAGGCGTCGAGAGTTAATAGGGAGGAGAGAGGATTTTGTGAAACCAATCTCACAATTGTTGATAAGTGAATGACAATTATACTCAAAATTTCGGCTCTTTATGTCAGTTTTCCTTCTTCTTAGATGAAAACAGATTATCTCCAGGAATTGACGGATTCAATTGTCAAGCGATGAAGCGGGATCATAGATCCTTCTTTCGCATTTTCGCTATCGTCATCAATGACGCGGACTCACTTAGAAGCAAATATTAATCTCATCCTAACGGCTTAGTCTACCAATTGATATTCATGACCTCAGGACTAAATTTTAAGAATAGCGATCACTTTTTCTCTCTCCCATGTGCAATTCAAATAAAACGATACCGCACAAATTTCTGAGGTTTCACGCGTGATTGAATGGAAATGTAACATAATAGTAACTGAAAAATGAGCAACTTCCACAGAGAAAAACGTTTATTACGACCGGGTTTCGCTTTTTACAGCATCTTCAGGCCCAGGCCTTCATCTCCAGAGCTGAAGATGTTGTAAAAAACGGAACCCGGTCGCAATAAACGTTTTTCTCTGTGGACGTTGCTCATTTTTCAGTTACTATTACTAAGCGATACCGAAACTACGCGCGCCATGTAGATTGTCCGTAAATTTGTCATTATTCAAAAACAAAAAAATGAAAGTCACGTGTACTGTCCACATAATGTTTTACTGCATGACGCTTTGAGTTATTTCCAAAGGACGATTTTAACATTTCTCGAGTATGCATAACCTTTGTAGCAGAAGTGGGGGAAGGATATTTATGTAGACGGGAGTGGATGCTCAAAAAGATGGGAAAAGTGAGGGCGATGTTTGTAAAGGTCATGATATCAGTAATAATTGTTCATTGCTCATGGGTAGACACCTGATGAAGGCGTTTCTCCCCTTGAGACATCGACCTTTAAGTCCTTCGCCTGGAAGGTAACGGCATCGTTTGGATGCCTTGGGACAAGAGGACATTATACGGCATAAGAACAAGGATGCCCATCTACTCAATGACAACCTTTCGACAGACAATTCCCATTCTTACGGTCACTGTTGGTCCTAAAAGCTAAATCATTTGACCTTCACAAAATTACCCACACTTCACCCTCATCTTTTATTTCATCCAACCACGCTCCACCTCGGACTTGGCACCTTCTCAGTATGAACTCTACAAAGATGAAGGTCGTTTCTAGAATTTGAGGTGTGAAAAGCTTGAAAATGTAGGAAGCTTGAAAAAATCAAAATCGCATGAGTTCAAGGCTGACACGGGAGATGTCTTCCACCACCGTAAATTAACATCACGTATGGAAGCGACAAATTACGAGAGATGATATGCTGAAATAGAGATACAAGAATTGGTTTCTCCCATGCATATTGCGTGGCTGCAATGCAAAAGAGGAGCATTTATTTCATAAAGTCATGAACCACACTAAGCATTATTATTTTGCAAAGATTTTTTTTTCGCTTCCTCATTCAGTAAAATGTAATTTTCACGGCTGATGACCTACCATACGAACTTGCGGACACTCGCAGGGATCTCTGTGATACTATACCATTGTTTACTGTTCTGTAATTCATAAATTTACTTTACATTTCTTTTCTAAGTGGTATAACTTATATTTAACGCCATATTGTGATTTCCTATCGGTCAGGGCTAATCCCGTGTCACTATTGGAGTTTACGGATACTCTCTGAGCACCATCTGGTAATCTTTTTTCAATAAAATAAGGGGTTACAGGAAAAATAAAGAGACGATTAGTGTCAACCAATCAGAAAGCACTTGAGACGGACCGGAGGGTAGCTTTACTTCTCGAAATTTAACACATTGCGGATGATGGCAAAAATAGCTATCAAAACGTTGGCACCCTGGCCTGGTGGAAAACCCGAGAAGACTTCACAATCACTCCGGAATGATAACAAAAGGAGCATGAAAAGCACACTTAGGAATACACGCGCGAAAACAATAGCTTCTGCGCATGCGCAGTTCATAAATCGAAACAGAAATTTGAATGGTATGAAAAAGTTCATTTAAGTTCATTATTCAATTTTGAGAATGCTGATTGAGTTCGATTTTCTATGTTAAATTAAGTGCGGTGTAAAAAGGGCTTAAGCTTGGTCTACTGTAGCTGTCGCATTCTACCCTTTTCATACCAGCTCTTTTATTTTCCTCTTATTCTTCTTCTAAGTCCCCTACCTCTCGTCTTTTGCAGACAATGGAAGAAATTAGTTTTTCCCAAATCCTGTTACCACTATTGCCTCCGTTCCTCTTCAATAAATTGAATTCTTCCCCTTTTTTCCCATTCTCGATCGACTACACCAATAATGCTCTCGACAATGTTTTTCCTTCCGCTTGATTGTTATCTCCGAAGTCTGAGACAACACTCAGCCTTCCTTGGCCCATATTGCCGTTGTCGTATCGTCTTCGAGGCTCGACACTAGAGTGAACTTAACACCAAAGGATCTTCATCACCGGATAAATGTCGTAGGGGAGACGCATCCGGAAAAGAACTGGTCTTGCAAGCCTTTGGTTTGTATTCTGAGAAAAGTTAAAAGGGTTCTGTGAAAATTCGATTTGAAGGTTTGAGTTAAGATGCCACTCCATGCCTCAAATAAGGTATACCTCTAGCATAAAGGGATCTGTGCGATGCGTTTATTTAACAAATTAGAATGCAGGGTACAAAGAATCAACAATATTTATTGAAGAAAAATTTGGCAAAATACGATAGAAAAACAAACGCACTCGTGACCTGGGTTTAAACAATTTATCGCTATCATTGCCTGATAACTAAGATATTTCATTCAAAAACCAAGTCGTGAGTGCGTGTTTTTCTCAGTGGTAATTTGTAAAAGTTATATTTCCCCAACAAGCATTATAATGTAACAATCTAGCTGCATGTGACTCTATGATCTAGCATGTCTCCATGAAATATCCTAGTTGCATGTCAATAGTGCATGTTTCGTGGTCTTCAGCCCCTGCCACACACCCTTGAGGTGGCTAGCAGTGTATTACGTAGACATATTGACGGTGGATTACCGCAATGTTTGGCAATTTTATTTATCCGTGTACGGAGAATATCGGTGAGATTTGGAAAGGCAGTGGTAATTGAGGAATTAAAATCCACTCCGCATTCTGTGACGGTGATGCAAAAAATTAAATTTATCTTCGCTTTTTGTTTCCGTTAGATGGATTTTTGATTATAACAGAGTCCTCTCTTTTACATCTTCCACTACTTCATCTGTTTATAATTCGTGGTCTTTCTCTTAAGGTTCATTCAATTCTCTTCTTACACAACGAAATTTTGTAACTTTTATACTCATGAGACCAATGTATCTGTTGATGCAAATGAGTGGTTCAACAATTTTGTTTCAAAGACGTTCATTAAATTTCTGTCTGACGTTGTACCCAAGATTGCTTTGCGCTTTTAAAACATTACAACTGTACTTAATTTTATCTTGGTATGACTGATGATTTCATGGTAACAGCAAAATGTATGTACCTACTGGAAAAAAATGTACTGCCATAGTTCTGTATATATAGAGTTGAGACCCCATGATCATTCAAGAAAAATACTAGAATACCATATGTAATGCCCATAAGTGGCAGAAATACGTCCTAATACGCCCTAAATGGTCATGTCAGATTTAATAGTTGATTAAAATGAGTTTTACGTTTTTTCATCTACACCTACATTCAAACAACACTCTGAAAACCACTAAAAGGGTGTATGATGTGGAGTAAGCTATTACCAGGCATGCATTTAAATTCAAAATAGAGTTGAATATACCCTTACTATCATACAGGCATGTAAAAATACTTGTTTTTGCGTGCACTAACTACCAACAACGGAGAGGTAAACCTAAATATTAAGTTTCGCCGAAGTAATATAATAGTTATTGCATAGTTGTAATAATTTAAAAAATATACATTAGTTATTTGATAGTTCCCAAATCTTGCATGATTTGGTGATGTTCATCATCATCATCATCATTGGTCAACAATCCTAGGATTGGTTTGACGCAGCTTTCCACTCGATTCTTCTATCGGCCAACCTTTTCATTGTGACGTAATTCTTCTCTTTTACATCCTTCACAACCTGTTCCATGTACCTCATACGAGGTCTGCCATTTCCAATCTTCCCGTTCACTTTTCCATCGACGATAGTCTTCATCAGGCTATCGTGTCTCAATATATGGCCGATTAAGTTTTCCCTTCTTCTTTTTAGAGTTGTTAGCAGACTTCTCTTTTCTCCCACTCTTCTTAGGACTTCCTCGTTACTTACTCGGTTGATCCATTTAATCTTCAGCATTCTTCTGTAGCACCACATTTCAAATGCTTCTACCATTTTCTTCTCCGCTGTTGTCATCGTCCATGATTCACTGCTAAAGAAACATGCTCCAGATGTATGTTCTGATGAACTGTTTCCTTACTTCTATACTTGTATTTCCTTGATGATGTTATAGCAATAAAAAGGCGAAAAAAATAATATAGACTACTTTTTCACACCAAACTTAACGTAGCCTCTATTATTTATTACTGATCTTATTGCGCGCGAAAAGAATGAAGCCTTTTGAACATGTCTGTCTTATTTTCTATATTTTTAATATTAGCTTCATAGGTATATTAATTAAGGAGATAGATATTCAATTTAGATACCATCAATAGTACCCTGGTGTTGTCAATGTATTTGTAGCATTTTCAGAGAATCTGAGCTCCTTATTTTCTGCAGGTAATTTATTCTGTATTTTAACATAGGATTTGATAATTATCTTCAGCATAATTACCAAATGATTACCTAAAATTACATAATGATAGCCTAGAGACTTCCATACACTGCGGCTTTTTGGGGGTATTTAAATAATTTAGGAAGAATACATTCACGAGAGGATTCTTCATTCCACGCTCACTCCATTCATTTACCTAGATTCCCAACGAAGAAAAAAATACGGAGGAGTCGCGAACAATAGAACAGGGTCCTCACCGAAGTCATTACGCCATACATTTCCAACGAAGTAAATTGACGCTTGTAATTTTTAAGGTGGACAGCGTCGGCCGTAAAATTAGCCCAGGCGTGCTCCATACAAATGTGGGTACGGATGCTGTGGAGAAGTACAGAGTTGGAATGAAAGATAAAAATGGAGAGGTAATCATCCTCCACGCTCGTGTTGTCGGAAGTCCAAAAAAAAACTTCAAAGCCGTTGTAAAGCTTGCAACGTTTGCAAGCGCATAGGTGCGTGTGGGACTGAGATTGTGAAAGATCACATGGCTAAATACGGCGAGAGGAGGAGGCACAGGGTTTTGCTGTGCTAGCAGTAATTACCGCCAGCCGCCGCCGCTTCGGGCCGCAGCGTAAACCGGGAGATTTCACCTTTGATGCCGAGAGGTGTTTGACGCGGTCTAACTCTTCGGGAAATTGGATAGCGCTAAAGGCGTGTTGGATGCAATCCTCCATACACGCTCCCCATCCCTTAACTCCACACCCACCCAGGTAGCACCACCTCCCAACTCGTTACACTCGTTGAGCTTCCTCTGTGGATAGAGTCTTTTGTTTTGAGGAAGAACAGCCTCTTCCTTCCACCAATCCATCCTCCTCCCTCTCCCCCCTCCCCCAAAATTTACCCCTATCTCAGACCGCAGAATGGCCTCCTTTCTTCATTTTCCCCGAGAATTCCAACTATTTATTCCGCGAGAGGCCTCTCTGGGGCGCGAAAGTGCTGTTAAGTTCGACGAGCGAAATCAATTTCTCGTCTATTTAGTGATACATATTTTTATAGGTATGACTAAAGTTGCTGTGATAAAATCTGGACCCTACTGTGAAGAAGCAAGAATAAGGAAAGCAGTGAGACAAGGCTGTGAATTGTCTCCCGTAATTTTTATTGCTTACATCGAGAGAGTCATCAATGAAGTCAAGGAGAAGTGTTCTGGAGTGAACATCCACGGAGAAACAATCAGCATGCTACGATTCGCTGATGACGTAGCTCTCATAGCAGAGACAGAGAAGGAGCTGAGTAAGATACTAACAACCATGGAAAGGACAATGGCCAGACATCAGCTGAAGATCAATAAGAAGAAAACTAAGATATTGGTGTGCAGCAAGATAGAGGAGGCCAAAACCAATGCTATGCTAGGAAAACAGAAACTGGAAGAGGTGAAAGAGTTTTCTAACCTGGGAAGCAGAGTAACCAACGATGGACGAAGCAAGAAAGAAATGGTGAGTAGAATAGCCCAGGCAAAGAGGACATTCTATCAAAAGAAGAATCTACTTTCAGCTGGAAATACAAGCTTGGAAGCAAGGAAGCAATTCATAAAAACGTATATCTGGAGCGTTTCTTTACGGCAGTGAGGCATGGACGATGACAGCAGCGGAGAAGAAAAGGGTGGAAGCATCCGAAATATGGTGCTATCGAAGAATGATGATAAAATGGTTCGACCGAGTGACTAATGAAGAAGTCCTAAGAAGAGTGGGAGAAAAGAGAAGTCTACTGAAAACTATGAAAAGAAGACGGGGCAAGTTAATCGGCCACATCTGAAGACAAGATGGCTTGAGGAAGACAATCGTCGAAGGAAAAGTGAACGGGAAGAATGGAAAAGGCAGGTCTCGTATGAGTTACTTAGAACAGGTCGTAAAGGACGTGAAAGAGAGGAACTACTTTAATATGAAGAGGTTGGCCGATAGAAGAATCGAGTGGAGGGCTGCGTCAAACCAATCCTAGGATTGTTGACCCTAGATGATGAGATGACTAAAGTTAACTGTTCTGATCTGGAACCTTGTGTAGAAAAAGTCATCAAAAACAGAGAAAAAAATCAGTCGTAGTTTTACTCCTCATGTTCTTTCGGCGTGAACTAAGCTGCCATTAGTGGAACCGGACCCTTTTAATGAATTTATCTTAAATGAAAATGTGTTTAGTTGTAGCGATATCAGGTGAAAGATTACACTAGCCAATAATGAAACCGCTTAGTGTGGATAATAATGATGGAGACTCATCATTATTACCCACATGTAAAGAAATGAAGATAAGATAAATCAAGCACCTAAAGTCGAACGTTGATCTAAATTGTTCTGAAATGTGGTTCAGGTAAACCTAAAGATGACTTTAAATGTCGAAAATTATGTCGTTTACAATTACATAAATTACAATAAGTTTGTTAACTCCGTTTACAATAAACGGAAATCACAAAGCTATTTTTGCAAGATTTTTCCGTGATAGATAACTTCCAATATATTAGTATTGGAGCCGATTTCTTTGTAAAAGAATCAAGATGCCTATCTGAGGAGTAGCAGGTAAGGACTACCCACTAACCTGACAACGTGGGTGTCGTAATTATGATGATGAATGATAATATATGGTGTCATCGCCATACGTACATTTATCTTAAATGAAAAAGTGTGTAGTTGTATTGATATCAGATGAATGATTGCACTAGGCAATGAAGAAACTTTTAGCTTACGTGGTTCTAAATGGTTCTGAAATGTGGTTCAGGTAAACCTAAAGATGACTTTAAATGATGTCGTTAAAAGATGACTTTAAAGATGACTTTAAATTATGTCGTTTACAATTACATCAATTACAATAAGTTTGTAAACTCCGTTTACAATAAACTGAAATCACAAAGCTATTTTTGCAAGGATTTTCCGTGATAGATAACTTCCAGTATATTAGTATTGGAGCAGATTTCTTTCTAAAAGAATCAAGATGCTTATCAGAGGAGTAGCAGGTAAGGGCTACCCACTAACCTGACAACGTGGGTGAAGTAATTATGGTGATGAATGATAATATATGGCGTCATTGCCTTACATACATCGCGGTTGTATTTCTCATTAAAGAATCGTTCAATGTTTTTAAGAAAAAAATCGTCGTAATTCCCACTTCCATCGTATACACTCATCCAACATTCGCATCTCCCGCCGACCTTTAGTCATCCGACATCAAACTAGGCCAAGCAGCTGACGACGACCGACCCAAGTCGGGCGGGGGAGGTCATTTCATGGGCCCCATACCCATTCGCTAACTGTCGGGAATGTCAAGGGCATCGCGTCATCGCCACCGCGGGTGTTTCAGGGCCCAGAGGGACTTGTTTTCCGGGTTGGGGCCCTCTCTGCTAAACGTTCGATACGGAAATTAGTGGGAATATTCCAGAAAATATTATTTTTTAGCGTGTTAAAATGAAAAGCATTCCTCAGCTTGCACGGGGTAGATCTAATTAGGGAAAAGAAGTGTTTGAAATTAACCCCTGTTCCTGTAAATGGGATCCTCAACAAACAGGCTTGAATAGCTAATTGGAGTGCGTGCAGTGAAGATTGGAAAGATTTGTAGATGGAAATGATAATTACGGTAGCGTAATCAGTCTATAAGATGAACTTGAATGGTAATTTATCAGACCGTAGCACAGTGGGCTGAAATCGAAAAAAGCAGACCTTGATTCAAAAAGTGATTTTTTTCAAACCAGGAAACTGAAACTTTGCATAAATATTCTCGAAAGACCTGTGCATGCGATAATTCAAGGCATTTTTCTTAGTACTCAACGATTAACAATTTGCATTAGGTCAAAATTGCACAAATCTCGCAAAAATTGTCTATAATCAATTTTCTCACGAAAAATCAAGTTTGGTGAATCTTTATAGGTAAAAAATTAGAATAAAAAGTGACGAATGTAGTTGAAACAGTTTTGTATCTTTATTTTAATGAAGTCTACTTACATTTTTGTGATTACTTACCAAAGATATTAAACAAAATGGTGGACCCTCATTTTTGGTAATTTTTTAATATGTGTAGAGAAAAAAATTGTATCGCCGAGCATCACAAAATGACTTATATGGGAAAATTTTGCAAAGCTTCCATAGTTCGGATCCGATGAGTTATGCTGCGACCGTTTGCGACGCCGAATTTAACATTAGTTTTTTGATCGCGCGGTCAAGTCTGGTCCAACCCGCCTGCAAGTGAGTGAAATGGATTGTAGCCGCATCCACTCCGCTATGGAGATTTTTGTAGTACAAATATTGAAAAGAACCTCCATGTATCATATTTTGGGTAATTTGCTGAAAAAATTACACATTTATCACATGAGGTAAGGGTCTAGGCGGTACCGAAAGACTGCTTTCTTCGGGTGCACCGCGGAGCAGGGAGTTGATGAACAAGAATTCATCCGACATCAGTTCTCAATATCAATGTTCTTCTTTGCCTATCCTAAGATTAGTCTGAGCTTCCATCAAAGCCATATTAACAAATTAGTGTACAATTTATATTATGCGCCTATGTTAAATTTCTGGAAACGTATTCCAAGATATGATATAGGCTGTATGATAAAGTACACTTTGAAGTTTAACTTCGCATGAGTCCTCTGAAAGAGTAACTTCATCTGGATAAGTAGCACTTTTAGCTATCCGTATTCTTTCGTAAATCGGATATAATTTACGGCCATGACTTTCTGCTAATTTTCGAAAATTAGCCAGTATGTGGGTCATATACTGGCTCTTCGTGAGCTACATAGAAATAATTAGCAATAGAGCCTTTGACATAGTTTTTGGCATCAGGTACGGTACGTCGACTACCTTTCGTCAGGCTCCTATCCTTCGACTTATCTGGCATGGGTACCCTACCGGGAGCAATATTAGTTGCTCCCGCCAGTGCAGCTCTAGGGGTCACGGGAGCATGCAAGCCCCAACCCCACCACGGCAAGGCGTAGTCCATGAGGAAGGAGAAATAGGGTTGCAGCAAATATATAATAATAATTTTATTTGATTATCACAATTACTGTTTTAACAGTTTAGGCAGAATTATATGACAATAAAATTCATCCCGCCTCTCCTTCTCTCCTTTTTTTTAGTTTCGCTAACTTCCTGCTTAATACACATAAAAATACTCTTTGTCTCTAAACAAAATGCTTAAAAATTCAAAGATTAGTACTTATTATTCATGTTCTATTTCTATATATTATTAATCACATATGCCTTCCCTCAGTAGGTTTTCATAGGTTTTTGACACCCCTATTCAGGTACGGGTGTTTTTATGAAGTGGTTTTCTTTTCCATAATGGACATTATCCAAAATCCTCACCTATTTTTCCCATAATTGTACATATGTTCTACACATTTCTTTGATATTTTTCATCGTGTTGTTTTTTTCTGATTGTAATTTGATAAATTTTTAAGGCATATATAACAAGGTCTTTAGTGCATTGACGAGGGATGAGATGAATGTCTACTCGAAATACTAATATGTAAAATGCATGTTTGTAGTACACCTTAAGTATTTCTTTGCATGTTGGATGAAGTTAAGAACTTGTGATGAGTGCCACGCATGATATTCGTCAAAATCTCTCCTTAGGTAGGTAGTACATGTAAGTTAACTTTAGTGAATGTACGGAGTGAACGAAACACCCCCTGCTACACACCTTCGAGGTGGCTTGCAGGGTAGTCATTAGATATAGATGTAGATAATATAATTGTTTTCTCGTCGCCAATGCAATGCTGTCTGACCCATCTTTCACCTATAACTGGTTGTAAAGTTACAGACGAACGAATTTCATAACTGTTACTGCCTCCGCTATGAAACATCCTATAGGTACCCCTAAATCATCAAGCGAGGGGACGAGTACCTAACGTAGAGATCCGCTGTTCAAGGGCCTCTCTCGATTGCCCCTCTGTCGCATAGTTACCAGTTCCCTTTCACTCCGAACTCACCTCAGGAGAAGAACGGCGCGGAGATTTATGATCTCTGGGAGTGTTCACGAAGGATCCAATGGTGGGTCGTCATTCTCTCCACCTCTCCGTCCGGTTCAATTATGGGGAAGGGATGAAGGAAACCTTTAGAGGGTGATCAAAGGGATGAGCTGGACATGAAGGGGGACAAACTGGAGGAGAGTGGAAGGTGGTGGTTTGCTCCTTACGAATGTGGTCCCGGATGAGTGGTCTCTGCCGAGATGATGATCGGCCAAAGCTGCTTTTGAGGCTCGGCATTGCCAACCAACCGGAAATGTATCAACCTGCAGGTCCAAGGAGAAGGAGGCTGATGTTTCCCTGTATAAACTTAGAGGAACTGATGACTTGGAGCATAGACTATAAGAGTGTAGCAACTATGCAATTGAAAGAAAGCGTTAAAAAATAAACTAGGTAGGTGGCACACTGAAAGACATAGGCAGAACAATACTTACTAGTGACAGTGAAGAAGTAAATCTATCACTAACCTTCGTTAAAGAACACCCTTAACTAAATTGAGAAACTGGTAGTGTTATGAGGTAAAAAAATAAAAAATTACCGACAATAATAGAATATCAATGAGCAGCAATAAAATGTCTGAGTGACTTCCACACTTTTATTAAGGATTGTAGACCGGTTTCGGCAGTTACGCCATCATCACGTACAATGCATTCGGACAGAACACAACCAGTATATATACAGATCTTGACCAGGGGGGGGGGGGAGATGGGAGGGAAAGATAGGGAGGGGTGGGGGGGGGGGGGGGTTAGGGAAATTAAGAGGACGCAGTACATAAATTTTTTTCCACTTCTGAGGGTGAAGATAGTTTTCCTGTCGACCGATAGAGTTACCCGAGTCAGTGCCATTCCAACGGGTGTATTTGTTTAGAGTGTGTCTTCTACGGCGTTCATGCCTTGTGTGGGGGAAGGAAGAATCCCCTCCCAATGCCTCTATTGCCCCATAAGGGGGGGCCTCGGGCCTTCCCTTCGGTAATATGATCCTTCTCTACGGAAGAAGATTTCGTAACCCACTGAGCGCAAGGTTGTCATTTCAGCGAACGTGAGGCTGACTCCGCAAGAGTGGCAACAGCTCACACACATCGTCTCTGTCGCCCTTGCTATTAGGGTGTATAAGGGTGCGCGCGATTTCGTCGAAAAATGCTGCGTGATAACATGACTTCTCCGGCCCGAAAGTTTAACTTTAAAAGTTAGAAAGTTTAATCACTTTATTTTACCTGTTGTACTAGACAATGCATATGGCGAATTATGTTGTAACTCTATCAGATTGCTTTTAGAATTAACTGACTCCACAAAGTTCCTAGTTTCTGCAGTAGGTATTCCCGTGAAGTATGGCTATGGTGATCAGTCAATGTCCTCATCAAAATTGACGAAATAAATAAATACATTGCGATTTAATTCTATGTTAGAGTTTACGTTCTCATTTCGGTTGAAGCATCGAGCGTGCTCATCCCTTTCTAATTCTATACTGATCCCTGCTTTTGTAATTCTTCACCCTATTCACCAGCAGTCGGTTTAGTTTCAGCTCCGACTGTGTTACATGAGAAGTTCAAATCACTCGCCTCTCAAGTAAAAGGTGCTACCTGGGTACTCTACCCCACCACGGGAGGAAAAAGAAAAAGTCACATCGGTTTTGAATATGATTTATTTTTTCTGCTTTTTGCATGCCAAATTGCCCATTTCATTCTTCTCTCCCTCCTTACCTTTCTTTTCGCAATTTCTCTTCCCTTGGGCAGCCAAAATACTGGGGGCATTCCGAATCGGCATTGATCGGGACAATCTCGGATCGACTAACTCGGGAAGCATATATTCCAAGTAAATTTTTTTTTAATTTTCTACTATGAATTCTTTCCAAAATCCATCGTCCCTGTGGATCCTCTCCACTTTTAATCCTAGTTTGGTCCACACTGCGAATACACAGAAATCTATTTGAGTTATGTGAAGCTGGCCTTGAATTTGAAAATAATAGTTGTTCTTCCGGTTAACTTTCATTCCGTCGTTCTTCTTCCGAAAATTAACTTTACCTTTCATTATTGCTTCTTACACAGTCATCTCTGCAGCCGATGATGGGCATTTAATTTACACAATACCTCAAAGGAGGAATTGAGGAGAATCAAAATTGCTGTACATAATTGATTTTATCACATTTACTCAGCCAGTGTAAGGAGGCATTCTACAAACACGCCCAAAATTCGAGGCAGTGAGCATTTTTTGGTGCATCGTTACCCATTTAACACTTTCTCACTGCTTTATCGTTTTCCTCTCTATTTCCTTTGCATCATCCTCGTCCTTTTTTAGAGAGTCCATAAATAGCCGGCACTCATTCGTAAAGTCCTCATTAGGCATGTCAGGCCTTTTAGAATAGGGGCCGTAGTCGGGATCAGGTTTTTTTCCCAGCCGATTAAATATATTCCTTCTCGACTTTTTTGCAATTTCCTGCGGATGGAAGTAGAAATTGCCTACCTCAGTCTTCTTTGGAGAGACCTTTTACAGTGGTACCCAGGACTCACATTACAAACAGTTTGATAAAGAATCTTCAGAGGGTTTCCCGAATTGAAGGTGCCCGGGCAAATCTTCCCTTTTTTGACCAGGAAATAGCAAACTTTACCCTCTTTCCACCACTCAGTTTTGCAATGATGGTATATGCTATATATATGGTATGCTATGGTATATGCTCGACAGGATAATTATCCACATCTTGAATAAGGCTTCGACTGTGGCGACTAATCATCAGGACAATATTAGTTAATTTTTCATACACCCCGCATTCTTTCAGCGCTGGCACGTTTTTTCGTCTTCCCGGGCTATTGCTCCCATCACAGAAATATCCTATCTCTACACACCGCTCATATTCTCCGAAAACGTGGCTAGGGCTGTTGAGGATATCCTTCCGGAGCAACTTATTTTTTTGCGCAATTGACACATTTTTGGCATTTCGTAAACTCAACACCTTTTGTGATCGCCGCTCACAAGCGCAAAATGTTTTCGGCTATCAATTTTCTTGATATCACGTTTTTCACGGTTTCTTGTTCATTTATTTTATTACAAGTTCATTTATTTTATTACAGTAACTTCTTAGAAGGTGATTACGGCACTCAACCTTTTCCACGATCAAAGTCTTGTAAGGTCTCGCGTCTAGAACTTTTTTGTACACACTGGAGTCGCCGTTTGCAATGAGACGAGCATATCGGACACCATGCATCTCTTCACTTCTACGAAATCCAACAACAACGGTAGCAGCCTCCATGCTGAAAGAACTCTGATGTGAGCCCCAATTCTTAAAGCATTTGTGCTCTGAAGCTTCTTGCCCTCTCGAAGCTGCCCGGGCGCAAGTGGTGCACTATTTGTCCTTCACTGCTATGAAAATAACTTTTTTGGAGTTAAATCCAACGATACTTCGCGCCCTTGAATGAATGTGCACGATACTTTACAATGCGTGCATAGGAATAACAGAAGATAATCTTGTGAATAAACCTTATTTCATCATTTTTTCAGATTTAAATGGTTCTTGCGGGCGAGCAGATTAGAGGAATAGACTCTCTCCCTGAGTAATAAATAGACGTAAAAACAATGACTGAAGAGTGGCACTGAAGAAAATTTAAACTCAGATGAAATTAGGTCCCCTTAAAGAATTCTCGCTTATTCCCTAAAAAAAATAAATGATACCTCCAAAAGATTATTGTTTCACCAAAATATATCGCAAATTCTATGCCTCTTTTTCCTTTACATAATATTTGCATCAAATGGGTATTTTCTAGTTTGAAACATTGAATATTCACTACTCCTGCCAATGATGAGTAGTTACTGCGATAAGATCTCTTACACCAACTCCCGTCAACAATCACTGTGATTAGAGGGACTCCATCTTTCTCAACGTCCCCGTTTTCTATTGCTTTTGAGGCTTCAATCTTCGCCGCCGTCTATATTTCTATCGCACCGGACATTTCCCATCCTTCGGGCACTTTTTCGTGGAATTTTTTATAGTTCTTTTCTGCCAAGACGGGGATATCCATTGCAGAAAATATTTCATCTAGTTGGGAATAACCGCCACCTGAGGACATCACACCAGCGAAGTTAATTTCAATACTCGTAGAATTACTGTCTGCAGTCCACATATTTTCCTTGGCATTGCACACTTGGCACATAAATGTTAAACGTTTTCAAGCCTAGACGACGTTCTCCCACAAGAAACATATTTCTGAAAGTGCATTTGAAAGGCGAATGATCAATGGATTGTATTTTTTTTAAATAATGCAAATCCACTATCCTTCGAGCAGACACAGAGAGCTACAGGTTCCTCACGCATTTCCGCTACCGCGATCAAACTTTCCGAAGAACAATGAAGGTCCGCTGTTGAGGTTGTTGGTGTACGCACAGTAGTTGTTATCACTTGAGAAGGTGCTTCATCAGCGCATTCATTCGAGCCTCTTTCTTTCCGGTTCTTAATTAATATTCTGCATTCAGAATTGGCACTGAAATTATTAGAAAATTTTGTTCAAAACGGAGAGAATCTCTCCTTGTAAAAGATGGAGTGTGTGTACTGTCTGTAAGAAACGCCAAGTCCCTTGGGTTCCGGATTCTGTATCTTACTAAACATCGGATTTTATTCACCGGGCCTTTTTTCAAATAACATAAATTAATGGCCACGGTGAGAAAACATTTCCGTGCTATTGGCAACTTGGACATGAACATTTTATGTTCATGTTTCTTATTTCCATACTTATGCTTGAAGATATACATCCCAAAGCACAAGGAGCATGGCTTTTTTCCTCGCAGCCATTACATTACATTTTTCCTTGCTTCTTCCCTCCTTCGTTTCCTCGCGGCAGACAAATTCAATTTTCTACTGCTTCTACCCTTTATTTGACGCTGTTTTGCAGAAGGCATTGTAAATATACTTGGTAAAAGTATGGTAATGTAACAATACTGCGGTAGTACTGAATTCTACAAGATGGAAAACCTTCTCAAATGCGGCTAACGTGTGCGTTATGGATAAATGACTGGTGGCTCAACCAGTTCGCTAGCAACTCTTGTCAACGACTACCTCGCTCCGAAGATTAAGACCCTCTCGGACTCTTCCCGGGGAAGTCAGACTCCACCCCCCTTTCGTTTTTCTCCCCCCCTGTCGTCTTTCTCCCCCCATTCTCGTCATTCTTCCCCCTTTTCGTCTCCCCCCTCTTCAGTCCAGCGAGCTATGAGATATATGAGATGGTCAGTTCCGTTTCTGAGAGAGCGCTCGCGGCGGGAAAAAAGAGAACTAAGACAACCGCGGGGGCTGCTGTAGACGCCGATTAACACGCTAAAATGTCACAAAACTCATGTTTGCTTTTCCTAAATTATACGTTTATTTGAGAAAATTTCTCAGTGGCAGTGGGTATGCCAATGGCAGACATATAACCCTGGGAAGCGACTTTGCCAAAAAGGCCGTTTTCTGAGTCGGTTTTCCGCAATATTTCCCGAAAAAAGGCCCATCTTTGTTGAATATTCCTTCTATTAACATTGGATTCAGAAGATTTTTAAAAATATAGCCTCCTAATTTCACTTGTTTCCTTGATTTAACCAAAACTTTCAAATTGATACAAGCAAAATTGACTGAATGAGAACGGATCGCAGAAGATGCTACAAAATAGGGGGGTACTGCGTCCTCTTAAGGGAAACCGTCATGGGTTTGAGGTCGAGTCGTTATGCAGGACGGAGAGGGGGGGGGGGTTGTTAGAGACAAACGTAACAAGGGCGATGGGTTAGGGAAGGTGAGGTCATTTAACACATTGTCCGGGTTTTCGCAGAGGCCAATCTCCCGTTGCTCAAGTGCATTCATCTTCCGTCCTTTTGCGCACTTGTGGAGGATAGTCGGTCGGAAGTCGCTCCGGTGGCCCGTTTCCAATAAGTTTCCACGTGATGATGGCGTAACTGCCGAAACCGGTCTACAATCCTTAATAAAAGTGTGGAAGTCACTAAGACATTTTATTGCCGCAATGGTATTCCACAAAATTGAAGCTTCGTCTTTCGACTTTATCAATGAGCAGTTAAGGAACATCATCGTAAAGCTTGTTATGTGAAATAAGAAAAGAGTTAATTTTAATATTGAAAAATATACATGTGTAAATAATTGCTGATGGAAGAGTTCAGTGGCAAGCTGCATCAAAATAAATCTCAGGATTGCTAACAAATGATTATGATTACAATTAGGAAATATATTTAAAAATTCCCTGAACAACGTTTAATTGATTAAAATGTTTTGATCAAGTTGTATGAATTGAGTATTTCAATGTTTGCATTAAATGATTAAAGTAACAATTGGAAACGTCCAGAAAGCTTGTGTCTCCCAACAGTATCTCAGCATCATCAACGTCGGCCAGAGAAGATCGTCTAATCGTGGGACTCTCAGCTGAATTCAAACGCAGCATAGCAATTGTTACATTACATGTGGAGAAGTATGAATGGTTGGTTGAAATGAATGGTTAAAGGAGGCATGGAAGGAACATGAGGTATGCGTAAATTTGGGAGGTTTAATTTAGTCGCTGAGATGACCAAATGTTTATAAATGGGATTGCCAAAGGATTACAATCGTTTTTATACACGTGACGAATATCCTGAACTGTAGGTTGAAATACAGTTTTTTACTGAAGATGTTAGATGTATATTAAAACCGTGCGTGTTATGCTAGTTCTGACCAGATAAATAATATTAGAGAGATATATTGTCTTTACAGTAGATTTAAAATGTCGTTTTTCCCCCGTACCGTAAGAAAAGATAATAGGCAGCATAGCAAAGGGATAGGTGAAAGAAATATTGTTTGAGTAGACTGCAGGGCGGGATGCACGTTTTAGCAGTACTAAGTCATGCACGCTAGGGAAATACAGATATATATATGATGAAAAATGCCATTATAACTAATGATTCCTTTATATCTACGTAGATACTAGCCATCTAGTTGCACGCAACTCTATTATCTAGCATGTTTGCATGTATTAGTAACATTGTAGCTCTTAGGTTCATGTGAGTTCTACATGTTTGGTGATCTTCACTCCCTGCCACACACCCTCACAGTGGCTTTCAGGGTATTGTGTAGATGTATATGTAGATGAAAAAACGGAGGATTTAAAACAACTGGTACCCACATATATTGTGAGTACTGAATGAATAAATCTGAGTCAGAGGTGATGTTGATCTTATTCATCTCCAACTCATTCCACGTTATGTATTTATGTATAAATTCAGAGTTCGAAATATGGAATATGTAGATAAAACCGTGTGGAGCAAAGGAAACATGGTGATTGGAGTCAATGGCAATACAAAATTAGAAATATTCGACGGAATATTGATTCACTTAATTCTTCTAATGTAGATATTGTATTTTGTATTACTATTTCTACCAAAGGTTGAAATAGTACCAAGAATCAATAATTTTTTTTCGTCAGTGTTACGCGATGGAAGAATAATGAAGATAAAATGAATATACTGCATGGCTGTCGAAGGGGTTTCATGAAGATGGGAAGAAAAGTTCAGGTTATTAAAAATATTTTTTTTGAACGGGAAAGTTTTACCGGTATGACGAAGAAAATTATCGAAGGGAATGCAAATAGGTAGCGTGTCGAAATTAGAAATGAGATTTGGTCCATATATCTCATGATATATATGGACCAATGGTAGGAGGATGTGTATGAGAGAAATCGTGTAACTATATAAGGTTAAGCAATATTCTATTGGAGATATGCGTGAAATCAATCTTAGGATTAATATAAACCATAATTTTATCATGTATTTTCAATCCTAATGTTAGTTATCTGCAATCCATGAGGGTAACGATGATGATTTCGCACAACTTTATTCGACTCACTCTAAATGTGTCTTAACGTACTGTACATCTCTCTTTCTTCAAAAATTACATCTACTGACCAATATACAAACTACCTCGATGGTGTGTTGATGACACGTTTCTGTGCTCAGACAAGCTACTTAGATGTACTAAACTTATCATAGAATTTAAATAGAGCTATGTAATCCGTATTTTAGTAATTTAAAAAAGTTTTAAATTTTTGACCATAATTTATTCGTGGTGTTGGTTCTCCCCATGCCACACACCCTTGCGGTGGCAAGAAGGGTATTAATTACGTGAATTTACCTCCATCTCACCATGAGAAATCGTTGGGTTTATTTACCACAAACCCTCCTAACTCAGACAGCATGCCTGTTGTGGAATTACCCCCTGGCATACACTCTTCATCTGTATCTACATAATAACCTGTAAGCCACCGTAAAGGTTTGTTGCTGAGTGTGAATATTCATGAAATGAGCACCACTCATCATGCTTTAAGAGGATTAGTACCCATAGTTTAGCCGAATGTCCCTTTACAAATCTTGCTGATTTTCGCTGCTTACTGCTCCATTTCGTTAAGCATCCATCTACGGACGACCTTTCAAGCCACTTTGAGGGTGTGTGATAGGTGATGAGTTAAAGTAAACTAAACATGGAATACGTACATACATGCACTAAAGTTTAATTATACATGCTACCTACCAAAGGAGAGGTGCGATGAATATCATGTGGAACACACCACAAATTCTACTTTCCATCAAACATGCAGAGAAACATTTCAGAAGTACTACAAATTTGCATCGTACCTACATATTAGTATTTCATGCAGGCATTTTAAAATCTTTAAAAAAATGCCTGCATGAAAAATGGCATCATAATTTCGTCTATATTTGGCTAATCAATGTGTATTAATCTTATGTGTGTAATTCTTCTTTACAATAGCATGCAAAGGTAAATTTATTTCATGAATGCATCTTGGTGTGAGAAGCCTTGATGTTATGGTCATGAATTGCTTGAGGAAAGAACAAACAAAAATTGCTTGAGATATGAATCTATCTGTAATGCAGAGTATTTCTCTTACCTAATATTGTGGTCCTGTATATCAATGTACTGTGAAGCCCTTATAATTAACTCGGTGTCGGAGGTGAACTCGTCTGCCCAGTAATACGTCTACATCTACGTAATACCCTGCGATCCATCGCGAGAGTGTGTGGCAGGGGGTGAAGATTACCAAATATGCACCAATGCTTCTGTAAAAGCCGCAGTCTGGCTAGCTGTTTTCGGTGTCAGAAGGCTCTCCCATCTCATTATCTCTAGCAACAAAGTCACACTTACCCCTTGATTAAGGATACTTACAAGTGTTGATGAAGAATACCTACCCCACAATCTCATAAAGATTCCATATACTGGAAGCATACTCTGAGGTTTAATTGGGGTAAAGTAGCTATTTTCTCGTGCATAAAACCGCTCTCATCTAGCGGCCTGTACGTGCTGTAGTCACCCCATTTAAAATGTCTTTCCACATACCATAAGAGAACATAATAGACAGCATAGCAAAGGGATATGTTGGTAAAACATTGTCGGAGTAGTATGTAGCGCATGAAGCATGTTTTAACGTTACTAACGTATGCATGCTAGGGAAATGCAGATAAATTTATTTGGAGAAAACCTTTCTAACCAGTAATCACTTCATTTTTAAGTAGATACGAACCACTTAGTTACATGTGGTTCTTATTTCTATCATGTTTACATGAAGTAGTATCATTGTAGCTTTTAGTTGCATGAAAGTAGTGCATGGGATGGACGACCCTTCAAGCCACTTTGAGGGTGTGTGACAGGTGATGAGTTAATATAAAGTAAACATGGGATACGTACGTGCACTAAAGTTTAATTATACTTACTACCACCAAAGAAGAGATGGCGATGAATATCTCACTCTCGCCTTGGCTCGTAGGGTATTACGTAGATGTAGATGTACCATTTAGCAGTAGGTGATGCTCAACCTTTTCCTTTCACTCATGCTTGTTGGAAAAGTCCGACTGTAGCTAAGACTAAGTCATGGCGTTCCCAATATCCTCTGCGATGGGATCGAGAGGGGTTGGCAATGGAGTGAATGAAAGTGATGTGAGGCGTGAGAAAGTGGGAAAGAGGACTGGGCTGGGAATGCGGTCGAGTATAGATAACATTTCTGTTCCCACCGCTGAAACCCCTTCCACTTCTCTCTTCGGAGCTGCCAAACATCGTTGAGTGTTGTGAGGGAGGTGGAGTGAAAGTGAGAGCGAGAGAGGAAAAGTCGTGGGGAAGGGTTTAGGGAGAAGGCTTTAAGTGTCCTCCGAGACACTTGGGAAAGGTTGGGATTATGGTGTCGGAACTAAATGGAGAGAATGGAACAAAAGCAAGGAGGCGAACGGTGGATAGGAAAAACAGTGCACAGAAGGGTAAAGCGAGATACGCAGGAAATATTTACCTTCAGAAAAATAGCACTCAAAGATTTTCATCGATGAAACGGCACACACTCCGAAAACGTAGCTCTACGTTTTCTCATCGACTTCATATATCATTGATTTCAAAGTAGCCTAGAGGAGTATAAAATACGACCAGTCTTAAGTTAACTACGAAAGTCACTTATTTCGTAATTATGATGATTTTTCTTTGCATAAATATGGCTGATGCAGCCACTGAATGGGTGGAAAAGTGGTATTTTCATTACATTTTATTCCCTGAAAAGAAAATCCCGGAATTCTTTGCTGAAATTTATCGGAGGGAACTTGATTGCTCTATATTACGGCGTCATTTGGTTTCGCTTACTTTCAAAGGATGCGAAATGTAATAAATCGTGCATGAATCACATTTTTTCGTTTGAGAAAAGAATGTGTATTCATTATAGTGGAGACTCTTTATCTCACGGTAACACTCGTTCCTCACTAGAGCTCCATATAATCACACTCATTCCTTATTGGGCTAATGTAGGGAACGAATTGCCTTAGCCTTCAGCTTTTTGGGACTTTTCCCTTGGCGTTTCACCTTTTTATCCAATTCGTTTGACAAAAGGACTTTCGAAGTGTCATATATGGTTGTATATCGCATTACAATATTACTGCACTTTTTTCTCCCCTTCAGTTGATATTTTATTTCATCTTTCCCATGTGTGTCAGTGTAAATTTATTCCTCTTAAAACTTAGAGAGTTAGTCTGGAAACAGGCACTTTGGTGTTTCAGGGCAATTTATTGAAATCATTTTCAGCTCACGGGAATTACTACGTTTAGCTTTTCAGAGATCAGACTATTCGCGGTAAATATAATGCAGTATCATAGTTTCTTGCGTTCCTGTGCACCACATTCCTTTTAAACTCTTTGCTCGTGTATCTAAATGTGAATTTACATGAGAAACTTTTGACAATCTCCCTTCGTTCCCGTCGGTTACACCTTTTCCCATAGTTCACAAGCTCTTTCTCATCATTCTTCATTTTCCCACATTTCTATTAACCCAAGAGTTTCATGATGCATTATTAATAGATTACCATGGAGTAATGGGCCAAGGGCAAAGGCAGTTTCAAACTCAATATAAGAGAGGATAAATAGAAATGGAGGCACGACCGGGAATACCACTTTTAAAGGCCGAATGAATTGGGATTTAAGAAAGAAAAGTGACAAAGAATAATTGAGCATAATTAAAATATAGGAATCCATGGGGGATACTGAAGGCCTACAGTTAATCAGTCTAAAGATTTAAAAGCCAATATGAAATTATGTTAGCACAAAATATTAATCTAAAAACCCATTTCGTGATCATATCATAGATCAATCCATAATTGCTTTATCCATTATTTTTTCTACGAAATTTCATTAAGTTCGTGTGACATATACGCAAATATTCATTTAATTTTCTTCAGCTCTCAGTAACATATTTTATGGAGTTATCACTGAGCCAACGTTTTACTTCCACAATAGGGAATGTCTTCGTTAGATCTTGGGGTAACCTAATCTTAATTTTCTTATGAGTTAATTGTGATCATATTAAATTTCATACCTCCAATGTTTGTGATGAACGTATTGTCCAGTGTTTTGTTTTTCTTTTCCATGGAAAAAGAAGACCTAGGAAATTATGGCAATAAAGTATGAAAGTGGCTAAAGAACAGGCTACAAGCCTCGACTAAAGTAAGAAGAAAAATTGGGTGCATGAAAGTAATAAAATGCTGCACTTTTTTCTAATAATGGTTATGCCTATCTATCTTCTATATATATAAAAATGAATGTATGTGTGTGTCCTTTATGCATTACTACACCATTCATCGGATCGCCATGAAACTTTGGGAAGTTGTTGAGTACATTCCCGAAAAGAAGACTACGAAATCGATATTTCAATATCGATACTTTATCGATATAATATCGCTAAAGTATCGATATATCGATACATTATTGATACAAAATTGAGGTGAAATTATTTAGTTTTTTAAAAGGAATGTATCGTTGCAATATCAATACTGTATCGATTGTATATAATGTGTTTGTCCTTTATGCATTGCTACACCATTCATCGGATCGCCATGAAACTTTGGAAAGTTATTGAGTACGCTCCGCGAAGGTTTCTACAAAATCGATACTTCAATGTCGATACTGTATCGATACAATATCGATAAATATATGGATACATCGATACATTATTGATACAAAATTGAGGTGAAATTATTTAGGTGTTTTTATCAAAGTTTTATAAAGTATCATTACAATATCGATACTGTATCGATACAATATTGATAACTTCATGCATTACCACAACATTCATCCAATTTCCATGAAGCTTTGGTTAGTTGTTTTGTTCACTCCATGAAGGTTTGTAAAATATCGAGAATACAATATCGACACTGGAGACGGGATGTGCATCCCATTGAACTTGCAATTCATTGAAACACTCACGTGCAACATATTCAAATCATCCGGCATGGGACAAATATTTCAGAAATTCCAACTTATTGCTTGGGATGAATGCACAATGGTGCACAAAGCATCGCTCGAGGCTCTGGATCGATCATTGCAAGATTTCCGTTGAATCCTGAGACCATTTGAGAACGCATTAATATTGCTTGCACGACATTTCAGGCAAACATTACCTGTAATTCCTCGATTGACACTAGCGGATGAAATAAATGCTTGCCTGAAATATTCTACTTTGTGACGACATGTAAAGACGTTAAAATTATATACAAATATGCGTGTCCAGCTGCAAAACAATCGATCAGCTGAGATATATTGTATACCCATAAGAATTGTGAAATTAAACATACTATAAACGTGCGCTTTCCATTTAACCAAATTGAGCCACAGCAACGCGTGGCCGGGTCAGCTTTTTATTTGATATAAAGTAAGCTTTCGTATAAAATACTATTTTGTTATCTTACTTCAGCTGTGACTGTTTCGAAAAAATTGTCTGAGCATAAATTTTACTAAACCTTAATGGAATGTGAATAACAATTATTACGTATTTACATAATAGTTAAAACCCAAAGAAAGGGAAACCCCCTTACTTTGAATGTGTTAATTTCACACACAAAAGGCTTACCAAGTACATAGTGATATCCTCCTTTAGCCGGATAGTATATTTGATGGGCATGGTAGCGTGGTTTACAGAGCTCAGAGAAACGAGGGTGGAGGTCAAAGGTTACTTGAGTAAGGAAAGTTTTGGGAGTCGGTGATAAGGGTACTCAGTTCATGAAAGACGGAGGAAGAGGAGGGTCTAAGGAGGAAGAGACGAGTGAGTGAGGGAAGAGAGAAAGAGAGATGTGGGTAAGCGTCAGTCGAGGCAATTCTTGGCAGATACAGCTCTCCACTCCAGTTCAGACAGTATCAGTAAATTTTATTTCCAACCACCACTCGCATACAGATGAATGGGCCGGTGTCCGCTTTGAGGCAGTTATGTATGTGACCCAAATACACTGCTTCTAACAATCTCACCTGGCGCTTAACTTATATCTCTTTATCTCAAATGAAGTTGGTATTGTAGCTGCAGTTCTGGCTTTCCATGTTGAGTGTCCGGGTTCATGCTCTGGGAGTGAATAAATGTTTTTGCTTAGATACCCAGCTCCTAATTTTTTCCTGTAAAGGGCGTAGTTCACTGAGTACCACTTTTCCTCGTAAAGGACACATTTAACTTTGATTTAATAGAACCTTCTGTTGATTGCCAAACATTCTTTTAACGGAGCAGTTCATCTTTTGTTGATTGCGCCACCTAGTATCTAAAGTGTATCGTTCTTTAAGTCTTCTTTTCTCCCTTGTATGAATAATTTCTTGCCATGGAGTACCTATTTTCACTTACCTTAATGAATACATTAGACACCACGAATGCCTCTGAACGTAATTCATGGGACGTCGATAAATATAATTGCAATTTTAGACGATTCCACCCTTAATAGAGAGTTTCCGATTCACATTAAATTGTTGAAATTACTGTCAGTTTTTAATTCAGTGTGGAAATATAAGTTGACTATCCTTAGAACTTTTTCAGAACTAAGAAAAATACGTTATTGCTTCTGTTTATTGGAGCCTATTTCACGATGTGAGGAACGCTGTCATTTTTAGTTTCATTCAAGCGCAACTGCTGTGGACATTTACGCCAGAAACGCCAGGCACTCTTGGGATGAGAAAGTGTGTTAAGCGGACACCAGTGCCTCAGTTACCCATTTAAGACAATCCCCTCGTTGGTGTAAAAATGTGAGACTTACAGGAGAGGGAGCAGAGGAGACGGGCGAGAAAGAAAGGTCTTCCCTTTCCTTCGAGGGTCAAGAGGCTAAGAGGAGGAAGAGTTTTTTTGAGAAAGGGAGGGAGGAAAGGGAAGAGGAGTGGGCGTGGGTAAGACATGGAGATCCCCTGAAGAGGGGCAGAAGATGTGAGGGGAGAGTTAAGACGTCATTTAAATACCGCAGGGGAAGGGCCGAAGAGAATGGAAAGAAGATGAGGCATCGATTAATGATGTTGGGAAAAGAGAAAGGAGTAGAATTCTAAGCCTTAGAAGAGTTATACGGTAAGGAGAAATGCTATGAGAAGTACAAAGGAGACGGGAGAAGAGACTTGAGTTTTTAGCGCAGATTCAAAATGTAAAACGACAGCGTGCTAAAAAAAACTGTGTGATGAAAACAATTAAATTGATGAAAGGTTATCTTATCTTCTTTTTTCAACCTTCTTCCTCGGTGGCACGATGAAGATACAGTTTTTTTCCTTTTCCTATTTTAAAGGATCATTATGAAAATTCTTTGATGAGCTAAAAACTACAAGTCTCTTGAGACGATGGAATGTTGTTGAATAATGTATGAAAGGATATCTTATCTTCTTTTTTCAACCTTCTTCGTCGGTGACACGATGAAGATACATTTTTTTTGCTTTTCCTATTTTTAAGGATCATTATGAAAATTCTATGATGAGCTAAAAACTACAAGTCTCTTGAGACGATGGAATGTTGTTGAATAATGTATGAAATTATATCATGAACGAAGTTTCCTTTCCCCCAAAAATGAAACTACTATATTTCTACGCATCCTTCTGTGACATGGAGCTAATGTAATGGCATACGATAAGAAGTTTTATTTTTCAATTGTGAAGTTTCTCAGTATTTCCCAGGGTGTAGATTGAGACAGTAAATGCTTTATTAAATTTAAATAAAAATGACGTATTATTTCAAGATTTATGAAGTTAAGGTGCATTGTAAATTATGTCGATTGATTAAGCAATTATCGGCTCAATTTTTGTGATGAAAGTTCGGTATTTAAATTTTACAAATTGGCCAATATGCTTCTACCATTAACCGTAACCATCGTATTAAAGGATTAAGTAATACTAGTTTAAATGTAGACATGTTCCATTTGCAAAATTACAGCTCCAACAAGGATACTAAAAATCATACACGTCGCCTGGTGATTATGCAATCTCTTACAGTTATGTCTTGAGTGTGCATATGTATTAGGATACAACACTTGCATCAATCCCTCTGCACAATCTTGTGTAGTCCATTTACCATGTATTTTCCATGTCCATTTCCCTCAAAATCAGGCTCCAATTTCCTATTGGCCAGAGTATTTAGCACCTTTTTTATACTTTGGGAGATGGAGACTGATACAACCTCGACTGTTACCGACCCCGTTGGAGAGAACTGCCGGTGATAGACGTCCCAATTTTCGACCAGATTCCCTCTTTGACAACATCGCCCTTAGTTTCATGCCACATACACCTGTCTGTCCCCTGTTGATGTCCTCCAGAAACTACCTGTCTCCCCGCACCATTCCAAGAACTTCTTCGTTCGTCTTTCCCCCTTCGTTCACCCATCGTGCTTTCTCTCTTCTCAACCAACCCACATTTGTAAAAGTTACCAGACTTTCTCCATCCTTTTTCCTTACATCTACATAACACCCTGCAAGCATAACACCCTCACACCCATTTAGGTGTGAGGAAGGGGCTGAATTCACACGTAACATGAATTACATTTCATGCTTAATCATATTTTGCATCATCATCATCAAGGGTCAACAATCCTAGGATTGGTTTGACGCAGCCTCCACTCGATTATTCTATCGGCCATCCTCATAAAACTAACGTAAATCCTCTGTTCTATATTGGTTATTTAGGGGAGGCGACCGACAGCTGAGGTCATTTGCGCCATATAGGATAGGTGGGTAATTGGGTAATGGTAGGAGTTTTTTCAGGGAGGAAGGGTGGAGAGAAACCCGGCGTCGGCATTAGCCTACTCTTAACGAAAGGCGCCAAGGGGACCACGGCTTAACGTCCCATCCGACGGACGGAGTACTGTACTTGAAATGCCCTCCACTAGACACTCAAGTAGGGACCGGTTTTCCACTGAAAAATCCGCCACTGCCGGGAATCGAACCCGGGCCCTCGGGATGGGATGCCAGTACTCCAGCCACCACACCAACCCGATCCCCCCCCTCCATCTAAAATCATCTGTTCTATATCCTTGACGTCCTGTTCCGTATACATTCCGTCATACGACGCCTTCCTTTGCCGTTTCCTAGTTCACTTTTCTCTCAACAATTGTCTTCATCAGGCCATCGTGTCTCATGATGTGGCCGATTAGGTTGTCCCGTCTTCTTTACAGACTTTTCTTCCATTGTTTTTAGGACTTCCTCAATACTTATTTGGTCGATCCATTTTATTTTCATCATTCTTCAGTAGCACCGCATTTTGAATGCTTTTCACAGTTTTCTTCTCCGTTGCTGACATTGTCCATGCCTTAATACTGTAGAGAAACATGCTCCAGATGTACATCCTGATGAATTGTTTCCTTACTTCTAAGCTTGTATTTCCAGTTTTAAGTTGATTCTTTTATTGTAAAAATGCCCTCTTTGCCTGAGCTATTCTACAGGCTATTTCTTTCTTCCTTCGTCCATCGTTGGTTACTCGGCTTCCTAGGTAACAGAACTCTTTCACCTCTTCCAGCTTTTGTTTTCCTAGTTTAATGGTGGTTTTGGCCTCTTCTTTCTAACTGCCCACCAATATCTTTGTCTTCCTCGATCAGATCTTCAGCTGATATCTGGTCATTGTCCTTTCCATGATTACTAGAATCTTATTCAGATCCCTCTCTGTCTCAGCTACGGGTACTATGATGAGGTCCACCTGAAGATGATGCTATGCATCGAAACCATGGTCGTGAGTAAATAAATTCTATATTTTGTGGAAGTGCATTGTTTCCTTAACCTCATCATGAAGGAAATCTACGTAGTCAAGCCAGATACCGTCAACTTTTACGAGTACTATGTCATCGGTGAATTGCAGTATACTAATTTTTTCTCCGTGGATATTCACTCCAGAAGACCAACTGTAAGTAATTCAACCATTGATAGAAACTACTATAGGGAGAAAAAAATAATAAATATCCAAATTCAATACCCTTACACTCCCTCGCCTTAGTCCCAGGCAGGGTCAGGGTATTAGAATTCTGTCTGACTCACACACTCTCGGAGTCTATACTTGCCATTTAGGCTCCTTCCCCACACGTCTAACACTCTTAAGTATGGTTCAAGATACTTCGTAAGTTTAAATATGCGTGAAACACCATGGTTCTCGTAGGTAGCACTCACTCATGACAATCTCTCAATCACGCAAAAATGAGAAGGTATATAATATAAAAGTCAAACATTGCTCACTCACTTCCCTATTCGGGTAGGTGACACTTCTCGTCGCTATTAAAGAACACGCACGCTCATGGTTTGAGAGATACGTAATTCTTAGGGTCCAGGTAACTTCACGATTCATATAAGTTCTGTTAAAGATCATTTATTTGATGTAAGGGTGTGAAAAAGTCATTTTTTATCAGATTTTTTGCACTCTAACTTTGGTGATATGTACTAGTAATAAATGTCTTTGCATATTGGATACCTTTTTCTCATTTCTTCTCTCTCCCTTTCTCTCCAGGCCTCTTAGTGGTGGCTCTGTGGGGAGCCAGGTATCTGGCCGACGCCTTGCTTGGATCCGGGCGGTTAGGAAGATAACCGCCGCATCCAGAGAGCAGAGACAGTTGGAAGGAGGTTTCATATCACCCCCTCTGTCACCATTCCTACCGATCACCCCAACGTCTGATGATGAAGCAGCGAAAAATTCCACAAAGGTAATGGGCGACATATTACATTTTTTATAATAATTAGTAATCAACAAAGTAACATCTTCCAATGTTATTGCATGCATTTGATGACCATATCTAGTCAGATTTTGTTTGAATATATAATTATTTATAACCGTATTGCGTAACATAAAACATAATAAATGATAATTACGCATATTTACGAATACAAAACCGTATTTAAAATTTAAAATCGCGGAAAATTCGCGAATGGTGATGATATATCTCGAGATTGAGCTACAGACTCAACATGTATGAGTAAAGAGCACAAAAGAAATACACGTAGTTTATTTTTAAATTGTCTTCCGAAATATATAACCTAAGTATATTAATTTCTTGTACAAACTTTATGCCAGTGCTTCTTAATCTTTTTCTACTCTATGTCCTACTCTCTATTCTCATTAAAACCATGTGATATCAGGAGAATTAGTGAATTTCAGATTTTTTCATCTTTTCGAACGATAATATTCCAATATGTACTATGTAGACGTACGTATTTACAAAATCCTTGCAGGCGTTAAGAGTGGTTTTTTAGCCTTGTTGAGTTTCACCTAGTACACGTCTACCAAAACCCACCAGAGGGACGTGTCTCACATGTTGGGAAACACTGCTTTATTCTTCAAGAACGATAAACTAAACACAAGCCCTCACATTAATTTCATAAAATAATGCTTACCCTCTATGACCAGTGAGGTTAACTTTGAATCGTGGAACATTTTCAAGATGATCATGTCTTCAACGTATTTATTTGGATCTATAACTCCCGAATGACAGCTATAAAAAATCTTGCCCGGGGTTCCTGCACGTCATTTAACCCTATCACTTTTTTTATCTCCTGAACCGACTGGAGATGGAGCTGAGAGGCTGGAATACTTGTATATTACACTATTTTCTTGTTTGAGTTGTCAACGCCCATTGAAGCCTGGGCATTAATTGTTTCTTTTTATCGGTCACTAAAAATACTCTGAATACACTGAATTTCGCGCTTACAGCATGCTTAACTTCAATGAGTGTAATATTATATCGTGTATTTCACATTAGAATGCAAAATTTAAAGTCTTCTTCTTAAGTTTGTATTTTTTAAGGAAGAAAACTACATTAGGGAAAAATTAAAAAAAGATGTGGACTACATAGCTAGGTACATTATTTGTGCAAATTCAGCTACATTCAGTTTTTTATTCTTGTTGGTGATTTTTCTTATTCTTTATATATTTTATTGCTGCCATAGAGAACTTACTTCTGCCATCGTATCCCATTTATCCTCAATAAGTTAACAATACAATTTACAATTTGTTTATTTGTGCGTTGCTACTCAATAATCCCAAAATTCTCGCGGTGAATAGGTAACAGAACAACACCCGCGTTTAATTTTTCCCCGTGTCATCATTTGAAGTGAATGATAGCACTCCCTGCTACCATTCATCGGCTATATATCCCAAAGTTTTAGGAACTGATTCAATCCGAATGATAGCAGTGTTGATTCATAGCATTCGCTGGAATAAATTATCATCAATTCTTTTTTACAAAAGAAGCAGGATTTGGGAACTCTATGGATGTCCCAATATAGAAGAAATCATTATGAGAAAAAATCAACAATGTACAAACAACTTGAAGTACTCTCACTTTAATTAAAATTTTTCTATTTCAAAATACTTTTTTAGGAACTGGTATTGTATTGACGCAAATAATTTATCTTTAGTAATGCATAGGCGTTAAAGGCATTTATACGGAAATTAGCGATAGGTGCGAGATAAATCTACTTTAGTAGGTACTGCTAAAATGTTTGTTTCAAAGGGCCTTAGGACCTAGCGTGACATTAGCGTTAGTGGGTGTTTTTAGCCTCATCTCTAAATTTGTCATCATATAAAGCTACGAGTTTTCTATGCATTAGCTACTACTAATGCAAACCGGAGTGTAATTGTGCTGATTAACAATTGCAGAGATGCGTAAGTAACCTCAGTTTTAGCATGTAGATAGCGGTGATGTGATTGGAATGTGTATGTTAGCTATATTTTCTAAACAAATGTCGCTATTTGAACTTGGAACTCGCTGAATTCAACCAGAATCGGCCTCCTACTCTACCCATTAGAAATCGCTCTCCTCTCTTTTAGCTCGCAAAGTGAACCCAACCCATCAGTGATGCCGGATCAAATCCCAGACGCCCACCCGGTCACCCCAATTCCGCTCGCAGTCACGCGATATCCGCCCGCTGACCCACATATCCCCGGCTCCTTCCCTCCCCCTCCGAAAAGTGAACTCGTGAACTTGGCCTTGCCCTCTAATGATGCCCCCACTCGGCCACTCGGAGGCTCTCCCTCTCTCTCTAGCTCCCCCAAACACTCCACCGCGCCCGGACTGCTCTATTGGCAGTGGAGAGTTTTCGAGGGTGGAACCAGACTAGCGCCCGCGAGTCATGATCGATGCCTGAGGGCAGCCGCACGAAAGAGCACTTCAGTTTCACGCATAATCGCATCATTTGTAGTTGGTTAAAATATCATTTCAAATAGCTCACGGGGGATTGGATTGCTGTCGTGGCTAGATTATCTGTCATCCGATCCCGAGAGTCCGAGTTCGGTTCCTACCCGTGGCAGATTTTTCAGCGGTAAACCGGTCCGTACTGTCGGCGTCAAAATGATGTGCCGCTGCACTTCGAAAATTTATATCTGGATATGCGTTCATGCAAATGCAATGTACTATACAAAATTTTAACGATACTTTTATTGCAATTTCAGTAATTATTTTAAATCAATAACAAATTTAAAAATTTAGACACGACAATGAAATAATTAACTCCGCGCACCCGAAAATTAGCAGTGTTCTCAACTTGATGAACTTTGCCATTCATTCTAGGGAAAACTACTAATTCTACAGCATTCAGCTTTCATTAAAAGTTGCAATAATGAATGTAGATACATAATAGTGCATACGCATATTTATAAAACACATATTTTGTTGTTAATGAACGAAAACGTGTATACATTATCTAGTCCTACAATTTGTCCCAAATCGAAAAATTAAATATACATTAAGACGTTTCAATTCATTTTTTATTTTTCTATGATCCGAAATCCGTAAAAACATAATTATTTGAGCACGTTAATAATTTCGACCAATGCTGCGTTGCCAAACTGCAGAGCGCCGGACGCCTGCCAGTCCCTCGAAAGCAACGCCGTCTAAAGGGGGAAATCGAGCATTTTCAGACAATGTAAATATAATATCGCATTCCTTGTACAATTATAATGGACATGCTCATTCATTATCAAGACAGTAAAACCATGACCAACTCAGTAAAAAATGTCTTTCTCATATTGGTATTTATGCAGAAATATTTAACCACTTCACAGCTTGCTACGATAACTCAATAAAACGTAATCTGAATAAATGTGTAAATAAAATTTCATACTGGTATGCACCGCAAAAAACTGACTCCGAATACCGGCTTAAATATAAATATGACATGTGTATATATATAACAAATAATACGTGCATACTAAACATTATGAAAAATCTTGATGTTAACTCGCACACATATGGGCTAGGGAATTTCACACAATAATAATAAATGTATTCAATAAACTAAGGAAATAACAGAATGCTAATGAATTTCAAATGAAAGTCCTAGGGTATTATATAGACATTTCTAAAAACAGTTTCAATATCTTTAGAAATGTCTACAGAAATGTCAGAGGAATTCTGTAGAAATGTTTCCCTGCCTACCCCACCCTTCGTTCTCCTCCTTCCGCTTCTCTTCCCGCATAATCTCCTTGATTTCCCTCTCGTTAACCATAGGTATCCTTTCCTGTCTCCCTATTTCATGCTCGACAGTTCATGCCCGGTGGATTTCCCATCTCCCCCTCCTCACATTTCTGATTAAAGCGTTCTGCCGAAGGTGTAAAGGTTATTGTATTTTAACGTATATTAATATGCATTAATTATTAATTAATATTCTGAAATAGTGTGTTATTATACATCACGTATTCACAGCATCAACGGAAATAGAGTTTGTTACACAATTTTATCCTTGCGGTAAATGTATCGGTAACTTTAATGTCTAACTAATTCTTACCTCCAATAGCTCGTAATTATTAAACTTGCTACCTTAATGTATCTGTATTAGTGCAAGAGGCAACGTGTAATTGAATACTTCTGCTGTAAAACCTTCATTTATTTCAGACGTATGAGTTCATTGAATTTAAGAATGGGACGACTTCTAAAAAAATTTTATTTTTGGAAATTAAAAATTGGAGTGTATAACTTATTACTGTTATTAACTAACGCAAATATTTTCATAATAGTCTCGGCCGGGAACTTTTAAAATCGCTGACATCATGTTAACGAGCTGCCAACAGTTGAGTAAACAGTCTTAACAGGGAGGATGACATACCTCACGATATGAATTGTAATTAAAAATGTCACTTTTGCATTTAGGGAGACGTAAGCTCTTTCTTCTGTCATTTGTTTCCTCGGCTCTTGCTATAAACTGCCAATTGAGAAGGCAATTAAAAGTTTTTCGTTTCTTGTCGTGTTTCTTTACTGGTTGCATACGCCTTTCCGATCTCCTAGCTAAAGCATTGGTTGCAAAATTTCCATTCTTCTAACTTTGAGGTTCTTGAGGCTGAAAAAGGTGAAGGCCATTTCTGTAGAGTCAATAAAATCTCAGGTAGTGAACTCAAATCAGCATACTCCCTCGAATGCACTCTAAGCTTCTTTTATTCTGAATTTATTTATGTTCAAAGCAATCCGAATACGCCGAAGTGAGCTCTCCCTTTGAGCACATTGTTTGAGCGCAAAATGCGTCACAATAAACCGAATATTTCAAAGTAAGTGCAGATTTCTGCGTTGCTAAATCTCCGACCGATTGCAGTGCCATTTGAATGTCACTAACTCATTTTGTCGGTAGTAACTGCATTTTTTATTATTTTTATAAACGCTAATATCTTGAATACTAAGATGGATCGGTAGATTCATATTATCACTATTTTAAAATGCGCTCAAATATTACTTACTTGAAAAAATTACTTATATATTTGATATGAAGCCATGGCTTTTTCCTAGTTGAAGCCCGTTCTCTTTAATAATCGAATATATCATTTCAACTGCGATTTGTTTGGGAAAAAATGCAGCGTGAGAGGTTGCTATTGAATGATGTAGATAGGGGACACATTTTACTATTTTCTATAGGTACCCAAAATGTGAAACAAATGGCCTTTCCTTCGTTCTACAATGCAACCTCTTAAAACCCATTTATCTTGGTTTTTCCTCTTTCGCGACACGGTAGACAATGGCACCTATTCAGCCCCTCTTTCTCTATCTTTCTCCATCTCCCCCTCTAAACACCGCGATGTGACCGAAATGATCTTCTCGGAACTCTCTAAGCAGTCATGGCCGGGCTGCCAGAAATGCGTTCCGAGAAAATGCCGTGAAGGTAAAAACCCTCTTTAGTTTCATTTCCGTGTTACGACCGAGCGCGGATGGCTGCACCCGCGCCTGTAGGATACGCTCATGTTCCCCATGCAAACTGCATCCGTCGCATCACACTAGCGGTTGCCGGTAACGGTTGTCGTTGCCGGTTACGGTTGGTGTAAACTGTTACAATCACACTGATCGCTTATATAACCGGTTGTGCAATCGCAGCCAGTAAGATCTCGTCTCATGGTCGCGTGCTGTTTCTGTTTACATTTTGCTCCTATGCTGCCTCAAATGCAGGATTTATGCCTCAAATACAAGATATGTGATGTTATTTGTTTGTTATTAAGATGTTATACCAGTCCCCATTTGAGTGTTTTGTGGAGATCACTTCGACTTCACTACTCCGTCCGTCGGAAGGGACGTTAAGCTGTGGTGCTCTTGGCACTTTTAGTTTAGAGCAGGCTAATGCCGAAGCCAGATTTCTCACCACTCTTCTTCCTCCCCTTCCCTTGCACTCTTTGTACCTTTTCTCTTGGTCTGAAGCGCCTTTATGTTTTGGGAGAAAACATAAAGGTGCTTACATAAACATAAAAGTAGAAGAAGAAGGAACGAAAGGGAACAACACTGGCCGGGAAATATCAATCGTTGGATAAACGGCGTTCCACCTTATTTGAGTGTGCTTTAACGGGCTACTTCTACTCTCTTTATTTCAGAATTCCTCTCCACTCTTTACACCTCCGTAAGAAAAACCCTACCTCCCTACCTTATAACGCAACTACTTAAAATGGCGCAAATGGTGCCAATTGTCGGACACCTCCCCCAAATAACTACAATTAATTTTAGGTGGAAATCTTTTCTGAAGATCATTAAGATACTTTTAAAATCCACTAGACCATGACATGTTACGTAATTAAAATATAATCATAGAGATAGGTAATAAAACGGAGAAATTTATTGAGTCATTATTTCTATCATAATGAGGAGAAATAATAGATTAGATTAAAGTAACTGAGAAGATTATTAGAAATGATTAAGCAGATTTATGTTTTTCTTCATTTTCGACTGTAATTATGTTAGTGTGAAATAGGAGGCTGTATTCAATGAAATTCGTGGTGTACCCCCGGTAAATTATTTTTGACGGTGAAATCGGTGGTGTGGCCTCTAACAAAATGATTAATTTGTTATAACAAAGGCTTTCACAGTGTTTGGTCGCATCTGCCTATATCTGGCGATGGCTTCTGTAACAATCGAGTAGTTATTGTCGCCGAATGTTGACTCACGCAGCGGAACTGGAAAAATCGAGGCAAATATGAATGCAGAGTATCATGGAGTGACTCCGTTAAGATGTATGCGGCTAGTTTGTTACCCTTGTATTAGTGAATATGATTGTTTACTCCTCGGTAATGGAGCTGAAGATCGTAAAACTTTTACTTCTTTTATCATAATATTTAATTAAGTGGGTTAATATTAGGGTGATGTGGCGATTGCAGGGAAAAATATCCCTCCTCCGAATCGCTTATATGCTGTGAAAATAGGAAATGTTTTCCACTATGTTTAAGGTGTATTTCTCTCACTATATTGGGTACTTTGCATGCTTTATAAATTTTAGCAAAAATGGTAGGTATATTAAAAGTTTATATAGCTCGAACACCATTTAATTCTCAAAGCATTTATCTACTTTTATGAAATCTGGCTTTTATTTAAGCATTGAGAATGTAACAATTTTGGTCACGTGATTATCTTTTATGGGGTATTCAACTTGATTACTATCTTTGAGTCATGAATGTCATAAATATTTTTTTATGAAATTGAGAGAAAACCTCATTTTTTCCGATTTTAGGAAGTATCCAATCTCGAGCTTTATCACGTGCAAGTCCTGGTTCACTGATAAATTTTTTTATTGCTTCAACGTTTGGGTTCAGTTCAGTGCACAGTTCATTTTTTGCTACTAGACTCACCGCCCGTGTGCTTAGTGATGGCGTGAGTTTCCAATGCATTCTAAATGAGATCCTCTACTGAAAGTATGAATAATTTATTTCCAAGCAAGGGCATGAAATGATAGTATATGCATGGTTTGCTTCAGTCGCCAAGAGACTTCAAAGGAATATGAAAAGTAGTATACTGTAACCTTATTGCATGTCTTTCTTTGGTCCTGAATCATCAGGAACTAACTATTAAATTTCATTACTGATTTAATTTACTTTGCTAGGTTCTTTGTATTCTAAGTAGAAAATCACTAGAGACAAAAATATGGGTCTTTCTGTCATCCCTCAGATTAATTTATATTCCTAAATTATCATCCTTAATGAGGTGCAAGTAGCAATCAAGCTTTCATGCAGTGGCATCAAACTAGTTTCAACGTTTTTAGCTCATGCTATTGGAAAAAATGGTTTAAAACCGATGTTGTACCTCCCGGCCTTCAAAGCTTTAGGTATTTGCATTTAACGCTTCTTTAGATGTGTCTGTAATACCACTACTCCGTTTTCTTTAATTTACCACGGTTATTGGAGGGAGACGACCCAGAGTTGAGGTCATTTGTGCGTTTTCATATATTGATGGGTATATTAGTTTTTTTTATTTTGAGTCTTCTAACGGTTAGGGTATGTTTCCCTACTCTTTTTTGCACGTCTTTTGCTTAAAGAGCACTTCCGATTGCTATTTCTATTCCAATTGCAATTGATATTCCAATTGCTATCTCCCTTCAGATTAAAATATTCCAATACTTTGTTCATAATGACAAAAATGCATTTTCTTTCCCTACCTCCAAATCGTGTTCCTTGCTCGATCCCGGTCCCTTAAGGTTGGGTTCCCCATACTTTTGCCATCCAAATTTAACAAGTAAGCTTTAGACACAAACCAAATCTCATGACAACCTCTCACAAATCTTTAAGATCATATTCGTTAATCTGGTGAGGAAATGTAAAGTATTATGCCCCACGGCACGAGACATTTACTCATTACTCTTCGAGTACTAAAAGTGTAATTTTGATGCAAGCGCGGCATATTGGATCATTTTTGCTTTTATTTCCAATTATTTTAACTATTTTTCATAAAAACGTGTGTTCTTATTTTAGTTACTAGTAGGTATATTGTCGCATTTAGATTTTTCTTAACTTAATCTATGAACATTTCATATCGTAATTCATAGTTTCAGGCGTAACTTGGTGAAATTATTTCATGTGAATAACGACATAACAAAACTTTTTAATTCCACATATAGAAAGAGGCTTTAATGCGACCTAGGTATCAGTGCGGTACAGTATCATCAGGCCTCATTATTTCATGTCATGCTTGTATCAAGCACACGATGTTATAAAAATCGTTGTGATCCATCTACTTAGGAAGGGATAGTTCTCCCTCTACCCCCTCTCCCGCATATGGTTTATACTTGATAGACATGGTACTCAGAAAATGGTACAACTTCGACTCTTCCAGATTGAAATCCTTGACTGTCATCAGTAGCCCAGAACTTTACCAGCATTGTACAGAGAAATAGTTGGCCGCCATGCGAACAGTGACTTTGTGCACTTTATCATCACATAATTAAAACTGTTTCATACTGAAAGCCTGCCTCATATGCGCTTGCGGCATACTCTAAAAAGCAGGGTTATCCAACCGGTGGGACTCGAGCCGGTTGAATACCCTCCACACCCTTAAATTGTGCTAGAATATCGTAAATAGATAGATAGATAGATAAGCGTCTTTATTGGGGCGAGATTGAGACTAAAAAGTCACGTACGTAAAAGTAAAATACATCACTCCACAACGGAAGTATTTACCAGAAAACTTGCGAATGGTTGAAAAAACTGGATTTTATCTTGATGGGACTAGAGTTTTTCTGAGGATGGAAAATTAGAACGCTAGACTAAAGAGGTTAGGTGCAACTGCATTAAAGGATACCTGTCGTGGGAGGGAGGGTTTTTCGTGCAGCTTGTCCCTCCCACATCCTCCTGCCACTCCGCTCCTCACTAACGCGACGCCATCTCACGGGAGACCGCTGGACCCAAGCGCGCGCATCCGTCACCTGAAATCTCACAGTCCTAATCCCGTCCATTAGCCAACAAGGTGGTGTCCAATCGCCCAAGCGAGGACCGGCCTCTTACTTGTCCGGAGATCTGGGTAATATTTTGAGCCGGCCGGCCTCGGCGTCGGAACCTCCATGTCCTCTCGGGCGTGTTAAGAACGAAATCGCATCTCACGGAGTGAAGATTTACTGGACCGTTAATATCAGGTCGGAGAGAGAAAAATGAGTGCGACTTCCTCTGTGGCGTTAAGTGTTTTCGCGCGGTCAAAGGGATTATTTATCCTAATCAATAGCAATCCGTCCGTGTACATGTGAGCGCCTCTCTGTGCTACATTGAGAATGTTGTTAGTGCATCCTCTTTTTTACTGTCTGCCTTATAGTTTTTGAAGTAGTTTAATACGGAAAAGTTGTAAAAAATTTACAAAAAACTACAGGATACTATTATGCGTCATACTATAAAGATAAAATAGTATAGTTTACAACTGAGGAGAGATTCTAAAATTCATTTTTTTACTTGCAATTAATGCCAGTTAGATATTATAAAGAAGCTACCACGCAAGAAAATGGCATACCTAGCTTTTTTTGGTGCTTGAATGAGACTAAATGAAATTAATTTGATTTTTTCCATGTTTGTCGAAAAAATCTTATGCACGCCACTTTTGCCCATTTTATCAACTTCATTTTTTTAGTTAAAAAGGTACTTTCCTAGTATCATAGGACTATAAAAGATTGTTTTCATGCGTTAAAAAAAATTTTACGCATAATTTTTTTTTGCGAGACCAGTTTCAAAAAGGATACTTTCCATTCGACATAATGCGAATCTACTTATGACTGATGGCCTGGCAGTGGCGTGAATAGCGCTGCTCAGCTATATTTCTCTATCGTTCACCATTGAGTAAAGAAAAGGTTATAAGATAATTGAAAAAACGGAAAAAAAATTAGTGCTCTAAATAATTTCTATTTTTCATGATGAAATATTGACAAAGTTATGAGTGTTTTAAAATTATTGAAACCACTGTGATATCGAGACAATAAGGTATATGTGTAAGTAATTTCCATTGAAACCTACCAAAATGTTATTCATATCCAACTTGATCCAAATTGACGAACGTCCAAATAGACTTCGGACCCGACACCGGACGTGGTCGTAAGTCGACGACTTTGCGGACACGTGTTCAAGCAGGTGATAAATTATTTACTGTATGTTATATTACTCAGGGAGGCAACCGACAGCTGAGGTCATTTGCGCCATTTAGGATAGGTGGGTAATTGGTTAATAGTAGGATCATTTCAGGTAATGGAGGAAGGGTGGAGAGAAACCCGGCGTCAGCATTAGCCTACTCTTAACGAAAGGCGCCAAGGGGACCACGGCTTAACGTCCCATCCGATGGACCGGTTTGCCACTGGAAAATCCACCACTGCCGGGAATCGAACCAAGTCTCACCGGAGTGTGAGATCAGTACCCTAACCACTGCAACAAACCCGATCCCCCAATTATTTATTGTAGATTTCATGACAAGCAGGGGATCGGGTTGGTGTGGTGGCTAGAGTACTGGCCTCCCATCCCGAGGGCCCGGGTTCGATTCCCGGCAGTGGCGGATTTTTCAGTGGAAGATCGGTCCCCACTTGAGTGCCTAGTGGAGGGCATTTCAAGTACAGTACTCCGTCCGTCGGATGGGACGTTAAGCCGTGGTCCCCTTGGCGCCTTTCGTTAAGAGTAGGCTAATGCCGACGCCGGGTTTCTCTCCACCCTTCCTCCGTTCCCTAAAAAACTCCTACCATTACCCACCTATCCTATATGGCGCAAATGACCTCAGCTGTCGGTCGCCTCCCCTAAATAACCAACCAACCATCATGACAAGCAATTGCATTAATGATCAAAAGCACACATAATAAATTAAATTGATGCACACGTCTTCTAAAATACATAAGGAATTATTATCCATCGGCTATTATGAGAAACTTGCTAAGATTACTACGTAATTGTCAGATAATCGCTCATATGGCTTGTCCATTTCTTGTCTATGCAGATAGCCAGGCTTACTTGAATGGGAGTTTTCCTGCAGCTTTGTAATTTTTATGGAATTTAACCTGATTGTTTTTGACTCAGTGGCAATTAAGGATTGATGCATTTGTCATTTCACTCACATATGAGCGATTATCTGACAATTACGTAGTAATCTTAGCAAGTTTCTCATAATAGCCGATGGATAATAATTCCTTATGTATTTTAGAAGACGTGTGCATCAATTTAATTTATTACGTGTGCTTTACATCATTAATGAGAATTATAAATATTTGTTATGAAAATTCGAAAGAGAGATAAATTATTCCATTTTTTTTAGAGTTATCAAATGACATCCAGCAATTAACTAAGCTGTGCCGTATTTTATTTGACCACATTTTTTGTATGATTCATGATGCTTTATCTCTCTCCCAGGTAGCGTTTTACCTAATATTTTTACGTCCCCGAGGGTATTTTAGATAAGAATGCTGTCAAAGTAATAACCCTGCAGTGATTCAAGAAATCCATATTTTTATGGCAAATGACCTTTATCCGTTTCACTGGTAGCGTAGCTACCTACTTAATGTCTTTTATGCTTCAAAGCGTATTTATATTCAAATACTGTCAAAGTAATAATGATAAGAGCTATAAATCCGTAACTTTCCGAGAATTTGAGTTGGAAAACTGGCTCTTAAGTGCAAAAAAAATCTTTAGAATCGCAATGAGTTTTATTTTGTATCAATTAAATGTTTATCCTTTTTGTAGACAACAGTCACGCAAGTTCTTTTCCCTGAAAGACCTATTCGGTCATGAATTCTAATGAATTAAACCATTCTCTCATAAGGTACTTATTTCCTTTTTACCAGTTTGTGAAAAAAGATGGTGTCGTCAGCTAGGGAGAAATAATTTTCGAGGGAAAGTTTTACGAGGAAAATCCCGACCTTCCCTTTAACATTGTCTAACTTTTCCCCTTCTGAGTCATCTGAGTTGAGATCACCGGAATTCAAATGAGAAATACTAATTCTCACTCACGCCTTTTCATTTAAGAACGCATAAACGCCATGCAATGCATCAACGCTGTACTCCACAAGTCACCACAATGATATGTGGCTAGAGAAGACATCAGGTTGAATTATCGATTAATTATTAGTAAAAAATTACCGAAGGGTCAGTTATCATTTCGTCATCATAAAATAACAAGTCAACAATCCTAAGGGGGTTTGACATCCACTGTCCACTCGATTCTCCTATCGGCTAACCTATTCACATCAACATAGTTCTTCTCTTCCATATTCTTCACTTCTTGTTCCTTGTATCGCATGCTAGGTCTTTTTTTAACCTTCTCATTCATATTCTCAACAATTGTATTCATTAGGCTACATGTCTCAAAGTATGGCCGATATAACTTGTCTCGCCTTCTTTTCAAAGTATTCAGCGGCCTTATCTTGCCTTCCACGCATTTTAGGAATTTTTTCTTGGTCATTCGTTCGATCCATTTTATCTTCATCATTCTTCTGTAGAACCACATTTCGAATGCGTCTATCCTTGACTTATCTGTTGCTGTTATCGTCCACTCCTCACTACCATAAAGATTAATGCTCTATATGATAGTTGTAGCGAGGAATGTCCTTACTTTCAAGCTAGTATTTCAAGATGTTAGTGGATTCTTCTATTACTAGGATATTCTATTGCTTGAGCTATTCTACTGGCTGTTTCCTTCTTCCGACGTCATTTAGAAAACAGAATTACCAGGAGGAGAGAGTTACTTAATCGGTAATAAATAGAGCCTCTTGCTTCAAACCTCCTCATGGTTGAACACATCAACGGTTAGATCGTGAATAGATATTTATGGTTGAGTGTCAAACATGCAAGGGGATATTTAATGAAATTACTCTCATGCATTTACAATAATAGGTTCATGCAGACGTACGAAAAATGTTTCTAACTACTTACCTATGTTTATTATCTTCGCGGTGAGTTCAATTATTTTTATTATTGTCCCTTCTTGTAAGCGGAAACAGTGACATTTAGTATCTCCCTGTCCGTGATAATCTGCAATTTAATGACTGTGAAAAAGTGTTCGTAAACATTAGAAACAATAGCATCCTAGAATAATGGAATATTAATTCAGATTACTAACAGCTCACTTACAGTAAACAAATCAGTAACGGTGTTACCTCATTGGTCTAGCGGCTCTATCCCACAACCCATCTTTGTTCATATCACGTGATCTCGTTGTATTTTACGTCCTCTCGTCCATTCTTCTATCAATTTGACACACTGCTAAGCATTTTTAGCACACTTTTGCAAGATTAAAACAAAACGCAGCACTTTGTAAAATTCCAATTGTTTTTTTTTCTCGGCCTCAACCGATTTTGACGTTACACCCACGTCATTTTCAGAAGGTCTGACTGGGAACATGGGTAGTATGGCAAGTTCATGAATACCGGGTGGCAAGTTGCTGGGTGCGTAAAATTGGGTGAGGAGAGTACTGGAGAGTTCGGGATGCAATTGGGGTTCCCCTTTTTGGAGTAAACTTAAAGAGAGCGTTTACGGAGGTTACGGAGAGAGAATGGAAGAGCAGAGGGGGGTGGGTTAGGCAGCGGAAGGATTAACAATAGAGAAATGTTGATAGGAATAAACACAGGGATTACTTTAATCATGTCGCAGCTCCAAAAAGTTAATCCGTCTACGATTGCCAACATTTTTACAAGCCTAGTTGCTCCTCGATGCGAACAATCTGGTACCGAAATCAAATCTACGACATCTGGGTCCCATGTGCTAGCCGCATTTTCCAGTTTGAGCTTATAACACATCAGCGCCTTCAGTCGCAATGCCAGCGGCAGAAAATAACTTCGTTTATTTGCCGAGCATCCCTCTATCGTATGTCTCTTCACTGATCAGTACTGAACGGTGCGTTATTTGTTCAAAAGCTTTCATTTTTATCGCCTATACATGCGAGTAGTGAATTTTTCTGAGATAAAAAAATAATTTATGATGATTACTTTTTGCTAGTTTTAATTCAGAGTAGTAGAATTCAATCCTCTTATTGTTATTTTTTGTTTGAATGAGTAGTTTATTGCAAAAACTTTTCCTTTGTAAGTAGGTCTTTTGCATTAATGAGACAGTTACTTAGATTCGCAAATGGAAAACTGGACTGCGTACGCTTGCATCCTTTGATGTAGTAGTTTTAATGTTGATCTCATCTTATTTTTAAATACCGAGGGAACTATTTTAACCCCTTCCTGTGCACATCAAATGACTTTAGGCAAAACTGATCGGTGACGAGATGGACCGAGAGCAACTACGTCATTCTTTTTCAGTAGTTGCATGTTGATGAATAACTTTGCACCACCTGTTTATTTCAACAAAATTATAATTTTATTCGTCCAATTATCTACAAACAACAATTTAAATTGCACTGGCTTAGGTATTAAACATAGAAAATTGCTTGCGTTTTAAAGAATATATCTTTCATCCCACGTAATATTTCCGAAAGATGTGTTAATGTAGGTATATGCTGAGGAAATTATATCGCTAAGATTGAGTTATCAACCCTTAAACTGTATAAATTTAATTGCAACTTTACAAATTTGCAATTTGCAAATTGATAGCTTAATTAGAGGGTAGTATGTCGTAACTTGATGTAGCTATGTGGTAATTCAGTCGACTTTTCGTAATGGGGCAATTCATCGTAAAAACATGCCTGCTTATAGGCGTCGAAGATATCCAGCCTCGGCTTATCAATGTTGACGTTAAGTTAATTTTTTATAGAAATGACATAAATGCAAATTTACGCCATATCGTGGTTTTTGATTCTCACAATCTCGAACTAATCTTATAAAACGCCACTGATTTGGCGAAACGAGTTGTCTGGACATTCGTCTGCTAATAAGATTGGATTATTGGAGTTATTCTCGTTCAACTCAAGGTATTTCGCAGCTATCAAGCACTAGGTCATGTGCCATAAAGGAGAAATTTAACATCCATTGTCATGGAAGCTTTTACTATTACGTCCGATATTTTTCCCTTCTGCGAGAGCAATGCATGAAGTGAATGATAGAAATCAAGGCTCCTGGATCTGCAAAAATTGATTATTTTAAAGCTAACAGCCATAGATAGAACTGGAAAAAGTTCTTGCGTCCAAGTATCAACGATAACGATCGAGGAAATCGAGGAAAATTGTGCTCTCGGATCCAAGCGAGAAATGTGTGTGGATGTGAGTGCGGCCACGGGATTTCGAGGACTCGGCTCTCTAGATTGCTCTCTGCGATACAAACCGCTGGAGAGCACGCCAGCGATTTGAAGCAACGGTTATCCTCAGCCCACACTGATACCTTCATTCGCCACCAATTATCCCCACCTCTTCCCAGCGTACGGCAGCGAAACACGGCAGGTAATCAATATAAAGTCCGAAATTCTCTCTCCCTCGTATGAGAGAGATTGCTGCCGCCGACCGAACTAATGCGCTGCCTCTGTCTGCCATCCAATGACTCCGTCCTCCTCAGATCTCTCAGGGAATTTCCTTCGCCTCGCGAATGCTCGCAGCTCAAATTCAAGTCGAAAATAGTTTATCTCCGTAAATTTCAGCTGGATTAGAAAGTGTTCTCCTTCAGTCTGGTTAGGTGCCGTCCAGTGAAACCAATCCTCTTAATTTTCCTCCCCAGTGACGATATTTCTGCAGGAAAAATATCGATCAGCTCGACAGGGAGTTGAAACTGGATCCCTCGTATTCCAGGCAAGTGCTTCTTCCAAAAATCGAGACCGATGGTTCCTGTTTCAAATTTCAATGTGAATGACATTTTTTTCCCTGAAGAAATATTGCTATGCTGTACAGCAGCTCCTTTAAGATTTTTTGCAGCTAGTTCGCACCTATGTATTCTCTTCTTCCCCATCATTCTACCCATCTCTAAACCTGAGTTTCTACCCCATATTATTGTCCTGCCGGTAAGGGCAGGTCTTGTTGTATAGTAAAATCTTCCAACGACTTCTTTCTCCCATATCGTGTCCTTCCTTCTCACATATTCTCTTCCCGCGGCATACAGAACCGCGCAATCCACATATCCGCTATGTTACTTCATAAACCATCGCTTTTCATTAGTTTTCCCATGTATTTACTCTGACTTGAACGTTTTTCTCCTAATGCCCTCCAGAAATCCTCTCCTATCCAGTCAAAAATAGTTTATTTCCGTGAGTATTTTCGATAGAAGATAGAAGAATCGAGTGGAAGGCTCGAACTAATCCTAGGATTGTTGACCGGTGATGAAGATGATTATTCAGTGAATTTCTTCTAGACTATTTGTGCTATTGAGGAAATTGGTTTCCATGGACCTCTTCTACAATATAACGACAATTGCGAACACTCTTATATTTTATAATGCCATTTCCTTCTTTTTTAAGTACTATCTGCCTTCATCCAGTCCAGAAAATCTATCCTCTAACTTTCTTCCCAGAATCATACCCTCCATAATTTCTCGTATTTAGCTACCTATCGTATTTTAATACTTGGCTCTTTCACACACCCCATCCCACTACTGAGAACTTCCTCCGGACATACTCAACTAGCTGAAGTATACGATCTAAACAACGTCAAGGAAGTTGGAGGTATGCTTACGGTTTTCGGGGCTTGTATAGTAACTACACAACAACGCATAAGACACCGCAAGGGTGTGCGGCAGGGTGCAAACCTTCACCAAGTAGGCGTTTCAAGGAAAAATGGAATTTAAATTACACTTCTTATCATGCACGCAATCGAAAATACCACCAGTCCGTGCATACACTACTAACATGCACGTCAGAGGTACGATACTACTCCCCTATGGAAACACATTAGATATGAATTAAGGAGACACGTGTAACTGAATTGTTAGTATCTGTTAAGTAATGTAACTATTGCTGATTGGTCAGTTATTTCTTAAATAAATATTATTAGTTTATATTTTCCAACGCGTTAATGGATTGGTTATCTTAAAACATAAATATATTGAAAAAATCACTACAGACCACTTTTATACATCAAAATCGACATTGCCTATTAGTATAAGATGCATTAAAGAAATATTATGTAAAACTCTAATTTTTATGAACGGGTGAATATATTTATACCAATTATATTTATGATTAATAAATTTTGATGAATGATATTGGATGAAACTGAAAAGATATGTGATTTGTCAAATGTTATTAGATAAATTTCCCTAGGATTAAAATTCTCCATGCATTCATGTACTATAGCGTCAAGAGTTTAAACATTCTGGCGCAAACAACACTATGCTGGCAGTACCAACTCTTGAAAGAACTGCCCAGGATAATTTCCACCGAAAATGGAGCGGCAGGAATTTTAATTCAGTACCACGTCCCAGTTTTTATATTTTTTAGCAATTACCACGAATTGAGGCTTGAGATCATATAAATTTTTTGCATGGCTTAACTTTTATTAATTTGAAACTTAATTTACTGGTAGAAATCAACTCACAAATATCAGAAAATCCCTTAATATATCTCTTATCTCTTCATTACCTTGCTATCATTGCGCGCTAATTCATGCATCAAAACAGTTTTTTGCTATTATTTCTTAGCTCCAATGCCTGAAAAAAATTCATTTCGCGAAACAGAAGTGTGAAAAAATGAAATTAGTGAGCATTTTAAATCCCTCTCAATATCTAGTTGACATTTGTGACTCGGGTCTATTTTCAGGAGTTCTTTCCGCTTAGGACGTATTTTTATTTCATTAACTGGAAGGTACGGTAGAAATAGTTTAAGTTGAATGAAAATTTAAGCATACTTAAGCTAAACAGGAGAGTTTTCTATAACATGATGAAAGATAAATTTAATTATGTATTGTAAAGAGTGCATGATTGCTTCTTGCCTCGCTTCTGCTGCATTGCATTCTCACGCTTGAGAGATGGCACTCCGTCCCTCGTTACCCGTCCCCCGCTCACCTGCCCCACATCCTGTCCTCTACCTGAGTAAGAGAACCTTAGATCCCTTACCCACCCATTTCCCCCCACTCCTCCCCTGCATCCGGCATAGCTAGCTGGGAACTGCAAGTCGGCGGAATACAATGCATGGGGAAAGGAGGCAGAAGTTGTTGAGATCTTGACGAGTGATGATGTAACGGGCGTTGTGGTAATAAACGAGCAACTGGTATGAATTGTGACCTTTTACTTGCCTAAAACCTTCCCTAGCGTTCCCTCAGCGGATCTCCGGCGAACCAGAGCTTACAGCATTTTAATTAGTATTCTCTCTCTTTTAGAATATATATCAACTACATTGATACGTAATAAGGGAATTAAAGTATTCGTTTTTGAATAGTTTTCCACTTCTTCATTATCTTTTTTAAAGATAAAATTACCTTACAATCTGTTGAAGTGACAAATTTGCCTGCACAGAATTTTAAATATAATTTTTTCCGTGATAAATAGTCTTTTAGTGAGCACTAAGCAAAAATTAGCGAAGAGTATAAATTTCTAATCATTCAATTCGTGGAAGCACTCAATCATTTAACAAATTGAGAGGTTCAACTGCATGCAAGGATTGTAAGAAAAACGTAAGAAGCGAAAACTTGACCTTGTTGCCGCGTCCCTTTGGATTCCTAAATCACGTAGAAAGTCCTCGGAAAGGGTATGAGTGAAAACTTTCAAGGTCGAAAAATCTTCAACGACCCATTCCCTCCGTCTATACACCCCCAGGGGAGAGAGGGCAAAGTTTTCCCAAAATAGAAGCAGCGGAGGGAGTTGTGCGAGGGATGAGGAGTGCGGAGGGTTTTTTTGTGAGCCCTTTGCCAGAACAGCAACATCTCCTTCCTCCTCCTCCAACGCCACCCTAAAATGACCAAACTTTAACTTCTCGGCCCTTCGAAGGGTTTCCACGTATTCCTGGGGAAGACGTTCTCTACCTTCCAAATGATTCATTCTCCTTGGTCACGCATGGACGATGGTACCATAAATACAGCGACACAAACGGAGACGAGCTCATGAATTATGGTATCCGAGGATTTTCACTCTTTGAATTGGAATTGCGAACATATTTTTTTTTTCATTCTCGACCCCATACCTTCGACCCTCTCAAAGGATGAAAATGAGCTAGCTCTAGTTTAATATGGAGTCAATGTTCCTCCATGAAAATTAAATCTCTTAGAAATTGCTTCCAATTATACAGTCTCACGAAAAAGAGAAGGTGGCGTCACACCTTTTAGCCTAACTCAATCCTAAGCGTAATCACAACATAAACAAAACACTCATATTCCAAGTGAAATCAAATCCACTCACTTTGCGTTGTCAAGTTGGGAATTTTCCTACAGAAATTTAAGGCAAACAACTTCTCTAAAGATTCTTTAAATATATTAAAAACTTCAGGTTACTATAATGGCTTATGTCATAGAGATTAAATAAGGGAGTGATACAATATGACATAGAGGTTCAAGAATTCGTATTAACCGAATACAATTTGGGGCAGTAATAGAGAACATCGAAAATACAAAGAGTAAAAATGAGGCAAAGGTTGGTGCATTTTTCTGCATTCTTACGTGAGGCTAAACCCAAATTAAAACTGTGCCTTTTTACATGATTGTCAATAAATGTCAAATTTTTGTGTATGTACGTTATCCATCCCAGTGCGCGATATATTTTCGTTAGTGGGAGTATTCCATGTAAAAATATTTTCTTTATTAGGCAAATCCAATTTATTTTTTAATTTAACGATGACAATAGTACCTGTGTTGTAGTTACTAAACAAAATTTTGAGTTATTGACATAAATTGATGTCTAGTGATAGTTTACCCCCGGCCACACACTCTTAAGGTATTGCGTAAGACGTTACTAACATGACTACCGCGGTCCGCCCAAAACTTTAGCATCTTTATTGCTTCCTCCAAGGTCTTGTCATCACCGGAAAATCTCGATTTTATCATGTTTGAGGAACAACATAAAAGTCACTGACACCATCAACAAATATTTATCAATCTTCGATATGTTTAGGCAGCTTGCGTCGTTGATAAAAATGATAAATTTTAGCGTTTTTGCACATATTGGGCAAGAAAAGGTGGGGAAAAGATATTGAGGGGAAGACAGCCATCGGATGGAATGGGTGGCTGGGGATTACGAGTGGAAAAGTGAGCGTAATTTGGTGAAGGTCAAGTGAGTTAACGAAGAAGAACCAGCTGAATGGGGGTGTCTTTCAAAGGTGCTGCCATTGAATGGCTGGTCTTCTATCTTGTTACGCTGGATTAGTGGCTACACCCCCTATTCCAAGACGCCCAAATGATGTCCCTTGTGTAGGCTTTGAATACAGAAATCCAAGTAGTAGGAGGCCTCTTTCAGGTATATAATGCAATAATGTTTTATCAAAACACTAGCATTTTTCGGTTATTTTTGTTCTGAAATTCCGGCTCGTTTTACCAATATATAAATATCCCTCATACCACCACACATCACACATACATCACATAAATACCACACGACAATTTATAAACCCCGCAATTTCTTTATTGGCCCTATCCCATCTTTATTGTTTCTAAGAAAGTGTGGTAAACCTCTTCCTCAATGGCATTGAGGCATGGGCCGTAACAGAAGCTGAGATATCAAGACTGACAGCATTCTACGTGTAAAGATACAGTAGAATAATGAAGATAAAATGATAGAATAATGAAGATCGAGTGACAAATGAAAAAGTAAAGAGGGAGTATGAAAAGAAAAGTCTGCCGAAAAGTTTATAAAAGAGACAGGAAAATCTAATTGGCCATATTTGATACACGATGTTTAGTTGAAGGCTATCGCCGAGGGAAAACTAAATGTGAACATTGTAAGAAGAACAAAAGAGAATACTTATATAATTATGAATAGGTTATCTGATAGAAGTATTGAGGACAGAACTGCGTCAAACCAAACTTTGGATCGTTAGCCTTTTATGATGAAACATGGAACACGACATTAAACCTGAATCCGTTAATTCCTCAACTTTTAATGGTAGTGTTTGCTGGTCAGTAAAGTTTAGGCTCATTAAATTCAAGGCAGCGGATCTGCCACGAAAAACCTGACCGAAGTCACCCGCTGATACGCACAATAGTAAAATGTCCACAGATAATAAAGGGATCATGGATACCAGGTTCGAATCCAGGCTTAGATGGATATTTTTTTATCTTGCTATTTAAACTCATTGGGCTGAAGACTCAATTCTTGAGTCCTGAAACTCAAATACCATTTTTCATGGTGCATTCATACCATTTACTCATTCGTTACTCTTCAGCGTGACCTTCACAGCCCTTGACTTTACAAACCTCAAACTTATTTGCCACCAAACTTTTAGCAAGATGAGACGATTTGAAAACCTCATCTTTAACATAAAATAACATCTCTGTACTTCTTCCCGTAATTACTTGGGAAAACAGATTTAAATGTTTATTAAACGAATGATACTTTTTTCAAATACAATTGTGATCAGCTACTTTGCGCGTTGAAAATTGGCGGAAGAAAATTTTCGCTTCGTCTATTTCGTGGTGGTTTCGTTTTCTATTTCTCTTAAAAGAAATTACTTAAATAAAATCCTTTAAAGTAGTTTCCTAGGCATCGCCCTATGAAAACTTAGTGATAACTTTGAGTAATAAAAATAGTATGGAGACGTAACGTACAAAGTAACAGTTTTATTGCGAAGTAGAGGAAAAAGCGTAGACTAAATTAGAACTGATTTTACAGAACAAGGGGCCATTACAAACAAAAGATAATTAGCAGAGTTATGCTTTAAAATAATCGAGAAATAAATTTTGATTTAGCTAACCAAATATTTCGCCTTTAGTTTTATGGCCCGATAGAATAATCGAGTGGAGGGCAGCGTCAAACCAATCCTAGGATAGTTGACCCATGATGATGATGATGATTAGTTTTATGAGTGCCTACAAACAAATAAACATTAGGTTTATATCAGAGAGTTATGGAAATAATATTATACTTTCATAACTTTTTTTAGTAAATTAAAATTGACATTTTATTGAATTTCGATTTCAGAAGTCCAAATAAGTGAAGTGGCGTTTTATGGTTTCGGGAAACTTTTCTACTATTCCCGAGACTATTTCTCGGGCAGAAAAAGCTTCTTCTCACGTTCGTTTGCAGTGGGACTTTGAAATCTAATTTACTATCAGCGTGAGGTGTGTAATTTTATTTTCTCTGGCTCTACCGTGCATCCAACCGCACGAAATACACTTCGAGCAAGTACGTTCGAGGGTCGGTTTGTCGATGAAGGCCAAATTTCGCGGTCACCTTTCCTCTTGAATCCGCGCCTTTTAACGAGTTATACAATTAGTGAAAAATAAAATGCAATAAGCGCCCTCCGTTTCTCTTATTTTAATTTTCTCAATAGCTTACTCGCATAAGTTGTGTCATTTTTCATATTTCTTTTGATAAAATTATATCGCAGCACGATATCTTCAGAATAAACATCTTTTGTGAAAGGCAGTTTTTTCACAGCAGCCAATTTGTTTACTTCGCATAGCAACGTGGATTTCAACTCCCTTGGTGGCCTAAAATAAGGTAGAACATCCAGAAAAACTCCATGACGTTCGTTCATTCTATGCAGCCATGATTTTCCTGTACCTTAATTTTACCGGATACCAGTTAATGATGAAACATTTTTTAACCATGCTCATTTGTGCACCCAAACGTTACAAACGGCATCAAAAAGGAATGAATAGCCCCGAGGAAAACGTTGGATGTGCGTTCGCTGCTATTTTTATTTTTCCACTCCAGTGCCCTTCGCAAAACGTTGCATCCAAGTGGGAGCCCTTTAAATTCCTTTCTCCGAAGGGGATTTAGCATTTCTGCACCTCCTTTTGTTCCATTCGTCGACACAAGCGAGGGGGAAAAAATATGAGGCGAGATCGTTCCTTGCGCGCTGCCCTGCGGATGACGGGAGTACTTTGCGCGCAAGAACGATAGCGGTGCCCTCTAATATTAATCTCCCTTCCTCCGGGGCCTAGGTAAAAACGTATCAAGGGGCAGCGAGGGAGTGGAAGAGGAAGGGACGGGATAATAAAAAAAACGAGTAAGCAAGCCTCCCTCCCAAGGGTTGTGGATCGCTAAATTAAAATTGGGCATTTTTTTCCTCACCCGTATAATCGATAGAAAAACCTTGCCCTTTACCTCTTTAAGTCAAAAGATTCTTGTCTTCACGGTCTGTTCTGCTTTCATTTTTTTGCGCATATAGCAGTTGTCGCAACATCATCTTATGGACGGTGATCAATAGGCGTCGTCAAATAGTGTTTCGTGCATAGCAAAACTTCGTAAACTAATAAACGGTTCCATGACGGATGTAATTTCCGGATTAATTTATGTGATTTACGAAATTTGATCATAAAATGAAAGTTGCGTCATTTGTTTCGCATTTACCCTATTTAAGGATCTTAAATACCTATTTCATTGTTAATTATTATTGTAAAAGAAGAATACACTCACCGCTGGAAACACAAGCTTGGATGTAACGAAACGCTTAATTAGAAGTTATATTTGGATTATGCATATTTATGGCATTGAGTCATGTACGATAACATCCGCAGAAAGGAAGGCTGGAAGCATTCAAAATGCCGTGTTATAGAAGAATGTTGAAGATAAAATGCCATTCTCGCAATTTCCAACAGTTCAACGCTGATTTATATTGTGTTGTTCCCTGCTTCGTATAAAACGACCTTTCGTGTCTTCAAGCTTCCCTCGTGCTGCTCAAAATCTAATTTCCCTTCCCTCTTTCACCCCCAAATTCTCCCTTTAGTCGAAATTTTCAGGACTCCATTCCTTTTTAATACTCCCATGATCCATACTTTCCACCAAATTCTGTCTGAACACAAACTACTTTCGAAATGCGAAAGTATTTCCATTTCATACGAGTGATTCGTCGCTTTCCGTCGGGACCTTTACTTCAGTCCCCTCTCGCTGCGCCACTAGACCGTCTTTTGTTCTTTACGCTCGTGAGTGGGATGCCCTCGTTCGAGTGCCGTAGTACCCTTGCCTCTCCTCTCCAGTGGAGGAACGAAGGGAAAAGGCGCAAGGGACAGAAGGGAAGGAAATAGCTCTGCTGCTGCTCTTGCACACGAAGTCATTTCCTTGCGGAGAGGCCCATTTTCACTGCAAAAGAGTTCTTTCATATATTTTATCCACCTGCGCTGTATCTCATACGAATCAATTTTTAACTTTCTTGCATTTCCCTTTGGTACACGATACCACGGATTCCTCCCCACCCTACTTTCGCTTCCTGCAGAATTCATATATTTCTCTAAGTACCCACGTATCCTTCATAGCCTAATGTCGCTAATGATCTTCATCTCTTCACATGACACTTACATCACTTAGCCTTCCCCGTATTTGTTTTACTCCGCTTTCATTTCTGATTTTCTGATAAATTTTCCGGCCTCGTTCATCATTCCAATATATCCTTTCTTCAATATTCTCCATCACTTGATTAGCTATCCATGGCTCCCTAATCCCTCTAGTGACTGCTGCTCCATTTTTTTTTCTTTAGCTCTTCCAACCATGTCTTGATTTTTCTCATCCTTCCTTCATAATGATACCCTTTTGAATCTCATTTCATAGTTTATTACTTCTAAGTTATTGTCTGTATCTCCACACACAGGAAATCGTGTGAGTTCTTCACACTGTTCCGGAATCTTTGCCTTACCTTGGTGTAATTCAATTGGTATTGTATTGGCTAGTTAGTTATTCAGGGGAGGCGACCGACAGCTGAGGTCATTTGCGCAATTTAAAATAGGTGGGTAATTGGGCAATGGAAGGGACATTTCAGGATATGGAGGAAGGGTGGAGAGAAACCCGGCGTCGGCATTAGCCTACTCTTAACGACATGTGCCAAGGGGACCACGGCTTAACGTCCCATCCGACGGACGGAGTACTGGACCTGAAATGCCCACCACTAGGCACTCAAGTAGGGACCGGTTTGCCACTGAAAATTCCGCAAGGCTGGGAATCGAACCCGAGCGCTCGGGATAGGAGGTCAGGGGTGGTGTGCTTGAATCGATCGAGATTGATTCCGGTACGGAATAATCCCGAACACATTGTAAAAACATACGAGTGAGTCCTTAGTTGGGGCAAGGGCCTAGCCAAGTTGATACACTGGTTCCCGTCAGATCACCGAAGGTAAGCAACGTTGGGTTAACTTTGGGCAACGTTAAGCAATGTTGGATGGGTAGCCCCCTTCTCGTGGTGCTCTTGTCCCCTGTCTGCAAGTGGCGGGCAGGTTAAATGTGAGTTGGCACAATGGATCTAAAGAGGTCTAAGTGCCAGGGGGGCTCCAGAAGGCTCCCTCCCACCCCTCCAATTTACATTTACATTTGAGTCCTTAGTTACGTACCGGAATCAATCCCAAGCGATTCAAGCACCCCCCCCCCAAGTACTCTAGCCACCACACCGACCCGATCTCCCTTGGTATTGTTTCCTGCGACATTTTCCCAATTCACTTACGCCGAGAGTTTACGTGTGTAAACCAAGTGTTAGTGATCACTAAATTATTCCACTTGCAGATTCCCATTTCTTTCTCGCAGGTATCATTTCTCAAGCCAAGCCCATGCACTTCAATTTCCATTCTTCGGCCCTGTGTCACTAAAGAAGCACTGTTTGAATCCATGTGTCTATCATAGCTTAAAAACTATCCAGAACGTTTGATAGATCAAATTGGAAAACATTTAAGTATATTTTTCTATGAGTAATTAGCGATACTTATCTAACTACTAATCGAACGCATTCGCAAACGCGAAGTGTTGAATTAAAGCACTAAGAAATCTTCTTTTAGCAATTACCTACCCATTTCATCAATTCATCAAAATTTATTAATTGCAAGAAAATGCATGTCACCTAATGGTCGTAAAAATCACGCTTTTCGTCTTATATTTTATTGTATCAATAAACTTATCACTTAAATGAAATTCAGATATTTTAGTCTCATTTTGGTTCAAATATCCTGAACGTGAAAAAAGTTTTGTTTAAAACAAAAGTTGTGTTTGATCGGTGAGACAAAAGCTCACCAAAAATGCCCAGCGGCGTATAAATTTTACAGGTCTGGGTAAGAGGACAAATAGTTTCCATGACCCACCTGAGGTTTTCCAGAAAGTTCCGGTTCTAAGAAAATAACCCAGCTCAGACTAAACATGTCCAAAGACTTCTCTTGGGATTTGAACCTGGGACTTATGATCTCAACACCAAGGGTGTTCCACGATGTGTTTCCTTTGTACTGGCGTTTTACAATAGACTCTGATATGTGCCTAGCTGTTAATAATGTCGTGGAGTTCGTTATTGCTGACCAAAATAGAAATATAACAGTACCGTATTTTTAATTTATTATTATCTTCTCCGCGAAAATATTGATCATAGTAATCAACATTTTTTATCAATGGCCAACATTCTTTGGCTTGCTCGGCTACCACGCCACTCGGAACGTGAGTCTCATGAAATTAAAATTTTTAATATCTTTGGCCATGAATTCTCATGTTATTCATGAAATTTTTTGAAGAATTCATCATCAAAAGTCAACAAACCTAAGATTGGTTTGACACAGCTCTCCACTCGCTTCCCCTATCGGCAAATGTCCTCATATTCATCTAATTCTTTCTTCTTTTTCATATCCTTCACTTCAAGTTTTTTTTTAAAATCACATTCGAGGCCTTACATTTTCATTCTTTCCGTTCACTTTTCCATCGACGATTGTCTTCATCGGGCCATCATGTCTCAAGATATGGCCAGTTAAGTCGTTCCAATTTCTTTTCAAAATTATCATCTGACTTATTTTTCCTCCCACCGTTCTCAACTCTTCTTTTTTCGCTCGGTCGATCTAATCTACCTTCTCATCATCACTCTCATCATTTCATTCTCCAGAAGCACCACATTTCCAGTACTTTCAGTATTGAGCTCTTCTCTGCGGCCGTTATCATCTTTGCCTCACCGCCGTAATTATGAATGATGAAGATGTAAGTTCTGATGAGGTATTTCCTTGCTTCCAAGCTTGTATCTCCTGCTGTAATTAGATTTTCCTATTGGTAGAGTGCAATATTCGCCTGAGCTATTCTGTTGTCTATTTTGGTCCTACTTCGCCCAGCACTAGTTACTTGGCTTCTTAAATAACGAATCTCTTTCACCTCCTCAAGCTTTTGTTTCCCAATTTCATCATTGTTCTTAGCATTCTTCTGCTGCATTCCATTATCTTTTTTTGCTTTTTTACTGACCTTTAAATGATATCTACTCAGTATCTTTTCTGGGTTTACAAGAGTCCTCTCTTTTATTCTCTAACGCAGGATAGTAATTTTTCCCCGTTGACATTCACTCCTGAAGCGTTCTCTTTGACGGCGAATGTATGTGACAGTATGGTAGTAGTATTTTTACGATTCAGAATGAGCGACTATTTATATTTTCACTCATTCGGAATGAAGATATTGATAGCAGACCATTTATTCTTTCAGTCACCCGAGTTCCGCATCTACCCGCCCGAAAGCAACTCGTCCTTCGGAACGGGGGACATTGCCCTCAGAACATTCCTCACGGGAGCAACTGCCGACCCGACAGGAAATGGAAGCAGCGCGAAAAAGGCCGACGAGATCAAGAACCACATCACTCCCCCTACCGGTAAGTCAACGGAGTAATTGATCGACGAGAGCCTGGGGTTGATTGAATTTTCAAATGTCGGCCGACTGCACCCTTTCTTTCTTTTGTCATTAAATATTTCTCCGCGCGAGCCCTTTTGATATCACACTGGGAGATCAAGAAAAGAATCTCATATCACTACTCGCCAGCCGATGTGTTTTTGAAATCCTTATCGTCCCTAGACATCAATCCTGAAATTGGTTTGGCACAGCTCTGCTCTCGATTCTCCTATCAGCTAACGTCATCATATTTACATGGTTCTTCTCTTTCACATCCTTCATTACTTGCACCATACATCTCTTACGAAGCCTCCCTATGCAATTCTTCCCTTTCATTTGTCCCTCGACGGTTGACTTCATCATACAATCATGTCTCAAGGTATGCCCAATTAGATTGACCCGTTTTCTTTTTAAAGCTATGAATCATCATACTCCTCTCTTCTTCCATTTTTACTCAGAACTTCTTCTTTCGTTCGGTCGATCCACTTTACCTGATCATTTTTCCATAGCATAGCATAACAAATGTTTTCAGACTTGCCTTGTCTGTGGATGCTATCGTCCATGCTTCGCTGCTAAGTAGAAACATATTCCAGATGTGAGTTTTGATGAAGTGTTTCCTGACTTCCACGCTTATATTTCCATACGTAAGGAGATAATTCATTTGGTAAAATTCCTTTTTACCTGTGCTATTGTACTGACTATTTTCTTCTTGCTTCTTCCATCGTTGGTCATTATACTACGCAGATAGAAGTATTCTTTCACCAACTCAAGCTTTTGTTTCCCCGAGTTTAACTCCGGTGGCACACTTTGCTCTTCCACTGCGTTCTACCTTATATGTTGATGTAGTTTGAGAAGGCGACCACAAAATTAAGAATATTTGTGACACTAAGGTTGGGTTGGTAACTGGACAGATGTATGTACGAAAGGTGGAAGGGTTGAGAGAAACCCAGCGTCGGCATTAGACTTCTCCAAACGAAAGGTTTCAAGGGGTCCCTGGTTTAACGTCATGTCCGACGTACGGTGTCCTGAACTCTGAAAATTCTCTCCACACCACACTCAAGTAGGGACCAGAATAACACTAAATTAACACTGCTGGAAGCCAAACCCGGACTGTCGAAAATAATCTACCCGAACTGTAAGACCCGTACTCTAGCCATCACACCAACCAAATCCCCTAAAATACCTAAGCTTTTATTTAACTAACCGTCAGCTATTAAAATACTTACAAAATTTCTGGGGTTGATATCCACGACTTTTGTGCGGTTAGTTCCGAGGACCGTGATTATGCATGGCATACGTGAGTGTATAAGCGTTCATGACAAAAGGATTCACGAGGAATAAAATCACTCGCAATGATTATCGGAAATTTTCAGCGCCATAGTCACACTCGGTAACGGATATAGCGGACTGAAAGAAATGGTTAAAGCAGATAGAGATGGTGGGAGGATAGGGATTGAAATGGGGTTGCTAGTGGTGGTGATGGAAGGGTAGTTAGTGAAAGACACTTCTATGGGATTTGAGGGGGTTAAGGGATCACACATATAGCTCCCCAAATAACGCCTTAGGACTGACATGACGAGAGGTTTTCCTTTCACGTCGTTCTGCACCTTACAAAGACGGGGTGAGAAATATCATTTTGTTTTTCAATTTCCCGTTCTGTTCAGTTATATAAGTCCTCCATTCTTATGTCAAATAGTACTACATCATGCGCCCCATTACTTGAAACATTTTTTCAATATCCTATATGGGGTTGCTACTTTTCCAAAAGGCAATTTGCATTGCCTTTCTTTACCTATTGGTACTTATCATCGTTTCCGAAGATTTTCTCACATTATGGCTAGTTTCATTCCTTATTCTTTGATAACAAGAGTTTTCCTTCTTCAGTTTTCCCTTTCTCGTACTTTCTGCAACTGTTTCTAATATCGATTTCAGTATTGCATCACTTACATTTCTCATACTAATTTCAATATGAATTTCACATGCAGTTGGGCTTATATTTGATGAACTCTACCCTCACGAACCAGAATGACTTCTGGGTTGACCACTGAATTTATTTACAGTAATTGCGTGGTATCCGCCATGTTGAACAAATACGCGCGCACATGAGGGTCCCATGCTCCTAATATTCTGCATAGAGGCACCTATTAACTTATTTATTTTTGTGTATCCAGATTTACTTTTAGGACCATATTGTTCTTATGTAGTATTGTATTGGTTAAACTGTTACTTACATATTATCCCTTTTACTGCCAGCAGAACGATTTTCATTACATATTTGTAATATTATATTTCCTTCATGTCAGGCATCCCCTTAAACCTGAAATTTATCAACAGTATTGAGATACACGAATGAGCTGGGCAGTTTTTGCCCTGTTTACTTGCAAGGGACTGGCAGTGAAAGGGTTAATATAATGTTGCTGAAGTCAACTTTAGTTTTGCACTATTATTATAACTTCTTCAATGAGTGACACCCGGAGCAGAATAAATTAATATCCTACGTTCTATTCTTCCACCAAATTTCTCATGCATAATTTTAATGATACAATGAACGTCGCATACGAGCATACAATATTCCAATACAATGCACATATGCATTATGCATTCAATAAAATGTTACGTTTTTCATTCGGTCCGTCTCTCCGATGTCTCTCCGCAGGTGATGGGGAGGCAGCGGGGGCGGATGGGGCGGAGGGCGCCAAGCCAAATGGGGGTGGTGTGGCGCCATTGGAGGGTGCGAAAGTGGATGGTGGAGGGCTGGACGAAACAGAGGACGAGGTTGGCTTCGAGTCGAGCCTTGTGTTCAAGAGGGGTATGGTGTACCGTGGGATATATTTCCCTTCCCTCACCAACTCATTCCGGGAGAAGAGGTTGGAGATGGCTTACCAACGATACTCTCACAGGCAGCGACAAAAGTCCCTCATCATTGTGAATCTAGTTGATCTCCTACTTAAGGTAAACTCAATAAAAGTATGCATCTCAACTATTACTGTAATAGAGACATTGGAATTTCTATTTTTCATTTGTTCCTGGAGGTGAACAAGTATGGAAAAGGGCATGCACGTCTCACACGAACCTCTGCATGTGAAAGTATAAAAATATAAAAAGTTTATGGAGTTTGGAAGTACATATATATTGTTCTTTTAGTTTTAAACTTATAGTACCATAAAAATTCAAATTTTGATGTAGTTCAGAAGGATATTTTGCTCATTTGAAGCTTATAATTTAGTAAAATGCAAAAAGTTTACATAGTTTGGAAGAATAACTTAAAAAATGCTAAAAATGCTAAATGTTATGATTCAAAAGGTATGATTCAAAATGTATAGGCGAGAGCAGTAGTGCAGAGAATCCTCATTGCCAATAATGTTGCTGGAAGTACAGTAGGGCTGCTTGTTGACACCACTCAAATTTAGCAGTGATGAAAAAATGGTATAAATGACATGGGGAGAACTAGATGCAGCAGTTAAGGTGGGGAAGACAGGATAAAGTTTGCTAGATATGTACAAATATAGGAAACTATTTAGAAGTTAATTGGTCAAAAAGGTGAGAATTTTGTTAGATGCAATGCAGAATCAGTGCAGGAAATATACAGGGAGAAATTTTTCAGGGAAGGGTGGAGTGAAACTTGATGCCAACCTAAAGAGAAGGCACTAAGGGATCCATAGTATCCCATCTCATGGATTAAGTATGTAGTGTCCTCCTCAGAACTCTCAAGTACTGGCAGTGATTTCACTGAAAAATTTTTGTAACCACTAGTATTCAAACCCAGCCCCATTGGATTCGGGCAGCCAGTACTCAAGCTAACAAATTGATCCAATCCTAATTCATGTGATCATACCATTCAATACTGGATTGTATTTCCTCCTTGTTTTTCAATCAAAGAAAGCTGCATAATTTTCTTCTTTGTTATGCAATTTTGACATTCAATCAAGTGTGTATATGTGACTCATTCAGTTTACCCTCAAAACATTTGATCACAGTATTTTGCTTTCTCTTTAGGGGTAAACACTTCGTGTTTAATGCTTTGAAATGTGATTTCTGTTCCTGCAGATAGCCCTAATTGTAGCTTTTGTGGCATTTGAAAAGAGTTGGGAGGGTGTCCCACCTAAAGGAATTGCTTGGACTACATGTACCATGGCAGCAAACATTCTGGTGTGTGGTCTTGGCTGGTGGAAAAGCTTTGCGAACAATTACCTTCATTGGGGAGCATTGTTCACATGGATTCTATTCAATACACAAGGTGAGTAGCAAGAGTTATTTTATCAAAATCATTATATTTTTTCAGTTTTCCCATAATTCTTAAGATCCTAGCAATGTTAGGCACCATCACAAACTTTTCCATTTCAGAGGACTGCAACATTTCGATTTCATTGTTAATATTATATTTTTCCAGAAAATCATTGAAACAACTAATAAATAAAATATGGAACTTTTGTATGTAGAAGTATCAAAGGACATGGTTGCAATACCTACAAAGACTGATTTGAAAGAAAACTCAAGAGCTATCAGCGAAACGCTGTGGAAATATTTGGGAGAAACATATTTTGAAAACACTTTTTGTTCTTAGGGGAGCCATGATGTAGGAATTATTTCTTGATTCAAGTTTCAATGAAAATAATTACTAGAAATTCCCAAAACACGGTACTTTTACTTAATTCCATGGTCAGTATTAAGTGGCCAAAAGTGACCATTTGTTACTCTTGTGACCCTAATTTAGATTTAGATGATACACATAATTATGACCGCAATGTATTTTATAAAGAAGTTTCTTCTGTCCTGACTTCAAGACAATGACTAAGAGAACTGAATGTATTACAACTATGATAAAAGTTTTCTTTCCCATAGCTAACAAAAGAGGTAATAATAGAGACATTTTTTAAAATGAATCTTTTGAATTTCAGTGGGAAATTTTTATACAGCTTGAATAAAAATTTAATTTTGTCTCCAATGCGAATGGTAGGGAAGAGAGGGATTTGAAAAAAATGAAGAAGGACAGAGTAAATGAATAAATAAAGGGTTAAAGCTGCTTTGAAGGCTGCGACTGAGGGAAAAATATGCATGCATTACTGCCGTACTGCAGTAGCATGGAAAGTTGGCATAGAAGAGAAAGGAGAGGAAAATGTACCTTAAAATGAAATTATGAGAACTAGGAATTGTGTTGAGCTAAAGAAGAATACTGCACACAATAGAGCTGTATCCAGCTAATTTGGAAGATTCAGAATCATGTCATATTCACCTAAATTTAACTTATCTGGTAAAATGTCCACAGCCAATTTAACTAATGACTGTGACAAGAACTTTTGCTTCTGACATAAAAAATTCGAGAATGATTGCGGCAAGAGTTAATTCTTTTCTTGCTTTTGTTCCACTTTCAGGTTTTGTTGGAGAAGGCATAGGTTTCTGTGAAAGTGAGAGCCTGGTGTGGTATATCCTATTTATTGTGTTTGTCACATTTGCAATGCTTCCCTTACCACTTCGCTGGTGTATAATGGCTGGGTCAACCACTGCATCAATTCATCTCATCATCACTTGTGTCCATAAGTTCCATGATGAGCAGGTATTTGAGAATATATATAAATATTATATATAATTATATGTAGCCAGTTTGAAACGTCCTCTGATGTCTTCCGATCAACAGCCTTCATCTTTCTTCATCCTTCTATAAAGCCTCTCCTAAGCCCCTTGCTCGAATTTCTCTGTCTACTCCCTCTCTACAGCTTTTCCTAGGTATTCCTCTTTGTCTTTTATCTTGGGGTGTAAATTTTAAATTAGCTTATGGAGTCTCTCCTCGGTTATTCTCTGAATGTGCCCGAACCAACTTAACTGCTTTGTTGCAATGCCTTCATTTGCCACTTTCTATTCCCAGATGATGAGCAGGTGCATATGCTGGCATAATAATAGTAATACTTTTTTGCCCAAGAATTTGCTACTAATGTGCAAATATAGGAAATTTCATATGAATAAGGATTAGAGAATAATGCAAAAATGGTACATTCATAATAGCATAAAACTTAACACTTTCACTGCAGAGGATGATAGCTTATATTTCTTTCAAAAAATGAGGAAGACATGTTTTCAATTCACTTATGTATTTGTTTTTGAGCCAGACTGTTTATTGGCAGCTGTAACATTTCTCTGTTCCCTAACTTGTTCCTTTGTATATTTAAAAAAAACTTATGGGATTAATCATGCGTCAGGTTTTTCAGTCCTGTCAATGAAACTATGACAGCATGATGTTGTGTACATTACACATTACAGATATTTTTAAAATATTTCAAATTCTTAAAAGTATAATATCATTGAGAAGCATATAAAAACATACAAACTTTTTACTTATTGAAATTTATCGATAAAAGAAAGATAGATCTTACTACCCATACCATAAATATATTTTAATGCAATGCATTACTGCTCTAAAAAATTTGAGAAAAATGCCTAAACAAAGCCAGCATTCTTAAAATGTCATCAACTTAACTGGCCAACGGTAAAAAAATGTTAATATTTCATCATCTTTCAACAATATTGCGGCAACTGCATAGCAGAGGGAGAGGAAAGAGTATCGTCAAGGCATGAAGCATAGACATGACTGGTGTACTATAGTTTGCCATCGCATTTTTGCACCATTGAAAATTTTCACTTTTTAATTAATTGGGAAGGATATTTAATATCATTTTTAAATTGAATGGCTTCAAATGTGTACTCCAGGGGCCTTTAGATCCAGACAATATAATAAATAGGAGGCTACCCTATCTTCTTTATCTTATTTCTTCCTGTAGTAAAAGTGTCATCACTTTTGCTGGAATTTTCATTTTCATTGCTTCACCACTTTTTCAGAATGTTACCTGTGTACTGCGACAAGTCTTTGCTAATGCTCTCTTGTATGGTGCTGTGAACTTTGCTGGGATGTATACAAAATATCTGACAGATCGAGGTCAACGACGTGCATTCCTAGAAACGCATCGTTCCACAGAGACTCGCTACAAAACTCAGAAAGAGAATGACCGTCAAGAGAAACTTCTGCTCTCAGGTATGTATTGCCAATGTTACGTAATTCCTTCTAGCAGCTTCACCAGTTGGATGGATGGAGTCAAATGTCAGGGAGTATTTCGGGACCTGTGGAATTTGAGGTTATTGTGGGAAAACAGAGAACATTGCTGCTGTAATTGACTAATTTTGAGTGCAGATTGGCAAATCATTCATGTCTGGCATGATTTCCATGCAAACTTCCTAGTAAAAACTCCACGACAGAGAATTTTCTCATTGATTGGAAAAAATTCCTTCAAGTTAAAATTTTTAAAACATTATACCCATGGGTAAAAATCCACTATTAGTGGATCCACAATAAGTGGCGATTTCGGCATCCACTAAAATTTTAGTGGATCCACAATTAGTGGATCCACAATAAGTGGCGATTTCGGCATCTACTAAAATTTTAGTGGATCCACAATTAGTGGATCCACAATAAGTGGCGATTTCGGCATCCACTAAAATTTTAGTGGATCCACTAGTAGTGGATCCACAATTAGTGGATCCACAATTAATGGATCCACAAATAGTGGCGATATCGGAGTCCACTAAAATTTTTGAAGATCGACATGTTTAAGCGGAAAAAAGAAAGCAACATCCACAGTAGCGTTTGCACTGGTTAAGGCGCGAAATTTGTCGTACTCCGGGGTTTTCACTTCTCACTGTAGCTTTTCCCTCGGGGAATCGTCCTCCATGCTACTTCTGAAAACTTGGTATAGAGTGTTTTTGGACTACATTCTTTTTTATTGAAGTCTTTTACGAAAGATATAGGCACTATCGTCTTTCCACTCTCTCCGCGAAACGTTATACATACGTAAAGCTCGCCATGGCCTTATGTGAAAATCCTCTGATGCAACAAAGATTACTAGAAACAAATATCCGTTATCAATATATGGGACATGACTGGTTAAACAGTTTATTTGTGCCGCGTCTGTTATTGGTTGTTGTTGTTACTATGGTTACGGGTTACGATCGAACGTCACGTGACTGCTAGATTTTTGCTGATCAACACGAATTTGAATAACTATGACCATATAACTAAAAAACTAGCGAATTATGATAGAAAAACGATTGTATATTGAAAAATAGATACCTACCTACCCTGCAGTTTTGCGGCAAATCGTATTACCAACAATTTCATCGTCTACCTATAATATTGGTAGTTATTATGCGTAGACGCAGAAGAAGACGTCATAATCGTCGCAGAGTGTCGCCGTCACGAATAAAGCAAATTCAACATTCTACTTATGGGAAAAGTTATACCTATTATAGTCGTGAAAAATAGATTTTATAATTTGATATTATTTGTGGGACTAAAATCTATAGGTTGTTTGCAAAAGTTTAACGCCTAATCAATTGGATGGGGAAAAAAAAGATGGGAGGAAAAGAAGAGGTATAAGGATAACAGTTATTTTAACAGGATCCTGTCGACAAAAATGGAATTGTTAATAATGCCATTCATCATATCCAATAAAACGTGCGTATCCTCTGAAAGGAGGATATCCACAACTTAGGTTAGTGGATACATCTAAGGATCCACTAAAATTTGTGAACATCCACAATCTATGTACTTAAGTGGCATTAGTGCCTATTTGCATTAGTGGAGCACTATATTTAGTAGATATCCACTACATATGTTAAGTGAATATCCACAGATTTTAGTGGACATCCACAAACTTTAGTGGACATCCACTATATTTTATGTGAATAACCACAATAGTTAGTGGATATCCACTACATGTTAAGTGGACATCCACAAACTTTAGTGGACATCCACTATATTTGATGTGAATATCCACAATAATTAGTGGATATCCACTACATGTTAAGTGAATATCCACAAATTTTAGTGGACATCCACTATATTTTATGTGGATATCCACAATAATTAGTGGATATCCACAATATTTAGTAGATATCCACTACATGTTAAGTGAATATCGACAAATTTTAGTGGACATCCACTATATTTTATGTGGATATCCACTATAATTAGTGGATATCCACAATATTTAGTGGATATCCACTAAAATTTTAGTGGATTTTTACCCATGGGTATACATTCCATCAGTTATAAATGCTCATTTATAATGTTAGTATTGTTGAACATACCTAGCTGATTTCAACATGATTTTTTTTCAGTGTTACCTGATTTTGTAGCCAAAGAAATGATACGTGACATAGCCAAAGAAGAAGAAAAAGGTGCATTTACACCATCACAGTTTCATAAGATTTACATTCATAGATATGAAAATGTCAGCATCCTTTTTGCAGATATCAAAGGATTTACAGGTACTATAATTTTTATTTTATTTATTAGTTCAAACATAATAAAGCTCTTGAGTCAGAAAATAATTTTAGTATGCTGATAAATCAACCAGCTACCTAAGTTTCTTCTAAATGGGAAATTCTGTTTTGAGAAATGGTCACTCTGATATAGCTGGCATTACAGTATATATTGCAGTTGTTATATCCTCTCCTCTTTTCCTAGTTTCATGATAATTTCCAGAATCTTCTCTCCCCACTGCTTAATCCCTGATTGTCACAGTTACCCATGGTAAAGCTTTAAGTATAGCAAAATTACAGTAATTGAATCATTTAATGGTAGCTCTAGTGGTTGAAAGTGCCACATAGGATAGGTTTCCAGTAAATGATTCATAGCTTTCTGCTTGTTAGGATAGTTGTTAATAGAGTATCACAAATCAGCCTTTCATATCATCCATCTATTGGCTCCATCCTTGTTCTGTCTCTCTCCAAATCATCACATTTCCTAAACTTCTTCATATCATCTATAATGCCTTTTTTAGACAATGGATTTAATTTTCCCCAGAAACATAGGTTTACTAGTAAGTTAAGAGGTTATCTACTTCTCCTAGCACTTAGCTTATGCTTCCAAATGGAAAATATTTTGTGGTAACACTATAAAGCATAAATAACTTCTATGTTGTTATAATGCTTACCCTGAAAAAATATTTGTACGAATTAGGAAGAGTACTGAAAATCAATAACTAAAATTCTCATTGATAAGAACTTAAAAAAATCCCACTGATGAAAGATGTTGTCTATGGGGAACTTTTCAGCTTCAACTTTCAATGATATAAGTAATATATTATTATTGATATTATTACATAGGTATTATCTTCAACTTATTATGTAGTTACTTTGGTAAAGAAATAAAGTAAAAAAATTGGCAATTCCATCTTGAAGTTGGGTTCTGTGTAATTATACCATATCCTTAGATAATATTCAAGATTAATCATTGAATTTGTTAAATAAGTTTATATGATGTGATGAATTAATGCTGTTGCCTGTTTCATATAGCTTTAGCAAGTCAGTGCAGTGCTCAAGAGCTTGTTCGAGTACTGAACGACTTATTTGCCAGATTTGACAAATTGGCAGCTGTGAGTATACTTTTTTTAAGAGATCATCCTTCTTTAGAATAATATCTGCTGGTAGAATTTTTAGTAACTTAAAATATGGATGGCAAAGTTGTACAGAAAATTTCATCATGGTAAATTGATTTCAATCTTATATTTACCAGGAAAATCACTGCCTACGAATTAAGCTCCTGGGTGACTGTTACTACTGTGTTTCTGGGTTACCAAAAGCTCGTGAAGATCATGCCCACTGTGCTGTTGAAATGGGACTTCACATGATAAAAGCAATTCAAGCTGTACGACAACGCACCCAAGTGAGTTCATGGCAGTTTTTTGATTGAATACTGACTGAGCATGGTTATTTCAATATGCAAACACAGATTGAAGACACATTTGAGAAATGATTAACTGAATGAGAATTTTTTTATTCACAGTGTATTTTACAAGTAGATTTAAATATGAGGATAGGTATACACTCAGGCTCAGTCCTCTGTGGGGTACTTGGATTGAGAAAGTGGCAATTTGATGTTTGGTCGTATGATGTCACCCTTGCCAACCACCTTGAGTCTGGAGGAATTCCAGGGTGAGTGACTTCTCTGTAATGTTTCAAAAGATCCCTTTATCAATTCTTTCCCACTGCATATGAAGTGAATTAATTTTTCACTTATTATGGATTCAGCTCTCCTCCAAATGGTGGGATTGATATCAAGAGGTTTTCCAAATTTCATTTTTTTCAGGCGTGTGCATATTTCAAAAGCAACCCTGGACTGTCTCAACAATGCATATGAAGTTGAACCAGGCCATGGTGAAGCACGTGATCAGTACCTCAGGGTAAGCTGGCCCTTTCCAGCATTAAATTCATCTTAGTCTCACCTACTATCATAAAACATTATTTTATGTATTTCAAGTTACTCATTTTTTATATCTTTTTTTGTGATGATTATCATGACATCTCATTTAAGGGTGTTTAGAACCAATACTCATGCATACCTAAATATGCATTCTAACCAAGTTGGATAAGGTATCACAGTCATAAGGTAGACTAGTTTGGATAATTTATGTCACTAGTTATTGTTATTATTAATGATAAACTAATGGTTAAGGTATGGAAAAAGAAATCACAAAGAAAACCATAGCATTCCACAGTTTAAAGTATGCTTTAATATGACATTTTTTGTTACTCTGAAGCATCTTCAGGTACAAGTAGGTACTTGGTTAAGGTAGGTATGTTTAGATTGACATTAAACTCCTTCCCCAACCCTTATCTTTCACAAATCTCCTATCTCCTATTATTATAATCAAATTATTTGTTCACCCCCTCCATCTGTCCCAGTTACCTAGCATCCTTCCCTCTATCACATCCTTTACACACCCTTATCCCTAACTGCATACTCCATCCACTTCATCTGTTTTATAATTTCCTCAATCAATTTCCTTTTCTCCCATACCATGCCATCATGTGACCATTCATAATGTTTCTCTTTGCATACTTGTCAATCACCTGGGTGAGGTTCATTGGTATTATTGGTATGTCTTATTAATCACAGGTATTGTGGAAAGTATGACACAAAGTATTAGGAGTTATCAGCTTATTTTTTGTTTCCAAGCATCAATATACAAGCATCACAATAAAAAATCAATAATTTATTAGAGTACCTATTTTGCCCAAACTAGTTCATTGTTTTACCATGGGATCAGCAACTGATTGCCGTTTTCAAGATTCTTTGAAATGGCAGTCAGTTTCAGAAGACATTGTCAGACAATACATAGATGAGGACCAAGAACTAAGTTAAAAATTATTGTACTATTGCTTAATTCTATTGAAAGCAGCCCGAATCTGTCTCTAACCTGTCACATTTTTAATTAGATGTTGTACTTTCTTTTTCATTCAATGAATTCAGGACCATGGAGTAGACACATTCCTTGTGAAACAAACAGAACCACTTCACCCAAGACCGAGAAGGCCAGCTGGAGGCAATGGTGGTCGTTACTCGAGGCCGAGGCTCTGGTCTGAGGATGAGAAGACAGGTAGTGCACATGCAGTTATGGCAAAAAATATAGCCAACAACGTGGCAAGTGGCAATCAGGCAAATTACACAAATGTTGCACAGGTTCAAATTCATGTCACACATGGACCTAGCAACCAGAGTAATAGCAGTGGTGGAGGAAGTGGGTTTGAGGAAGAGGCAAATGTTGAATGGACTCCAGAAATCCCATTTGAAAATGTAAGTAGAGCACTTGCCTTCACCAGCAAATTGAAGGACCGTTAACTGGTTGCAAGAACCTTAACAGCATTAACCGCTGAAATTACACAAAAGCAGAAGTTCCACAGAGAAAAAGTTCAGTGGTTAATGCTGTTAAGGTTTTCGTGGCCAAGTTGTGGTCCTTAAATTTGTTATATAGTAAGCACCTTAGTGTTTAAAGTTTGGCCTTAACCTCTTGGACGGTGGCACCATGTGCACGCTGCTCTGTGGCATAATATGTCTAGCAGCTCGAGAATATCTAGTTCCTTTAACCCTTTTATTGCCAGTGGGTCGATATATTGGCCCTCTACAGTTGTGTGAAAACTGCCAAGGGCCAATATATCCGCCCACCTACATTACACATTTGTAATATTAAATTTCCCTCAAATGAGTGACAGCAGGAATGAATTTTTCATCATCATAAAAATTGAAATATGTCATCAATATTGAGAAAAATACATAATTTATACATTAAAATTAAGTGCTTCAAATATACCTAAAATTCATAATCTTACGATATTCATGGAAATGGGCTGGGCAGTTTTGGCAGTTCTTGCAGTCTACCTTAACACGTTCAACCCGACGGACGCGAATGCGCATCCGAGGCGCGTTGCCAAGACACCGAAGGACGCGCATTCGCGTCTGTAAATGACCTCTATGATGACCTCACTGAAGACCTCTCTAAAGACTTCTCCGAGAGATGCGAACTCATGTCTTTAATAAATTATCGAGTTTTGTTATTCAAAAAAATTTTTAATTAATTTTATAATTACATATAATTGACTGGCTAAATTAATGTGGAGGTCAAACCTTTCCGTTTTTCATGATTGCACACTAGAAATATTCCGGGTTGAATGTGTTAAAGGGGCTGGCAGTGAAAGAGTTAAGGCCTCTAATGTTCCACAGGGAAAGATGATGCCTCGGTAGCTTAATTGGTTAAGCCCCTGGCTGGAAATCAGGGGACCCGGGTTTGAATCCCAGTCAAGATGAATGATATTTTTCTCATTGGAACTCCTTCACTTGCATAGATCACTTTAAAGTGCCATGATGTATGAAAATGATGAAAGAACTATTGGTGGGGCTCAGTGCCAAGATATATTTAATAGATAAAATATGTCTATTTATTCATTATGTTATGGCTGTTGCAGCATTTCATGTTTCAAATTAAATGTGCATATATTTCTATAGCTTCCATGATGGACAGGCATGTCCCTAATCCATTTTCCTCTGTGGTCATGAGAGAGCATTTGTACATGTAATATAAGTTTGGCATGTTTTTTCACATCATTTGATGAATTATTACTTGGCAGTTTATCATAAAAAAAGTCAGTAAAAAAAGTTTTCTAACAATCCAAAATTAATAGCAAAACTGGGGTAATCTTTGCCTGTATGTACATTCTATATGGCAGAAAGTATGGTCTATACATATTATATATATGTATATCCATCTTCATGGATGCTTTATTCCAGGTCTGGAATAATAAACTGATGCAAATAAACTATAATATGATAACTCATCATTATAGGTGAAAAACCAATATGGATTGATCTGTCTCTTCTTGGATATTCCTTTCCTGCTATTCCATACCCATATATCCTTCTAATCAATTCCCATATCCTACATATTCCCTCTTTAAATTGTCATATCATATGATAAGTAATAGGTGTTTTTTCTGTTCACTTTCCCAGGATCAGAGGCATTTGTCTTTGTATTAAGTAAATGTCATTATTTCCTTCCACAGTTGAACTCATCTGCCCTGGATCTGGAGGATGATCCATTTGAGATGGAGGATGGGGACGAAGATGAAGAGGATGATAATGGCGAGGACCAGGAGGGGAGCAAACCAAAGCTTTCTCGTTCCAAGGGCCCCTGTAGGAGCAGTCGGAGGCAGAGGGGTGTTGATGGTGGGGAATCAGGTGGGCCTCTGACCATGGCTGAGGAGGTTGATGAGATCATCGATCACTATATCGAGATTGACTCAAATAAGCGGATGCGTGATGCCAATGTCAATCCCTGGACGCTGCAGTTCAACGAAGAGGAGATGGAAGCCAAAGTGAGCAAAGACAGAATATTTGTCACCATTTTGATAGTAATACTGATATGGATTTTTTTTACAGACTTCTTCTTTTGATAATTTGAGCTCAGAAGTTTCACTTTGTGATACAATTTTGAATGAAAATGATGTCATAATTACAAGAAACCTAATCATGAAGTCATTGACACAGAATTAATATGAAATCAGAACCACTCAAGTATTAAGGACTCCGAGATAGTGTTGCTTCAGGGAAACGTAAACTGAGCTCTTAAAAACAAACCAACACATTATCCTTGCATTCCTCCCTAATTCAATTCTTCAGAAAAAAATCAATGAAAAAATATTGCTGGTTGCTAGCAAGCCTCTCAAATTTTGAGGCCAAAAATAAATAGATCTGAACTTAGGCACCAATCAATACTTAACATGAAACGAATTTTTTAATCCTGCCTCAGCTTTTGATTTTTTTGCTATTCAAGTAGCTTTTGAATACTCTTGGATAATCTTTTTGATGGCTATTCAGGAAAGTAACAGACAAATGAATTCTGTTCTTGGCAGTTCTTGAAAAATTTTAGGATGACCTTATATTTTTTCATGACTCAGTGAGATGTTGTAAGTGCCTAAATTATGAATTCATTCATATTTATTCCAGTTCTGCCAGTTGAGAGAGGACATGTTCAAATCAAATATGGTTTGCTGCTTTATCCTTTGGTTGATAGTAGTGGCCTGCCAAGCAATCATTCTTCCCAGGTGAGGCTGAGAAACAAGTAAATTAAATTCCTAGTAGTGCTTAACTGTCTTCACCAACACATATTGCACACTTTTCATGGCATAAGTAGTTACTATTGCTATTAAGGCAATATGAATAGTTTAACTAATGTAACTCATATTGTATTTTACCAGCTAAACTATATTGAAAGATATATTATAATAATTCTATTTTTTTTATTTGTTCAGAGCTTGCTAAAAGCATACACAAGGTATGATGCTGTAGAATATGGAGGCCTGTAGAAATCTTCTAGAATTATTTGATAAAAATAGATAACTTGTCAATTCTTTATATGCATATTTCACCAATTATTTTTATGCATACATATGTATACATAATATACATCATGGATTAGACTTACATATGTGGATATTTAGGATAGGTGGGCACTTTGGAAAGAGAAATTTAGGGTGTGGAGGAAGGGTGAAGAGAAACCCTCTATTTGTATTGGCCTGCTCTTAAAGAAAGGCATCAACGGGTTCATAGCTTAGCATCCCATCTGACGACAGAGGGCAAAACTTGAAGTGCTCTCCATACTACAAACAGGGACTGGTGTGCGTATGAAAATTTTTGCCACTGCTGGGATATAAATATGTGCTCACAGGGTGGGAAGACTGTACTCCAGTCACTATACCAACCCAATCTTCAAAGTAAGCCCCTTTTAAGATTCCAAAATAATTTGTAATGAATGTCAATTATGACTTATGTAAAACATATTTTTTCAACCAAACATTACTTTATTATGATTTTGATGTACAATTAGCATAAGCAAATTTTAAGCTACATCTGTACATTTTATGTGACTCAGTGATCTTGAAATAATGCTAATGAAAACTGACCCTTATTCAAGTGACAATCTATAACTCAGTTTTCATAAAATAAAATATGTGACTTATGTGTAAAAGTCGCCTTCTCTGTCCTTTTCTCATATGAAATGGTTTTTACTTTATTAAATGTTGCATCATGATGTTATTACCAAATTATTTATGGCGATAATGCAACAGTTCTAACAGAATTCCATTTGGTATCTTCAGGTCAAAATACTGAAGTAATAATTTTTGATGCTTTTATCAGTGATCCATTGTGATTGGCTGTTTCTTTAACAATCTCATCCATGAATTCAAGGTTTGAGGTTCAAAATTTATCAATCAACATCAAGGAAACTTACGTTTGAACATTTATTTTACTTTTTTAGGTCAGCATTGTTGATGAGTGCTCTCTGTGGGGCAAGTATTGGTATGGGATTATCCCTAATTCTGGTGATGGCAGAAGAATTTCCTAAAGCCCTGCCCTTGAGATTGCAGAAGGCTTCTTCACGATTGGGTCATGATAGGAGCAGACGTACTTTATTCATTTGTTTTGTCATTGCTCTCATGTCAACAGCATCATCAGTCAGTTTGGTAAGTAAACAGAATTTAATAGTTTTATATCTGCATAAATGCCTTCCCTGCACTTATAGTATCTTTATTTTCCAACATTGAAATTGAATGTAAAAATACCAAGCATCATACGTCTTGGTGAGAAAAATAGGTAGTCATTGGCCAATCAAGTCAGAGAAATTTCTGGGTAATCAGCACTGATCCTGTTCATTCATATAACTTTGGGGAAAGTTTGGGTCAGTATATCCTATGACATCAGGAAGAGACTAATTGAAGTTTTACAGGGATTTTAAATCTATTGGTAAATTCAGAGCTTTCCTTTTTAATGGACTGTGGTGGGACTGAGTTCCGACACCTTTTTATTTGGCATAAATTGGCTGCAACTGGCTAAATATAATAGCTATTTCTTATGGTAAGGGTAAGAGGGACAAACCTGATTTTGACCCAAGATCTGTGCTTAAAAGAGCAATGCTTATGGGCATGTAACTCTTATGCAAAACTGAGTCCCATTACCTTTTTTCCTGAAAAAATGTTGGGTAAATTTATTTCAGAAGAAGAAGATGGGCAAAGAAGGCAGAAGAAGATGACCATTAAGTTAATTTAAAAATCAATAAAAGGTATAGAAATTATATCATAAAGACAAGAGTTCAACCTTAAAATGTATCATCTCTTACAATTGGAAATTTGCTACATAATTCACAAGTTAAAAAATAAAAAGTGAGACTATTTATTAGCATTGTCTTTGGGGTAAATCATTAACCCAGGGGTAAAGAACTGGGGACTCACCAGTCTATCTCATTTTATGTAAAGGTAAAAAGTGGGGGAGTTGCTGGTCCATTCATAAACAAATTATCATTGATGTTGTAAGGCAATTAAATTATGGACAGATCTTGTGTTCTTTCCCGAAGTTATATGTCAGTACATATGTAAAATATGCAGTCAGAGATAAAAAATAGCTTCTAAATGAAACCACTCTTAACAAACTGAATGGTTTCAGGGTTAATTTTGTGATACTTTTCCATGATGGAAAGAAAAACAAACCTTGCGAATTTCACTGAAAAAATTTTTAGTCATTACCCGGGTTTCAACAATTTATGCCATCTTCAGGTGCCATTTGACCAGGTGACAATTTGTGCCATTCTTCACCATTACCTGAAGATGGCATTAATTGTCAATACCCGAGTTGTGAGTAAAATTTTTTCAGAAATATTCACAGTATGTTTTTCTTTCCATTCTAAAAGAAAATTTTCGAAAATAAAATTACTATTAAAGGGCAGAAATTCCATGGAAAATTGAGAGTAGAGTGGGTTAAGGTTTTCTCTCTTTCTCCTTCACAGGTTATGTGTCCAATCTACACAGCCAACCTATCGGACAACCAAACCTCGGTAAATCACACAGCCTTGATGGTGACGGACCATGCACTGTTGGCTCCCCCACCTCCCCATCCCTCACACTCCCTTGGGCAAGCAATATTCTCCCTCCTGTTTGCACCTTCTCTCATCTCCACAGCAAACTCGGACTCCTCGTCCTCCGTGATGGCTTCCATGACGCTCTCATCAAACTCATCATCGCCCCACTCGTCTTTGTCTTCCTCCCTCTCTGCCTCCCTCAGGGCTTCTCACAGGCACCAAGGTCTTCCATCCCCACTCTCCCTCACTCAAACGTATATCCAAGCATTATCTCCGAGAAACTCAAACTTTTCCAAGAGATCCATCAACTCTCCATACTGCTCAAAGGGAGGAAATTGTGATAGCAGCCTGAGTTCCTCATCCCCACCTTCCCACACTCTAGATAAGTTCTTCCCCAACTCCCCCATCAAGCATTCTTCCAAACTGAGGTCATCAAGGAGTTATACACAAGGGAAATCAGATAGCGGGACAATAGAAACCAGCATGTCTCTGTCCAATGAGGACACAAAGCCATCTGCCCTATCTTCCACAACTGAAACCGCATCCTCGGAGGATTTCACATCATATTCTCCCTCTGCTGACCAGAGCACAGAGCAAGGGAGCAGTGGAGATGGTGAACTCAGCCTAAATGATTGCGACCACCCAGAATATGTGGTCTTCACATGGGTCCTGTGTCTGGTGGCTCTTGCAACATGTCTGAGACTGCATTATTTGATAAAGACATTGCTGGGAGTGGTGATGTTTGCAGTTTATGCATCCCTAATTCTGGTGGCATACCCTGATGTGTTCAGTAATGCTGCTGTATCACAGAGGTAAGTTATAATTTTCTAATGTAATGAATTCAAGACTACAAAATCTATGAATAGCTAATAATACAATTAATTTTGTATTGCACTCAAGATTAATACTATGACAATAAAGAAGCATTCTTGTTGAGCAAAAAACATAATTATATTCCAATTGTATATTTCCAGTGCTTATGTTCTTGTTGACTTCCATCTCAATTTTAGGCATCGTTTAAAAAAATTGATCTAAAATATATGTTAAGAAATTCAATAGGTGCTTCCCGTTCTTTAAGAATGTTAGTCATTGCTTTTCCCAGTCTTTGTGAGACACCCAATGCAGAATACATTTATTACGTATGGAAGGAAAATTGTAATGGTCTTCTTTATGGCAGAATATGTGGCATTCTACCCAAGCCATTACATTAATGTTTTGAGTACTGATACCTATGTTTTTGCACCATGAATAAGTTTATAATTCTGATCCTGTTTGAGTGTATGTACAAATTCTAATAGTGAAAGAAAAATAGATATTAATTAAATGTCTATTTGAATGATGCCAAACTTAATCCATGTGTACTTCTTTACAGAATGGATTTGCCTCTTTCATCTCAAATGCTTATCTTACTCCTGCTCTTTCTACAAGTTGTTTCATATCATGCCAGACTAGTAGAGGTAACATCAAGACTTGACTTCCTCTGGAAGCAACAGGCACGACGAGAGTTGGCAGATATGATGGAAACTAGGCAAAACAATGCTCAACTACTAAAAAATATTCTTCCAGACCATGTGGCACAGCATTTTTTGGCACAAGATCGCAGACCAGAGGTTAGTTTGATACTAATTGGATTTATTAATGGGAGTGAGGAAGTATGAGGGACTTAATAGGGGAATATTATTTGAAATGTAGGGGTTGTGGGAAGAATTTGATGACCATTTAGACCTTCCTTGACCACTAGAAAACTAAAAACTAAAATAAATAAGGTTTAAAAGATGGTAAGCTAATGACTTATTTTCCCTTGAGGGAAAAGAGTACAAATTTATGAAATCAGTGATAGAAAAGAAAATGTTCATCAATTTCTCAAGCACAAGCAACTCATAAAATTCTTCTTTAATTTTATTTGAAAAAATCCTTTACTTTTTAAAGCTCAAAATTTACATTAATCACTCAGGAGAATTATACATAAAAATTAGTTTTTATTGGAAAAATGCATGCATTTACCTAAATATTTTTATCATACAAAATTAAGAAATTTCAAGAGTCTACTACCCAAGCTATATGGCTTTCCTGGATCAACCCTATGAAGCTTTGTGCTTAAATTGTTAATTCCTCAGATATGCATACTGCTCTTCTTTCTTTACACATGTTTAGCATACTGGAAATTAAAATAATGTGTACCTTCATCAATGATAAAAAAATTCTAATTACAATAATTGGCCACAAAAATATGGCATAATCTATAAGTATGCCAGGTATTTTCTTGTGTCAATCAGAACACAATATTAAGTACCTACCTTTATGAACTTTGAAATAAATGAGCATTCTGCAAGCCCACCCATGTATAAATAAAAGAAGAGACTGTGCATAAAAATGAAATGTGCATTGTTCATCGGAGAAAAACTTTTCTATTGAACATTCATTCAGACCTATCAAACATATTTATTACTTTTATAGATGCAATATAGAATTTCTGGGAATTATAAACCATAATTAACCACCGTGACATTACTAAAAATATTACCCAATGAATAATTTTAGCCAAATATGGGTATTGATGCATATGTTTGCTAGTTGGTTTTAGAATAGGGCGTTTACTCATTGTCAGAACCGAAATTGCAATTTTGTACACGAAATCGTTAGGTGGAAACGAAAAAAGAATTTTGGTGAAAAAATTAATCTTCTAACCCCAACCATTCACTCATAAATCAAAAATTAAAATAAGCAAAAGGTGACGCCCACCAAAAATGCTGCTGTGATAACATTGACGTCATTTTCCTCCCGTCCTTGACTGCTTTCAGGGGAGGGGAAGGGAGTGGAGGGGGGTTCTCAGAAGGTCTGTTCGCACAGATGCTGTCGAAATCGCTCCCATTGGCCGAGACAGCTGTGTCCCCCCCCCCCCCCCCCCCCCCCCCTCACCTGCGATAAGGCAAAGTAGCTTCGCGGGCTCAGTTTTGATTGGACGAAGTCGATATACGTCAGAGGTTGCACCATGCCCACTTTTCCGAAAGGGTTAAAAACACCAGTTTTTCACCGCTTATAACTCGGGAAATAATTGTCGGATCAGAAAATGGAAAAATACGGGTCCTTTTATTTTACAAACTCTATCATATTCAGCAATTAAAAAAATATGGTGAACGACCCGCATTGCTCTGTCAGCTGGAGATAAAGAACTAGCTAACATTCTAATCCTGATTGTGACATGAAACTATGAAAATTTTGGAAAGTTCCACTGTTACTATAGCTACTGGATTGAATATCACCTTGATTGATCTTCAATATTTTCCAGGAACTTTACTCCCAGTCCCGGGATAAAGTTGGAGTGATGTTTGCCAGTGTTCCCAATTTTACTGAGTTTTATTCTGAAGATATTAATAAAGGAGTCGAATGTATAAGACTTCTAAATGAAATCATCAGTGAGTATTCTTTTTAAGTGTTTCAAAACTGCATAAATACCTGTAGTTTTGCAACACATCCATATTTTTCATCACCATGTATGTATTCCAAAAATTAATATCCACTCATATTTTGGGGTACTATTAATTGCTATTCTATCTGGCATTACTTTGTGGGACTGTAATTCTGGGGAAATAAATACACTAACTTTCTTATTTTTTTACTTTTCACTGACTCTTTTTGGGGTACTCTTTAATTTATTGAATGTACAATAACTAAAGGCGATTAAATTTTCTATACTTTTTTCAGCCCTTTCAAATCTATAATTCAATCGAGCAAAAAATGACAAAGTAAATCCACTACAACAGGGAAAGTTCTTATTTTTATTAAATACATTTTTTGGAGGAGGGTTATAATTATCAATGATAATAATATCTTTATTAGATATATCGCCAGTGCTTCTTTTTGACCTGTCCTCTACTATCTACATTAATGTGACAAGTTATAAAAATCTCCAATGGCCGTAATAAAATTGGCACCACTCGTCAGTGTTATACCACAAATGGCTGTGTTGGTTTGTGGGAAAAAAGGGGTAAATCCACGCCAATGACCAACCACAACCTCTCGACCAGAAAACCCCTGTGGTGGTTTACGGGAATGTTACTTCCTCGCCAGTGACACAACGACAGACACACACACTCAACCCAAAAAAGGGGATCCTTCGCTGGGCTAATGAGACCCCGCTAAGGATGCCTGGGTTATGAACACACACACACTCACCCAAATGGGGAACCTTCGCTGGGCTAATGGGACCCAGCTAAGGATGCCTGGGTTAAGAACAACAATCACACTCACAAGCACTCAAGAAAACACTCACTCACACACTCTCAGACGGGCCCAACTTCTGGGAGAATCTAGCTCAAAAGAGCGTAGTCAAAGAACGGTACAAAAACAAGAAAAGACGAGGGTGTGTGTCGTCCCCTAGTTTTATCTACATTAATGTTCTGTAAATGATTTCCTAGCTACTTCATTAGTATGCCTGTTTTTTTGCACATACGAATTCCAACATTGATAAAATAACTGCTCCTTTTTAGCTGACTTTGATGAACTCCTAGATGAGCCAAGGTTCCAGACAATTGAAAAAGTCAAAACTGTTGGAGCTACTTATATGGCTGCTTCAGGTCTAAATCCCAGCCACAAGGTTTGTACCAGCTGCAAAGTATATTTATATATAGCCCCACATTTTCCTTTCATTTTATTAAGTTAAGAAGGTAACAACATAGGTACTGGGAAATGTGAAATCTGGGATTATCAATCCCCTGGGCAAGCATAGGAATTCCTATGCGAACATTACAAATTTATTTTGTGATTTTTCTGGTGAAACGTGATTTTACTCTCCTACACATGGTTGACTCTAGTTTTTCAGTCTCCTTAAGTTGGCATTTTTTTCTGGTCCAGAATTCAAATATCTACTGTTGAATAAGTTGAGAAATGTTGGAAATTAATGATGGGTTTAATTTTTATACTTAAGTCAAACAGAGTAATGAATTGAGGTGTATAGGTATTGCATCACATGACAGGATTTATAAATGCACAGATTCATGAATGGTGAAGGATGAATCAGAAGACAAGTTCTTCTATAATTAACCCTGGAGAAAGCAAACCTCACATTAATAGATGTTTTTAATCGTTTTTAAGATGTTCTTACTTTTAAGAGACTGCACTAAGCAATACTCCATCTAGTGCTTCTTGCTAAATGTTTCTATGGGAAGTAAGATCACTAGTATATTTAATTTTACTATTGTTATCGATTTCAATACTAATGGCAGAAGGCCTTGAGGAATTAAGTCCAAATTGTTCATCTATATTTTATTCCATCCAATATAATATTAGAGCCTTATCAATGGTTACTTGTCTCATGCTCTTTTAACACCTATTGAGTTATTGAAATATACATTGCTTTTCATACAAATCATGATACAAATCCTTTTGATAATATTCTTGCATTTATCTTTTTAGGCTGCTGATGAAGATGAACTTGAACATCTTACTGCATTGGTTGATTTTGCGATAGCAATGAAGCAGCGCTTGGATGATGTCAACAAGCACTCTTTCAATTCATTTCGTTTAAGAGTAGGTGAGTGATGGAAGTACCAGAGCCATATTTATAGAAAACATTGACTTAACATTGATCCATTACATATATCAAGCTCTAGTACTGGAGAAAATTTATTACAGGCATGTGTTTCTTATTTCCCTGCAAATATGTAAGCATACAAACTGAACATGCTAACACAAACTACATAATCCACCAATGAAGGACAATTAAATTCAGTATCAAAATTTTTTGTTTGGTTGTATTTGCCATTTATGTGCAGAAATTTTGTATTGAAGTTTGCCATTTATGTGCAAAAATTTTGTATTGAAGTTTGGTTGGGAAAGGAGATTAGAGAAAAGAGGGGTAGAAATAGTTACCACAACAAAAGGGAGAGTCATGCTACCCAAATTGAATACACACTGTTTTTCAATTTGGATGATGTTGTTATGTCTGTATAATGACACACTAATGAGGTAATTGTTATTCCTAGGCATTAGCTGTGGTCCTTTGGTCGGTGGTGTAATTGGAGCCAGGAAGCCTGTGTTTGATATATGGGGGAACACAGTAAATGAGGCGTCGCGAATGGACTCAACTGGTACAATGAACCACATCCAAGTTCCAAAAGAAACGGCAATTGTGAGTAGCAATGTATCATTTCTATCTCGCCAATTCATCTGTCAATAAGATAGCTGGGATTAATGACCATTAGAAGTGTTTGTATGTTGGTGCTGATTTTAGTTTGTTTTTAAAATTGTTGAGAATATAAAACATGTCCCTACCTTATACTGATGACTCCACGTTCATTGAAAATATAAAGTACCTACTTGATGATAACAACTGGAACTCCCAGAACCACAAACATGGTTCTCCACAAATAATCTTGACTTAAACGTTGACCAACTTAGCTAATAACATTTTCCCATTTTCCAACCTTATATCACAATTCCAATTTAAAGATCCCTGACTTTGAGGTGAGCCATAAGTTGCAATGAGATCCACACACATTTTCTGTCCAACTGAAATTATACAAAGCTTTATTAATGCTATTTAAATTGTGAATGTTACTCCAATGTGAATTATTGTGAATATTAAGTTCAGCCCATTTCCATTCCCATCTGATTTACAATATTGAAATATGGTGTCGTGGTGCATGTTGACATTTAGCAGTTAATTCTTGTGAAAAATATGGCTCATTGGTTTATTTCAAGTTCTAATCCAATGGAGTATTGTACCATGATTACAGATACTAGAAACTCGAGGTTATCAAGTCCAGTTTCGAGGTGTTGTTGCTGTTAAGGGAAAAGGAGATATGGAAACATATTATGTGATTGGAAGGAAAGCAAGCAGAACTCCTGGTTTTTCAAGAATGCCATCTACATACAACAGTCTTGCAGCTGTTGTTTATGGAATGGTCCAAGCTCGCAGAAGGCAAACAGTGAAGAAAGGTAAACATTTTTGTTTAAATTGTTGAAATTACAGTCCGGTACAGTAAAAGTCCACTAAAAAATTTTGTTGATATCCACTAAATGTTGTGGATTACCTACCACATAAAATATAGTGAATGTCCACCAAGATCTGTGGATATTTACTCAACATATTATGGATATTTACCAAGCATTAGTGGATCCACTCTCACAGAATTTTGATGTTTACATTTTAAGTACCTAGGTCCTTGGGTATATCCACTAAATTAAGTATTGGATATCTACATTTTAAGTGGATTCTTAGGGATATCCACAAACAAATGTAGTGGATGCTCTCATTTTAGTGCTTATCCATGTAATATATGTGTAGTGGATATTCACTAGGAATTAATGGTTACACTTACAAAGAATCTGGATGTCCACATATTTGGTGGAATCTTAGACGGATCCCGGGTTATCATTACTTATCTTCTTTGTCTACGTACAATATCCACAGATATTATTTGTAGGTGATGAAATTTGATTGACTTGTTGGTAATAGGATGAAATCACAGGATTAGGTACCTACTTACTTCTCAATATACAATCATTTTTCTATCACGTTTCACTTGCTGCGTGGGATGGTGAGTTAATCAAGTACATGTTGACGAGTGAAAATAGTAGACACATGATGATGATGGTAACCACAATAACCAAAGAAGGCAACCGATAGCAGATGCAGCACTTATAAACCGTTCAATCAGCAATACTCATGATGTACCTATATTTTTTTATGGTACTTTTTGTTGCATCAGAGGAATTTCACATAAAGCCATGGCAAGCTTTGTGTACGTAACATTTTGCAGAGATAGTGGAAAGACTATAGAGCTGATATCTTTCATAAAAAACTTTAATAACAAAGAATGGAGTCCAAAAACAGTGCATTAAATATGATACCATTTTGTATTCAGGTAGCAGTGGTGCAGCAGGTGGGAGTTCATCTGGTCTTGGTGGTGGAAGTTCCAGTGGTGGCAGTTCTGGCATTGGTGGAAGTGGCAATTCTTCCTCAAGGAGTAGGCTGCCACGAAAAGTTTCGCCGGAAGCTGAAATGGGACCTGCCAGCAGTCCTCCGTCAAGTTCAAATCAGCTGTCACAATCAGGCCACCATAACAGACTGAGAAATTTCAGCAGCATGAGGATAAGCAGTGGTAGCAGTGCATCGGGTGGAGGTGAGCACTAAGATTTCAATAAAACTCAATTTTCAAAAACTTTGCTAAATTCCATTTCAATATTTTTTTGGTTCAAAGACATGCCTCAAGTTATGCAAGCCTCAACTTACATGAATCCGTACTCATGTAAATGGCAACAATGACCAAAAAAATGTCCTTTAATTCATAGTTTTAGAATAATAACATGAGAAATAATGTGCTGAGAAATCATCATATAAATTGAGTTTCTAATGTGAAGCTCAAGACATATTGTCCATTTTTATCATGGATTTAATTAATTGTCAAGTACGATCATAAGTTTTCAATATAAGATTTGAAATATAAATCTCCATATATTTTCTCATATTGTAAACTGATGCAATGATTTACAGAAACATAGGAAGTAAAATTAATTTTGAGTGAATACTTAATTTTAGGTAATTAATGCCAAGAGTGTTGTTGGTCTTTTCAATATTTCATTTTCACTACCTCTGACCCTCCTCCACATGGGAAGAAGTATTGAATCCTGCTTTTGATGTATGTTGTTCCTGATGATGTCAATCCTCAACGAAACCTGGATTGTACCTATATAAAATTTTAATGTAGAAGAATCTGAGTTGCATTTTATTTCTATAATGAAGTAATTCTAGAAATTTGCATTGAATACAGCAAACTATATAGAGTTTACTAAGGTTTAGTAAAAGTTAAGTAAGACTATTTAGTAAGGTATTAAAGGCACCAGTACTACATATATGTATCGGTGCTCCAACTCCTTTTTTCATTCCAGAAGATGTCACAGTGTAGCAAAACATGCTGAATGAGTAAGTCTTCTGTAAATTGGATTCACTTTTTTTCTGCCCTTTAGCTTCACCAACCAGACCAAAGGTCAGGTTGAACAATTTGGTTGGTGCAGGCATAATAGGCTTTTACATGTATCATGCTTAATGATTAACACGTTCAACCCGACGGACGCGAATTAGCGTCCAAGTTGCATTGCCAGGATACCGAAGGATGCACACTCGCGTCTGTAAATGACCTTTCTGATGACCTCTCTGGAGACCTCTCGGAAGACCTCTCTGAAGGATGTGAACTCGCATCTTTAATAAATTATCGAGTTTTGTTATTCAAAAAAATTTTTAATTAATTTTAAATTATATTTAAGTGACTGGCCAAATTTATGTGACAGAAAAAGCTTTCTGTTTTTCATGATTGCACACTAGAAATATTCTGAGTTGAATGTGTTAAAATAATATACGTGTTTAACCATTTGATATTCATAAATGACCAATGTTAATGAAATTTGTATTTTATTTTTTCTTTTCTTTTTGACCAACGTTAATAATATTTTTATTTTCTTGTTTGTTAGTTCATTGTTTTCATCATTTGAAAATTTAGTTGTTCATAATTTTATTTATATGTTAGTTAACATTAGAAACAATAGATAAATAAATTTCTCATGCCATCTTCTCGTCGGTGACTATAGGAGGAGGCCAAGGTGGGGGCCGACTGAGAGGCTGGACCAGCAGGCGAAGGAGCCCGACCCCGGGGCCTCAGATGGCCCCAGACTATCTCAGCCCCGGAGACTCTAGTGGGGGCCACGCAAGGTCCCAGCCAAACATGAGGCAGCTCTCTGTGGACCCCACAGCCCTGCTCTCACCGAGTGGAGGCTCATCTCCTGGCGGTGGCAGCCCCACACAGTATGCATCAGCGCCACAGACCCCAATTGGTGGGAAGAATGGTGAAGGTGATGGCGGTGACCGCAGCCCAAGTTTTCGGACAGATCAAATGCAGGCAAAGAGGTGATTGAAGTGATATTGTGCTGAGGCAGACTCTTCCAATGCTCTACCACTATGAAGTAATGCTCCAACCATCTTCCTCTGGAGAGAAATATGAATAATTGTTTTAGTCAATTAGGATGACCCACCCTTCCTCTTGAACTATCCCACATCTATCCATGGAATGAAAGGGAGAAAGAGGTATGAATGAGAGGTTCACTGGATGGTACTCCAAAGACGTTTAACTCTTTAAAAACAAAACCTGTATAGAAAAACTGTGTTAATTTATGGGTGAATTGAATGTTTTTAATGGCTGTAGCATTTTAATTTTGGTTGTGATCGATTCTTTTAATTATTTTCCTAAGATGTGTACAATTAAATTTTATCTCTTACTATATTTTCTTTTCATTGGTTGTTTCCAGCTGCTTTTACTTCGACCAACAACAGCTTTTCGAAGCCTCAATCTGTAAAGGTTGTCCATTGGATTCATAGCTTAATCATATCAAGTGAAAAGCATCAGTTGAGGTAGTATTCTGTTGAGATGGGTGTAGACTCATAACAATAATGATGAAGATAAAGTATTAATGGCCGACACAGCAATTTTGCTCGCTTAGTATTAGTTATTTGAGGAAGGTGACCAACAGATTTAGGCCCTTTGTGCCACTTAGGATAGGTGGGTGATTGTGCAGAGGAAGGGATTTTTCAGGGGATGGAGGAAGGGTGGAGAGCAACTCAGTGTCTCTTTTAGGGTTTGCCACTGAAAAAAATCTACCCTGGGTCCACGGTATGGGAGGCCAGTACTCTAGTTATCATACCGATTCCCAATCCTTTATGGAATTATTCCCGTTCTATGATTCTGTAACACATTGTTTGTAGTTCCTATGTGGTATTGTTTTCTTTGACTTCATGAGGCTGAGGGCCACCTTGTGTAGGTATGCAGGTTGTGCCCAGAACAAAAGTGTATCAACAAGACCTTTCAAGATTGGTCGCCTTGTAAAATGATTTTTTTAAATTAACATATATTTCATTGGGCTGTAGGCACTGGAATTTAACTTACACAGAGGTGTCACTTATTTACCCTACATGTGACCCTGATATCACACCCTTCAAATCACCTACCCTCACCACCTACCTGTTCCATCCACTCACTACTTTCCCTCCTGATTTCTTCTAACAACTCCCTATCTTTCTCTATCATTCCCAGCTCTTACTGTTTCGTCATCTTACTATTTTCCACCCAACTCACCTTCTCCATCCTTATCCACCCCCAAATTTCAAAAGCCGACAGCCTCTTTTCATCATTTTTCCTTAAAGTCCACGTTCAACGATCTGAAATTGAAGGAATGCGATATGGTTATTTCACTAATGAGGAAGAAATTCTGGTTTTCGTGAGAATTAGACTGTAGGTATTCGCGTCCGAGGGGTCGTGGTGGCCTATTGGGAAGAGCGCTGGTATACGGACCCGAGGTTCCCGGGTTCAAATCCGGGTGACACTTCCACCTAAATCCTCGCAACGCGATTTTCTGAGCGTCAGAACTTCGTGGAAAGGAATTGCCTCCCCCCCCCCCCCCCCGCCCCCCCCCCCCCCTCCTGCCCTCTGAATGTATGAATTTCACGCGCCAATGACTTTTACGGGGTGAGCTATACCCTGTAAAGGCTGGGACATGCAGAAAGCGAGCTGCTAGCGCGGGTAGGGCGACCGCAGTCCTCACAGTCTGTGGATGTCAAACAGCTCTCGGGGAGTTGAAGGTGGTCCTTTAGGATCGAGGCGGGAAGGAGCATTATCTACGTAGTTGATGCGTTTCATTTTGCAAAGTTGCTGAAGTGCCAAAATGATAAATAGCTGCAGTTCTGACGAAGAACTTGTGCTTCTGCACGCCGAATTATTAAACATCCCAGCAAAGTCGTTCTCATTCAGCCTTTTTAATGATTTTTTTATGATCTACATGGCTAGTATCATACAAATACGAGTAATTATGCGCAAGATCTATTGTTTTTTTTTGTCCCTTCTGGCATACTTATGAGCTGCCTGCCGGGCAAAATGTAGAAAAATACAACGGGACAGCTGCCCGCCGCGTCTCCCCGCGGTCCGTTTAACTTGGAGGATGTATACCCAAGCAATACAGTGTCCGCGGCGGGCAGCCCGCTCTCTTTTTGACAGAGCCTTTAAACCAATCTTCGGGTTGGATCCTGAGTGAGCGAATCGCGTAAGCTAAGCACGCCTTGCAACACGGCAGAGGTAAGCTCCTTCCCGACTGCTCTTGCATCAACTATGGCGGGCAGAGTCGAATGGCAACTATGATGAGCGTCTCATCAAAACGAGTCGTGTGTTCTTCAAGGCAGCCACAGGGGTCGCTGGCGTCTCGGCGGTGGGATTGAGCGAAGAGTCGAGAAGGAAGGTCATTCGGTGAGTGTGGTTGGAAGCGGAAAGGCCCTTCTTCGCCGTTGTGGACTCGCTGATTTCTTACGCCAAGCATGGCAGAAGGTAAGAGAAACCATCTGAGCTCAAATTTCCTCTCCTCCCTTTCATCCTGTATTTTTGACGTCTCCATTGTTGCTATTGCGATATGTTCACAATGACGACCGGACAACATACCTGCTTGGCAACCAAAGGTCGTGGGTTCGGGGACATGGCTCTCTTTTTTATCTTTGGATCGAGTTTAGGTGAGATAGTACGATATGACCTGAGCATTCGGAACACCTTAAAATCTAATTTTAGTACCGCTACTCATAGACGACACACAACGTGATTTATCGTGCCGAGAGGAGTAAAATAATACTCGTAAAGAAATAATATTAACGTGGCATTTATCTCCCAGAAATTTTGTTGGAATGTTTCCCTTTGGCAAGGGCCAAGCTGACGATCTTTAGGTACGAATGAAATAATGCAAGCAGTACCAGGGTAATGAAAAAAGACATTGGCTCCTGGGCATGAGGTAACCCAGAACTAAGAAGGGTATTAGTTTTGACCACCTTTTCGTTTCGGAAGTTGGTGTGGTAGCCCGCTGGGTGTAGCTTGTAGCTACTGACCATAGACGCCAGGGTTCGAACCCAGAGAAGGCATTTAAAGACGTCCAGCAATGCCCAAATTGTGTGATGTTCCGTTCCCAAAATTTCATGATAGAACACAGGCCGCTCAGGAATAGGAACCGCCCCCTCCTTCCCCGATGTATGAACTTTATTCGCCGTTGGACGTAAGTACTTGGCGAGATCTATCCTAGCCAGCTAGAGTGACCTCGCGGTTGGAGACGAATCGTTTGATTTATCAGTGTTAGTGAGTTTAACTCCTCCTCCGCAGTACACGTCCTATTCGACTATCAGTGCGTGACTCACTCAGTGAAGACCCCCACCTCCCTCCAACCTGCCTCCTCTTGCCCTTCCCTATTTCTACTCCTTCCCTCTTCCCTCGCTGTTGAAGCCAGAAATTGTGAATCACGGAGATATGTACCGTGTTGCCACCTCAAGCGAAGTGGCAATGGGTGTAAGTGGACTGTTTCAACAGAGCTACATGGTACATATGATGGCATTCACTTTATCGAGGAGAGGCAGTTGATTCCATAGTCGGGGAATCCCTATTTTTACATGGTATTGTGAATTACTTGGAGAAAATCTAGGATATTAATGATGAACAAAATAACTCACGCAATATTTTAGCACTGTAATGCAAAGCGAACACTGACCATGGTTTTAGTTATTGAGTTACCTCAGCACATGAGGGACTCTATAATGTAACTCCCTGAAACGATGAATGATATTCTTTTTATAGTCATAATCAGTCAACAGTCCTTAAATAAGTTCGACGTAGCTCTCTACTCGATTTTTCTATCGGCTATTCCCTTCATCATCATCATCGGTCAACAATCGGTTTGACTCAGCCCTCTCCTCGAATCTTCTATCTGCCAACCTCTTCATATTGACGTCATTCCTCTCTTTTACGTCATCCACATCCTGTTCCATGCATCTCATGTGAGGCCTGCCTTTTCCATTCTTCCCGTTCACTTTTCCCTCGACGATTGTCTTCATCAGGCCATCGTGTGCACGTAATCCTTCTCTTTCACTCCCTTCTATACCTACTTTCTCTAAAAATATGTCTCATGCGACGCCTTCCTTTTTCATTCTTCCTATTTACTTGTCCCTGGACGATTTTCTTCATCAGATCATCATGTCTCAATATTCGTTCGATTATGTTGTGCCGTCTTCTTTTTAAAGTTTTCAGCACGCTTCTCTTTTCTTCCATTTTTCTAAGGATTTCTCATTTATCTCTCGTCAATCTATGTTATCTTCTTCGTTCATTTGCAGTACTACATTTTGAATGCTTCCACCTTGATTTAACTGCTGCTGTAAGTCGTCCATGATTCACTGCCATAAAGAAGCGTGCTCCAGATATATGTTACGATAAATTGTTTCCTTACTTCTGCACTGGTATTTCCAGCTGTGCGCGGATTCTTCTTTAGATGTAAGGCCCCTTCGCATACAATGTGATAATATCACATGGTTTATTTTGTTTACCATGAGAATCCCTCTGAAACAATCGTTCATAGTCAGGGGTTCCCATACCCCGGAAGGTACGAGAAGTTTCTCCAAGCATTTGAGATGTAACAAGAAAAAGAACTCGTTTATTACACAATCGCTGCCACAAACGAGTAAAAAATTATTTGCTGGGTACTTTTTGGGGGTTATTTCGGTAAATTGGTCTAACGGAAAAACATTTCCCAATAAAAATCGAGACGTATTATCTTTTATGTACGTGTGAGAAAAACAAAATGTAATCCAACCCCTAATCATCCAAACAATGGAGCTTTTTTGCAGTTAATGTATGTTATACATGAAAACCATTATCGGTTACATTTACTTTATATTTTTAACCCTCTCCCTATCAAAGTTTAAATGCCTCAATTCGTTCTCCCTCCTAACTCGGCCGAAACCGTCCGGTGGTTTTTAATCCTCTCTCTTCTAAGTCGGCCAAAACCGGCCGTCTTCCCCTGCTGTACTAAGGGCAATCTTTTGAGCCTTATATGATTCTGTTTCCGCTTGAAAGCGTTTATCGTCGCTAATGCACGCATCTCTCTCATCCTTAGTTCCTCTGAGATGAAACAGAACCTCATAATATCTGTCACAACACCCACAAGATCCCGAAGACCTAATGAGTCTTTGGGATAGCATATTATCACCAGCGAAGTAATGAAAGAAGATTCTGGAGTCATTTTAGAGGAGGGCTTGTTCTCTGAGAAGTGATGAGCCATAGTTTCTTGAATGAATGAATGGGACACTTTGTGATGCGAGAATAGAAGATGAAAACACCACGGCTGCTATGGCTTGCTTAGGCGGCCCAGGCCTCTCTCTCCTGTAAGATAGCCGAAAATGGGTGACCAGCATTGGCTTGAGAAGAGCTTTCTTTCGGTCCTTCCACCCTTCCGCCTCCTCTAGGGAGTATTTGTTTTTCTAAGTGAACGCCCATTCCTACATCACGCTCAAAGAGACATGTGGCGCAAAAAAAAGAAAAAAAATCTTTTAGCCCGCCGGACGCTTTCTCAGGCCCCTTTGGAGTGAGGCGCTGAGTGATGGCTCCTTAGGTCATAAGACCAGTTCCCTTGACCTGTGAGGTCTATGCGAGGGAGCCTTATTGCAGGGGGGAGAGAGAGAGAGAGACTCAAATGGTATACTGAAAAGAAACAGACCCAAGTTGACTATAGAAATGCGTGATTTTTTTTATTTCTTAAAGATGTGTGGCCCCGAGGATTTGTCATTGCCAAACATGCGTTTTCCTTATCTGGTGTTCGTGGAAAATGCAGAATAGTTTCAGAGCAAGAAACTCCTTCCAAGTGCCCCTCAGTTCTGACCATGGCTTCTTTGAGTGCAGATGATATAGCGAGAGAAGTGGACTTAGATGTTTCCCTTAGTGATAGAGTGCCGAGGCTCTTCAGACGAAGCGGAGGAATTACTTCAACGTGCCAGTCCTTGTGATTGTGATATAGAAGAGGATAATACTCCCAGTATCAGTGATGCGACAGGTGATAATGCACTCCGCCCTAAATGGGAATATTATTTGCATTACGAAGTTCCACGCGCTTTTGTTGGAGGAAGGGGGCCAAAGCACGACTTACCCGTAAGATCGAATGAATTAGATTATTTGAAATGTATGCTAGAAGGTGTAGAGTTTTTTCACAGAATGGTAGGAAATGTTAATAAATAGGCAGAATATCGCCAACGAAAGGCTGGAAAAATAGATAGGCATTAGGTTGACGTTACTGATAAGGAAATTAGGGTATATTTGGATGTCTTGGTGTGTATGAGGGTTTTTGATCTGTGAAGCGACGGCCATTGTCTGACATGACAGACGAGACATTTGTGTTCTGTCAACAAACTGCGATCCAAACCTGAGTGTGATGGTTCCCAGGAAAACTGGGCTGGGCAACATGTAAACATATTCTTATTCCGTGCCCAGAACCCATAGTAAGGTATAACAAATTTATGGGTGGAGTTGATAGATCCGATGAAAACAGGTCTTACTATGATTTTGGAAGGAAGACGAAGTGGTGGAAATATATTTTCGCGTTTGTAGTAAACACAGCCATTGTTAATAATTACTCACTTTATAAGGAAACAAATGTTCCCTCAAACTCAAGGCATGGAACAGCACAAAAGTATTTTCGGTTCGCTCTATACAGACAGATGATAGGGAACTACCCCTTATCGCAAGAAGGCCGCGAAAGAACCTACGCTCGTGCCGCTAGTTTTCCGGAGACTCCCCACCAACTTGTGAAAATTGACGGAAGAAAAAGTGAGTGCTTGCTGTAGTGCCCAAAAAAGGAAGACAAGAGCTCGAAGGAGTGTAGAGACCTCTTGGAAATGTCTTCAATGTGATTTACCATTGTGAAAAGTAAGATGTTACTCCGAGTACCACAGATAAGTCGTTTCAGAAATGGAGGCCAGCCATAAACCATAAGCTATGAACCAGGAGGTATGTCTATTAGTTTTAATAATATATTTTTAATAAAAATCTGTTCTAAATTTGGCGAAAGCGTTTCAGAATTTATAGATTATATTTAGAAATGTTAACTTAGGAGCACTGCTGGTGCCACTTGGGAATTAATAGTCCGAATGCTGGGGATAGTGGGTATTTAAATTCGGCGAGAAGGCAGAGAACGCCATACGGCCGGTTTCGGCCGAGTTAGGAGGGAGAGGGAGTGCAGAGTCCAATGTTCCTTCTTCATAGTCAGTACAACTCGATATTTTGCAAAGGGGTACGTGAACACCTTTTTAGAATTCAAGGGGTGTCAGAGGCCGAAAACGTTGAGTAACACTACGTTAAACAGAGGGAGGTGGAGTACTCCAAACAATGTCACGTAGGTTCACGAACGCATTCGCTTAAGTCGGTTGGTGTAGGGGTTAGAGTACTGGCTTGCGACTCAGAGTGCCCGAATTTAAATCCCGGTAGTGGTAGATATTTTTCATTGGGAAACCGGCACCTACTTAAATGTTGTGAGGAAATAACTATGAGTTCAGTGCTCCGTCCGTCGGATGAGACATTGACCTGTGGTCCCCATGGCGAAGAGGCAATGCCGACGTCGGGTTTCTCTCCACCCTTCCTCCTTGCCCTTCTATTCCCACCATTTTACCTTTTCTCTCGGGCTGAAGTGTCTTTAAGAATGGGACGGACTTGAAATCACAGATGAGATCACATGCCATAGAGCGCCGTGGTGACTAGGTCTCGGCAACTTACAGAATATTTTACTTTTTATGCCATTGTAATATTCTCATCTTCCTTTTATTTTGATATAATTTGAAACAGAAATTTGGAAGAATATTTTGCAAGTAGTTGAAATACTCTTTACCTTGTATTTTGCAAACATTGAAGTGTTTTAAGAAAGCGGATTTTTTTCTGTCGTAATCTCAGAGCCTTTGCTGATTGATTGTTAGTTATTTGGCGAAAGCAACCTAGAGATAAGGTCATCTGAGCCACTTAGGATAGGTTGGTGATTCGGTAGGAGAAGAAATTTTTCAGGTTGGAGGCAAACCCAGCTTTGGTATTACCCTTGTACCCGGAGGCACCTAGGGGCTCATGGTTCAAAGTCCCATCTGGTAGCCGGAGTACTGAACTTGAAGTGCTCTCCACGCAGCACACAATTAGGTACCGGGATTTTGTTGAAAAATGCCATTGCCAGGGGTTGAACCTGGGCCCTCGTGATGGAAGCCAGTGGCTTTACCAATGAGTGTTCTAGCCACCACATCAACCTAATCCCTCAGTCGCTCCTGTTCCAGAGAATTGATTCCTTGTGCATGTCACCCCTTGAAAAAAGGGCCGATGGGCCAAAGCTTTTAGGGGCCATGTGGGTTACAAATATCTTGACAGGTTGCTTATCTCTCCCTTATCTCCTCTTGACACTCAAATGCGCTCTAAGGAATAGAGCTCACTCCGGTCCCAGGTGCCGGCCCAACTATAATCTCCCTCAATGGTGTACCATCAAAAATAATGGTAATTAACCCAAAATCTGGCTTTCATCAGTCTGTTGGCATTGTTTCGGGAATTCTTTTCGAGTCTCTAACGCTCTAACGTCCCGTAGAAACCTCTCTCGAGAGTGGAGTTTCATTCGAGGTTTTTCAATGATGTTTTACATTACTGTAGAAAGCCGAAAATCGATTTCTTGAGAGAATTTATCTTAAGCTCGATGTTTTTATTTTAAATGAAACGTCTGGGAATTGGATGGAGCTCTGCAGGTCATGGAATGACGAAACAGTGTTGTTACGCTGATGAAGCTGTGTTGGCCATGAAATAGTTTCTTTTCGCTGTAATACGTATGTTTTTTTTACACGATGTCCTTTTGTCCTTTAGTCCCACCAATTTAATATTAATTCCTCTACTACTTAGTTAAAGCTTTATTCGCGCTAAATCATCAAATCAAGTTATATTGCAGCGTCTAACCTAATTAAATCCAAAGACCAACACAACATCATTCTCTAAGAGGGAAACAAACCCATGAGCTTTGAGATGAAAAACATTTTTACCTTTAATGACATTGAGCTAAACGTGTTTGTCTAAATGAGATCAAGTATCTTATTGTACGCCATGGGCTCCAACCAAGGAGGCTACTAACCTCCTTGGCTCCAACGCATTAGCCGGACCAATAGGGGCATTTACTCGGGACCGAAATCGCTATTTTATACACAAAATCGTTAAAAAGGAACGAAAAATGAACTTCGCGAAAAATTAATCTTATAACCAGATCCATTCACTCTTGCATTAAATATTAAAATCCACAAAAGGTGACGCCCACCGAACGAGTTGCAAGGGACTTATACGTCATCCATCTCCCCTCCTTGACTGTTTTGGTGGAAAAACTGAGGGTGGGGAGAAGAGGTCTGCCTGTACAGCTCCTGGAGTATCCTGTAAATAGCACAAAAAACTGAACAAGCTAATTCACTAGGTAATTTTCATATGCAATTGGTAGGGACATGACATTTTCGCGAAACGTTTTTCGCGACAGGATTCACGAAATAAGCGACTTTTTGGGTTTAATCGCGAAATAACCGTGTTTTCTTTGAAACGCGATTTTTTTAACGAAATTTGAGATATTTTGCAAATGCCGAATTTTTGTAGCATGAAATATTTTCTTTAGTGATGATCGGATCGGATCTTTCATTTTTCTCGGTTCCGGATTCGGATCCAAAGACACGGAGTAAAATCGGATCCGGATCGTAGATTTTAAATTTTCGCGGTTTAGCGATCGAAGTGCCCCGTGAATGGAATGTAGGTGCGGTAGATATTGACAAGAAGAGGATGTGTAACTAAGGTCACATAATTATATGAAAACGTTCCCGTGCAACTAGAAGTAAAATAAAGATATATGACTTTTTTCCCCCATTACCCCGGTATCGCGGGAAAAAAATACGTAGGATGCCATGCGTGTAGCCTACATTCGCCGGGATCAGGCATACAACGAGAGCCATGAACAAGAGCTAGTGTACTGTGCGAAGTTCGATCCCAATCGCAGTTTAATTTTTTCTTTCAGTCACTGCATCGAAAATGTTATCATATTCAATTTCAAACCATTTCATCTGAATACTCACTTTATTAGACTTTGTTGTTTAAATTAGATTTACAAATGAACCACTCATAAATTAAGGATGGTCGGGTCGGATCCAAAGAACCACGGGTCTTTCATTTCATTCGCTACTGAAATCATATCCAGAGACAGTAAAAATTCAGATCCGGATCGGAGATTTTAGCATCTCGCGGCCTCGTGATCGATGCGCCCCGCAAATGGAATGCACGTATGTTAGATACCAACAAGGAGAGTTACGTAACTCGGGTTTTTTCCGTGCCACAAACGAGGAAAACAAAATAAAAAATACTCGTATTGACCTTTTTCTCCATAGGCTCGGATGTGCGAGAAAAAAATTAAGCCGAATGTCATGCGGGTCGCCTACATTCGCCAGATTCCCGTGAACCTATGAGAGCATAGTTGTTAAAAATGAGGGCTAGTGTACTGCCAGTCGCGAGTTCGATCCTTAACACTACCTAAGAATACAGCCGTGCTGTATTCCTAGGGTAATGCTAGTAGGCAGTTAAAAAAAGTAGATTATCAGAAATTTCATGCCAAATTATAAGTCAAAAAAATAATTAAATTTGGCGAAAGGAAATGATTGGAAAAAATTTATATCACAGAATTAAATCGTGGAATCATTACGTTAACTTTATAATGTATGTTTGGGTGATGCATTTGTAAATCTAGTTGAAGCGATAGAAGTACAAAAAAGACAGTATCCACACACAAAGGTTGGAAATGAAGGATGATAAAGTTTTTTATTCAATGGTTGAAAGAAAAATTTTAAACAGCGTAAGAATCGAACTTCATTACCTGCAGTCCACTACTCCACTCTGTTATTGTTATTACCATTATCTCATTAATTTGCCTTTAACTTAATTTTGCCTACTGTGTTTTTTATGTTGCGTAGGGTAGCCATAACTTCTGTATTGGATCTCAAATGTATGTAATTAACTGTTTGTTCACATTAGTATGAAGTATTTATTAATAATATTTTTTTAAACCCTTCCTTTAAGACTCCTTTTTCCCAACATTAAACACAGCTTTCACCTTTTTAAAACGATTTTATTTACCGCATTTGTCATTTTAAACACCGCTTTTGATGATTTTTATTCACCATTTTTCAGTGTCCCTAGCAATTGGTGTGAATAAATGTGTGACGAAGTTTATATATTTTTTCACAAACTACGAGGTATGTAAACGAATGTTCAGTGTCTTGCGAAATATGTACCCCGTACGGAGTTTAATGACTAATTCCATCAGCTACGTGTCCCACATTGTGATTGAGCGAAGGAGCTGCGCAGACTCAGTTGTGATTGGACGAAGTGGATGACGTAAGAGTCTTTCTCACGCCAACTCAACCGAAAGGGTTAGAAACACCAGTTTTTCGTCGATTAAAATTTAAAAAAATACGCGGCGGATCGAAGGAAAAAATACTGGTCGTTTTATTTTATAAATATTCTCACTTTTGGTGATAAAAAAACATGGTTAATACCCTCATTGTCTCCACATTACATAAATGCGAGACCTGACGTCACGATTGTTCATTAGTTACTACAATGACCGAAAAACCAGCCATCAAATCCGGTTGAATATGACTCTTTGAAAATGTCCCCCTAAAACACAACTGAATGTAATTTTATGGATACGATACCTTTCGAAGGAACCGCAGGCAGCCGAGGGAAAGGAACTGGCCCCCCTACCCTGATATGTGAATTTCACAAGTAGTTGACCCATTCAATGCGGATGGTTTACACGAGAGCCATCCGCTCCTATCCGCCCGTGCTGGTGGGTTTCATAAAAGCCACGGTCCTGCGCCCTTTCTCGCGTGGAGTGCAACGAAATTACGCGCAGCTTTTTTGTCTTGCGTTCACATCTCCACTCTTCAGTCGGTTCTTAGCTAATGTTTGCACCGTTTCTAGCTACGCCGATTTTGGCATTTTTGCGGATATTTGCATTTTGGCGCGTTTTATTCTAGAGATTTGCTGACAATATTTGTTTTAGAAGTAATTTATTGTTTTGTATTGGAAATAAAGGATAATTGCCGTCCTTTTTCCACTGGTATTTCACTTCGTAGTGTTTTTTTTCCCTTTCCCGTGTCATTTTGTAATTTTTATTATTTTTTGAGAGTACACTTTCTGACCACACCGACGTCAGCTTCAATGTATGTACCTAGGAGGTTTCGGAACTTCTTTTTTCAAAGATATTCTTATTTCACCAAAGGTGATAATGATGAAATATTAACTCACAAAAGCAGGAGTGAAAATGACAGAATCATCGACTGAAGTAATTTTACAAGTTATTGGTTTCTTACGCCTCTATGACTAGTGAAAACTTTAATAAGGAGCGTGGCAGTATATATTGCGGAAACATGGGGTTCAAGATAAGAAGATGAAAATAGACTTAGGGCTTTTGAGATGTGAGTGTAGAGAAGGATGGGGAAAGTAAATTGGGTTGAAAGAAAGATAAACGATGAGGAGTTGGAATTTGTAGGAGAGGAAAGAAAATTGATTGAAGAAATAAGCAGAAAGTGTGGATGGAGAAGGTAATTAAGGACGATGGTGTTTTGAAAGGCGTGGTTGGGGGAAGAATGTTGGGTAAGCGGGGAGGAGGGAGGAGAACTGTTAGTTTTGGGTAGACTGATATGTGGTAGAAGGTATGAGGAGTGGTGCACACATTGTATGTAGTATAGGGGGTCTGTGAGGAATTAAATATCCATTTACCGTTACCTATCTTCACCAGTAGAGAACTAATAATAAATACATCCTATCACAAGTAGGGGAATTCCATGTAATTTGAACCACCTAACTTCGATTGCAAAAAACTGATTCCATACTTAAAAGCAGCATCTTTTCATGAAAAACTATGCCGTATGAGAATGGCACTGATAGGTCTACATTTCATTATTGTTTTCAGGTATAGCTTTAAGAAATGTTCTGGGAAAATTTTAGTTCCGTGTAATTTGGACCTGAACCCTAATCATGAGAATGCTTACAAACTGACATGTTATATTTATTTTTACTTATTATTTACTATAAATGATTTACCATCTGATAATTTGATCCGTATTCTTCATTTAACATTTTATTTATGTATACCAAAATTTAAAAGTTGTTCATTATTTCAGCAATATATGTTAACAAAAATAATAAAACGGTCAATTAATTTTTTTAAAAACTAACCAATAGTTTTCTTTGGCTGATGGGATTCATTTAGATAAAGTTTTGAGTAGCTTAAGGCAGATATCACAGTAATAATATTTCTTATCACTTAGATCAGCGCATTCTTCAAGTAGGTAGGTACTCCTTGTATTTTTCACACTTTATCCAGGCATTTTTGCACTAGTCCCCATAAACTCATAGCCTTTTTCACAACTTGAGGTTTCGATTCATTTACAGAAAATATATATATTTCGCTGTAAATAGACTTCTCAATTTATTACTCACTCTAGAAGGTCCTGCCTTGGAAGACATCATTAATGAATGTCTTCTTATAAGGTACCCTGGTTAAAACAACCCGAAATACACAGTTCGCTCTCCTTGCTTTTGCCAAGGGCTCTCAGATGAGTTTGAAGGAAGTGAACTGACTTTCTCAATAGGGTTAAATCCTTCATATATTGAATCTTCCTGCTGGGTTTCAGGATTACACGCACAGCGTGATTTTTTTGTTTTCTTTGCCATAGATTCATCGTCCATTCCTCCTTCACCTTAACGCAGAAATCTTCTAGATCATCATTATCATCAGTCAAGAATCCTTAGATTGGTTTGAGCTCCACTCAATTCTCCTATTCAGTTTGGCAGCTCCACTTAATTCTTCTATCAGCCAACCCCTTCATATTAACGTATTTTTTTGTCTTTCACATCCTTCATCACTCGTTCTGCATATCTGATACTAGAGCTTCCTTTGCCGTTCTTTCCGTTCACTTTTCCTTCGACGATAGTCTCCCCAGGCCACCAGACCTCATGATTTGGCCGATTAAGTTGTGCTATCCTCTTCTTTAGGGTTTTCGGAAGGCTTCTCTTTTATCCCACTCTTCTGAGGACTTACTCGTTACTCAATCGGTCGATCCATTTAATTTTCAACAATCTTCTGTAGCACAACATTTCGATCTTCTTGGTATACATAATATTTTCAAACTAAGCAAAGAATCTATTCACCACGGCCTAGTGAAACCCCGAATCTCCTACCGGCGATGCCGGCTTGGATTAGGCTAAGCCGGGGATCCTGTGTCATAAATCCCGAAAACCACTCTTTTCCAGTTAATTTGTTGGTACCATTGAAGCGAGTTTTCAACTGATTTCGCTCAGCAATTTCAAAGTTCAAGCTTCACTCCTCCGCTCCGGGTCGAACTTGAAAAGTCACATGATGAGATATTTACTGTGAAAATGATTCAATCGATCCATGAAACCTACGTATAAATGTTGTTTTGCAAAATAATCTATGAATATTAATCGCCGTTTCTCAACCATTACCCGAGATGTGCTATAATTTTTTAAAATGAAAAGACTGTTGAAAACCTTAAGAATGAACCGGGATAATTTAATTGCCCATATCTGGAGACATGATGATATTATGAAGACAATCTTCGAGGGTCAAGTGAATGGAAAAGGAAGGCCTCAATTGAGATGTATAGAACTAGTGGAGAAGTATGTGAAAGAGAAGGATTACATTAATGTGGAGAGGTTAGCTGACGAGGGAATTGAGTGGAGAGCTTCGCCAAAGAAATTTAAGGATTGTTGACTGATAATGATGAATCATTTTTTCCGTCTAGAATTGACAATAGTGCCAGTTGGCCTCTCTCATCTCCATAGCGTTTGCAGCTCTCCTAAGCGCCGAGAAACTGAGCGAACACACCCGGTCGACTGAAATATGATGCGTTTCATCGGATATTATCGCTGACACGAAAGCTTAACTAGGCCTTTGAATGTTTATTGTTTGAATGTTTATTATTAATTAATTGTCCCAGGGCTGTGCCCTTTAAGGACAAAAGACAATGTACATAGTTAAACGAGCAACAAAAAAGAAATAAATCAGACAATCAATGCAATATACAAGCTGTGACAAATTAAATATAAATTAAAACAATTGGCATGTAAAAAGGACAAATGCGACATCGTTAGGACATCGTATAACAAATTACATATACATACATTTCTTAATTTACAGGATATGAATATGACATTTAGTGATCAGAGAGTAACATTTCATAATATTTCATCTTAAAGCTAGCAACGGAAGAACAGTTTTTTATGCTTTTGGGCAAGGTGTTCCAGAGATGACACGCAGTAACTATAAATGAATTTTGGAACTTCGTTGAGCGATGACCAGGAAAATATAAAAACTCAGGATCACATCTGGTACACATCTCTCTAGCGGAAGGTTTGGCAGCAAACATGTCGAAAAGATATTTAGGAGATTTTTCTTTGAACAGGGAGTACAAGAAGCACCCGAGGAAGTATTTCCTTCGGGTCTTAACATTGAGCCATCGAAGTTCATTGTAATAGGGGGTCAAGTGGACATCTCTACGAAGATTAAAAATAAACCTGATGCATGAATTTAGAGCCCGGTGTAGTGTGGTGTTATCTTCTTCATTCAGGTCATTGTAAACAAGGCAACAGTAATCAATAGTGGGGAAAACTAACGATGAAATAAGCATTTTCCTAGTGTGTTGGGGAAGAAATTTTGAATGCACTTTGAGCTGGTGTAAGATTGTGTTGATTTTGCGAGAAATATTGTTAACATGATTGTTCCAAGACAGACTTGAGCTCATGGTGATACCTAGATTTCGAACAGAGTTTGAATAGGGAATAAGGGTGCCGTCGACACAGATTTGAGATACATTTTCATAGGCAAGCGATTTGTCATCTTAGGACTACCAATAATTATTGCTTTGGTCTTACATGAGTTTAGAACAAAGTTGTTTTGCTGGGACCATACAGAAATAACTTTAATATCATCGTTCATTTTTTTGATTGAGTCGTCAATTTCGTTGGGGAAACAATGACGATACATTTGCAGGTCGTCTGCGTAAAGCATGTACTTCGTGTGCTTTAAGTCGCGTGGAAGGTCATTAATGAAAATGGAAAAGAGCAGGGGACCAAGTACGGAACCTTGCGGCACTCCACAGGGGACTGTAGTCCAGCTGGAAATGTTCCCGTAAGTGTCCTTTACGGTCTGTCGACGGTCAGACAGATAAGAATGAAACCAGTTGAGGACCGAAGAGGAGAAATTCAACTTCCTCATTTTCTCAAGTAAAATAGCATGGTCTACCCGATCGAAGGCCTTGCTGAAGTCAAATAATACGAGTATCGTCACCATTCTCTTTGGGCTCTTTGGGCTATAGTGAGGGACAGAAACGTTCCAGACTCTCCGACGGGGATCGCGCGCTAGAGAACGCAGTCCGACATCTAAAGTTGATTTTGTTCTTATACGCAAACAACACCAGTATTAATCGAAAGCATGCCAAAATCAATGTTAGGCCTTTGAGGGAATGCAAGAATAAAAATCGCTCCTACTTTTACGCTTCCCAAACTTGACGTAAGTGATCTATCGGTTGAGGCAGGTGTAGATGGACATTAAAACACGACCTCCGACCCTTATCGTCCATATGCACATCATCATCATCGGTCAACAATCCTAGGATTGGTTTTACGCAGCCCTCCACTCGATTCTTCCATCGGCCAACCTCTTCATATTGATGTAATACTTCTCTTTTACATCCTTCACAACTTGCTCCGTATACCTCATACGAGGCCTGCCTTTTCCATTCTTCCCGTTCACTTTTACCTCGACGATTGCCTTCATCAGGCCATCGTGTATTAAGATGTGGCCTATTAAGTTGTCCCGTCTTCTTTTTAAGGTTTTCGGTAGATATCTCTTCTCTCCCACTCTTCTTAAGACTTTTTCGTTTATCACTCGATCGATCCATTTTTCCACTCGATCTTCATCATTCTTCGGTAGCACCACATTTCAAATACGAGGTGCATTCAAGTTGTAAGGCCTCCAATTTTTTTCTCCGGGCTGGAAACAGATATAAACATGCGGTTTGTTTTAAAATGAGCGGGAAATCTTTGTCAATGCGTGACAGAAATGGCTGAACTGTACAACAGACAGAACCTCTAGCGGCAACCGCGAGAATTATAACTGTTTTCGGTACGAAAATGGCGACGTTTTCGTTACATGACCAGCGTGTAATCGTTCGTTTTTCATCTTTCTGTCACGCATTGACAAAGAGTGCCCGCTCATCTGTTTCCAGTCTGGAGGAAAAAAATTGGAGGCCTTACAACTTGAATGCACCTCGTACTTCCAGCCTGGACTTCTCTGCTGCTGTTATTGCCCATGCTTCGCTGCCTTATAGTATAATGCTCCAGATGTATGTTCTAATTAGGTGTTTCCTCACTTCCACGTTGGTATTTGCAGTTGTAAGCAGAATCTTCTTCTGGTAAAATGCCCCTTTCGCTTGGCCAATTCTACTGGCAATTTCTCTTTTACTTCGTCCATCGCTGGTTACTCGACTTCCCAGGTAACAGAACTCCTCCAACTCGATTTTTTTTCCTAGTTTAACATTGGTCCTGGCTTCTTTCTCCTACTGCATACCAATACCTTAGTTTTCTTTTTATTGATCTTCAGATGATATCTGGTCATTGTTCTTTCCAAATTTCCTAGTGTCTTCTTTAAATCTCCTTCTGTTTCTGCCATGACTGCTATGTTATCGGCGAATCGTAGCATGCTGATTTTCTTCCCGTGGATATTCACTCCCGGAGAATTTTCTTAGACTTCTTTGATGGCTTTCTCGATGTAGACATTGAATAATACGGGAGACAGTGCACAGCCTTGCCTCACTCCTTTCTTTATGCTTGCTTCTGTACTTCTGCGTCCTGATTTGATTATGGCCACCTGGTTTTTATGCAAACTGTGGATAAATCTTCGGTCATTGTCACTCACTCACTCAGTGATTCAACCCAAAGGACATATCTCATACCATCTCCATATGCACATCATCATCATTGGTCAACAATCCTAGGATTGGTTTGACGCAGCTTTCCACTCGATTCTTCTATCGGCCAACCTTTTCATTGTGACGTAATTCTTCTCTTTTACATTCTTCACAACCTGTTCCATGTATCTCATACGAGGCCTGCCTTTTCCAATCTTCCCTTTCACTTTTCCTTCGACGATAGTCTTCATCAGGCCATCGTGTCTCAAGATATTGCCGATTAAGTTTTCTCTTCTTCTTTTTAGAGTTGTCAGCAGACTTCTCTTTTCTCCTACTCTTCTTAGCACTTCCTCGTTACTTACTCGGTCGATCCATTTAATCTTCAGCATTCTTCTGTAGCACCACATTTCAAATGCTTCTACCCTTTTCTTCTCCGCTGCTGTCATCGTCCATGATTCACTGCCGTAAAGAAAAATGCTCCAGATATATGTTCTTATGAACTGTTTCCTTACATCTATGCTTGTATTTCCTGCTGTAAGTAGATTCTTCTTTTGAAAGAATGCCCTCTTTAACTGGGCTATTCTACTCACTATTTCTTTCTTGCTTCGTCCATCGTTGGTTACTCGGCTTCCTAGATAACAGAACTCTTTAACCTCTTCAAGTTTTTGTTTTCCTAGTTTGACATAGGTTTTCGCCTCTTCTTTCTTGCTGCACACCAATATCTTAGTCTTCTTCTTATTTATCTTCAGCTAATATCTGGCCATAGTCCTTTCCATGGTTGTTAGCATCTTATTCAACTCCTTCTCTGTCTCTGCTATGAGGGCTATGTCGTCAGCGAATCATAGCATACTGATTGTTTCTCCGTGGATGTTCACTCCAGAACACTTCTCCTTGACTTTATTTATGGCTCTCTCGATGTAAACATTAAAAATGACGGAAGACAGTGCGCAGCCTTGTCTCACTCCTTTCCTTATTCTTGCCTCTTCACAGCTGGGTCCAGATTGGCAACTTGGTTTTTGTACAGACTGTGTATAATTCTTCGGTCATTGTAGGACACTCCAATTTCCTTCAGAATTCCAAGCATTGAATCCCAATCCACGTTGTCAAAGGACTTCTCTAAATCCACAAATGCAATGAAAGTCGGTTTGCTCTTCTCCATTCTCTTCTCTATGAGTAGCCTAAGGGCCAATATTGCTTCCCTTGTACCCTTACTTTTCCTGAAACCGAATTGATCTTCATCCAGGAACTCCTCTGCTTTTCGTTCTATTCTTCTACAGATGATCCTAGTCAGTATCTTCGATGCATGTGCCGTCAGGCTTATAGTCCTAAAATTTTCGCATTTCTCCGCTCTCTTCTTCCTGGGAATAGGAATGATGATGTTTTTCTCGAAGTCCTTTGGAATTTCTCCTGTTGAATACATGTCGCAGATGGTTTTGTAGAGATGAATTAATGTCTTCTCTCCTGCATTTTTAATTAGTTCTGCAGGGATATCATCAATACCTGAGGCCTTATTCATCCGAAGGTCCCTTACTGCAGCGTCGAATTCCGATCTTAATATTGATGCCCCCATATCATCTTTTTCCACTTCGCTTTCCTCTTCAATAGCTTTTGAGCTGAGATTTTTTCCATTGTATAGCTCTTCCAGATATTCTTTCCATCTCTTCACTTTGTCCTCGTTTTCAATCAAAATTTCTCCATTCTTGTCCCTTATGGCATTGCATCTAGCGCTCCGTTCCTTGAAGTGGTTCCTCACTATGCTGTAGGCCGCTTCCACCTTTCCAAGTGCAAGGTTGCTTTGTACATCTTCGCATAGATTTTTCAACCACATCTCTCTAGCTTTCCTTGCTTTGCGACTTATTTCGTTCCTTATTCTTTTGTAGCAACGTTGCCCTTCTTCAGTTTTCGCATTCTTGTACTTTCTTCTTTCTTCAATCAATTCTAAGACTTCCTCCGTGATCCATGGCTTCTTCTTGGCAACTTTTCTTCTTCCAAGAACTTCTTTTGCGGCTTCCTGTAGTCCACATTTAATGTTTTCCCAGCGCTCTTCCACTGATTTCTCATTCAGGTTTTCTCCAATGTTGTTTCCCACTGCTTTTTGAAATGCCAGCTGATGTTGAGCCTCCTTTAGTTTTTCTACTTGCCATATATTCTTATTTGTTTTCTTCGATTTCTTGAAATTTAGATGGCATTTCATCATCACTAAATTATGGTCACTGTCGATTTCTGCCCCAGGGTAGCTTTTGCAGTCCTTCACTTGGTTTCTAAATCTCTGCTTCACTAAAATGTAGTCTATTTGGCATCTTCTTCTGTCTCCTGGCATTTTCCATGTGTATCTTCTTCGGTTGTGATTTTTAAACAATGTGTTGGCAACCACTAACTTATGTTGAGTGCAGAACTCCAGCAGCCTTTCTCCTCTTTCGTTTCGGTTTCCCAATCCGTATTTTCCAGTTATTCTTCCATCTTGACCGTCGCCGACGATAGCGTTCCAGTCTCCTAGAATAATTAGGTTTTCTTCTCCTCTTACCTGTTTTATAACTTCCGTGATATCTTCGTAGACGTCTTCCACTTCTTCATCTTCATAGTCCGTCGTAGGCATATAAACCTGCACCACCACGGTATCTACAGGTTTGGTCTCGATCTTCACCATTATTATCCTTTGATTGTACTGCAGGAAGCTCTTCACACGCATTCCGGCGCTCTTTCTGAGTATGATCCCTACTCCAGCATTACCATTTAATGATCCTGTATGTATAATCCTGTAGCTTCCACTCCAAAAGTCTCCTTCTTCGGGCCACTTCATTTCGCTGATTCCTAATACGTCGAGGTCCATTCTTCGCATTTCTACCTTCAGGTTCTCCAGTCTTCCACAGGTCTGAAGCGATCTCACGTTCCATGTTCCTACACTAAAAAGTGTATCACATTTGACTGATGTACTCTCCGGGTAGTCCCCGCCCGGAGATCCGAATGGGGGACTATTTTACCTCCGGAATTTACTCGAAAGGGTTCCATCACGTCTTGATATGAAAAGAAAAGAGTGGAGTAGCTGCGACTCCTCGGGATATTAATGTGGTGGTTTCCCCTTGCCTTCCACATCGAAGTACTACAGCCGTTAAAGTAAATGTTACCACGCCTGTAGTGAAATGAGTGTCGCTGTACCGACCACTGTGGTCTCCACCTTCACTCATGTGAAGAAGAGCTGCTGTCCTCTCCTCCGGGTGATGAGAAACATAATTATTGGCGGCCTCCCGTCGCCATGTCACGGCATCTTCACAGGTTCTGTATCATTTAGAGGCCTATCTTACCCAAGGATAGACCAATACTCCCTCAGAATGCCGTCGCTTTTTGTCCACGACTGTTTATTCGACGAGTAAACTCGCTTATCTCGCAGCTAACCTCTATATCTAGTGGTCGACCCACCATCCGCAACCCGGTGGACGCACTCGGTGGCTTTAAGCTCAGCCGCGAGTCATCATGATACCATTTCTTCTTTCTATCACAGCAATTTCCTACCTGGAGTTACTAGATTTGCTATTTACTAGATTTGCTATTTAGTATCCAGTCTTAAGCACAGAAGATGACACATTAACGAGATTACTATAGGCATGCTTTAATAGAATGAGCTTTCGCCATGAATGCAGCGTATTATGCAAATGCACAAGAAAGCTCCTAACAATCGTCTTTCCGTAAAACAGTTAGTTACAAAATATTAAACTATACGCGATATCACCGTGAATATATTTAAAATACTGCGGAGTGTTCATATTTAAGGAGTTGGTTTATAAGCGTAGAAGTGGAATACGTTGGGACGCTTTAACTGGGTGCATACGCTCATTTCATCTGGCTGTGGTTGCTAATGTTGATGGTGCAAGATTGTTTCTTCCGTAACGAACAAGCGCTTCAAATAAATAGCCTTTTCAACAGATAATTATTATTAGTACTCTACCGGTGAAAGTAGGTCAAATAACCATTCAATTCTTACCACGACCCATACGACGTGGGGCATACGTTTCATACGATGTCCCTCTTCAAATCCTCATACATCCTACCTGCCATCATTCTATCTAAAATACTCGTTCTTCTCCTCCCTCTACCTCGCTTACACAAATATTGTTCTCTAAATTGCGTCATTCAAAACACCCTCACCCTTTATTACCCTCTTCATCCACACTTCTTGCATTCTCCTATTTTCCTCAATCAAATTTCTTTCCACTCCTACCAACTCTAGCACTTCATCCCTTGTCCAAATTTCCACCCATTTTACTATCCATCCTTCTCCATACCCACATCTCAAAACCCTGAAGTCAGTTTTTATCTTCTTTCCTTAAAGTCTATGTTTCCGCGCTATAATTGCCACGCTCCTTATGGTAGCTTACATCATTGTTATCTTTACGTCTACTTGTCGTCTACGAGTAAATGCCTCTTTTGCCAACGCAATTCTTCTTCTTATTTCAATACTGCTTTACCCCTTTCCATCCAACATACCACCTAGATAGCTAAATTTCTCCACCTGCCCTAGCCTCTACCCTCCTACCTTTAAATGTAGCCTGGTCCTTTTTGATCTTGGAAATCTAATTACTCTCGCTTTCTTGTGATTTATTTTCATCCTGTATCTTTCGCACTCTCTTCATAATGCATCTAGTGTTTTTTAAAGCCTTGGGCTGACTAGCGCTCGGTCATCCACGAACATCACCGACTTTAATTGTCCTCCAACCTTCTTTAATCCTGCCTGGAGCTCATCCCAAGCCTTTATTACCATTTCCTACGAGTATATGTTTAAAAGTACCTGCAATAACGGACAGTCCGATCTAACCCCCCTCCCTTATGTTGCCCTAATCAGATTCTCTATCGGCTACTCTCCCTTGCACCTTCTGTGCCATGTGCAAGTCAGTTCTTTTCTCCTACGGGGCAATGGATGGCTTTAAAAGAAAATACATATTTTTCGAATTTCCCACAAAATTTTGAGAAGGATAAGAATTTTCACTTCTCTTGGAATAGTCCACGGACCCAAAAAGTGTTTTTTTTCTATTCTCAATTTCAAGGAATTTTCTTCTTCCACGAAGGAAAAGTTGAGTGTAGAAGAATATGTAGCGCGGCATCGCATTCACTGGAGACCTGAAAAAATGACAAGAATTGGTCAAAAGCTTTTGTAGTTCGAGTGTTCAGGAGAAGAAAATAACAATGTACGGGAAGGAGGATGGACGATGGAAGTTTTGAGCGTGTTAGGGGAGGAAAGAAAATTGTTGACAGTAATCAGGAGGAGGCAGAGTAGGACGGATCAGGTAATTAGGGACGTTGCGATAAGGCAGTTAGTGAAGGTCTGGTTTAAATGAAGAAGAAAGGGGAAGAGATTTTGGATAATATGAAGATGTAGGAAAGATGCCTATCTATAAAGGGAAATTGACAAACGATGAAGTCTTAGGAAGAGTGGGAAAAAAGAGATGCCTGCTGAAAAGCCCAAAAAGAAGACGGGACAACTTAATTGGCCACATCTTAAGACACGATGGCCTAATGAAGGCAATCGTCGAGGGAAAATTGAACGGGAAGAATGGAAAAGGCAGCCCTCATATGAGATACACGGAGCAAGCTGTGAAGGATGTAAAAGAGAAGTATTACAACAATATGAAGAGGTTGAGCGATAGAAGAATCGAGTGGAGGGTAGCGTCTAACCAATCCTAGGATTGTTGACCGATGATGACGATGATGAGAGGCAGGGCCAGATTTCTAAATAGGCTGAAAAGGCTGCAGCCTAGAGCGGCAAAATTTAAGGGGCGGCTCTTTGGCAATTTACTAAAAATTGAAAATATCTAATATGTATAACATATGAGTCCATTAACTGTGAGTCTCTAAAAAGGGGGGGCAAATGGATTTAGCCTACAGGTGGCATACTCCTAAATCCGGCCCTGATGAGAGGGAAAATATCGTGGAGAACGAGGTCGTTAGGAGGATGCGTTATTTTGAAGAGGAGTGACACCCCAACAAAACCTACCATAATGTCTTATTAGCAACGTTTATATGAAGCGTGGTGCTCTGGTAAGGATAGCAGGTGGTAAATCTGGATGTGTAAATATAAGGTGGGGTATTAGACAAGGTTGCTTGTTGCCTCGAGAAAACTTCATTTCACATGCGGAGGAAATGGTTAAAGAGGCGTGGGAGAAACTTGATGTAGGCGTAAAGTTAGAGTAGTGGTAATTAAATCTGTTGGGTTCGCCGATGAACAAGCATTGGTAAGCGGGACAGCCAAATGATTACAATCTCCTTTAGATGCTTTACAAATCCAGTTTTATAGCTTTAACAAGAAAGTAATTTACAATAAAACTAGAATAATGAGATTCTCGTGAGAAAAGGAGTCAAATTTAATATTTACATCTACATCTACATAATACCCTGCAAGCCACCACAAGGGTGTGTGGCAGGGGGTGATTGCTCACCAAACATGCACTACATATCATGCATAAAAAAGGAATAGTATTAATATAGTAGTCAGAACTACACTATTTAAAAAAGATAGAAATTGCAAAGAAAACATGCAAAAACATTCTGTTAGTAGGGTTAGCTTTAAGTACTCATACCAACATGCAGCTACCAATGCTATTCATTGCTACTCTCCGATAGGACATATTTACCGTTATTCGTATCTCTAATTGTGCGAGGGAAAAAGGACATTTTGAATCGGTCAGTTCGGCAATCAATTTCTCTAACTTTATGATTATGGTCCAGTCTGCCATAGTAAGTTGGGGTTCGTAAAATATTTTTAACATCATCACTGAAAATATTGCCTTGGAATTTGTGTAAGAGGTTAAGTCTAAATTTCAACCTGCGATCTGACAATGATTCCCATTTCAATTCATTTAATAGACTGGTTACGCTAATATAATTATCGTATCGTCCCTTTACAAATCTTGCCGATCTTCGCTGCACACGTTCAAGTTCATTACTTAGACCGATTTCGTAGGGATCCCAAAAAAAATTCCCATGCCGGGAATCGAACCCGGGCCTTCTGGGTGAAAGCCAGATATCCTAGCCACTAGACCACATGGGACCAGTGGGAGGGAAACGACTAAAACAGGTGGAACAGTTTTGCTGCTTTGGAAGCATACTGGACGGAAGTAGGAGTGGTATTAATGATGTTAAGAGAAGAATTACTTTGGCTAAACAGGCATTTACCAACAGAAAAGCACTAATGATGTGAACCTTGAGCAGGGACATAAAAAGAAGATTGGTGAAGATCTAGATATGAAGCGTGGCTTTATATGATATGAGACCTATACTGGAAAAGAGCTGGAAGACGAGAAAACGAGATTGCAAGCCTAAAGAATGTGGGTATGAAGGTGCATAGAGAAGATGCGATGAACGGAAAGGCAGAATTAAAAATCAGCACCCCTGTGATAAGATCTTTCCAACCAGTAAACGGCTTTTTTCTCGGAAAGATTTCTCGTCCCAGCATCCAGGCTTCATAACCAATATTAAAATTGTTCCTACTCCTCTCGACAGCACCCTCCTACTCTTACATTTAACCTTGGCATTAAAATAAAAAATTTCTTGCAATGACAAAGAGAGGACTATACGTAGAAAACCATGGAAACTCGGCTTCGTTCTTGTGCAACTCTGCGACCGCTAGAGAATCTTCAAATCTTCACTTTTGGGGAAACAACTCAGACTTTTTTTTACTCCTTACTTATTTTAACCCGGAAATTTCCTAGACAATCATTAAGTCTCAATCATGCTGATGCATGGATCTTGATAAGATATCAGAGGAGGCTTTATTTAGGTTTAACGTCCGATAAAATGTTCGTTCAGTGTATATTGGATTAATGGTAGGGGCGACGCATTTATCTGTGACAAAGCATTCTGTATACGATTGTGTCCGAAGATTATTCTCCAGTTAAGATTCTGTCATGGCTACGAGAGGAGAGGACTTGCGGAGGATATCTCAGGTTCCTCGACCAAAAGGTACCTACCTACTTGTTGGGATCAACATTTGACCATGCATTCTGTTATCAGATGCCCCTTTGAACCTATTTATTTTTATAATTCGAGTCGAAGATACGCTCTGCATTCTTCCTAACGGTCCATCGTTCGGAATGTCTACAAGACTGTTCTCTCAAGGGTGTTGTATTGACACAGAATTTTGTATCTGTCATTAGCGTTATTGTCATCGTACCTTCAATTAAATAATAGACTTAGTACTTTGTCCACGCTATTTCCTAAAATGTACGGAAATTCTACGTAGTCAATAATTTCATTACAGCATGGTTCCAGAAACCAAGGCCTGCATCAACTAACGTTTAAGAAAATTATTATTATGTACTTTATTTGATACTTCTCACTAATTTGGCCTAGGTATCTGGGATCCAGGTGAAGTCTGTTTTGTTTAGGACTTCGATAATGTACAGCGAACAGTAACTATGGTTGCAAAAAGGTATAATGATAGAGCAGTGTTTCCAAATCGTCACAAGTCGGTAGGGGGTAGAAATCACTATTAGTTTATAGGTTGACGTAGGTACAGACTAAATCTGCAAGCAGAAATTTGACGATAACGCATTTCCTGAAGATGCTAAATACACTTTTAAAAACCCCATCGTTCCGTGGTTGGTTAGATCAAATCGATAAAAATAGGAAAAAAAAGGAGGAGGTAGAGACTTACAATGTCATTATTTCAGTGTATGATGAGAGACAATAAGGTTGAATCGAAGTAATTGGGACTTACAATGATAGGATAGGTCACGTAAATGTAATGCTTTTTTGCGTGCATGCACGCATTTTTACAAGCAAGTGATTGATAACCGTCAAACGTTTATGGTAGGTTTTGGTAGTGTTCCTTTTAAGATAATCGTGTAATCACTTACTCTTGGTCCCTATAGATTACACATCTTTACATACATTGTTTTGTTTATCTTTATGTATCCTTCGGTTGCTTTGCACGATAAAACCTCCTTCCCTTTCCACTCCTCTTTGCTTTGCTTTAACTATCGACTCCTCTGTGCTATTTTTCTCTTTGATTCTACAAATTTCTTACCTCTGTTTCACGAAATGCATCTTCTAATTTCTGTCAATCCACTCATTAGGGAAGCTTTTTGGATAAACGCTTTTTTTTAGGGAGAAGCTGTTTTATTGTACGTATAAGAGGTTATATGCCATTAATACGAGGAAATTGCAAGAATACTTACGCTTATTGGTTGTACTTTGTCACATGTAGACATGTTAAATAGGTTAAAACTATTCAACCAATAATCCTTTATTATCTCCTTAGAAAGTTAGTTCACTTTTATTTTTCCCCTTATTTACAGGACTATGGTATCGAAATTCTCAAAGTCTTTCAGGATCACTGTAATTTTAGAGTCATAATCCTGCCAAACATGGCACGAAGGAGTTTCTAGCTTCTCGTGAAAATCATTCCACCATAAATTTCCGTCATAGCCTTTTTTGGAAAAGACCAGTGAAAAGTATATTATGGAGCGTGGCTTTGTATGGCGCGGAAACTGGGCTTTGCGAAAGGAGGATAAAAATAGACGTAGGGATTTTGAGATGTGGTATGGAGGATGGAGATGAAAGGTGGTTGAAAATAAGACTGACTAGTAAGTGCTAAAGATGGTAGGGGAGGGAAAGTTATTTAAGGTCGAAGGTGTTTTGAAGGACGAGATTGATCAGAATCTAGAATAAACGGGGTAGAGGGAGTAGAAGAACGGGTAGCTTGCAGGGCCGTATTTACCATATGGCGTACCCGACGGCCGCCGGGTGCCTCGCGAGAGAGAAAATGTAAATATAGTCGTAAAATAATCTGGCGCCTGCTAGGAGAGTATTAATAGTGATGGATATTTGCACTTATAATGTATTGTCTAAATATGCAAGGAAAAGTATGTGCCAAGCTGCCAGGTTGCAAGACTATAACATTGTAGGCCTCATTATTTTTATCTTTTTTTAAATAGCGTAGTTTTGAACAGTACATATACAGGTACTAATCCTTTTTAATTCAGATATGTAGTGCATGTCTGGTGAGAGTTCACCCCCTGCCACACACCTTTATGGTGGCTTGCAGGGTATTATGTAGATGTAGATTATAGATTCCGCTGGGGGCCTCAGAGGTCATAAATACGTCCCTGGTAGCTTGGAAATGATGATGACGAGTAGGAAGCATGCGGAACTAATGAAGCTTATCAACTGATAGATTTAAGTCGTGGTAAGAATTTACTGTCCATGAAAACTTATCTTAACGATTGTAATACTGATGATAATAATAAATAGGTAGTTATATAGAGTATGAATAGGGGTGCAAACACGCCAATCTGAAGATGGAAATATCGCTGGGAATAAGCCGTTGGAGAATAAGAGTCTATTTCCCTAAGAGAGACAATCTATCTACCCTAACCATCAACCACCCTGTGCAAGACGACGCGTGTGAGAAAAGGAGGTGATGGTAACAATGCTGCACCTTATACCGCGAACTCATTATTGCCGTATAAATTTGTATTGTTCTTAACAGAACATGCAGTAGTCTGTATCTTGTGAAAGATTGTGTTTAAAACATTGTGTACAGGGCAATAATGTATCGGTGACAACACAAGCATAACGAAAGTCCACGTAGATCAGGTTGGTGCGGCGGCTAGAGGGCCGTCCTTGGGGCCCGCATATGAATCCTTGTGGTGGCAAAGATTTTCCTGTAGCACACCAATTCCTCCTTGAACTCTTTTTGGTAGTACCTAAGTGGTACTGTGAGTTCAGTACTCCGTCCATCGGATAGAATGTGCACTCATGGACCCTTTCGTTAGGAGCACGAAAAGGTCCATGTGTATCATCGACGCTGGGTTTTCTTCACCCTTCTTCTGTACCATAAATCCCTACCTATTTCCAAATAGTACGCACCAACCCTTAGCAGTGAAAATGGCTTTGTCGGTAGCCTTCATCAATAAAGTCTACAAGGAAACCCATTCCGTGTGTGTTATCGTCATTCGGTTTCACGCTAACATTAATATGTGATTATTTGCTGACCAAAAGGTCTGTAATCATCAACTCGCTTGATAATGATGGATACCGAAGCCAATTCTGGGAATTCAAGTTTTTTTTTAGTCACTTGATTGGTTGAATGATTAGCTAACGCGTGTATGATGTGTCGAAACTTAAGCAATAGGTCACATTTGGTAACTTCAGATTTTGGAGTTGAAATTTCTTTTAAAAAACTAAGGGCGCAGGATTTAACACGGTGGGAATTATTGGTTACGAAAACCAGAACCGGATCGGAAAATCTTATCATCGAATCGAAATTGGTACTTGAAAATCCCGTGAAATGTAACAGAGTTCACATAAGACGCTGGAAGCCAGATCAGTCTGCCCTGAAGTGGCTGGGAATCAAGGTGACTTAGAATTAATTTTTAGATAAGGAGTTCAGAGGAGCTCTTTGTCGCTTTCATCCAACTTTTTAAGACAGAGGATCAAGGGCTTCTTCCTTTAAGGCTATCCTAAGGATTATTTCGCGGCTGTGTCCATTTTGTTGGAGGGTTAAAAGAAGATGACTTTTCTCCTTAAGGAGCGAATCGGCTTTAGAGATGGTAAGTGCCCTGTGGTACGAGGTAATCATGTCCGAAACTTTTTGTCTGAGACAGTGGTTGGATTTCTGTTAACAGTAGGTGTTAGTTTTCTTCTGGTAAACGGAGTGTCCCCAAAAAGTTATTTCCTTAGAACCTTCCAATAAAATGGATACAGCCGCGGCCTCATTCTTTGCATAACCTTGATGGACGAGGAAAAAGGAGTCAAAAATCCTAATAATGGTTTGACGCAGCTCTCCACTTGATTCTTCTATTGGTTAATCCATTATTATTACCATTTGTTTCTCCTTTTCCTTCATTCGAGGCATTCCTTATCCATTCTTCCCATTAAATTTTCCCTTGATGATTGTCTTCATCAGGAAAATCGTGTCTCAAGATAAAATTTTGCCGAATAATTTTCACCCGTCTTCTTTCCAAAGTTTTCAGCAGGCTTCTCTTTTCTCCCACTCTTCTTAAGACTTATTCGCTTCACATGACGACAAAATATGATACTGGCCTGTATAGAGCCGACGAGGGAAGCAAAGGGATATATGATTGTGTCATACGTTGCAAGAACAACCGAAAAGATCACCCGAGTCCTCTTCAAGCATGATGTGGTGACAAGGTTTAAAAGTATTGAATTAAAATGCACGAGTTGTAGTGTCCACTTATTTTAATGTATACTTGTACACAACATGTGTGTAAACGGATAAACTTCATTGCACATACTCACATCACACAGCCTTCGACGTTAAGATACTCCATTATGAGAAAAAGGGAAGACGCCTAGACACAATGGAACAATGGTAGATCATCAAGAGAAAGAGGAAGAAAATCAAACTTTTAAACAATGTAGAATTTGATGTTCACTCGTCCATTCTTTATCCAGCTGACAACCCAAGCTACTCCTCCCTCCCCCTACTACCTCTGCATTACTCAAATTTTAAAAAGTACCTCCTTTCCCCCTCCTTCCCTCTCCCCCCGGGGGACACACTACCGAACCTCTAATCCTTCGTAATGTCACCTATCACAACCCCCCTGTTATTCACCATCAACCGAAACCCCCCCCCCCTTCCTAACTGCTCCCCCTCTTATTGGTCAGTGTACTATTTTTTTTTGCTGATAGAAGAATCGAGTGGAAGGCTTCGTCAAACAAATCCTAGGATTGTAGACTGATGATGATGACTATTTTCTTTTGGCCCACCCTTATTGCACTTATATAAAAATATCTTTGGATACAGTCACTGAGAGTAGAACTGATGATGACGTTTTTAGGGTTGAAACACGTGTTTTGTATAAGTATACATTAAAAATAAGTATGCTGTAATACTCGTGCATTATAATTTAATACCTGAAATGCTGTTCCACCAATTTTCGCCGGATACGGTGAAATTTGAGTTTCAAAAGTCACAGAAAAGACAACCCTTCTCTGAAATAAAACAAGATCGTGACCGAGCAAATATTTATGAAGTGTGTACAAAGTCAAGTGCTACTACGGAAAGGCATACCTCACACAGCACGGGAGTACTCCAGGAAAATTCCATTTTCATCCCCAATATTCCTATTTGGTCCCAGGAACACAGCGAACCACCATAGAATATTCCATAATGTTCGAATAGGAATATCCCCATTGCGAATACTTGAGAATATTGTACGAACATCCTATAATTTTTCGCATGAGAATATTCCCATTGAGAATATTCCAGTAATATATTAGGTATATTATGGTTTGAATGGGAATATCCCTATTGCGAATATTTGAAAATATTCCAGGAATAATCAGAGTATGTTAGGGATATTCCAAATATATTCTGAGAATATAATAATATTAATAATTTTATTCCTCATATAAATACATTGAGTATACATTAATATCAATTCATTTAATCGATGAATCATCATCATCATCATTGGTCAACAATCCTAGGATTGGTTTGACGCAGCTTTCCACTCGATTCTTCTATTGGCCAACCTTTTCATTGTGACGTAATTCTTCTCTTTTACACTCTTAACAACCTGTTCCATGTATCTCATACGAGGCCAGCCTTTTCCAATCTTCCCGTTCACTTTTCCCTCGACGATAGTCTTCATCGGGCCATCGTGTCTCAAGATATGGCCGATTAAGTTTTCCCTTCTTCTTTTTAGAGATGTCAGCAGACTTCTCTTTTCTCCTACTCTTCTTAGCACTTCCTCGTTACTTACTCGGTCGATCCATTTAATCTTCAGCATTCTTCTGTAGCACCACATTTCAAATGCTTCTACCCTTTTCTTCTCCGCTGCTGTCATCGTCCATGATTCACTGCCGTAAAGAAAAATGCTCCAGATGTATGTTCTGATGAACTGTTTCCTTACTTCTATGCTTGTATTTCCTGCTGTAAGTAGATTCTTCTTTTGAAAGAATGCCCTCTTTGCCTGGGCTATTCTACTCACTATTTCTTTCTTGCTTCGTCCATCGTTGGTTACTCTGCTTCCCAGGTAACAGAACTCTTTCACCTCTTCCAGTTTAACGTTGGTTTTCGCCTCTTCTTTCTTGCTGCACACCAATATCTTAGTCTTCTTCTTATTTATCTTCAGCTGATATCTGGCCATAGTCATTTCCATGGTTGTTAGCATCTTATTCAGCTCCTTCTCTGTCTCTGCTATGAGAGCTATGCCATCAGCGAATCGTAGCATACTGATTGTTTCTCCGTGGATGTTAACTCCAGAACACTTCTCCTTGACTTCATTGATGGCTCTCTCGATGTAAACATTGAAAATTACGGGAGACAGTGCGCAGCCTTGTCTCACTCCTTTCCTTATTCTTGCCTCTTCACAGCTGGGTCCAGATTGGCAACTTGGTTTTTGTACAGACTGTGTATAATTCTTCGGTCATTGTAAGACACTCCAATTCCCTTCAGAATTCCAAGCATTGAATCCCAATCCACGTTGTCAAAGGACTTCTCTAAATCCACAAATGCAATGAACGTCGGTTTGTTCTTCTCCATTCTCTTCTCTATGAGTATCCTAAGGGCCAATATTGCTTCCCTTGTGCCCTTACTTTTCCTGAATCCGAATTGATCTTCATCCAGGAACTCCTCTGCTTTTCGTTCTATTCTTCTGTAGATGATCCTGGTCAGTATCTTCGATGCATGTGTCGTCAGGCTTATAGTCCTAAAATTTTCGCATTTCTCCGCTCTCTTCTTCTTGGGAATAGGAATGATGATGTTTTTCTCGAAGTCCCTTGGAATTTCTCCTGTAGAATACATGTCGCAGATGGTTTTGTAGAGATGAGTTAATGTCTTCTCTCCTGCATTTTTAATTAGTTCTGCAGGGATATCATCAATACCTGAGGCCTTATTCATCCGAAGGTCCCTTACTGCAGCGTCGAATTCCGATCTTAATATTGCTGCCCCCATATCATCTTTTTCCACTTCGCTTTCCTCTTCAATAGCTTTTGTGCTGAGATTTTTTCCAATGTATAGCTCTTCCAAGTATTCTTTCCATCTCTTCGCTTTGTCCTCGTTTTCAATCAATATTTCTCCATTCTTGTCCCTTATGGCATTGCATCTAGCGCTCCGTTCCTTGAAGTGGTTCCTCACTATGCTGTAGGCCGCTTCCACCTTTCCAAGTGCAAGGTTGCTTTGTACATCTTCGCATAGATTTTTCAACCACATCTCTCTAGCTTTCCTTGCTTTGCGACTTATTTCGTTCCTTATTCTTTTGTAGCAACGTTGCCCTTCTTCAGTTTTCGCATTCTTGTACATTCTTCTTTCTTCAATCAATTCTAAGACTTCTTCGGTGATGCATGGCTTCTTCTTGGCAACTTTTCTTCTTCCAAGAACTTCTTTTGCGGCTTCCTGTAGTCCACATTTAATGTTTTCCCAACGCTCTTCCACTGATTTCTCATTCAGGTTCTCTCCTATGTTGTTTCCCACTGCTTTTTGAAATGCCAGCTGATGTTGAGCCTCCTTTAGTTTTTCTAGTAGAATCGATAAATATAATAGTAATATTCCTCCATTATAATCGATTATATCGATAAGTAATATTCAATTAACGAGGAATTAATATTTATATGCCTGGAATATTCTGAGTATAATCTACAGGAATAATCTCAGTATATCCTACAACTAGGACGTATCGTATATGCTAGGAAGATTCCCGATATTTTCTGAGAATATTGAGGACATGCCACGAATATTCTAATATTCTCATGAGAATATTTCCTGGAATATGCTAAGCATTTTCTTGTTGTGTGTGGGTACATGGCCAAACAACGAGATTTCCGAGATGGCAAACGTGTAAAGCGTTAGAGGCGACTACAAATAAGCAATTTCAACCTTCTGCCATGGCTGAACACGCTTGGTCTTCACCAGGTCACGCAATGAACTTAAGACCGAAACATCTTAGCCAATGAAAACTGTCCTTTCCCGCGGCTAATACGGGAGGCGTTAAAAATAGACATGAATCCCGTCAGCCTTAATATGGAAGAGAGAAAGCTCCTCTATTCTGATTAGGAACGAATTTTCAGTGACAATCGCCAAAAACCAATTAGAGGGCAACAGATTTTTATTGTATTTAAACGAAATCTCAACATTTCGCTTCAGACTTGAAGTTGCCGGCTGTAATGTTGGTGATACTGTCATCCATCAAGACGAATACACGCGGAAAGAACCCGAAAACTTGAAGTCAAAAATATAAGACGATAGTCATTTCAAACGATCGGTGTATATCAGTAATGATCTTCCGTCTACCGAAATGGTAAATTCGGTCAAATGATTAGATGGAGAGTTCTTGGTGTTTATGAAGGTCTTGGGTGAATATGGAACTGATAAGATAACCTGTGCCATCCCCTTCTCACGCAATGTTGATAAAAGAAAAGAAAAAACACCGCGTAACAGACAGTAGAGGCTCAGCCGCGGAAGCCGAATTTAAGACGATTAGATTAAAGAAAGGAAAGATGCGGTGAACTAATTTGAGACAAGAATAATGTGGTGTCACTCCTGAAAGGATCACCATCGATTATCGCCGAAGGTTGGAGAGCTGCAGCTTTATCAGACATTTTCGTGGGTAGTGCTGTGTCTGACTACCATTGTTATGGTGTTTACATGGTGAGCTGCAGTATTTCTTCTGAGACTGCCTTGTTTCCTACGCGGGTTTCGGTAACTCGGTAAAATAAAGGGGGTAGAGTAGTTGGCATTTGGGTTATAATCGCGGTGGTAGTGAAAACGTAGGAATTGGAATCAACCCCTGCCACACCCACCCTTGAGGTGAATTGCAAAGTAATGAGCAAATTAACGTGTCTTACGTGAGTATGACTTTAGAAGCGAACTATACAAGATGTAGGTAACACGAGAGGGACGATGAGCTAGAGAAGAGAGGTCCGAAAACTGCGGCTCTCCATGAACGAACGTGTGGCTCTGAAATAAAACAGAAAAAGAAAACAAAGCTATCATAGATCTATTTAGTTAAGTTTTATTCTATCTTTGTCATTCTTTTTTGATTTCGACACCGAAAATGACAATCGGATTTCCGAGAATTTTCAGTGGTATTTATGATACATCTCACACAGTGTTTTGGAGAGCTTTCTGTTACAGAGGAACTTCAAGTCACATAGTTAGAGACTGCAACATTTTAAGAAAGAGGTCAACAGCTTCTTGACTTTTACCATAAACTAACTCTTAGATGCGCTTACATTATGAGCGAAAGTCGGCTCCAAAGTCTAGTTTCATTAGTTTTCTGCCGATTAATTTACGCCCAAATGGGCGTAAAATTCTTCCCATGATCTTATTTTTCATTCGATGCCCATCTCGGGTCTTCATACTTCCTACCCCTCATTATTTTATTCAACCGAACCGCTCGTCTTCTCCATATCCCACGCTTATCCATCATTTTTCCCTTTCGCCCCTTATTATCCGTTCTATCCACTCACTTTGCCTACTCCTTCCTTTCCTCCCTCCCTATCCCCAGAACTTCCGCGTTCGTCTTCCTTCACCCCCAACTTACCCTCTCCATCCTCCGCCATACCCATATTCCTTTGGTACATATTTCAGCGCCATACTATGCCAAATGGTCTTGATTCTCTAAAACACTGAGGAGGTTCAAATGGTCATAATATCCTGCAGACAACAGTAAAGGTTCGTAGCAGGGGATGAGCCATAACCAGGCTTGCATTTTAAATCAGGTAGAATTAAGCATGCATAGATTCTGGTCGATGTATGCCAAATTCCATGCAACTGAGTCATAAAGCGTTACATTTTTGTGGAAAATGTTATAAATGCATTTATGAGAATCATATAATTAAATTGTTAGTGAGCACATACAGAATAATGTGATAATTAATAATTAGTCAGAAATTTCTATAACTGCATAATTAATTAGTTCATATTTCCCAATGCATGCATACGTTGGTAATGTTAGAACATCATCGTCATTAGTCAACAATCCTGAGAGTGATTTGACGCAGCTCTCTACTGAATTCTCCTTTCAGCTAGTCTCTTCATATTTACGTATTTCTTCACTTTCACCTCCTTCATCGCTTTTTCTATGTGTCTCATAAGAGGTCGTTATTCCCGTCCACTTGTCCTTCAACGATTTTCTTCATCAGGCCATCTTATGAGCAGTTGAAAAAACACTGCCGTCTTCACTTCTGCATATCATAATATACCTACGATACCTATTCCAATTTGCCCCCGGTATCTTCCCTTTGATCTATTACTGTCCCTAATTGTGAGCGGAAAAATTTTTTTTTTAACCTTCTACCTAATATATCTTTATAATTTTATCTTCATGATCCACGTTGCAACCTGCCGTAGTACATGCCCTGGCGTTTTTACTATACTTAAAACATCGTGAGACAAGGCCGTAGCGTAGGTCAGGGGGTTCAAACCTCCCTCCCTCCCCCCCTCCCCCCCCCCTCCGAAATTTTTCTGGCTACGGCCTTGTCGTGAGAGAACCTTTGCGTCTTGAATTTGTACAGGAGATTTATCCTGTTTCAACCTACAATCCTTCATTTAACCCTAAGGATAGCTACCTTCGTCCCATTTCATCTACCGTTTGAACAAAGGCCCGACCTCCGAGTACCTATCTCCGAAAGGTAACGTGACATTTTCAAAGGAAAGCATCGAATTCAGGCTTTCCTCAGCCAATGAGAGCCTGCAAAAACAGAAAATGAAGTCCCAGTGCCACAGCAGCAGAGGAAATGCACCCTACGCCAGGGCGGGCTTAAGACGAAATTTTCACCGGGGCGAGAGAGTATTCCGGTCCCTCCCCCATCTTTCCTTGCCCCCTTTCTCCTCTCCTCTCCCCGATTAGCAAACTCTGTTGTAACATACATTCACCAGTTAAATATGGTAGTAAAAATTAAGTAGTAAAAACAGTAGTAAATTAAAACAATGTCTCGCGATCCATATGGTGGAACTCTTCCATTATGGGATGGATAAATGAAAATTATGGGATGGATAAATTTTCCACTTGGATGGTACCTAGTACATGTATTGACGACTAGTTTCGACAGCTGCGTCATTTTCAAGTCTGTGTCTGTCAAAACTAGTCGTCGATACGTGTACTATAATCCAAGTGGAAAATTGCTTTTCATTTATTCATCCCATAGTAATAAATTAGCTTGCTGGACATGAAGTAAGTTGTCAATCCCCGAATAAAAAAAAGCCTTTTCCATTCCCGCCTGGGTCACCAGGGTCTTAAGCCGGGCCTGCCATATGCTTCGAGTATTTGCGCCCAGCAGACGCTGGCGAAACAGTTGCCACAAATTTGTAGGTACCATAGTTGGGATTAACGATTTAAAAAATTAACGTTTAAAATTAATCGTTAAAAATGTAGTTACCTATTTAATTTAATCGTTAATTTTTAGATGAGTTAACTTTTAATCATAAAAATTATACTTTAACTGATAAAAAAATACCTTCAGTTAATTTTTTTCGTTCATTTTTGGCGTTCATTTTTTTAATATAAGTTATCCTAAATTTTCATCATTTTTTTCAAATATTTAATTTTCAGGATGGATACAACGACGTTATGTCTTGGCAGTGATGGGATCTCTGTTTATCATGATGATGTTCATTTTGAAAGTAAATTTCTCTGTTGCATTAGTTGCAATGGTCAAGCCAGTGATACTTTCAAATTCAAGCATTGTGGCCTCAGGTGAAAAGCAATATATTCCGGTGGGTATGATTTCATTCAATCCATTTCAATCAAAGTTCAAAAGTTAAGCTCAAGCTATTCATATGGGCCTTTGTGTATTCCTTGTTACCCACTTAATATTGTTGATGCATTTCCATGCACTTCTGGTCTTCAATACGATTTACTATGAATGGCTTAGTGAACGTAAATAACCGCACTTATAAGACAAATTAGTATTATTCAGTTTTGGATCATTTTCTCCCATCCAAAATTTTAATTTCACTGCAAATTACCAGCAGTAAACCAGAAAATATGGTAACCAGTTAGACAGTGTGTCTCTGGAAACTATGATGTCATAGTTTTGTAAACCACCTTACACAAGAAGGTGATAGCTGTTTTATTAGTTTTAGAATTGAAATTAGAATTAAGTTAATAAATATGGTGCGATATAACCTTTGCAGTTAGAAGATATTAAAACCTAATATTTTTTCCTGAAATTTCCATAGATCTCTGCTCTTATGACAAAAAAATTAGATTTTGTGTCAAGAAATCATGGTCCGAACACACCATAAATTGAGTTCATGTTTTAAATACTATGGAAACAACAAATTAATGCTTAAGCACCATGGAATTATGAAATCAGGCACCCCAACCATTCTATTCAAAGTAAATATAGCTCCTCTGAAACTACTGTAGCATATTTTAATATCTGTAAAAGGTTGATCAATTTCAATACAGGGAGTCCTCACTTTTTCATCATACTAGGTTCTGCAAAAAAGTGATGTAAAGCTGAACATAGGAAGTGAACCATTTTGAATACATGCTTTAGGTATACAGTTTATGTACAGTATACATTTTTCACAGCCTCCCACTTAGCTACAAACTTATTCACCAGGTTCCGGAAAGGCTGCTGCTTTTGAACGGTTGAAGTAGAGAGTAGTCGTTATACATGTGAGCGACAACTGTAGTAGCGTTCCTAAATGGAAAACTGAAATTAATACCCAAGCAGCATCGTATGGCAGTTATACATCGGCCCAATGTCATTTTGATGTCACCAATGTCGTTTTAACATTGGCCAATAATGCCAATATAAATATGACAAATGATATCTTTCTCTGATTTTAAATTGAATTGGTCGATCATATCTTAAAGTGATATTTAATAGATATCGTTTTCCAATGCAAAAATGATGTCAGCTGGGCTGACTAATAAAGGGCATAAAAATGATCCTATTTTTCTGGTCGCTGGTTTTTATAATTTTGAGTAGGTATTCAAATTTTTTCCTCCGACGTCAGAGAGAAGAAAATCAAATATTCGTGATTGGTCAGAACATCAGAAACCATTTGGAGGCCTACATATAAAATAAGAAATATGATTATTTAAGGATTCGATATCACAGAAAGGAAAAACAGGAGCCTGGGTTATCTGGTTTTGCTTCCACTCCATATCACCTGAATCTTCAGAATTAGTAAGGATTCAATATTTGCTTACAAATTGTAGTTCACGTGGCAGGCTTGGAATATCCTACATTTACCGCCAAGCATGGCTTTAGTGCTAGATGGAGTTCACTATTGGTCGTGGCCTCCTTAAAGCCCTTTCTCCCTTGCCTTGCCATCCTTGATGGACCGCGAGGGCTCAACATCTAGTACCTTGAACCTCTGTAAAAATTGCCATGTGAATTAGGGATCCTGGGTAGTGTAGTGGTCTGCACAGTGGCCCAGAAAGCCAAATGTCCGTGGTTCAATTCCCAGTCCCGGTGAATTTTTTTGCTTGGCAATTAATTTTAACCCTCCCATATTGGGTTATAATTCCAATAACTTGAACGGAAAACAAGTTTGAAATATTTTATTACAATGATAACACTTAAAGTTACACATCTTTCAATAAGGGAAGTTGGGTCAGGGGTAAAGTAGATATCTCATTGCTATCATAAATGCTTAAAATTACCCATTTCTTATCAAGGAGAGTTGGGTTAGGGGTAAAGTGCAGGGTTCTCAATATGAACATTCTTAGACCAAAATTACCTCTCGCCATTTCTTTTCCAATCACTGTTTCATTGTACGACCGTCCCTGATTATAAATATTTTTAACATGTTTATCCAGGATACATTTTAACTATCTTACTTATTAAATCATCCCAATATCATGTTAATGAAAAATTCCATGGTAATTCCATGGTAATATCAAACATTCCATTCCATGGTAATATCAAACATACGTCGGCCCAATATCATTTTTATGCCACTGTATAGTGGTGAAAGATGTCTTTTTATCATCAAATTTATATCGGCCCAATATCATCAGTAAATGTCATTTTTATAATGTCAAATGTTATCACTTTTACATATACCATTGTCAGTTTCCAATATCGGATTGACCAATAAGTGATATGTGACGGTGTAAAAATGATATTGAGCCGATATCATGATGATGCTTGGGATACTTTCTATATTGAGTATCATAGTTGTAAAGCATCAATTTGTTGAAAAAATCAGATCAATATGATGATGTAGCAGATCACTGGTCTCATTTTCGTGTGAGACAACAAATAAATGACGGAAAGCAAAGTGATGTAAAGTGGGGACCTACTCTACTGAAATTATTGTTTAATAACGATGTGCCCATCACCATGAAAAAATAGTATGTTAGGTATTCTCCAAGGTGCCATTGCAAAGGTTATCTTAGTAAAATATTAGTAAGGCAGTTTTCAGAGCACCATTAAATGCAGTCAGTATCAGCAGTCTTTAATAAGCTCTGGCTAGTTAGTTTCAATGAGGCATATCTATTTTTACTTTAGAATGCTAAAGTATTTTTTAACTCTATAATAATAGGATGAAGTTGGTGAATTTCCATGGGACATTGAAATCCAAGGTCACCTCCTGGCTGCATACTTTTATGGCTATGTGGCAACCCAGTTACTTGGTGGGTATGCAGCAAGCCGTTGGGGTGGCAAGGTGGTAGTTGGGCCAGGAATAGCATTGACGGGCTTCTTCACACTCCTCAGCCCTATTGCTGCAAGACAAGGAGGCCCATGGGGATTATTTGCAGTCCGTGTGTTGGAAGGTCTTTGTTCTGTGGGTAATACATTTATTTTTCGAAAATATATATCATAGAGAATGGTGCAAAGAGCAATAACCACACTAGGCTCCCCATTACAATGAAAAAATATCTTTGATTACTTAAAATCATGAGGCAGCCACTGAAGCCAGATCAGTAATGAGCCAGCCTGGTAACCCAAGGGCAGCAGGTTCAAATCCTGCCCTGGGCATTGTGTTTGTCCTAGAATTAACCTAGGTTAGCTGGTGCAAAATAATGTTAGTCATTGGAGCACCCAAAAACCCAAGACTACAAAAACAATTGATGATGAATAAGCACTAAAACTTGCGTATGAACAAAGGAAAATGTGAGCACCAAATCTTTTAAAGATATATGTACTTGGTCTTGTTGGATGAGTAAATATATAATGAGTATTCAACATTCTCTTGATTGGGAAAAAGATTGAATCATGCTCAACTTTGTAAGGTTGAGTTGCAAAATACATACCAAAGTTCAATATAATGTACCTAAATAGGCCAAACTTGGAGATCACTGAACACATAGGATGATAGAAGGTGCTTGGTGTTTCTGGCATTTCAGCCCCAAGTGTGATTTTTGCTAAACTCTTTTCGAGAACAACCTAGTCATTTTGTCTGCATGGTTTTGCAAAAGGGAGTAGAAGTACTTAAAATGGTCACCCTCGACAATATTGAAATTGGCATACACAAGGTGTGCCCTGATGTAAATCTGTGTAACAATATCATTTTTTGAAAATCACTCACCTTACTGGTCCCCCTTTCCTTTTTGAACAGTATACCCTCTTCATCCCTAAATTGAAAATAGTGCTTCTGTCTCTTTTTGTTTTTTTAAAAACCTCTTCGCCAGTCTATCACTCCCAAATAGAGCACCCTTCCTCCTTTCCTAGACATTGAACCAGGTACACCCAACCCTCCACACCTTTTCTATATGTCATACACAATTCCCCAGGCTCCATCAGCCCCTCAGCCTCCATCTGCACTCCCCTCCACCATTCCTTCTTTCTGTATTTTTGTCCCTGCATTTACTTGCACCCATCTTCCCCTGCTTCCCTGGCCTATGCAGCTGTTAGTATTCCTTCTTCAGCCTTCCCCTAATTTTACATGACTCTGCCTAAGTGTAATGAAATGCATTTACCCATTTGAAGTAAAATTTGTAAAAGCTATAAACTCATTTTGTCTTTTAACATGAAGATTCTCTTTAAAGTCCTTCTCAACCTTAAAGTGGTAACTTTGTTGGGGTATTTTACTCATGCCAAGTGCATCACTCCTGGAATACCCTTCAAGTAAATTGATTATTCATTCTCATTTAATATATGATTTACATTCATAAATACTGCAGAGCATGTGAAAGCTATTGGTGTACTGAGTTAATAATTTCTTTCATGTCAGTGGCTGTTTGTTGGTCACTCTGATTTGAATGATTATTATTGTGATGCAAGAGTTGCAACAGATGGTGGTTATATTTTTCATTCAGAGAAAATATGTATATATGTACAAGTTTCGCAAATGATACACATAATTAACATTTATGATGTTAATACTCATATACTTCTGATATGGCTGTTCAGCATAGCTGGTAATTATGATTTTGACTGCAACTCAATGCATATGCAAGTTAAATCTAGTCTGGGATAGTCACTTTTGCTCTATTCTTGTATTTTCTGTTTATTTTTGGAATGGTTGTCGTTTTGTATCATGCAATTTTATTTCTTCTTGTGCATAGGGAGTCGTAATGCCTGGTATGCAGTTCTTGTTCTCGCAGTGGTTTCCTCCTCAAGAGCATGCCACCTTCTCTGGAGCTGTTTTCTCTGGTAAGTGCTGATGTAATGAGTGCAAAACTCGGGAGACTGGTGAAGTTTTGTAAATAGAAGTAAAGAAGGAAATACCCCCTTATGGATATTCATGTTGATGAATAATGTTCCACAAAGTCTTAACTTTGCTACACCAATGTCAGTCATATTAATGACATTTAACGCACAAGTGATTTCTTAGTTGTTAAATATTTCTCAACAATCTTGGAATGGAAGGAAGAAAGAAATTACTGATATACTTGTCTATAGCTGTGTGCATAAGTTTTAAGACCAAATTTTCTGAAAAAATTGGTATGCATTAGTAATAGTACCTATATAGTTTGACCCTCAAATTCACATGTTTAAGGCTTGAAATTTCCACTTACAAGATTGACAATAATTTTTTTATTTGCCCAATAATTAGGAACAATTTGTCTCATGATATTAAATTAGTGTTCCACGTGAAGGTTGGTTTTTGATAGGTGAGGGAAGAGCTCACGTCCTACTAAGCCATTAGCATGTGGAATTCACACATTCAGGGTATGGGGGCCAGTTCCTTTCCCTGGGCTACCTACATTTTCCTATAAAATTCTGGAATGTCGAAAATCGAATCATGAGGATTTTAGGTGGGGGTATCCAGTAAGGCTTCTGCTCAGGATTTGAACCTGGGACCCTCTGGTTAGTAACACTGCACGCTACCCACTAGGTCACCACGACCCCCTAAACAAATATAAAATGCTTCGCCTGGGCATTGAACCCCAGTTTCTCTGAATTAGAGCTAATTATTCTACCCACCAGACCAATAGCAACAATCTCATGATATAAGGCATGTTGAATCAGTCAAAAAAATTATATACTAGTTAATTATGTGTATATATATATATACAATTATTCGCACAAGAGGACACTTAACAAAAAACATAGATACACGAAAAAAGGAGACACAAAGTAAACTGGGAGACGTTTCGACGCTCATGGCGCCATTCTCAATCCGGAGAGAGTGATGTTCTCCGGGTAGAGTGACTCTACCCGGAGAACATCACTCTCTCCGGATCGAGAATGGCGCCATGAGCGTCGAAACGTCTCCCAGTTTACTTTGTGAGTGTCTCCTTTTTTCGTGTATCTATGTTTTTTGTTAAGTGTCCTCTTGTGCGAACTATTGTGTATCCGCCTAGTGTGTCCTCTTTGTGAACATATATATATACTCAATTGAAGAAAGCTCAGCGGAGCAAGTACACAAGTTCTCGACGAGCGAGGATAAATCACAAATCACAAAAAACACAGGCACAAAAAATAAAATAAGGACACTCACAATTGCTTGGAACTGTTTCGGCGCGTCAAGCGCCTTCTTCGGCCAAGAGACGACTGATGGTTTTAAGGTGTGCTGTGGAAGGGGTGGGGTGGGGAGAGGGGTAAACGAAAAAGGAAAATGGCGGAGTTCTAGTGGGAAATGTTAATGCCAGGGGGTCTGAATGCTTTTAAGGCCCATATGTGTGCAATTTCTCTGGTTTTAACCTCTAGGGAAGAAGCAGTTTCAGGGAGGGTTTCAAGGATGGTGAGTGAGAAGCAGCTGTCAAAAGAAAGATGGTGATTTGCTGAGTGGATGGAGACAGGAAAGTTGCATCCGGATTTTGTGGAAGAGCGGTGATTATTGATTCGGATTGAGAGTGGAGTAGTGCAGTGACCTACATAGAAGGACGGGCAGTGACCTACATAGAAGGACGGGCAGTGATTACAAGTGAGCATGTAAGTGAGTGAGCTTGTAATCACTGCCTGTCCTTCTATGTAGGTCACTGCACTACTCCACTCTCAATCCGAATCAATAATCACCACTCTTCCACAAAATCCGGATGCAACTTTCCTGTCTCCATCCACTCAGCAAATCACCATCTTTCTTTTGACAGCTGCTTCTCACTCACCATCCTTGAAACCCTCCCTGAAACTGCTTCTTCCCTAGAGGTTAAAACCAGAGAAATTGCACACATATGGGCCTTAAAAGCATTCAGACCCCCTGGCATTAACATTTCCCACTAGAACTCCGCCATTTTCCTTTTTCGTTTACCCCTCTCCCCACCCCACCCCTTCCACAGCACACCTTAAAACCATCAGTCGTCTCTTGGCCGAAGAAGGCGCTTGACGCGCCGAAACAGTTCCAAGCAATTGTGAGTGTCCTTATTTTATTTTTTGTGCCTGTGTTTTTTGTGATCTGTGATTTATCCTCGCTCATATATGAGCAATATATATATATATATATATATATATATATATATATATAGCTCATATATGTTTATATATATATATACCTTTATATATATATATATATTTACCTTTATATATATATATATATATATATATATATATAAGTCTTGGGAGAAGCCACAATCGTGGAAAATAAACAATATCACAGGTGTGAAAATAAAACATAGAGACACAGAAAAAGAACACTCACACGTATAGTAGAATATTTCGGTGGTCACAGACACCTTCCTCAACAAGAAGAGGAATACAAGTGAGGAGACGGACGGTTGGAAGGAGAGAGGGAAAAGGATGGCTTGGGGGAGAGGGTGCTCGTGAGGGTAGGGGAGAGGATGGGGGAGAGGGTGAAGGGAAGGGTGGGGGAGGGTTAATGCATCGCATTGATTCCAGGATATTTACATGCATCTAAAAGATAGATGCATGTTAGCTCAAGAGTGTGCAATTTAACGGGTGGATCTGTAGGAGGGAGAGAGGAAAGAATTGAAACTTTGAAACACGAGTTGAACGAAGAATCATGTTCAGAGACATGTTTGGGGACAGGGAGAGGGAAGTGCGGAGAGGAGGGATTGCAAGAAGCGCGGTGATTATTCATGCGAATATTAAGGGGTGTGGTGCATTGGCCAATATAGAAAGCGGGGCAGAGACTACATTGAAGGTGGTAAATAACATTACTGGAAATACAGGAGGAAGATGGAAAGTGAGGGAGAGAGTTAAGAAGATGAGAGAGAGATGTGGGTGGTGCGGTGAAAATAGGGCATGTCTTGCATCTCGCGCGATTGCATGGAGTCGGGGTGGCTTTAATGCTGTGGGAGTCTTTGAGGAGAGGATTAGTACTTTTGAAAATACTGCTAAGGTTGGCTGGGCGTCTGTAGGTAACTGAAGGGCAGACAGGGAATATTTTGGAGGTGGAGCTGCTGTTGGAAAGGATGGGGAAGAGTTCCTTAAGTATAAGTTTGAGGGAATGTGAGCCAGGGAAGTAGGTAGTGCAGATGGAGGGGATGTTGTGGCGATTCGGAAGAGGAGGTTTAGGTTGATGCGGAGTTTTAAGGATTTTTTTGTTTAGAAGGGATTCTGGGTAGCCACGGCAGAGAAGAGACTTATGAAGGGTCGAAAGGAATTCATGTAGGGAGTCCGGGTTATTACAAATGCGGTGGCCGCGGATGGAGAGAGAGAAGGGAATAGAGCGTTTAGTGTGGGAGGGATGGCAGCTGCTATAGTGTAGATATTGAAGTTTATTAGTTGGCTTTATGTGGACTGCGGTTTTGAATTTATTGTCTGAGAGGGAAATGTTGACATCGAGGAAAGAGATGTTAGTGGTAGAGGTGGTTGAAGTGAAAGAAAGAGACGAAGAGTCATCAAGTGAAGAAATGAAAGTGTTGAGGGAATCAATGTCATGCGGCCAGAGGAGGAAAATGTCATCAATGTATCTCACCCATAGTAGGGGTTTAAGTGGGTAGTGGGGAAGAAAGTTCTTTTCAAGGAAGCCGAGATAAAGATTGGCGTACGAGGGGCTGAACCTACTTCCCATGGCACAACCTTTGGTTTGAAGATAGTGTTGGTTGTTGAACGAGAAGGCGTTGTGGGTGAGAATGAAGTAGGATAGGTCGAGTAGGAATTCAGTGCTAGGGACGTGGGGCGTAGGACGTTGTGATAGGTAGTGGCGGAGAGCGGAAAGGCCTTCATCATGTGGGATGGAGGTGTAGAGAGAGGTAACATCTATGGTAGCCATGATAATGGGTTGGTTGGGGGGAAGGGTGATGGAGTTCAATATGGAGAGAAAATGATAGGTGTCACGGACGTATGAGGGTAGGGACTGGACATGAGGTTGGAGATAGTAGTCCACGAAGGCAGAAATGCGTTCCGTGGGCGAGTTGCACGAGGAAACAATTGGGCGGCCAGGATTGTTCTCCTTGTGAATTTTAGGAAGGAGGTAAAAGTGAGGGGTGCGAGGATGTGGGGGAGAGAGAAGAGAAATTTCTTCATTAGTCAGGCCTTCTGTAGGGCCTCTGTCCTTGAGGAAGGAGGTGAAGTCAAGGTGGAAGTTCGGGTTAGGGTCTTCTGAGAGCATGGTGTAAGAGGAGGAGTCAGACAGTTGTCTTGAGGCTTCTTTTAGGTAGTCTGATTTATTAAGGATTACAACAGTGGAGCCCTTATCTGCTGTGGTGATAACAATGTTAGGGTTATTGCGGAGGGATTTGATGGCAGAAAATTCTGCTGGGGAAAGGTTCTTGTTAGGTTGGAGAGATTGTAAGAAGGAGTCGCTGGAGACTTTGGAGAGGAGACGGGTGATGAAAATTTCAACGGGATGATTGGCGGGATAGTTTGTCGGCTCGCGGGAAGAAGGTGGTCGAAATTTTAAAAGAGAGTCGTGAACGGTGGAGGGACGTTGCTGCTGTGTTGCCGGTTGGGAATCCCAGAAGACCTTCCACCTTAGGTGGCGGCAGAAGTTCAATGTGTCGGTGAGCAATGTGGCATGGTTGATTCTGGGTGTCGGAGAAAAGGATAAGCCTTTGTTTAAAACGGAGAGTTCTGTGGGGCTTAGGGCGGTCGAGGACAAGTTGACCACCTGGTCCGCCGGCGAGGCGACAGAGTCGTCAATGGGAGGGGGGGAGGGGGCGGAAGAGGGCTCGCGGTCTTGAGGAATGCGCTTCGGAAAAACCCGAGATCCAGGCGGGGGTGGGGGAGGAAGGTTTAAAAGGACAGAGAGATCGGGGGTGGATTGGTAGAGGGGGGATGGGAGCTTGGGAGGGGGGGAAAGATTAAGCGGCAGGGAGAGTCCCTGGTGAAAGTAGGAGAGACAAAGATTGGAAAACTTAGTTAAAAACTTCGTGCGTCGTCGTGTGAGACAACGTAGAGCTGACTGGAGAATGTTATTCACAGTAGGAAGGAGGTGTGGAGCGCTTAAGGATATGATGTTTATGAGGGAGAGCGTGGATATATATATATATATATATATATATATATATATAAAGGTAAAGTTATAAAAAAAATAAGAGGCAGTTGTATGCCAGTAATATGGTAATGCAATTCCAATCCAAAGGATGGAACACTCACTCAGGCCGAAGGTTGGTCTTTAGTAAGTTAAAATTTTCTTCACAAGACTTTAAAAGAAGCTTTTTTTATTGTATTTTTCTCATTCTGGATGTTGGATATAGCAATGCATAGTGGCACTGTGGTTGGAATGGCTGCGTCCGGACCTCTTTCAGAATGGTCACTCGAAGGAGGAGGTTGGCCAATGGTTTTCTACTTCTTTGGAGCTATTGGAATGGCCCTCATAGTCCCATGGTGGCTCCTTGTGTATGATAGCCCAGATTGTCATCCTAGGATCTCAGAGGAGGAGAAAAATTACATCCTTTCAGGTCAAGGAACAGAAAAGAAAGCCATGAAACATCAGGTAAGAAATAAACATTTCCAAATACAACCTGTCGATGCAAGTACTACCTGTCAAATGAAAACAACAGCTTTGCTGACAGTTGGACCCAAATATTTTGTATCATGAAGAATGCAAATGTTGCCATATTTATGGATAATACCGACATAAATGCATTAATTATTTTCTAGACCAAAGCCCCACTTCCATGGATGAGCATTTTGACTGATATTCATGTCTGGGCAGCAATAATTTACCAATGGTCGTCTGGTTGGGTACTTTATATTATGCTCTCTGATATACCAACATATATGAAGAACATCCTTCAATTTGACATCCAAAAGGTAACATTTAACATTGTACATATAATATCCCTTTCAGAAGTGCTTACCCATGTGCCAAAATGATGAAGGCTCCATTAGCATCTACACTATTGGTCTGGAAGAATTAGCACCCATTAGTGCAGCTACTTTTAAATTATTTAAAGTATGAATATTCTCAGAAAATATTTGATAATTTTTTCATTTTTCTTCTGATTGATCAAGTTTTGAAAAAGGAAAAATTACATTCAAAAAGTTATATTAGCCAGTGAACTAAAATTAAGTCAAGAAATTTCCTTGAAATTACCAATTTAATTGGAAATAAATTGCATGACTAGCATGAAGGTCATATTTTTAAAAAGTTACTTCAGGTAATAATGTTTAATTTCTACATATGAAGTGAATTTTTTTAAATGAACATCTATAGTAATGGCATGAGCTCATCAGTAACCATTGCTCTAAAATTCTATTGATAACTGAAAACTTTTTTTACTTCCTTTCATGCTTGTTTAATGATTTACAGCTGGCATTTCTCTCAGCCCTACCTTCACTGTTGACCTGGATAGCCAGTGTTTTCTCTGGAATAGTATCACAGTGGATAAGAAAGAAAAACTATTTATCTCACCGAACAACATATATGGTCTTCAATGGAATAGGTGAGATACCCATTAATTGCTGAAAATGGTCAGGTCAGTGATAACGGATATATTGATTACATAAATATTTAACATATTGAAATTACATATCTCTCTCAGTTCCTCCACTGATCTCTTTAATGTGCTTTAAAATTTGGATGCTAGTTTACACTATTGTCTTGATGAGTATTTATTTTTTCTTCATAAAAAATTCTTCACTGTGTTGTATGGCAATGATTTTGGCATAAAAAGATGGTGTTCATATGCGTAGTTTATGACTCTTATAGTGTTGTTTAAATATTTGATAGTCTCTCTCAAAGGGCAGAAGGACAATTAATATGCATGATTAAAAAATGGTTGAATAGACTTGGAAAGATCTTAATGTAAATGTGAAAGCACATATACCATTTTACTGGCTACATCTAGAATATGGCTAAAATATGAAAAAATGAGAAGGATTGTGAATACAGCCATTGGTCTGGAGACCATGCAGACAATTGCATTGAGTCCAGCTCCATTCCAATGCATGTACAGTGGCACTGAAGGATGTGCTGAGGTGGATGAACAGTATATAAGAGAGAGAGGCTCTTGGAGGCATAGAAAGTGGGAGTATAAGAGTTTGAGTCAAGTCCTTGGTAAACAACACATGTTGTAAAACTGTAAATCAGGCAACAGCAAACCAACCATTTTTGTGCACACCTGGATTATTATTATTATTTAGAAGTGGATTCACCCATCCTAAATTATTTCAGTCATCCTTAAAAAATATGTTTAAAGCATAATCACATTTTGGGACTATGTGTAAAAGAGTTGAAACAAGAAAGACTCAAAAATACTTTTTTCTAAAAAATGTGCTCTTTATTTAACCCTCTTAGTGTGGCAGGCCAATATATCGTCTTCAATGCCTAATATTGTTCAACTTTATGAGATTGAAATAGGTGGTAACATTCATTTTTCAGTCAATGTAAAATTATTGTGTCATTATTAATTATTTCAAATTAAATAATGTAGAAAAACGCATATGAATATTTAAAACAATTGCTTTATAATGTTTTTTTTCGTAAGGTGCTACATTTTATTAAATTACCCTCTGCATTTCTCACTAAGTACTCCAGGAAGAAGGTTAGCACTAAGAGGGTTAAGTGGTATCTCTTAAGTTGGTATGTTAGCCTATTCCCAATATAATATTGTAATAAACACAATCCAACACTATTTATAGGAACCTTTAAAATTTGAGGAAAGATGATGAAAATGAACAGCAATTAGAAGTGATTTTCATGCATTTATTTAACTGCTAAGATGCTTGTAAATGTCTTGTGGCATAAAGTTAATGGTCATCTTCTCTGTTTACTTGTAGCTGCTTTGGGATCAGCTGCCTCATTGCTTGTCATAACACAGATTGGATATAATCCCAATGAAATTGTTCTCCTCCTGTCAATTAGTGGCCTATTGTCTGGGGCCTTTTTTGGTGGTTCCTATCTCAATCACTTGGACTTAGCCATTAACTATGCTGGAGCAATATCAGGCATCCTACATACCGTGAGCAACTCATCTGGAATTTTTGTGCCAATAGTGATTGCAGCAATAGTGGAGAAAGAGGTATGAAATCCATAATTCTAAGGATAATACTATTAGGAAGGTTCAGAGGAAATGAATTTAGTAAATGGGTTTTTCCCAATGAATCATCTGAAGTACCATACGATTCAGTAACATAGAATTACCACCATTTCTAGCTCTTTGTCCGCTAATCCATTTGTTCATATTCACACTTCCTTTATTCTCTTTGCTCACTCCTCAAAAGATATCTGCAAATTTAATTCTGATAATCTGTGCAGCAAATTATCAACAAGGTTTGTTAATTGTAACTATATCTACTATAATCTAGGGAACTAGTTTTTATTACCCAAATGTTATTTTGACCCAGTGAATGCTTACACATATGCTTACACCATACTACTTGGTAAATCAAATTCTACTGCACAATCCTGACCATAGAACTGAAACACTGGGCCTTTTCTTCGACTTCTCTAAGGCTTTTGACCTCTTAAACCATCAGTTACTTTTGTTTAAACTAGAACAATATCCTACCTAATAGAGATCTCCACAAAATGTGTATAAGGACTTGGAGTACTGCCCATGGACCAAAATCAATGAGCTTAAGTAATGATATTTAATAAGTTACCACTGGACATTAAGTATGAAACAACTGAAGTTTTCAAGAAAAAATTGCGTGTTCCTTCAAGACAAATTGTATGGTACACTGAATGAATTTCTCCACCCTTAATTATGTTTATTTTACACCTTTGACTTGATTCAAATTGACGTGTCCTATATTTGTACGTTTGTAAAAATAACACAAATATCAGGACAAATAAACAATATTATTATTATTAATGCTTTTCATCTTTTAATCTTAACAGCAAACAGTGCAAAGGTGGCACATTGTATTCTACTTGGGAGCAGGTATTTCAGCTGCAGCATATATATTTTATTTTTTTTATGGATCTGTCAAGGAGCGGCCCTGGAATAATTCAAGGGAATCAGATGAAGAAGCTACATGAAAGTGAGTATGGTGATGAATTTCTCACAAAGGAAAATGATAATTATGTAAATATACATACATACATTCACTTGCACTCTGACTCCATCTTTTGATGATGATACATATATTATTAAACCTATAAATAGGTAGGTGCTGGCATACAGAGTATGTCAGCAAGATATGAAGTATAATAAAGCATGTAATATTTTATGCACCAGCTTTTATCATTGATCTCAGCTATCAGCCAAGTTTTGCATATCATATTCTGAAAACCATAAGTATATCAGTACGGTGTGGCTTGTAGAACTAAGCCTTAAACATGTTGGGATCAGTCCAGGTCCCATATTCTGTAATTCGTATTATCGGTAAAGAGCCACTCCTGATGGTGAGACCTCCTATCACTGCTCTTCTGATTCTGTAACGGGACAAGGTGATGTACTTCACCCCAAACAAAGGTGATGTCACATCACTGCCTCAATAGCCGCCCTTATCTCATCACCTCTTGAGGGAATGGGGTTGGTGTGATGGCTATAATACTGGCCTCCCATGCTGAGGGCCCAGGTTCGATTCCCTGCAGTAGGCAGATTTTTCAGTGGCAAATTGGTCCATACTTGAGTGCCTAGAGGAGGGCATCTCAGGTTCAGTACTCCATCTGTCGGATAGGACATTAAGCCATGGTCCCCTTGGTGCCTTTTGTTAAGAGTAGGCTAATGTTAATGTCAGGTTTCTCTCCACCCTTCCTCCATTCCCTAGAAAACTTCTACCTATACCCAGTTGCCCAGCTATTGTAAATGGGGCAAATGACTTCAGCTGTCGGTTGCCTCCCCTGGATAACTAACTAACTCAAACTTTTGATGGAGTAAAAACAACAGTTTTGAATAAAACTCTCATTTTACATTCAATATCCTGTTAACTATTCCCTTCTTTCTTTGAGCTTACATTTCCCCAAACACTTCCCATGGAGTAATTAATGCAATAATCCTAATATTCTTGTTTCTTTTACCTTTTACCAGCACATATGTAGGGGTACGGCTATTAGCTACATTCTGTCAACCATTTTATGAAAAATAGTTTTGATAAATAAATTGAACAATTCACAAAGGCAGGTCTCAGATTACTCACTCCCCATAGTATTTGGACTAATACATACAGTATTGGTACCAGCAGCAGTACTTTTAACATTTACCTCCCGATGCTACCATTTCCTTCTTTCCAACTGAATACCTCCTGCCACCCATCATTCCATCCACGCTACCTGTTCTTCTCCTCCCTCTTCCCTGCTTACCCAACGCTCTTCCCTCAATCACCTCCTTCAAAACACCATCCCCTTTTATTACCTTTTCCATCCACACCTTCTGCCTTCTCCTAATTTCATCTATCAAATTTCTTTCCTCTCCTACGAATTCTAGCACTTCATCGTTCGTCTTCCTTTCGACCACTTTATTTTCTCCATCCTTCTCCACACCCATATTTCAAAAGCCCTAAGTCTATTTTCTTCTTCTTTTTGCAAAGCCCATGTTTCCGCCCCATATAGTGCAATGCTCAAAATTAAACTTTTCACTAGACTTTTCTTCACTTCCTTACTCAACGCCCCTGTCATTAGCTCACACCTACGAGTGAAAGCTTCTTTTGCCTATGCAATTCTCCTTCTCACTTCAATGTTGCTATACCCTTTTTCTTCCAACACACTACCTAGATAGCTAAATTGTTCTTGCTTCTGACCTCCTACTTTTACCATTATTCCTGCCCTTTTTGTTCTTGAAAATCACATTGCTTTTGTTTTATTCTGGTTTATCTTCATCCCGTATCTTTCACACTGTCCCTGCAACGCATCCAGCACGTTTTGCAAGCCACGGCCTGACTGGCTAACTAGCGCTTGGTTATCCGCAAACCTCACTGATTTTATCAATTTCCCCCCGACCTTTACTCCAGCCTCCAGCTCATCCCAAGCCTCTCTCACCATTTCCTCCAAGTATATGTTGAAAAGTACCGGTGACAATGGACAGCCCTGCCTATCTCCCCTCCCTATTGTGGCCCAATCCGATTCTCCATCGGCTACTCTCACTTGCACCTTCTGCGCCATGCATAAATTATTTCCAACTATAATCCATAAAAATCTTCAAAATTCATGGTTTAATACTTTAATATGGGAATTTTTTGCAGGATGTTACAGAAGCCAGATTTTTGTCCCTTTATCCAGTTTCCTCGAGCAGCTGAAAAGTTCATTCTTCCATTGTAGAGGATATGAAGTGCAGATAAATGACTTAGACTATGAAGAAACTGTGAAGCAATCAGTGTGGTGTGTACAGATACTCAGTCTATTTGCCCACAAGCACATATATTGTTAGCTTTTAAAGTCCTGTTCTTTTTTGTTGTTGTTATTGTTATTTATCAGTTGAGTAATGACTGAGTGATAAGTAGTACAGCAATGTTTTTTATAGGAATAAGAAATTTTCGTGATCTCCACTTTACCTGATTCAGTACAAATATTGAATTAAGGAGAGATATTAATGCATCATAAAAAAATTATCTTTCTCCTAAATTTTTGTGATTAGTGCTGGACACCGTCTTGTAATGCATGACTAATGAAATATGTTTTAGCCTGGTAAGAATTTCATATTCATATCTGTGATCTTTAAGAACAATGCAGTAACTATAGGGTGCATACAAGCAGTGTATACAAACAGTATGAAGTGTTTCATCATGCTAGTACATACATAACAGAATTTAATGAATGATCATGTCATCATATTGTATTGTTCTAATTATTCAAATGAGTTGAATGTATTTCAAAAATGATATTAGTTTGTAGTAGAATTCTATATTTTGGTTCCAGGAGTGGAGTATCAATAATCCCACTGCCTAAGATTTCAGCCTCACTAGTTAGCCATAATACAGTATGAGAATGCCAATTATAAAATAACTTCTCTGGATATTATGGATATATCCAAAACCTTCAGAGAATACATGGTTGGCCACGTGTTATTTTCACAGTTGAAGTGAAAACTTTTAGCTATAATGATATTTGGCATGGTATTTTACTTTTGAATCATTTATTTTTATAAAATAAGTTTTCTCCCAAGGTCACTGCTCCCAACAATTTCCCCATATCCAAAATGTTTTCTATTGCTATGCAGCAACTGGTATCTGATATTGTGTGAATGCTATGCATACCATGGCATAAATGACAAACTATCTATTTTCTGACTGAATTCCCTCCTGCCAGTATTCCTTTTCCATCTGTTCCCTGCATCCATGGATAATAATCTTTGCCTTTTACCTTCTTCCTTTGCCTCATATTGCTGCCCCCAACCCTATTGAAGATGGCATCCACATTTCCTATATAAACTCATATGATAATGTTAATTGAAAATTTAAGTTTATCAAGGTATTACTGAAATACATAAATGTGGAATTTTATGAAATATTTTATTTCTGATGTTTAAACTAGTCATATACTGAACCACCTAATTAAATATCTCAATAGTGTTCAATGCAATTGTACCAATTACATACATAATATTACTATCAAAGGAAAAGTTCTTATCATATTATATGGTTTGATTAAAACCAGGGCTTTTATTCTGAGAAAACACAGTGGCACTGTGTTCCTGCACCTTTTTTAGCAGATGTTAATCTTCAAAACTTACATAAATCAATCATAAGCTCATTATCACTGTTTAATTGACTAGCTCTCCAGTTTAACGTGGGAAGTAGGGGAGGAGGAAGGTGGAGGGAGAGAGAGGGAGTGGGGCAAGGGAGAGGGAAGGGAGGAGAGGGGGGAGAGAGGAAGGGGCAGAGAGGGGGGGGAGAAGGGAGGAGAGGGGGAGATAGGGAAGGGGAGAGAGGAGAGGAGGAGATAGGGAGTGGGAGAGAGGGGTAGGGGAGAGAGGGGGAGGGGAAGAGAGGGAGAGAGGAGAGGGGGGGAAAGAGAGAGCAGTAGTTTAATATGTTCTCAAACAGCATTTATAGGTCAGAATTGGCCTTCGGCATACCACCTTTTGCCATGGTCTTGCTATGACCTCACCATGACCTTGCGGTTGGTGTGCCTTTTTCTTGCATGGGTGGATGGTGTAGTCTCTCAGGATCTGCCTCAATAGATGTTCATGTTCTGGATGCATCTCATGCCACAAAGAGTACATCATCACCATGAACCTCCTGTGACCTGGTAGCATGACAAGAAAGGTCTACCCGCTGGTCTACGTATACTCCCAGCAAGTTTCTCATTAAATATATATGTGATATTCCCAAACACAACTCCACATGCCTCCTCATCCGAGAAGAACCAGTTGTGGATTGCATTTCCTGAATTCTTCTCAACCAGGTTTTGTCAGAGTGTCGGAATTTGAACCCTTCTATTACCTAGTATTTATATCAATATTATTTGAATTGAGAGCAATTTAATAATGTATTTTTCTCCCAAGGTAATGGATGGCTGGATCCCCCCTTCTCACAACCCCTTCTCTCTAGTGTTACTTAATGCTTGGATAGCCCATACTTCTTGGAAGTTACAAATATTGCTCCTCCCCATGGACTATGCCTTGTTGTGGTAGGATAGGCTTGCGTGTTACCTCTAGAGCCGCTTTGGGGCAGTTTTTTTTTAATTGCTCCTGTTGGGGTCATCCATGCCAGATTAGTTTAAGGGTGGGAACCAGACGAAATGTGGTCCACCGGACTAGCAGCGTCTTCTGCTAACTCTGGCGGCATTGAAAAGGCATCTTACCACAGCTACTTATCAAGTGATTGCGCATTAAAATATCATTGAGGCAGCCAACGGGAAGTCACCTCAGTTGAACTTTCCAAAGAACATAATGGACTCGAGCAATGGAGTATTGAATCGTGGTAAATATGGGGCCCAGTCCAATATGACTGGGGCAGGTGTCGTGCTCGGCAGTTGGGGAAGTTAGTAACCCGCAGTCGTCATCACACGCGGCGGCGGCAAAGTAGTAGTCAGAACAGAGGACAACAGCAATTAAAATAGAGACATGGAATGTTAGCGATAGAAGAATCGAGTGGAGAGCTGCGTAAAACCAATCCTAGGATTGTTGACTGATGATGGTGGAATGTTAGACCGATACCAAGCAAATGGAAGTTGGAAAATATAAAGCAGGAAATGGAGAGGGGAAATATAGATAAGTAGGGGGGCAAGGGCCTAGCCACGTTGATACACCGGTTCCCGTCAGATCACCGAAGTTAAGCAACGTTGGGCCCGGACGGAGGTTGGATAGGTGTCCCCCTTCCATACCTATACCGTGGTGTTCTTGTCCCCTGTCTGCGTGTGGCGGGCAGGTTAAATGTGGGTTGGCACAATGGATCTTAAGAGGTCTAAGTGCCAGGGGGGCTCCAGAAGGCCTCCGCCCACCCCTCCAATTTACATTTAGATAAGTAGGGATTGAGCGAAGAATGATGGTGAGACGGGGGATGATTTATGGAGTGATAATGACACTATAGAATACCTAGCAGATGAGAAGTTTGGATTTCGCAAGAGGGGAGTTCCTCAGGATGACTGCAGCGATAAGAATACTATTGGAAAGGAATTAATGATATGACGAGGATGTATGCATGCGTTTTTTTCTAATTCCAAGAGACGTTCGACAGAGTGAGGTGGAAATCGTGAACTGATAGCAGGGTCGATGAGTAGGTACGTAAAGAAGAAACTGGTGAAAAGTCTTACATGGAGCTTGGCACTACATGACGTGGATGCATGGAGAAAATATGAAAATAGAATTTGCGCTCTTGAGATGTTGGTGTGGATGAGGATGGAGAGAGTATGGTGGGTTGAGAAGAAGACAAACGATGAAGTTCTCGTGTTGGCAGCAAAAGAAAGAAAGTTGATAGAGGAAATTAGAAGATGGCAGGAAGTGTGGATGGAGAGGGTAGTAAAAGGTGAGAGTGTTTTGAAGTATATGGTACAGGGAATAATGATGGGAAAGCGGGATAGAGAGAGAAGAACGAGTTGAATATTACACAAGGAAAAATATCCACCTCGACCGGGATTCGAAGCCGGACCCCCTGATTTCCAGCCAGGTACTCTACCAGTTAAGCTACCGAGGTTCTTAACTGATAGAGTACCTGACCATAAATCAGGGGGTCCGGGTTCGAATCCCGGTCGAGGTGGATTTTTTTCCTTGTGGAAACTTCAGCTACTGTGCATTTTCTGCGGGTGACTCTGGTAAGGTATCTGCGGCTAGTTCGTAATCCTTGAAGAAGAGCGAGTTGTTAACATAAAATGATGAAAGTTTTTAAAGTTTGTGGAACTACAGACAGCATATGAAGAAGAATAGGAGTCAGAGGAAGAATTCCATGTCGTCCTAAATTAACCTTAACTGATAGAACACTTATAATAAAACAAGATCATTTAGCGGCAACCCCAGAGAATATCCCCTCCGATAAGATGGGAATTAAGCGTAATTATCACAAGTGTAATCTCAATTGAGATTAAGTCAAGATAAGCGGTTGTCAAGATATGACTTCGGAGGGTAAACGGCGACGAAATCAAATTCATGGAAGAGAGGAGATTTCTCCATGAACCGAGAAATTTGAATGAAGATTGAAATCTGAATTATCAAAACAGCATAACAGCCGTTAATTTGTAAAACATAGTTAGTGGTGGATTTATTTGTGTAGTCAACTGAATAGGCAAACTCTCTTCCAGTACTTGGCATCGCGAAATGAGTACTCATTTATCGGTGAATTTCTTTCGCTAACATAGGCGTTTATTTCATCTTGCACTTAAAAACAATGGTCTTATAGTTTCTTAGTCTATTATGTTAAAAATGTGTATCTACGGCTTCATTCATTTTGCTCTTCACATTACGGAAAATTAACTGCGTGTTAGGTCGTTCTTAATGTATTTTGCTCAGTATCTGGGTATTTCTCGGTCTTTCAATTTCTTTATGAATCTCCGATACAGCCTCAAACTTTACCTGGTAAACTATCGACATTGATTTCGGCACTCAACTACTGCACCCTTGGAATTGTGAAGTTGTGTTTATAAATACTCGATCGCAACTCGTTAGTTATTTCAAAGTTCTCCAAAATTTACGTGAATTGAACTATTTATTCCGCTACCATCCTAAATCAGAAGATAGGATAAATTTTGCTGTTGGTGATAAGGTTTTCACGGGTTTCCTAACGGGTGAAGGTGTTGATGGGCACCGACGTTAATAAAAGTAATCTATAGATGACGTAGTCTGCCGTCGTCTTCAGGGTGAATGGTTTGAGCCAAGATGTGCCGAGTATTTATAAGGTCCTCCGAGGTTTCAGGTGGGGTCTGATTGGCCAGCTCCTTTCCCCTCTCCCTTCAGTCGTTTCAAGGCTGGTTACTATACGTTGCTTAGCTGGAAACTGCGGTTTCTGTTAAAATTATCTTTTTCCATTCTAATTTCCACTACATATTTTACTATGCGGTCCCAATAGTCCTATGCATGGCACAGAATTTTTGTGCTCGCGAAATCGATCGCTGTCCATTGATCGATCATTGTCCAGGCAGTGTTGGGCAACCGCAGATTTCTCCGGGTAAAAAAGTCTTATGCTCCTATCGTGCTCCTTTAGACGCATCTCTACCCCACCGAGAATACGGTGTAGACACCAGGTGTTTTGAGCCCACGTGTATCCTTAACAGAATGGAAAAACATAATTTTAACAGAGACAGCGGTTTCCAGCTAAGCAGCGCATAGAAATCAGTCTTGAAACGACTAAAGAGAGAGAGAGCGGGAAGGTGCTGACCTATAAGACCCGACCTGAAGCCTCGGAGGATCCAATAAATACCCGGCACATCTTGGTTCGGACCATTCATCCTGAAGACGATGGCAGACTACGCCATCGAAACGTCGGTGCCCATCAATACCTTCACCCGGTTGGAAGCCGGTGAAAACCTCATCACCAGCATTCGCCGGGAAAACCTACGTATTTTCAATTTTGCTGTTCTCTGCATATCCTTATGACCTGTATGGTTCCCAATCCTTTCCATCAATTTCCGATGTCTTCAGCTTTTTGGATTTCACATTTTGGACAGCTAATCTACACCAAGTGTCCAGTAATTTTTGTGCTGTTTCTGCGTTTTATTTCATTTTTATCGCCTCCCATCCTTTCATTCTTCTTCCTTTTTCTTTGGGCCCAAAATTAATTCGACAATTTAACAATTGTTTGTTTTTCCCTCATTTATTGTCAAGAGCTACTTAGCGCTTTCATGTTAGTCATTGGACTGTCTTCTATATTTATCAAGATCTGTTGCGTGCGCCCTTATCCAATTCTACCGAGTTTTTATTATTTTACGCTCAAGTTGTTAAAATCCCACGTATCGAGATGTTTCCTTTGAACCAATGCGTTTCCCAACCGGTGGGAAGCGTCCCATTCATAATATCGAGATTCCAAAGTACCCTGGGTGGGACACGAGCCGGAAATGTTTAATTGCTCGCAGTAATTTTGATGCCAGAAATAGTTGGCGTGACAAAATAATTTTTGGCATAAAAATAAAATATTCACTTTGTTACTCCTCGAAGATGATTTCTTTCGCCCACAATTTTAACGTCATCACATTTACATGCCCCGTTTGCAGTTCTCAAAGGTGCCCAGAATATTCACCGTAGCCTCCTTTTTCAAGATCCCATGTGGCATCGAGAGAGAGATGAAACCCGACACTCTCTGTGAACCTTTAGCTATTAGTTGACACCTCGGCTCCTGGGTCAGACCTTCGGATGGTCGGGTTTCCTCTCCTAGGTATCGTACACTAAGGGGTGCATAACACTCGGACAAGGAAGATAAACACGGAAGAATCCTTCTGTACGGGCTCCCGCGCGCCACATGCTCCACAGTAAACACCATTTTGACCTAGATATGGAAACAGAATCAATTGTCGTTATTTGAATGAGTAGATTAGATGGGAAGAAGGATTGAGCGATTAAACTTTGAAAAGAGTGGAGGAAAAATCCTCGTTACGTTTCCTTAACTGCACAAATAGCTACTGAAATTAGACGGAAAATGGAAAGTTTGGCTATTTTTATTACCTAACAAATAAACCAATGAACAATCCATTTCACTTAACTCAAAAAACAATAGGATTGCCAATGTTCCATATATAGCGATAAAGTCGTAGTCGGGTTGACCTTAAGCGGCTACAACGGCCTTTAAAGGCAGTTACAGAGCAGCCTTAAGTTCTTAACCTGTAACTTCAGAGGGGATATCGTATATGCATTTATACTGAACGTATTTGCCTATACATATTGGAAAAGTTGAGAAAAACTGAGGCTCTCATTATACAATGGTGGGACTTGATTTTTCAGAGGATGGTGAGTGGGAACCAAGACTGAAAAAAGTTGGTTTATAACATTCGATTTCCCGTCGCTGCTGTTTTCACCTCTTATCTGCTTTGATTCCTTTTATTTTTTCCCGTTCATGGTTGTCTCATTTCATCGTGTTTGTCTAAGTTTTCCTTTTTCCCCGAACTATTTTCTCGGTTTGGGCGGCTCATCTTCCTGTTAATCTGCCAAAACCCTCCACTTCTTTCCCCACTCATTTAATCATTGACTTTTTATTGCATTATCGTATTATAGCCCAGGTGAAGAGTGTATTCTACCACAAGAAGAATCTACTTGCAGTTGGAAGTACAACCCTATTGAAAACGCCCTTTTGATCCATGCAGTTCCCCGTTGAATGTCTTTTGTGGATTGACAAGGAGCACAATTCTATGCAGGGAGAACACATTCCCCGATGTGGCCCCGATGTCCAATGCATTTTTATGATAAAATGTTTCCTTATTCCCTAGCTTTGGAATCATACCTCTTTAAAGTAGTATGGCGTGGACGATAATGGCAGCAGAGAAGACAAGACCAGAAGCATTTGAGATGTGGTGATATAGAAAAATAATGAAGATAAAATAGATTGACCGAATAACAAACGAAGACGTCCTAAGAGGAGAGGAAGGAAAGACGAGTCTAAACAAAAGATTGAAGATAATACGGGAGAATCCAAACGTTCATATCTCGGGACCTGATGAAGACAAGAGACTGGGAAAGGAAGTCATCGAATGAAATTTATCGGTCACATATTGGGGGATGTTAAATATAAGACATACGTACTATGTAATAATGATGAGAATACAAGCAGATGGGAGAAATGAGAGGAAAGATGCGTCAAACCATTTTTAGGATTGATGACTGATTGTGATGATCACCACAATTATTTGAACAAAATATGAATGTATTAAGTATCTTTTTTCAACCTAACGAAATGCTGCCCTTCCCCCCCACTCCCTCCTGGTTAATATTACATCGTAACAGTTAGCTCAACCCCACTCCCCCACCTGTTAGCATTACGTAACAAGTCCCCGGAGGAATATAGCGGAAATAGTGGCAGCTTTAACCTCTTTTGTGATCCTTGGAGAACTTGGCCTTCATAGGTAAACTCCGCTATAAACACACTTACTTGTATGAAATACTTATACACCTCACGCGAACGTTGTATATAATCATCGAGAGCTAATGCCTATTAAATATTAAAAATGAATTCTGTACAATTGAGCTATCAACAGTCTAATCATATCATTAGTGAATGCCGTACGGTGACGGAAAAGGTGAAATCTCAGGCTTGACCAGTATCATTGCCTGTTTCAATTAATCGGGGAAAAACTAGAAAAATACGGCATTTGTGATGGAAATGGAACTAAAATCGTTATCATCATTATTGGTCAACAATCCTAGGATTGGTTTGACGCAGCTTTCCACTCGATTCTTCTATTGGCCAACCTTTTCATTGTGACGCAATTCTTCTCTTTCACATCCTTCACAACCTGTTCCATGTATCTCATACGAGGCCTGCCTTTTTTCCAATCTTCCCGTTCACTTTTCCCTCGACGATAGTCTTCATACGACCATCATGTCTCAAGATATGGCCGATTAAGTTGTCCCTTCTTCCTTTTAGAGTTTTCAGCAGACTTCTCTTTTCTCCCACTCTTCTTAGGACTTCCTCGTTACTTACTCGGTCGATGCATTAAATCTTCGGCATTCTTCTGTAGCACCACATTTCGAATGCTTCCACCCTTTAATTCTCCGCTGCTATCATCGTCCATGCCTCACTGTCGTTAAGAAACACACTCCAGATGTATGTTCTGATAAACTTTCCTTACTTCTTGTAGTTTTCCAGTTGTAAGTAGGTACTTCTTTTGATAGAATGCCCTCTTTGCCTGGGCTATTCTACTAACTATTTCTTTCTTGCTTCGTCTATCGTTGGTTACTCGGCTTCCTAGGAAACAGAACTCTTTTACCTCTTCAAGTTTTTGTTTTCCTAGATTGACTTGGTTTTGGCCTCTTCTTTCTTGCTGCATACCAATATCTTAGTCTTCTTCTTATTTATCTTCAGCTGATATCTGGCCATTGTCCTTTCCATGGTTACTAGAATCTAGTTCAGATCCTTCTCTGTCTCTGCTATGAGTGCTATGTCATCAGCGAATCGCAGCATGCTTATTTCTTCTCCGTGGATAGTCACTCCAGAAGACTTCTCTTTGATTTCATCGATGGCTCTCTCGATGTAAACATTGAAAATTACGGGAGACAGTGCACAGTCTTGTCTCACACCTTTCCTTATTCTCGCCTCTTCACAGCTGGGTCCAGATTTAATCCCAGCTACTTGGTTTTTATACAAACTGTGCATAATTTTTCGGTCATTGTACGACACTCCAATTCCTTTCATAATTCCAAGAATTGAATCCCAATCCACATTGTCAAAAGCCTTCTCTAAATCCATAAATGCAATGAACGTGGGCATGTTCTTCTCCATTCTCTTCTCTATGAGCAGTCTAAGGGCCAATATTGCTTCCCTTATACCCTTACTTTTCCTGAATCCGAATTGATCTTCATCTAGGAACTCCTCTGCTTGTCGTTCTATTCTTCTGTAGATGATCCTAGTCAGTATCTTCGATGCATGTGTCGTCAGGCTTATAGCCCTAAAATTTTCGCATTTCTCCGCTCTCTTCTTCTTGGGAATAGGAATGATGATGTTTTTCTCGAAGTTCCCCGGAATGGGGGCGTTTAGTCGGAACCGAAATCGCAATTTTGTACACGAAATCGTTATATGGAAACGAAAAAAGAATTTTAGTGAAAAAATTAATCTTCAAACCACAACTTTTACTCATTAATCAAAAATTTAAATAAGCAAAAGGTGACGCCCACGGAAAATGCTGCTGTGATAACATTGACGTCATTTTCCTCCCATCCTTGACTGCTTTCAGGGGAGGGGAAGGGAGTGGAGGGGGTAGAGTTCTCGGAAGGTCTGCTCGCACAGATGCTGTCGCAATCGCTCCCATTGGCCGAGTCAGCTGTGTCCCCCCCCCCCCCTCCCTCCTCCTCCCCCCACCACCATTGCGATAAGACGAAGTAGCTTCGCGGGGGCTCAGTAATGATTCGACGAAGTCGGTATACGTCAGAGGTTGCACCACGCCCACTTTTCCGAAAGGGTTAAAAATATCAGTTTTTCGCCGCTTATAACTCGGGAAATAATTGTCGGATCAGAAAACGGACAATACGGGTCCTTTTCTTTTAAAAACTTTAACATTTTAAAATCAGATTCTGCAATAAAAAATATGGTAAACGACCCCATTTCTCCTGTTGACTGCATGTCGCAGATAGTTTTGTAAAGATGAGTTAATGCTTCTCTCCTGAATTTTTAATTAGTACTGCAGGGACATCATCAATGCCAGAAGCCTTATTCATCCGAAGGTCCGTTACTGCAGCGTCGAATTCCGATCTTAATATTGATGCTCCCATATCATCCTTTTCCACTTCGCTTTCCTCTTCAATACCTTTTTGCTGAGATTTTTTCCGTTGTATAACTCTTCCAGATATTCTTTCCATCTCTTCACTTTGTCCTCGTTTTCAATCAAAATTTCACCATTCTTGTCCCTTATGGCATTGCATCTTGCGCTCCGTTCCTTGGAGTGGTTCCTCACTAACCTGTAGGCAGCTTCCACCTTTCCAAGTACAAGGTTGCTTTGTACATCTTCGCATTGATTTTTCATCCACATATCTCTAGCTTTCCTTGCTTTGCGACTTATTTCGTTCCTTATTCTTTTGTAGCATAGCTGCCCTTCAGTTTTCGCATTCTTGTATGTACTTTCTTCTTTCTTCAATCAAGTCTAAGACTTCCTCCGTGATCAATGGCTTCTTCTTGGCAACTTTTCTTCTTCCAAGAACTTCTTTTGAGGCTTCCTGTAGTCCACATTTAATGTTTTTCCAAAACTTTTCCACTGATTTCTCATTCAGGTTCTCTCCAATGTTGTTTCCCACTTTTTTTTAAATTCCAGCTGCTGTTGAGCCTCCTTTACTTTTTCTACTTGCCATATATTTTTCTTTGTTTTATTTAGTTCTTGAACTTTAGATAGCATTTCATCATCACTAAATTATGGTCACTGTCGATGTCTGCCCCAGGGTAGCTATTAACGAAATAATACTCAATTTGATGTTTCAAGGCCTTGTTTGCAGCAAGAAACACGTGCTCTGTGTACACATAGCAGATATGGCTTGTTTCGAATAACAAATTAGTTGATTTCGGTGGCAGATGACGAAAACGAGATGATAGGATAAAGACACTTGAAAGATATCGAGGGAAAGATATATTTGGTGATAATCGAGGGGCATTAATGCGGTCATCTTACTGAAACAACGTGGTTCCCATCCCACTAGCTTCTCAGTCGCAGACTTCTTGATAAGAATCCACGATCGCGTGAAGTGTGGCTGGGCGGTTTCAGCGTCTCTTTATCGTCGACATTCCTTGCAACACAATTTGAGAATTAATCAATTAAAGAACTGATGGTGATGTTACACAGTTACAACATTTATTCATTTGGTTGCCTCTGCATCATTGCTTGCCAGTTTACAAATGGATCAAATGGAGAAGGAAGGTGTTCAAGAAATCCCTTGTGTTCCTCGCCCTAAAGGTAGGTACCTTTAATTGTTTAAGCACGTCCAATATCTTTTTTAACTGAATGTTCCTGTTCATTTAATTCGTTAAGATTACTCCCATCTGCATAATGTGCTAGATCTACCAAGATAATATGTATTCCTCGGATTATCCGTGCCCTTTCCGAGCCCTGCTATGACTACCTACTACCAGTTTCTACGCAGAACTCAGAGGTGGCAATTCTGTTCTCATCACAGACATGACCGGCTTTAGACAAAACGTTTACTCGGGAGAGAGTATTCCAGCACCTCCCCCCTCTTTTCTCCCCCGCCCTCTAACTGTCAAACCCTGTTGTAACGCATATTCAGCAGTAATCGTCGTAGTGAAAATTAAGTAGTAAAAAAAATAATAAATTAACTTGTTGAACATGAAGTAGGTAAGTTGTCAATCCCCGAATTAAAAAAAAAGCTTTTCCATTCCCATGGCGCCTCTTCCGTTGTGGCGCCCCGGATGGCCTGTGCCGGGCCTGATCCCAGTCAAAGTCTAGTGCCTTTAAATAAATCTTTATTATTATTTTTTTTGGCAACATACCCCTCATAGTCCCCAGCAATCTTCAGGTTACGTTACTGTCAAAATGTACCGACACCCGGTAGGGCTTTGGCAGTTTCCACTACCATTGCCGTCGTCCATAGAATGAGTGGCTTCGGTGCTTTTGGGTCATGATACATATCAGACGGAGAGACGGACTTCTACATACGTGATTCTTCCACGTAAGTGATTCCATTTGAGCCACGTGGAACCACGCAGGCCGGAATGCACTTGATATTATTAGGTAAGCAGCGAGCACGCTACTGAGCACGCGAGTAATAGGTAGGTACACACGCAGTGGCGTAGCCAGGATGTTCTCCAGGGGGGGAGGGGGGGGGGGGGGGGCAAAAATAAGTTAGCTTTCCATAACCGTTCCATAACACAAGTTTGTTTTTGCCCCTTCATGAAAAATGTTAAGTTTTCTTAATACAATTTGTATTTATTATATTTCTCCCTCTCGTTGAATGACTACCTTCAGCTAGTTGACCTGTAATTTTTCATTGACTAATGAGCCAAGGGGGGGCAAGCTCCCCACCCTGCCCCACCGTGGCTACGCCCATGTACTCACGTGATGAGGACTAACAGCTTAACAATGTGTCAGGGTTACATCTGCCGAAACACAAACAGTAGATGTTGATTTTAAGCCCGTTTTCCACTACTCTGACGTTCGTTTCAGCCGGTGCCGGCAACTCGATCACGTATGTATGTACATGACGCGAATGAGGTGGTCGAGGAGAACAATATCGGGCTTCGTCGCCACCAACTGCCTCGTGATGTAACAGGAAAAATTCCACCAGTTTATCTCTCTGCCATGTTACCGTGCTCTTTCATCTGTGTTTTCAATTCCGTACCCGCACTTATATAGGCGCTTTAGACCGGGAGGAAAGGTTTAACCAGGGGTCAGTTATTCCTCTTTGGTATAAAGATAGAAATGGAAGGGTACGCTCTTCCGATGGAAAGAAATTGTGCGACGGCATTCGCCTGATCTTAAAGAAAGACGCCAAGGGGATTACAACTTAACGTCCCATATGACGGACAGAGTACTGAACTTGAATGTTCTCATGGGCAGGGTTGCCGATGAAAAATATCTTCCACTGGCAGGATTCGAACTCGAGGCTCCCAGGTGAGAGACCAGCACTCTAATTGCTATACCAACCCAACTCCTTTTGCATCAATGATTTTCTTAATGCATTGTGGTATATAATTCTGGAGTACAACCTACCAACAACTTTTGCATGGTGGAATGTGTATATATTTGCATGGTGGCACGGGCGATCCGGGCGGCTGCCCGGGGCGCCATGAAGGAAGGGGCACCGTAGGAACGGAAAAAGCTTTTTTTTATTCGGGATTGACAACTTACTTCATGTCCAGCGAGCTGATTTACTACTTTTTTGCCACTTAATTTTTACTTCTACGTTTAACTGGTGAATATGTATTACAACAGGGGTCGAAAATAAGGGTTGGGGGCGCCGGAAAACTCTCTCACCTGGGTAAACATTTTGTCTTAAGCCGGCCTGGGTGTATGTGTTCCCATGCTTCCTGAAGCTTGACTGCCTGGATCGATGATAGTTGCATCTGGTAAAGCACCATGCCCAATAAATCAAAGGGTAGGAGCCAGACCAATAAGAGTCCACATGTTTAAAGCATCTTTTCCTCAGGGAGGTAGCTGCAAGAAGGTGTCTAACTCCAATAAAGTGGCCAATCAAGTGATGGTGTCACATTAAAAAAATCTATTGAGGGCTATTTGAGCACTTTTTAATTTTTTAAATATCTAGGTTACCACTTTTTCCATAAAAACCTCTATGAGAGTCGTAGAATAGACACTTAATACATTTCTAGAAATGTTTTGTACTTGATCACAGAATGGATTCAGCAACGCTACATTGTGGCTGCGATGGGAGCACTTTGTATAATGATGCAATATGTTCTAAAAGTGAATCTTTCTGTCGGCATTGTGGCTATGACAAAACCTTTGAGTTCTTCTACTGCAAATGAAACCAATTCAAGCACCCAAGAAACGAAAGGAAATGAGGTGGGTATACAGCTGTTCTGTGAGATTGAGTTTTAATTTTAATAAGTTAGATTTTTTATTTAATTGATTCTAAAAATAACAATATATGCCTCCTTTGCAAGACAGTAATGTGTACGTTGCTGGTGAATACATAAATCGGTATTAAAATACTTCCTCACAAGAAATTCAAAGAAACCTGCCATTCATAAATTATATGATTCATGCATGTATAATAATTAGGAAAGGGATTCGATACCTGCTGATCCCTCGATACCATTCGATACTCGGATGTACCGTAAGTACATGCCACGGTCACTTGTACATGCCAAAGTGACCGTGGTACTTGTGTAAGTATCGTGCATGGGTATCGTGTATCTGCTTGATTCCACGATACATTTAATGCGATACCCACGTGAAGATTTAATGAGAGATTATAGCATAACTTCTATATTATTAACTAACCTCGATAATCTTACATTTAACATTATATGAAACTTTTTTGGTCGCCAATCACGACGCGTCATGTCACATGTGAGCGGCCATCACGGAAAATAGCCTACATTGCGACGTACGCTTATATTTTCCGCGATCTTTCTCAAGGGCGTAAAATTTTGTAAAAATTGAAGTTTTAATATTAGTGTTTTTCTATGTACTAAGGTTCTTGTACGCTTATATTTTCCGCGATCTTTCTCAAGGGCGTAAAATTTTGTAAAAATTGAAGTTTTAATATTAGTGTTTTTCTATGTACTAAGGTTCTTATACCTTAAGCATCGCTATTTCTTACATGTTTAGGGCATAGAAACAATTTGTTGATAATTTTTCCGCCTGCATCCCTACTTGGTATGCAACCTGGCGAATTATGAAAAACCGTGTTTCACAATTAATATTATACTCTTCCATGTTCACTAACCACTTATTCTTAGGTAGTATAAACAAATCTATTATGGGCCTTCCTCATCGCATTTTCCGAATAACATAATTTAAAATCTTAAAACACACATTTAACATAAGGTCCATGTGCCCCGTGAGGATATGCAATCGCACATAACACATTATGACAAGCCCTATAACCATAGTTATGGCTTGCATTCCATTCACCATTGATGTTTTTTCCTGAATTCCACTCTAAATATTTAACTTTCATTGCATTTTTTTCTTGGTAGACAAGCCTTTAGCTGATATATTTTTGAAGACTGTGCGAAAACAAACTATAGTACATTTATTTACAGTTAATAGGCAAATGAAATCAATCTATTATTATAACAAAATAATTTTCCACTACTCATGTAACTTAAGAAACGAGAAAAAGTAAAAAAATATAGTTTATCACTACAATACAGTTTGAATTATAGCTTGAAATGACATTCCCAATGCTACAGGTAGTTCATTTTTTCAAGAACTTTAGCATGTACCTTCTGCACCTTCCATAGGTACCATTCCATACTTAATATTCCTCTCACAGGAAGAGTCAAGGCCGTCTCAATATACAGACAGCCTTGGAAGAGTATGTCATCACACGCACATGGGTTTCAGCTTCGTATTTCAAACATGGTGTACTCGAACAGCTTTTGTGTTAACACACTGGAACAAGCCTTTTCCAGTGTAAGGTAAGCCCAGGGTTGTGATTCAAATGATATAACAAATGTTGAAAGTGATGTTATTTTTCAGAAATAAAAATAAATTATCACTTCTTCCAATTGTTCATGTTGAATGATACGATAGTTGCTGAAGTGATTCCCTTCTCCTAAAAATAGTCAACCGAGTTCAACTTTAGGAAGTAATGAAATACCATCATTTCATAAATGATTTCTTCTCTTTCACATCCTTCATCACTTGCTCTATGTATCTGATTTGAGGCCTTCCTTTGCCATTCTTCCCATACACTTGTCCTTCGACAATTGTCTTTATCAGGCCTTCATATCTCATGATGTGGCCAATTAAGTAGCTTCTTCTTAAGACTTTTGAAAGACTTATCTTTTCTACAACTCTTCTGTGGACTTCCTCGTTACTCACTTGGTTGATCCATTTTATCTTCATCATTCTTCTGTAGCACCATATTTCGAACGCTTCCTCCCTTGACTTCCCAACTAATGTCATTGTCCATGCCTCTCTGCCATAAAGACACATGCTGCCGATGTACGTTTTGATGAATTCTTTCCTTACATCCACACTTGTATTCCCAGCAGTGAGTAGATTGTTCTTTTGGTAGAATGTCCTCTTTGCCTGGGCTATTCTACTCACTATTTCTTTCTTGCTTCGTCCATCGCTGGTTATTCGCCTTCTGAGGTAACAGAACTCTTTCACCACCTCAAGTATCTGTTTTCCTAGTTCAACGTTGGTCTTGGTCTCATGTTGCATACCAAGATCTTAGTTCTCTTTTCGTTGATATATATGGCCATTATCCTTTCCATGGTTACTAGAACCTTCTTCAAATCCCTCTTTGTCTCTGTTATGTCATCGGCGAATCGCAGCATGCTACTTTTTCCCTCATGGAAAATCACTTCTGAAGCCTTCTCTTTGGTTGCATTGATGACTTTTTCGATTTAAACTTTAAAAATTACAGGATACACTACAAAATTTATCTCACTCCTTATTTATTCTTACACTTTTTTTTTTAACCGAGTCCAGATTTAATCAAAGTTACTCGGTTTTTAGAACACTCCAATTTCTTTCAGAATTTCAAGCACTGAAATCAAATCCGCACTGTCAGAACCCTTCTCCAAATCCACAAATGCAATAAATGTCCACTTGTTCTTTTTTTATTGTCCAATATTTCGTCTATGATCAGCCTAAGGGCAAATATTACTTCTCTTGCACCCTAGCCTTTCCTGAATCTGCATATATGGAATATGGAGAGGATTGAGTATGAAAAAATTATGGTTTTGTGAAAATGTTGATATTGAGAATCAAGTTTTGAATTTATATAATCAGCCCATCCCTAATTATAATGAGAAGTTTTTGCATTAATGCATGCTAGATAGAACTAATTGAACCAATTAATATTTTTATTAAATTTCAGGAAGGTGAATTTTCATGGGACATGGAAATCCAGGGCCATATTTTATCAGCATATTATTATGGCTATGTGGGTACTCAGTTCTTTGGGGGCTATGCAGCAGATCGATGGGGGGGTAAGGTCGTAGTTGGCCCAGGGATAGCTTTAACAGGGTTTTTCACCATCTTCAGTCCTGTGGCTGCTAGACAAGGCGGCCCTTGGGCTTTGTTCGCGGTCCGTGTGTTAGAAGGAATGTGCTCGGTAGGTAGAATTGTGGTAGTACAAAAGATGGTGCATCATCACTCCACTGTGGTGTATTGTTACTTTGAATCTCAGAAAGTTAATTGACTCAAAAATCTTCTCTTGTATTTAGGGTGTCATACTCCCAGGAATGCATTACATGTTCTCTGTGTGGTTCCCTCCACGTGAGCGAAGTGCCTTCTCAGGAGCTATTTTCTCTTGTAAGTTATACTAATAACTAACTGAAAATAATTTATTATAGGAGTTCAATAATGGGGAATCAAGATGCATTCAGGTGAGCTGATATCAAAGCAGCCATCATATTTCAGGCATTGTGTCCTTAATTCATCAATAATTATGATAAATCATTCTTTTTTGTCTATTCACATAAAATTAGAGATATCAGCTGTTATTTTAGAGGAATTCCTACAGTATACAGAGTAAAATAAGCAATTTTATTAAAATTTATATCTTAGAGGATAATTTCATGTTTTATTCCATATTAATTATTAACATGTTTAAAGGAACACCAAACAAGTTAGAATTAGTATTTTTTCTCACCTTTACTTTACCACTCAATAAAGTCCTGTTGATCAAGCAAAAATCAATCCTGTTCATAGTATCTGATTGTATTTTGGGACATACTTGCATGGAGAATGAAGTAATAGACTCTCAAGCTTGCTATTAGTCTAACATATGCAGGTATTTGAGCATTAATTTAATTTTGCTATTATAAACTGGATGATGAGGTAGTCAGGTGGTTAAGTGCATTGGCAACTGACAAATGTTCTGGGTTCTAATCCATGAGAGTTCTCTTTGGACATATCCAGATAAAGTCTAGGTGTGTGATTTTTTATGCAAACAAAATAGGTATATATTTTTAAACGAATATTATATATATGAGCAAGAGATATTTCTGAGAAACTATTGCCAGCACTGGGGATTGATGCTTAAATTTCACTAAATAGTGTATATATATATTGACTTATCATCATATAGTGTATAATATATAGATACATAATATGGGTAATATTAGCTGAGCACTAGGTAAGCTCCACCCTTCTGAACAAATGTTAGGGTTGAAAACTGATGTTTTACACAGTAAGGTTATGAGCTAATTAGCTATGACCACAAGGAAATGACTTGGGAAAATTACTACATTTCCCTTTTTATTCATGTCATTCAATTTACCTGCATTTTCATACCTATTCGTATGTTATTGCTCTATCTGTTTTTTATTATGTAGGTCATCCATGAATTTCTGTGACATGTTTAAAGAAGTAATTATGAACTAACTAACTTCGCACATTGCCCAGAATATTTATTTTTCAATTTATTTCACTAATCTGTTGTTTTGGAAAAATGTATTATTACTAAGACCCCATTATGAGTATTTAGTACATGACCATCAGATTGATCACCATTCACTATGTGCCTGTCGAATACTCTCCCGATAAAAATTGGGAAGAAATTACCAACACCAAGACTAATCTTTTAATTCCTTTCTAAATGACTTCTCCCTCCCCCTCCCCTATGGCCAAAAATATCCATGCATGCTCCATTCTGTACCTTAATGATGGTAATCATATGCCAAAACCATGGTTGGTAAATAGGTAACTTGTGCAGAAAAATAAAAAAATTTAATTATTAAATTAGGATAGGTATATTCTTCCACAAAGTAAGGTCTGCATCCACCTCTTGCATCATGTCATTAGTTTGTATTATTTTGGTATCTTCTATTGAATGAGAATTGTAAACGATTCATTTACACTTATCACAAAGACCTAGAATTATGTATTTTTGTTAATGCCTTTTGCTATCTGTTGCAACAATCATCAAAATTGCATGTTTAAAATTAAATTTATCCCCATGAGATCCATGCATTTAGTTAATTAGACCTTTAGATTAGATTTGTATTTTACATAAGATCTGACAAGTTAAATCTAACTCACTATCATTAACAAAGGATAAACAAGGCTACATCAACAATATGTCTTTGACCTTGGGTGATGGAGATAGCACTTTACTTTGGGACGGTCGTGGGAATGGCTGCATCAGGCCCGCTAAGTCAATGGCCCATGGAAGGAGGAGGCTGGCCCATGATTTTCTATTTTTTTGGTGTCTTGAGTATGGCACTCATCATTCCATGGTGGATCCTCATTTACGACACCCCAGCATGCCATCCCCGTATCTCCAAAGAAGAGAAAAACTACATCCTTACAGAAATGGGCAAGGATGAGAAGCATTCAGAGACTCAGGTTGGAATTTTATATAAATAAGAGTAATACATAAATATATGAAATTAGTACATTAATTTTCTCACTTCCTCCATTAGAATGCTATGTTTTTAACAATTTCTTTTGGTTTTGTTTGCGGTAAGTTCATGGAAACCTTAAAGAACACACATAAAAAGCTTTATGTATTCTCTCCATGGTTTTGAAATTCAATAACTTTATAAGCATTAACTCTCTTCAGCTCTTCACAGAATCGCAAATTCTCTCTTACATGAGTATTATGTGAATGTAGTCACTCCAGTTTTAAGAAGCAAATGCTATATTATTGGAAATTATAATTTACTCACATTTCCCTGCAAAGCTTTCCTAAAATTCTCCCAGCCACAACCTTTTCCAGAGTTCATCCTCCATCAACTTTGTTCTTCCTTTAAATTCTCCCAACTAACGTCTTCACCTCATGGTTAACTCTTCCACATCTGTATCCCTCCTCACTCTCACACCTTATCAGCCAACAATCTCCATTCTCATTCAAATACTTATTTTTTGACTATACAATGCTGTAATTCATTTTATAGTAATGACTTGCCATATATTCATCCACAGACTCACTTTCAAACTTCCCTCCATTTTGTGAATCTTGAGTTTAATTCTTCACCAGAAGTCTGTGGTTGCAATCCATTTTCATCCACTCAACTCACTCAGTTTCACCTGCAATAGTTCATGTTCATTCTCCTTATCACTGTTTTAGTAATTCTGTTCTTTGATATTCTTATTACCCTTTTGTCTTCTCATTGTTGATCAATTTTCCACCTATTTTCCCCTTTACTATCAACTAATTAGTAATCATACATGTAGCTCACTTAAGCTCATTTACTTATTATGCTCCTATCAATCTTAATTTTCCGAATATATGTAATATGAACTCACTATAAGGCATCCTATGGATAAGCCTTGCACTTATGCATCACCCCTTAATGTCCTGATTTGGGGTTCCATAAGTTTCAGGATCATTACCATCCAAATAAAAATGTGTTAACCTCAAACATTTACATGCCTGTAACCATGATGTAATATGCACCCGATTCAAAAAAATGATTTTTTCAGAGAAAAATGTGTACTTTGCAAAGAAAATTAAAATTAATCTTAGGATTGTTGATGCATGATGATGATATGAAAAATTATGGTATGTACCTACATTTTCTATCTCATTTAAATTTCTCCCAACCACTTCCTTTCTTCATCAGCACACCCATTAAAACTTCTACACTTTTTCCAGATAAAATGCCTATCCTCTCTTTCCTCCTCTAAAATCACCTTTTAATGGCCTCCAATTTATGATAATCCTCCTATATTAGAGACGAAAAGAGAGAATTTAAGGGTACAAAATTTTTCTCACATGAATTTATCATAAAATATTACAAGACTATCCATTTTTATTCAAGCAACTAACTGTCCATCGTGACCATTAATAAATTTGAACTTCTCTATGATCTGTTTTAGACAGAGGTGCCTTGGGTGCATCTACTGACAGATATTCACTTATGGACAGGAATAATTTTCCATTGGGGCACTGGTTGGGTTCTCTACACGATGCTATCAGACCTACCGACATACATGAAGAATGTACTTCACTTTGACATTGAGAAGGTGAGTAAGCTGATTTAAAACAGTAAACGTATACCTAGGAAGAAGGAATATGTTGTATCTGTAATGACTCAAGGCATAACGCACGTTCACAGTCGTTAATTCCACACAAACATCACATGACATGCTCACTAATGTGAGCACAGTCCAGTTCAGTGGTCACCGAGGCGAGACGTGGTGTTTGAGCGCTGACTGGATACTCAATGTCTCTCCACGGCAAGGGGCGATTAGGCCTCCATGGATAATCTGGAATTTAATTTGCAAGAACCCATTCAAATAGTGACACTCACTTTGTAAAGAATGAGAAAGGATGGTTTGGAATAATTTCACTCTTTTCATCTAATTGGAAATTTTCATCTTGTTGGAAACAACTTCCAGCATTATGATCTCTTTTTTTTTCTTTATTGACTACCGAAGATCTTCTGTATCTGCCCAAATAGAAACTAATGTCTTGAAAAATTAAGCAACATTCATTACAGTGGATCTTAAGTAGCAAGGGCACTCATAAATACTACCTCATATTTCACATTTTAGTATGTACAATCCGAGAGAAAAATAATGTTAATAATTAATGCACCCCAAGAGGAAGAACCTTATGCAAGGAGTTATGCTAGCATGTTGAAGGCCAGTCATGAGTTCACTTGCATTTTGCATGCCATCTTTTAAGGATGAGACATGAGAACACTATTACTTCTGTGTAGTTTACAATTGTATTGTGACTGTAGTTCAGAATAAAATAATTCCATCTATGCATTGCAAAGTATAAGTAAACAATGCTGCTTCTGCTCTTTAGACAAATGCTGAAACTTAAAGGCTAATTTTTTGTAAAGTGATGACTTAAAAACTATTAAAGAGTGTTGTGCAAAAAAATTAAAAGCCAACTGAGAAAAGTTGTGAAAAAAATGTGTAGTTTTCAATGCATTAGCAATGAATACATTTGCACCCCTACCCGAGCACTGTTCTTTGGAAGATTACTTAAAGAATATTTTAAGGGTCTTTTCTGCATGAAAATAGTAAAAAAAATGACATTTGCCCTGTATTTCTGGTTGCTTCTTCATGGTAAAAACTGTTTCAATGCAGGGGAAGGGGGTTCTTTTTGCAATTAAGGTGACATGGAAGGGTAGTTTGGAAGTGGGGTTGTATGGGGTCTGCTGGGGTGCATTCATATTTCAATTCCCTCTCTGATAATATACTTTATAGAAAAATTCCATTCACCAAATCTTTATATGATTGATGAGAATTTAGAGTTCTTTGATGGTATGTTCAGCAATGGAAGAGGGTTTTAGTTGGCCAATCTAATGACTCTTTCATGCACAGTGATTCTAGTGTTTACTATTATCTCAGTTGCATGATATAACGTTGAAGGCATTTTTTTTTCAAGAAATTTGGAACACACCCTACCTCTCCCTTTCTTTAGCAGTGCTCAATTAATCACTAATTTAGGCTTGAAGGCATGGTCATGGTGTCATATTTTTGAAAACTCTTGACATTATGTCCATGGTGTCTTTGATAAAGACAATACTGCTCTTTTTTCTCCCTAATTTACAGGCAGTTATTATTTTATGTTTTCCTGTCCATAACAGTAGTTTTCATGTCATTTACATTACCTTAACTTATTAATGTCAAAAGTTTTCTTTCAATAGTGATGAGGTCTGTGAAAGATTCAATAGGTTGTTTGTGAGCCAATAGTGCAGTGGTTTTTACAGTTTGAGTGGTGAATTGACAAAACTTCTACTAGCATTCTATTTCCATTAGACATATGAATTAATCTGACTGTTATTACAATCATAAGAATCAGTACAAGTCTGTGAGCTACAACTTTGATCGTATTATGTACATACTGTTGGTACCACGTAAGTTAGCAATTAAATACATCACTCAGATTATGGCTCTTAAGTCCTTTGGTGGGATCAATCTCATCATCTTTGACTTTTAAACACCGTCTAGAATAGGTACCTATCAAATTTTCACTGAGTTTTAGCTATTCCCTTGAAGTACAGAATACTTCTCAAAGTATAAAAATTTAAAGGTAGCAAAGGAAGATTTCACAGTTTGGTTAAGAAGAATTTTACTACATAAAGGACCTCTGTATTCACAGAATCGTAATCCTAGCTCTTTTTTCCATTGCATCATCACATATTACATGATGATTTTCCATCATTTCGAGTATTTATTAAGATCACAGAGCACCTTCCTATTCTTGAGGTTGATAAGTCATTGCCATATTTGTTTACCTCATATTATAATTTGCGAAACTTCAATTTTGTCAAGTGTCAATTTTGGGGAACTCTCTTTTGAATTCATTTGAAAAATCACCTCCATGCCTGTACATTCTACTCAAATCCTTGGGTCTGAGAATTATCAGCTCCCATGCATCAGCTGGATCTGAAAGCCATAAACAAATAATAATATGAGGATTGGGTTGTTTTGATCGCTACAGTACTGGATTCTAACCTTAAGACCCCAGGTTTAAATCCTGGATAAGGCTGAGATTTAAACCACAGATTTTTAATTGGTGTAGAGGTAGAAGAGGGAGATTTCATTGGCTTGTTTGTAGGATATATTAGGAGGGGATTTGGCTGGTAGATTTTGTAAAAATGATACTGTTACCTACACTAAACAAGAGAGAGTGACAAAGGGTTGTGAAGATTACAGAATGATAAGCTCAATTTCTCATGCAACAGATTGTGTTTAGAATCATGTACAGATGAAAGAAAAGGAGAGCAAATGATTTTCTACCTGAGGATCAGTTTGGATTTCATAAGAGGAGGGCCACTTGGGATGCAATTGCAGTGATAACAATGTATACTATGGAATGGAAAAGAATGTAGAATATAATCAGTATACATATATCCATGTGCTTGGTTAATTTCAAAAAGACATTTGGCAGCGTGAGGTGGGAAAAGTTAATGGAAATATTGAGGATGATAGGAAGACAGAGGAGACAGACTGGTTCAGAGTTTATACATGGTACGGAAGTCACAAGTGAGAGTATCTGATGGAATCAGATTGGATATTAATACGGAGGGGGATTAGACAGGGCTGCCCATTATAACCAGTGCTTTTTAACATATTGGAAATTGTGAGAGTGTGTGGGATGAGCTTCAGTCAGGAGTAAAGATTGGAGGAAAATTGATTAAATTGGAGAGATCAGAGATGACCAAGCACTAGTCAGCCAGCCATCCCAAGCTCTGCAGAGCTTACAAAAAAATACTAGATGCTTTACAAAGACTGTGTAAAAAATAAAGAATGAAGATAAATCATAAGGAAACAAAAGTAATAAGATTTTCAATGGAGCAGGTGGGGCGATTAAGTTACCTAGGTAGTATGTTGGAGGGAAAAGAGTATGGCAGCATTTGAGTCAAAAGAGGAATTGCATTTGCAAAAGAAGCTTTTACGTGTAGGTGTGAACTAATGACAGGAGCAATGAGAAGGGAAGTAAAGAAAAGACTAGTGAAATGCCTAATATGGAGCATGGCCCTATATGGTACAGAAACATGGGTTTTAACAAAAGAAAATGAAAATAGATTTTAAAGCTGTAGAGATATGGGTATGGAGAGGTGGAGAAAGTATAAGGAAGGTCTGAAAGAGGGCAAATGATGAAGTGCTAGAGTTAGTAGGAGGGGAAAGGAAGTTGATTGAGAAAATTAGGAAATTACAGAAGGTGTGGATGGAGAAGGTAATAAAGGGTGAAAGTTTTTTTGAAGGAAATGATTGGGAAAAGGGAAGAATGTTGGGTACCGTGGTAAACGGAGGGGGAGAACAGATACTTAGTTTGGATAGAATGATGGGAGGTAAGAGGTATGATGGGCTGAAGAGGGAAAGCAAGTAAAATGCAAGAATCACGGGAAGAATTGAATGTCCATTCAAACCTATCTTCACTGGTAGAAAACTAATACTCATGCTAGATTCTCACTTGAATGCTGGGTGGAGAGCACTTCACGTTCTCTACTCCATCCTTCAAATGGGTAATTAACTTGGTGCCTTTAAGAGCAGGCTAATCCTAATGATGGGTTTCTCTCCACTATTCCTATACTTCCTGACTATTACCCATCTTTCCTAAATGGTGCAAGTAACCTTTGCTGTTCATCACCACCCACAAGTAACTTAAGCTACTCAAAAATTAATTAGAAAACAACTTTTTTATTTTCAGCTTTCATTTCTCTCAGCTCTTCCATCCCTGCTGACATGGATATCCAGTATTATATGCGGTGTTCTTTCTCAGGGACTGAGAAAGAAAAATTATGTAACTCATATTGCAGCTTACAAAATTTTTAATGGAATAGGTAATTTTTTTCTATATATGACTTATTTGTCACATTTATTCATTGACTGAATGAAATAAGAACTATATAAATCTGAAATCTGGGGAGAACTTGCATTGACCACACCTAAGTAAATGATTATGCTAAAACAATATGGAAGTAAAAAGAAAAATGAATATCTTAAGTGATTTAATTCTTGAATGGAAATCATTTCAGCTGCATTGGGGCCTACTGCATGTTTGATAGCTGTGACACAAGTTGGATATGATCCTCAAATCATAATTGTTTTTCTTGCATTAAGTGGTCTGACTGCAGGAGCTTTCTTTGGTGGATCATATGTCAACCACATTGATTTGGCAGTTAACTATACTGGTATTACCTCTGGCATACTACACACAGTCCTCAACTCTTCTGGAATTTTAACTCCATTGGCTATTGCTGCAATAGTTGCAGGAGAGGTAAGATTATATTTACCGATCTACTATTAAAGGGAACATTGTTTACAATGTGCCCTTGGAAACAATAAGCTAAAGTTAATTTGAAGCTAGTGTGCTGGGGACTTAATACTTAACCGTCTTAGTGCCAGAGGCCGATATATTGGCTTTTGCTCCACGGGTGAAAAGTGATGCATGAACCGATATACCTATAGGTGTATCAGCTCATACATGATACATATATCAACTCGAGGAGCAAATTAATGTTAATACATTTACAATTACATTTATCCTTTATACAATGTATTAGAATACCATGAACAACAATTAATCCATTTTTAGTTAAATAAAAAACATTACATTCATATCTAAAAAGTAACTGCATATTGTTAATATTTTTCACAAGGAGTTACAAAACTCTCAAATCAATACTGGCACTTTTAGCTAGTACCATCAAAATTTGGTGGCACTAAGAGGGTTACTGAAAAAATTATAGTACTTTGTTATATCACTATTAAAAAACTAATAGCATGATTCCTTTCAATTTTCTTGCAGCAAACAATGTCAAGATGGGGAATAGTATTCTACTTAGGAGCTGGAATATCAGCTGGAACTTATCTGCTTTATTTGGTATTTGGATCTGTAGAGGAAAGACCATGGAATAATTTACAAGCATAAAATATGTATACAGAAAAAGAGCAAGGACATGGTACGATCTCGAGGTTGATACATATATTTAAAGTATGGCCATCAAAGGCATGAGATAAAATTTGTATCCAAGGAGAAATGATCCACGCACATCACGATTAAAGGAAACGAAAATTTTTACTTTGAAAGAATGACCTCAGATAAATTCATTTTTATAAAAAGAAAGAAAGTTAAAAAATAAAGATTTAATGTGGGAACTAAACAAGATACATAGGAAAGCAGCGCATTTTGAAACAAACTCCTACAAACGTACAGATAGAGTTATAGGGAAGCAGCGCATTTTGAAACAAATTCAAGTACTAACGTACAGAAAGTGCTACTCAGCTGGTGGATGAGCTTGGTTGGGAAACCCAAAAGCAGTGGCTCCCAACCAGTGTGCCATGGCACTTTCAGGTACCTGGAAAACAGCTAGGCATGCCGCAAGATTACTGCAGGAAAACAAAAAATTTTAAGGACCAAATTCTGAATTTTACTCTCACACCCAACAGATGATGAAAGAAGTGGAAGCATTTCTTCCACCTTAAGGATTAATTACTGAAATTGCCAATTATCCTTGGTAATGGAGAAGGGAGCCCAATTGGATACATAAAAAATGTAAATGAATGTAACCTCTGACAGTTGGGAGCCGCCAACATTAAAGGTTGTGAATCACTGCCCTACAGACTAGGTTCACAGGATTATAGTTACTAGAAAAATTCTAATCTCACAAATTCAAATCTGACACTTTGGACATATTTCTAACCCAATGCTACATCAGCGGGATAATAATACCTTTATTTTCCCAGAGATCTGATACATTAATATGTAAAATAGGGATTGTCATATTCATACAACATATTCACAAATATTATTCAAAATTAAATGTTTTAATCAGTGAGGCATTCTTCATTGGAATAGAACAAATTATTTCAAAAAATCTTTTCAATTTTTATTTAAATCATTGATATTTTTCATCTCTTTTACATGTTGGCAAATTATTGTATTTATATTAAGTAATTTATGTTGAATGGACATGATACAAATTAAGAAAACTCAACCGTCAGACTAAGCGATACATGACCTTGTTTTACCCACGCACAATAAATGACTAAAACCCAAACAAGGCATAATTCTTTCAAACATGTAATACACCATACTAGGATGAATGATGGAGTGTTATAATTGAAAGGAGAGGAAAAAAATTCAATTGGTGAAATTAGGAGAAGACAAAAAGTGTGGATGGAGAAAGTAATTAAGGGACATGGTGTTTTGAAGGACATGCTTGTGGGAAGAATGTTGGGTAAGCGGGGTAGGAGGAGAAAAACAGGTAGTCTGGATAGAATGATGAGGTATGAGAGGCTGAAGAGGGACATTATTTGAAATGTAGGGGTGTGGGAAGGATTAAATGTCCACCTTCACCAGAAGATAACTAATAATAATAACTACCACACTACATTATTACCATTATTACCACACTACAGTTTCTTAAGATGAATCTTGTGAACAGTGCTCCAGTCCTAAGAGATTCCCTACCAAGACCTTCCAGTAGTGAATATACACTTACTGTACATTCATGGGAATTTGTTGCCATAGATGCTGCTTTCCTTAGTACCTTATCTGATTCCCAAGTTAAATCTTAATTAATTTTTTCCACTTCCTGCATTCGATGTACTACTTGCTTCTTCACACTTATGAGCAATGTGCACTTTAGGCATTGGAGCAGTGAGAAATATGAAAGCACCATGGGGATTTAAAAAAATTTGTAAATTGTGACTCTACCAGTTCCAGTTGACAAAGTATTTCACCAGTACTCATTAAAAAGTTACAGATACTCTCTACGGGGCAAGGGCCTAGCCACGTTGATACACCGGTTCCGTCAGATCACCGAAGTTAAGCAACGTTGGGCCCGGACGGAGGTTGGATGGGTGTCCCCCTTCCATACTTCTACCGTGGTGTTCTTGTCCCCTGTCTGCAAGTGGCGGCAGGTTAAATGTGGGTTGGCACAATGGATCTAAAGAGGTCTAAGTGCCAGGGGGGCTCCAAAAGGCCTCCGCCCACCCCTCCAATTTACATTTTATTTTACAGATACTCTCAAGAGGAAATTTCATAGTGCTCTAGCATGGAATTGATTTCTTAGAATTTTTTTTAAATTATGAGACACAATTGAATCATTGCAGCCGTATGGAAAAATGTGTTATTATCAGCTTCTCAAACAATGATGTCATGTGAAATAACCAATCCAGAATATAAATTACCACAAGAGAATTTAAAACACTATACCACTAAGATTGGGTCCATAGGAGACTTTATATTATGCTGTATTTAGTTGGTTTCCCAGAAGCTTATGATTCAACGAACTACAAATTGTTAAAAAAAACTGTCGGTAAAAAAACTGTCTCTTAAAACTGTTTGGTGGGCTCGAAGACCAGGAGCGGCCTACTGTGTTAATCCCCCCCCCCCACTTTGCCACTGTGCCTTCGTCGGGCAAGGCCGAAAGCTGGCGGCCTCTCATCCTGCAGGACAGCGCCCTTTTCCTCCCCCCCCCCCACATATGGCCTCTCTTGAACTTGAAGGTGTACGTTCTGCCTTGGTACTCCTCAACGGCCAGGGTTTCCCAGTTCTATGTGTGGTTTTTCCAACTCCCACCCCTAGCACCATTTCTCCCTCCTCTCCCCCCTCTTTCCGTTGTTACCCTTGGTTTAGGCCCTCTTCCCCTCCTCTTTCCTCACTCCTTTTTCCCCTGGTCCCTCCCCTCATTTGTATATATACTGGACTTTGTTGAAATTTGGTCACCTGATGATGATGTATCACATCGAAACAGGTCGTAGTAAAGATTTCTTCGTGGAAAATTGCCAATTGTATTTAACTACAAACTGATTACAGAATTTAAGGTTGGCGGCAATAAAACACATAAAAGAAAAGTAACAATATTGTACAAAACATTTTAATAGTTAAAGTGCATAACAAATACTACTTCATCCCCTACTGTGATGACACCACATAACTTTACAGAAGAGCATGAATTACACATAACGTGTTGCTAGGGCTAGTAACTTTGTATAGTCAGCACCCTTTGAAAGTGTTTTTTCCTTCAAAATTGTTCTTAAAATAGTTGGAATTGGAACATGTATCCTGGTGCCTAATGGAGTTCCATTATCATCAATAAGCACAAGATTATTACTATCAAACTTGGGAATTAGGGCTTTCTGTTTCTGCTTCACTCCCACAATGATTCCTTTCTTTTTTTGTCCTCTGATGGCAACAAGCACCTTATCTCCTACACAAATAAGCAAATTGAGTTTTAATGGTGTAACAATGAGTAATGCCTTCATTTCATTAACATACAGTGAAACATCTCATGGCTCAAAAGACACTAACATTAACTTAAGCATCACTATTTTTAAAATTCCAGCCAAATAACTGAAATGGTTAAAATACATCACAGGCAATGACTGAATACAAGGGCACTAAATTACTTGAAATATCTTACCAATAGTACCAACACCCTTTTTATTATAAATATGTATACACCTAGGTGGTTTTCCTTCAGCCATAGCCAACTTTCCTATTTCACTATTATCAACCACTCTTAATCGAGTTAATTTAATGATGTGTTGGTGAACAACTGATGTAGAAATGGAACTGTGGTTGTTAGCCACCATTGGAGGCAATGCCAGTAGGCGACGTAGTGAGCTGCACAACATTTTACTGAAATGATAGAAAGAGCACTGGAATATAAAATAGATCCATTACCATTAGGTAGAGATGCCTAAAATCATCCAACAATATTTTTATTAAAGCTAATTAAAAAGTCTAGTTGGTATATTTGGCATGGTAACATAATTTATCAAAAGATACTGAAATGGAATATATGTCCATGTGGAGCAATTCTCAGGTAAAAATAAAAGGTAAGTTGAGGGTAGGAAAATTACACGATGGGCGGTAGACTGATGGTAGTGCTACCCACGGCTTACCCTCGAGGGGTGGTAGGGGAAGGGTAATTTAGAACATCCGAGGGTAGAGGAAGGGTAGAGGTGGTGTAGGAAGTGGAAGGGAAGCAATCATGCCCGTGGAGTTTATGGGAAGGGTAGGACGTCCATATACCTTGCACTCCCCAGGGTAGGGTGGCAATATGCCTTGAAATCTGTTTCTCTAGTATATTTACTTGATATTTAGCATATTGATACTCCGGCAAAAATATTGCAGAGGGAAGTGTACACGAACCATTAACAAAGAGAATCAGAATGTGAATGAACCGTAACTAAGCATGTATGAAGCGAAATAAACCCTAAAATGCAACAAGGAAGCATACAAGTTGAGGAGGCTGGAACAGTTCATAAAGTGGACAGAAGCATTCACAAGCTGTACACAAAAATGTTGACTAGAGCATACAATTAACCAGAGGAGCTGTACCCTTGTAGCCAAACAAATTAGCTATCACAAAAAAATCACCCTACTTGATGGGGTGCACCTAGCACCAAAATTTAAAAATATGATGATTATAACCAGTACACGTTAATTTATACTCGAGCAAGCCATACTCCTTATTCACATAGTTCGTTACATGCCTATAACCTGGTCCTAAGTGTCCTATCCACCTACACTGATCGACCTGATAGCCTACCGCTTTCGACAACGACTGGTTAACACTTTTCTGTTAACAACCAGAGGGGAGGCCATATGCCATACAACTGCAGGCAGGCATTTAGTCGCTTATGATAATTAACTTTACTAGGATACTGACACGGATATTTGCAGCCTTAAAACGTTTCCCCAATTACCATTTTGTGGATAAAAATAAGCATGACCGTTACGAATATACATCACTGATATTCTTTCAACTCCAGGAGAGATAAATAAGATTCCTCAATTCAATCTGAATCGAATGGTTTTCATAAGGTAAGCGGCAAGTTAGCTGCATGTGCTCAAGCAAGGGTAACGCTACATCTACCTTACACTCCACGGTGGGTAGGGTGGAGGTAAGCGGGAGTTAGCTGTGATGACGCCAGGTAGTGTAGATGGGAGGTATGCCAACCCTCCTTTTACCCTCTATGGAGTGTAAAGGGTGGGTAGCCACACTCCACAGGGTGTACAACCATCCCTCTACACTCCACCTACCCATCACGGAGGAGATTATATTTGCCAGGGTTGGTGAGGCCTTGGGTAGCAGTATCTTAAGTTATCCAGTATTCTGGATACCTATGCAAAATATGATTACAGTCCTTTAAATTCAAACAAAATATAAACTAAAATTGACCCTGGAATAATGCATATGAAGATTACTGCATGGATAGGGAACTTCATTTCATATATGACACCATTCTGGCTTGTTAATGTTGCTTACAGGAAGAATGTAAAAGATGAGAATGAAAACTCTACATGACTATTACTCTACAAGAGGAAGGTAATACATCATCCTAAGCATTGGTCGAGATCAAATGTTCCTGAATATTTCATTATCTCTAGTTTGTTTGGAATGCAATATATTTCACAGATAATGAGTATTAATAATAATAATATTTATTGGTCACTGTTGATATGTACATACACGCATATATAGGACCCGTCAATTGCACATGAGACAAAACATTCGAATAATTTTAACCATATAGAAAAGTAGCACAGACAAAACCCAAAACAATTAAATATTAAATTGAGTTACCTTAACAACTAGCCCGAGGGAAAGGAAAAGGGGGTGGGAGAAAGCTAAGTATCACGGCTTTCCATGAGAATAAGCCTTGGATAGCCCGTCTCTCTCTCCTCCCATTTATGTCAGCAGGAGGAGCAGCATATGTAGGTAATAGCAGTGAGGAATTATATACAAATCTACCAATTCCTAATAAATGTGGATATCGCCTATGCGCTGAAACCGGTAATACCGTAATAAATATGGTGAAAATTACAGTTTGTACATATTCATGGCTTTCACGAAGTTGAACCTGAAACCTTCGAGTCGACCAATATTTGTGGGATATTACTAAACATATAGACTCGTTCCATAAGCTTGGCAATAATGTGAAGTACAATATTTTACCAAATAATATGATTATGTAGGAGTAGAAGCCACAAAGTACACGGTACTTCAACACACTACTAAACGATATTACTTAAGGAGCTAACATATGCAGCCTCTGCTCACAAAATGTCGCAAACATAAGGTGATATAAAGAAAAAAACAGCAGGAATGACTCACTTAACCACTTTTCAACATAAAGAATTAACGAGAAAAACGATGTAATGGTAGAAATGGTACCTTAAAAAATGAAACAGCTGCCTGATTTCGCACGATACACACGCAACCTTCTGCCAATTGCAACTGTTTGAAATCACAGTAATGCATTTGTAACATTGTGTTTGTCGTCAAGAGTAAGGTACATTAAGTTAGTATATGGAATATCCTTAACGAGCAGTTATAGTGAACGAGTTATTAAATGAAATATTGGAGATTAGTGCCATAGTCCCATTGTGAGAAAAGAATAAAAAACTTACCTCCGCAGCTAAATATAAATTTCACTGTCACCAAAAGGTGATCATAGGGTATGCTCCTCCTCAAATACTAGACTAGAAATGATACAAATACTTGGACAATTGTATCTTAAAATTACGCCCGTAAATACATATCATTAATCATTTGTTTATTGTTTTTCACGGATGTTTTGTTTTCGAACATGTGAAGGCGGGCAACCATGAACAGTCGTGCGGGCAACACTGGCTTGTTCAATAGACTCATTAGACGTCGATGAAACTTTTGACCTTTGTGTGCTTAGATCTTAACTTTTACATAAGTACTAATGAATATTGTGAAACTATGCAGCAATGGAGAAGAGGTCAAAGTGTAGTTCTTCATTTCTCAGGTAACTATGCATATTGACACTCGGAAGCCTGCACGGGTCAATTTAACCCAAATATTCAATGTAAAGAAATTTAGGTGCAGTGGTATGATATTCCGCGACTGTTAATGATATGAGGTACCTACAATATTCTTACCCTGCGTGTGCATGGTATGCCTCAATTAAAAATATAGCAGTAAAGGCCCGCTTAGATCAATTTGACCCAAATTCTCCCACAGTTTTACGTATTGGTTTTGAATATTAGGGTATACTGACATTGTTTTTCGCATATTATTACCTAAAGGTGACAATTTTTTCTCTAGATGACTGCTTACGTTGCCGTTCGAGAGGAACAGGGGAGGGAATGAGCGGGAGTTGTGGGTTTGATGAGAGATCGTTACGTCAAAAAGTACATGGTATTAGCCCACATGGACTTCGAGACCGGCATGTAAGTTCCTGCATATCGATTGATTCTTTTTTTCATCAAGCTTGTTAAAAAATTGACAGTTTCAGGGGTAACTTGATGGAAATTCATCTTTCACAAGGAAGAAAAAACTTTGTATTTCCACATAAAAACTTTTTGATGAAGACACGACCGTCTCATCCGCTAGGGCATGTGGAAATATAAAGTTTTTTCTTCCTTGTGATCAAGCTTTTTGCTATATATCCCCTATCTTGTCACTTCGTTGTCGTTGTCTATCGAATTCCTTTCCTTAATTGATGAAAAAACTTAAGGACAGCTGGTTGGAATTAAATATTCTTTGTATTTCAACTTTTAATAATAAAATCTGACAATTACAACAACCGTTCTTCATAAGAAACATATCATTGGTTGGTTTCATCAACCCATCAGCTAATTGGTTTGCAGTTGAATAAATTCCAACTAAACTAAAACTTCCTCCACACTATGTTTTACAAAATTATATTTTACTTATATATATTTCATTCTGTTTTGGTGAGGATGATTTATAGCTTTAATGGTTGTCTTCAAACATGGTTACATTCTCTAATATTAAAAGCCTTCAACAATTTGACTAGATCCAAAAAGCCTCAGCTATTGATCCTCACAAAGACACTCAGTTTTGGTTGAGTTTTAAGTGGCAGTTGCCTTCTTCTTGGATTTATGCACCACAGTATTGTTATAGATTTTATACAAGTATTTGTCTTATCTTTCACAATTTTCTTGATGTGAGGGGATTTAATCACAACTCAGGGGCCATGCTGTTCAGTTCTCTTCACTTTATTCCAGACTCAAAAATGGATACAAAGCAAAAGACAGGCTCCTAGAAGAAAACAATAAACAGTGCTGACAACACATAATGGCTTAGGGATACCACAGTATCCCGTTGTAGATTTCCTATCTATATCCCTTGCCCAGTCTGCATCTGCAAATCCAATCGAAGAGGTATTTAGGGTATCCTTAGTATGAAGAAGTGGCAATTCCACTGTTGACTTCCTTGTACCAAATGTCTTTTAACGTTCTGTGATAGTTGTAAACTAGGTTTGTCCTAGTTTACAACTATGAATACTGTTGCCTAATATAGCGAGAACTCAAAATAACTTGACTAGTGATATCTTGGGAACCATCTTGTTTCATTCTATTGAGGTGGCACTGACATGGCTTATTTTTTATGGCCGTATGCTTTTTTCAGCTTACAGATGAGAATGTTAATACAATGACTACTGCTTGTATGGTAATTGTAAATGTCAATACTCTTGTTACAATTGACAGTTGATTGAAGTAAAACAAGTTCCAACTAGTGCTACTTGAATGAGGCACTAATAATTTATTTTTGTGTGTGAATGCAGGATGTCAAGCTCAAGAAAGAGCAATGTCTATAATACAATATTATTGTATTGTATAAAAGATATTCTTCAAATACATCATAAAAATAGCTCATGCTTAGCAACTTGTTTTGCTTCAATTTTATTTACCAAGAATTCACTGCTTTAGAGTATAGTTGGGGTATAGTTGACTGACGTTAATTCAGATTTAGGTCATTAGTGTTGTAGCATTGGTGGATATAGATGTTATTGCTTTGGTTATTGTTTCCATTTTTACTTGATCTTTATATTTCATTTTCTTTGACATGATAAATGTTAGGTACACTGCTGCATTGAGCTTTGCATTATCTACTTGTCTGTGCGACATCCCTTCCTACACATTGTATGTAATCTTTGTACACAGTAATTAGATTAAATTAATATAATGTACCTTCTGAAAAATCAGTATTGTATGAGTTGTTTCTACATGGATGTTATTAAATAGCAACATGATGTCTTGTTAATTTCAGAGCACACCCACAGAGCATGTAGAGGGACTGCCTGCTACCGCCTGGGAGGGACCATTCCACACAATGTTTGTGAGGCCTTCTGGACTTCCTACTACAGCCCTGGACTGACTGGATCCATTCATCTGCCTGAAATGATCTCTTCTGCTGTTTGAAGTCAGGGGACATGCAAGATGGAGTCTTTTGGAGTTGAAGTTCAATCATTCCGTGCTGATCATTGATGGATGGATAGATACACAGCTGTGTGGCTCAAGCATGGTAAGAGTACCATTCTCTATACTTGGACTTGCATCAATGTTGGATCCTAAGAGTACAGTGGAATCCCGGTATAACGAGTGCTCATAATCCCTCGGAAATCACTCGCTAAATCGAGCGCTCGTTATATCCGAAGGTGTTGAAAATACCCACCTGATTCTCATAGTCGTTCGTATTTACAGTTTTTCTTTTGTTTCCGTGGTATTTGACGAAGGTAAACAGCAAAAAAGTCATTCCAGGCACAATCTGGTAGAATATCAACATATTTCATGAAAGAAACAGGACATTTTCCATTATATAAAATATTAATTCCCCTAGTTTCGATGTTTTTCTTCCAGTTCTTCTATTTTTTGATCGCCGAAGAAAGCTGTAAAGACAGCGTAACTAGTCGGAATTAAAATATTAGGTATACTGTGGACGTTTTTGGATAATTTTGCGAATGTCATGACGATAATATCAGCTTTGTCGAGTTTTCGAATGTTAGCCGGTACGTCCATCGTGATATTTATCGTGATAATATATAGTGATATTTTATCGGGGCGCGATATCATGATATTTTATCGCGATGTTTATCGTGATAGTTATCGCGATACCTACTTATAGCGATATTTATCGCACCCCGATATCTTATCGCGCCCCGATATCTTATCGCGCCCCGACATCTATCGTGCTTCGACATCTTATCGTGCCCCGACATCTTATCGCGCCCCGACGTCTTATCGTGCCCCGACATCTTATCGTGCCCCGACATCTTATCGCGCCCCGACATCTTATCGCGCCTCGACATTTTATCGTGCCCCGACATCTTATCGCGCCCCGATATCGTACCGTGCCCCGATATGTTATCGGGGCACGATAAGACGATGTTTATCGTCACGCTGAGTTATCGTTATCGCCACCTTATGATATGCTAAAATTACCGTATCCCGATACAGTGGCGGATTCAGGGGGGGGTCACAGGGGTCATGACCCCCCCCCCCAAATTTTCACAAAAATTTCAATTTTTATTAGTTTAGTAGTTTTTGTATCCTTGTAAAGGATTAAAGGGAGTGTCTATGCAAATGCATGGCTACAAGTCCCAAACGTGAGAGAAGTATGAGTTGCATTTATCGTAGAGCGTAGCACTTCCTACTGTAAAAAACAAGTTCAAAAATAAAATAAGCTGTGTCCCAACTCGTTAGGCATTAGGGAGCATGGATTTGGGTGCCTAAAATTTATCTGGCTAACCCAAAAGGGAGCATAAATTAGGACATCCTTACGCAGGTATTGCCATCTGCTGGGATCGAAACCGATGAAAAACAAGAGAATATGAAAGGGATGACAAATGATGTACAAAATCGTATACAATCCATATTGTTAACTTTCTCATGCTACAGTGTATAGACAGAATTTAATTTGAGTTTAGGGTACCGTAGATTAGGATCTTGTCATATTTTCCGTAATTTAGGTAATACATTAATGTATTACCTAAATTACGGAATAAATTTATTTTACTGTGGAACAATTCGGCCTTCTCCTACTTCTGAATGAATCTCCCCGTCATGTCACTACTCCCTATACCGATATTTTATTGTGATAAACGAATCAACATGACTTATTTTAAAAATATCAACAAAATTTCAGCCAAAATACTTTCACTCGTTGGTAGCCATCTTCATCGAGTCCACTGCTCTCGCTTTGAATCGTGGGAAAAGGATGCACTCGTCGATGCCCAAATCTGGCGGCTGAAAAAGGTACCTAATTCCGCTCCCTTATGATGCCTAACGAGTTGGGACACCCTCCAGGATGGCGTCCTCCCTAAATTCTGGGATGGTACCTATCTGGTGAATTGGGACACAGCTATAGAGCCCGCATAGTCGGAAGTGCCTCAGTGCTTTCGGCAATGTTTGGCAGTTTCCGATGTCTCGTGATAAGCTCGTGGAGCTCGACTGACAGACAAGTGAGTCTTCACCTACCCTTGAATAGTAGCAATAGCCAATATCTGATATAATATGGAATAGCAGGGTCGCACCAGGCGCGTAGCCAGGAGGGTTAAACCCCCCCTGAAATTTTTCATCGGCGAGGAAAAAGAGAAAATAAGGGAGGATAAGAGGAAGGCTATACGACCCAAGCAGCATCGTATGGCAGTTATTCGTCGGCCCAATGTCATTTTGACGTCACCAATGTCGTTTTAACATCGGCTGATAATTACGATATACAAATGTATACAAATGATACCTTTCTCCGATGTAAAATTGATATCGTTGATCGTATCTTAAATTAATATTTAATAGATATCGTTTTCCGATGCAAAGATGATGTCAGCTGAGCTGAGTATTAAATGGCATAAAAATGATCATATTTTTCTGGTGCTGGATTTTATAATCTTGAGTAGTCACATTTTTTCCCCCGACGTCAGAGAAAAGAAAGCCAAACATTTGTGATTGGTCAGAACATCAGAAACCATTTGGAGGCCTACTTATAGAATAATAAATATGGCTTTTTAAGGATTCGATAACACAGAAAGAAAAAAAACACGAGCCTGCGTTATCATGTTTCGCTTCCACTCCATATCGCTTGAATCATCAGAATTAGTAAGGATTCGATGTTTGCTTACAAATTGCCGTTCACGCAGCAGGCTTGGAATATCCTACATTTACCGCCAAGAGCAGCTTTAGCGCCGGATGGGGTTCACCTTTGGTCGTGACTTCTTTGACGCCCTTTCTCCCTTCCATTGCCATCCTTGATGGACCGCGAGGGCTCAATCTCTAGTTCCTTGAACATCAGTAAAATTGCCATGCGAATCAGGGATCCTGGGTAGCGTAATGGTCTGAGCAGCCAAAGGTCCGTGGTTCCATTCCCGGTCCAGGTGCATTTTTTCGCATGGCAATTAATGTGAACCCCCCACATTGGGTTATAACTCCAATAACTTCAACAGAAAACGAGTTTGAAATATTTTATTACAATGATAACGCTTAAAGTTACGTATCTTTCAGTAAGGGAAGTTCGGTTACGAGTAAAGTAAGTGGCTTATTACTATCATAAAAGCTTAAAATTACCCATTTCTTAATTAAGAGAGTTGGGTCAGGGTTAAATTGCGGTGTTCTCAATGTGAACGATCTTAGATCGAAACTACCTCTCGCAATTTCTTTTTCCATCGCAGTTTTATTGTACGACCATCCCCTATTATAAATATTTGTAACATGTTTATCCAGGATGCATTTTAGCTATCTTACTTATTAAATCATCCCAATATCATGTTAATGAAAAATCAGTCCATGGTAATATCAAACATACGTCGGCCCAATATCTTTTTTATGCCACTGTATAGTGGTGACTTATGTCTTTTTATCACCAAATTAATATCGGCCCAATATCGTCAGCAAATGTCATTTTTATAATGGCAAATGTTATCACTTTTGACATTTGCAGATATCGGTAGCCAATATCAGATTGACCAATAAGTGATATTATGTGACGGTGTAAAAATGATATTGGGCCGATAGGATGATGCTGCGTGGGGAAGGCTACGTTGTTGCAGAAACCGTGGACTCCTCCTTTAGACGACCAGTTCCCTCATAACGAAGTAATGAAGAAAGGAAAGTCTACAAAAAATATGCACAGAGATCACATCTTGACAAGTTCCACTGGCTTGTGCTGTCTCGTAAATACAGGGGGCTGTACTGTAAATATTGTGTACTTTTTCATCTGGCTTATGAAAGAAAAGTCCACCACAACGTGACTCCACTTAGGAAATTAGTTAAAGAACCCCTTAAAAGGTTTGATAATCTCTTAGGAGAAAAAGGTGACCTCACCACTCACGAGGAAAACCGATTCCATGCATCTGCAGTTGACAATGGAAAAGACTTTTAACTAACATACAATGAACCATCATTAGAAATAAAAAACCGACAAAGGGGATCGAGTTGGTGTGCTGGCTAGAGTACTGGCCTCCCATCTCGAGGGCCCGGGTTCGATTCCTGGCAGTGGCAGATTTTTCAGTGGAAAACCGGTCCCCACTTGAGTGCCTAGTGGAGGGCATTTCAAGTCCAGTACTCCGTCCGTTGGATGGGACGTTAAACCGTGGTCCACTTGGCGCCTTTCGTTAAGAGTATGCTAATGCCGACACCGGGTTTCTCTCCACCTTTCCTCCGTTTTCTGAAAACTCCTACTATTACACAATTACCAACTAAATGGCGCAAATGACCTCAGCTGTCGGTTTTTATTAACATTTTTGTATGCAATTATTTTCTAGATTTTCCCACTTTCGTAATTGGAAAAAACTGATCATGAGTTGGCTTTCTATAAATTCTTTTGTTTCATGATACTGATGATTCTGTATAGCAATATTAGCACCCAAATCAAACTTTTTAGTAAGCCCCTAATTAAACAGATAGTTTTTAACTTTTATGTATGTGCTTATCATCACTGTAAATCTTTTCCAATGAAATTTTTTCACATTTTCTGTTGTATGAAACATTAATATTTCATAATTATTTTACACTTCAAGTTGGTTTTTATTTCTTCTCCATTGTTAAACTTCTTAAATGTCTAAAATTGTTCAATTTCATCTGTTGTTAAGAATATAAATGAAATTTTAGGCTCCAAAATGCGTAAAAAATGGGTTTTTTAAAAAATGTACACGGGACAACGCCCCTCTCTCCCCGGGGGGGGGGGGGGGGGGGGGGGGGGGGGAGGGGGGTTCTCCCCGGACCCAGGTCATGACCCCCCCCCCAAATTTGATGCTGAATCCGCCCCTGTCCCGATATTGAATTATCAATATCGCCCATGCCTAGACCTAACTCCCTCTCCTACTCTCATCTTGCTCGTTGTCTGCCCACTCCCCTCCCACTGATGACTGGGCCTAACAAAAGAAGAACGTAAAATCGGAGTGTGCAGAGCGTACTGAAGGCCGTAAATCGTTCATGTTTGGACATAACTGGCTTTAGGTGTTGTAGATATGGCACTCACCTTGTATTTTTAGTTTAATTAGCAGATAATACAAAACCCAATAGTTTATTTTTGCTAGGCGGTGCATCGCCCTCGAGAGATATCTGTCGTAATACCGAGCGTATACCGTGGAAGGAACTTTTTAGCCTCGCTATATCCGCTTTATTTTACATGTAAAACATAGGCCTTTTGGCGGTACAAAGACAATCACTCGCTATAACGCGATTCTCGCAATAAGCCGTACTCACTATACCGGGCTTCTACTGTATATTGTCACCGTCAAAATACTAGAGACCTAGACTCTTATGTGTTGCTCAATAGCAATAGGTACGTTCGGATTCAAAATTAATTCAACAAATTGAGCTGTGCCACTTTCGCTGCATTTCAGAATTAAGTTGTTATCTGTTCAACAGTTTCCATGACCATTCCCTATCCATATATTAATGATGAAAATGCATAGGCAATGTCTTTTACTGGGTGTAGAATAAAATTTTTAATGCGTTTTATCAATTGGCAAGATGTATTGGAAAGAATATTCCTTCACTCATGTGCATGGAACAACTTTTCCACAGGAATTATTACCAGAGTTGTCCAGTTACCAGCTGTCTTTTGCTCTTCAAGTCTTTGATTGTGATAATAGCAATTGCATTAACCTTGTTTTAATTGTGGTGGATACTTCTCTTAACTGCTTTTAAGGGAGACATAAATCCACAACTCGAAGTACTGATGCAAAGGAGGGATATGAAAAATGTATAGATATAATACAGGGATATTTTTTTGTATAACCATGGCCATGGTGGTTAAGGTAGGTCATTCAAAGTAGTGCAAAGTATGGGATCGATTCTGTTGAATGTCATTTTTTCCCTCTGTGGACTACTTCTAACAATTGTTCTCTATTACGTTATTTTATGATGAGCATTCAAAAATTAATTTTTGTCCTTTTTCCCTATTTATCTGACCCATATAGATCGTGAGTATTTTCTTTTAAATATAAGCATGAAAAATTATTTCATAAATACCTACCCCTGCCAAAATTATCAAGAATCTTTCCTGCCCCATGTTTTTTAAATCAATATTTAAAAAATTTGAAGGTATAATTCCTCAGGTAATACTCAGGGTACTCTTACATCAATAATTAATTTTCCAATTAATCAAGGACTCTCTCTAATTATTTTGTGAAAATGCAGAATGAATGCAAGATGAATAACCCACCATACCTATGAAAAATGCAGCAGCAGCTTTATGTCACGACTTGGTAGATTTTTTCTTTTGCTATTACTGTTATGTGCCTTACAGACATTCAGGAGAGAACAGCAGAGGTAGTGAAGTATTTTTGAGAATATAGGCATGAGGAAGAATAGTAACACTAGGTTTTTTGCGATTGCAATTGTAAGGGCTCCGCTTAAATACAAGACTTGGTCCGGAGAAGGCACGGTAAGGGAACAAGTCGGGCGTTCTGTTTTAACGCTTTTATTTACACCTCAGTTACATGTTGGCCATAGGCCGCCCAGAGAGAGACTCCCCGAGTCTCTCCTGCCCTCATGCCGTGCCCGACGCCCGCGTCACCCCGTGACCCCCTCGAGGGCTTCCTATTGGCCGGCAATGGCAATAGTTTTCCATGCTAACTGTGCGACTTCCCATGAGGTGAGATCCCACAGCAAGGATTCGCAAGGTGTTATAGGAGTCACGCCTGAATGTGACTCCACATCCGGGGGCTACCATTACCGCCGCAACCAACACCGGGGCGACGCGAGCATCGACCGTGCGTGCTTACACAATTAAAAATAATCACCTATTCTGCTTGGCTGACTACAAATTCTGATGAATATTTTATTAAAAGAAAGAAGCATAATTTGGTCAGGAATAAAAAGTTATTTGGTCATTAATTTTCATAGAACAAGTATAAAATTTCTTGAAATCTCGGCATCTTATTCATCTGAGCATTGTTTGCATTATAGCCTTTACTATACTTGCTAGTGAGGAGTTTATGGTGTGGGAATAATGACATGCAACTAAACTACACTACACTAAGTTTATTGTTGCACCAAATACAACAAGGATCACTAGAGCAACAATCGCGATAGAACACAGTTGCAGGGATGTATCGCACAGTGCTGAGTGGGTAGCAGCACAGAGGCATCTGGGCGAGCGAGCTGGCCAAGTCGAACTCTCCATCGGCGGTCGGGCAATGGGGGTACCATGTCCGAACCTTCCAGAGCTTGCTGGCAGAAGGTATGGGAAGTCGCGAGGAGTGAGTTGAACCATCCACTCATGGAGGAGGTGCCGAGCATGGTGGTAGGGGAAGCGGCGCCAGGCACGCTGCCTATGCGTGGAGTGGCTCAGCATAGTGGAGGGGGAACTCATGAGTGCGCGGGAAGTTTCCAGAATCAAATGTGGGGGGAGAGGCCGCCACACTAGTTATCACAGATCGTGTCCACTTGTGGTTTAACGAGAAATCAGCATACCAACACAGTGTACTGCCCTTCTACTGCCATACTGCCTTCTTTTTAGAAGCTTCTTAATTTTGTGATAGGCTGAATCATATTCATCTGTTATTTCATGCTAATTAACCGTTGTCTCCAGAACAGGAAAGAAAATTTCACTTCTCATGGGAAAATATGTTCCAGTGAAAGAAGCATGTCATTTCTGCTGATCTATGGATCTATGGTTATCCTGCACAAAAACTATGTCCTCTCCCTCAGGCATGATCTTGGATATATATGGCAGCAAATGTGTCCTTAAATACTCACATAATCCTGGGATTTCATTCTTCTCAGTGTTTTGACCAAAGGCCCCAGCCCAGCCGCAGACATCCCCAAAAGCTCAGACTTATTTGGCCAGGTCTATTATTTCGTAAAATATGCTCTGATTGGAACCTGCAAAAAATTTGAAATGGAGTTTTGATAAAAGAATTCACTAATCACAAGAAATGTTGATTCCATTTATTGATATTTTACCTGGATTTATATGGATGCCATAGTTGAACTTTTCCGTGTTAGTCACGTCTTAAGGTTTTTCATCACTGAAAATAACCAAATCCCAATTGGCTTGGCTCATTTCTGCCTATACCTGAGTGAATTCAAGCCTGGCTTCATGGTGTTCTTCGTTTACCATGGGTTTTATCACCGGCTTTATCGGTACCGGTTTTATCCTATAATTGTGGATACCTACCTCATGTGGTCGCTGCCGTATTGTGGAACTGCTACAATTCATTCTTAGTTGCCTTTTGATGACAGCAGCTCTATTGGTCAACAAAGGCTGATCTAAACAGCTTCGTTGCCCTCCTTTGTCCTGTTGCCTAGTTGAGCACTGAGGCCTCCCACTTTTCAGTCTTGTTTTGTCTCGTCACCCTCCCTACTTCGCTTGATGCATCTGTAAATTGTGCTCCTCCCTACTTCTAATTCTCAAGCAATAGCGGTCACTCCCACTCCTGCCTCCACCATCCCTATAATTTTGCCTCTATCTGCTTCATTTAGCAGCATACCGGAGTGTTCACTGCCAAGGACTAAAATGAACTGACAGGCTACCATAAGGTTCCCCTCAAGTAAAAATGGATGTGTAAGAAAAAGACTGACTGACTTCAATTTCCCCATTTTACCCTAACCTACCATTCTGCCAAGAAGTACAACTGTGGGATGATGCTGCATGAACCCAATAGCTATACCCAGCTATACCTGGCCCATGTACAACCCGGCACGCAAACTCACTAGCATTCTGATCACAGACATCAGGGAGGGCCCAAGAGGGAGCAATTGCCAACCCCCCCACAACCCTCTCCCAAAACCTGGGATATTTTTTTTCATGGACCTGTAACTGATAGCCTAAATATTTTTTTTCCTATGAAGTATGGTTTTAAGCAAATTGTTTAGCTAAATAAGACTTTCCTTTTCATTTTACAAGAGTCACAGTACAACAAAATTAATGATATTTCATGAATAAGGGTAGCAAAATAAGCACACTGAAATGTGACATTTTGCACATAGGTTATTTTGAATTTCTGGGAGATGATATCCGTACCACCTTTCTCCTGGGAGGTACTCCATCCCAGCTGCTGCGGCATGCAGGTGCCTCAATCTCTGGCCTGGAGCCATGAACATGAACATAAAAACTTTAAGCCGGCTGAAGATTTCATCTCTGGTGAAATTAATAGCCATTATCACCAGTACTGAAGAAGTAGGAATTATTGGCATGTCCTTGTTTGGTTTTCACCGTACTAGCACGGAAAAGCACTTTTGGTATGTGCAATGAACGATATTTAAAAGCGTAAAATGAATCATAGTAACAATACTGAACATGAATACTGACAAAACTGCGTTTACAGTGCGACCTTCCATTGAATAGCACCAAATTAGTTTTCATGAAATACCTGAGAGAGTAAATTCCACTGTCAAATAGCAGTAGTTGGAAAAGACTATTTTTGGTGTCCCAACTGATTGTGATAGCAAAGGTAAACCCGACTGGAGTTAAGGGTTATTTAAAATAACTAACTGATGTCAATTGCAACTAAAGTATTTATCCACAAACATAACAGTGATGGTGAGTTATCCAGTTCATGTGAGAATATCATCGAACATTTTCCTAATCTGTCCACACAGTCATAAAAGTTTGCTAGTTCGAGTGCACCCCTCAGGATGACATTTCCAAAGACGATGGCAACCCTTGTGTGGACTCACCTAGTTTTCATGTGTACTAAATTATTTTTCTTTGAAATCTTCTTGGTGTTAAAGAATAGCATGCATAGGATTATAGTGAATATATAATTAACAAATCTCTACACAATTTTTTTCTGGTCATTCCGGTGCTGGGCTTTCCTGACTGTCCATAAGGCTCACAGGAGTCATACCAAAGGAGAAAAAAATCAACCAAGTCGTGGCAAAAACCTAACTCTGCAGCTGTGTTTGTTTGGTCATGGTGGGATATTCATCTTGCGCTCATCCTATAATACATAGTAATCTATTGGTGATGGCAGTTTTGAATAGTCCGTGAGCAATATTTCATTCTTCCTAACTTATCTATGTATCTAACATTCAATGGTAAGTAATCCCACCCTAAGGTATATCCTTCTTTAAATCAATTTACATTTTCCCCCCTTTTGTCTTATCCAAAATGCCTATCATTTTCCTCCCTCTTCCTCTTTTACCAAGCATTCTTCCTTCTATAGCTGTCTTCTGAATCCCAATGCCTCACAGTATTCCCATTATCCACAGTCTTTGTCTACTTGTAATACTTTGCAACAGCTTTCTCTCCTCCTCAACTCTATCCAGCATTTCTTTTGATTTTCTCTCTGTCTAACTTATCCTTTCCATCCTTCTCCACACCCACACCTCAAAAGCCTCCAATCTGTGTTCATCTTATTTCCTCATAGTCCATGACTCTGACCCATACAGTGCTATGCTCCATATCAGTGACTTTACTTCTTTTAATACTTTACGTAAGGTCCCTTCCCACAAATCTTTCCTTTTTACAAATGACTCTTTCGCCAGTGCTATTATCCTTTTGATTTCCTTGCCACTGTACCCATTTTATTTAAAAATACTTCCTTGGTCTGTAAAACTTTCCACCTGTTCCAATTTATTACCTCCATTTTTTAATATTTAACTTAGCCTTCCTTTTTGCGAAAATCTCACTACCTTCATTTTCTTAAAATAAGTCTTCATTCCAAACATCTCAAACTGGTCATTTTAACGCACCTCCCACTCTTCCTAAGACTTCATTGTTTTTCACTTGGTTGATCCATTTAATCTTCATAATTCTTATTTAGTGCCACAGTTCAAATGCCTCCAGCGTTAAGTTCTCTGCTGCTATTATTGTCCAGGCTTTGCTGCCATATTGCTGCATGCTCCACATGTGAATTCAAATTTAATGTTTCCTCACCTCCATGCTTGTATTTGCAGATGTAAGCAGGATCTTCTTTTTGTAGAAAACCATTTTTGCCTGAGCAGTCAATTGTGCTTATGCTTCTTCCATCACTGGTTACTTGGCTTCCCAGGTAACAGTCTCTTTCACCTTCTCAAGTTTTTTGTTTACCTAGTTTAATTTTGGTCCTGGTTTATTTTCTCCTACTGGGTGTGAATATCTTAATTTTCTTTTTATTGATCTTCAGGTGATATCTGGCCATTTTTCTTGCTATATTTTATGGTGTCCTCTCTAAATCACTTTATTTTTCTGAAATGACTGCTACGCTCATTAGTGAGTCGCAGCATTCTGATTGTTCTCCCTCTGTGGTTTCAGACCCAAAGACTATTCTTTGACTCCATGGATGGCTTTCTTGATGAAATAATCAATGAATGACACGGGAGAGTGCTCAGCTTTGTATCACTCCTTTCTTTACACTTGCTTCATTACTGCTAGGCCGAGAATCATCTAAGTGAACTGGTATTTATACAAGCTGTGAATAACTCTTCAGTCGTTCTATGATACTCCAATTTCTTTCACATTTCTCAGCAAGTTCCAATCAAGGTTTTCAAATACCTCTTCCAAATCTACAAGCATAAAAAAACATCAGTAGATTCTTTTTTAATCTCTTCTCAATAAGTAGCCTAAAGGCCGAAATTGCTTCTCTCGTGCCCAAGTTTTAAAAACAGTCCATATTGGACCTCAGATTTTCATTGTATTCTTCCATAGATGATTTGAGGCATGTGTCATCGGGCTTATGGTCCTAAAATTTTCACCCTTCTTGGCCCTCTTCTTTTTAGCAGTAGGGGTAATGATGTTCTTCTCAAAGTATTTTGGTATCTTTCTTGAAGACTACATATCACCGTCTTTTCTCCAGAAGTTTAAAGTAGTTCAGCAGGAATGTCATCTCCTCCTGAAGCCTTAATTCATCCACAGGTCCCTTACAGCTGTGTTGGATTCTGATGATAAGATTGAAGATCCCAAATCATGCTTATTGACTTCATTTTCCTCTTCAATTACTTTCACCATAAAATTGCTTCAAATGCGCAACATTTCCAAGTATTCCTTCATCCTTCACTTTGCCTCCTGTTCAATTAAGATTCCACACTCTTGTCCTTAATGGTGTTACATCTTGCGGACCCTATATTTTTGAAGAAATTTTACACCACTTGTAGGTTCTTTCCGTATTTCCCTAGCTTTTCTTACTTCACGGACTATCTCATTCCTAAATATTTTGTACGAAAGGTGGATATCTTCAGTTTCCACATTTTGTATCTTCTTCTGTCATCATTTAATTATGAGACCTTCTGTAATCCATGGCATCCTCTTGGGACCTTTTTTACTCCCCAAAACTTCTTTTGCAGCTTCCTGTAGTCTTATTTTGATATTTTGCCATCATCTTTCCACTGCCTTCTGAAAGGCCAGCCATTATTGAGGTTCCTATAGTTCTCTACATGCCATATGTTCTTGTTTGTTTTCTGCTGTTTTTTGAATTTTAAGTGGCATTTCATCATCACTATGTTGTGGTCACCGTCAATATATGCACATGGGTAGCATTTGCAGTTCTTCACCAGGTTCCTGAATCCCTGTTTCACTAAAGTATGGCCAATTAAAATCTTATTCTGTCTCCATGTACTTTACGAGTGTATCTTCTCCCTAGGTGGTTTTGAAACAATGTGTTTTCCACCACCAACTTTTGTTGTGTGCAGAATACAAAGTCTTTTTCCTCTCTAAATACTATTTCGAAGCCATATTTTCCAACTATTCTTCCTTCTTGACCCTTGGTGATGGTCATCATCATCTGACAGTAATACTGAGATTGGTTTTTCACAGCTCTCCACTCCATTACCTATTGCTAATCACTTCATATAGACGTAATTCTTATCTTTTATATCCTTCATGACTTGATTCACATATCTTATATAAGGCCTTCCTCTGTCATTCTTTTCATTCACTAGTCTTTCAATAATATACTTCATCAGGCCACATATCTCATGATATGGCCAGTAAAATAGTGTCTTCTTCTTCGGGTTGTCATATGACTTTCTCCCAAACTTTTTAGGACTTCGTAGTTACTTAGTTGATCCATTTAATCATCAGCATTCTTCTTTAGCACCATATTTTGAATGCTTCCACCCTTGGCTCATGTACTGCTGTCATTGTCCCTGCTTCACTGTTTTTAAGGAATTTGCTCCATTTATACATTCAGATGTACGGTTCCTTACTTCCAGGCTTGTATTTCCATCTGTTAGTAGATTCTTCTTTTGGTAGGATGTTTCCTTTGCCTGGGCTATTCTACTGGCTATTCCTTCTTGCTTCATCCATATTTGGTTGTTCAGTTTCCCAGGTAACAGAAGTCTTTCACGTTTTAATATTTTTGTTTTCCTATTTTAACGTTGGTTTTGGCATATTATCTCTTGCTGCATACCTATGTCCAATGCATAACCTTGTCTCACTCCTTTCTTTTTTTTTCTTCATACCACTGGGTCCCGATATAATCACAGCTACTTGGTTTTTATGCGAGGTGTGGAGTATTCATCATTCATTTTAGGACACTTCAATTCCTTTTGGAATTCGAAGCATAAAATTCCATTGGTAGTGCCATATTTCGATTGCTTCCACCCTTTTCTTCTCTGCTGCTGTCATCGCCCAAGTCTCACTGCAGTAAAGAAACATGCTCCAGATATATGTTCTAATGAATTGCTCCCACACTTCTAAGCTTGTATTTCCAACTGTTAGTAGATTTTTCTTTTGACAGAACACCCTCTTTGCCTGTGCTATTCTACTGACTATTTCTTTCTTGCTTCATCCATAGTTGGTTACTCTGCTTCCCACGTAACAGAACTCTTTCACCTCTTCTATCTTTCTGTTTTCCTAGTATAACGTTGGTTTTGGCCTCTTCTCTCTTGCTGCACACCAATATCTTAGTCTTCTTCTTATTGATCATCAGCTTATGTCTGGCCATTGTCCTTTCCATGGTTGTTAGCATCTTATTCAGCTCCTTCTCTGTCTCTGCTATGAGAGCTATGTCATCAGCGAATCATAGCATGCTGATTGTTTCTCCATGGGTTTTCACTCAAGAACACTTTTCCTTGATTTCATTGATGGCTCTCTCGATGTAATCATTATAAATTATGGGAGACAGTGCTCAGCCTTGTCTCACTCCTTTCCGTATCCTAGCTTCTTCAGAGCTGGGTCCAGCTTTAATCACAGCTCTTGGTTTGTATACAAACTGTGGATAATTCTTTGATCATTGTAGGACACTCCAATTCCTTTCAGAATTCCAAGCATTGAAATCCAATCCACATTGTCATAAGCCTTCTCTAAATCGACAAATGCAATGGATGTTGGATTTTCTTCTCCGTTCTCCTCTCTATGAGCAGCCAAAGGGCCAATGTTGCTTCTCTTGTACCCTAACTTTTCCTGAATCTGAATTGATCATTATCCAGGAACTTCTCTGCTCTTTGTTCTATTCTTCTGTGGATTATCCTTGTCAATATCTTCGATGCATGTGTCATCAGGCTTATAGTCCTAAAATTTTTGCATTTCTCTACTCTCTTCTTTTTGGGAATAGGAATTATGTTGTTTTTCTCGAAGTCCCTGGGTATTCCTCCTGTTGAGTACATGTCGCAGATGGTTTTGTAGAGATGGGTTAATGTCTTCTCTCCTTCATTTTTTAATTAGCTATGCAGGAATATCATCGATTCCAGAAGCCTTATTCATCCAAAGGTCCCCTACTGCTGCATCGAATTCCGATCTTAATATTGATGCTCCCATATCATCCTTTTCGACTTCGCTTTCCTCTTCAATCACTTTCGCACTGAGATTGTTTCCATTGTATCACTCTTCTAGATATTCTTTTCATCTCTTCACTTTGTCTTCATTTTCAATCAAAAGTTCTCCATTTTTGTCTCTTATGGCATTATATCTTGCGCTGCATTCCTTGAAGTGGTTCCTCACTATCCTATAGGCAGCTTCCACCTTTCCATGTGCAAGGTTGTTTTGTACATCTTCGCATAGGTTCTTCATCCATATTTCTCTAGCTTTCTTGGCTTTGCGACTTACTTCGTTCCTTATTCTTTTGTAGCAAAGCTTTCCTTCTTCAGTTTTCTTATTCTTGTTCTTTCTTCAATCAAGTCTAAAACTTCTTCCTTGATCCATGGCTTCTTCTTGTAAACTTTTCTCTCCTCAAGAACTTCTTTTGTGGCTTCCTGTAGTTCACATTTAATGTTTTCCCAACACTCTTCTTCTGGTTACTCAGACTGGTCCTCTCCTATGTTGTTTCCTACTTCTTTCTGAAATGCCAGCTGGTGGTGAGTCTCCTTCAGTTTTTCTCCTTGCCAAATGTTTTTTTACCGTTTTCTTCAATTTCTTGAATTTTAGATGGCGTTTCGTTATCACTAAATTATGGTTGCTGTCGATGTCTGCACCCGGGTAGCTTTTGCAGCCCTTCACCTGGTTCCTGAACCTCTGCTAAAAAACTAAAATGTAGCCTTTTTGAAATCTTCCGCTGTCTCCTGGCATCTTCCACGTGTATCTGCTTCAGTTTTGATTTTTAAACAATGTGTTAGTAACCACTAACTTAGGTTGTGTGCAGAACTCCAGCAGTCTTTCTCCTCTTTCGTTTCGGTTTCCCAATCCATATTTTCCAGTTATTCTTCCATCTTGACCCAGTCTCCTAAAATAATTAGGTTTTCTTCTCCTCTTACCTGTTTTATTACTTCCGTGATATCTTCGTATACGTCTTCCACTTCTTCATCTTCATAATCCAACGTAGGCATGTAAACTTGCACCTCAATGGTATCCGTCAGCTTAGTTTCAATTTTAACCTTTAAAATCCTCTCCCTGTACTGCAGGAAGCTCTTCACACGCAGTCATGCACTCTTCCTGAGCATTATGCCTACTCCAGCATTATCATTCACTGATCTGGTGTGAATAATTCTCCAAAATTCTCCTTCTTCGGGCCGTCTCATTTTACTGATTCCTAATACATCAGGATCCATTCTCCGCATTTCTAGCTTCAGGTTCTCCAGTCTTCCACAGGTCTGAAGTGATTGCACGTTCCATGTTCGTACCCTAAAATGACTATCACACTTGACTGATGTACTCTCTCGGGTAGTCCCCGCCTGGAGATCCGAATGGGGTACTATTTTACCTCTGGAATATTTTACTCGAGAGGGTTCCACACGTCTTGATAAGAAAGAAAAAAAGTGGAGTAGCGGCGACTCCTTGGGATAATAATGTGGTGGTTTCCCCTTGCCTTCCACATCACAGTTCTACACCCGTTAAAGTAAATGTTACCACGCCTGTAGTGAAATGAGTGTCGCTGTACGGACCACTGTGGTCTCCACCTTCACTCATGCAAAGAAGAGCTGGTACCCTCTCCTCTGGGTGATGGGAAGCATAATTTTTGGTGGACTCAGTCACCAAGTCACTGCATCTTCACAGGTTCCGTATTATTTAGTTGCCTACCTTACCCAGGGAAAGACCAAATACAATGCCATCACTTTTTGTCCACGACTTCTTATTCGATGAGTAACCTCGCTTATCTTGCATCCAACCTCTATATATAGAGGTCGACCCACCATCCGCAAACCGGTGGATGCACTCGGTGGCTTTAAGCTCAGCCACGAGCACCTGTAGGATCCTTCCTTATTTCCCTAGCTCTTCTTGCTTCATGGTTTATATCATTCCTAAATATTTTGTACGAAAGGTGGATATCTTCAGTTTCCACATTTTGTATTTTCTTGTCATCATTTAATTATAAAACCTTCTGTAACCCATGGCATTCTCTTGGGACCTTTTTTTCTCACCAGAACTTCTTTTGCTACTTCATGTAGCCTTATTTTGAAGTTTCGCCATCGCTTTCCACTACCTTCTGGAAGACCAGCCATTGTTGAGGTTCCTATAGTTCTCTACATGCCATATGTTCTTGTTTGTTTTCTGCTGTTTTTTGAATTTTAAGTGGCATTTCATCATCACTATGTTGTGGTCACTATCAAATTATGCTCCTGGGTAGCATTTGCAGTTCTTCACCAGGTTCCAGAATCCCCGTTTCACTAAAATATGGTCAGTTTAATATCTTAATCTCTCCCCAAGCATTTTCCGAGTATATCTTCTCCCTAGGTGGTTTTGAAACAGTGTGTTTTCCACCACCAACTTTTGTTGTGTGCAGAATACTAAGTCTCTTCTCTCAATACTATTTCCCAAACTATATTTTCCAACTAATCGTCCTTCTTGTCCTTTGCTGATGGTCATCATCATCTGACAGTAAAACTGAGATTGGTTTTTCACAGTCTCCACTCCATTCTCCCATTTACTTTACGAGTGTATCTTCTCCCTAGGTGGTTTTGAAACAATGTGTTTTCCACCACCAACTTTTGTTGTGTGCAGAATACAAAGTCTTTTTCCTCTCTAAATACTATTTCGAAGCCATATTTTCCAACTATTCTTCCTTCTTGACCCTTGGTGATGGTCATCATCATCTGACAGTAATACTGAGATTGGTTTTTCACAGCTCTCCACTCCATTACCTATTGCTAATCACTTCATATTGACGTAATTATTATCTTTTATATCCTTCATGACTTGATTCACATATCTTATATAAGGCCTTCCTCTGTCATTCTTTTCATTCACTAGTCTTTCAATAATATACTTCATCAGGCCACACGTCTCATGATATGGCCAGTAAAATAGTGTCTTCTTCTTCGGGTTGTCATATGACTTTCTCCCAAACTTTTTAGGACTTCGTAGTTACTTAGTTGATCCATTTAATCATCAGATATGATTCTTGTCAATTTCTTGGAGGAATTTGTCATCAGGCTTATGGTCCTAAATTTTAACCCATTGATCCCTTTTTTAATATTAGGGATGATGATGTTCTTCTAAAAGTGTGTGGTTAATATTTCTGAAGAGTACATATTGCTGTTTTTGTACAGCTGGGAAATATCTTCTCTCCAGCATTTTAAATTAGTTCAGTTGTAATATCATATCCTCCTGAAGCCTAATTCATCTGTCTGTCCCTTACAGCTGTATCGAATTTCGATTTTAAGATTGAAGCTCACAAGTGATGATTATTTACTTCATTTTCCTCATCAATTACTCACAATGACATTGCTTCAATTGCACAATATTTCCAAGTATTTCTTCATGCCTTCACTTTATTCTCCTGTTCAATTAAGATTCCACACTCTTGTCCTAATGGTATTACATCTGATGGACCCTATCTTTGAAGAAATTCTCCACCACCTGTAGGTTCCTTCCGTCTTTCCTAGCTTTTCTTCCTGTAAGGATTATCTCATCCCTAAATATTTTGTAGGAAAGGTGGATATTTTCTGTTTCCACATTTTGTATTTTCTTCTCTCTTGGTTTAATTCTGTAGTTCTTCTGTAGTTTAATTCTGTAAGTTCTTCTGTAATCCATGGCATCTTTTTGGGATATTTTCTTCTCCCCAACCTCTTTTGCTGATTCCTGTAGGCTGATTTTTATGTTACCCCATATTCTTTCCACTGCCTTCTGAAAGGCCAGCCATAGTTGAGAATTGAATAAAATACTAAGTGTTTCTACTCTCAAAAATCTATTTCCCGAGCCATATTTTCCAACTGTTCTTCCTTCTTGACTTTCGCTGATGGTCATCATTATTAGTCAGCAATTCTAAGATTGGTTTTTTGCATCCCTCCAATTAATTCTCCTATCGGCTAATCTCTTCATATTGATGTAATTCTCTTCCTTTTCATCCTTCACACTTTGTTTTACATATCATATAAGAGGCCTTCCTCTGCCATTCTTCCCATTTGCTTTTCCTTCAATAATTCTTGTCACCAGGCCTTCGGTTCTCATGATATAGCTGATAAAATTGTTACTTCTTTATATTTCATAATTCCTTCTCCCAATCTTCTTAGGACTACCTACTTCACTTGGTTGATCGATTTAATCTTCATCATTCTTCCTTAGCACCTTATTTGGAGTGCTTCCACCTTTGACTTCTCTGCTGCTGTCATCATCCATGCTTCACTGCCGTGAAGACACTTGCTCCAGATATATGTTTAGATGTTTGTTTCCTTGCTTCCACACTTTTTCCAGCTATATGTAGATTCTTCTTTTGGTGGAATGTGGTTTTCGGCTGGTCTAATGTGCTATTTCTTTCTTATTCTATTTCATTTCTGTGGTGCATTGGAAATAAATTTCTTCTCGTTATTCACTTGATTGCTCCATTTAATTGTGCTCATTCTCCTTAAGCACAGCATTTCAAATGCTTCCACCCTTGACTTCTCGGTTGCTGTCATCATCCATGCTTCTTTGCCATAAAGAAACTTGTTCAAGATAAATGTTCTGAAAGGTTCTTTACTTCCATGCTTTTAATTCCTGCTGTAATTATTTTCTCTTTTTCGTAGAATGTCTCCTTTCCATGGGCTATTCTAGTGGCTATTTCTTTCTTGCTTCGTCCACCGTTAGTTGCTCAACTTCCCAGGCAACAGAACTCTCTCACATCCTTAAGGTTTTGATTTCCTAATTTTTATTTGGTTTTGGTATATTTACATATTCCCTCCTACTGCATACCGATCTCTTCTTCATCTTCTTAATGATCTTCAGGTGATATCTGGCCTTTGTCCTTTTCATGGTTATTAGAATCTTATTCATACCCCTTTCTGTGTTTGCGATGAGAGTAATGTTATCAAATGAGACAAATCGCAGCCCACTAATTTCTTCCTGTGGATATTCAGTCCAAAATATTTCTTGGATGGCTCTCTCGATGAAAACATTAAAAATTATGGGAGCCAGTGCACAGCCTTGTCTTACTCCTTACCTTATTCTTCCTTCTTCACAGCTGTGTCCAAATATAAACACAGCTACTTGCTTTTTACTAGGGATGTGTCGATTCTCAATGCCTAATCTCGATACCTGATATTTAATTTTTCTGCTAGCTAGCTAGCTAGCTAGCCTAGCTTTCTGATATTTAATAGAAACTTAAAACTATATTCAGTTTGAATTTTGTTCATACATAGTGATATTTTGAAGAGAAATAGTTGGCAAAGGAAAAAAATTAACCTATTATTCACAGCCGATTTTTAGTAATCAATACTCCTGCACAAGCTGGTGCTTGTATGTAGAAGATGAACTGGCAATAAACACCATTACGAAATCTGCCAAGCATTAATTGAAACTAGACTGGTCTGTTGGTCATAGTGTTAGGAATGCTAACTATTAGACCAAGAAATTCAACTTTGGGAACAGATCTTAGCATATTTCAGGATTGCAAATGCTCACTGTTTCTGTCTAGGTGTCATGAACATACATTTATTTGCATAGTTGCTTGTAATACAATAAATTATTAGGCTTCATTTGTCTGCATCTAAACATGCAACCTCAAACATGAAACAAAAAAGACTAAATTGGACATTTGAAAAGGGTTTCATGTTCCCTTACTATGAAATCTCAGTTATGAAACTTCCTCACTTATGAAACTTTTTTGGTTGTCTGCTGAAAGTTCAAAGTGAGGTTCTACTATATATCTTGTTCGGTTGTGATTTTTAAACAATGTGTTGGCGACCACTAACTTATGTTGTGTGCAGAACTCCAGCAGTCTTTCTCCTCTTTCATTTTGGTTTTCCAATCCATATTTTCCAGTTATTCTTCCATCTTGACCATCGCCGACAACAGCATTCCAGTCTCCTAAAATAATGAGGTTTTTTTCTCCTCTTACCCATTTTATAACTTCCGTGATGTCTTCTTAGACTTCTTCCACTTCTTCATCTTTGTAGTCCAACGTAGGCTGGTAAACTTATATGACAGTGTATCATGAGGCTTGTTTTCAATCTTCATAGAATCACTCACATTTGTTTGAGGGAGAGAACAGTGTCTACATGTTAAATGTCTTCTTGGCTTTATTCACCAAATTGGTCACATAGCCTTGAGTTCAAGGCATAAAATGCATTGCACCAAAGTAGTGCATACAGCCTAATTTTTAACTTTACAACATGCTTGTTTTTGGCATAATAGACTTAATAGTATACATAGTATTGACAGTGTAAACTCATTAAAATAAGTATGGCCTCTAGCAAGACATACCATAGTATGATTTTTCTGGGGCATCATCAATTGGTGTTATGACTTACATGATAAAATATCCAGTATTGCAAGGCCCTCATATTTCTTGTACTAGTTATTGTGACAGTTTTCCATTGACAGTTAGCATAATGAAAATGACTACAGTTGGCTGCAGTTTGAATGTAAACATGCAGTTATTACGTTTGAATGAACCATACATAGTGTACTTCTACGCAAGTATCCAATAATTCTATTTCAACATGATCAACACACGTAAAAAACACTTATTGTGACACAGTCACAATCTTCTTTCGTTGCCCTGCCAGTAGGCCACATTATCTTAAGGTTGCCTTGTCCGGTTGAGAACCTGTTACTAGAGAGACACTCTGGAACACCAAAGAACTATCAAAGTAAAATAATTCTGAACTTTCAAGTGAAAAATTTATCTTGTCATGGTTACTTCATTTCAGGTATTGGTGATGCATTGAACTATTTGTTACTCATGCTTTTTGATTATGACAGTCAGTGAATATTCAGGTTTATTAAATGTTCCCCAAACAGCTAATAGAGAAAGCCATTGGCCTTACCAACCCCTACAGGAAACCATTTTCATCTCTCGTCCTCGGTACAGGGCTTTTTTTACAGTACATATTGGTAGTACTGATTCAATTATGTCATTTATTCATCAATAAACTTTATCATGAACCAGTATTTCAAGCAGTTGGTCGAAATTTGAATGTAATCATACAGTTATTATGTTTGAATGAAACATACACTGTAAACCTGGTTGTGAACCTGTCACTAGAGAGACACTTATCATCATCGCCAGTCTACAATACTAGGATTGGTTTGATGCAGCTCTCCACTCGATTCTTCTATTGGCCAACCTCTTCATATTGACATAATTTTTTTCTTTTACTTCCTTCACGACTTGCTCTATCTCATACGATTTTAGGCCGCCTTTTCCATTCTTCCCGTTTACTTTTCTCTCGACCATTGTCTTCATCAGGCCATTGTGTCTTAAGATATGGCCAAAAAAATTTATTCCATCTTCTTTTTAGGGCTTTTAGTAGACTTGTCTTTTCTCCCACTCTTCTTAAGACCATTTGTCACTCAGTTGATCCATTTTATCTTCATCATTCTTCAGTAGCACCATATTTCAAATTCTTCCAGCCTTGACAACTTAGCTGCTGTTATCATCCAGAGAGTTAGAGAGACACTATGGGACATTAAAGAACTAAGTAAAATGTTTCTGAACTTTCAAATGAAAAATTTACCTTTCTATTATGTCGTGGTTGCTTTATTTCTGGCATTGGTGATGTATGAAACTATTTGTTACTGATACTTTAAGATTGTGACGGTCAATGAATATTTAGGTTTATTAAATGTGCCCTAAACAGCTAATAGTGAAAGCCGTTGGCCTTACCAAATCTTACAGGAAACTGATTTTGTGTCCATCCTCTATACATATGAGGGAGGTCATCTGCAGTATTATGTAATAGCAAATTGATTTCCGATGTGTTGTCTGTGGCCATTGTGTACACAACCATTAACCAACAACTAGGTAACCTGTGCAAAAATTTCGCAATTTCACGCTATCAGGGAATAAGTATGTTAAGTAAACGGTGTAATTGGGTTTTAAATAGAGAAGAAGGTGTATCATAAAGTACTTTCTTTTTACTTGTTTTCTTGCAAAAATATACAAAACATATGAATACAATACAGGCAAGAGAGTTTGGTACCAGTAGGAAAAATCATGACGTCTGTTACTGAATAATGGCATGCAATTTAAAAAACTTCTTTAAAAACAATATTAGAAGTAACAATGTTGTCGTCTGTAACTTTTTGGGAATGTTTCTTTAACACAAACATGAATACCGCGGAAAAAAATGTGTGGAGTTGATATACCTCAATCAAGTAATCGACATGGAAAAATCGAAACTTTTAAGGCAAATTAATGGGTATGTAGTGAAATTTGAGATTGAGATTGTATTTTTCGTCAGAAGCCGGTGATTCAACTTTTAAAATGATACCTCATTTATCACTGTAGGTGCAGTATTAACGGAGCATATACGGAATGACAGAAAAAGACCTTTCTGTAATAATATATATGATATTTAAAAACAATGATTTAACATAGCGTACAAACACGTCAGTTATGTTTATTGTCTTAATACATATTACACTTTAACTTGGGAATTGTACCTACTATCATAAATATATACACTGTCCCAATGATTGTGTGTCATTTTTGACTTTCAATGTTAGACACATCCGTTAGTGCAATGTCAAGAAATTTGACAATAGCATAGGATAAGGTTGAAAACAACAGTATAGCAGTGTGTTAAGTGCAAAATCATTTTTGGAATTTGACCCCTACCCAAGACTGTGGGTCCAAATCCCTATCCAAATTTTGTCAACAGATGACAAAAAGAATCTGAGTACCTACCTTGCAACTTCTTTGGAAAACATTAAAACCTATGACACAACACGTTTGTTGTCCCAATTTATTTGCTTAGACATTGTGACCTTTGATTCATGCGTAATACTTGGAGGCCAGAGAAGACCATGAAATATCTTGGGACATTGCCATCAATTTATAAATCCATTTAAAATTATTACATATGACACATTTTATGCCCCAATTTGCGTGCATATGCCTCGTTACCTCTGACCCCTGCATAACTCTTGAAGGTAGAGGGATGACAAGTGAGATCCTATCATTTTACATCTTTTTTGTCTCGATTGTCTTTTTATCACCCCTGTGTCCTTGATGCTGCCCTTTTAGGGGTCACAGTAGTTTTTCCAAAAGTAGTATCATTGTGTTCCTATTGACCAACAATCCAAAGAGTAAAATTTTCACATAACATTTCTGACTTTTTTGTATCTCTAATTTTTTTTACATTGAAACCTTATAAGTCAAAATTTGGATTGGTGTTTGGACCTCCATTTTGGGGTCAAGAGGTCAGCTTAATAAATTGGTGTTTGCATTTAAAATGGAAATATTTCTTAAATATGGTTTCAGTGGAAAGTAATGAATTCCCTGTGTGATATTCACTTTTTCTTTTACCTAATATAGTTAGAATTCAAAGTAACTTGACAAGTGATACCTTGGGCACCCTATTGTCTCATTCTATCAAGGTAACCTGCCATGAACTTATTTTTTGATGCTCGTCTGTTTTTTCATCTTACTGGTGAGAATGTTAATACAATCACTACATCTTGTACAGTAATTGTAAATGTCAATCCCCTTGTTACAGCTGGCAGTTGATTGAAGTAAAACAAGTTCCAACTGGTGCTACTTGAATGAGGCGCTAATACTTAGTATTTTTATACAGTGGAAGCTCAGTATAACGAGTGCTCCCAATGGCTGAGAAATCACTCGCTATAGCAAGCGCTCGTTATATTCTAAGGTGATGGATTAAGCCTCACAATTCCCACAGTTGTTCTTATTTTCCATTTTTCTTTCGTTATCATGCTATTAGTAACAGGTAGGAGGGCCGTTTTCGTGAGCAATTGTATATTTATCGATTATTTGCGAATTAAATCTTCCGAATTAATAATTTACGCTTTGCTGAAGACTTCGAGTGTTGACCAGTACGTCGATTGATTAGGTAAGTTGTCATAATGATCCGCCGAAATACGGCATTTTTCGGTGGTCGAAAATATTTGTTGTGTAATTAACTATTCCTAAAACTCACATTCAGTTATCTCTCGAAAATTAGTTGCAGCGAGTATTTATTTACCCAATCAAATTGCCTCTGTCGGTTGCGCTGCACAACGTGTGTCGTACTAGTGCTGCCATCTGGAGGATCTAGAGCGAACGGAGGTAAATCCCGTGAAATAGTATTGCCGAGAATTATCAATGCATTCCCTCAAATTTGTATGTAGCCGTGAACTCAGGAATTATAAAATAAAAACTTGTTGATCGGGATAAATTTTAATAATTCGCATAACATCGGCCCTGGAAATATTTACAAAAACATTGAAAATATGCACAAATTAACAATCTACCAGAAAACATAAATATTCCAATTACTTCTGCTAACAGGAAAAATAATCAAAACAATAATGTAATCAAAAGTAAATCAAAAAAAGAATGTAAATAATTCTTTGGCAATGGAAAACTTTGACGATTTCGTCACTAGGATCAAAAGCATAACAAAACAAGCGCCGGACCTTTAGCATCACACATACTACTCATTGACAGTACAGCACTTTAAATTTCTATTCCCCGGTGAAAAATCATTTAAGCATCCATCGTCTGGTTCAGTTCGCTTCGCTTCAGTTCGCAGTCAGCTTCAGTCTACTGGCAGTTGCCAAAAGCACAAACCCTTCCACTTCACTAAAATTATAAAGTCGTTGGGTGAAGCATTACTGATACCCGGTAAACAGCACTAATTATTCTAAGAGCCTTAGCTCTAGCCAGCATAGGCACTGTTTCTTCTTCCGAAAAAGAACTAATTTCGTCGTCACCGTTGTTTCTCACCGAGTTAATCAACTCCTCGTCCGCCTACTACTCCCGCACTGGCAGCCAAGACAGGCAGGCTGAACTCTGCCCCTTACCCACACCACCATTCTCCGCTGTCGTGTGATTGACTAGATACTTTTTCATTTTTGTCCATATTCCGCTCATTCCTCTCCTATGCCTCAGATGTGAACATGGCTAAACAAAAGAACAATTAAAAAGTTCGAGCGTGCGTAAGGTACGCCAGGGGCAGCCGTAAATCGTCAATGCGTGAACTTGATTGGACTTTAAATATGTAGAGATGGCACAATATTGTATCATAAGTTGTAGTTGATAAATAATGTTACTAAATACGATGTGTTAATTTGTACTTATCAGTGCATCACCCTCAAATATTGCTCGTAATACTGAGCGTATACCGTGGCAGGAGCTTCTTGACCTTGCTATATCAGTTTTCTTTTACATGTTAATCATAGACCTTTCGATGGCACATTGTTAATCACTCGTTATTGCGATATTCTCGCTATATGCCGTACTCACTATAACGGGCTTCTGCTGTATCACTGCAGGATGTCAAGCTCAAGAAAGTGTCTCATCTATAATACAATGTTACCTCCTAATGCATCATAAAAATAGCCTACGTTTAGCAATTTGTTTTGCTTCATATTTCTTTGCCAACAAATTCACTGCTTTAGAGTATAGTTGGGGTATGGTTGACTGATGCTATTGCTTCTGTTTTCTTTTTGATCTTTATATTTCTTTTTCTTTGATATAATACATGGTTAGGTACTTCAACTTACCCATTGCTGCATTGAGCTTTGCATTACTTGTCTGTGAGATATCCCTTCCTACGCATTGTTTTTAATCTTTGTACTTAGTAATTAGGATAAGTTGAAATGATTTACCTTCTGGAAAAATCAGTATTGTATGAGTTGTTTCTACATGGCTGTTATTAAGTAACAACATGATGTCTTGTTAATTTCAGAGCCCACCCACGGAGCATGAAGAGGGACTACCTGCTACCACCTAGGAGGGACAATTCCACACAATGCTTGTGAGGCCTGATGGACTTCCTACTACAGCCCTGGACTACCTGGAATCGTTCATCTGCCTGGAATCATCTCTTCAGCTGCTTGAAGTCAGGGGACATGCAAGATGGAGTAATTTGGAGCTGAAGTTCATTATTGCATGCTGATCATTGATGGATGGAGAGATACACGGCTGTGTGGTTCATGCATGGTAAGAGTGTCATTCTTTATACTTGGACTTGCATCAATGTTGGATCCCAAGAGCATATTGTTACGGTCAAAATACTAGAGACCTAGACTCTTACGCATTGCTCAATAGTAATAGGCACCTTTGGTAGGACATTTTAACGTTTCTGTAACACTCGTTTGTGTGTCTATAAAATGACGTACATTCTGGAATCCTCAAGCTTGATGTTAGTTGTGATGAATTAATCAAAACATAGTAAAAGCCGATATTTAAGATTTGATCATGTTTACAATTTTATTTTAAAAAATTATCTCATATCAAAGAAAGCCAAACTTTTATTACAATATAAGATATATTCTTGAAGCATTCTACTTGTTTTCACGGTCTGACTATCTTGGAGTTTTGATGCTTTATTGAATTAAAAATCAATTTGAGCCTATTGATTTTGTCTTGGAGATTTAAAATAATAGTAGTACTAAGTTGTAAATTTGAAAATAATGAGAGCCAATTTCCTGAAATTTGTTGAAGGGGAGATATGGGGGGGCCTTTTGTATGGTATCACAATGGCAGTCATCGTTAGATGACCTTCTGAGATAGCACTTGAACCTTTGAAATGCGTTAATAGGTAGCACCTCTGATGCTGAGCATTCCAAATTCTTTTTTCTAAGGAGAAAACTGCAATTGTTCTTGACAGCAGTAATGTGATGACTTGCCTGATTTTAATGCATTTCTTTATTCTCAATCTAAATTTATAATAAATGGTTTTGAACGGCAATACAAGGTATAGTGCCAAAAAGAAATTGGAAACTGTGACCATATGATGTTTTCCAGAACACTCATCTCTTAAGACACTTAAGCCAAGGATATATTTTACATCATAATTCACATTTATATTTTACATAAACATATAGACCTTCACCTAGTCCTTGCCATTCTTCATTTATAGACCCCCCACCTTCATATTTTCTCTATAATTGTTGGAAATGCTCCAAATGTTCATCATGCTCTACGCCCTACAGATTTTCTTGCCTGAGAGAAATGAATCTATTCCCTCACTAGGCTGACTGCAAAAGCATCTATATTTAAAGACAAATTTATTAACCTGCTGTTCCTTAAGCATATCAAAAATTCAATTCATATTAAATAAATGCACATTTCAGAAATTGCCATGAATTAAAATAAATCTTTTAATCTGCAACAACGGGATTTGTAAAATATCATCACCATAGTTTGGATTAACGATTTAAAAAATTAATGATTAAAATTAATCATTAAAAATTTAGTTAACTATTTCATTTAATCATTACTTTTTAGATGATTTAACTAATAATTGTTAAAATTATATATTAACGGATACAAAAATGACTTAATTTAAATTTTTTCATTAATTTTTGGCTAATGTCAACATGTTTGATTTTGGGTGCAAAGCTAGTCCAACAGACGGGAAGGGGAGAAGGGGAAAGTATAATGGTACCTATATAAGAATGCAATATAGCTGGGTAGTTGTGCAAAAAAAATGCAATAGGCCGAGATGAATACCTCCAAACAAAAGCAGGGATGAGGGGAGTGACGGCCAAAGTTTAGTAACACACCCTCAGACAAGGAAATATGAAACCACGTGAAGACAATGTCCTGGAGAGCTCGTATGACTTACTCAGCGACATCACATCATCAGTAATACATAGTTGAAGCTGGGAAAGAAGGGTTGTCTAAAAAACCTATGACGGATAACGAGGGGGGGTTCATTCAAATTAATGTATCTGTCACAATGCACCAATCTACGTATGCCTTACTCGGTGACATTGGGTCGTCAATACATCAGCCCCCAGTGAATCGCGAAAGAGGGTGTGCAGGCACACCCCTTGCAACTACTGTAACTCTATGTAACTAAGCCATTTCCACTACAGTTTTACAATTGTGAAGGGATACTTCACATCGCAATGTGGGGATCGATATCAAAATATAAACTTAAAGTACTTTCTACCGATCAGAACAATCTTTTGTGGCAAATTACAGGCACACCATGGTTTGTCAGATATTCTTACATTCACGACAACTTAAAAATCCCAGAATTGGAGCTCCACTTGGTTGGTCCGCTCCACTCCATTGGAAAAATCGCCAAAACCTTTCAGGAGAAACTAGGAAACCTGACCAACAACACTCGGGACACTGAATGGAATTGCAATGAAAATCTGCACTTCGTGTATTTTAAAAAACTGGATACGGATGGAAGAAACCACTATGACAGTTTTCGGTGTTTGCTTTGTTTGTCAAAACAAAAAACCATCAAGGCCTCTATCACCACAGCATCCAATTTGGCAAAGTAACTGAAAAGTAACTTTTAACCTAAAAGTTAATTTTTTAAAACTTTAATCTGTTACTTTTTCAGGAAAGTAACTTTTAACTTTAACTGGTTACTTTTTACAGAAATTAACTTTAACTTTAATCAGTTAATTTTTTTCATAAGTTTCCCAACTATGATCTTCACTGGATATGAAGACCTTGATACTACTTCAAATTTGCAACCAAAACATCCATAACAGGCTGAAACAGACTGGCCATAACAGACTGAATTAGAGATTAAAGCACTGCTGTGAGCAGGTTATGTTGGCAAGGGATCCTCTGATTGCAAGGAGGTATAGCCTCATCTGAGAGTTAACGGAAAAAGTGAAACATATGGTAAAAATTTCTTTCATGGGATGAAATCCATGCATTAGGAATGAGTGAAATGAAATCTTCTGAAAGATACTTTTGGAGTGGAGGGAACTGCATTATATTCACCAGATTTTGAAATGGTAATGCTTGAATAGGTAGAAGAGTGTGAGAATACATGTGAAGAGCATAATACAGCATTACAAAATGATAGTTACAGAAAAAAATGTTAAAGACAAGAATAGACCAAACGAACAGATGCAGTTATGATACAGATTTAAATGTCTGCAATAAAGTATAAATTTGAAGAAGTGGAAGATGTATATGATGATTATTAAATTGAAGTAATATAACAGGTAAGATGGGAAGAATAACTGGGAAATATGGATGGGGAAATCAGAATTAGAGGGCAGAATGACTACTTGAATTCTGCACAAGTTGGTTGTGATAAAAACTATTTTGTAAAAACCACAATCTAAAATGATGTATGTGGACGATGCCAGGGTATAGAAGAAAATACCAAATTGACAAAATTTTAGGGTAGCAGAAATTCAAGAACCATAGAAGGATAGCAAAGAAATACCTAGCAGGAGTACTTGGACATCATCATTGGTCAACAACATTAAGATTGATTTGACACAGCTCTCCACTTTATTCTCATATCAGCCCTCCTCTTATAACTCTCATAACCTCTTCATAATGATGTAATTCTTCTCTCCTACATCCTTCACAATTTGTTCCGTATATCTCCTATGAGCCCTGCCTTTTCCATTCTTCTTGTCACCTTTCCCTTGACGATTTTCTTTTTCTTGTCTTAAGATATGATTAAGTTCTTTTGAGAGTTTTCAGCAGACTTCTCTTTTCTTCCTCTCTTCTGAAGACTTTGTTTCTCATTCAGTTGATACATCTTATCTTCATTCTTCAGTAGCATCACATTGCAAATGCTTCAGGCCTTGACTTCTCCACTGCTGGTATCGTCCATGCTTTGCTGCCATATATGTAGTAGCAGCCTCCAGGAGTTTATTGTAATGAAATATTCCTTTAATTCCCCATATGAATTCGCAGCTGTAAGCAGAATCTTCTTTTGGTAAAATGCCGTTTTCACCTGGGCTATCCTATTGACAATTTCCTTTTGTTTCATCCATCGCTGGTTAATCGGCTTTCCTGTTCCAAATCTACAAAATCAATAAATGTTGGTAGATTCTTATCTTTAAGTAGCCTTAGGGCCAAAATAGCTTCTCTTGACCCCTTGTTCTCTCTGAACCCTAATTGACCCTCATCCTGTAATTCCTCAGATTTATGTTCTGTATTCTGCCTTCTGTATATGATTCTTGTTATTATCTTCGAGGCATGGGTCATCAGGCTTTTGGACTTAAACGTTCACTGTTTAACCCTCTTCTCAATGGCAACAGGGATGATAAGGTTCTTCTCAAAGTCCATGAATATATCTTCCGTAGAGTAAATGTCACAGATTATTTTGTACAGCTGGGTAAATGTCTTCTATCAAGCATTTTTAATTGGTTTGGCAGGAATATCATCTATTACAAAAACCTTTTTCATCTGCAGGTCCCTGACAGCTCTGTCGAATTCTGATCTTAAGATTGAGACTCCCAAATCATGTTTATTGATATCCATAGTAAAATGCCCTTCGTACTTTTCCACAAGTTTATTGATGGTACGACACTTTCACTGCCTTGCGGCATCGTCAGGTACCTACAAAGGTTGTATGCACCTGAACCTTTGTATGTACCTACCTGACGATGCCGCAAGGTGGTGAAATACGTCGTACCATCAATAAACTTGTGGAAAAGTATGAAGTGCATTTTACTATAGATATTTGTAACTTCCACAAAATGGAGCTTCAAACAATCTATTGTATGTTTATTGACTTCCTTTTCCTCTTAAATTTCTTCTGGATTAAGATTGCTTCATTTGTACATCTGTTCCAATGTTCCTTCCATCTCTTCATTTTATCCTCATGTTCAATTAAAAGTTCTCCATTCTTGCCCTTTATGATTTTACACCTTTCCTTGAAGTGATTTCTCACCAGCCTGTTGACATACCAACTTCCATATTTCCCTAACTTTTCTCCCTTTACAGTTTATCTAATTCCTAATTTTTTAGTGGGAAAAATGCCCTTCTTCAGTTTCCACATTTTTTATTTTCTTCTTATCTTCATCAATTCCTAGACTTCTTCTGTAATCCATGGCTTCTTCTTGGCAACTTTTCTTCTTCTCAGAACTTCTTTTGTGGCTTCCTGTAACCAGATTTTGATGTTTTTCCAACTCTTCTTCACTGATTTTACAGTCAGATCCTCTTCTATTTTGTTTTCTACTGCCTTCTGAAAGGCCAGCCATCGTTGAGGTTCCTTTAGTTTCTCTACTTGCCATTACTTTCTTGATCGATTTCTTCAATTTATTTAGCTATAAGTGGCAGTTCATCATTACTAAGATGTGGTCACTGTCAATATCACAGTGTGTAATTCCATAAGGGACAAGAATGAAGAAATTTAAATTGAATATGAAGATAATTAATCTTGAGATCAGAATTTTACACAGCTGTAGCAGAGGTGGGTGAGTAAGCCTTCTAGAATTTCTTATGCTCCTGCCAAAGTGATTAAAAAAGTGTAAGAGATTACTTTAACCCAGATGTACAGTACCATATCCTATATGTACTCAACAAGAAGATATCCACAGACTTGGAGAAGTATGTACATCATCCCCATTCCAAAAAAGGAGACTTGGAACTGAAAATTGAAGGACTATGAGACACCTGCCTTGAATGCATTGAATAGGATCTTCTTGGAAGAATAGAAATAAAAGGCAAAGGAGTTCCTGGAGGAGGATCAATTTCGATTTAGGAGAGCAAGGGCACAAAAGGACAATTGTCGGTTGTAATGGTACTTATAGAGAGGAGAATGGAGTGGAATAGACAGACTTCACTGTAATTTTGGATTTGGAGAAGGATTTTCATATTGGTTTAGAATTTTATGCTAAAATTCTGAACCTATGAATTCTTGATGCATTGAATGAATTCTAAACCAATGAATTTCCTTAAGAATTTTATGCTAACATTCTAAAGGAAATAAAGTGCCCTATAATGACCAAGGACTTATCCACTTATTATTATAAAAAATAGGTGGCTGTATGCCAATTTGTACCTAGCAGTGAAGAATGAGAAAAAAGAAAACAGTAAGACACATTTGTGCACTGTCTACCATAATAGGTAATTGGTACATAGAGAATACCATCAATGAAGTCAAAGAAGATACACCCAAGGACCAGATATCGATAAGGAAATTAGGTATTAGGAGACCGATTCAATAATGACATCATTCATAGCAGAGAGAGAGATTTAAGGACTCATTAGTGGTGAAAAGGCAATGGCCATATTTCACCAGACAATCCATAAAATTAAAAAAAAACGATGGTATACAGTAAAAGAGTAGAATATTAAAAAAAAACAAAACTGATGGTATACAGTAGAAGAGTAGAATCTCATAGTAATGTTAAACGTAGCACACAAATTTAGCAAAGGTAAACAGCCTCAGAAGCTGAGTAGCTTGGCAAAAGCAAGAAAACATTCCATGAGAACTTACACCTGGAGTATGCTTCTTTATGGTAGTGAGGTATAGAAGATAACAGCAATGGAAAAGTCAAAGCCTGGAAACATTTTGAATGTGGTGCTACAGAAGAATGGCAAAAGTGAAATGGATAGACCGAGTGACAAAGGAAGAAGTCCTAAGAAGAGTGGGGGAAGAGAGGAGTTCTATCTTAAAAGGATACAGGACAACTTAATTGGCCATATCTTGTGACAAATAGTCTTCCTGATGAAGACAATCTTGGTGGGAAAAGTGACTGGGAAGAATGGCAAAGGATGATCTAGCACGAGATGTAGAGATGAAGTAGTGAATGATGTGAAAGAGAAGATTTAAGTGAGCATGAAGAGGTTAGCTGATAGAAGATGTGAGTGGAGAACTACATCACAGCAATCTTGGGATTGTTGACTCATGACGGTGATAAAAGCTGTTTGGTGGAAGATCTCAGTCATCCATCATTACAGCCTTTCAAACACATTCCCTCAGTGTTTCCACACCTAAGATTTTACCTGCCTAAGCAGGGAATGCCAAACCCACCAGTATTTCTGGACTCATCTGCTGGCAGGACCCAGGGCACCTGCCAAGGTGTCTACCTCTTTTGAATGGTTAGCATTTATTCAGCCGATTATGGATTCAGATTCTCTTCTCCAAAGAAATTTGCAGTTCCTCCAAAAAAGGGTTCAGTTAAAATTCTTAGAAAAATTGAGTTGGTCATCCAGCACTTAGTGGAGGATGAACATTTTTGTTAGAATTCAAATTGATTTCATTGATGAGTTAACAGTAAGGCATATTATAGTTGAATATACTACTCTAAAGACAAATAATTATATCATAAATGTGTTGATTCGAAGCGCTGAAACACATTGTAGTTAAAATAGAAGTAGACTACTGGTTAAAGTGATTGTATTTCTTTCCAATCATTTTTGCTGATGGTACAGATCTTTTTAAATTCTTAGCTTCTTCAGTTTGTGGGGGCAGTTTCAAATACTGACTGGGTTGGATTTTAAAGGGCAGTGCTACGAATTTAAGGTCTATTGTGGGAGAGTAGGGGCTCATAGCCCTGAATTCCTTCAGTTTAATTAAATATGTTACATATTATAATAATTAAAAATAGGGCAATTGGAGGTCATGAACTCTCATAGTTTTGCAATTAGAAAAAAATTGTTCTCGCTCATTTCATCGCAATGTTACAATTGTGGGCTGTTTTAAATGTTAGCCTCCCAGACAGTATATGTGGGGTACAATTGATTTGGAATTCAACTGTCTCTTTAGCTGAATCTCTTGGATAGGTTCCATTTCTATTGCTCCATTTGTGTCTGGTTTGGTGCTGCCTCCTTTAGCTGCTTATATGTCCTTGATGTCTGTACGCTCCCGTCATCAAATTGTGCCTCCTCCTTCCTCTCGATCTTTTCAGGAAATGATCATTTCTTCCAAGGTGTCCTGTTCAATTTGCTCCCTTCTTTCTTATAGCTCTCACATCGTTTCCTCTTTCATTTATGCTCTCCAGCATTTAGTAATTTTTTACATTAGCCTCACTTCAAATCTTTCTAGTTCTTTCTCCTCTCTTAATTGTCCATACAATCCTTGATCTCTACATAATACACTCCTAATAAAACATTTTGGAAATCTTTTCATAGCTATACACAAGTTTTCTTTGCTGTTATTGGCTATTTAACTGTGCTGAAGAATTTTTCCTTAGGAGATTCTTCTTTTCTCTCTGCAAAGCTTAAATTCAATGTGATTAGACTCCAAAGGCATTTGACACCTTCTACCCAGCTCATGATTTTGTTCCATGCCATATGGGCAGATTAAGGGTAAACAACAATATTCATCAGGCTGTATAAAAATTAAACATTTATCTGGCAGGGACCACCACGGTACATACTTTCTACCACAAACCAACAGCTCTTTTCAAATTTTATGTACCAATCTGGGGGCCCCTGTTCCATGAGCTGATACTCGTGACCCACCACTGGGTCAGGTTGAATGTGCTAAGGAGTATTTATTTTTATTATCCATCTATGGTCTCCTTTACCGTTTCTTCCCCTTTCCCTGCCTGAATTACTTGGGTCTACTTCATGTTTATTTTCATTCTTAAAGGTAGTTTACCTGCCCCTTCATTTCTTCCCATTATTTCCTTTAATTGCACCTTATTCTCAATAATGCTTATGATTCACACTTTTCGCCCTCCAATTGCTATATCACATATTCCATCTATGGCTTTTTTCACTAATTTTTCTCTGTGGATGTTGTAAGTTGTTGGAGACATGCAGCAGCCTTGTCTCACTCCCTCCCTATGCTGATTTCTTGTGTTCATTCTCCCCTGCTATAACCACTATACTTTGTCCTTTAAGCAGTTCACACTTAAAAATGAATCTTTTAACTCTTCAATTGATATTCTTTTGTTCATTTTCATGAACATATCCAAATTCATCGTATTGGTAGGTCTCTTCCAAAGCTGCAAAACTGTAAGTTAACTTTTACTTAACTGTGTTAACTTCTAAGATTCTCTCTCTCAGAATTGTATTGAACCATTACTGAAATCTAACTTCACATTCACCTCTTGAAAATAATATAATCTTTTTAGTATTTCAGTCACAACCTTTATGTAACAATTAATGAAACTAATTCTTCTAAAAGCATACCTCTCTTTGGCATTGCAATCATAATAATCTAGAGGATGTCATGTTACCATTCTCCCGTTTCATATACATACATTGCTGACTTCATTTGCCAAATTCCTTCCATACCCCTGATGTAATTCCATCACACCCAGCTGCTTCTCTACCCCTTCACTCATTTTCCCATTTTTAATGGATTATTATTTTGGACCCTCTGCTATTCTCATCACAGTCTCTTGCCCCTCCAACTCTATCTTCATTCAATGCTGCATTTCTTTCTTGCATTCTCAAATGAGTGTAATAACTCAATACACAATAGTGGTACCTTGACATGCGTAGAATGCTCTAGGAATACCTATGTACTTCCATTTCCATTGTGATAAAAGTATGGCTCTATTCAAAAGAACTTTTTTTACCATGTAGGTAAACATAAATAAGTCTAGTTAAAACACGACTTCACGACTTATTTATGCCATACCATATTTTGATTTCATTTAAGATTACATACGCAGAACAGGGAGATGGTATTAACCCAGGATTCAAATACAAATGGATTAGATGCACAATGCTGACATGACATTGGACAACATAGGTAGGGCAAGTCATTGGGCATTAGGCAAGAGATTGTGATATCATTAAAAGCCCTCCCTCATATCTTCCTGTCAACTGATTTCAGGAAAATGGCTCAAATTACTTTTAAAATTCACTAGGGAGAGATGATTTTTATTTCAACTCTGTGTCATTCCATACCAACTGAACCACAGCATGCAACTCATCCACTCAGCTTTTCATGAAATTTGGTACACATGGTTTGTTTAGATGTATAGGTAATGACTGGTTTAAAATTTCAGGCCTCTTATCTTAAGCCATTCCAGAACTAGAGCAGCCTGATTTTCAGCCCAAATTATTTAAAAAATTCGTTTGGTACACATGGTTTGTTTAGATGTATAGGTAATGACTGGTTTAAAATTTCAGGCCTCTATCTTAAGCCGTTCCAGAACTAGAGCAGCCTGATTTTCAGCCTAAATTATTTAAAAAATTCGTCCATGGCAGTCGTGAATTCAATAAGTGGTTTTACATACATTAAATTTATCCTAAAATTCAAGTAGGAAAGATTCAAAAATTTCCATGCTTATGTAAAATTTTCTTCAGAATTCAAATATTGTATCAAATTTGTTGTAATCACACTATGAAGAGTCATTTGAGCTTTGAAAATATAAAGATTACTTTCTTTTAAATGTCCACAACTTTAATTACAAAGTACTGTGTACAGACGGTAGATACAGTGTCTGAACATTATGGCTAGTATCATTGGAAAGAGAAGAAAATTTCCTTGAAAACAGTTAAAATCTTTCGGGAAATGGCAATACACCAGTAGTCATAAAAAACAATATTTAGGGCATGTTAACAAATGATTCCACTTTTACACTCAGAAATAAAAACTAACACCCACGTTTACAGGTGCAGGAATAGAAATGTATTCAACTGATTATCTAAAATACAGTTTAGACTGCAAAGTAGCTACAAATTAATCAATTTCTCATTTATCAATTTTTGGCACTACTGAAAGATGAGAGCTTGAAATTTTAAGCCAGTCATTATATATGTCAACAAACCATGTGTACCAAATTATATGAAAATTCAAGTTGGTGTTTGCATTTTGCCATTTTTCTGGTTCATTTGACATGGAATGACCTCTATCCCAGACAAAATTAATAGGCTCCAAATTATTTATAATTCAGTAGAGCATTAAAACTTGTAAGATAGGCTGTGAATAAATGTCAAACCAAAGTTTGTGTAACTATTCAGCAATGTGTAAGATCAACTAATGCTGTGACAATATGCTCATAGGATCCAACATTATTGAAAGTCAAAGTGTTAGGTATGACACTCTTACCATGTATGAACTACACAGCTATTTATCTCTCCATGCATCAATATTCAGCATGCTATGATGTACACTCCAACCCTATTTTGCATTTTCCTTGACTGACAGGGGGGAGTAATGTACTTTTAGTGCATAATTTTTTTAGGGACCCTACCCAAATTTTACTTATCAAAGTTTCAACTTTGAACAGAGACTCAGTAATTCTTGTTATATATGTGCAAGTTATAGTAATTAATAAAGAATGTGTTATTTTTAATGTTTATTTTTCTTTAAGTGTACAAGAGAGGTTTGGCTTCTATTCTTCTATTCTCTTCCCCAATTTTCTTTTGTCTTCTTGTCTTTTCCATCTGCATCCTCCTCTTCAAATAGCTTTCAGGTGCAGAGTGTTCCCTCCAAGGCAGGGCTGTTGGGTTGCTCGGCAGAGTAGTGGGTCCCCTCCTCTTCAAATAGCCTTCGGGTGCAGTCTCTCTCCTCCAAGGCAGGGCTGTTGGGTTGCTCGGCAGAGTAGTGGGTCCCCTCCTCTTCAAATAGCCTTCGGGTGCAGTCTCTCTCCTCCAAGGCAGGACTGTTGGGTTGCTCGGCAGAGTAGTGGGTCCCCTCCTCTTCAAATAGCCTTCGGGTGCAGAGTGTCCCCTCCAAGGCAGGGCAGTGGGTCCCCTCCTCTTCAAATAGCCTTCGGGTGCAGTCTCTCACCTCCAAGGCAGGGCTGTTGGGTTGCTCGGCAGAGTAGTGGGTTCCCTCCTCTTCAAATAGCCTTCGGGTGCAGAGTGTCCCCTCCAAGGCAGGGCTGTTGGGTTGCTCGGCAGAGTAGTGGGTCCCCTCCTCTTCAAATAGCCTTCGGGTGCAGTCTCTCACCTCCAAGGCAGGGCTGTTGGGTTGCTCGGCAGAGTAGTGGGTCCCCTCCTCTTCAAATAGCCTTCGGGTGCAGAGTGTCCCCTCCAAGGCAGGGCTGTTGGGTTGCTAGGCAGAGTAGTGGGTCCCCTCCTCTTCAAATAGCCTTCGGGTGCAGTCTCTCTCCTCCAAGGCAGGGCTGTTGGGTTGCTCGGCAGAGTAGTGGGTCCCCTCCTCTTCAAATAGCCTTCGGGTGCAGAGTGTCCCCTCCTCTTCAAATAGCCTTCGGGTGCAGAGTGTCCCCTCCAAGGCAGGGCTGTTGGGTTGCTAGGCAGAGTAGTGGGTCCCCTCCTCTTCAAATAGCCTTCGGGTGCAGTCTCTCTCCTCCAAGGCAGGGCTGTTGGGTTGCTCGGCAGAGTAGTGGGTCCCCTCCTCTTCAAATAGCCTTCGGGTGCAGTCTCTCTCCTCCAAGGCAGGACTGTTGGGTTGCTCGGCAGAGTAGTGGGTCCCCTCCTCTTCAAATAGCCTTCGGGTGCAGAGTGTCCCCTCCAAGGCAGGGCTGTTGGGTTGCTCGGCAGAGTAGTGGGTCCCCTCCTCTTCAAATAGCCTTCGGGTGCAGAGTGTGCCCTCCAAGGCAGGGCTGTTGGGTTGCTCGGCAGAGTAGTGGGTCCCCTCCGCTTCAAATAGCCTTCGGGTGCAGAGTGTCCCCTCCAAGGCAGGGCTGTTGGGTTGCTCGGCAGAGTAGTGGGTCCCCTCCTCTTCAAATAGCCTTCGGGTGCAGAGTGTCCCCTCCAAGGCAGGGCTGTTGGGTTGCTCGGCAGAGTAGTGGGTCCCCTCCTCTTCAAATAGCCTTCGGGTGCAGTCTCTCTCCTCCAAGGCAGGACTGTTGGGTTGCTCGGCAGAGTAGTGGGTCCCCTCCTCTTCAAATAGCCTTTGGGTGCAGAGTGTCCCCTCCAAGGCAGGGCTGTTGGGTTGCTCGGCAGAGTAGTGGGTCCCCTCCTCTTCAAATAGCCTTCGGGTGCAGTCTCTCACCTCCAAGGCAGGACTATTGGGTTGCTCGGCAGAGTAGTGGGTCCCCTCCCCTTCAAATAGCCTTCGGGTGCAGAGTCTCCCCTCCAAGGCAGGGCTGTTGCGTTGCTTGGCAGAGTAGTGGGTCCCCTCCTCTTCAAATAGCCTTTGTGAGTCTCTCTCCTGCAAGGTAAGATAACTTTTTCAGCATTACTGGTCCTTTCCTTCTTCATATAATGTTCGTATAAATTTTATCCTTGATCAATCTCCAGTCATACAGCAAGGGCCATTGGGCAAATTCTTGCTCCTTCCAACGTATACAGCATATGAACTAGAAGCTGCTTTGCTCTGGAAAAAAATTTACAACATTAGGATTATGCATATTATACTGAAGGCAAGTGCTGTATTTCTATGATTTCAGTTGACTCAATAAATACAAAAATGGTTTATTCTTTGTAACCAGTTAGTCCTGACCAATTATTCTCACATGTGGTGTGCCGCACCAAATCAAACAATTTATATAACTATTGATATGTTGACACATTATGTTAAGGGGACAGGGTGCCCTTTTTTATGCTCATTTGAATTTTCCTCACTTTCCATCCCTGAATCACTAATTAGTCATAGGAATTGAAGAGAAAATATTCGAATGCATTACTGAAGATTGTCAGCTCTGGTATAATAGAATTAAGATTGAAATAAGTCACAAAGCAAGAAATTCTTGAACCAAAGGGTCTTTTAAAGATGAACCAAACAACCTCTCATCATAGAAAGGCAAAAGATGCCTACAGGAAGGTAAGTAACCACTTTAAAGAAAGGTTTCAACATGTTATTCCTTGAGGGACAAGAATGGACCTTTCATAATGAATATGAAGAATGTACAAAAACAAAAAATCTGATGGACAACTGAGCTAATACAAAATGCGTAGTAAGGGATGAAATAAGTCAAAGCAAGGTTATGCAAAGTTATGCAAAACAACTTCACACTTGAAATTCAAAAGATGCCTAGAGGCTTGTGTGTAACACTCGAACAAATTGCAAGATGTAATGTCACAAGGGATAAGTATGTAGACAGTTTAATTTAAAATGGGAGAAAACAAAGATGTACGGAATACTTGGAGTAATTTTCCAATAGAAGCAATATCAGTTCGAAGGATTCAGGCTTAACAATGTGGAAATCCATAATGACAGAAAATGACAACGTATATTCTACTAGTAGATTTATTTACGGTACAACTAGTTTCAGTGCTCTGTGCCACTGAAACACTGAAACTAGTTGTACCATAAATAAATCTACTAGTGGAATATACGTTATCATATACGTTGTCATTTTCTCTGCCAGCAATATCAGTGCCTAGGTAACCAAAGAGAAAATTCGAGAAAGAGAAAAGAGAAAAAAGAAAAAGTCGAGTGAAATGAAATGGGAGATTCAGTATTGAGATCACAGTTCAACACAGCTGTAAGGGACCTGTTAATAAATTCCTGACAAGAGTCTTGCCAATTTAATTGACAATGCAGGAGAGAAACCAATGGACTCAAGAACCATCCCCAAACCTGAAAAGAAGTCGGGCTGGAAACTTAAAATTTTATTTAATTGAAAATACACACTTCGAAAATATTGACAAGTATCATCTACAGCAAAAGATAATTTAAATAAGAGTAGTTTATGGGCAAAATCCATATAGATTTAGGAAAAGGAAGGGTACAAGAGAAGCAATGGTGGCCATTAGCCTACAAATAAAGAAGAGTATTGAGAATAACAACCAACATTCCTTCCATTTGTGGATTTGGAGGAGGATTTTGACAGCATGGATTAAAATTCAATGCTTGAAATTCATAAGAAATTTAGTGTCGAAAAATAGCTGAAGAATTATCCAGTCTGTGAATACACCTGGTAGCTGTAATTATACCAGGACCCAACAAATAAGCAAGAAAAAGAACTGAGTGATGAGAGGTTTCGCACTGTCACTTGTTATTTTTAATGCATGCATCAAGAAAGCCAGCAAAAGAAGTCAAAGAAAAGGATTCTGAAATTAATATTCATAGAGAAAATGATTAGCATACTTTGTTTTATCAATGACATAGAAGTGATGACAGAGACAAAGTGATTTCAGGAAGACAAGTTGTGATGGAGAAGACAGTGGCCTAATTGGTTACTTGAAGATCAATAAACAGAAAAAAGGTAATGGTATGCAGTTAAAGAGATGAGGCCAAGGCTAATGTTCAACTAGGGCAATGAAAGATGGAAGAAATGAGTGAGCTGGCAAGCTATATAACTATAGTATTGGGTGAAGTAAGAAGGAAATGGCGAGTCTAGGCAAATAGAGCACTCTACCATAAGAATAATCTACTTATAGCCGGAAATATGAGCTTGGAAGTAAGGAACCGCTTCAATTGAACCTACATCTGCAACATACTTTATTAAAGCAGTGAGGCATGGATATAACAGCCACCAAATTTCAAACCTGGAAGCATTTGAAATGTGGAGTTACAGAAGAATGAAGATGATAAAGAAGATTTGACTGTACTCTAAGGTGAGAGGAAGAAAAGAGAAGTCTGCTGAAAATTATAAAAACAGGTCACGAAAATATTAATGGCTACATCTTGAGTAGAGATTGGTCGGATAGCAGATTTCTTGAAATCGAATTCAAATATCTGATCATGACTCGAATACTAGAATTGCAATTGATATGCTAATGCTATTCTGCAATTTAATGTGTTGCCTGTTGAAGTAAAAAGCTACAAGTTGATTAAATATAAGAAATTAATTCTGATATTTAAATGTCAAATATCAATAACATTTTTTTCCTCCAGTTATGGACAGTTGAATACATCAACTTTTATAATCCTTAATAAGTGAGCAGAAAGTGTTCCAGTACACCATGTTCAGTTCAGTTTTGCATTAATACAATGTAGTTCATCAACACACCAGCATTATTAGCATTCAATATTCCAGATCTCAAATATCGAATTCTTTTAGCACAATTATTCGAAGTCATGAATATCCTTGTACAGGGTGGCTGCTGATATCCAATTTTTAAGTTCCCTGACTCTTTCCTGGTGGACTTAACAATTTCCCTGGCCGATCGCCTAAAGGTCTTCTATTATTGGAATGTTTTATTCCTGCTGAATTACATTTTCGTCAAAACTCAGAAAATGTTAAAAGCTGAAATCAATGCATTAAAAGCTACAAGTACATACTAATGAAAAAATATATTAAACCTTTTCGTATTTCGTAAAATTGAATTTATACCTTCACCGTGGACAAAATTACCTTACGTAAAATCATTACAATGAATTCATGTACAATCAAATAATGATTCCATAAGAATACTCAAAGAGTCAGCCATTCTAATTATCTTGTGTAAAATCAAATTTTACGTAAAATCGAAATTATACTGTATTTCAGTGTTGCATTACGGTGAGTCCCTGAACCATTACGAGCATTGGGGTGACCCAGGTGAGCGAGCTTTTGCGGCCGCGTATCATATTTCCGAGGCGTGTATGTTTCCTTCCGTAAAAAAAACACAAACTGACAATGACTAATTCTTCAAGAAAGAGGTAGCGTGAAGCGATAGTTCTGGGAAGTTGAGGATTACTGAAAAGGCATTGAAGAGAAAGTTAATGGCCAATTTACTGGTGGACTCCAGCACAGGTACCACTAAGGTGCACGTAAAATACAAACCTAAGCCAAGTTGTCGCACTAGTTCAAAATCAGATAGCAGGAGTGAACTTCAGAAGTGAATAAAAATTTGATTAACATAGTTATAACTAGTGATGGACGGATCCAGGTTTTTTGTCGGATCCGGATCCGGAACCGGATCCTTGCCTGGGTTTCGGATCTTTATCTCGGTTTCGGATCCTTAGTTTCAGATACTCGATTCTGATTTACAAAACCTAGATTTTTTAAAATATATAAATACAGCAACAATAGAATTGCCAAAAAAGTGAATTTATTGTCGAAAAAATCAACTTCCTATCATCTATGTGGATAAGATTTTCCTGGACAAGAGTTATGCATGCATTAACTATATCTTATTACAGGGTTTATAGGAACCTGGAAAAGTCAGGGAAAATGAAAACGGTCATGGAAATCCTGGAAAAGTCAGGGAATTTAACGTATGGTCAGGGAAAAATCACAAAATGTTTAAATTTATCACCTGAAAATGCCAAGAGATCAAAAACTGCTCATAGGAGTGGAGGAGGAGGGTGAAGGAGGGGACGACTGGCTTCGCTGTGGAGGCAGCCCAGGGGGTCTATTCTGGTTCTTTCTGGCTATAGTCTGCACGATTTGGTGAATAGATTGGCGAAAGGTGTGCGCATCTCATTTTCATTCGCTAGCGATTTCACCAGGAATGCTTCGCTTTGTCCCTCTGGCGAGGAAAAAGTTATTCTCAGTCAAATTTGAAGTCACTTAGCCAAATTTATAGAAGGATGTGAGGAAGAAAAAATGAAGATTGATTCAAAGAGCTACTTTAACATGACATCAGGTTTGAAGGAAAAGCCAGGTTAGCCTTCTTTGCATATATTTTTCTGCAATTAAAACCAGGCATATCAATGTAAGGAATGATAATTTTTATTTTGTTGACTTAAAGTTGTTGACCTCTTATTACTGGAATAATAAACCTACAATTTTTCATAAGTTTAGACTTCTTTGCTTCCTCACTACCACTTTTATCTCTACAAATGTCCGAAATCTTGGAGTTTTCAGGCGCTCAAAAGTCAGGGAAAATCACTAATAATGGTCTGGAAATACTGGAAAAGTCAGGGAATATGAAAATGAAAACTCCTATAAACCCTGTATTACGTCTAATATAAAGATCAACTTCCTTATCACATACTCATCATGCAATACATTTTTGAAACCTGTACAACTATTCTTTAGAGTGCAGTTAAAAGAAACATTGAAAGTTTATTTTCATTAATAAAGGAATTATTTTCCAATTATTAATCAAATCCTAGAATGCTTTCAAATTCTTTTTTATAAACACAAATTATTTTAATGCGATCAAGAGATTCCATTTATGGAATATCCGGGGATTCCATTTTTAAGACGAAAAAATTATTATAGAATATTTCAAGCTGCTAAACTAGTAATTTTGCAATGTCTCATTAATAATAACCTTTCAAATGAAATTTGAGAATTTTATACTCCTAAGGAGAGGTTGTGTAACTCTGATCTTGAAATGAGATTAGCCGTTTTTCATGCTACTGGAAGCAAAAATTAAAAAAAGTCTCGGATTTTTTCTCCATTGGCTCGGGTTTGCAAGAAAAAAGTAGAATGACATGTGGGGAGCATGTATTCTCCAAAATCAGGTAAACCGACTATAACAGAGTGGAGTAGTGGACTGCAGGTAATGAAGTTCGATTCTTAATGGGAAAGTTAACGTAATGATTCCACGATTAAATTCTGCAATAAAAATTTTTTCCAATCATTTCACTAACGCCAAATTTTTTTTTTTAAACGCATAAATTGACATGAAATTTCTGATAATCCACTTTTTTTAACTGCCTACTTGCATCACCCTAGGAATACAGCATAGCCTATATTCCTAGGCAGTGTTAAGGATCGAACTCGCGACCGGCAGTACACTAGCCCTCATTTTTAACAACTACGCTATCATAGGTTCACGGGAATCTGGCGAACGTAGGTGACCCGCGTGACATTCGGCTTTATTTTTTTTACTCGCACATCCGGGCGTATGGAGAAAAAAGTCACGACGAGTATTTCTTTATTTTGTTTTTGTGGCACGAAAAAAATTTCTTCTCATTTCGTGACCGAGTTACACACCCTCTCCTTGTCAGTTTCTACCATGCTTACATTCCATTCGCGGGGCATATCGATCACTAAGCCGCGAAATTTTAAAATCTCCGACCCGGATCCGAATTTTTACTGTCGTCGGATATGATTTCAGTAGCAAATGAAATGAAAGACCCGTGGATCCGACCCGACCATCCTTGATTTATTAATGGTACATTTGTAAATCTAATTTAAACAACAAAAGTATAATAAAGTGAGTATTCAGATTTAATGGTTTGAAATTGAAGATGATAACATTTTCGATGCAATGACAGAAAGAAAAAATTAAACTGCGATAGGGATCGAACTTCGCACAGTACACTAGCTCTCGTTGTCCGCCTGATCCCGGCGAATGTAGGCTACCCGCGTGACATCCCGCGTAATTTTTCCCGCGATACCGGGGTAATGGAGAAAAGTCATATTTCTTTATTTTGCTTCTAGTTGCACGGGAACATTTTCATCTAATTTCGTAACCTGAGTTACACATCCTCTTCTTGTCAATATCTACCGCAACTACATTCCATTCACGGGACGTTTCGATCGCTAAGCCGCGAAAATTTAAAATCTAGGATCCGGATCCGATTTTGCTCCGTGTCTTTGGATCCGAATCCGGTACCGAAAAAACGAAAGATCCGCGGATCTTTGGATCCGACGGATCCGATCCGGCCATCACTAGTTATAACCCCTTGGTTGTAAGAGGGAACCAAAAATATAAAAATATTTGTATACACAAACAAAACATAAGCGCATCACTTCGAGCGAAAACAGGGGGCAATTAACAACGGCAATATCATATTCAGGAATATCATATTTGAGGTGATTTGTACCCTGGCTAAATAGACCTCTGGACAATTTTTTAAATCCTCTTGAAATGCTACTTAAAAAATTGTTAATTATACTGAAACACCTTAGCGATTAAAACTATGCATTTATTTAATGTATTTTTCGAGAAATAAGCAAAAGAAATGCCCAGAATACACGCCCACTCTAATACGTATTGTGATTGGCCGGCTGAAAGTGACGTCAGCTCCTGCAATGGAGAGGAAAACGGCGGAACGTACTGTACCTGTGGACGTTGTTTTCTACATTTGTTGTCGGATTTAGATATCTTTGGTGTGGTTAAGGAAGGCTGCTAACATATATTATTTCTTTAGAAGGTATGGAGTCTTGAGTTTGTTAAAGCTGAGGCAAGAAATCTTCCGAAAATCTCAACATTAGCAATGTTTTCATACGTATCAACACCGTGTTTAAATGTAACCTCGTTCAATCTTCGAAGAAAACATGATTCAAATGGAAATCCAAAGAGTTAAGATGGCGAGGTAAAAGCATGTCAATGTTTGAAAATGAATGTTCACATTTGAATTTTGTAATATTCATAATATGGTGAAGATGAATGTTTTGGTGTTAGGGTCGTTCGTGAGGAACACGACGATGATGCCATCGGCTATGTGCAGGTTAAGCTCGATAAAATGTTGCTCGTGCTCGTGTATGCCCCGAGCATAAACTAATATGTCGTGGAAGCACATATTTTGATGGATGGCGAAGACAAGTTGGTATACCTACTTGTCTTCGCTATAGACTATAGTGAACATTTCGTGCAGGGATTGCGTAGGTACGTCAAGTTCGGGATCACAAAAATAAGATGTATTATGGGCATCTACTTTATCCATTTGTTTACTTTGAATTACTGCTCCAATATGTGTCGACATCTCTCTATTTTCAGGCACATTATATCATTAATGTATCATTTGGGATGTTTTCAAGGATTCGGATTAAGGCCTGGTTACACGATACATTAACCCGTACGAGTTAATGTGTAAATACATGAACGCGAAAATGCCCCGTGTAACCACACCAAAATGTACAAATGAATGAATGCGTGAACAGAAAATAGAACCTGTTCTATTTGGTTCATGCACTAACGCACAAGTTGAGCAGAAACCATTCACGCAAATGTACATTAACCCGTACGTGTTAATGTATCGTGTAACCAGGCCTTAAAGACCTAAATAAAAAATACAATGAACGTGAAAATCTTTTGTTTGTAGTTGCATAATCTTATGGTGCAGTTATGAGTTTTGATACGATTTCCAAGAACTTCCTTTTGGCGAAATATATATTGGGCTATTGAGACAAAGGGGGATTAAAAAACCCTTGATTACCGAATATACCGAGGAACTTCAAAATTTAACCTGTGTCGCAGCAAGCAAGTGCGATCGTGATCCTAGATTCTAATGTTGTGTGGTGTAATATTGGTGTATTTGGCATATTAGCTGATCTCGACGCAGACGCGGTATGTTGAAACGTGAATCTAATGTGTTAAATCGTGAAGGTAATGCAAAGAAATAAATATTCCCGTCTACAACTACTTTGGTTTAATAAATTGTTTTTATGTGCACAAGTAGCCATTCACGCATCCATCGTTCACGCTGACCTTCGAATTGAAATTGACCGGTGAAAATTACTGCTTGCGATTAATAAAAGTTAGGACATCTAATCTTGAAAAGTAAGCAGCGATAGGTTCAGTCTTTTAATCATAATTGAAAGTTAACTTTGCAATTGCTTAGCGAACTTTTTCAAACATGGCATATTGCCTGATATGGAAAAGATTTTTCGTGACATATGTCAAGCACATTTCCCTCGTACTCTGATTACTGATTTGTGCATTTATTAAATTTCCTAGCAGTTTTTCAATCAATGAAAAAACTTTACCGAATAATATTGAGCCCATATCTCAATCGCATCAATAGTACTACTGGCGGCGCTTTGTTTTGACCTAGTTTCTGCACAATTAAGATACAATTAAGTTTAATTTAGCTTCCAGAATTGGTAAAATGAATATAGACAGAGTGAACGTTCAAAAATGCACACGTTTGATCGCATAGACAAAGTTTCATTTCGCTTGCACTTCTTTCTTCACCCATATTATCCTGTTTCGGGTAATTAAAAAAAATACTTGTTGGGAGGCATTTCCGTTGGTGTCATTATATTTTGGCACAAGACGACATTTAAAACAACGTTTTGGTATATTAAAATAAAGTGCGTTCATGAAAGACATTTCAATAGTGATCTCCTAAATGCTTCAAACTTCGCATAGAAATATACGCACCGCGACCGCTGTTGCAGGACCTGACGTCATTCAAGATGGCAGCGATGCGAATTACGTTTTTGCGAGGGACCAGCTCGTGGCGATTCAAATGCTTATATTTTAAAAATAAAATACTTTCTGTCAAAACTGCTTTCGCAGCAAGTAATTTTTTTGTTTAAACTCTACGAAAATGCCTTTATTGGAATATGTGTCCAGAGACCTATTGCTTCGAGAGGGAGCTAAGGGGCCATTCAATAATTACATCGAGCGTGAAAGGTCGGAAGGGGAGGAGGACTCTTCTTATTGTCTCACAAAGGGAATAGGAATCAAGATGATCTTATGTAAGATTTTGTTTACATGTGTGATCGTACTTGTATTACCATTTTAGTTATCATCGTCTCATATTTTTAGAACTGCAAGCATGTATTTACTACGAGCTAGTGTGCTCCAGCTACCTCTCGACCTTAGTCTCGGAAGTTTAAAAAAAAAACACTAGGTAAAATCTTCCTAACAATATAGCCTCGTATTCCTTGTGATGAGCGGAATACATGGTGATCATTAATTTTAACACTACTAGACAAATATCACAAAGAGGGAAACATTGTACGACTGATTCACAACTAAATAACTAAGATTCACAACCTAATGTCCAATGAATTGTCGGGGCTCATTCTATGCACTTCAGCGATGGACATTAGTTTTAGTTGGTGAAATAAAGGGTGGGGAAGACTGCCCGATAAATGTAATGGTAGAAAAATAACGATCCTATCCTATCCCAGTTTCTCCCTCACTGTTACGAGAATTCCCTGACTTTTCCAGAAAGTCAAAATTCCCTGACAATTCCAGGTTTTCCCTGATGATTGCCACCCTGTTATATACTTCCTAGTATTCATGGGTAGTATTCACACATCTCTAATCTTGAGACACAGTGGCCAGATGTGGACAATAATCATGGGAAAAGTGATTATGAAGAATGGTGAAGGAAGGTATTGTATGAGATATATGGAGCAAAAGGTGAAGATGTAAAAGAGAAGAATTACCGTATGCTCTTGTGTAAGACATGCACCCCTCTTTTAAGTATAGAGATAATGAAAAAAAAATTCAGGAAGTTTTTCATTCTCCTACTGTGAGGTTTTGAAGATCTTAGCATGTACTTTCAGCCATTATCAAAGCCTTCCACTTCTGTTACTCTCCCAAAATTTACGCAGCATTTTTCACAAGCATGGAGCTGGGACGTACTTTCACTTAGAGCCTTGACCTTACAATGCTTGGATTTTTGTCTTGCCCTTTGAAATGAGTATAGTTTTATCCACTCCATTCAAAAAAACAAATCCGACCTTGCTTTATTTCGTGACTGAGTGCAGATAGTTGCGCAGAGCTCTAATTTTGAATGTCTTTTTCCCCCACCATTATTCCAATACACAAGTTGAATGCTGTGAGTAGAGCCCTTGTTGCTCTTTTAAACTGTGTGTAACCGTTAAACTCCCCTCCACCCCCTCATTACTGTCGTAGGTTTACAGGTGACCGCCTCCCCACCAAAACGACCAAATGATACCCTGAGCTCCAAGGGCACCCAGGTATCCCGGGCTCTTCTGAGCAGGGCAGACGAACTCATGCAAGATATGCACCCTCATTTTCGGCTATGATTTCAGAGAAAATAGGAGTGCTTCTTACACTAGTTTATACGGTATATTAGCATGAAGAGGTAAGCTGACAGGTGACTCAAGGTGGAGAGGTACATCAAACAATTTCATAAATGTTATTAATTAATGTATTTGAAGTAATTAATAAATGAATGAAATGGTTAATCTTTTATCATTTTTTCTACCACTAATTTGCAATCCTTAATGCAGACAATCTGAAAATTAACAAACAATCTTATACAACAAACTTCAAATATGATTTCACACTTTCCTGGCGAATTGTAGTGATGAACTCTTCTCAGGCTATACACAGGATGAGTGAATGTAATACTGCCGACGTTTCGGGTAGCGACTCATTACCATCTTCAAGGCAAATGTCACTAAACTAAACCGTCCGTTGGTTTTATCTGAAACGTCGGCAGTATTACATTCACTCACCTGGTGTAGAACCCGAGAAGAGTTCATCACAAAACTTCAAATATGTTATACATTTGACATCAATAGATATCTTGGATGGTTTCCATGTCAAAAGAAATTTCATAATTCCAGATCATGCATTACACAATAATAACTAAAATCATATTTTTATATATTTTTCCCTTTGTTTTCATTTAACTTGTTACAAGGGTTTTGGGAGAACTGCAAATGTCATATACAGCGGAAACTCAAAATTACGAAGCCGATGGGACCGGAAAAATCGACAATTTGTAACATCAAATATCGTATGAATGAGTATGCTTAATCAACATCATCATGAAGCTTTCCCCCAATCCAACCACCAGGAAATACACACAATCCTGCAGTGCACTTGCATGTTTTACGGTGTTATAATTTATGAATGTATCTTTAAACAAGTATTAATGCCAACAAGGGTTCATGAAGGTGAACACAGCTAACTTGTTCCATTTCTCCAATGAGTCAGAGAAGAGGCAATCAAGCATCTTTGCAAAAATTTCATGCAGTTTGTACTATGAAGCTTCATAAATGTATTTTCTATATTATTTTAAAATCTACTAAAAAAAACTATGGTAAGCGTGAGCAATGTATTTATATTCTTAATGAAAAATTAAACAAATTGACTTGGTAATGGTTGAGAAAGTTGTTCATGCAGTCCTTTTTAACTGTCGTTGAGTCTGCTAACAAAGTGAATGAAGTAGCAAAATCTATGACAGTTCTGGATGCCATAAATTGGCTGACCAAAGTGATAAATAGAGTGAAATGCGTTAATCGGGAACAGAGAAAATACAAAGGAAAGCAGTGTCTCATGTAACAAACTCCCAAGAATTTACCGGCTGTAGGTGGTTTCTGACAAATATATGGAGCACTTTTTACGAGCATCAGGAGCCTGCTACTATATGGCAGCGAAGCATGGATGATAACAGCAGCATAAAAGGTAAGGATGGAAGCATTTGAAATGTGGTGTTATCGAAGAATGATGAAGATAAAATGGATCGACTGAGTTGAAAATGAAGTATGTACCTATGTCCGTAGAATGCATATGGATCATGAGAATCTTTGTTTTTCCTGAGCCATGGGTTAACGACGGATAACGAGAATTCTTGTTTTTATTGTTGACTGAGTTTATTCTAAAAGGTTATCAGGGTTTATAGGAGTTTTTCATTTACATTTTCCCTGACTTTTTCAGGATTTCCAGGCCATTATTAGTGATTTTCCCTGACTTTTGAATGCCTGAAAACTCATTTATAAAGATTAAAGTGGTATTGAGGAAGCAAAGAAGTCTAAACTTACGAAAAATTGTAGGTTTATTTTCATATTAAATATAAAGGGTGAACTCCCAGTAATAAGAGATCAACAACTTCAAAGTCAAAAAAATAAAAATTATCCATATTAGGAAAAAAACTGGCAGTTTTGCCAGTTTTGCACAATAATAGATATTGCTACAATCTTTGGGTACACAAAATAAAAAGAAAATTAGTTTAACTTTGATGTCAGATTTATGATTTCGTTGTCAATAGAAAGAATTTCAGTGACTTTCTCTGAAACTAATTTGGCTTTCAATTCCTTGATCTGTTGAAGGAGACTTCTTGGTAATCGAAATTGGTTGTCAATCGAAAGAATTTCAGTGACTTTCTCTGAAACTAATTTGGCTTTCAATTCCTTGATCTGTTGAAGGAGACTCTTCTTGGTAACCAAATGACATTTCTTTGCTTCTTCCTCTTGCCACTTCTGATTTAGGGTGTCTTCATAACACGACCATGCATTTCTGAATGACAGTATCATATTTTTGTTAATGGTCATATTCTGAATCCCACTGACTGCTTTGATAGCATCGTAAATGCATCTTTGAGCAATCAGGGAACGTCCCAATTGGTTCCCCACTATAAGCCCTTTGTTGATGGAGAAACCCCTATCCACAAAGGCCTGCCCATGGCTCAAGATTAGCACCTTCTTGATTAGGGCGTACTAGTTTTGGAAGCTCTCCATACCTTCAAGCAGACCTCTCCAAAAGTGATGTTACCAGCACACTTCTGCGATAGGCTTTACATGCTTCAATCACTTCCGTTTTGGATACAAGAGTTCAAAACACCATAATAATACGATCACACATTTCTGCTGAAAGCCAGTTTTTCACGTGGAATAACTCAAGAGTATTGGACAATTTAGTAATACTAACATTAGGATAACTAGCAATTAGGGCTGGGTCACATAATGTGACACTCTCACATGACTTGTACTTAACAGGTGACTTGAAGATTAATGTTTGGCATAATTTAAGCAACGCATCCTTGCAATCCATTTTGAATTTCTTCAACTTCTCTGCACTCAATTTAAGTTTCTGCAGCTCGACTTCAACTGCAGTTCCAAACTTCAAATGCTTTTCAGGTAAGAAGTTTTCTTGAGATCGACATCAACTACTAATTTAGCCTTATCTAAGGTATCACCTTTGATGAAGAGAGACATAAGGTCTCTAACCAGAGAAGACAGGTCTGAATACAAGAATGGAATCATTGGTTCCTTACATTGATAAGCCTTCACGAAGGGTTTCCATTGATGAGAAACATATGCAAAGAAGGCTAACCTGGCAGGCTATAGCTTTTCCTTCAAACCTGACATTATGTTAAAGTAGTTCTTTGAATCAATCTTGATTTTTTTCTTCCTCACATCCTTCTACAAATTTGGCAAAGTTTGAAAGTGATTTAAAAGCAGTTACAGCCACTTCCTGATTTCCTAGCTATCTTACTGCGCAGAATTTTGCAGGAAAAAGTGTCACTTTCTTCACTGAACCTAATATAACCACTTCTTTTAGCAGGCACATCTTTGAGCACACAGTAAATTCCATGCAAGAATTCAACCAGTTCCCAATCAACAGCCTTAAATTCCCCCTTAAAACTATTATTGGCAGTATGGAGTCCACAGGATCCTATGTCAACAAAAATGAGGCTATTGGGTCCATTTTGTTCAAGTAGATAAGCCTGAAGCTCTTTGAGATGAGCTAAGTTGACATTAGGGCCATCTATTGAAACTTGAAGCATTTTGGTAAGTGAGAGCTCTTTCAGCTCTTGTTGAAAGGCCTTGCATAGATTGCAGGAAGAGACACTACAGAATGTAATTGCAAATCTGCTTTGCCAAGCCCGTCGCTTGGGGTGAAAAACAATGTCCATGTCAGCCAATCCCGAGGTGGCCAAAGAAAGGGTAACAGTTAACGGAAGTCAGCGGAAGTCTGGCAATGCAAAGCAATAGGTGATTAGCATGTAAAGTGAGCTGGGTTTGGCAATCTCGTGCCCCCCACAGCTACAATGCCCCCCTACAATGCGCTTATCAAACAACTGCTTCGCGGTTCATTAAAATGCCAACACACTTCTATTCCCATTTATTTAACTACATAGCACGACAAGACAAGTAAAGCAGCACACTAGTCTTATGCCAAACATTTAATTAAAATTAAACAAGTGGGATCAAAAATGTAACATTATAATGCTGTATAAGATTATTAAATCATGAGTCGGGGACTCAGGATAAATTCCGAAATTAGACAGTTTTGGTATTTTTCCCTGACCCTACGTAAAATTCCCTGACTTTTCCAGGGCTTCCATGACCGTTATCATTTTCCCTGACTTTTCCAGGATTTCCAGGTTCCTATAAACCCTGGTTATGAAAAATATATGCATTTTGTTTGTGTCTAGATGTCGTTTATCAGCAAAAATTATATTTTGTGTTGTTTGTATACTTTTGTGAGTGCCTATTAATTTTGTTTCCTCGAAAAAATAATTTAAGATATCTTTGAATTTTTGCACACAGCCATTTGCAGCAGTTGATTCGCATAACTGTATGGACAAGTAAACTGACTTTGAAGAAGGTAAACGAATTGTTCCTAATCTCTTTACCTATTAATCTCTGAGATTCAGAAGACGAAGATGAAGACTGAGTCGGGAATTGAAATGTCGGCAGACATGGACGCATTAACCCGGTGGAGGACCTGAGAAACCTTCAAGATGTTGAATAAAATTTGATTAACATAGTTATAACCCCTTGGTTGTAAGAGGAAACCAAAAATGTAAAAATATTTGTATACACAAACAAAACATAAGCGCATCACTTCGAGCGAAAACAGGAAGCAATTAACAACGGCAATATCATATTCAGGAATATCATATTTGAGGTGATTTGTACCCTGGCTAAATTGCTTCGAGAGGGAGCTAAGGGGCCATTCAATAATTACATGGAGCGTGAAAGGTCGGAAGGGGAGGAGGAGGAACCCTATACAGAGGAGGACTCTTCTTACTGTCTCACAAAGGGAGATATAGGAATCAAGGTGATCTTATGTAAGATTTTGTTTGCATGTGTGATTGTACTTGTATTATTACTTAATTATCATCGTCTCATATTTTTAGAACTGCAAGCACGTATTTACTACAAGCTGATGTGCTACAACTACCTCTCGACCCGAGTCTCGGAAGTTAAAGAAAAGAAACACAAGGTAAAGTCTTCCAAAAAACATAGCCCCAGATTCCTTGTGATGAGCAGAATACACGGTGATCATCAATGTTAACACTACTAGGCAAATAACACATTAAGGACATACAAAAGGGATACATTGTACAACTCATTCACAACTAAATAACTAAGATTCACAACTGAATGTTCAACCAATTGACGGGGCTTATTCTCTGCACTTCTATGCAGCGACGGACATTAGTTTTAGTTGGTGAAATGTTTTGGTGAATTAAAGAGCGGGAAAGACTGCTCGATAAATGTAATGGTAGGAAAATAATGAGAATTTCCTCTCCCAGTTTCTCCCTGACTGTTACGAGAATTCCCTGACTATTCCCTGACTTTTCCAGATTTCCAAAATTCCCTGACAATTCCAGGTTTTCCTTGACGATCGCCACCCTGGATGAAGTGCGAGAGCCAGAACTGACTAGGAACTTTCATGTAAAGATAAAATGCGATAAAAACAGAACTCTTGGATTTTGTAAGGTGTGTAAAAAATCAGTATGTGGCTCATGTGCAGCTAAAACAGAGTGAAAGTGCCAGAAATCTGAAGAAGTTTAAACAAGGTTTTTTGTAACCCTATACAAAAAAGGCCTTCGATTTCTTTGTGTGTACCTTTACACAAATTAGTAGTTTATGCATAAATTTTAAATGATTTAACATTAAAAATAAATTATTGTAATAAATATTCAATGATTATTTATTTACTACTTATGTGCACCCTCCAACGTTTCAGCACAATTTTCAAAAAATAGTATGGTCGGAGGAAATTTTTGAAAAATCAAGCCATTTTAAAGAATTATTTTTGTTTATAAAACAACCGGCAGCAAAAAAAACACCGAAGTTGCCACATTAACACTAGCAACTATTGAACATAAATTCATCCTCACAAAAACAGCACTACATATTAACACAAACAGATGGGTGTCTAAATGACACCCTCCCGGCATTCCCGGGGGGTCCAATGTGTCCGACATCCTAGTTTTTAACATTAGAAGGCAATCTTCCATAACAATTCGTTCACGTAAGTGATTTTATACATACTATTTTGATAGAAATGGATCATTTTCCCCCTATTCACAATATTTTATGACATGACCTCTAACTTACTATGAATTGGCAGATCATAGCTAAAAAAAAAAGCTCTCCATTTTCCCCAGAAATAATCTTTTCAGGTGTTCCAATAGTTCCAATCCTTTTTCACCCCATGCATTACTGACAACTTCACCACAACTACTACTCAATCTCTCACAATTTATTTCTACCATTCAACGATACTTCCAGTTATTAATTGACCATTTATGAGCAGTTAAATTTATGAAAGAGCAAGTTATGTTTTGTCTGGTAATTAATTGCCATGGTTGTGAACATTCAGCATATGTAACTTCCATTACATGACTAGAAGGGCTGGTATATAAACGATTGAACTACATAGTTCATACCTTACAAATTTAAAAGAAAGAAGTAAGACTCACCTGCTGGGAGATTCACCATTTTGCCGTGCTGTGTATGATAGATTCCTTTCATCCTTTCTCTGCATCCATTAGAATGTCCATTCTTCAAAATCCTCAGATCATTCAAATCAATATGAAGTCATGAGGTCCAGCTTCTCAAACAGCATCTTCTCAATGACCTCATCCTTTTTTTCCCTTTATGGGCCCTGTAGTGGCAAATTTGGTCATCACCACAAAATAGAATCAGTGAATTATCTGTCAGAATCATACAATGTAAGTTTCTCAATTTTCAAACACAGTTGAAAAAATCATGATTTAAAAAGTACTTAGTCTTAATTTTTTTTCAAAAAGCTTATTATTTTCCTTAAATCAGATTTTATTCGTTTTAATCACAACATTGTGATATGAAAGCAGGGCTTATAAACTCCTCAAGGTATAATAATAATATTTTTTTAACCACAGGCAAAATACATCTTAGAGTTGTTAAAAGCATAAGTAAGAAGAAACTTTTGTTAATGCAATGATAAATAAGACTCTTCAATACAGCCTACATCTGCACAAGAGGTTGGACACTCAAAAACTCATTATGAACTAGGATAAAATCCATGGTTCTTGAAAGTGGCAGCCCTATCAGTTACTCCCTGATGGTAGAGTAGTAGCCTATTACGAAGAACATTGAGCTACAGACCCAAGGTTCTGTTTTTAAATTTGAGTAAATTTTCTGTGCACATCTAGCTAAAGCTAGTGATTGTATGGGTACCAGACCTTACTGAGAAACCACAGGCAGAATAGGGAAAGGAACTACACTCCTGACCCTGATGTGTGAATTTCACATACAGCAAGACTTACCACTAGGTGTTCACATCCACAACAGTAACCTTATGGTTGAAGAGAGTGGTATTCTTTGAAAGAAAACGCGGTTTCATAAATAGAATAGAATCACATAAACAAATTAAGTAAATAAATTGGAACTTCAAGAACATCATGGCAAAAGTAAGACTCTTATTATATCAAACTTATCTATCAATTGTGCATTTCACATTGAATAACAAATTACTGAAGTGAAACCACCTTCTGTAATTCTCAAAAAGTAAGGTCATTTATCATTCTCACTGCAAAAACATGACTTATTAAAAACATTTCATTAACTGCACTAAATGCAGGACTAAATTATCTATGCATTGATATGCTCTGTATTGCTTCTTCCATTTTTTAGATATAAGTCCTCAAAGTTGAGTCTTTATTCTTTTTGCAATGACAGTACTACATACAAAATTTAGTGATTGGTCATTATTGTCATAATTAATTACTGAGTATGCAGCAACACAAGGCATCTCGTGTATTTTTTTGAGAGGATTGATAAGTGTAAATTAAACTTTTTTTACCTCAATGAACAGCAGCTATCTTTGGAATGAACAAAAATGAGCATCAAGTATATCATTTCTCTGAACGTTAGTTAACTCATAAATACATATTCAACTAACAACATATTACACTCTTGGTATAATGAGCACCAACAATGGGCCTTCTACATCATTCCCATGAGTTTCATGCATAATTTTCAGTGATATGATGATGAAACACAGGTCCAGTTTGACTACTAATATGGTTACACAATAAAGTTAAACTAATTTCTAGAGAATTTTAAGTGTGATTTTTCTACTTGTCTTCATTGCAGAAGAGCAGTTGATGCTAACTTTGCAAAACATCTCAAAGTATAGGAAATTAAACGAGTGGGACTTAAGTTTCTGAAATTTGCATTAATATAAATGAATTAAAATGCATATTATCTCTCTCAAAGTACATATAATTCTCACATTAAAATACATCCCATGCAGAATCACTTTATTTTCTTTGTAGTAATGGCACCATTAGGTGTATGAATGAAACAGTGAAAACACCAAATTACAATTAAATCTGGAGTGAAAAAATTTAGCCACAATAACCTAAATTTAGGTCTGAAATGTGTGAGAAGATGAGAATATCTCGAATCTCAACATCTGGTGAACTGCAGATTAGGAGAACATAGTGGATCAAAGTGTCATAAAACAAGCTACACTCAGCTAGTGAATATCATAAATATTGAAATATATAGTGCATCAGAAAAACATATATTACGACTCAGGAGTATAAGCAATCAGACAAGCACAAGTTCAGACCTTTTGAATACTTGTGAATTCCATAAAATTAAATGAACTGTATCCAGCCTTTAAATTTGAATACCCAGGTATCAAGATCGGGTTTTCAAAATTAGTTAGTTGCAACCTGAATCATGTGTACTGGCAAGCTCTTCAGGAGCACATGCTGTGTATACCCATGCTATTCATCAGAATGTATCTCTTCTTCTTTGTGTGTGTTCCATAGAGGAGACATATTATGACTTGACTGATTACTTAGTTTGTTCTAAGAATAACAGAGACTGTATGTTAAGACACTGCACAGAATGTTCATGTAATAAAAAACTTTAAAACACCAACAAAATAAATTCGAAGGATGGGACCCTGAAGATGAAATAACATAACATGGGTAATAAATGGTAGAAATCAACAGGTTAAATTAACTGTGACACTAGATGACTATATAAATACTATTTTGGACATTCTTCAAAAACTCTACCCATATTCTTTTATAGTCAAATCTCAGTAAAAATATCACTAACAACTAAAACATAACCTCCTGCCAAATGAAGCCATTGTTTCACTAGATTTCAATGAAAACTATTCTTAGATGATACAGAATGAGGTACAAGGTTATCATGGGACTCAAGACAGCTCTTCCTTTCATCCAGTGGTAATTTACAATCATAAACAGCCACTAGAAGACCTTGTTGTATCAAGTATATGTGTTTTTTCACATGAATTGGAACATGATGTCACTTTGTGTTTGGAACACAAAATGTAATCAGTCACCTTTTAAAGGAGGAATTTCCTCAGGTGACAAGTGTTCACTAATTCAGTGATGGTTGTGCTGGATAGTACGAAAACTGCAAAAAATTTTTCAACATCTGCTACCACCAGTGGGACTTCAATTTGAAATCATGTTGGTTATCCTTTGCAATAAGTCATGTAAACCTTCATGTGATGGAATTGGTGGAGCAGTAAAAAGAAGCATCACTAGAGAATGCCTACAACATAAACCTGAAAACATAATCAATTCTATTAACATTTATTGCAAATTTGACAAAAGCTAAAAAACCATTGGTAAGAAGCCAAGACTATTTCAGGTACTGTAGTTTTCATTGTTTCATTCCAATATCTAAAAATGTCTTTGCTACAAATAGAATAAGTTTTGATACATTTTTCACTTCAGTTCACAGTTTCTCAGGACAGAGTATGTGTAAAGTGAATATAGCACAAATTCTTATGTGGCCCGTTTTTTTATGACAATAACTTGTTTTTTTGGGTCTAAACATGATGAATGTGATGTGAGAATAAAGTTTATGCATCCTTATGGACCAGCATCATCAATTTACTGGCCTCAAAACAAAGAAGATATTTGTTATGTTCCTCTAAGTATGTAATGTTATTTGTAATGTGGAAGCTCCTACTACAACAGGATCAGGAAGTGTATAGCTTCTCCGAAAAAGAGATAAATGTGTGAACCAATGGATATCAAATTTACAAGGAGGACTTGAAGTGAAGTGAAGGTTGAAGTGAAACAGTCTTTTTCTTTTGTTTCAAAAACTTCGCTAATACGTAACCCCCTCTCACCCCCCCAAGGTCACTTGTGACCATCGTAATGAGTTCAGTTTTCCTCCCCTATGCACTCTTTCCAAATATGATTGGTTTTGGATGCCCCTATTCTTACTCAGTCAACTCCGTGTTGTCTAGAGGTACACACTTCAGTACGCTGAAGAGGGCCACTTTATGGCCGAAATACATAAACGTTTATACCTTTCGTTCTCCCCCTCCTCCCTTTTTACCTTCCCATGGCAAGTGGCGTAAGCCAACATCAGTGTTTTTTTATGTGAGTGCATCAGTGTCCTGTGTTGAAACACAAGAAGTGTTGTGTTTAGTAACAAGACCTCCTCCAGGCTCCTTGAAGCTTGTTGCTGAGCAGAAGACCTTTCTCAGGCCAGAAGACCTTTCTCAGGCCAGAATACCGAAACACTAAGGTACTAGTGCTATTTTCTCATTGGACCCTTTCCCCTTGTACCACGAACGAAAGGATTACCTATTACAACTTGTGGAGACAATTTATTTCAACAGATAGTTTTAGCTGTAAGAGCTCACAGTTTTCATTTGATGAAAAGAAAATAAGTTCCCTCAAAGCTAAAATCTGATACTGCATTAAGTACTGTTGAACTAAACACCTATAATCATGTATAGTGAGTTTGAGAAGTGATTCTATACAGGCTGCATTTTAATTTGTAGACTAGATGTTCTCTGACAGAGACACTATGCATTTTAATTCATCTATATTAATACAAATTTCAGAAACTTAATTCCCACTCATTTAATTTCTTATACTTTGAGATGTTTTGCAAAGTTAGGAGTGAACTGCTCTCCTGCAAAGAAGACAAGTAGAAAAATCACACTTAAAATTCTCTTAAATTAGTTTTACTTTATTTTGTAACTATTTAGTAGTCAAACTGGACCTGTGTTTCCAAAAATTCTACAGTACAAGTCTTCTTACTAATTAATCATGAAAAATTGATAAAAATATTTACAAATATTGCTTTTTTCTTTTAACTAATTGTAGGTAGGCCTGACGCTGATTATCAGAAAAGTTGTAAGCACAACCAATGCCCCTACATACAGGTTGGCCCAATACCTAGCCAAGACGCTGCTTCCCTTCTCCGCATGCACGGATTCCCACGTGAGGAATTCTGCCCACTTCACGGAGATACTGAAATCTACCAAGGTGGCAAGAGATAATCTCCTTGTCAGTTTTGACGTAGTATCTCTCTTCACCAACATTCCCATCAAGGAAGCAATGGAAATCATAAGGAAAATCACCGGTGAAGACTTACCAAAGGACTTCGCCGACCTAACGGAATTCTGTCTCCAGAATTCGTACTTCCTTTGGAATGGGAAGTTTTACGAGCAGACCGAGGGATCAGTAATGGGCTCCCTGCTTTCTCCGGTCGTGGTGAACATCTTCATGGAGGAGTTTGAACGAAAAGCTCTCAGAAATGCCGTGAAGAAACCCTCCCTGTGGCTGAGATACGTGGATGATATGTTCGTCATTTGGCCACACAGCCGACCGGATTTAGACGACTTCCTTGAGCACCTTAATGCACAACATACCAGCATCCAATTCACCATGGAGATAGAAGAAAATGGGCGGATTCCCTTCCTAGATGTCATGGTGGAAAAGAAGAGAGACGGAAGCCTGGGGCACTCGGTCTACCGGAAGAAGACCCACACTGACCGATATTTACATGCCTCTTCCCATCACCACCCCTCTCAGAAAGTTGGTCTGCTGAAAACCCTGATTCACCGCGCAAAAACCATCTCCGACCAGGTTCCCTCCAAAAGGAAAAAGAACATCTTGTCCAGGCGCTACATAAGAACGGCTACAGAAAGAAGATGGTCCTAAAAAGGACCTTTTGGAGTGACTCCAAGGAAAAGAGAACCGCTGAAGATTCTCCACAAGAGAAAACCGCAGCATACGCCGCCGTCCCTTATGTGGCGGGAACCACAGAGAGAATCGCCCAAATCCTGGCCAAACACAATGTGAAGACGAGGTTCACTTGCTGTGGAAAAACAGGCGACCATCTGCCTAAACCGAAGGACAAGATCTCCCGTTTACTTCAAGCGGGAGTATACCAGCTCCAATGCTCCTGTGGAAAATCCTACACAGGATAGACGGGACGATCAATCAAAACTAGAATAAGAAAACATGAACACGCTACTGAGAAGAAGCAGTTCCGCCTTTGCGCTGTCTCGGAGCACGTGTGGTCCTAACCTGGCCACACGGAATTCGAGAAAGTTAAGGTCATCTGCAATGAAAGCCGCTATTACCCCAGGCTAATCCGAGAAGCAATAGAAATTACAAAACAGCCGGAAAATTACAACAGGGAAGATGGCTACACGCTGGCAAACTCTTGGAAAAGAGTTTTCAAAATCGACAACCAATCAGAGCCCACTTGTGACCACAAGAATAACAGGACCAATCAGAGACGACCTATGACACTCAAGCCCCTATATAAGACGGCCAATTTTGAAGCATCGACACTTCTGACCTGAAGACGCCAGCAGGATGGCTGGAGAAACTGTCGTGTCGAAACCCTGACACAACACAACGCGGAGGAACGCCCGAAAGCCGTTACCAGTGCTGAGAAACCCCGCGGAAACCTCAGTTCCAATTTGAATACACTTCCCAATTTGCCAATCATCTATTACAACACAAACACAGCAGCGATTTTATGATTTTACACTAGATATATCGCACATAGAAAATAAGGGTCTTAAGTTGGATGGACTTGATGAAATAGAAATATTAATCTGTGTCAATTCCAAATCTTATGAGTTTTTGAATGAACTATTGTATCTATCCCACTCCCCTATCTTACACCTCCCCTTACCCCCAACTCCAACACTTACCCCTCAGTCACTCCTTTCCCAGGCAGGACCCTAACTATCCCCATACAAACACCCTAAAGCACATCACTACCCTCACCCGACCTGTCAATTCCACCACCCCTGGAGAACACCTTAATGCATCACCAGCTCACCCAACCCACCAATCCTTGTTCACTTCCTCTCTCCCCTGCTCTCAGACTCTATTCCTCCTTCACCCTGACTAAGGCTGATGCGGTATTTTGTATGCCCACCTGAAGATGCTGCGCCACAGCGAAACCATGGTAGAGCCGAAATAAAAGTTTTGTGGAATTGCAGTGTTCGTTTTTCTGTTCTCCATTCTCATTGGCTCTTGCCCGGCACCTTCTTGAATTGCGCCACCAGAGAGACTTCCACGCAGAGGTCATGCTGAAACACAATATGCTGAAAAAAGTCAAAAATTGGACACCTTTGAGCAACGGGCTATCGGCCATGCAAGGAATTTCAATTGCCTCTGTCTAGGCAATATATTGCCCTTAGCACTTTCGCTGTGGAGGACGCACCAGTGCGTCCACCTAAATCTAGCCCCATAAGCGAAGGATGCACCCGTGCGTCCTGTGTCTTCTCTTTCCCAAATGCACGATGGTTTTTCCATTTCCAGCTATGGCCCTCCAATTTACTTACTTCCCGCTCCTCCATTGCGATCTGAAATTTGTCAAAGTGCCAACCATTTCTAGGTAAAATGGTCTACGCATCAAAGGAATCATTAGTACCTATTCATGAAAGAAAATTACTGCTGCTCACGGCAAACATATTTCATGAGTGGGGCCCGCAGTGAAAGAGTTAAACAGCAATTAATTATTGCCCCCAAATGATGGTGGACTGTATTTTTTTGGGAAAAATTGAGAGAGAGAATGCCCCAGCATCGCACCTACCTTATCGTAGGCCATATAAGTAGTCCTATTCTCATTTGCTCTCACTACAAGCATTCTCCCATCTGAACTCCTATTCCTATAGTTTATTATTTGTATGACTGTTCGTAGGCCACGACACCTGGCACTCCCTGAAAACATTATGAAACAGCCTCCTCAACGACGTCACCTCAAATCAATCTCCTTTGTTGCTCATCACCTTATCTCCCCACAACCACCTCTCCCCACCCTTCCTCCTCCCACTATAGGTATATACTACCAATGCTCACATTATTTGTACTTGATGATGGTGAACTGCCGAAACCGGTTGTTTGTTAAATAAATTTTGTGGAAGTGACTGAGTGAATTCATTAATAGGTAGTAGTTCAAAGCACAGGTCCTACCTTAAGTCAATTGAACCTTACTAAAAATGTGAGCACACTGGTCCATTTTTGGGAGCACACTGGTGAATTTAAAAAAAATACCCACTGGTGCATCATGTTCCTTTTTTCCCTTACAAAATTTCCAGCATGAAAGAAGACAACATTGCACTTCCACAAAAGTTGTAGGTCAGAAAGATCTGCAGAGTCTATACACAAGAGTGCATAAGAACAAATCAGAATAGGTACATACATTTTTTATACACTGCTTTGCAACATTGAAAGAAGATGCACCAGTAGCTTCTTCATCTTGGCAAGTACCAAGTGGATCCTCCTCTCTGGAACAATGATGCAAGCAAGTTGCCGATCAGCAACTGCATATTGCAGAGAGACTGCTTAAGTCATCAATTCCGTTCTGAAAAATGATGGATAATTAGTTTCCTCCCAACTGACAAGAACTGTGATACAGCTTAGCAGAATGAATTCATTAAAACGTTATAATTTGATGAATAAACTGTCTGTTGGAAAGCAAGGACAAAAAATGTGTTCTAAATATAATTCCTCAAATAAAAAACAATGGGGTCACCCAGTTATTTGCTAAGCAGAGAACCTAAAAGCAGTCGAGACAATCATGAAATAATGATGTCATTATATCTGCTAGGCGGCCTATGAGGACAAAGGTACTGCAATCACTTTAAAGTTACTTCAAATTCATACATAGGTATCGAAACCAATTGAAATATATCATGTGCTGTACAGAATTTGAAAGGTACTCGAGTAACCAACATGAATTATTAGAGCAGATACTGGTCATAGTTGACACAAAATGGAGGTTTCCAAATCTCCTTACTTCCTTTATGTCGACATTCTTCAGTTTTGAGAACTTTTAGGTGATGAAAGTATTGTATATTTACTTCTAAATTATAGATTCAAGTGTCTAAAACTCAATGTTTTGACAATCTCCTATTGTCGCTGACCCCATATTCTGTGGTTCCTATGAAATTTGCAGAAATATTCTCTTACATATCTTCATAGTTGGGAAAGTTACCAAAAAGATTACATAACTGATTAAAGTTGAAGTTAATATTGGTAAAAAGTAACTAGTTAAAGTTAAAAGTTACTTTTCTGAAAAGGTAGCTGATAAAAATTAAAATTAAAAAAAAGTAATTTTTACGTTAAAAGTTACTTTTTCAGTTAGTTTGCCAAATTGGATGCTGTGGTAATAGAGACCTGGATGGTTTTTTGTTTAGACAGACAAAGTAAACACTGAAAACTGTCATTGTGGTTTCTTCCATCCGTATCCATTAGTTTGAAAATAATGTTCTGTCTAATAATGAAAATAATGTCTGGTTCTTCTTTTCCCAAAAGTACCTATGAAGCCGACTTTTAAATCCTCAGCTGTTGTGTGACCAAGAAAAACGTATAACCAGTACCTAGTGCTAACATCATTGCGGTTAATATCCCAGAACTTCACAGCAATGTCCATTTGCTCTTTTTTAAATAAGGGTTGAGACTCATTAAAAAGGGCAGTAAAATGGTCCGCATTTATCAAGTCATTCTAGGTCTCAGCAGCAAACAGAGGTCCAAGCCTGTATGCTACAAGGTACGCAGTTTTTGTACGGCTTAATTTCATACCATTTGCAATTTCAATGTCAGGAAACATGCACTTGAAAAGCTCACTGACTCCTTCCTGGGCACAGAAACTTTGGTGAGTATTAACTGCATGCAAAACTCAAGGTATTTCAGTCTTAATTGCAGCTTCATCGCTCTTGAAAGATATTATTGTTCCCGACTTTCAGGACACCGCCGGCTAAATAATCGAGGCAGTCAAACTGGAGGGAGCACTCAAGATTAATGGAGCACTTGAGTAATCAGAAGCACATGGGACGGAGGACCCAGAAGACATAACTTTGCCCCCTGGACTAGATGTAGAGGCTGCAAAGAGCTGCTGCCTTAGACCATGAGGTCTCAACATGTAGGCAGCAGTGATGCAACACCACTTGAGGCTTGGGGTTCTGGAAGCGCAATAAGAGCTGTAGTAAGCATGCGGGCAACAGATCAAGGATCAAGCTACTACAAGCCACGCCGCACCACCTCATAGCCAACCCAGTGCAGCAGTCTGCGGGCTCAATAGGGTACTTCACCAAAGCTCAAAATGGAAGTAATGTGGGAGAGGGGACGATGGCTGGTGACTCATCAGTATCAGAGCATTAAAGGCCCATTTACATACGTGGAGCACCGCAATATCATGGAGCCAGATGCCCACTCAAAACAAGGAAGGTCCATTTCTTAATTAAGGGTGCAGAATGCACTGTAAGGCGGAGGGGCATTCGTATCTCTCCCCTACCCACAGCCCCAAAAATGCTTAGTCTTCAAACCTACCTCAACCCACTACATCAAGACAGGTATTTAAGATCCGATGCCATGGGTCAGGGGGGAGTCTCCCCCTGGTTGGATGGGTAGTGAGTTGGATAGCACTCCCAGATACACAAATTTAAGAAAACCCCAGGAAAATTACCTCAAAAACAAACCATACCTGTTGAAAACAAATTTCCTGCCTGAGCCAGGGTTCAGTTGGGCCAGAATTGTAAATTATTTAGTAATTATGAGAGTTATTTCTAAAATAAATTGTAAAATAAATAAGTTTAAGTAAGGAGGGGACCTGCCTGAGAAATCAGTTGAAGAGTATAGGGAAAACTGTAACTGTGGAATACAAGAAGCTGCAAAAGAAATTCTTGGAAAAAGATAAGACACAAAGCCAGGAAAGCAATAGAAACGTGGATGAAGGATGGATGTGAAGATGTACAAAACCACCTTGCACTTGGAAAGGTGGAAGCTGCCTATAGGATAGTGAGAAACCACTTCAAGGAACAGCACAAGATGCAATGCAATAAAGGACAAAACTGGAGAATTTGTGATTGACTATGAAGACAAAGTGAAGGGATGGAAAGAATATTTGGAAGAATTATACAACAGAAACAATCTCAGCACAACAGTGCTTGAAGAGGAAAGAGAAGTAGAAAAGGTTAATATAGGAGCATCAATATTAAGATTGGAATTTGACACAGCAGTAAGGGACCTTCGCAAAATAAGGCTTCTGGAATTGAAGATTTTCCTGCAGAGCTAATTAAAAATGCAGGAGAGCAGACCTTTACCCTACTTTACAAAACTTTCTGTGACATATACTCAATGGAGAAATAGCATGTGACTCCAAGAAAAGTATTATCATTGTAATTCCCAAAAAGAAGAGAGTGTAGAAATGTGAAAAGTTTACGACCATGAGTCTAATGACACAAGCTCTGAAGATATTGACAAGGATATTATAGAGAAGAATAGAACGAAAAACAGAGGAGTTCCTGGATGATGATCAATTCAGATTCAGGAAAAGTTAGGGTACAAGATAAGCAATATTGGCCCTTTGGCTGCTTATAGAGAAGAGAACAGAGAAGAAAAACCGAAATCCATTGCATTTGTCAATTTAGAGCAGGCTTATGACAATGTGGATTGGATTTCAATGCTTAGAATTTTGAAAGGAATAGGAGTGTTCTACAATGACCGAAGAATTATCCAGTTTATACCAAAACCAAATAGCTGTGATTAAATCTGGACCCAGCTCTGAAGAAGCTAGAATCAAGAAAGGAGTGAGACAAGGCAGTGCACTGTCTCCCGTAACTTTTAATGTTTACATCAAGAGAGCCATCAATTAAATCAAGGAGAGGTGTTCTTGAGTGAATATCCATGGAGAAACAATCAGCATGCTATGAAACAATTCGCTGATGATATATCTCTCATAGCAGAGACAGAAGGATCTGAGTAAGATGCTAACAACCATGGAAAGGACAATGCCCAGACATCAGCTGAAGATCAATAAGAAGAAGACTAAGATATTGGTGTGCAGCAAGAGAGGAGGCCAAAACCAGCATAAGCTAGGAAAGCAGAAACCTTAAGAGATGAAAGATTCTATTACCTGGGAAGCCGAGTATCCAATGATGGACGAAGCAAGAAATAAATAATCAGTAGAATTGCTCAGACAAAGAGGGAATTCTATCAAAAGAAGAATCTACTTACATCTGGATATACAAGTGTATACACTATAGAAGTAAAAAAACAATTCATCAGGACGTCTGGAACATGTTTCTTTACGGCAGTGAGGAATGGACGATGACAGCAGCAGAGAAGAAAAGGGTAGACACATCCAAAATGTGGTGCTACAGAAGAATCAAGAAGATTAAATGGATCAATCGAGTAAGTAACGAGGAGGTCCTTAGAAGGGTAGGAGTAAAGAGAAGTCTTATGAAAACCCTAAGAAGAGGACAGGACAATGTAATGGGCCGCATTATGGGACACGATGGTCTGATGAAGACAACTGTTGAAGGACAAGTGGATGGAAAGAACGGGCAAAAGATGGTATATGAGACGCATGAAACAAGGGATGAAGGATGTGAAAGAGAAAAAATACTTAAATATGATTTTGAAACGATGACAATTCAATGGAGAGATGCACCAAACCAATCCCAGGATTGCTGACTAATGATGATGATTTGATACTTGTAGAGATATGTTTTGGAGTTATGTTAGTGAAATTTATGGAGTCAAATGTCAAGACAAAAAAAAAACACTTCATTAAAAGAAAAATTGTTTTCATGAGGGTTGAGATAACATCAAAGACGACAGCTGCTACAGTGGGAGACATTACACTAATTTTTTTAAAATGCTGCATCGTGAAAAGTAGCTACATATTGTGAAAAATTGTGTAACTAGGCAAATAATAGATCAGCCTGTAATATTTCCCATAAAATTAGATGCAGTCTTAAAAAATAATGTAAACATGAGCAAGTTCTCATTGTGAAGAGAGCTGAAATTTTTCTGCAAATATTAGTTCGTGTTTAGCGCTGAGTATTCACTTATATATAGAAAAAAATTTGAAAATTCAAACTCAGTTTTGAAATTTATTGAAACAGTATTGGTATGAATGAAGAAATGGAGTGTCAGCATCGGACACTTCCTTCGTAAATTTTTGAGACTGTTCTGAAAAAAATATTTCTGTCGACATGAAATTCAAGGAACTATAATAATCTTCATTAAAAGCTTATTTTGAAATTGGTGTAATGTTGGGACAATTTGAGTTGAACCAGTTCAACTCAATTTACCCCGAACAACCACGAGTATGGTTTAGGTAAATATGGGGATACACCTCAGTCTAGATTTCGATCCAACATACACGAATAATTGCATAACATGTGCTGTATGGGTAAAGGTTTGAGAATATGTAGGTACTTGGGAGACATATATCATACATGGCTGTCTATTTTTTGACCAGACAATAAATGATTTCTTAAATTACTAATTTTATGCACCGCATAAAATGTAAAACCCAACTGCCCTTGCAGGGAAAGGTTAAGTCCGTAGTGGATTCAGAATATGTATATCAAACATATATGCAAGTTTTGCCAGCCAACTACCACGGTTGAAGTGATCACTAAATTTCCTCTCCATCAAAAACTATTTTACATATTCCTTTCCCTCTGCTAATTGTACTAATCCCTTTACTCTTCTTAACCTTCTTAGAGAAAGCCAGCAAATATTGCTGTATAGAAAAAGTCAAGTAGAGTAGAACCCATTTATTCACATGCTAGAAAGAACAGTCATGAATTTATAGTATTTAATTTCACGAAATTTATAACTTTAACTACCAAGTTTTGGCATTGTTTATTTCAAAGCTAATTGTTCACAATATAGAAAACAATGCATTGTAATAATACCTCCATGAGCAGTATCCTGAATTCAAACTAGAACTCCAAAACTACTTCACGTCACAGCTGCTGCCTCATCTAGCAACAATAATTCACCAATGCAGTCTTCCATGACAAAACTATTTCTCAAAATCTATTCAAGGCATTGAAAATAGTAGAAAATGAATTTTGCTGCAAGCAGCACAGCATTTCTTCCCCTATTTTATTCTCTTGGAAAAACTATAAATGTCTTAAGGTTACTTTTAATATCATACTTAAAGAAGCTTAAAATATATTGCTAATAAATCTTCACCTTCTAGATTCCTTTAACGGCTCTTACAAATGGATTTACGGAGAATTTTTAGGTCTTCTGCTACTTTATAGACAGCTTTACTGTTCTCAAATAAGGACACTAAATGTCCCCTTTGGGCTGGGCTTAAATGAGTGTTGCCACGCCAGCGCTTTTCCTTGATATTTCAAGAGCAGAATGAAATCACTGAACCTCTGCCTTGCTTTTTCAGTTGTGTTCTGCCGGGAGTTGAGAAGGTTAGTGGGGTATTTGGGGATAGTGGAAGAAGGCCACATGAAGATCTTCATGAATAGCAAGAATAAGTTGAATAGGACCTTAGAAGTCATGGATGGCGTAGGCAATACTCGAAGTTTCATGTCAGCTAAACTTGCAATTGCCCACGCACACTGTGGGGACCAACTTTTGAAAGTGACAGTACAATGGTATCCTATACTCCTGTGCTGACCACGTTTATGATAATAGATACAACAATTCATGTGCCATGAAAACAGTAAAAATATGGTGCATTAATAAAGAAAATAGTTAATATTTTGAATGTCAGTCTGATTAAATCTTAAATCTCTAATTAAAGTAGTTCTTCAGGGAATAGGCATGGCCATAGTAGTAATAATGTTATAAAATGAATTGCTTCAGCTATGCCAACATTTATCAAGAGAGGAAAACTACCAATGAAAATCTTCAACTGCGATTCAAAGAAATTGTGAACAGATTAAATTGAGAGTGGTATTGTATGGATCTGAGGCAATAAGTCTAGGGAAAGATGATGAATAGGTAAAAATTGAAAGCTTTAGAAATACAGATGAGAATGGAGAGTGTGATGAATAGAGAGGAGGATAAATTATGACATTTTTAGCACAGTGAGGGAGGAAAGAAGAAGGCTGGTTAACACAAGTTACGAGTAAGCAGAGTCAGTGGATGGATGATTCGAGACTATGGCACATTGAAGGCTGTAACCAAAGGCAAACTCTCTATCCTCCCCCACCATGTTCAAAACTTGGCCAAAGCATTCATCTCTCACCACAAGATGAGGACACCAGCATAATGGCTGGAGATATGTTCACCTTTAACTGGAGGAAATTGATATATGCGTGAGGAGGAATATCCTAAAGCCGTTATTTTAAATCAAATGTCAAGGAAATGTTATATTTGACTTTGACCATATTCCTGATTTGATGAGGCATATGATCCAAACTAAGCAGTTTCATATAACCCTGCTCTCCTCCTATCTCTCATGACCACAGTTAGCACCCAGGCATAAAACATGTTCAAAGCATTCAAATCCCTTAAATCCAGTCTACATAGATATTCAATTTTAGGTATGGAAACTCCAGAGAAGTCTTTAACAAATAGGATTATTATTATTATTAGTATTCTACTGGTGAAAGTAGGTCTGAATGGAAATTTAATTCTTCCCACATCTCTATTTCAAACGATGTCCCTCTTCAGCCCCTCATACCGACTACCACCCATCATTCTACCCTAATTACCTCTTCTTCTCTTCCCCGCTTACCCAACATTCTTCCCTCAATCACCTCTTTCAAAAAACCATCACACTTAATTTCCTTCTCCACCCACACTTTCTGCATTTTCTTAATTTCATCAATCAAATTTCTTTCCTGTACTACTAAATCTAAGACTTCGTTGTTTGTCCTCCTTTTGACCCACCTTACTTTCTCCATCCTTTTCCAAACCCTCATCCCAAAACCCCCAAGTCTATTTTCACTTTTTCTTAAAGCCCACGTTTCTGCCTCAAATAGCACCACATGCCATATTAAACTTTTCACTAGTCTTTTCTTTACTTTCCCAATTAACTCTATCATTAGTTCATGCCTACAAGTAAAAGCTTCTTTCGCCAATAGGATTCTCCTTCTCATTTCGATACTGCTATGCCCTATTTCCTCCAACATACTACCTACACAGCTAAATTGCTCCACCTGCTCTAGCTTCTAACCTACTTCAATACTTAAACTGGCCTTTTTTGTCCTAAAAAATCTCATTAGGTACTTTCATTTTATTCACATTTATCTTCATCCCATATCTTTTCCACTGTCCCTGCAATGTATCCAGCATTTTTTGTAAGCCATGGGCTGACTATCAGTTTCGTCATCTGCAGCCTTACTGATTTAATCAATTTTCCCCGACCTTTACTCCAGCCTTGAGCTCATCCCAATCCTATCTCCCCAAATACCCCAAGTATGCATTTAAAATTACCGGCCATAATGGACAGCCCTGACTAACTCTCCTCTCAATCGTCACCCCATCGGATTCTTCATCAGCTACTCTCACTCGTGCCTTCTGTGCCATGTACAAATTGCAGATTAGTCTCTTGTCTCTCTAGTATACTTGTGTCTTCCACAATATTCCTATTAACTTGTCCCATCTTACTCTGTCGAATGCCTTTTCCGAAATCAACCAAGCATGCACCTACATCCTGATTGTATTTCAGATTTCTTTCGACTAGTACTCTCATCATTGCAATCACATCCAGAGTGGCCCTCCCCTTCCGAAATCCAAACTTATCCTTGCCTGGAAATTGGTTTGCACTCTTTTCCATCCTTCTGCTGATGATTCTAAGCACTGCCTTTGCCACATGAGAAATCAAACATATTCTTATAGTCTTCACATTCTTTTGTCACCCTCTGATTTCGGTATAGGTATCAGCACGGTTTTTACAAAATCTTCTGGCCAAGCCCCTCCTCACATGTTCTACGAACAACTTCATAAAAATCTCTCCCTTCCCCCTCTTTCTAGGTTTTTCAGAAGCTCAGCTGGTATGTCATCTATCCCCACTACTTTACACACTTTCATTTTTGACAATACCTTCTCTATCACACTAACTAGTATTCCTGAGGCCACCTCACCCTAATCTACATCCTTTTCATATATATAAGAATATATCCTCATCCAACATATAAGGGGATATCCTTATCAGTCCAGTTCCTAGGCTTATTCTGGCTATCGTACAGCTCTGCGACATATTCCTTCCACTGACACAATCTCCTCTGGTCCCATTGCTAAATTTCCCCTTCTGTTTATGGTGCACAGGACCGATTTCCATTTCTTCATTCTAGACAATATTCTTATGTTTGAATACTAACTGCCAAATTCTCCTCTCTAATCTCTAATGTGCATAACTACTCCACCAGAGGTAGACTTGAATGTTGCATTCTGACTTGAATTTTGCATTCTGCTGATTGGCAAGGAATTATAAGTCCTTCCACAACATTAAAGTGAGATTGTATAATAAGTTGCCTGCCCAGATGAGAGCTGAGGACACTTCCCAATTTAGGAGAAGACTAAGCACTTATTTGATGCGGTGTCCCCTATAATCTATTGAGGAATTTTATGAGTGTGATGTAAATTTAATATGTGACGACATCTTAATATGATATGTATCATTTTCAAGATGAATAAAATGTATTATTATTATAATGCCTTCTCCCTAACTCTGTGATTTCAACTTTCTATTACCTTCTTTCCTCCATCCTTTTCATCATTCCTGCAGTTACCCATGGTTTCTTGATCCTCCTTGCATCTAATTTTTCAATTGTTTATTTTGCTGCTCTTCTTAGCCCTGTTTATTTTATTTCTCACCCTTTTTCAACTGTTCCTATTTCCTCCTCTTCCATCATGCATCTGTCCTCCAGCTCATGATATTCCCTAATCTTCGTTCAAATCAGTGCTTCGAAGTCCCACTTTTTCATTCTCTTTCCTCCTTTCATCCTTTAAAGTCTCATCTCATACTTCATCACCACCAAGTAGTAGTCCAGGTCCACATCTACACCTGGGAAACTATGTGTATTCTTCACGCTGTTCCTGAATCTTTGCTTCTCCATGATGTTATGTAGTTGGTATCTCCCTTATTCCCCAGCATTTTCCATGTGTACCTCTTTAAACTAAGTGTTTGTTATCACTAAATTATTCCTCCAACAGAACTCCAGTGCATTCTCATCATGGCCTAATTCACTTCTGTCCCTCCCTTCCCCTACTACAGTGTTCCAGTCTCCCATAGCTATATTAGGTTCTCCCTACCCCTAACTTTTTGATTATTTCTTCCACTTAATCATATACCTACCTACATTGTATACTTCCTCTTCGTCATACTGTCTTGTCTGCATGTAAACCCATACTACAAATACATTCACCCCATCACTTTCAATTTGATAAACAACATTCTATCGCTCACCCATTCCACATTCAATACCTTTTAACCTAATCCTGCCTTTAGTTCAACTACAACTCTCAGCTGACTCTTCCCCTCCAATGTATATAACCATGTAGCTTTCACTCTGAATTCCCAAGTCTTTCCATCTTACTTCCTTAATCCCAAGAAAAACTAACCTTTGGGTCGAACACCAATGAATAGATTACGATTATGATAAACCTGACGCACAAAGCTTTTTTCTTCCCTATCTCCTTCTGATTTGTTTGCATATTCCCCCAGCATTCATCAATTGCAGGGACAAATTGATGGTGTAGGTAACAATGTACACATTCGAAAACGAAAACACATCATTTCGTGGTTTAATTTTAAACTTAAAAGACAGTAAACAGGTTCTTGGTATTAAGTTTCACCACGAGTAAGAAACAAATCAACCATCACCATATGGTGTAAAAAACAGGTTCCACGAGTATGTTTCACATAAGATATGTGCTAAACCATATACTATGCACAAATGATTGCTCGACAAAAGAAAAGTGTGGAATAGAGCACTGACATTGACTAGGAAAATGTGGCCTAAAACTGGACAGGCGAGTACATATATGCAGGAGGACCACTATGACTTTTCCTTCAAAGATAAATTGTGTCAGAGAACAGCATAAACTAACACTTACTTAACATTCCCCAATTTTGTTTAAAGAAATAGCATAATTCACGGCAATTTCTGACAATCCCCTCCGATGTCAGCCACACAATTACTTAGTTGATGGAGAGCATTTTAAAATATTTAGTCATTCTCAGCATACTGACCGTTTTAGCAGTCTTCGCCGGAGTTACGTCCAGTCACGAGCATTCATCGTCCATGTCCATGCGTCCAATAATCGCAAACCGCAGGCAATCTTCATGCGTGGCCACACGAACTCTTCACTATTCCTGGGTACCGCGGAGTATATATAAGTATAAACTCCGAGTTAAATATATTAGAAGAATTATATATGCCTATACCACAGATACAGAATATTCGACAATCTACCGAAGGCGACGGGACCACACATTTCACTTTGCACTCAGCCAAGTCAAATCATGGAAGGGTCAAATGAGACGAATGAAATTGACTGCCGTGCAAGGTCCGTAGGCACCTTTGTCTCACTCACGTATCGGGCTCCCATTGGCTTGACGTCACCGACGACCCTTATTCCCGCGGTCTTTGAATTTCTGCGATCCGTTGATCACGATCCTACGGGTGTTCAGCTCATTTATCATGAAGTCGTTTACTTTTTGGGAAGTTCATAAATGTTTACTAAATGATAACACGGGTGGAAACAGAATAAAACTCAGTGGGTTTAATATGGACAGGCATAATTGGAGGAAAATACGTTGCGCGTCTAAATTGAGTAAGGCGTGAATTGTACTGGAAATAAATGGTGTTTGGATTTAGTTCAAGTAATAGAATTTGGAATCTTTAAAAAGACGCACTTACTCTTCAAATACGAACACACTACAATTGAACACACACAAACAGCTTGCAAGTGATTTGAATTGCACTCATAGGAGTCGTGATGCGGAAATGACGGAGTCAGCGATAAATGATGGTGATTGACCAATTTCATTCAGTTTAATACGCATATTCAATTACGTCATTATATCATAGTGTCCACTAATATATGAAAAAGAAATTCAAGACTTTTTCAAGACAAAAAATTTTTAATTCCAGACCAAAAAGGCTAACTTCTTAATGTGTCATCGTGACAGTCTATAATGCCCATATATAAGTTTAATGCCCAGTCCTGTCCAATTTTTTACTTGGAATTACATCGGCAATGCTATTTAATAGGTATGACATGAATGACAATTAAAAATTAGATGAAAAATTTTCCGTGCAACTAGAAGCAAAATGAAGAAATTTGGATGTTTTCCCCATCGCGAGAAAAAAAACGTAGAATTTCACGCGAGCAGCCTACATTCGCCGGGACCAGGCGGACATCGAAATCTATAGTGTACTAAAAGAAGTTCGATCCCTATCTCAGTTAATATTTTCTTTCAATCATTGCATCGAAAATTTTATCATTCAATTTAAAACCCTTACATCTGAATTATTATATTCTCATACTTTTGTTTAAAATATATTTACGAATGTATCACTGAAAGATTTCTTCACACGCAATGAAATCATTCAACCCGGAATATTTCTAGTGTGCAATCATGAAAAACGGAAAGCTTTTTCTGCCACATTAATTTGGCCAGTCACTTAAATGTAATTTAAAATCAGTTAAAAAATTTTTTGAATAACAAAACTCGATAATTTATTAAAGACACAAGTTCGCATCCTTCAGAGAGGTATTCAGTGAGGTCATCAGAGAGGTCATCAACAGACGCGAATGCGCGTCCTTCGGTATCCTGGGGGCCTATGCTCGAAATTTTCGTCGTACACGACTTCACCGTCGAATGCGAGTCACGTGGTACGGAGCCGAGCGCTCGGCGGATGTGCCATGCTGGAACCACTCGGCGGCCTCCAAAATGACTCGTATTCGACTGCTGGCTACTCGAGCGGTGGATACCAGCCGAGTAGCCCTTCGAGTAAGCGAAATACCAGATGCCCTCGAATTTGCAGCAGCAGCAGAGAGACGAGAATTGAAGGATAGTATGACTTCTCTGGGATCGGAAAATGTATTTAAGATGAGTAAAGAGATATTAGCGCCGTCATGCAAGCTAAATACACCATTAGATGCTGATTTAATCACTAGATTGGATGGGATTAGTACGGAAATCCCACCATCATCGGCAAATCGTGAGGGAAAATTTTACATAGGAGCCTTTTGCCTTTCGCTGATCTTCATCTTTGATTGAGAAAATGTTAATTACATTAAAGTATGTTTTTTATTAAAACACCATTAATCAAATAAAGTGAAGGCATCGAAAAAAGTAGAGAATTTTTCAAATGCTTTAGATATGATGATATTTTTCCAAAACTGAGATTGCTTCGGTCAATTATTAACATTTTCATTTCGATCATTCGCTGGTGGAATTATTTCCGGTCCAAGTTGTTCTTGTTCTCGAATTCCCTTAAATTTAGCCTTTGTCCCTCATACGTTTCTGACAATATTATTTCTGACACCTTTTTAGCATACAACTACTAGATGGTATCTCGTGTAAGATAAAGAGGATTAATTTAAAATTAAAGATGCCTAATTTGTTTTAGTGAAGTAAAGTTCATAAACGTTCTAATTGGATTTACCATTTATATTTGTTAAGGTGAAAGTGATATACTCCTTCAGTAGAGTTCATATGCCTCCATGTAACCATTATTAGAAATCTTTATTTGATGCCTTTGTTAAGTCCGAGAGTGGAATTGGTTTTACATTTTAAATAAGCTGCAATGTTCGTGCAAACTTGGTGTGTATAAGAAAAACACTTTCCCAAACATATTAGTGTTTTAAAGCAGAGTCCATCACAAAAACTTATTTTTATGGTTAAGTTAAGCACAGTTTCAGATATATACAGAATAATTTTATCAGTGCCAGATGTTGGCTGAGAAGTGGAAGGTGGGATGGGGATTGACTGAGACATGAAGTGGAATGAGTGTACTCACATGCACCTTGAGAATTATAGGGATTGTGTCCAAAAGATGAATCATATATGTATTAGTAACATTGGTACGTTAAATGTGTATGAACTTTGGTTTTTGAAGGAAGCCGTAAAATTAGAGCAACATTCAAGAGATACAGTTAAAATTGAAGGCAAGGCTTAAAAATGGACATTATCATGATCATATCTAGTATGTGCAGAATGGCAATTGAGTAACCTTTTCTTGGAATCGTATTTGTTTTAAGACATTCATGTGCAAAGTCTTCATTAAATCAATTCCATCTGCCTTGAGAAGAATTCATTCATTTGGCCTTTGAGTGTGTAATCCAACTGCACCAAAATTTGATTAATGAGCACCAACGTAGGAGACTTTAAAAAAAGATATTTTGCGAGAATGCTTAGATTGACTTTTATGCATAAAGGTAGTGGGAGAGTAAGAATTTTCTGAGGTGCTTACTCGTGATTTAGTATTTTTTTCCCAAGAGTAAATTTTGGATTAGAATGACGAAAAACAACTTTTTCAGCAGCGTGATATAAGATTAAAGCACAATCCCTACAATATTATGTGAAGATGTAGTTTGGTTAACGTAGCCTGTGACTAACCAAATGGGCTCTTAGACAAATTATTCTGAATACCCTGGCTTGAAATACCATGCAGAATTCCTCCACCTCTGGTGGTACCCTAGGTTCTTTTGGAAATCACAGCTTAGGGCCTAAACCATCATTTTTATGACCGAATCAATATTTTGTCATTTATTTAAATTCCCATGAATATGACATTAATTTATATTTTTAATTGTGACTGGATAATTAGATTCAATCAATTTACAAGCATATCAGATCCACTCAGTGTTTTACGTTTAAATGAAAATGTTAAAATGTATTGTAACACTCTGAAACTATTTTACAAAATTCTAGTAAGATGTATTCAAGCTAAATGAGATATTTTCCTGGTAAAGGAGCAATATTGCGATATGAACATTCAAAAACTTTTACATTTTGTGCCGTTTATATACATCGTATTCCTACATATTTAAAGTATTACTCCGGGAAGATAATAAACCTTGAAGCTAAACTCATAATGGACAACAAGGATGGATATTATATCAATAGTCATTGGTAATGGGTCAACCAGAAGAGGGACGAGCTGTAACATTAGCAATACCCACAGTTTTTTTTGGCATTTTCCCGTAAATCGTGACGAAATGCTACGAAATTCCTAGTAGCTGTGTTTTCTTTGGCTGAAAATGTCAATATTTGCCATCTCCGAAAAAATACAGTACCGTGTATTGAATAAAATTTTGAATGACTCAAATTATAGAAAATCCTTACCTTACATCAACTACAAGAGTATGTTCTCTCGCTCACAAGAGAGTTCAGCTATTTCGAAAGGTGCTGACATTTGGACTCCAAAGCCTGTTTGAAATACACCTGCACTTAAAGCACACGATTGTGGAAACACAGCACTCAGTAAGGGAGTAACACCGATTCAGGCACTGGTATTCCTTGTGAAAACTCGGAAATCTCTATTGTACTCCATCCCAACTAGACTTCTTCCGTTTGGATGTGATGGTTGAAGATGGACGCAGCTTGTGGTCCAGAAAGAACTGGCCATTCTTACGAAAGATGACCCCCCATGAAATTTGATTCTAGGGCATCATCCCTTAACTCATATCAATGCTCTTAAACCTTCTACGGCCACCCTTTCAAGCCCTAATGAAGATTCTTTCATACGAGGCCACGGAAAATAGGCGGACGAACGAAGGGAAGTCATTTTGCTGACATATGAGGTGAACCATTGTAACGTCGCTCATGCACGACCTATAATTCTAAATAAAAATGATATTCCTTCCAGCGTATAATTTAGGCGTACTTGATAGCAAAAAATTAATATTTAACCTAGATGAATAGAAAATTCGGATGCGCATTCGCATCCGTCGGGTTGAACGCGCGTGTTAATTCGAAATTTTCCTATTTCATCACCTTGCATTACCATATTTTATAAATGGCATTACACTAAGTATTCTTGAGGCGTCTTACTCTGGGTAATGCTTACTATTAGTTCTAAGTTTAATTATTTAGTGTTATTAACTTCGCTAAAATGTTACATCATTATTGGTTGGATGTTGATTGTTGTTAATTATGTTGCGTTTACACAACGATGGGAATTCTCAAGCAGACCACGTGGCTTTTCTCTAAGCAGGTAGTAGCTCATCACAATGGCCTATAAAAAAGGACAATGCAGTATTATGAAGACCTTTTTGCTACATTTTAGGCATAAAACATATCTTGAGTAACCGAGGCTAAAAATTAATGGAATCACGTATTCCTTGAGGATTATGTACAAATTTCCAGATGCAACACTTGCTTTTTACAATTAGTAAGTCAAATTTGTGCGCACCCATGGGCAACCAGTGGGGTCTTTCCAATGGTTGGAAGTGTTACTTAGTAGGAATTCAGCTCAACATTTGATGTTTCCATTTCTATAGACGACAGACACGTCAGAATGAGAGAACTGTGTGTGAAGTTGAGAAATATATCAGTTGAGGTAAGGCTATGTCTGATGGTGGTGTGTTCCTCCATTTGCTGCTCAGTTTTTGCTCCGTGCAATCGTAAGTGCTTGCTATTCTTCTTTTACGCACTTAGATGATAAAAGGCTTAGAATTTCGCTTTAATAAGGTGTAAATCATTTTAATAGTCACCTGAAATTTCTTTTTATTGATGTCTTTCTAGTATTTTGATGAAAAGTACATCAATATTTGGTGCTCAGCTTATTGTGAGAATTCTTGTGTAGCAATTTTATCCAGACGAAAAGTGAGGCATTCTTACATTAAATTTTTCACCATAATGTATATTTTGGAAGGTGCATTTAGAAGATAAATGTAGAAAATGATAAAACGAGCAAGGCAGAGTATAAGGTATTCTAATGTTAAGAACTACAATGTGGATTGCTTCTTTCTAAAATATTTTAGTGATGGATGATTTCAGGAGATATAATAGTAAGCTGATAGTAAGGGCACAAAGGTGTAACCAGAGGCTGAAAAAGAGTGAACTAATTCCACAACCAAATGTCATCCAAGATTACAATCAAGGAATGGGAGGGGTAGATTTGCACGATAATTCTATATTATGCTATCGCATCCAGATTAGGGGTAAAAAGTGGTGGTGGCCTCTATTCATAAGTGGACTCCATAGTGCAATGGTGAATGCATAGAAGTTTTATTCGCTAGTCATAGGCGAAAGTATTCCTCAGTTAGATTACCGGTCTGAAATCGTAAGAATCTTACTAAAACATCAAGTAGTGTCTAACACGAAGACTGATTATATAGGTACAGCATCAATGTCAGTGTGCACATGCAGGACGCCCAAAGAGAAATGATATACCTCAGTGCATTTGTCAAGACAGAATAGGTAATTTCATCCAAAGGAATACTGAAAACTCACGAAGAAGATTTCGAGTATGCAAATCTCAGACAATTTATATGTGTGTTCACCTTCACACAGAATGTTTCCATAAATTTCATCAGAAATGATGGTAAAAAATAAAAGATATAGCATAATGGGTGAAAAACTAAGAAGATTAATATTTTTTCCTGAATATTCCCAGCATTGCATATACGCAACATTATATAAATCAATTATAATGATACTTAAAATATTTTTGCTAAAATAAAATCTTAATTACTTTGGCCAATATAAATAAGAAACAACGAAAAAACTGCATTTCCAACCAGTATTTACAAGCTGGGAAATAATGGGTTAAGGTGTTGTCTTCCAGCCTAAATTTGATGGCCTCTTTACTCGGCTTGAAACCTGAGTCATTTATTAATATAATTCGCAGAGAAAGAATAAAATCTAATAATGATGATGTTTGTTTGCAACAAAATTTTGTACACAAGGAGCTTGATTGGAACTCAACAATTAGGGCATAATTGGAATCACATTTTTGCAAGGTATGTGCATATTAATCTGACAGATGTTTTTATTTTGTTTTCATAAATCACATCTGGACATGCTATGACTTCGAACTGATGATGTTCTAACATAAGTTGTCAAAATTTAATATTGATAAAAGGATTCTCTCACCCTGAGCATTGCAGAAACACAAGCACTAGGTATATTTCTTTTCATAGTTCAATCCCCTGATGTCAAGAAAATTTTGGTCACAAAAACTGAAAATAGACATTGGAAGTAGTATAGTCTTCCCACTCATTACACACTTTAACAGTACATTAGCTCAACATGAAATTAAAACATTACTCCCATAGAGAAAGTCCCATGTCTATGTTAGGAAGTCCTCCAAGAACCAAGCTTTTGCATCATCAACTACACAAAACATAGGTTGTTCTTGAAGAAAGAAAATACACCCATGTGCCGTTGCAACCACATTTTTGTCTTGCTGTTTGCACTGGCACCTGTCTAACACTGAGTTTATGACCCTTTCTCTATGAACGATGGACTTTGCCATCCTAGATGTGGCCAAAGGTATGATTTCTCCATCAGGGATTTACTATGCCAGTGGATAAATGATGGAAAAACCCATCAGTTCTGATCACAGATAATACAAGAGTGAAACAGAGCTCCAGGTTAAGGATTCTCCCCTTTTGGACCCAAACCAAGGGTCACCGGATCCTTTTGATTGCCACAGGGCAAGGATAACCCAACCCTTTCCTGAATTTGCAGACCCATCCCAGCAGACCTCCATGGTCAGAGAATTATATGTATTCAGTATAGAGGTTTTGCAGCAGGAGGTAACTTGACACCAGATATACTGTAAAGATATCCATAAGGAAATGTTACCCAAGCAACATACCACATTGAGCCAATATGGGCCCAATATTGAGCCAATATGGTCCCAATATTGAGCCAACATTACTACATTGGCCCAATATCGGACCGATATTGGCCCAATGTGGCATGCTACTTGGGTATGTATTTGTACATTTTTTCCATGCAGAAACTATGCTTCCAATTATATTCAAACCGAAAGTTTTCTCAACTTGGGTCTTGATGGAAGAAATTGGTTCATAATAATGACCATGGATGCCAACTGAGAGGGGGGCAGTAAATGCAGAAAAAGATAGGGTTGTCTTCCACTCATGATCAAGGGAAGGGTCGTACACCCTGCTGGTATGGGTCCCCATTTGAAAGAAATAATTGCCCAGGAAATTTCCCTTTAGCAAGCACGAAAAAAGCTCTGCAGAGAGGGAGAAAGAGATGTCCATGGGTGTGTGTGTATATTGTCATGGTCCCCATCATTTGACAGCTGAAAGGCCTATTTGTGTAAATATGTTTAAGTGTATGGTTACGTAACTGAGTGCATACCTGAGACGTATCGCCTTAGTTTGAAATGTGTACACCATGTCACTGCCGTCGGCGCATCTAGCAGACAACCCTGCGCAGGGGATCATGGGTAAGACTGAGGAGACAAAAAGGTTGAGCAGAGGCTCAAGGAGGGCAGAAGGCCTATCGCAGATTACCCAAGGCTGATTACGAAAGCAAATCACGGTGAATAAGGAGAGGAGAGCACGTTGAACTGAGAGACGGAGTGCATTGACCAGAGGGTACGCGAGATCAGAAACAGGAGTCATAGCGAAGAAAGACGCCTGTCCGAGGGTTAATTGGATCATCACAGAGAGAGGTTCCTGCCGCTGCATGTTTGAAGATGCTAAGATGCCGTCAGCCCGACAGCGAACTATCACTGCCTGATGACAACCCTCGAAGGACCGCATAAGCTATACCCGGAAAGTGATCCCGCCCCTTTATTGTTCAAAAATCTCCTTCCGAAAGTTGATTCGAGTGCTTTGGGGGGGTGTGTTTCCTGATCCCGTAAATGTAGATGGGAAGAAAGGAGATCAGTCCACGTAACTTTTCACCGGGAACGCTCAACAGAGGTGATTAAGTATTAACTATTGCCTGTGATTTAAATGTATTGTCTCAGGGTATTGGCATTTCCAAGTATTAACTAATGACAGTGATTTAAATGTATGGTCTCAGGGTATTTGCATTTCCAAGTATTAATTAGTGACAGTGATTTACTGTATTGTATCAGGGTATTTGAATTTCAACGTATTAACTATTGCCTGTGGTTTAATGTAATGTCTCAGGGTATTTAAATTTCCATGTCTTGTTGCAAAGTGAATTTAGTTCCAAAAGTTAATCATTGGCCTTGATTGAGTGTAGTATTGCCAGGTAGTTTAATTTAAATTGTTCAATCCACTCAGTGTAATAATGAAAGGGCATTTCTAGAATTTACAGGGTTTATTTGATGTTAATGTTATTTTGCTGGATTAAATTGTGTATATCAAATGGAACTCGGCCTAGCACGCTGTCATTTGAGGGGGGGCCTCATCACCTCTCCTGGCGGTCCTTCTTCGTTGTTCTCGTTTTCAGGACTTTTGGCGAATTAAAATGGTGCTGGACGATAGAAATCTCACGATCCCTCCTCTGGTCTTGGAGGTTGATGGAAGCAGGTTTGATCAGGGCCTCTAAGCCAGAGAAAGAAAATAATTATGTGTGCGTGTGGCCTCACCAGTTATCCTCGCCCGCGCGTGTCATCCAGAGGACTGTGATGAATTCCAAGTAGTTCTGGATAATAAAACTACACCATCAACAGGGATCTGATGAAGATATAGAAACCAGTTGTCTCTTAAGAAGAAATTATTACTGGAAAGATAGAAACCCAAGTTGCCTACCACTTGGGCGAATATTTGGCCCATTATCGGACTAATGTGGTAGGGTACCTGGGATGTTTTTTTCTTCCCAGACGAATATGGATTTCCACATAGTTATAACCTTGAGAGAACAAGGTTTGCTGAGTACCTAACGTAAACCCAATTGTATACAACTGATGTAGCCCAGATATAAACGTTAAAATAGGGTTTACATTAGATATAATACAAACTTTGTGCTCTCAGGGAAGTGTGAAACCTTCGAAATTATACCGTAACCTTGCATAATACAGCATAGCACATTCCGAAACCTAAAAGTCAAATCAGAATAAACGCCTTCACGGTCAAATGATATGAATGAAAGTGCAGAGGGTGGGGAATCAGGGAGTGTGGCAAGGGTAGGAATGGGCTAAAAATACAGGTTGTACCGGGTACAATTATTTTTTCAATTTGGTAATACCTACCTTGGATGGATGTGTCCCAATCTTACTCCGAGGAAGTGTTGCTCCTTTTAAATATCCATCCGTAAAATAGCAGTACTTTTCCCACTTTTTTCAAGTATCGCGAGTGCCGCCCGTTTGAAACAAAAGACGGACAATTACCTCGGCGCATCGCGCAAAACTTGACGTACGCAAAGCGTCTCGGTGCGTTTGTTTTGGTTTGCCGATTATTAATGGAGGGTGTTAGATTGTGAAGTTTTTACATCCCACGCTTCAACTACCATACAAAATGTCGAAAATCACATCTCAGACTAAACATATTCCTAAGGATGCACAGGTTATTATATCTATGCTGAAGGACATGGGAATAACAGATTATGAACCAAGAGTAGTGAACCAATTGCTGGAGTTTACATACAGTATGTGAAGTCCCAATTCATCTATTAAATTTTGGAAGTTGTGTGACTTTTCTGAAACCAAATTAATGCCTTTCTTTTAGGGTATGTTACCTGCACTTTGGATGATTCAAGAGTTTTTGCAAACCATGCAAAGAAGAAATCTTTGGACCTAGAAGATGTTACGTTGGCTGTGCAGTTACAATTAGATCGTCGGTTCACGAACCCGCCATCGAGAGACGTAAGTTTGAGATAACTTACTGAATAGTGATTAGTACATTGTAGTGGAATCGGAACTTTCTCTGCACCGCTGTGGAAATAACCATGCAGGTGGTTAGGCTCGTAGATTAAACATTTCTAAAAAAAATGGATCGAAAAGGAATCAAATACCCCATGCCCCCATAGGTCTGGGGTGTATTTTCATTCAATTTTGAATTTTTGTAATCAATTATAGGGAATTTCACTCGATTATCCATGTTCCCACATTAAAATGGCCCATTCATTCGTAGGGATGTGCCAAATATTTAACGAAAATAGCGATTAATAAAAAGTATTCCAACAATCGCATGCAGATGTTTGTTTTTCATTTGTATTGCCAGTGTGTAGATTATCTGCATCAAACAGTTGCGTCTGATTCTGGATATGTAGTCTTCTGCAGGTTAGGGTTGTTTTGAATAAATCCCTACATTTCTATGCATAATTTTTGAAAAATAGATTATTCACTATTTTCTCATCATATAAGTGTGTATTCTACCTCTCTCTATATGATCCATGCTACTTTTTCGTTTTAGCATTCTACTTTCAGTTCTGCATTCCATTTATCTCGTATCTCGAGTACTCGTTCCACCCACCAGCTACCTTTTCTTTTTCTTCTCCTAACTGGCTCACCAGTACTGAACTAATAATGGAAGGAGTAAGGTAGCAGGAATTTTCTGAAGGGATAAAATAAATTTCAAAATTTGAATAAAAGTACATGAAAACTTAACATCCCAAGATTTCATAAAAAAAATAATTCAGAGTGCTATGCACAGAAGTAAAGACGATTGGCAGGTAGTCACTTCCCTTCAGGCATTCATATCTGGGTTGTCACTAAAGGAATAAGTTTAACCTCCTCAAACTCTGTGTGTGTCATGGAGCTCATTTCACCAGGGGCTCACACAATGAGCCCCTGAATGTCACCATAGTATATTTTCTGGTCAGAGAATTTTGTCACTGTAAATGTTACACTCATATTTCCAAATTTTCTCACTTCAGTAAATTATCAATAATTTGTGAATCTGAAATAATCATATTATTGGTGTTCTATCGCTTAAGGTAGGTTTATAAGGACAAAAATTCTTCCCATGCAACCTACATTTCACTTTTTGGCCTTCTTCAGGCAGTCTTGTTTCCAAGTTGCCTCTTCATCTCCTCAATCTACTCAGCTCAGCAAAAATTCTTTACCATGTCAGGTCCTTTAAAATACCCTTGCTACTTGTTACCTGTACCTTCAACCTTCTCCTAATCTTTGTATCAACATCCTTACCTCATCTACTACTCCTTGTACTTAATCTTCCTTACCTTATCCATCATTCTCTATGACCACTAATCAAAAGTCAGGTGTATTTTTATCCTCTCATGTTTTGGCGCCTCCTATGCAAGTATATTTTCATGACATTCACTCAATGAGAATGTGGTTGAGAATTTTGGGCTGTCTCTCATTAAATTTTCTTTATCTTGCTAGCAGTCATTTGACATGTACGTGTGATGTTGAGAAGAGTTGATATCTTTTGTAAAAGCTTGAAATTCTTTATTTCCTAGATTTTGCTTGAAGTAGCAAGAGCCAAGAATAATATACCACTGCCTATTATCAAGCCCCATTGTGGTATTCGACTGCCTCCAGATCGTTACAGCCTGAATGCATGTAACTATAAGCTAAGGAACTACAAGAAGGTAAGTGATAAATTATGTTAAAAATATTTAAAATTATGTTGAGAATTATTTTTTCAGATGCCAAGTTTGAGCATTTATTTTAACCTGTTAAATCTTTTTCCAGCAATTAAGTAAGCAGAATCCATTGGGAGCACCTATTTCCCTAACTAGCCATCCTAGAATCCAACTTGCGCCAGGTGGTATGATGTCTGGAAGCAATCCGATGAAGGTCCATCAGATGTCTGGAAATGTCCAGGGATCTGTTACCAAGTCTACCTCCTTAGTTTCTACTTCCTCTTCTGTGTCAATTGTTAACAGCAGTGGACATGGGCGGACTGTAGCTTTGGTAGGAAAAAACCCTGGAGTTCAGCAGACCACTCACAAAGTAATCACGGTTCCTAAGCCCGTCATCAAATTTTCAGCTGGTGAGTAGTTGAGTAAATTGCAAGATTCATTGTGAAATTGTTGGTGGTGATTGCAAGAGAAGGAAATAAGGTTTACAGCATAAAGCTGATGCATATTGGGTCATTCCATGTCATATCATCCAGAAAATTTTCAAAATAAAACCCACCGACTCGGATTTTTATGAAATTTTTGTCACTAGCTACTATCACCAATGTAATAACCCATGTAAAATATTTCCGCTCTCACCCTCATAGTTTGCAAGATATGAGGGGTCAAAGTTTGGGAATTTTGCTCATAAGTGCCGGTAGTGGGGTTCAATTTTCAGAGTACAGGGCACAAGTTAAAAATTCATAGGTCATTAACCAATTAACATTTCACCATGAAATTTTTAAATCTTGTCTATCAAAGTACATAGATTCCATAGAAATATTTTCTATCACCCTTGCATAGCTATGTTAGCCACTATTATGTCATTACTAGAGCGCAGAAAAAAAGTCTTCAATTTTGCAAAAAAATTCGCCTAAAAAGTCACCAATATTTTTGAAAAAAGTCTCTCAAAAGTCTGAGTTATTTCCGTGAGAAGAAACCCCTTAAATACTATAGATACTAACAATCAAGTTGCACGAGACAATATAGTTGCTTGTTCGCATGTTAGTAGTTCATGCTTGGTGATCTTCACCCCCTGCCACACAACCTCGCGGTCGCTTGCAGGGTATCATGTAGATGTAGATGAGAAAGTTGCTGAATTTAACTGAATTGATGGAGAAAAGAGCCTAGAGATGCTAGTCCAGGCATTAGGGGAATTTACTTGGAAAAATTAGAGGTAGTTCTGGAAATTGATTTATCCTATGCTTTTTGGGTCGCTGAATCCGAATTTATAACTTCCTGCCAAAAATTCCCCCCGCAAACCCCCCAAATTTTGAAAACAACACTAAAAAAATCGCTTTTTTAGTTTTTAAATTTTTATTTAAATTTTTAAGTTTAAAAGTACATTTTACAGTACATCTCTGCTCCGTGTAGTACTGCATGAAAAACACAGATGCGTCCAACACACAGTTGAATAAATGTGATCACAACAGCCAAATATTAACTTAGGCATGTGGTTTAAATAAAAAGGCCCATAAAAACTCTTTTAATCAGAAAAGTCCCGCCACGCCAGAAAAAGTCCCAAAAAGTCTCTAAGAAAGTCATTAAAAACAGTTTTATTTGATGAGATTGATGAAGATTTGTATTTAAAACCACAAAAGTCCCACTTTTACAAAAAGTCAAAAGATTTTTTTTCCGCGCTCTAGTTGTCAATTAACCTTTTGAACTCAAAAACATTACTCCATATTTTCACATCTTCGGCAGAGTAGTTAACTCGTCCTTCTTGAAGTAATGTTTATGAGTTCAAAAACCTGGTTAATTGACAACTAATGACATAATAGTGGCTAACATAGCTATAAAAGGGTGATAGAAAACATTTCTATGGAATCTATGTACTTTGAGAGACAAGATTTAAAAATTTCATGGTGATATGTTAATTGGTTACTGACCTATGAATTTTTAACTTGTGCCCTGTACTCTGAAAATTGAACCCCACTATCGGCATTTTTGATTTCTGAGCAAACTTCCCAAACTTTGACCCCTCATATCTTGCAAACTACGAGGGTGAGAGCGGAAATATTTTACATGGGTTATTACATTGGTGATAGTAGCTAGTGACAAAAATTTCATAAAAATCCGAGTCTGTGGGTGTCATGGGCTGGATGAACTGACGTGGAATGACTATATAAACTTGTGTTCAATAGGTTTTATGTTTTTAAATTTGTTGCAAGCAAGCTAGTAAGGACTGTTCATTCTTGTGTGGAGATTTAGTTACTGGTAAATAATTTTTCGCAAGAAAATCAGTGTTAAAGGATACATGAGTATAAGTTATTGTTTTTTCAGAACTTGAAATACGGGATCTTAATATGTATTCTTAATGCTAAGTGTTGTATCCTGGGTGAACTGGAGCTAACAGCCCTTAGTATCGTATTTATATCTTGAGCAGTGTTGAGGAGTTGAACCACTTTCATGCCTTGTTGCTGTTTCTCCCTTTGTAGAGAAGGAGACTTTGGGACAAGGCCAAAGAAATATTGATGTACCTGTCCTCAGTTTCCTCCCTAACAATATCCTATCGCACCCCAAACATCAACGTCGCCATGTCAGTGGACAGTTCCTTCTGTGACTCTGTTGTGATAAACTTTCTGCACTACTTGGTTAACTCAATGGAAACACATGATCTTCCGAAATGCATTTTTTCTGTTTGCATCATGGCCTGCAATATTTTAGAGTACTTAATTTTAACATCTTAGGGGAGGGTGGCTTGAATGGAAAATTCTAGATGACCACATGGTCATCTTGAATTTACCCACTGTTGTGGTCAATGACTCCACTAATGCTCTTCTTCATTTTCATCTCCTCTTATTTCATCATCTGCACAGACAAGTGTATTTCTCATTCCTTGGTAATACTAATGTGCAATCCCTCAATGAGTTATGATCCCTATAGAATGATTGGGTCCCCAACAATATAGTCTTCAACTTACATTCATGTTAGGTTCCTACAGTCTGGTTGTAAGTTGATTTGGATGCAAGTTGCTTATTCATAATCCTTTAGTCCATTTTGAAATATGTACTTTCTACATAAACCGTGTAGAATAAATATGTATGATCATCTCTTGCATTGTCACAGCATAAAAAAATGTTAAGTTCCCTAGATATTGTTGGCTTTTGTTTCATAGTTAGAAAGTTCTGTAAAATTAAGAAAAATTTGCATGTGGTCACAACTGCTGCTTATAACAAACTGACAGTTGTGAGCAGTGTTATCATTGCCACTGCCAAGTACTTAGATGTAAGTCAAACCATCATATGTTGAATAGATTGTAAGTTGGTGACTGACTTATGATGATAACATATGAACATGAACCCATGATGATGAAATATCTTGGGCCTTTTGAAAAATCCAGGGTGTTGGTGAGAATAAAGGGTTTATGTAAAAATAATAGCCAAAGATGAAATTGGTGAAAGCAAGCCATGAAAATGACATCAAACTTGATTATTCAGCCTGGTAATTAGAGGAAAAGTATTTTCCTGGTTGGTTTTTCCAAAAGATATAACCCTAAACTTTAAACTGTATTGGTAAGTGAAGGGGTGACTCCCACCATGGGAAAAACTTGGAAACCTGAGAAAAACCCTAGGAAGTGAATGAGATGAAAAGCACTGGACCCCCAAATGGATTCAGTGAAATGTAGTGGAGAGAACAGATAACCTCTTCCTCATCTTCCTTGCGTACAAGTTGTTCATTCTCTATCCATGTATTAGTCTAACCCAAGTCACCACTGTTATTTGTATGCAATACCATATTTATCAAATCTTCCAGAGAGACTCAATGCTGTCTCAAATCTGTCTGCTATGATATTGATTACTGAGGGAATAAAAATTCCCCATTTGCGCCCAGAATTTTCTTACCAAGGGTTCGTTCGTACCAAGGGCTTACCAAGGGTTGTGCCTAAAGTCACTTTTATTGAGGTGCTCCAATAAAGTAGTGAGCCCTAATGAAAACCATTGAAAATATATGTATTTATCTTCTTACAGGAACTTCAAATCCATCCATTGTTCCAAAAATACAAATATCTGCTGGGACAATGCCCACAATATCCTCTGCAGTATCAGCTACAACGTCAAGTAGCACGACCACTCCAACACCAATGATAGTTACTTCAGAGGGTTCGGGAGGAATTAAACGTAAAAGAGAAGATGATTATGATGCTCCAGAATGATAATGGTTTTATAATCCCCTATTTCTTTTATATGATCTCTATTTGCTGGTAATAATTCTATAATTGTAAGTATTACATGAAAACAATTGTGTTGTGTGAAGCTGAAACCTCACTCAAATAAATTTTGAACATTTTTTTGTGTTACAGCCTTTTCACTGTTAGAACAAATATTGAAGTGGATAGGTCTATGTCAATTTATGCAAAATATCGAAGTAGGAATCTTGAGTCTGAAAAGGACAGGACACGTCTACTCTGATTTTTTTCTTGTGTGAAGGAGAAATTTGACAGTTTTAGCATATTATGGCAATGCTCAAATTTTAAATGCTACATCACCCACTTTTAACTCACTGCTTCAATTGGCTTGCAGTGAGAACTTACATAATATGTATAGGCTGGTGATATTGTGACTCACCTGGGGGTTTTATGGGGTTGAATGTGTTAATTCATCTATAAATCTTATTTCTTATACCTAGATATGTACATAATTGCCTTCATTTTTTGGAACATAAGGTGCCTTATTTTTACTCGAAAATGCTTACCATAGTTGGCTCATTTTATATGGGTCAAGGGTAAGGCTATGTTTGCATGTGTCCAACATTGAGGGAAATGGCTTTCTTTACCTCCATCATCTCCTGTTGAAAATATCTTTGATCATGGCCTAGTTGATTCCACCATAGCTGCAATCAGAGGTGATCAATAGTCTTGTAGCCATTTTACATGAGGCATGTCATTATGTATTCTGGTTTGTGGAGAAATGAACTTTGAAAATTACATAATGAAGTTCAATTAATTGTATGGAAAATAAACCTTTAATGACTGTGTAGAAGGAAAGCATGATTTATTCCCACATAATCACCCATGCAATTTCTATCACATTGCTTCAAGATTTGCCAGAAGTGAAATTCATTCATCATCATGGGTCAAAAATCATAAAGCCTGAATCACATGATCATTTTCTACATTCCATTTCAGGGTTAGTAGCAATGATAGGGAATGCTATCCCTTTTTCCATCTTTTGACCACGTCCTTTTTTCCATCCCTGGAGACAGGTGCTTCGTACTTGGCCAATCAGAGCACACGGTCGGAAAGAGTGAACATTGCGCATTGCTACACCCAGCTTTCAATGAAACTAGAATTGTAAATGATAGGAAGCCATGAACCATTTCAAAAATGTCGTATGGTATATCAGGCTTATGGACAGGGGAATTGACAATGACTCTCATAGATCGTAAATGAAAAATTAACTTTGTTTCCTTCCACAGATTTATTTCCTTGGTACGACATGTTTTGACGCATCGGTGTCATCATCAGGTACCATTGGGGTACCTAATGTACCTTAGGTACCTGATGATGACACCGATGTGTCGAAACATGTCGTACCAAGGAAATAAATCTGTGGAAGGAAACAAAGTTAATTTTTCATTTACGATATTCAACTTCCACCTAGTTGAGCCTCATACTATGGAACTCTCATAGATAGTTATGGCAAGCATGATCACCTCTATAATAGTAAAGCCAAAAATTACCACAATGAATATTTTAGGGTATTGAGCCTGAACGATATTGTGACAAGGGTAGAACCTTTCCGCACAGGAACGACGATCCATGACGTACAGGCAAAAATAAATGCTTTACAAAGTCAATTCGGTGCAGAAGAACAATGAGTGAAATCCTCAATTAAGAGTGGATGCTTGACTGACAAGGTCATTAATTAATATTCATGTAGATGAATTTCTCATAGCTTACCATTAAGTCCCGAGGTTGATGTTAGCATACTAAATCTAACACATCGGGTTCATCATTGGAAACTGGTTATGGGACCTAATGAAATGACATCAGACATACAAGACATTGGTTCGCTGCTGTTAATTATGCTCTTAATTTATACAATTGAGCTCTGTGCCTTTTCCAGGCGTGTACATTTAAGTATCACATTATCCTACTTTTTTGTAAGAGCATATGACTCTAAGAAAATGCAATGAAGTGCTCCTTTGGCCTTGTAAAACTTCAGTTAATGTTTTGGTAAGTTATATAATTATTATGAGTATTCTACCAGTGAAGGTAGGTTCAAGTGGACATTTAATTCTTCCCACCCACTAAATTTCACACAATGTCCTCTTCAGCCCCTCATACCTCCTGCCGCCCATCATTCCATCCAAGCTACCCATTCATCTCCTCCCTCTTTCCCACTTACCTAACGCTCTTCCCTCAATCACCTCCTTCAAAACACCATCCCATTTTATTACCTTTTCCATCCATTCCTTCTGCCTTCTCCTAATTTCGTCTATCAAATTTCTCTCCTACTAATTCTAGCGCTTCATCGTTCGTCTTCCTTTCGACCCACTTTATTTTCTCCATCCTTCTCTACACCCACATCTCAAAAGCCCTTAGTCTATTTTCATCTTCTTTTTGCAAAGCCCACGTTTCCACCCCATATAGTGCAGCGCTCCACATTAAACTTTTCACTAGTCTATTCTTCACTTCCCTACTCAACTCCCTGTCATTAGTTCACGTCTACGAGTAAAAGCTTCTTTTGCGAATGCAATTCTCTTTCTCACTTCAATACTGCTGTACCCTTTGTCTTCCAACGCACTACCTAGATAGCTAAATTGCTCTACCTACTCTAGCTTCTGACCTCCTACTTTTATCGTTGTAGTGGCCCTTTTTGTTCTTGAAAGTTGCATTACTTTCGTTTTCTTCTGGTGTATATTCATTCCGTATCTTTTGCACTGTTCTTGCAATGCATCCAGCATTTTTTGCAAGCCACAGGCTGACTAGGGCTCGGTCATCCGCAAACCTCACTGATTTTCATCAATTTCCCCCCGACGTTTACTCCAGCCACCAGCTCAACCCAAGCCTATCTCACCATTTTTTCCAAGTATATGTGGAAAAGTACCGGTGATAACAGGCAGCCCTGCCTATCTCCCCTTTCTTTTGTGGCCCAATCTGATTCTCCATTGGCTACTCTCACTTCCGCCTTCTTGCACCATGTATAAATTCTGGATCAGTCTCCTGTCTCTCTGGTCTACTCCTATCTTCTGCAATATTTCCATTAACTTGCCCATCCTCACTCTGTTGAACGCCTTTTGGAAATCGACAAAGTATGCAAATGCATCCTGATTGTATTCTAGATTTCTTTCCACTAGTATTCTCATCACCGCAATCTCATCCCGAGTGGCTCTCCCCTTCCGGAATCCAAACATATCCTTGCCTTTGGAATTCATTTGCTCTCATTTCCATTCTCCTATTGATGATTCTAAGCACTACCTTTGCCACATGAGAAATCAAACTTATCATTCTATAGTCTTCACATTCTTTACTCACCCTCTTTTTCAGTATAGGTATCAGCACGGTTTTTACAAAATCCTTCGGCCAAGCCCCCTCCTCTTATATTCTACGAATAAGTTCATAAAATCAGTCCCTTCCCCCTCTTCCTAGGTTTTCCAGAAGCTCAACTGGGATGTTATCTACCCCCACTGCTTTACCTAGCCTTCATTTCTCACAGTGCCTTCTCTATCTCACTATCCAGTATTCCAGGACCCATGTCATCCTGATCTATATTCTTTTTCTCTTCTATGTCCAAGTTCCTAGGCCTATTTTTGCTATCATACAGTTCCTCAACATATTCCCTCCAACAATGCTGAATCTCCTCTGGTTCCATTGCTAAATTTCCCCTTCTGTCTTTGTCAAAACCCAGTTCCCGGATAGGGAACAGTGGGCTAGAGGAAAGAGGAAAGAACTTCATTCTGGGGCCGAGGTATGGTATATGGACGGCTCTAGGATAGAAGGAAGAGCGGGAGCAGGAGTCTACAATTGTAGCACACCAAGGAAGCTCTCAATCCCTTTGGGAAAATATGCTACGGTGTTCCAGGCAGAGGTATATGCACTTCTGACCTGCGCGTATGCTATTAAGGAAATCGGGATGTTTAACAGACCGATACACATATGCACGGATAGTCAGGCAGCTTTAAAGGCGCTGACATCACCATGGTGCAAATCACAGCTGCTGCAGGAGTGTCGTGAGGCACTCAATGATATAGGCAGATGCGGCAAGGTGGAACTTTTCCGGGTGCCTGGTCAATCAGGCATATCCGGAAATGAGATGGCTGATGAGCTGGCAAGGGCCGGTTCCAGCCGAGATCCGATTGGGCCAGAGCCAATCATACCTATTGCTACGTCAATAGGGATAGCAGAAATTAGAATGTGGGGCTTAGCCCGGCATTCTGAGATCTGGCGAACTACACCAAGTCTTAGACAGGCCAAACTACAATAGGGATAGCAGAAATTAGAATGTGGGGCTTAGCCCGGCATTCTGAGATCTGGCGAACTACACCAAGTCTTAGACAGGCCAAACTACACATAGGAGAACCTAGGCCTGGGCTTGCCAAAAGACTCCTGTCACTAAACAGGGGTCAACTACGAACGGTAGTGGGACTCCTCACGGGGCACTACCAGGTGATGAGGCACGTGCACCTCCTGGGAATTGTAGATTCACCTAGATGCAGGTGTTGCGAAGAAGGGGATGAAACTACATCCCACATATTATGCGAGTGCCCTGCTGTGATGAGGACTCGAAATAGGTACCTGGGGTCTCCATTTTTGGAACCCAGGGAGATAAGGGAAATCCCCATAGGGGACCTGGTGGCCTTTAGCAAGGTGATTGGCCTTTAGCAAGGTGATTGGCCTTTATGGGTGATTTCCTTAGAAGGGTGGTTGGCACAATGGGCCAATAGGTCTGAGTGCCTCAGGGCCTCCTTGGAGGAACTCCACCTAAAAATAATCTATCTGTCTTTGATGCATGGGACCGTTTTCCATTTCTTGATTCCTGATAACATTCTAACCTTTGAGTACAGACTGCCTATTTTTTCTTCTCTATGAAGTCTCTCCACCTCACATTGCCGGCTCCAATACTTTTCTCTTGCTCTCTTTGTTTCTCTCGTAAGCCTGTTGTTAATCTCCTCATAATGCCTTTGCCCAGCTCTGTATGTATGTACATTTTTCCATTTCCTTCTTTCCTCGACCCTTTCCATCATTTCTGCTGTTACCCATGGTTTCTTGATCCTCCTAGCATCTACTGTTCCTATTGTTTTCTCAGCTGCTTCTTTTATGCCCGTTTTTCTCATTTCCCACCCTTCATCTATGGTTCCTTTTCCCTCCAATCAGTGCTTCTACATACCACTTTTTTATTTTCCTTCCTACTTTCAACCTTTTTAGTCTCATCTCACATTTCATCACCACCAAGTTATGGTCAGAGTCGGCATTTGCACCTGGGAAACTATGCGAATTCTTTATGCTGTTCCTGAATCTTTGCATAATCATAATGTAGTCTAGGCTGTACCTTCCAGGTTCCCCCACCATTTTCCATGTGTACCTACGCCTGTGGTGGTGTTTAAACCTCGTGTTTGTAATCACTAAATTATTCCTCCTACAGAACTACACTGCTTTCTCACCCCAGTCATTCCTTACACCCAGACCATACTTCCCTACTTCACTTCCGTCCCTCCCTTCCCCTACTACAGCATTCCAATCTCCCATAATTATTAGGTTCTTCCTGCCCTTTACTTTCCCGATTAATTCTTCCAACTGGTCATATACTTCGTCTACTTCCTCTTCTCCGTGTCCCCCTGTCGGCATGTAAACCTGTACTGTGACTACATTCGCCAGCTTTGCTTTGATTTCGATAACCAGTATTCTATCGCTTACCTGTTCCACATTCAACACCCTTTTTCCTAGTGTTGCATTCGATACAACTGCAACTCCCTGCTGGCTATCTTCCCCCCCACTGTATACAACCGTGTCCTTTTCACTCTCGAAGTCCCCCTGGTCTCTCCATCTTACTTTGCTTAGTCCCAACAAATCAAACCTCTCATTTCAAACTTAATGTTTTCTAGTTTTCCTGACCTTAACATCGTCCTAACGTTCCATGTCCCCTTAGCATTGCTGCTCTCTTCTCTGGTTTCTCCTTCACTGCTGCTGCCGTTGCTGCTGTCTTTCTTTTTGTGCAAGGATTTCGTGAGATGACGACCGCAGAATACTTGCTTACCCTGCTGCCGGGCACGACACCCATCCCACTAATTTGGTCCCCGTAGTTGCCAGGATTCAATTCTCTATTGTTCAAGTCCATTGTGTTCTTGGGAGATTTTAATTGAGGTGGTTTCCCGTTGCCTGCCTCAATAGTGTTTTTAACGTGACACCATCACTTGATAGGCCGCCCCACTGGGGTCAAATGCCTTCTCACAGCCGCCTCACTGAGGAACAGATGCTGCGAGTATGGTACGTGGACTACCTTTCATCAAATTCCTACCCTTCAACATATCTGGAATGGGTGACCCTACCAGGAGCAATATCAGTTGCTCCCACCAGTGCAGCTCTATGGGTCACGGGAACACACAAGCCCCAATCCCACCATGACAAGGCGTACCATGGAGAAGGGAAGTTATTTAATAAGGCAACAAAAATGTTTTTTCCCGATTACATAATCCATAGTAAGACAAATTGCTGTTTGTTTTCGGAGTCACAATAATGGTTCAATTCATCATACTACTAATCTTCAAGTGAAACATATGTAATAACTAATTTCAGAATAATTATTTATATATTCTACCATGGTCCCAGAGGGAGTTAGTTGTAGTGGAAAGAGAGACAACAGTGTATGAACTGCTGTTTGGGAAGTATGAGGTGGTCGAAGACCACCTGAATGTGATAACTCCAAAAAAGTGTTTGATATTCTGCTGGAAACTCAGCTTGAGGAAATTGAAGGAGAAGAAAGTGAACATGGATATTCTAGGTTTAAAGATGTTTTTATTATGTATAGTTTATGACCATATAAGTACTGGTTCTCACTGCATTAAGTTTTTTTAAGAAGTTCCTTGTTTGTTTTTGTGTATCACATTATTTCCCGTTGTGTTTATGTTTTAACAAAAAATTATACATATGATATCAAATGGTGTTCTTTTTTCAGTTTGTGAATAGCTGATCATTTAAGCAGTGAATAGCTGAATAGGATAGTACCCTCTGTGCATACCTATCCTATAGAAATCAAGTATACCTTAGGAATTTTTTAATAAGAGGATAGGACCTCAGATGATGATGCAATTAATACATGTTTCTCCTTGCGACTGCTTCATCCTCCCAAGGAACTTTCCCCACACCATTAAAATACCACACGAATTAATCCCTATTTTGGTAGCTTGGTCACGAGCCCTGTTCTCACCTTGAACACATTAAGAGGTTCTAAATTTAATGTACCCTCAGTTTCCTCATCTCTGGTATTTACAGGTTTCCTGTTTCATATGAAATTGTGGAGCAAACAGCAGCTTCTCACAATGTCATCTACTTTCTAGGGAACCAAGTTAATTTCAGTCAAAAGGACTCTAAATTTATTAACTAGTAACCCAAATGCATTCTCTATGACTCTCCTAGCTTGGCATAGTCTGTAGCTATAATGTCTTCAGGGACCTGTCAGCTCTCCCAGTCTAAATGGCTTCATAATAAGCTTATCCAGGGGACAAGCATCATCTGCAATGATGACATGTGGAATATTTATGGTCCCACCCGGGAGAGGTGTGTCATGTGGAATGCCTAACCAGTTATCATCAAGAGCTTTTTTGATGTTATTTGCATTACAAATGCTTGCATCATTGGCCCTTCTATTGACCCCCACATTAACCCAAATAAATTTCTAATGTCCATCAGCCAGAGCCAGTAAAACAATGCTATCAGATGCCTTATAATTTCTGTAGTATGACCCACGAGATCTAGGAGTGAAAGCTGCCTACTTCCCATCTAACAATCCTAAACAGTGGGAAAGTTCCACAGGGAGAGAAATTGATCGGAAAACAATGTCCACTCTTCTGCTGAAGAAGGGACGTGTAAATATGAGTCTGCGTGAATTTTTAGTTGAAACTTAAAAATAAAATGCCATAAAATAATTTGTGAACCATTCAAATCATTGCACTGTACATACCTTTATTTCATCTGCAAGGACCTCACATATGGCGCATAATGTTTCTGGAATTCCCCCCATATTGTACTTGCTGCAATTCTTGTTGAATAATGCAGGCTATTAAACACTTCCCCAGTTGCCAAGAAGCGCAGTGTGATAGATAACCTATTTTATGAACGTTGTTAGTGAAATTTCTATAGCAAATAAACCTAGATTGCTAAATTTCATTGCATAGCATCAAACAGAATACAAGTGTACCTTTTATTGGCAGTAATATATTCTCGCATCTATGTATTTATTTTAGTAACTCTTGGGGTAACTTAGGCTAAAAGCTCAGCATACATGCCTTCGTCAATTCTGAGGAAATTTCAATCTGATGATGAGTCTTACAACCTATGAAAGGTATGTACAAAGGACAGTATTTAATTGGAAATTCAATAAAAACATTTAAATTTAACTCATTCAAAACCATCTCAAACATGCCGCCCTTTCAGAAATCATGCGAAGATCGAAATATTATTATTTTAATTATATTTCATGGTATTATAACCTTAGTTCTCTGTGTACCATTTCAAGAAGTCCTTGGTCTGTCTCTCGCCATTGTCGTATCCAAATTCTGTGATGCTTTCATACATTCTGTTGCCCTTCATTTCTGGCATTTACTGCTGCAGATGCAGCCAAAAGCAGTTGACGATGATGTAAATCCTTCATAGTTTACCTCTTCGAAGTAATTTATGCTCTTAAAATGATATCTCATAAGCAGAAATGATAAGAGAAGGTACGGTGAAAATGACAGTGTGAGTAGCTAAATGATAGCTTGAGCTGATTTTCGCAGTCCCTGAAGGTTATAGCTTAAATGATCCCTGAAGAGGGACGTGAAAAATGATCGTGTGATTCGGTCTTTGATTCTTTGACTCAGCTTTCCATTCGATTCTCCTACTTATTGTGCCATGTAAAAGAGTCTTTAGAGGGAGAAACAGGGAATGCAATTTGCAACATTCAGCTTGCTCAATATTTGTAGACAAGTATTTACATTTTAAACACACACTGAAATATGATTTCTTTCTTGACGCCATAAGTTAAGCAAAAGTCCAATCACAGAAGGCAATGAGAATATTCAGACAATTAAAACTTGAAAATAACTTCTTTAATGAACTTACTTAACTGATTCCAAATGAACATAAAAATAATATCACTAGCATGCAAGAATGTCAAATCCTCGAGTCAATAGTTGATCAGTCAGTCTTCACATAATTCACTCCATTACTCTGCTGCTTCTGGTTCCTTGTAGTGCCTATACTCTGGCTTCAATTCCCACATGTTTTTATGGGGATTTTTCAGATTGTAGTTGCATACCTCCTTAAGAATTTCCTTCAGGTACACCTATAAGGAATACAAAGGTTCCAATAATTCTTTAAGAAACCAATGACTTTTTCATGTACTTAAATCATGCAAAGATAATAACTTCATAACCCATTATATCATGCATTATTGACAAGCTGCCTCTTAATGCCACATACACAGCTAGTTTCATGGCAAATGATACTACAAAGTAAAAAAATGTCACAGTTATATCTTTCACAGATTACCGATTTTGTTCCAAGAAGACATATCATTAATCACGATATGAATGATAAATAGGTCACTTCTCAAAGTTATGAATCAAACTGAACAATATCATTTGGTGTAACTCCATCATGATACAAAGAGAAGAAACTAGTTTAGGGATCCTGAATTTTCTCCCCATGGGTTTCCAAGTGTATTTTCAAGTTACACCAGAATGCCTTTAACAGTAATGAATGTCTTGAACACTTTCCTTGTTAATGAAGAGTATTTATAAGGAAATCGTCAAAGGGAAAGCAAATTTTTACAAGCAATTTTGCATTTCAGATGAGGGTGAAGAAGTCTAAAAACATCTAAAGTGAGATGCCCTCCTTGGTACCAAACCATTTTTGCAAGTACGTGACAACTTTCCATAAAAAGTGGCACGCATCAATAAAATGATTCTTCAGCTGATAGACAGTTGATCAACACAAGTAGGGACTGGATTGCAAGCCCCCCTTACACAGCAGACAACTGCTGCCAACCACAGTACATTACATGTTTCCAGTCAGCTACATCTCGCGGCTGAGGCTAAAGCCACCGAGTGCATTCACCGGGTTGCGGATGGTGGGTCGACCTCTACATATAGAGGTTAGCTGCGAGATAAGCAAGTTTACTCGTCGAATAAGCAGTCGAGGACAAAAAGCGACGGCATTCCGAGGGGGTATTGGTCTATCCCTGGGTAAGATAGGCCTCTAAATAATACAGAACCTGTGAAGATGCCGGAGAAACAATCCGGAGTCCACGGAGAAACAATCCGTATGCTACGATTCGCTGATGACATAGCTCTCATAGCAGAGACAGAGAAGGAGCTGAATAAGATGCTAACAACCATGGAAAGGACTATGGCCAGATATCAGCTGAAGATAAATAAAAAGAAGACTAAGATATTGGTGTGCAGCAAAAGAGAAGAGGCCAAAACCAACGTTAAACTAGGAAAACAGAAACTGGAAGAGGTGAAAGAGTTCTGCTACCTGGGAAGCAGAGTAACCAACGATGGACGAAGCAAGAAAGAAATAGTGAGTAGAATAGCCCAGGCAAAGAGGGCATTCTTTCAAAAGAAGAATCTACTTACAGCAGGAAATACAAGCATAGAAGTAAGGAAACAGTTCATCAGAACATACATCTGGAGCATTTTTCTTTACGGCAGTGAATCATGGACGATGACAGCAGCAGAGAAGAAAAGGGTAGAAGCATTTGAAATGTGGTACTACAGAAGAATGCTGAAGATTAAATGGATCGACCGAGTAAGTAACGAGGAAGTGCTAAGAAGAGTAGGAGAAAAGAGAAGTCTGCTGACAACTCTAAAAAGAAGAAGGGAAAACTTAATCAGCCATATCTTGAGACATGATGATCTGATGAAGACTATCGTCGAGGGAAAAGTGAACGGGAAGATTGGAAAAGGCAGGCCTCGTATGAGATACATGGAACAGGTTGTGAAGAATGTAAAAGAGAAGAATTACGTCACAATGAAAAGGTTGGCCGATAGAAGAATCGAGTGGAAAGCTGCGTCAAACCAATCCTAGGATTGTTGACCACTGATGATGTCAGCTACATAGGCGACAAGAGGTAGAGGAGTGGGTCAGAGCCACATGGTTTCACCTAGTACACCACATAACATTTTTTTAGACATTTTGTGTATCTTCCACCTTCCACTTACAATAAAAATAGTCAATGGTATCATTTAGGGGGACATGGTGAGACGAGGTTTTACTGTATTACACATGTCGCTGACCATATAGATCTAACCTATTCATAGCAAGCACAAGGTCGATGATCGTGTGATACCTCCCAGGACGGTTCCAATCATACTAGATTCCGTCCTCAATATCAAGTAGCGGCTAGCACACTAAGTCATGTGCTGGATAAAGTATCGTGTGAAACGGGCCTAAGGCTATTTTACACGATGCATGGAATCGTGCAATTACATGGCTGGACAGATGTGTGAACAAATGTTCCAAATTTTATTTTATGGCCACATGTTCAAGCATTTGCGCAATTTTGCATATTTGCACCATGCTAATTTTGACGGTGAATGTATTCACGCATCTACTCTACGCGGGATATGCATCGTGTAAACACATTTTAATATGCTGCGATCTTGAACTTATATGCTAATTGATGGCAACTGAACAGAAATTATGGGAAATTACCACAAGTAGGTATAATAATAGTTACGAGAATGTATAGAACGGAATGCACTGCACGTCTCAAAATATGGTTCACCTCTGTTTGTTCCACAAACTGATAGAACATATTTATTGCATACAAGCAATAATCATTAATTTTAGGCGGCGAAATGTTTATGAGAACTAAATGGAATGAAAGAATGCCTGATTTTGCCATAAAAAGCATTTAAGAAACCATGGTGATGAAACCAAGGCCATAACTACCACACAGTTGAATGTGATTGGATTATCTGTTTGGGCTTCCCCCTTCATTAGCACAGATAATCAGCACTCTACTGTATTTGTAACTGATATTTTAAAACTGTTACAAGACACTGGAAGCATTAACAACTACTCGGGCCCAAAAATATTGGGTACATGTATTGGTTTAAATATCATGTTAGGCATTTGTTTGCATATCATGTCCTTGGCCTAGTCCGATGTGCAATGAATGAGAACAAAGGGCACTTGACGTGATGCTGAAGGCATCCGTTCGACGACATTCGATCAGTTAACGTCTCCGATCCACATAGCGCTGACGATACATTGAGCCTAATTACTTTTTCGTTTAGTTATTCATTCATACCAATGGCATGTCCATTACATCTTGTACAGTTATCAAATAATATATATATATATATATATCTTAAAGTCATTGTTGTTGACCATATGTATAAAATAAGGATATTTTGTCCCGAATTAAGAATTTTTAAAATTTCCTACTCAGACCAGAACATTTCCCTGCATTGAAAATTCACGAATAATTCCCGATTTTCCAGGTCAGTGGACACCCTGTCTATCTACATTTTAATTTAGGCCTAGCCTGTCATGATGTCCATGGCCGACAATCTGATCTAGCTAGTTCAATGCCAATGCGCACATTATGATGTGCATTTTGACTGATTGTACACTCTGTCATGCGAGTTACTGAACTGAAGCATGATTTGAGTAGTTGCGGCTCGAGAGCAGAGAGCCCTCTATCTACCCCATAGAGAAACTACTTTACCAACTTCTAATACTTCTTTCTTCTAATCTTGATCACTACATGTCATGGATAGCCAACTCATGATCTCAGGTAGAGAACATAGGTTTTGTCTTTATCTTTGAGGGTGAAACAGTTGGCTTATGTTTCATAAAAACCTGAAAATCCAGGTTGTGTAAGATTTTTTCATTTTTTTAAAAGGTAATTTAATAAAGACCAAGCTCAAGTTTGAAATCCTGTTGCGTATTTTATTTGACATGTATTTATGTGAATATAGGCCAGGTATATTAAAAGATAACAAGTTAAAACATGGGGTGTGGCCATTTTGCTTAGGTTTTGGGTGATTGGTATTTATACTCAAAAACGTTTTTAAATTTTAGTGGTGAAAGTAGGGGTGTATATATAATTTGATGGAGGCCTATCATTGCATAAATACAAGATACCTTCATCCTCATGATCAACATCTACCTATATTAGTAAATGCTAATCTCCAAAAGTAAATGCTAAAGTTGCGCTCAACAGAATTTGGTTAATAATGCCTAAGCTTAAACTTATATATGTGTAATTACAAAATTAGTACCTAGTACATGATCAAAGTCTGTACTGCAGTTTCAGCGTGCTTGAATCTCGCTCGAGATTCAAGATTTTTTTTGAAATTCTCGCTCGACTTTAAAAAATCCCTACTCGCACAGCCTTATTATTCAGTAGTTTATAAGAATGGTTCGAGACATACCTATGCTTTTTTAACAAAGTATTAAAAGACTGGCAATGTTATTTGAGTTCTGGAAGTGTCCTTGCATTCGGTAATGTGAGTTTTTCTCACTCGAACATCTATGTCAGGTGTTTTCAGAGGAGAATATGGTTTGAAGAGAAGAAATTTCAAGTTGAGCAACTTACAATTGGTTGTCGAGTTATTTTGACTAAATCTTTGATGTTGTAATACTGGTGCTTCTCAAATGCAGCAAAGAGCATTTCCATAACTGCATCCTTGTCATCACGAGCCTTTTTGCCTTCAGCCTTTTTCCTTTCTTCGTACTCAATCTGGAAAAAACATGGAAATTAATAAGCATCCTACTCACCATCCAAAATATTACTCAGGGAAGTGGAGTCTTAGTCTGTAGCAAGTACTTGCACTGAAGTATTACATATTGTATCTATTTCCATCAAAATTTAATTCCCGAAGATTCATTGAAAAACTTATCTAAGCAAGAATACGTTCAAAAATTAATAATATTAATTACCAAATTATCACAAACAATGAGTATTTACACTGCATGGTGCTGGGAGTTCTAACATGTGAAACAGCAATCTGACATGAGAAGTGATTACCCAGAAAGCAAGCCAGCTGGATTAAAATGTGTTTTGGCTGGATGAATCCAGCTAGACAAATCACCTGGAATCCAGCTGCAATATGTAGCTTAAACCCAGCTGTCTGAGACAGCCTGGAATATTAGCTTGAAATAGCATCCAACCTGTTATCCAGATGGAATCATGTAAAAAGCACAGCTAGATTCCAGCTTTTACACTGGCAAGTTGGAAAGCTTGGAATCCAACTGGCTTTGCTATCAGGGTATTATCCCGATTTCATGTTATGACTATTTAGCTTGGTAGTAGGTATCAATTCTTATCAGACTCCAAAAACTCTTCTCGAGGAGGGTTACTGTATGCTAGTAATCTTACATTGTGCTTATGGTCGGACACTGGCTTGTAATTTTGTACAATTCTATCCAACTGCTGAACTTGCCGCACAGGAACAGATGCTTTCCGAATGGACTCAAGTTTAAGTTTCATATAGCAGTTATCCGCTAGAAACAATTAAGAAAGTATTAACACCGACAACTTGGGAATTAAAAACGAACAAAAATACAGCATTTTAAAATACCGTATGGACGGCACTCCAACTTCTGCACAATTCTCCCTTCCATTGCTAACTTTTCTGTCTCGGGCACCACCGAATCTGAATTGGCGGAAGCTAAATCAAAAATTCATAATGAACATTATTAGTCACACTAAGCGATAGTACACTAAATTTGCAGCACACAATCATGCAATATGAAGAGAACATACGAGTAACATGAGAGAAAACTCCTAAAGTCAAACGCGTAACGGTTGAGACATCGAGCCGGTGTTCTTTGGGTATACTCTCTTCATTTGGTTCCTTAATGCAAAGCACTGTTTCCGAGAGTGTCAGAGACACCTGGGCCTTCTGGCCAGGAGCCCTAGAAAACAGCACACAGAAAAGTAAAGTAAGTAATGCTCAATGTAAACACATTATTCATCAACCTGAAATTATCCAGCTGCTCTCAGCTTACGCGTACTTTCAGGGTAAAACAATTCTTAACAATGTTAAGAATGTTGACATATACCTAGTCATTACGACATACTTAACGCGTTCAACTTCCTTACTTAGTTATTTTCAATTTCCCACAGTCAATATTTCCAGGCGCCTTTTCCCATTTGTTGGCTATGTACTTAGGCACCTAAATGAAAGGACAATGAAGCATGAAAACTAAGCAAAATCTGGGAGACAGAAGTGAATCCTAGGCACTGACAAACCTTAACTAGCCAAACTCCTCTGCCAGCATTTGATAAATCCAAATCACGGTCTGGATGATGTGTAGGGGTCGACATTTCGAATATGAATGCAAACTGATCACAGTACTTCGCCACAAATTGCGTCTGAGAAGATAAGGTAAAGCAAGTTCCGTGATCTACATTCGTTTCCTACACCCGTCATTCAATGAATAAACAATTGAAACTCTGGCTGCCGCAAGGAACGGGTCGTAGGGGGGCGAAGATCATATGAGAACTTCTCGGTGGGAGATGAAAAAGGTTATTTTCACTGATATATATCGGTATCCATAAAGACTTGTCAAAAAAGTTTATTTATTTGATTTTTGTCCGAAATAGATGGGGGAGTCTACCATCCTAATCTAATATTGAGTCAAGGACTTCTCATTTTCAGGATAAACGTTAATGTATATTGTGGACAAGGACTGTAGATTAATTACGCCTATTTGAGAACTCTTGAATCGAGAACAAGTTTTCGAGTCAAATAGTTCTTAGCGAGTTCTACTGAAAAAAAATCTCGAAGCTGCAATTTAACAGGGCAGTCACGACCCGACCTTCCTTCGGAATTTTACCCCGCACCTTTCACCTTAGTAAATCCCATTATTTATAGTCAACCCAGTAAAATAGAGGTGTGCGATTGTCTATGGAGGCTGTGTAGTGTAATGTATGCGGCCTCACTGTTTCCCATGGACAGGTAAACCATTTTATATTCTGTGCCTTCGAAGAGGTTTAGATAGAAGCTGATTTGCAGTTCTCTTTTGGTAATGCCTGCGTATCACTACTATGACGCATTCTTCACAAGCAATCAATATGAATCATTAAATTTTTTATGCACAAACATTTCATTAATCTATTATATTTTAATGGCTTTGGTAAATACGTGGAATTTAGTTGAATTTTTGTTCTCATTAGCCGGCTTTCGCTACAATTGTAACTTCCGCTACTTAAAAAATTAGTTGAAAATGGCACATGTGTTTGCATATACATGTGAATATCATGCATTATTTTGAAGCACGGGTACTTATCTTAGCGGTGAAGGCTTCTGTTGTGGCCATGGGTCGTGGTCAGAGTCAGGGATTTTTAAATTGGCGCGTTGGCGTTTTACGTCTCTGTTGATTCCAAATTTAAAATTGCAATGTAGAGGGAGTTCGTTATTGCGTAATTGGTGGTTATTGCGAGAAGTTCGCGAAGCACGAGGAAGCGCACGAGGTAATGAAGTCGTAAAATGCGAGCCAGTTTCTTTCTGCAGTTGTTCCAGGAATGAATTGTCCACAAGTGGTGAAAGTTCACTTGAAAATTAGCACTAGAGTATTGTGTAGCTGATACAGCGAGGTGCATAATTCGCAGTAAGAGCAAAATCTGCTCGCTGAATTATCAGGAGATACGTGAATGCTGAAGTCTCAGGTCTAGGGAATACCATACCTCGAGGAGAATTTGCCGGTAAGATTAATGTTTCATCAATCATGGACTGTAGGGAATAAATTTGCCGTCTACAGCCGCAAAGACAACAACGGTGATAATTAGGTTCAAATTTCAATGTGCTTATTGAAGTTACTGTTGTTAAATTGGCGGCGTGGTTTTAATAGTGTGCTAAGGTTGTGTGTGTAAGGCTAATTGTATCACGTTGGTTACAGCATAGTGGAATCGGCACTTCGTCATGGCTGTGCATACTATTATGATGGATTTTACTATCAAGGCCAACTCGCCGGCTGATTCTGGTAAGTACCTACAGATTTACCGAGCTATTACTATCAATAGTTGAGTGCTATCGAAATTTTTATCTCACTATTCTTGAATTTTAGAAGAGCGACAGAATCTTATAAATACCTTGGAGTCAGCTTTGTCTTCACATGTCAAGGATCTCAAAATACTGCAGACGACGGAAGTTGTGGATGGCTTCATCGTATTTTTTCTTGGGTATAAAGGAACATTAGTTACCGCCAGAGCTTTTGAAAAGGGAGTGCTCACGGTCAACGTTGAGTTTTACAAAGGAAAGGATGAAGATCCACTAATGAATTTTGAGGTAAGGTAAATTAACAATATGTACAGTTGTCAGTCAATACATATTGTAACTTGATTCACTGTTGAAGCTCATATTGAGGGTTGGCCCCTTACTTGTGCATATTTCCAGTTCCATTGTTATGCATAAGTTTTTATGAACCATTATATTCTTGGCCGATTACTTCGAGGGCATAATATTGAAATTGGAAACTTTCGAATCATTAGCTTCGGTTCATCAAGGAAATCAATCGATCACTACAATTTCATGAAATGATGTTTTGCGACGATGAAAAATGTTGAAATGAAAATGATTATTGAAATAGAACGCATCATCATTTCAACACAACATGATTTAAAGTCTCTGATAAAATATTTTAAATTGTTTCATTTGCATTTTTTATTTAATCACAGAGGCTTGAAGTCCTATGCGTTCTAGAATGACTCATTATATACCCTTATGCCTTTGTCTCTCCTGTAATTAAATATTTCGGTGGTTATGTGATAAGAATGTGTTTTAAAGTTGTATTTTCGGGGTCTAGACGTATTATCTAGTGGCAAATATCGAGCTATCACTATCTCAAACTTTTGATTTAAGTAGTTTGTTTAATTTTGCCTTCAGTGGAATTCTAAGATAAGGACATTATTGTCACTGCTGAGAAATGTTAGGTTTTCGTCTTTCTTTGCATGCAAGTGAATTATGCTGCCCGTATTGAAATAGCTAAAGTGGTCCTCTTCGCTTTTAATCATAGGCATTCTCACTGTAGTGAAATTTGTTGGAAGCTCAAGTTATCATTGTCTGTTTGAACATCTGATGTAATTAATGCCATTCGATAGATTGTGCGTGATGTTCGTTTTTAGCTACTGTCAAGGTATTACCAGATATTACCGGCAAATTTGGGTCAATTTGATTATGTACATGTGCCCGAGTTGTTGAGGGAGCGTAGAAAGATAGGTATCAACTTCAAGTTACTCAAATTGGGAGGCACCTGAAAGTAGATGATTGCTTCCAATCATGAGTTAGGTCTGTAATAAAGGTGATCAATAATGGTCAATTTTAGATTAGATTAGTTGGCGTCCATTGATAAGAAATAGAAAATTTAGACCCTGAAGTTTCTTAAGAAAATATGTCCACTTCAGTTAGGTACCCAGTGTAAAGAAATAATCATGTATATGTTGATGATGCTTAGATATTGATTTAAGGTGATTCTGAACTGCATTCATAATCCACCTAGTTAAGGGGTTACATGTTTTGTTAGTGTTTCTATTGAGTGCTTATGCGTTCGCCCGTTTTATCAGATTATGACTCAGAGAATTGCATAAGAAGAAAAAAGGACGTTATCCATTTAGTAAAATTTTTATGTGTGCCTGAAGTAATACACAGTTAATAGGAATATGCGTTTTTTTGAAAAATATTAAGGGTCATCTGGACATTGCTGTTTAACCAAGATATCCTTACAATAGGATTCCACTGTATGTTTTGATGCAATAATGAACATTACATGGGTACTAAAATGTTAAATGGCATTGCTTCTTGTTTGCTTCTGAATACTATCTACTTTTTCCTTGATGATGCAGTAGAATTGGTTGCATGCACATTGTTTTGTTGCTGTTCTCTAGATTCAGCTAACCATTACTAACAAAATTCGAGTTGGATTGAGGAGAAGGACATTCACTGAAACAAAGTGTGCTTCCCAAATTGTTGTTTATGGTGATGTTTTTTGATAAGGAGATGGTCTTAAGGTATTCTTTTGGGCTGTTACTCCTCTTGTCATCATTTTCTTTTGCTGTGTGTGGCAAACGTTGAATGTGTACAGTACTTGCAGTCCAGTGGTTGGGAGTACATGGCAGCTGGCTGGGGAAGTCTGAGGAGGATTCATATCTGTAAAAAAGCATCTAATGTGTCTTGTGTAACAGGATATGGGTGATATTTCCTGGTATTGGATCTATTCAGTTTCTTGCAGTTGGTTGTGGAGAAATAAATGGCCTCTTAGACTGATGTATTTTCTAAACTCTTCCTTCATAAACTACATTTACCTTCAGGTTGGTTTGAGTCGTTTACAGAACAAATAATTTACTGTCACTTGGATAGTGTCCCAGCTTCATTGGTTTTGCATTTCAATTTTCTAACTTTACTTTTTGTTTTAGCTATTTTCTGAGTGAGGAAAATATGAAGCTCAGGTTAGGGAAACAGCTGCATAATAATTTGTAGGTAATAATAATAATTAGTATTAAAGAGTTAAAACTTTTTCTAGGTGTGCGTTTAGGTGTCTAGGTTCAGTGATAGCTAAGGTAGATTCACATTCAGTGGTTGCGGTTGATATTCCAAGTCCTAAAGTAATGAGTGAAAAATGAGCCTTAGGGTTATTGTATATTACCATTTGTAATAGCTAGGTTCTGGCTTAACATTTTTCAATGCTTGCTGGTAGGAAGTCCCTATGAGGGAGATGACTATCACAAGAATAATGAGAAATGTTTTAGGGGAAACTAGATGACCAAAATTTCTATTTCTGTGAAATATATCCTTTCTGAGCAGGCACATAGCCAGAAATTTGATTCGGGGGGGGGATCTTGGGGAGCGTAACTTGAAACAAATCAGCTTTGTCCATACGGTGCCGACATGTAACCAATTTCTTCCCTTAATTTTTAGTGCTTGGTATTTACTTTGACAATGCCCATTCCTATCTCTTCTCTCTTCTCACTGCCTACCTTGTTATGAAGCAGACCATTTGACCGACCACAGAACAGAAGTTCGACGCATACATATATATATATATCAGATTGAAAAAAGGAATTACATAATTACATATGAATCACACACATGGATCAAACTAGTGATCACTTTTCAAAGCATTTAACACTTGTATTATACGCTGTGTAATCTGGATTATCAGGTCCAGTTATCAGAATCAGAGCAACAAAAGTATTGGGAAAAAATTTTGGGGGGCCGGAGCCCCAGAAGTCCCCCCTCCCTCCCCCCGGCTATGTGCCTGTTTCTGAGGGAACAATTATCTGGATGTGAGAGGCATTAAATATTGCCTTGGAGACAAAAAAATCTGTTCTTAAAATATAGAAAATACGATGAAAAATATTAAGCTAAGAAAGACTTATGTTAAATTAGGTTAAAAAATCCCTTTAAAAATGGTACATTGTTTCAATTTCCCATGCCATAACATTTCCAGATATTGATATGGACACAATCCAAAATATCTAAGTAAAGCACTAGTCATTGATCTTTTATTGGTGAAATTTAGATGGATTTAGTGTTTTTCTTACTATACAGAATAATGCAGCATAATTTACAAAAATACATTAGCATTGTACAAGAACCATTTGTAAATATTTTTTATGGCTGTGAATAAAGCATGATTTCAGTGGTCAGTTATGCTTTTTTGTGAAGAGATTAGAAATAGGTAGGTTCTTAGTTCATTTTTGGAGAACCTGGGCAATTATTATTGTATCAGTTCTGTAACAGTTACAGCTTTTCAATGGTGTTGTATAGTTTTCTGAATGAAAAGGAGGGTGGTCAGGGATTCTTGCATCATATAATTTTGACATAAAAGATGGGGTATGAGTAGAGATGGGTAAATTACCGTAATTTTCAAATGAGGTAAATTACCGTGGTAAATTACGGTAATTTTTGAAAATTACCGTAATTTTCCGGTAATTTTAAGTTTTCAGCTGCAAATCCTTATCAGAGAACTGAAAACGAAATCAAATAGCATTGAGATATAAATGCCGACGCTTATATCAAACATATCACGACGTTTTTCTATTAACTCATTAAAAATATTATAACGAAGTTGGCAGCAACATGCAATTTTCCTCTCTTTTGTCACACCATGAGAATGTGTGCGCAATGTGCATTTGTTATTTTACTCTGAATTAATCACGGACACAATGTAAACAAAATCGTTTTAGCTAATTAATTTATAATATAACCCATTTCAATGGTTTCTTCGTGAGGAAGAAACTTTCTGAAAAGAACTTTTCTGAAAATTACCGTTTATTACGGGTGTTGGGTATTTAGGGGTGTTGGTAATTTACAGAGTTGCCCATCTCTAGATATGAGTTGCACCTAGTTGCTACTAAAATTACATTATTTTTAATTTCAGCAAAGGTTAAATTACTATGTTAAGAAATTCATTCAAGGTGTGAATGAATGTCATGCAAAGTATGACCTTAATTTAAGTCTGTATTTATGACTCTTCGTAAAATAATCATTTCATGCTCATTAAGGGGTCATTCCATGTCAATTCAACCACAAAAATGAGGTTTTGCCACCCACCGACTCAGATTTTGGCGAAACTTGGTACATATAATCCCTTCACCAATGTAAGAAAAAAGCTCAAATTTTATTTACCTAGTCCAAGTAGTTTTTCAGTTACAACCTCTCAAACTTTAGGACACTTCTAAATGGGGTCGTTTACCATATTTTTTTATTGCCGAATCTGATGGAGTTTGTAAAATAAAAGGACCCGTATTTTTCCGTTTTCTGATCCGACAATTATTTCCCGAGTTATAAGCGGCGAAAAACTGATATTTTTAACCCTTTCGGAAAAGTGGGCGTGGTGCAACCTCTGACGTATACCGACTTCGTCGAATCATAACTGAGCCCCCGCGAAGCTACTTCGTCTTATCGCAATGGGGGGGGGGGGACACAGCTGACTTGGCCAATGGGAGCGATTTCGACAGCATCTGTGCGAGCAGACCTTCCGAGAACCCCCCTCCACTCCCTTCCCCCTCCCCAGAAAGCAGTCAAGGACGGGAGGAAAATGACGTCAATGTTATCACAGCAGCATTTTCGTTGGGCGTCACCTTTTGCTTATTTTAATTTTTGATTTATGAGTGAATGGTTGTGGTTAGAAGATTAATTTTTTCACAAAAATTCGTTTTTCGTTTCCATCTTAGGATTTCGTGTACAAAATTGCGATTTCGGTTCCGAGTAAACGCCCCCATTGCTTCCATCCTTGATGCACTCTTCTCAAGGTGCACTGTTTAACTAAAAAAATGCTATCTCACCCATTTCTGACTTTTTTCCAATTAAAATTTTTCAGCTATGACCACAAGATTATGAGGACTTAGGGAAAAAATAATATGAGCCCTAGACTTTTCCTTTTAGCCTTAAAAAATTCCTTAAATAGATGGGTGAGAACAAGTAAATAAAATATTATTCGCAGCTAATCTCATAAACACTATAAATTTTCCCTAAACTTTTAATCTTTGCTCTTCAACTTTATGAGCCTTGCTAGAGTCTGTCAGTTTTTCAATGTCTTTAGTTGCTCACACAGGTCTGATAAGCACTACTATGCATTGCGATGTAGTGCATGTAGTGTCTACGCATTGGCTGGACCTTGAGTGTATTTAAAATAGATTATTATGAGGATAAATGCAGTCATTTGAGGACAATTTTATCTGGAAACAGACCTCAGGTTTTTCATAGTTATTTTTGTTGATAAAAATGATGTCATGTGAAAATGAACCATGTTTATTAGCACTTAATCGTGCTTGAAGAACACATGTCACAACATTGACATGGGGTACATTGCTAAGAATGTGGCTGTAAAAAAAGGACAGTATACATATCACCTATTGGCCCAAGAAAAAAACAAAAGAATACAAATTTGTTCTGGTATTCCTGGTATGGTTAGCCTCCATGTAAATCTACAGTTATTAAGATTTTTCTGAAATGAATCAGAAATGTATGTACCAACATTCTCATTTTCAATAGTCTTTAAAAGTTTTCCTTATTGTCACTTAACCTGTTTTAGTATTACATATATTATTATTAATTTTCTACTGGTGAAGGTAGGTCTAAATGGATACTTAATTTTTCCCACCCCGTAAATTTCACACAATGTCCCTCTTGAGCACCTCATGCCTCTTGCCTCCCATCATTCCATCCAAGCTACCCGTTCTTCTCCTCCCTCTTCCTCGCCTACCCAACATTCACCCCTCAATTACTTCTTTCAAAACACCATCCCCTTTTATTACCTTTTTCATCTACACTTTTTGCCCTCTCTTAATTTCATCTATCAAATGTCTTTCCTCTCCTACCAATTCCAGCACTTCCTCTTTCGTCCTCCTTTCAAACCAATTTACTTACTCCATCCTTCTCCACACATCTCAAAAGCCCCAAGTCAATAACAGTGGATAATTTTCATGTGGATTGTGCACCAAGCTCATGCACAGAGGCCACTTTCGATTGAGAAATTTGGCAGCGGTAACTGCTTTCTGGAACTGAAACAAGTGGGCTGTAGCCACTGCTCTGGCACTATACTATCATCTGGTGAGCAGGGGAAAGAATTTTTTGCAAGATGGTGTACTTCACAGTAGTCATCCTAGATTCGTGATCTCTTTCACAAATTTTTAATTTTTTCTGATATTTTTCTACATCATTGGGTTAACCAACTTGCTGAAGCATCCATGTCAAATGCAGGTTTAATTGAGAAAATGGAATTGGTAGTAAAATAATTTCTCAGTACAAGTCTTTTGTTTGCTCTCATCAAACATAAATACAATCTACCAAACATTATTCCTTGCTTTCATAGACAGTTGTCAATTAGCACAATGCTAATAAGTGGATCATTCACTGTTTTGCTTAAGAATTCAGAGCACATTCCAATTTATTGTACAAGAAATAATTCAAAATACTTGGACATGGGGAACTCTGAATATTGACATTATTCTTTTGCAAAAAATTTCATCTTGTATATTGACCTATAGGAAGATTTTAATGCAGACTCTTGACATCTTCATGTGGATTTGATGAAGGATTTGTTTGCATGTCAATTTAACGTTTTAGATTGTACTAGGGTGTCTGTAGTGGTGGTGGCCTGTAATTTTGCAGCAAGCCCGATGCGTGGAGATGTCCCTTAAGGAGAAGTTAGGGGCGGAGAGGAGTAAGCTGCTTCCAGCCATTCGTCGTGGTTCCCTCCTTGACATGTACCTCACCACATCTGGTGAGTGTGGTTCAAGAAAAAATACCCCTAAGGGCCCCTGATATGGTGTGAAACAAAGTCTGTGGATGAGTGGCTGGATTTTACTGCTGAATTTCAAATTTGATGACTGTCAATGATTGAGTAAGATTATTTCTATTGACTCCGTATTGTGTTGATGGTAGTTGTTGAGTGGTTAATTGATAACATTTGATTGGTTTTGTCCTCTATGTCAAAATGTTTCTTTGCCGTGGAAAAAAAGTATTGAAGGGCCAGCTGCCAGGAAGTTTTGGTGATATGGTTATATCACTAGAGAATACACAGTAAGATAAAAGTGATGCCATCTTTAACATTTTCATTGTATGGTTATTTGGTGTATTCATCTCTTTTGTGTTAGAATTGCATGGGTGATGTTAATACTGTAGTGTAAAAAATGAAGTTGAAAGTAGGATGGGAAATGTCAATTTCTATTGATTTATCCATCCTGGTATCATATTTTTTAGGTTTTTTATACAGATATTGTAGTGGTGCTGGTATTTTGTTGAATTTCACTAGTGTTTTTCAAAATCTTGTAGTGTAGTAGATCCTAGCACTTATGATGCATAATGCATATTATTTAATGTAACCTCTATGTAGTTCCATAGTGGTAGTGTGTTTAGTTGATTTTAGATATGTACTATTGGTCATAGTGTAGAAAAATATTCTTCTTTATTGTGTAGTGTTGGATATTCCTTTTGTGTGTTAATTACAAAGGTAAAAATATTTATATTGCTGGAGTAATATTTGGGCTGTGCAGTAGAAGTAATCTTTTCTCATTTTATCTTCATATATTGGTATTGGTACTCCTTTCCTCTTTCAGCTCATATGGGCCATCTCAATTGCTTTCTGTGAGTGAATGAACCGATTCTCAATTTTTGTTACTTCCTTGCACATTTGCGGAATTCTATTGCATGTTTTTGCTGAGTGGCATGGTTTGTCAAACTTCCCCTGTTTATTCAGAATTCCATGTTCTGCACCAAAATTTTTCTGTCCCTTGCATGGCAACCATAGGTAGTTAAGAAAATTGAGGCTGTCATCAGAGAATCTCTACGCAGCCAGTGGAGCCACAAGTATCCGCCCTTCAAGAGAGCAGACAAGGTCAACAAGTACTTCATAACATCAGGTAAAGAAGGTTTTTGATGAAACATGGCCCTTCATTTTTACTCTGCGCTCATTCTGACTTTGACTTATGGTTTTTTTTACCAATGAGGGTAGGTTGTGGTGGAGTGTAATTACTCTTAGCATTGAAGTCACGTAATAGCTCCCTCCGTATAGTATTTCTCTCTTCATATCACTATATTTTCTGCATCTCTTTGATTTATCAAAAAACTCTCTTTCCTGCTCTTCCCTGCTTACCCAAGATTCTACCATCAGTAATGCTGTCACTATACCATTGGTTCTAATTATTATGTATTTACATATTCCTCCGCTACTTCCTCTTCTAACGGTTTTATTCTCTCACCCTACTTTTTCATTGGTCCTTCTTTCTGTTCAATGAAGTTTTTTCTTTCTTCTCCATTTCTAAGTTTAGGGGTTAGATGGAAGAAGGGACTTGTAGAATCTCAACCTCCCCACCCCCAAGATAAAAACTTTGAAGTCGAAAGACGAAGCTCCAATTTTGTGGAAGGATACCATTGCCTTAGTTACTTCCACACTTTTATTTAGGATTGTAGACCGGTTTCGGCAGTTAACGCCATCATCACGTACAATGCAGTTGGACAGAACCCAACCAGTATTTATACAGATCTTAGGGGAGGGGGGAGAAAGGAGGGAAGGACAGGGAGGGGGGGGGGGTTAAGGGAGATTAAGGGAAACCATCATGGGTTTGAGATCGAGTCGTTATGCAGGACAGAGGGGGGGAGGGGTTGTCAAAGACAAACGTAACAAGGGCGATGGGTTAGGGAAGGTGAGGTCATTTAACAAATTGTCTGGGTTTTTGCAGAGGCCAATCTCCCGTTGCTCAAGTGCATTCATCTTCCGTCCTTTCACGCACTTGTGGAGGATAGTCGGTCGAAAGTCGCTCCGGTGGCCTGTTTCCAATAAGTGTAGAGCGGAGGCCGATGATGGGTCCTTGTTGTGGAAACACACCTTATGTTCTTTGGATCTCACTGCTACGCTGCATCCGGTTTGTCCGATATAAAAACCGTGGCAACCCTGGCATTCCAATTTATAGACTCCACTCCTTAAGATGGGATCTATTACGTCCTTGGAGTTAATTAACATTCTCCCCAAAGTATTATTGTTATAAAAACATACATTAAATTATTTTTTGGTTTGGCGTTAGCGACTGAGTGGGAGAGTTCACCAATAAAGGGTATTTTGAACCCCTTCTTTTCCGATTGGACTGACAGCAAGGAGCAGGTGTTAGAAAATAGCCGAATGTTTTAATTTTTTGTTAAAAATTTTCCTTTGGGCGATATAGTAGTGATATTTTGTCTATCTACATCTCTGAAGTGAGTGGAATACACTGAGGAGAAAATGTCATTGGCAACTTATACATGGAGAACAGATCACTACTCAGGATAGCAGCTAAGGAATCTAGATGGGAAAGAATAAAGTGGGGAGTTAGGCTGGGCTGTCTGCTTTAAAAAGATTGTAGATGAATTGGTTCAAGAAGTATGGGAGGAATTTGATATAGGCTTAAAATTTGGAGTTAATGTTATGAAAGTAGTTAGGGGTGGCCAATGACTAAGCATTAGTAATCCAGATGCATTTGCTGCTTGCTTTAAGTATCAAGTTGCACGCTAACAATAAAAGATGAGGTCACGAAAGTTTTAAACTCAGAAAATAGGAAAAAAGGCAACATTTTTCTGATGTTGCCATTCTGGAATTTGAAATAAAGTTTCAATATGAATGCTAATGGTCAGTGAAGTGAAATGACATATGAAGTTGGAGCTGTTATGCCTTTTACTGCTGGAAATTGCTGTTCTGAAGAGTTGTACAAATTAAGTTATTGATATTTTTGTCATAAATTATTTGCGTACATTAGAGTGTTATCATTGCCCCAAATGATGTGGGTTACGAGGATTGGGTTGGTACTGTGGCTAGAGGTCTGGCCTTCCATTCTGAGATTCAGGTTCATGTCATGGCAGCTGCAGATATTTTTTATGTGTACCATTCCCCAATGGAGTGCGTTGCAGAGAGCACTTCATGTTAAGTATTGTCTGTTGGATGTAATGTTAAGCCTTCGACCCCTTGGTGTCTTCCATTAGGAAAAGGTTAATGCCAGTTTCATCTTTCTATACACCCTTCCTCCGTTTCCTGAAAAATTCTTGAAAATGAAGAGACAGAGTTGTTAATGGAATGTTTAATTGGGGGATTTGGGAAACTAATAGTGTTTATAGAAGGGAGAATATGGTATAAGTGAGGAATAGGAATGAAGAGATCAGGTATTGTAGATAACATGATAAGCACAAATACATATGCTGTTCCGAAGGTGGCAATGGTATTAGGAATAAGGAATAAATTCCTCAAGGAATAAATTTAGAAGTAGTGTTTACATGTTTGTTGATATGTACAGCTCTCAGGCTGTTGGGTTGGGTGTCACGTTGACTGGAGAGGAAGAGTCCATCTTCAAAAATCCCCGAGCAGTAACTGAGACAAGAGCTGCTGTAATGGAAGCATGGGAGAGGACAGCAGGAGTAAAAGTAAGGATGGGAAACGTTTGACCACTTCTGGGAGCTGGGAATCCAGGTGATACGTGTAATGAAATAGATGACACTGAATAGTAGAGCTCTTATCAGATCAGATAAAAGAATTGGGGAAAGGAAGTGATAGATGTACATGTATGGTATGGGTCTGTTTCAATTATTCTTATGAATTTTATTTATTTGGTTCCATATTTGGCATTTTTAGGTTGAGTAATTCTCTCTGGAGGGGCAGCTCTTGTCTAGAATTTTCAACCTAACATTTGGTGAAATTCTGCCGCGGAATAAAAATTAATGTATAGCAAGGTTTCTTGAAATTCTCCCATGTCTGTTTATGGCATCATCTACTACTGCTAGGGTATAGGAATTAATGACTGTGCCCATCTACTTTGAATTAAACTTTTAAATAGTTTCATTCATATTTTCAATTCCTTCTGTCATGATTTTTTTGTACCAATATCTATGATCCACGAGGGAGGTTGACAATATTGTCAGTAACCATCCTGGATAAGTATCATAAATGCTTACTAGGATCTAATGGCCGCATGATTCAATCCACATCTTAAAATTTGCTGGAATATGACATGTTTTTAACTTCTCACTTGGTAAATGAGGGATTAAAGTATTTTAATAATGAATGAATCAATGCTATTGGATTAAACTGATATTTTCCCTCCCGAACGAAGATTTCAAAAATTGTTCAATATGTCAGTTTTGTACTGTGAACAAACCAGTGAATATGTAATGTTGTGGATAGATCATCATCTTCCTAAGTATTTTAGTCAACATGTGTAGGTTTGTGATTAGTCCCTGCCTGGTATTCTCCAACCTTATAGATTGTTCGTTTACTTTCCTTTCAATCAAATTAATGCTTCATGCTGTAATTCCCTATTTCAAGTCTTCTGCTTACACGGGGGTAATAAGAAACTACTAGGGAAAATTCTGTCTTCAATACTAAGTACACACAGTATTGGAAGATAATTTTGTAAACATTGTTCATTACTGCTGAGGTTTCAGCTGTGTTTTAATGGGGGTGTTTACTCGGAACCGAAATAGCAATTTTGTACACAAAATCATTAGATGGAAACAAAAAATGAATTTTAGTGAAAAAATTAATCTTCAAACCAGAACCATTCCCTCATAAATCAAAAATTAAAATAAGCAGAAGGTGACGCCCACCAAAGAAGCTGCTTTGAGATCAGTGATGTCATTTACCTCCTGTCCTTGACTGCTTTTAGGGGAAGGTCTGCTCGCACAGATCCTGTCATAACCGCTCCATTGGCAGAGTCAGCTATGTGTCCTCCAGTGCGATAAGGCGAAGTAGCTTCGCAGGCTCAGTTGTAATTGGACAAAGTGGATGCCGTAAGAGGTCGATGCATGCCCACTTTTCCAAAAGGGTTACAAACATTAGTTTTTGGCTGCTTAAAATTCGAGAAATAATTGATGAATCGAAAAATGGAAAAATATGTCTCATTATTTTACAAACTCTCTCAGATTCGGCTATAAAAGATGGTAAACAACCCCATTGTTACGGGTTCTTGATAACTATTAACTATTTTTTACTGTGATGAGGTACACAACATATCAAATTAACTTTCCTAAGAATGCATTTTATCTTCATTCTATGCATGCACCTTTTAAAAAGGCATGGGTGCAAATTATTTTTCCTGAAGTATGAAACCACCCTCAGGTATAAGTCATTAGTGGGGTACTTTACATTTTTTCTGCAGTGGACTAATTGTAAGTGCTATTCATTATGCTGACTTAACTTCCTAAAATTTTTACTATTGCTGGATTGACTTTTGAGTTTGTAGCCTGAATTCATGCTACAGTGATTAATTTGCAATTGGTTTTGCTATGGGAAAAATTATAATTTGAGTCAATTCGGAGTATTCATGGTGTTAATGTAGTCTTGTAGTTTCTGTGTTTAAATGAGAAGGTAATTGCCATTTATTTTTTATTGGAAAATTATAGGTTGTATTCTTATTCGATGAAAAGTATAATTTTTTCTTTAAAGCATTGTAAACTGTTATTATTAAACTATGTCGATTGACCAGTTAACAATTATCAGATACGGGTACATGTGATAGGTCTCTGTTATATTCTTTCTCTCAAGGTCTAATACTTGACACCCTTTTATTCATTATGGCAGTTTCCTGTTAGCTAGTGCTCATTGCTGTAACCATGGATGTTTTTGGTTTCATCAGTTTTAACTCTTCTATTTTTACCATGCATAAAATATCATCTGATACATAATTTATCAAGATTGACAGGTATGCTTGATCAATCTAAACTTGATGCTTTGAAAAAGTAAGGTAGGTGTTGATTGACTTCTTTGCACAAAATCCCCTGTTACGTATTTTTTGCACCAATTGTGTTTACCTAAGTTCTTATTTGATGGTCTATTTTGGAAAAATCTTACACTTATTTAATACTGTATGCTATGCTAGTTATATTTTATTTGCACCAGGTGTAGCCAAACCTTAGCCTATGATTATAATTTGTCTTTTATATCTAAAGCTGGTGTCCCACAGTTCAATTTTAGTAAAATTTTTTGTCCAAAGTTTGGCCCAAACGTGTTTAATCCAAAAATTTGGATGATACAGAAATTGAGTGTCCCATGGCATAGTACATATGTATTTTGGTCCAAAAGAGACAGACCAATGTAATACGAGAAAATAGGAAGCAATGAAAAAAGCTACAAAAACAAAGTGAATAAGCAGCGACAATTTTCATTTTAGCTACGGAAGACTTGCATAAATTGAATTACGTTTGTATAAATTAATAATGCATTATGTACTGAGTATAGAGTCATTATTTCCTTGCACTCAGTAAGTACAATAATTGCCTCGGGGGCTTCATAAATATGTCAGGTTCATCTGTTCTGTGATTTGAGCACTCTAATCTAAAGAGTTCCAATCAAATCACTCTAATTAAAGTTGAGGGCTCACATTTTTGGAAGATTGTAATTGTTGGGTTTCATACATTGGGATGGAAATTAGAGCAAATTCCATCCATTTGGCCCAAAAATTTGTGTGCAGAATTTTGGACCAAAATCAATTTAGAGTACATTTCCACCATGCCGCATGGCCCAAATCAGTATTATCTATTTTATATATAAAATTTAGATGAAAATTGTACCATGGGACATGGGCTTAAGGTTTACCTCTTGATGTTGAATAGGTAATACTTTAAATTACCTCATGAATCTTTTCAATACATTTTGATATTAGCTAGAGGATTAATCCATGAACAAAGACTAGAGTTGGAGTTAAAAATGATGAAGCTTTTTTCCAATTCAGATCAATTTTTACGTGGGTCAAACTAGTGGAAGTATCGCAAATAAGAATGCAAAGTGGTGAGATATTCTTGAGAGGGAATGGGACTTTTGATTTATTGATTTGAAATAAAGGAGCTGGATTTATCTATGAAGTATAGTCATTTTTATCAGTATTTTAATGTTCTAATGCTGCTCAGTTGCAAAGTAAGTAATTTTGTATATTTCTTAGATGATTTGTCCCATTATAATTGAGAAACTCCTCTGGGAAACTGTTGTTACCATTGATACTCCTGTTTGAAGCATGATAAATCCTTCTATTGGATTTTTCAATTGCTGTGAGAATAACACTTATTTTTTTTGCTAAATCAACAGAATAGTTTGAAATTCTCTGTATTTTCTCTTTTAAAATGCTTTAGATTGTACATGCTTGATTGCAGGTTTCTCTATCTTAATCTTCTCCATTCCTTTGATACTTTTACAGTAAAATACATGATGGATGCCACACTTTAACTTTCACCTGTAATATGTACCTTCTTTTGTAATTCACTCAGGTATTTCAAACTTGAATGTTTCTCTGTCATTTTTATAATGAGCTCACATTATCCACAAAGTATTGAGTTTTTAAATTTGGTTGGAAATGCTATGACCATGAAATTGGCTATTGTTCGCTCTCAATGGAGAAATCTTTATTGTTGCCTCAGTTTGTCCATGAAATGGGTTGTCTTCTTTGCAGTAGGATTTTTAATAATGGCTGCTTCCATTCAGGGCCAGTCTGGGCTGAATCCAACTAGTGATGCCAGTTTTTGCAGCATCTGAAAATGTTTCTATGTAAATCTGCCTTCTTGTGGTTCTGAAGTTGAGCATCAGCCTAAGGTAGAAAATATTGGCTAAAGCGTAAGCTCTGTTGTAGATAGTGGTGATCTATCGTATTCCTACATTGAGTGGCTTTAACCCCATTTTACATTACATATTGGATTTGTGTTTATTTTCATGGCATTGATTTTTGTTTTTTGGCTGGCTAGGCAATGGAAATTGAGCACAATCTACTAAGCAATATTTATCTCTTGGCAGAGCTGTAGCCAGTGTATTTCACTCAACACCTGGTAATAAATCACGCTTTATTCATTCGTAGAAAGAAGCCTATTGGAATATTCTTAAAGTTGTGTACGATCCCAGAAGCATGTGTTCATTCTTTATGTGCTTACCACTACTTTGTCAAGTAAATTTTAATAGCTGACCATGGTGTTTGCTAGTTTTTGGTGTGTTGAATTTGTCAGTTCTTGTTTCTCTGTTCACTTCCTTGGGTTATTGCTTCTAAACCCTAGCAAGATGTGAAGTTCTTAGCTCTTATAGGTTTGGCTACTTCTGATGCACATGTTACTTAATTTTTCTTTTTAGCCACTTGCTATGTTTGAAAACAAGGTGTGTAATAAAATATTTGTAGTTGTACTCGCATGCTCATCATGGTTTGAATGTGATAATGCATCATAAGGTTGACATTTACATTGGAATTGACATATGTGTGAATGATCTTGAATGCTTGGAACTCTCCCATAGGCTCCGCTGAATTATTCTATGGTAATATCAATTTCCAATCCCTTATGATGGAATTCAGTTGGTGAAATATTAATACATCCCCGTTCGCAAATAAATTTTGTGTCTTTATTGCTGGAATCTCATCATTTCAGGGCTAAGCTAATTATAAACTGACTTTTTCTGTAATAGTTACCCATATTATGTTATTTATGTGCTTAAATTAACCTTTGGTTAATGACAAGAGCAGTGAAAAGGAGGCACCCACTTAAAATCTAAGTAAAATCTATTGACTGTTGGCACCTTAATTTTGATTTTTTTACTTCTTAACTTCTGTGGATTTGTCTTATAAGTATGAGCACAATCCTTTGTTGGCTGGATTTCAATTTCTAGACAGTTAATTTACTAGTGCACTGTGTGAAAGAATGTTTGAGTGTCATTATCATCTTAAAGCTTGATGTTTTTTATATATGCACAAAATGTGGAATAACTGAATTCTTAAGTATTTATCATTGTAGCTATCATTGGTTATTATTCAAAATCAATTCAGGGACATATTTTCTGTCTGGAGTTAGGTTTAGTTAGGGGTTTGTCTTAGAATTTGGTGCATCTGAGATTCTTACTAATATAGTATTCCAAGCCAAGGGTAAGACTTGATTGAAATAATCTATTTGCTGGAAATATTAGGTTCTCTTGGTAAATTCATTCTTTTTAACTTTAAATGCTACATATTAGTGATTATAGTGCTTTAGTGTTTCCATTAGTTGATAATCTAAATAGACCATTGAAATAGGAGGAATAGTATCCCGGTTGTTGATACTGCTCTTCAACTCTTAACTGGCAAATGTGGTTTTCAAAAAGTGTATTTTATCTGGGTGAGGCAACCCGTGTACATGTATATGCACATGTATTCAAGCAATTGCATCCTTCATACTGTGGTTTCCTGGCATCAGCCATTTGCTGGCTGAAAAGTATATTTGAAGCAAGGAGTATATGAAACTCCAAGAGAGATATCTTGTCTTATGTAAATGTGTAAAAAATGAATGATGAGATATCTTGTTACCCCCAGCCAAGTGGTTGCAGGGAGTGGATACCTTGGGTAAGAATTCTTTTCAAAGCTTTGGAATTTTATGTCACCATGTCCACTGGTATAAAGATAATAAGTTCTAGTCTCACTTTTTGATGCTAGAAAGATGCCACTTTTTACAAATGTGACAAAACTATGAAATTGTAAGACTGTCCAGGTAAGATGGTGCTGCTGACAGTGCACCACATAATAAGCTGAAGATATTTAATGCTTTACCTGACTGCTGTGATTCTATATGAGATGTTTGCATAAAAAGGCATAATTTCAAAGATAAAAGATACTTTTATAGCTGCATATTTTGTCTCTTATTCGAGTTCTGCTTCCCCATAAATATGTATATGAATTTTGGTTATATTATCTCTAATTTTATTCGTTTTTCTTTCTGATGTGTTGCACACCAAGCATTGGTAAAAACATTTCCTCATAGCGGCATCTTTCTGGCTTCAGGTGGTGAATATTGGAACTTTTTATTTTAGTATCAGCAGACAGGGTGAGGGATAAGCCAAGTGTCTGAAAACACATTTTTAGCAGAAGTATACTCTCTCCTTAAGGGAACTTAGTATGCTGAAAATTATTATATTATGCATTGTCTGAAGATGAAAAATTCTGGAAGAAATTCAAATCCAAAAGTCAAGTAATAGAAGAAGAAAACAAACAATCTCCGATAATGATATTTTGATCGATGGGGTGAACAGGGAGAATTAGGAAGATATGTGATTATCATAAGTATCACACTTATCTTCCAAATTATCCCTGTTGGTGGTCATCTGGTAGATCGAAATGAGGCCCCAGAGATTGTTTTTCCTTTAATTAATGGACTTTTGGGCTTGAATTCCTTTGTAATTTTTCAAGGGAGCTTATGTTTAGACTGTGGGAGTTTTTACCTGTTAGAGGGCACTGAGGTTGTAAATAAGTTTCAAGCCAAGCTCTCTGATTTTTTTGATAATTTCATATTATTTTTTCCTTAATCCAGTGTCTACTTACATGTAATTTTTTCACGACTGCTAACCATACAGATGAGTTCTGATTTCTGGTTATTCATCAGTAGTTACTTCACGACTGACGAGTTTTCTATGCCTCTATCCTCAATTCTTTTCATCAAAATATGTATGTGGTGATGCATGTCTTGAAAGTAACAGTTCAGTGAAAGAATGGCATTTTTTTGAAATGCCATCCATGTGGAAAAGTAATATTATTGTAAATATATGTTACCTACGGAACCATTTTAAATAAGCGTTCATAGTCTTATAAGTTGTTAAAACTGGTCATATGATTTATTCTTAAGTGATTGAGTAACTTTCATGTTAGTGTCTTGAGCACCTGATGTTGGATTTGGGAATGTTGTTGGCAATATTTCTCTCCATTTTTATTTTAGATGAGCGTCTTCTTGAGTATGACACTGATGCATTGCTCTATGAGGAGAAGTCACCCTATCAGAAAATCCAGATCTTTCATTCTAAAAGCTGTGGAAATTTTCTTGTCCTGGATGACTTGCAAAGTAAGGAAATTTGTGGTATTTATAGTTTTAATCTGTTTTCTTTGAATTAATGTGGATATACTTTATTTAAGCATCTGGTAGCTATCTGTTTGATATTTTGCATATAAGTATTTATGTTTTCATTTAATAACTCCTATTTTGATGAAGAGAAGTCATGGAAATGCATAGGTGTGCATTTGTACATCATGATTTTAAATGACTAGCTTCTATGCTATCTCAATTATGTGAATGTAAAGTTAGTGTGCCTTTTAACCTTGAGAACTTGAAAAATCTATTTCTTTTGAATGGGGAACTCAAAGAATTAGTCTGGTGTTATGAAGAAGTCATTGATTGATTCATGTGGAGAAAATGTGACCTCCATATTTTTCTTTAGGCTGTATTATGTGCTCTGTGAATAACCCATGCATTCATTCTCTTGGCATGATTTATTATGTTTTTAGATTTTTCATGTATGAAATACACAGTTACTGGTTCAATTCTGTGAAACTCCTTCATAATTTATATGGAAAAAACCTCTAGAAGGTATCTTAAAAATAAACTACATGTTTATACCTTCACCACCACATTTCAAGATTATTTTTCCCAATTAATCCTTTTTTTATGTTATTTGTTATTTATGGGAATCATTGAGGAGAAATGAAAGGTGGCAAATAGGTATCTTATTATTAGGTTGGCTGCTATGGTGGGCACTGCAGTCTATGATTATTTCTCGTCTTTTTAATCAAGAGTGCCGCTGCCGACATTGTATCATCATCTCTGCCACACCTAAAGTATCCTCCGTTATTTTGTGTGATGAAGGTTGTTCTACTTGATGAATTTTTATTTTTGTAATCTAATATCTGAACACTAACCTTGACGGCCTTTCTTGGTCATATTGAACACATTTTCTTAGAATGCCCTCTTTGGTTATGTTATGCTAACAATGACCCCTCTATTTTTTTAATGATAAAGCATCTATTTATTATAAATACCTTATTATTTCTAAATACTATTTATTATTCACTTCTTACTTATCGTCGTTAATTTTGTGCATAAGAAAATAGTACAAGAATTGGTACATTAAATATTTACCTCTTTTCCAATGTTGTGGAAGGTTAAACTCCCTCTCCTCAACTAAAGTGCATTGTAACAGTTTTGCTCCCTCCTCTAAAGTTGTATAATTTATGGATGGTCCTGTTGATGATCCTAGATATGTCAGGAGTGAAGAAGGCATGAAACAGTGACATTAACATTTTTTTGACAAGTAGGATCCATTTTTTTTGGTACAGATCTTTCGGATGCTGACCTGGTTTACACTGAGACTCTCATGCAGCGAGGGAAGGAGAATTATGAAGGAAAAGAAATCTTAATTCTTGGTGGGGGGGATGGGGCTCTTCTGTGGGAACTTCTGAAGGAGAAACCCAAGTTTGTCACAATGATCGATGTAAGTATTTCTAGTATTAGTATCTTGTCTAATTTAGTTAATTTTGTGGTATCCATGTATGTTTCTACCATCATTCATCATATCGTGTTTTCAATATGAGGTGCAGAAAAGAATTTTTTGCTAGTATTTTTAAATTAAAATTTGCATTAATTTACTGTAAAACCGTAAAATATTGGGGAATAAGTTGGTGTGATAGTTAGAAAACTGGCCTTGTATATGCACTCTCTGCCTGGCTCTTGACTTGTCTCGACCTGCTGGCCTTGGTTGCTCCCAGTTGGTTGCCTAGTCCACCGAAAAACTGGTTTCGGTGATATTATTTTCCCTACTTTAATTGGCATTTGGATATTCTGGTCTTTAGAAATTTTCATTGATTAGAAGCTCTCCTTAATTCATCTTGCTGGGCTTTTGTAATCTTAATTGTAAGGCTGGGTTGTAATCCTAGGGGTGGTAGATTTTCAGTTGTACTCTGATCTAGACTAGAGAGCTGTATGGGGAGTAATTTGAGTCCAACAGCCAGTCTCGAATAGATAGTAGTAGAAGATAAATGATCATTGAAGTGGTGATTGTCATAATTTTAAATAAAGAAAGTTATATTGTATGAATCGTCATGTTGTAATAAAAAAAATAAATTAGAATGTCAGCACCGGCTATTTTTTTCAGTCTGAATTAAATCTGGTTTTTCATTTTTTTATAGATTGATGAAATGGTTATTCAAGCATGTAGAATCCACTTGAGGAAATCCTGTGGGGACTGTCTTGATAATTATGATGGACCAAACTATAAGGTAACAATATATGTGCCTCTTAAAAGTGGGGAATTTCCTCATATTAGCCACAAAGTGTTTTTGCTTTATAAAAAAAGGTGCTAAGTACATTAGTGAATTGGAAGGATGTCAATGCATCAAGATTTGTTTTAATTTTTCATTCTGTGGTGTCTGATGAAACGTGATGTCTTCAGCTACATGTTACTATTTGATATGAGCCGGCAGGTGGTCATTCTTTGCCTATTCAACATGTATTTGGGACCTTAATCTCCACTCGTGATAGAATTTTCTTGTGTGTTCTCAGTTGGCCTAATTGCACTTCACTCCAATCATTTAAAGCAAATTGTCTTAGAGCCCCACAAACTTAAGTTGCACTTCACTCCAATCATTTAGTGGCATGGTCATGTAAATAATAATTATGTATTTATTTCACACCATGAGTTTGCAAACATTTTTTCACCTAATGGGACGTCTTTCAGTATGTGTCTTTACATACATATCCAAATAAAAAACTCAAAGCATTTCATGTTTTTTTCGCAAAATATCGTACGATAGATTTAATAAATGTGATACTTAGTGCTAAATATCGCACTAACAGCCAAATACCACTAAATTTCACAAATAAAAAGCTATTTTCGACATTTGGGTGAATTTCACTAGAGTTAAAATGGCAAATTTGAACTTATTATGGCTTTAAACATCAAAATAACAACTTTTATACACAAAAAAATTGCAAAAAACCAATTCACGAAATTTCAGGGTCCCTATTAGTTCTGTAATTTAAGAAGTTAATAAATGAAAAACTTTTCGACAGATTTATTTATTTCCAAATCTGTGGAACACTGCTTGAAGTTTTTCATTTTGGATATCTTCCACTACATCAAGTCTGAATCTGTTGATAATATTTAAGAAGTTATTTTCTTTATCAATGTCTCATGGAATAGATTTTGAAAAGTTAATTCTCACTGATTGAACAGAAAATACTGTATCTACTGCCGTGTCCAAGGCATTTATTTTTTGGTCAATATCTGTATGTCTCAAAATAAGTATCTGTTCACCATTCCTTCACTGAAATCAACTAATCCCAAGTTCCATTGACCTGATGTTCTTCTATTCCCATCCGATTCATTCCATTTCTGATTGGTCTGCAATCGTGCATGAATTTATTTTTTATGTCAAGATCAGTCCAGAGGTAGGTGAAGAAAAAAAAGGTGTTTTGTGTTGAATAAAAACAAATTTACAAAAAAGTTTTGGGATTATCTTGTGTTATAGAATAGATTATGGCTTCCCTGAAGTGAGCTATAACTGGACATGACTTGTTTCTTTGTGATTGTAACATGCTAAGTTAATGAGCATTTTCATTCCTCATTACTGCTGTATCTTTCACATGTTTTTGTCACAAACACTCTCTTGTTGTGGTATTCACAATGCATCATGAACTGAAACTGTCTGTTCTCATGGTATTGATAAGGTTTCTACTTCTTTTTAGATCATCGTTGATGATTGTGTGAAGATTATGGACCAATACATCGAAGAGGGCCGTGATTTTGATTATGTTTTTGGTGATCTCACTGATGTACCAATTTCTTCGACCCCTCAAGGAGCGCATTGGGATTTCATTAGACTTATTTTGGAGAAGTCATTCAAAGTCCTGCGTCCAACTGGGAAGTACATGACTCATGTGAGTTGTATATTCATTTTACTTTCAATATGTTGTATTTTGTAGGTAATTTAAGGTAGTGGAGTGGTTGAATGGTGATGTGTGCATATAGAATCATGTGTAATGTTTAAGACCTGTTAACCAAGCTACTGCAGAATGTTCCTGGAAATGATGGGCTAATGTTCAAATCGCCTGAGTTGTGAACAGTAAAATAGTTATAATATTCCTTTATGTAGAAGAATATTTTTTCCTTTCTGTAAAAGCTAGATTCACCTGACTTGTCCATACATAATAACTTTGTTTTGGAAGTATGTGCATCATTCTTTCAAAAGCTTGCTCTTCTATTCACCATGTTTTCCATTGTTTGTAAACATTTCTACCCTCTTTCCTTGAGGGGCAATTATATGAAGTCTGGCTGCTGCTACCAATTGCATTCATGCTGACTAAAATTTCAAATGTTTAGTGATAATAATGATAGTAGATAATAATGTATTTTTTAGTGATTTTAACTTATTTTTGCATGAAAGGTTAATGGCAGTTGTAGCCCATCATCCATTAAGATGTTTGTGGATCAACTGGATAAACTTTCTGTGCCGGTGGAGTACTCCAGCGATCATGCATTTGTGCCATCATTCCTTGAAGACTGGGTGTTCCTTCAGGTGTGGAAGAAGCAGCCACTGCAGGAGAAGGTGCCTAATTAGCATCTTGCCTTTAATTTTATTGGTGTGCCCACATCGCTGCAGATTCCCTGAGTTTGCTGAAAAGGGAAATGGCCTTAAAGGTTGTGGCAGCTGTTTGTGCGGATGAAATGCTCCGGGTCTACTGCTATCCAAAAATAACATGCTTATTGATGGCAGCACTCTATTGTTATAGAATACATTATGAAGAAACAGAAGTAGGTCTCATTGGTGATTTATTCAGTTGCCTCTGATCAAAGGCTAAAGTAGTTTGCAAACTGAGGCTGCTTTTAAACATTTTTTGTATCTTTTGAGTCATGTTTTGTCATTGTAAATTTGGTATTGATCGTATAAGCTGTTGATGTTGTTACCAGATTATTCCTCAGGATTGTCTCAATTGTTTTTTAATTTTTTTAATGCCTGTTGTCACCAATGCTGTGAATTTTTAATGAAAAAAATGGTATTCTAACAAACATCGTGCAGCAGTTCCTATGCTTCAAATCTTTAATGTCATCTTACTGTGGTAGTAATAGTCTTAACCTCCTACACGTTTAGCGTTACATATTAACCAGAAATTGTCTGTTCCCAAGTTTGTTGGAATGGAGCTAACATCACATAGCTGATTCTAAATTTGGTCAGGTTCCTCACATCTGAACTGAATGAATCACTTCAAGAAATCTGCGTAATTTTTGATATGCTATCAGGTGCACTTTTGTAACGGTAGTGATGATTGCTTTTCTTATTTATGGAAAATATCAACAGAATAGTTTTAAAATTTACGTAGTACATATGGAGTGTTACTTTCTTGATTTATTACTTTTAGATTGGAAGTTATAGTACCTATCAATATTCCAGTGATGATGAGAGTGGAGATTTTTTCTTATTTGAGGCAACCACATATTGCTTGGACACTTAGCAAGCTGCAGCTATTTCATGACTACTAACTGATCATTAAACTTGAAGAGTTTTACATAGCTTAGTGTGAGGACAACTGGTGGTTTAATTTCAAATGTGTGAGGCATATGGTTGAATCAACTTGAAGCCAATTAGTGTTGATTTCTTTCAGTGGAAATATTCCCTTATTTTCAAATCCTACTTTTTTCAACTAGTAACTGCAAAGCTTAAATCACTATTTGATCTTAAATATGTGTCTTTATAATGTTCGTATTTGTGTGCGACAGTGTATATGACTAATGTCCCATACTATTTGCTTATTCCTGCTACATTAAACTTTGAAGCATGTGTGTTTCCAGCTGTTGTTTTACATTGTGCCATTTTTGCGATGCCAAAGTTTTTGATTATTTTCTTCATGTCTTTGCAGGCTGATAATTAGGCAGTAAATATTTTTGTTGATTTTTTTTGCTTAAATGAGTATTTAAGTTTTGCTATATTTGAGAAAAATATTAGTTATATATTTTTACCTCGCAAGCTTTCATGTAATATAGGATAAATCACTTGTAATTTGTGTCACTTTATTTTGATTTGCTATAAATCTTGCTTGATTTTGCTCAGCTGTTTTGCTGTCAATAAAAGATAGTACTCCAGCATATTTGCAATGCCTTTGTATTTAATGTCAACAAACTTTAATGCATGATTCATCAACATTGGTTTTTGTAGTACCCTGTTTAGAAGTACCTAATCATGTTTGCTTTTATGGGAGAAATGTGATGAAATATCATTCCTTCTCTTTATTTTCTGTGTTTTGGAATGGAATCAGTTATGGCATTCCCGCTGTTCCAGAGCCTCGTTTCTCTACCTTAGCAACTATGTACCAGTCAGTATCAAATGAAGAGTTTCCTTTTAAGTTGCACTCATTAACTAATTTCATTAGAATTTGAACTGAATTACATAATGATATTTTTTTGTTGGAATTAGTTTGTAGAGCTATGATAAACTGTGAAAAACCACACATTTTTTTGAGGAGCTCAGTTGCGCAATGGATTTTTGTGGAAATTAATTCAGGTTGGGTTTGTGAGAAAAATTTATGACCTATATTGAGACATAGTACTGGAGGGTTGGTAGCACTAAAAATGCCCAATACCCGTTTATGAAATTGTATTACTTTTTTTACAATTATGCAAGCTGCAGTCACACCATGTGACAGGAAAAGTATCTGTTGCGGCAGTGGTGGGACAAAGTGGCATCGTCTTGGATCCCAGTGTGAGCTCCCTCCCAGCCAAATCTTCCTAGAGGGTTTCTCGTATGAAAATGCCCATGACTTGTGGGAGGACACTCCCTTAAATACCGAGGGCCCATTTAGTCCCTGCACAGGTGATTGTTTAGACTGCCTCGAGGCTCCACGTAGGATTACACCACCCACTATCCCACAAAGTGAGGGGGCCATGGATTCATGGATGGCTCATCTTCCATTGCTATTCTTAGCTTTTATTTCTTTTATGTGGTTCTTCATTGCTCTGGGCTCTCCTTAACCATAACAGGAAAAGGTGAGAGGTGGGGTAGGTTGAACATAATTGAGCTCCCCCCAGCATGCACGCAGCAGTAACATACAGAATGAGACAGGTTGTCTCTCGGATTTATGCACAATACAGTCAGGAAGTTACACACAAACATTTCATTTAACTACTGATTCACATTTTTAATTTAACATCTTGCAAATGTGTCACTTGCACCGGTAACATACAAATTCTTATAGGTACTACAAGAGAAAGGAAGGGAAATACACTGGGCTTAATGAAGAAGCCATGACTATTTTTTCCAATGAGAAAGGTTACATGTTCCAAAGCATCTCTGAATCATACCCAATATTGCAAAGAAGTGGTCTACAGACTTCAAATAACCTGTAGTATAACGTATGTGTGTCACTTACATAGATAACATCATCTTATACTCGTCTTATGATGTTCTTTTTATAAATGTTTAACTTTTCTGACTATGTCAAATGACTGACCAACAGAACAATAAACTATTGTTATACAGCCAAAATCAGGAAAGAAAAACAATGACCTCGGAAAAACTTAAAACATTACCATTAGCAACTTCTCATCTCCCGTCAAGCATAGGAATGAGAACTCAAAGCGAATGGCTAAGTCCCCAAACCCTATATCTTTGTCGCAGAAGGCTGAAACCTACCCAATGACTATCGGGATCGCTCCGGTTCAACTTCTTCCCAGACCACCCCCATCCAGTGTCCACCGCTCCGCAATACCGGGGCAAGGTTTGGGGGACTAAGAGAAGGGATAAATAAGTGCCTATCGCTGACTGAAGGATTTAATCTGTGATACTAGTTCCCTAGGGCTTTGGCCAATTTTTTCTTCGATTTGCTACGCCCGTTTGGACTGAGCGACGTCCTAGTCCATTGACCAAAGGATTATTCATTTCACATGGCCAAAGGATTATTCAATTCTCGTCCAAAAAACGGGCTCGCCGGAATGCGTTTCGTACTCTCGTTGAAGGTGGTTTTACAACGGATGTATGTTCTCATCTCACCGGTCCTGCCCATTGTGGTGGAAACTAGTAAGAGCTGCCTTCAAATTTCTATTTTACCGCTCCACATGAGTTGGCTGCGGTCCGTAAGGATTTGTGGTGACGTGTTTTGAGAAACACGTGCCCTTCACCTCTCTAGATGTGAATGTCGCGGCATTGTAAGCAACCTTAGGAAAGCCCACTATTTCGAATACACGAGCATGAGGATTTTAGTGGCTTCATCTGCTGAATGATATCAGCTTTTAGTGCTCCGTGGATGCGTAGCGCTTCGACGGGGTTACGCTCGTCCTCTCGAATATGAACAAGGCGATATTGTCCGTGTTCATATCCGACCAGTAAAATTCACGGCATCTTTTTTGGATATCCTAAGTGAATAGTCAGGTTGCAAAAGCCGTTAACTGCATCGGAAGTGAGACTTGGAAAAGTGAGAAAATGCTGTGACATTTTTTTTCAGCTGATGCAAGCGTATTTTTTTAGGATAAAATAAAAAAATACAATTTTATTGGTATGACAGTATGAAAAATATTATAAACGGTAAAGAGGATACTTAAGCATTTATTGTGTAGTTAACGGGTTTTGCAATCGGATAATGTATTTAACGGCATTTGAAACTATGTTAATATAGGTACTGAATTATTTTCCTTCATTAATAAACATTTCGAGAGCACTATAAAATGGCATCATTGCTGTGTGTGGTTATCTTTCTTTAAAATAAAAAAATAGTAAACTTTCATTAATGAATTCATTAAGCTCATGAATTCATTCAGTAAATTTAAGTTAACAGGGTTTGTAATGTTCGTGTTTATTTTGAAAACGTGTCAATCTTTGACTGAAATGTATAAATTTTACTTTATTTTTTACGGAGAAGTTTTCAAAAATCGAATCTTTACTCAATATATTAATATTAGAACATTTTTTTGAACGTATACAAAAAGTTTACATTTTCCATTCATTTTAAATCAAATGTAATAAATCTTAATGCAGAACACGTCAACCAACTAATATTTCACTTTGAAGACAATTCAACAAATACTAATTCTAGACATTTTATAATCTGAATTATTCAACTTCCATCAATACAAAATTAGACAAATCATTGTCGGCATTCAGGAATGCTTCTTTATCGCGAAACATCTCCTTGTAGACAGTTAACTGTTGATTTTCCATCCAATGTTCACCACAGTGCAGTTGAAGGTTTTTCACATCCTTTATGTTTGCACTTTATTAATAGATTCAGGAGTGAATCCTTTTTTTTTTTAATATTTTGCCCCGTTTCGTAAGAGACTTCGCTTCGCAAGTATCGAAATTATAAAACTGCTCTCCTTGAACCAAACAGTTACTTCTACAGTGATGATGATTATTTTGGATATTTGGAACTGAAAATATTAACTGCTGGGGATCTTGATTACGTCTTCTGCGTATGGCTTCCAATCACTGACTGGGCATTCTTCTCCCAAACGAATGACCATGGCGTTTTTCTTCAAGATTCCCAAGCAGACAGAAGGGTTCTCTATTACGCTGAATTTCCGAAATTGCCTTTCTAAATTTCCAAAAACTCGGTCTGGCGAGATGAACGAATGTCCAACAATAGCGGACCAAATCTCGATCTTCTTGATTGTGACTGGGGCTTCACGTAATAACCACATAGTAACGCCTGGGAACTTAACCCTTCAAGCCGGTCAGTGTATTTAAATAGCCAGGCCCTACTCGCGGTATTTAAATTTACCAAGAATCCCATTTTGTGCACCTTTGCGAATATTTATTTTTATATTTGTTAGTTTCAATGATAATAACTTAAAAATTTAGTATTGTATACTACAATGTTGTACGTATATGATAAAAATTTTACTTACGTCTTTCCTTATAATTTTGTTTGTTTATTCACTCAGAATTGGCAAACTTGAGTCCTAAAAGTTAACTTTCGTGTGATAAATGTTGAAGCATTCTTCTAAACATAAGCCAGCATTGCAGTCTGGGCACCAGTACACTGTTTCCCTCCTTTTGTCTCTAGCTGAGCACACCCTGCATCTTCTCTGAGGCCTGGACTTCTTCCCGATAGGCGGTATTTTTTCAATGAAATGTCTCTCGACTAAACGGCGTGCTGACGGATTTGTGGGAGGTCTCTTTGGGGGTTTGTGCGCCCACAAATAATGTGAAGAATAGCCGTTCTGGTAAGAGCGTATTTATTGTGCCGCTGAACTACAACAATTGGCGCCTGCCGGCGGATCCGTGCGTCGGTCGAGCCGACTGTCTCAATGGCCGCGGGAGAACTTCCTTTTTCCTTTCCTCGCGTTGCCGTTGCTCCCCTCTGGCGGATCGGGCGCTCACTCTCGATGACTGAATGGCGAATTGCGCCGCATCGTCTGTCCGCCTTGGCTGCTACACACCCCCCTGGCAGTAATTAGCCCTGCGTGAGAGGAGAGGAAGAGAAAAGAAAAAAAAACAAAACTCAGGTGCTGTAGTCCGCCAGGTAGGGCGGGAAATGGACTCGTCGCCCGGATCTGGTGGTCCTCTGCTCGGGTAGGTTGGCCTGAGGGTCCGGTTGGTGGGCAGCGGTCTGGTCTGGTGGGTCTGGTCCATGGGGTCCCGGCGGGTACGGTGGTCTCGTACCCTGAATCATGTCGTCATCGGGGGAACGTCGGCTGTCGGCCAGCACCCCGTCATTGTTGACGACGAATGCTGGCTTTAAGCGTTCCAGGGACACCCATGTATCGCGTCCTCTGACCCTGAGTAAGTAGTCCCTGTCCTTCCTCTGGCGGACCTCGAAGGGGCCGTCATATGGCGGTTGCAGCGTCCCGTGCGTGCGGTCATTCCGCACAAAGACGTGCGAGGAGGTGGCAAGATCCCGAAAAATAAATATTTTGCGGGCCCCGTGGTGCGATGCCGGTGCTGGAGTCAACTTCCTGACGTGTGACCGAAGCTGAATCACGTAATCAGTCGGGTCGTCTACGGTGCTGCTGGACGAGGGACGCAGGAATTCACCCGGGAGTTTTAGAGGCTCTCCGAACACCATTTCCGCGGACGTGCAGGAAAGATCATCCTTCCAACTGGCGCGTAGACCGAGGAGGATTCCGGGCAAGACGTCCACCCAGCTTGTGGTCTCGTGGCAGCGAATGGCAGCCTTTAATTGCCGGTGGAAGCGCTCCACCATACCGTTCGCGGCAGGATGATATGCCGCCGTTCGTAGGTGCTTGGCCCCGCACATGTCTGCCAGTTGGTGGAACATGCGGCTCTCGAATTGTCGTCCCTGGTCGCTGGTGATTCTGGCTGGAGTCCCGTAGCGTGAAATCCACTCGCGGAAAAACGCTCTTGCGACCGTCTCCGCGGATATGTCCGGTAGCGGTATCGCCTCCGGCCAACGTGTGAAACGATCTACACAGGTGAGACAATACTGAAAAGTGCGAGAGGTAGGCATGGGTCCAACGATGTCAATGTGGACGTGCTCAAACCGTGACCCCGGGGCGATGAATTTGCCGACGGGAGGGAACACATGCCGCGACACTTTGGACTTCTGGCACGGAATACACTCGCGTGCCCACGTCCTACAGTCCTTGTTGAGGGAAGGCCACACAAATCGCTCCGTCACAAGCCTAACTGATGCCTTTACACCCGGGTGGGACAGGGAGTGCAAGGAATAAAAAACTTGCCGTCGGAGTGCACTGGGTACGTAAGGTCTGGCGGCGGCACCGGAAAAATCACAATATATGTGGACCTGAGCGTCCGGGAAAAAGGTCTTTCGCAGTACGAGGGAAGTGGAGTTGGATTCGAGTTCCGTTTTTAGTTCCTCATCGGTCTGTTGAGCCAAAGCGAGGGCTTCGTGGCTTACAGCGGCACCGATCGCTTCCACTCGTGACAGCGTATCTGCCACCACATTTTCCTCGCCGGATACGTGGCGTATGTCCGTAGTAAATTGTGATATGTAGTCCAGATAGCGGAATTGTCTGGGCGAGCACTTGTCGGCCTTTTGGCGAAAGGCGTAGATGAGGGGTTTATGGTCAGTTAGCACTGTAAAGCTCCTTCCCTCTACCATATGCCGGAAATGGCGGATCGCACCATAAACTGCCATTAACTCGCGGTCGTAAGCGCTATAGTTCCTCTCGGCCGCGATTAGCTTTCGAGTGAAAAACGCTAGTGGTTTCCACCCGGTAGCGCACTGTTGTTGGAGGGCCGCTCCGATGGAGACTTCGGACGCGTCCGTCACGATCGCAAGAGGGAGAGAAGGGTCAGGGTAGGATAGAAGAGCCGCCTGGGAAAGGCTTGCCTTGCAATCAGCGAATGCCTGCTTCATTTCGGGAGACCACTCGACGGGGTGTTTACCCTTCACTTTTTTTCCGAGGACGGTATGAAGGGGGGCCTGAATTGCTGCAGCGTTTGGGATGAATCTCCTGTAGAAATTCACCATCCCAAGGAACCGCCGCAGTTCCGTCACTGTGGCTGGCTCAGGGAAATCTATCACTGCGGACACTTTATCCTCTAAAGGGCAAATTCCACATGAGGTTACTAAATGGCCCAAAAACTTCACTTCCGAGGCACCTAACACGCACTTCGATGTGTTGATTAGGATTCCGTATTTCGCGAAACGAGAAAATAGCTCGCGCAAGTGCGCCTCATGCTCTGATTCGGAGGAGGATGCCACAAGCACGTCGTCAATGTAGACGTACACAAAATCCAGACCGCGCACGACACTATCCATAAATCTCTGGAAGCTTTGGGCAGCGTTTTTTAATCCAAAACACATTTGGGGAAATTCGAACAAGCCGAACGGAGTTGTCACAGCAGTTTTCGGGACGTCGGCGGGATTAACTGGGATTTGATGGTATGCCCGGACTAGGTCTAAGGTCGAAAACACACTTTTGCCGAGGAGGGCGTGGGTGAAGTCGTGGATATGCGGCACAGGGTACTTATCGTCCACGGTCCGCGCGTTCAGGGCGCGATAATCCCCGCATGGCCTCCATTCACCGTTCTTTTTCGGTACGAGGTGCAACGGTGATGACCAAGCGCTTTTTGATGGCCGTGCTACTCCCAGGCGAAGCATTTCCTGGAATTCGCACTTGGCGGCGGCCAACCTGTCCGGTGCAAGCCTCCGGGGTTTGCAAGAGGTAGGTGGTCCAGGTGTCGTGTGAAGAAAATGCACCACGTCGTGGTTAACGGACTGAGGTCGTCCGGCGGGCCGAGTAATGCCTGGATATTCGCGCAATATCCCGTGGGAACGCCCATCCCCGCTGATAGCCTTCACGCCGCCGCACGCGGAGACTGGCGTGCGTCCCTTGACACCTAAGGTGGTGAGTGGATCCACCAGACGCTTGCGGCGTATATCCACCAGCAATGCATAATGCTTGAGAAAATCGGCGCCTATTATAGGGTTGGCGACATCGGCGACGACGAAACGCCACATAAATTCACGGCGCAACCCCAGATTTAAAGTTAAGGTCGTCCAACCGTATGTGGCAATCACCGTACTATTTGCCGCAAACAGCTCGTAGGTGGTCTTCTCCCGCGGACTCTTTACTAGGCTCCTGGGAAACACGCACAAGTCGGATCCTGTATCCACGAGGAAACTTTGCCCCGTTGCGCGGTCTTTGACAAACAGGCGGCAAGTCGGCGGGCAGGGGTCGGAGGCCGCGTCCACCGACCGCCCTACATGTTTTCCGCCTGTGGAGCACGGAAGGAACACGGGGATCGGCAATTCCGCGCGTCGGCTCCGAAACGGTAGTGGAAATAGCACAGGCGGCCTTCCATGCCACCGTGGGGGGAGTTGGCGCGGGAGCCTTGCCGGCTGCTGCTGCTACGGGGTCGACTGCGGGGACGCGAGCGCGACCTCGCCGCGGGGATAGAGGTGGACAAAGCGGCGACTTGGCGACTCAGATCCTCGACGCGCTGCAGGAGCGTAGTGATGAGGGCGTCGCTGGCTGAGACGGCGGAAACCTGAGGTCGTGGAGTGATGTCGTGCACTCGATCCGCCAGGCGGGCCACTGTGTCCAAATCCATGCTGTCCTGCATAGCGAGGATGGGTTGCTAGTGGGATGGCAGGCGTCCAACCCACAAGGACCGGAGGAAGGTGTCTGGGACGTTGCTCCCAGCCAGCTGTCGTAGGTGGCGGAGGAATTGGGAGGGCTTTCGGTCGCCTATTTCCTCCCGCTCGATCAGTTGGCGAATATTTTGCTCCTGAGACGCCGAAAGCCTCCTGATGAGCTCCTCCTTAATCTTCACATACCGGTGCTCGGCTGGGGGGTTCGTAATTACATCCTCGACTTCGGCTGCATACGAACTGTCAAGGGCGCTGACGACGTGCCAGAACTTGGTGATGTCCTCCGTCACGCCATTTAAATTGAACTGGCCCTCGAGTTGGGAAAACCATAACGCTGGCCTTTCGGGCCAGAATGGCGGTATCCTCAGGGCGACGCGGTTCGCCACGGCGGCGGTCGTATCCGTCGGCATCTCGACTCGCGGTGAATCCTAACGCGTGAATCAAACAATGTACTCACAGAAGAACGATATCCGAGCGCGAAACGAACAATATTTCGGGCGAAACACTAGGCTCAAAGAAAACTGTCGTCGCACAACGATAAGGCCACGTGGCCTCGGAACGGCTACACTTCGATCACGTCGGGGTCACCAGTTTTGGGGGTTTGTGCGCCCACAAATAATGTGAAGAATAGCCGTTCTGGTAAGAGCGTATTTATTGTGCCGCTGAACTACAACAATTGGCGCCTGCCGGCGGATCCGTGCGTCGGTCGAGCCGACTGTCTCAATGGCCGCGGGAGAACTTCCTTTTTCCTTTCCTCGCGTTGCCGTTGCTCCCCTCTGGCGGATCGGGCGCTCACTCTCGATGACTGAATGGCGAATTGCGCCGCATCGTCTGTCCGCCTTGGCTGCTACAGTCTCCTAGTTGTCGATGTGTTTGAGCTAGCTCCGTATTTTTCAAAGAGCCGCTGAATTAGCTGAAGACGAAAGTTTAGATGATCTACCTTATTTTGAACACTATTGAATATTACTCATGCGTTGTGAACCGAAACATACAATAACCTTCTAAATAGTTTTATATACCATTTCTTAGTCTTTTTGCATTCTTATAAATATGGCTGAAACTTTCTATCTTTTAGGTCAACACCACGTATTGTGGTGTTGTATTCTACAATACTCACTGGTTTAGTTTTTTCATCCGTTTCACGAAAATTATTGCAATGGAAGGTTGAAATAAATGAAACTGGTTTTTTGTCTTTCCACTTCATAACCATTATTCTTTCGCAAACTTTTGCTGTGTGTTGTCTTTTCCTCAACTTTTCTTACTTTAACTCTTTTGGCACATTTTTTTCAAGATAATCGTTAAGTTCCAGCAACATTTGTACCGTGATCCAGTTAAAATTTTGATAAGCAGGTGAATTATAATAATTGTCTAACCATAACGAATAGCCTTTTTCAAAAAGGAGCTATATTAGTTTTATCACTATTGCTTATGTCTTGAGCCCATCAGGAGTTTATGTAATCGAAAATGTTGAATCAGCTCTTGAGTCAACAACAAAACTCCATAAGTAGCCAGTAGTCGATTCGATATGTCTCAAAAAATATTTGTGAAAGACTCAACTATATTATCAAAAAGTACTGTCGGACCACATTTCCTAATGGAAGGAATTTTTTTTTTGAATTTTGCATTCATCACAACCATCCCAGACCCAAGAGGAGGAAAGATCATGTGCCATACTTGGATCACCGTCACTTTCGTCTTCGCTATTTCAAACGTGGGGATGAGTATTCACTGAGTAATCACGTTCTTCTTCACTTGAGCACTCACTACCTGAATCAAGAAGCACTTCATCTTCTTCACCCAACTTTTCAGCCATATCTTATATTTCTTCTTCACTCAAAAATGACTTATTCCTTTTAGAGTCCATTTGTAAATTTCTATCGGGCTATCCTTCTTTTCCACACGAAAGGAATATACCAACTGAGTCAGTTGGGAAGTGAGGCGTGAGGCTTTGTGACCAACGTCTCTGTGAGTCAAAAAGGAAAAAGGACGAACGAAGAAGCATGAATGGTCGGAGAGAAGTGATTATGAAGATGTCCTAACAGATGAAATAATGAGAGACAGAATCCAGATGCCCGACATAAACACAAGGCAAGCAGAATAAGAGATCTCTTTGAGATGACGAAAGAGTCCAAGGCAGACCTACCAATGGCGATAAGATAAATATTGCTTTTCTTCCTATGGAGTGCCTTTTCATCTAGCAGAAGACAATGATAACGAAGAGGCAACTTGGGGCTGACCACAGATGCCATACCGTGTACAGCGAACCGCGCGGAAGGGCTAAACATCTCAAGTCAGCGGGATAAGTCAAGATAATTTATTTTATATTTTTTAATCTCTGAGTGCAAAACCATGAAAGAAACGAAGCTGCTTAGAAAGCACAAACCTTCTTGAAGACAACAGCACCCATTGTATCACAGATAATTGAATGAAGCAGGCCCCATAAATTACTGAACGCAGGACGTCACGGGGGGCTACGGCGTAGTGACAACCGCAGCTACGGGCGGCTTGAGGTCCACTACCACGTAGTGATAACCGCGCTGAAGGGTTAAAAGGTTTTGCAACCGTATACAATTTTCTTCTGATAATATAGTGATTTTAAGCTGACTCTCTCAAATAAATATGTCTCTTGTATGCCTAATCACATTTTTAATAAAACCTGATAATTATTTGAATTTCTTTAAAATCTGCAGCCATCACCATTGGTCGAACATAAAATCGATTGCATCTACCCCTGCGTCCGCAGAAAAGCAAAAGGTTGCTATATACAACCTCAAAGTTCATACTCCGTTCTCATTATCAAGTCTAACTCCGAATCCTTCTCCTGGTGTTCCAATATGAACATACATGATAAACAATCAGCGACAAAGTTTTCTTTTCCTTTATGTGAATGATCCGGAATTTATACCTAGATACGCGTAGCATCCAGCATGCGACTTCCTAATTGCTTTGGGTGACGTCGCATCCAAGCCAAGACCCTATTGTCGGTATGAAGTTCGAATTTCCGGACCCTCAAATATTGCTCAATCCTCTCCACACCAAACACTACCGCGAGACATTCGGCATCATAGGTCGCGTACTTTCCTTTACGCGTTATAAGGGTACGACTAGCGAAAGCTACCGGAGCAAAGTGTTCTTCTACCCTCTGCGACAGCACCGCCGCTACACCATTGGCAGACACATCTGAATGTACCACAAAGTCTTTCGCGAAATCTGGTATTGTCAGCACCAGGGGCGAGGCAATTTTCTCACGTAATTTTTGAAATGCATGCTGTTGGGCATGGTACTTGCTGTTGGGCACTTCGAACGAAGCGTAAGTTTTTTGTATTTAATTGATTAAGTGGTGCCGCAATCTCTGAAAATGAAGGATAAAATACACATAGTAACTGCTCGTGCCCAAGAAACGTTTAGCCGCTTTCTGGTTTCTTGGAACGGGAGAATTATTCACTACTTTGGCCCTTTACGGGTCAGTCCTAATTCCCTGCGCTGTTACTGCGTGCCCTAAGTATCTAATTTTATTTATTTATTTAAATTTTCCCCGGGTTCATCAATTTCGCTTGCCTCAGAAACCTCTTCCAGATGTATGAGGCGATCATCAAAGTTTTCACTGTACACTACGACATCATCAAGGTATACGAGTACGTACCTATTTATATTTTACATCGCCAAAAATCTTATCGACCAAGCGTGACACAGCATGTCCTCCTGTACAAAGTCCTAAGGATAATATTAGTTTGAATTCATGCAAACCGAAATGAGTTATAAATGCTGTAGCTCGCCTTATTTCGCGAGGTTGAGGGATTTGGTGATTTGCGGCATTTAAATCTAAATTTGAAAAATATTTGACCTTACCGAAAAGCAGAAAAGTATTTTCAACTAGGGTAAGGGGAGCGAATCGTACACTACTTTCTTATTCACCGCTCGATAGTCAACTACTAATTGGGACGAGTAGTCCCTCTTTGGTATCATAAATACTGGACTAGCGTACGGAGAATAAGATTCTGCGATGACTACTTTTGTAGTAGGTCTATCACACGTTTTCTCGCATTTCTCTTATCTTGGCGTGGTTGCATTGAAATGGTGGGGATCTAACCGGGAAAGCATCCGACAAATATAATTCGTATTTGAGCACATCCGTGAACCCCAAGGACTCAGTGATTACTTCTGTATCGGTCGAGCAACCTCTACGCCCTCCGATTAGTTTAGACCGCCTTTAGTATCCGAGGAGGATTACACTACCCTCTATCCCACAAAGAAAGAGGGCCATGGATTCATGGCCGGCTCAAAGCAACCTCGAAATCTATAGTTTTGTCAGTTATCACTGCGTCGTTGAAATCCGGTAAATCATGCAGGTAAGTGGAAAATATTTGACTGCAGAAAAAAATCTAGTAGAAAGAAGGATAAAAATACGAGTACTGGAAATTTTGAGGACCCTGAGATGAGGATTTATCGTGGGGCTATATTATTTCCGTTTGACTTATATGTTGGCCTGTTTATTCTTTGGATTGTGATTAGCCACTATTGGCTCTATCGCTTTTCTCTTGGTACCCAAACTATAGCTCTGAGTTGAAGGTATTTCCCGGATACATTACTTGGTATACTTAGTACATAATCATCATTACAAGTATTGTAGTATCAATTTTGTCGATTGTCCCCGCCAGATTTCCCATGCACATGTATGCTCTCTTATCTTACTTCCTTATGTATCTAAGTTTTCAATTTTACATCCCTTTAAAAATTCGTATCTTCATCCTAAATTCATGCTATCGAGACCAGGGCTTGGAATGGAAGTCCCGAAATTTGTGTCTCGCCTTTCGTGTCGTCGGATTCGTAACTCTGGTCTTATAATTCAGTAGTTGAGTTCGTTTCTAACACTGTCATTAGCTAACGAAACCGATTTAATTATTGCCAAGTAAAAGGGTTAAATATTAGATATATAAATAATGCGTTAAGAGCAAATCTTAAATAATGTCGGAGAATTTCATGATTACAACAATTAAAAGCCATCAATCTCACTTTATAACGCGGTGAATATACCGTAATTAATCCCGCTGGGGTAATTTTGAAGAAAAAGGATGTTTTGCGTTACGGCAGTGGCTGTAATCTCAAAACGAGGTTTAAAATCACAAAGAAGGCTTTAAAACTATTGCTAAAGAATTATTTCGATTGCTGTTTCCAGTCACTGTCGAAGCTGTGGGAATTCCCAAAGCACAAAGCGCATTAATGCGCTTTGGGCTCGATGAAGCGAAAACTATTCTCGGGAAAAGGAAACTTGAAGCCTTGGTGTGGCAAGAGTTGTGTTACTCGTGTGTGAAATAAAATGATCGAATCGAAAAAAATCGATGTGCTGATGCTGACAATGCTATTCCAATTCTGGTATACAAAAAAATTATTTGATATTGAATTTCACTTGCTTGCGGACTTAAGGATCGTATGAGATCATTTATCTGAACGTCGACTGACAATGGAAATGTTTAGATGGTTATAACAATATCCATGGTAATTGGTAGAATTTGTGCATGTAAATCTACCTAATAGCCTGTGAGCCACCGCGAGGATATGTGGCAGGGGGTGAAGATCTCCAAACATAGACTACTTACATGCAACTAAGT